>CM068350.1:11858800-13163800 GCA_034769755.1 Odontamblyopus lacepedii
GAGAGAGAGAATACGGGAGACGGAGAGAGAGAGACAGAGAGAGAGAATACAGGAGACTGAGAGAGAGAGAGAATACAAGAGACGGAGAGAGAGAATACAAGAGAGAGAGAGAGAATACAGGAGACTGAGAGAGAGAGTACGAGACAGAGAGAGAATACAAGAGTCTGAGAGAGAGAATACAGGAGACTGAGAGAGAGAGAATACAGGAGACTGAGAGAGGGAGAGAGCATAGAATAGAGAATAGAGAGAGAAAGGGGGAGAGGGGACAGGGAAGGGAGAAAGGAAGACAAAAGAGAGGGATGGAGGGAGAGACCACATGAAGAAGTTGAGTAAGAAAGGTAGAAGAGAGAAAGAGAAGACAAGGCAGTGGGAGAGAGGGAGCAGCAGTAAAAATTGTGGAGGGACCAGTGCTGTATAATAAAGCTGATTATAATGCACAGTTTAAAGTGGTGGGATGTTGACATTATTACAATACCTGCTGCTAATGAATGAGAGCCCAGGGAGAAGGTGCAGACTGGGAGCCACAGAGGTCTAATATGCACTAATCATTCACACACACTATTAGACGTTTGTAAGTACTTTGATTTGTGCGTGGGGAGTGGAGCCCCGCTGGGGTACTTCAATTGTGTGCCACTCAATAAGTATTATGCAAATATATTGTTCTTTAGTAATAGTATTTGTACACAGGGTCAAAATTAGTATGAAATTACATGTTTGGATGCGAATGTGCAAAGTGGACTCCTGTGAACTCTGGAGCCCTATGTCCCCTGTCCCATCAGATTTATCCAAACCCAGTGATTTGTTCCAGTTTTATACAAGAAAAGTCCCAGGTGTCCCCATTTTTGACCAATTTGATCCCTGTCAACAGTAAAGAGAGGCATCTATTGTCATTTATTTAGGTAAAATACAGATACATTCTTCATGAAACAATTTATATCCTCTGTCATCCTTCTTCGTTGAAGATTTGGTGATGGGGCAGATCTATGAAGCTGGTGGAAAATAGGCAAGACATTTCCACAGACAATTTGGCATAGAAAAGCATTAACCGGAAGTTCCGCAACCCTACATGGCGGGACATCCAACCGTTGTGAGGTTGGTCTAAGTACCGCTATAGTTACTAGCCAAAGTACTAGGAAGTACCCGTATAATTACCAGCCTAAGCATCACCTAGTATTAGCTTAATAATTACTAACTACCACCATAAGTACAGTTATGCTCATAAGTTTCCATCCCCTGGCAGAATTGATGATTTCTTGGTCCAGAAGCTGCACATGGGACGTACTTGGATATTCAAACATGATAATGATCCAAAACACAAAGGCAAGTGGACCTGTCACTGGCTCCAGCAGAATAAAGTTCTGGAGTGTTCGTCTCTTCTGGCCTCAGTATCACTGAGCCTCTGGGCAGATTCAAGCTGCAGTTCAGACAAGAGCCCAAGAATTCACAGGAACTGGAGCCTTTTGCCAAGAAGAATGGGCAGATTTACCATCAGAGAAAATAACACATCCACAACTATCACAAAAGACTCCAACTGTCATTGGGTCATTTGTGTAGTTTCATTATGATTTAAAAAGAGGAAACACAATTGTTTGATAATAAATGGCTTCACCCAAGCACTAACTATGAATGAAAGAAAAGTTTTTGTGTTATCATTAGTGTAGTAAAGTTACACAGTGCATCTTTAAAAACAGATGAGTGAAGTTATAGGGAACATGTTTACTCACACTAGAAGAAGTAAGTCTGAGCAGCACCGTAAAGTTTGTTAAAAGTACAGCTTGAGACTAGCTGCACAAGTTGTAGAATTGTTGTTATTTTAGAAGTGAACCAAATGCAGTAATAATATATCATATACTGTATCACAATCAATACATAATGTGAGACCCTATAGAACACTGCCTCAGCTTTCTGGAATATTACTATTGCAAATAGAGTGTCCTTTTGTTGAAATTGAACCAGAGAAAAATATAAAGAAATACATCTAATCTTATAGGACGGTATAGGTGCTACAAATCCTAATTGAATTTCTGTGTCTATTGACCAGGCCTTGAATCAATAATTTAGAGTTAAGTTATCAACAGGAAAAGTTGCATTTCTCATGTGAATTTGAAGCAGCCGTCTCTGAAAAGCCTGGGTTAATTGTGCCCCTATGGAAATTTCCCATATCTGACTGATCCTTCTAACTGCATGGGGCAAGGTCGGAACTTGGATCTCAAAATGATGTAATCTCTGAGTTAAAGGTCCAATATTACACAAAACTGACTCTTGTGAGCGTTTAAGGTGCATTGTGTAACTTTTCTGGTGCAGGGTCTGTCAAATGCTTTTCTCTATGGAAATGTCATTGCTTTGGAATTTTTCATAGTATGGCATTAAACCTTTCTATCTCTAGGTCAGATCCGTGGAGAGGCAGCCCTGCTCACAGTCAGAATGCCTGTTTTTCTAGGTACTGTATTTTTTAGCCAAAAAATGCATAATGAAGAAGAAAACAACATGTATAAGTCGCAGTTTTGGGGGAAATTTATTTTATAAAATCAGAGACCAAGAACCAACATTTCATCTTGAAAGGCAAGTTATAGAAGTTATAGTAATACAAACAACCCAATAGAGAAGAATCTGTGTATCATTCGTTCATTCATTTTTCAATATAGAACCAAAAATAAGAAAACGAAAAAACAACGAAAAAAAAAGACGAAAAAAAAAATAACTCCCTCCTGTGGGCTCACCACCTGCAGAGGAGTTCATAAGGGGAGGTCAGGTGCTATGAGGATTGGGCAGATGGATGGATGGATGGATGGATGGAAAAACAACTCTTTTCTTTATTATTTGTCTCTAAAACCAAAATGAAAAAACAATTTTTTTTCATTGATTCATATATTTGGTCTATGGACTGTCAGCGTGAAAAATGTAAGATTATGTTAGAATAGAAGTCGCAGGAAACACCCAAACCCTGAAACAAAGTGCAAATTATAGTCCAAAAAATACAGTATTTTTGAGCAGTAAAACCACCTGTAATTGAAAACTGTATTAGAGCTGTCCGTTGTGCTGTTGGGAATTTTTCCAAATAAAATAAGAGCAAATAGTAATTTTCACTTGTTAAAAATTTTACTGCCAAATAATGATAAGGGTTCTTGCTCACAATTACCCAGCGCAAAAATAAAATAAAGGATGTGTATCATATGGAGCAAATAACTGCAAGATTACGAATGAAGACAGATTTATTCATGGACAAATGGTCTTCAGTCCAAGCCTATATTTCAAATAGATGACTATCTTTTATTTAGGTATTTTTTGGGTTTATGGGCAAGATTTTGAATGATAAATGAGGAGACAATGTGTATGTCTCCTACACTGTAGCTTTATTTTATGTCTGTTTAATTTTATTGTATTTTACTGCTCTTTCATAACTATATGTGGCTTGAATCAAAAAGTATTTAATAAAAACAACTTAAAAAAAATTATAAATAAACACCTGTAATTGAATAAATGTAAAATAGAGCTATTTGATGGAACATTCCAGGCAGACCAATGACATTTCCATAGAAACAAGAAGGTGACGGACCACTAAACAAAGTTACATGATTAGAATGTTGTTACCTCTTCAAAAACATACCCGGAGTTGTGTTTTATTTCATTCATACATGTTTGAGTAATCCTGGTTTATTAGTTTGTCTGCGTCTCCAAAGCTCATAATGCTCTGTTCCACCTTGTGATGTTTAAAAACACAGTGGAGGACTTCATCTATTACCTCATGACATCACAGGGTGGAATAGTGTTTTCAGTTTGAGAGGAAAACGCAAAATAAATATGCAAAGTTTGTGTGTTAAACATGTGTGAAATGAAATAAAACACAACTCCCGAAACAGCATTCTAACACAGATCAGAAAATAGTGTGCAAATACTACAGACATTCCAGTTGACAGGTCGGAAAAAACAATGACTAGTAGGGCCTATATTAGACAGAAAAAAATAGGAAAATTTTTGAAATTTACCAAAACCTGTAATTCTGTGTCATTTTGTGTAACGTCAGCAGCGTTAGCATAAGAGCACATTTTAAAGCTGCAGAGGCTCCACACTCGTGCAGGAGCAAGTTCACAGAAGTGGGTGGACAGTGTGGAGCAACAAAAGGGAACAGTACGATCAATATTTCAACTGTCAGAATTTTAATTTTCACCAAACGCAGGGTGCAGACATGTTGGATTTTCTAGCTTGAGCTCTGAAATGTTGGAGAAACTGCTGTCATGTACAAGTCCAAACTTGGAAAATCCGGCCTTCAAAGATGACTGGAATTCCTCTTTATATCCATGTTGCCATAGTAAATAAATTTAAATTCAAAACAAGGAGTATCTATCTGGAGAATCGTGAATGTTTAAAGTTGATGGGACAGAGTGCTGTACCCTGAGGAAACCCTCCGAGAATCTTAAAACACCACACAGAAAAGCTGAGAAGTCCCAGAAATTAATCTAAAATCATTTCGCTAACAACTTTATCGCTGTTTTGTGCAATGTAAGTGGAGGCAGACCGATATATCGATTGGCCGGTATATATAGGATCAAAAACAGGCTTGCACAATAGCGATCAATATCGACATCAGCCAAGTCATCTGTGGTTCTAGTCCCATCCAAATGTCTGTAAAAATTCTTTAGAAAATTCCTTTGAATATTTAAAGCTCGTCAGGTGTATTTGAGTCCCGTGTGAACGCTTATGGCCCTATTCGCACGGGATAAGTATAACCTGGGGACGTCTGGTAGTTTGCAAATTACCGTCCCACCTCTGTGTTACTCGCAACACATTCACACGGGATAAGCGAAGTCCATAAATTGCACGATGCAGATTCGGGACTAGTGTTATCACCAGACGTCTGTGTTTGGCGAAATATAGTAGGTAAATTACGGTGGAATTTTTACTAAAATTACGACCGGATATGTCATAACATCACATCCGTTTCTATGTCTTTCGCGCTGCTAAGTAAGTAAATTTATAAAGTATGCTAAAAAAAAAAAGAAAAGACAAAAATTTTCCTTACCGCATGCGGCTACACATGTCATTTAGGTCAACATCCTGCGAGAATTGTCTCTCTTGTCTCTCTTGGATCTCTTTCCCTTTTTGCGGATCTGTTTCCATGTAGAGGCTATGAGGCTGTGTTATAATTTGCCCCTAAAAAGCTCAAAACTGTTAATCAAAATTTCTACCGCAGCCTCCATTACTCAAGATGGAAAGAGATATAAAATGTGCGCAATATATAGAGAAAAGACAGCGGAAATAAAAGGAATAGACAGAAAAGACGCAATTACAACAACAAACACTGACATGCAGATTCACACGGGACGAGTATTATCACCGGACGTCTGTGTTTGGTGAAATATAGTCGGTAATTTGCGGCAGAATTTTTACTTTACAAATTACAGACTCAGCGCATTCGCACGGGATTAAGATCTCAGACATTTTCCGCAATTATTACAACTCACCAGAGGTCCACAGGTAATACTAATCCCCTGTGAATAGGGCTTAATAGTAATTGTAAACATCCAGTTACATTTTTTTCTACAAATAAAAAGTAAAAAACATAAAACGTGGCCTGAAAGTACAACCCTGTAGATGTGAGAACTGTGGCCCAGCAGCATGGAGCCTCACTGGAGAAGTCTGGAGCTTTTGGTGCAAAGTTGGTAAAGTTTGGATGGACAGGCTGTATCAGTGTGAACGGATTAAAAGAGAGAGACTGCGACGGTTTCATGACAAATCTGATGGCGTGGGTGTCATTGTGTCGCTGATTGCATCAGTGCGGTAAAAATCCCAGTGTTTGACTCTACAGTGCAGGGGTGTTCTGCTAAAAACAAACTGAAAATAAAAGCAGTGGTGGCGACATGATGAATTAAAAGGTTCTTGTCTTGTTTCAGTGTGTTTATCAGTCCAACATTTCAGAATAATGTTTGCTTATCCCATGGAAGTGCACACAAAAACAGGCGTCCCTAGGTAAAACTAATCCAAATAGGGCTTAAACTACAATGATGAAACAAGCATATAGCATACACAATGACAATGTTTTCATATTGAATTTCAAATTGAGATAATGAAAAAGATCAATCAGAATCAGAATCAGAATGTTTTTTATTGCCATATGAGTGAACAGGTTCACAACATTAGGAAATTGCTGCGGTACTTGGAGCAGATGTAGACAAACACTGACATGCAACAAATAAAATAGAATAAAATAAAGTAGGAAAAAAAAAAAGCTATAATATAACAAAATTTACAAATTTACAGGAATATAATAATATAGAGTATAAGAGTATAAGAGTATAACAGTGCAGGTAATGATCAGTGCAAATCACTTCAATTAGTTTTGAAGTTTTGAATTATTTCATACAAAGGCAGAAAGTTCGATTTTTACACTGTTGAGGTTAGATTGTAGTACTTTTTGTGTAATACTTGTACCTCAACATTTAACTATCACATATGTAGAGGATTACTTTACATTTGTTAATTGTAAACTGCAATATTGATCTAAAATGGCTAAATAATATAAAGGTTTATGTTCCTATTCATCTTCCAATAGTATTAAACTCCTTCAAGTACTGGAGACTGGGTGTGCCATTTTTGGCAGACAAAGCAGTGGTGCTATAAATAAAACAAAGCACTGTATATATTGACAACAATGAGAATGAAAAAGTCCACTTAACAACTTTACGGGAGTGGTACAATAAGGAGGGGAATTATTGAGTTAACTTCTTGAATAAAAAAAACAAGAATATCAACAAAAACAGTTGGAGGATGAAATAAAAAAAATTTACATACTAAAATGTTTGAAAAGTCAGTCACGTTAGAGGGAAAATAATGGAAAGGGTATAAGAGCAAAGAAGTTAGTAGAGACGGGACAAGATCTTGTGCCACAAGATCTCGCTAGACAAAATTGCCATGAGATTGTAGCCAGGCTGGCGCCACCTAGTGCCTCCGATCAATTTAATTTCTCCCCAGTGACTAGTCAGGAATCGGAATACACTCGGCCAGACATGTCCAAACTATGGCCTGGGGGCCAAATGTGGCCCTTAGACCAATTGTTTTGGCCCTCGGGCTTCCAGGTGAATTGGCCCAAACTCCCGCTAGTACTTTTTACCTCATGCTTTTGAAATCTACCTTGATCAAGCAAATTGAGTGAGTCCTTTTGAGGGTCTAAACATGAACAAAGGTCTGGAGGGTCATTCAAAGCTGTTATAAATGCACAGATTTGAAATACTCATTGTTTTCACCACCAGTCTATGACCCTCGATCGGCCCTCATGCTGGTCTGTGTTTTAGTATGTGACCCTTGATAAAAAAAAAAGTTTGGACACCCCTGCACTAGGCAGTTTGCAAGAGCCCCAGAAGTTGGAGTCGGTGCACCAGCCAATCAGCGAAGAGCTTTGTTGGCCAGAACCAACCTGAGTTGCGATAGCAGACTGCATACGCTAACCTCCTTTGGACTTCCTTTGTCAAATAATAACTTTTTTTCGTACCTTTTAATTAGCAATTTCACCTCCCAGAAACGACAATGCTCATTGACAGAAATGTTCACTCTGCTTTGTTTGCTGTTGTGCCACAATGGCTTGGACACCACTGAGCATTCCGGCACATTAATAATAATAATAATAATGCATCAGTTTTATATAGTGCTTTTCAGGACACTCGAAGACGCTTTACAGAGCATTATTCATTCACTCCAGACCCGGTGGTGACAAACTACTATTGTACCCACAGCTGCCCTGGGGCAGATTGACGGAAGCGAGGCTGCCAATCTGCGCCATCGGCCCCTCCGACCACCACCACCATTCACGCACACACCACTTTCATACTACGCAATGTGGGTGATGTGCCTTGCCTAAGGACACTACGACAGTTTTTGCCACTGGCGCCCCACTGTGGCACCTGGAATTCCCAGTGGTCTCCCATCCAAGTACTAACCAGGCCCGGCCCTGCTTAGCTTCTGAGATCTGACTGGACCAGGCTTTCACAAGCCGGTATGGCCACAACGAGCTGGTATGGCCACATTACATACATCACAGCCAAATAGCAGAGATTGGTTAAATAAAAAAAGTACCCGCCTACTGTCGAGCGAACGAATCCTAATGCTGATGAATCCAACTGATGAATCAGGCTAATGAGATTGTGCACATGGGCTGAAAATTGTCTTGTGAGATAAAAAATGGAGTTAAGTACAATTAAATATTAAATAAAGTAATTCAAAAATGTTTTATTTTATGTTTTATGTATTATTTTTTTTGCTGTTTTACAAGGCAAAAAAACAAAAAACAAAAGTGGGCACATAGATTCCCACCACAAGGGGAATCAGAACATACTGTATATAGATAATGACTTCTTGCCCACATCTCCCCCTACTTCCTTTCATTTTAAGTCGTTTTTTTGCTGACTTCTCCTCTCCTCAGTATTCTCTCACTCTGCACCTGATCACAGCCCGATTGCTTTGGACAACATGATCCATTTTGCATGGCCCAGCTGCGTCTGAGGCAGGCTTAATGTGCTGTTCTTTTATCTTCACCACTTTGCAGTTCACTCACTCTCCTGCATTATTCACACCACCAGAGCAGTAATGGTGAAACCTCAAGCTGCTCCCAGATCTGCTCGGGACGGGAGGGTCGTTTAAGAAATTGAGTGGGATTTCTAGATGCACGTCAAATATATAGAAAAATGCATGCAGCCCTTTAAAAGTGCATTATGTACTTATGCATGCTCAGAGGCCTGTCTTGTCTCCATGGAGATGTTATTGCTTTGCCTGGAATGTTACACACTATGGCATTAGACTTCAGTCACACTTTCATTTTTTTAACTGCAAAAAAAAAAAAGTGCATTCTTACTGTGCATTCTTACAGTGACTTGGCTTGCCTCTCCACAGATCTGACGTTTAAACCTGCATATCAACACCTTCCTAAAATAATCATCTTTTTTTTTTCAAGTTTTTCAGGAAACACAAAAAACTTAACCAAAAGTAGAAATTATGAGGATTAAGGTAAAAAAAAAAAAGAAGTAAATTTTGGCAAAAAATGAAAGTAATTCTGTAAAATCTTATTCTTTAATAATTAAAATTTGGTAAATAAATAAATAAATACATAAATAAATATTATTATTATTATTATTATTATTATTATTATTAATAATACTAATGATAATAATAATATTTAAGTATTTGCAAATCCTTTAATCAAGAAGACAAAATAATTGAAAAGGAAAGTGAACATAGCTATAATTTCGATGTATCTTCTGATTAAAATGTACAATATAAAGCCAAGTCAAGCAAAGTTATAATGAAACTAATATGCCTCAATCTGCTTAAATTGTAATTGCCTTTGTCTCAACATAAAATGATGAAACTGGGTCAACATTTCAGTTTTTAAGTGTAATAGACAAACAACTTAGAATAAAATAATAAAAGAATAATTCTAAACTTAACTGTTGCTACTGTGAATCTAACTGTTGTATTTGCTTTGACTTGAAAACTAAATGTGCAGATTAAACCTTTTGCATTTTGACTCATTTTTTAAACTTTTTGACATGACAAAGACTGATATATAAGACTGTTTGCACATTTTACATTCTAAACGTGCAAAAAGTGTCTTGTAAACGTGCAAAAAGTGTCTTGTAAACTTGCATCCCAGAAAGTCCACTGAGCTTCCAATGTCCAAGTAAGATCTCCCAATGAAGCTTTTCGTGCTCAAAACTCAAACTTAAACCTACGTGGATTTTCCTGGTAATGTTATGATCGACTCATGTTCATAACTCTGGTGTTGCCTTCTGATAACTCCAAATCTTTGTACGCCGTGTCAGGATTTAGTGTGATTTCTTACAGATATTGGATATATTCCTTCTTTGAGTTATAATCCGGTTGTATCAGTTTGACTTCTGCTTTCTCAACCGGCTGGGATTTTGAGGGTCTTGGCTGGACACCCTTCGTGCCTCAGCTTTCCATCTTTGTAGCTCTAGATTTTCAGGGTTAAAATTTGAAGTTTTCTTGTTTCTCTTGCGTATCTCCAGGTTCAAATAGGGCAGTGATGATCCACTCCGTTTCAGACTGAGGGTAGCTGTCGTTGACTTCTTGCTCGTCCAAATAAGGTTTGATGTAGAAGACGAAGTTCACAAGAGCAAGAAACAGAGAACCAGCATTTTATAAGAACTAAAGTGTTGATTTGACAGAATTTAAAGTGAAGCAGCTGCACAATCCAAAGTTTGAGGCATGTGTACGTGTGTATTTAGGAGGAACTGTCAGGCCCCGCCCCCTGACTACCTTACACTTTTTGTTCTGTAGAGATGGGCAGTTCCAAAGATGAAATCATCCAAATGATTCCAGTGAAGGCGTATGGAGTTTAAAAACACAGTGGAGCACTTTCTGTATTACCACATGAACTCAGAGGGAGTGTTTTCTGTCTGAGAGAAGGACACGGCCTAAATATGCAGGGTTGGTGCGTTAAACATGTGTGAATGAAACAAAACACAACTCCAGGTCTGTTTCTGATGAGGAAAAGGGAAAAGTACGATCAATATTTCAACTGTCAGAATTTTAATTTGCACCAAACGCAGGGTGCAGACATGTTGGATTTTCTAACTCGGGCTCTGAAATGTTCTCCGAATTTCTGAGTAAAAATGCAGAGATCACATTACAGATTTATGAAAAAATAAAACTATTGCCACAGTAAATGAATTTAAATACAAGGGTAAAGTTGATAGGAGAGAGTGCTGTACCCTGAGGAAACCCACCCACTGACCCTGCAAACTCCACATAGAAAAGATGAACCCCAAATCATCTTACGAACAACTTTATCACTGTGTTGTGTAAAGGAAGTACTGATAGACTGATATACTGGTTGGCAATACACTCAGACTTGCACAGTAGCAATCGGTAACAGTATCAGCCAAGAAAAAAAGACATATTGGTTTATCTCTAAATGTAAGTAAACTAAAATGATAAAACAAAAAGAATATAGCCTACACAGTAACAATGTTTTCCACATAGAGCTGGAAGACATATTGGAAAAGTTCAAATCATTTGTTTTAGTTTTGAAGGTCTCAGCACTGTAATATCTAGTAGTATTGTATAAAACCACAAACAGATATTGTGATGTAATATTCATACAAAGACAGAAAGTTCCGTCTTTGCACTGTTGTGGTTAGATTGTAGTACTTCTTGTGTAATACTTGAAGTTCAATTCAGTTCAAGTTCAAGTTCAAAGACATTTTCAGACATTTAACTATAACATATGTACATAATTACTTCATATTTTGTTGATTGTAAACTGCAATATTCATCTAAAATGCTAAATAATACCAAGGTCTGTGTCCTGTCCAAATCTGCAGAACTCACAGCCTCTGGACTTCATAGTGAACTGTAGTAAGCAGCAGATTTTCATACATTTGTTTATATTGTTGAAAGGTTACCCGAGGTCAAAATACAACACTAAGAAAGTCAATGATGTAAAGACACTGTTATAACTTGTTTTAAAGCTCATAAAATTTCACATAGTATCTCCCCTTTAAAGAAGACTGTGCTTGTGTCTGTTAGTTATAATAAGAGACCCATAGATCACTTTCTTATAATTTGCACATTTTAAATCGCAATATTGATCTAAACGACTTAATAAAACAAACAAGTCCGCTGACTTCTGGGTTGGAAAATTGTGGTGCCCAGTGAGATATTAGGAGTGGATTCTGTCCTGCCATTTTACTGTTTGTTGCCGTAAACTCCATCACAACAGAGTCGGTCCTTCTTATGGCTAGTAACAGATCACACTAGTGAGCTGCAGATTTTTTAAAGGTGCCTAAAATGACCCTATGACACAGATTAACATAGATTAAGACTGGCAGGCGGATTAACCAATCAAAGAGACGCATGGTCCATTTGTGTCAAAAACAAACATGCTTATATGTAAAACATAACATAAAGGTATGAGAAACAGCATGGATTTTCTCAGAATCAACAATCAAAGCCCCAAACTATTACTTGTTTATCTTGGGGAAAAAAAGATATTTTGTTCTGAATGTTGCAAGAGTTTTCCAAATGAGATATCTTCCACATTTGAGAGACTACAAATTATTTAGTAATTTTCAAGTTAACAGCTGCCTTTTGCCTTTAGTTCAGTGGAGATTGGCAATCTCAGGTCTGAAATCATCCAAATGATTCTAGTGAAAGTGCACTGCAAAATATCTTAAGATATAAACCATTAAATCTATCCGAAAATGACTTAGAAGGAGTGAAAATATCTTGCTGCATGGACAGGTAATTTTACTTGAAAAGTTATCTTCAAAAATGACCTCTAGACTAGAATGAAGCAGTCTCGTAGTTCACGTAGAACTAGTGAGTAGATAATAAATCTGAAAACAAGACGAATAACCTGATATGAGTTTTAAATCTTGGCCAGATCAGAGACATTTGCAGTGGAGTTTAAAAAACACAGTGGAACACTTTCTGTATTACCACATGACATCATATGGTAGAACGGAGCTCAGCTCAAATATTTTTGTGTTTGTGTGTTAAACATGTGTGAATGAAAGAAAACACAACTCCAGGTAGTTTTGTGATGAAACATTTCAACACCACAGGCAGCTTCACCTGCATTGAGATTTAATATAATTTTGTAAGATCTTCTTTAATTATTACACATCATTTTGTACAAAAATATTTTCTGCATACATCATTTAATATTTGCTCATCCTTTCAGCAAGAATTACAGAGAATCTTAATAAAATACATATTTTTCTTCAAATCTACAATAACAAAAGCAGGTAACTAAAGTGCAGTCCAACAGATAAAATTAATAATACTAAAAACAATATTAAAACACATTTTAAAGGTCCTATATTACACACAGTTAAGCTTTAAATCACGTTATAATGCTGTTACATCCTCAAAAACATACCTGGAGTTGTGTTTTGTTTCATTCACAGATGTCTGAGTAATCCTTTATTATTAGTCTGTCTGATCCTCTTTGTGATGTCATGAAGCAGTAATTTTGAAGAACAACTCCTTTTACCTTTAGTTCAGAAAGAAAATGAAACAAAACACAACTCCAGGTATGTTTGTGATGAGGAAACACTTATAACAGAAGACAGATCAGAAAATAGTGTAATAGAGGCCCTTTAAATACATTCTTAAAGTGCAAAAAGTCTCTTGTATCTAATGCCAGAAAGTCTACTGACTGTCCAGTGAGAAAACCATTGTCTTTACTTGAGTTTACAAAACACAGCAGTGGCATCCACGGCCATCCACAATCCAACATGCAGCGGGCGAGCAAACCTGGCCTGGACCCTGTGTAGCGCCGTCATCTTTTCATCCTGTACGCTATAAAAAGTCAAAACCCCTGCTTCATAATCCAGGTAGACCCCGATTCTCGACACCACCGGCCCCATCACCTGCGTGCTTTTCCCGTCATGCCAAAAGTTGTAACTGTTCTGCCTACAAAACAGAGCCCACGACTCCTTATTCCCGCCAAATCCGCAGTTTTTGGTGTTGCCGTGGCGTTGGATGGTCTGGTACGCCATGGCAACGTAAATCCACGGACCGCTCCACTCCAGTTCAAAGTACGATCTCCCGGCCAAGCTGTCGACACCCAAAACTTGCCAGAAGAAACTAAACCTATCAGGGTAGTCCAGATAGCCTTGAGATCGTCCGATATTCGTCACTCTCATGTTGCCTTCGGATAACGCCAAATCTTTGTATGCCGTGTCGTGATCTAGCGTGATTTCATGTGAATATCGAACAAATTCTTCCCTTGTCTTAAAATCAGGTGTTATCGGTTCAATTTCTGCATTCTCAATGGGCTGGGAATTTCGAAAGATTTGGCTGGACACCCTTCGCGACCCAGGTCTCGATCTTTGTAGCTCTAGCTGTTCGGGGTTAAAGTTTAAATTGGAATTTTGAAGTTTTTCTCGAAGCTCTTCCACATCTCCAGGTTCAAATTGGGTAGCGAGTAGAAAATCCACTTCAGACTGAGCGTAGCTGTCTCTGAGTTTTTGCTGCTCCAAGTAGGTTTTGATGCAGAAGACGCAGTAGCCGTGTCCACAAGAGCAAGAAACGGACTCCAGCTGTCCATGTCCACGACGCGCCATTGCTTTAAGGTTTAAAATACCTCTTTTGTACAAGTTAAAGCGAAGTGATTAACATGGTTGCAGAGTGAAAAGTTGGAAGCGTGTGTGTGTTTTGGAGGAACTGTCAGGCCCCGCCCCCAGCTCTGAGGGCACATGATAGGAATGTTGTTCCACACACCCTGTTTCCACTGAAGGTGAATCACTTATTGTTTTGGCTGGATTTGAAACTATGTCAAAAAGATAGTCTACTCGTGGGGTTTAGTTTCCTGTTTATATGAGGTATTGTGAGGACTTGCCAATTTAAAAGATATATGATTTTGTTTTGAATTGTTAATTGCTATGGAAATGGTGCTAGGTTTTCACTCTGAAACCCACAGATATAAATATGACACTGATGTAGCAATGAAAAACATACCATATATTGCCATGTGATGAGGAATATTGTGATGCAGATCTGGTTTTGTCTGCCAGATACATGACCATGTTCTACTATTTTATCCATATTTCCCCTACATTTTGAAAAGTATTTTTTATGGTTGTCATTGTGCTGACCTTGGCAGAGTACATGTTGAGCAGTTGAAGGAATTTACCCTTGAATGTATAGGAATTTTCCCGACTCCCTGTGACATATGGGCAGTGTTACTCTAAGTGTTACTCACTTCCTGTATAATCTCATCATATATAATGTTGTGATATAAGTGAAGGTGTATATACCTGATAGAGAAATTGCATTTCTGTCTCTCAGCTCTTGTTATATTGGCCTATTTCATCAGAGGTACAATACTCTCTACAACAAAAGCATAGCTAGACTGGAATGGACAATATTATCACAATTTCTGTAAATGCACCAGCTAGCTAACTGCAAAGCTAATTTTCAACTATAGTCCCCGGACAAGATGTAAAGTTGCTGACAATGGAAAATATAAAAAAACATTTAATCATTATAAACATCCATCCATTTTCTTCCGCTTATTCGGGGATTACTGTCTAAAATCATCATCCTTATCAAAATCATCATTCACTCCAGAACATCACGCTCTCTCCAGACACTCTTCAGTCACATTCTGGGTGCAGGTTTGGTTTGAAAGGAGCTGCTGTTTCTCCAGGCGTGAGAACGTGCTGTAGTTTGTACATGTGATCAGCTCTGTCGATCACATGTTCCACTGACACCCGCACATGAAAAGGCTGTTTCCAAATGCTGTCCTGCGTTTGGGGATCCTGTACTCACCGCGCACAGTGGATCCAGTGGCTCAGGAGGTGGCTTCAGAGCTCAGAAAAACAAATGAACGATCTTATACAGCAGACAAATATTTGCCTACATTACCAGGTTTTCAGAACTTAAAATGCTGTGTTTCACAACAATATGACAGAAGGGGAATAGCCAACTTTTCTTAACATGGGTCTTGAGAGTGCTTTTATATAATGATTCTAGGGGCCCATCTTGCTATGCAGTATAAAAACTGTGGCATTATCATTGTATTTAGATAGGCACCTGAGGCTTCAGTAATCAGGGAGTTTCTGATGTATCTGAAATCGGCCATGTTGAATTTTATAGTGTTTGTTAACATTTTAATGTGTTTTTTAAAACATAAATTTAGTTCCAGAAAAATTCCTAGATATTTCACCTGATCAACATTAATAATCTTCTGTCCTATCAGAATTTCAGGATAGTTTTGAGGTTTGTGACAATTTGTAAAAAACATAGAAACAGTTTTGTCAGTATATAAGGTTAGACAAGAGGTCATGGAGGCAGCAATCTAAGCCCCGAGGTGTTCCCAGGCCAGCTGAGAGACATGGTCCCCCCAGCGTGTCCTGGGTTTTCCCCATGGCCTCCTTCCAGTGGGACATTCCCGGAACTCCTCCTGTGGGAGGCGTCCAGGAGGCGTCTGGAACAGATGTCCTCCCTTCAACTGCTTCTTTTGACGTAGAGGAGCAGAGGCTTTACTCTGAGCTCTTCCCGTGTGACAGAGCTCCTCACCCTGTCCCTAAGGGAGCACCCGGCCGCTCTGCGGAGGAAACTCATTTCAGCTGCTTGTATCCACAATCTCGTCCTTTCGGTCATTCTCCAGAGCTCATGACCATAGGTGAGGGGAGGAACGTAGATTGAGGTAAATCGAGAGCTTTGTCTTTCGGCTCAGCGCCCTCTTCACCACAATAGTTCGATACAGCGACCGCATCACTGCCGACGCTGCACCGATCCACCTGTCAATCTCACGCTCCATCCTCCCCCCACTGTGAACAAGACCCCAAGATACTTACACTCCTCCACTTGAGGCAGGGACTTCCCACCCAAGCCACCTTTTTACAGTCATTATAAACATTATAAACATTCACTGTAAAATGAATAAGCAGTAAAAGTTAGAAAAGATGACTAAGCTGTATAAATGTATCTATTCAAAGCCTCGATATATGCAAAAGTACAATAATAAGGTACAAAGCCTCTTCCTGCAACTCTCAGCTGCTTCAGTTTATTCTGCAACATTACCATAGTTGGAAGTACATTGGATAGCTGCCACCTGAACTAGTCAAACAAGTACAATCACACTGAGCTGCCACATACTGAGGACACATCATGACATGCAGAGGCTTTTTGGTTTGTGATTTTCTTTGCAAACAGGTTTTTGTCATAGCAACTGGCAAGCCAAAACAAAGAACACAATGAGTTCTTCCTTTTATATTGGAAGATTGCCCTGAGAAATGAAACTAAAAAATTTGCACATCATTCATAGTTTTTAAGGTAAGATTAAAAATTACGAATGATAAGACTAAGCTGTTATTGTAAGCTACTTCGACAAAATAATTAGAAAAGAATGCTTAAAGTCTATCTATCTCCATACACTTTATTGATTCTGTAGGGGAATTTTTCCTCTGCATTTGACCCTTCCTTCAACCCTTGGTCAGGACTAGCTTAGCTGGAGGATTTGACCCAGAGGAAACCCACCCAGACACAGGAAAAATAAGGAAATTCCACACAGAAAGACCAAGCAATTAAACCCAGAACCTGTGAGTTTTCTATAAATTATTATTACTCTATCTAGGGAGACAGCTCGGCATAGTTTTATATTGTAAGAAAAATATAACATGAACTACTTTTAAGTTGTCCTTGTAAAAGTTATTCAGTTCTTCCGATGATTCACGATTGAGTGAACTTCAGTGTCTTTCCGAATTACATTTCTATGCCACAAAAGTGGCATAGCACCCGTACTGTTATTTTGATTTTAAAAGTGCATTGTATTTTCTGGTGGAAGATTCGTCAAACGTTATTGCTTTGTCTGGAATGTTTCACAGTACAGTATTAAACCTTTCTATCTTCCATCCATTCATCCATCTTCTCCCGCTTAATCCGACTGGGTTGTGGGGGCAGTTTGCTGCCCAATCCTCATAGCACCTGACCCCCCCCTATGAACCCCTCTGCAGGTGGTGAGCCCACAGGAGGGTGGACAACATGATGTTAGTTCATCTATCTTCATGGAGACCAAACCAGACCAAGTTACAGGTCAGATCTATGGAAAGACGACCCCGTTCACAGTCAGAATGTTGTTTTTCTAGGTATTTCGAGCTATAAAACCACATGTAATTGAATAAACGTAAGGTGGAGCTGTTTAATGTCATACAGTACAGTGGAACATTCCAGGCAGAGCGATGGCATCTCCATAGAAACAAGCAGATGACAGATTCTCCACCAGAAAAGTTACACAATCCACCTTTAAAGAACATAACACTTCAAATCAAATCTTAGCCCTGATTGTTTCTCTCACTCTGTGCTTTTTTCTTGAGTTGAGTTATTATAATGATTTATAATGAGCTATTATCCTGGCTTTCTGATTATAAATACATGATAATATAATAGTTTTTTGATTGTTTTTTGGATGTGATCAGGTCCGAATGAACTGGCTCCCATTAAAGGGCCCATATTACCCAATTTTCTGATCTATGTTATAATGTTTCCTCATCACAAACAGACCTGGAGCTGTTTTGTTTCAGTCACACATTTGTAACACACAAATCCAAACAAGAAGCTCCACTGTGTTTTTAAACTCCATGCCCCTTCACTGTTATTTGGATGATTCTGGCCATGGAATTGTTAATCTCTAATGAACTAAAAGCAAAAAGTGGTTGTTTATGGTCCATTCTAAAGAATCATCATCAGACAAATTAAACGCCTGGAGGATTGACCTGTACAAAGACATAAGTGAGGAGGATTGGAGTGAAGCATGTTTAAGAGCACAAAAACAAACAATTAATACAAGACTTAAACTACTTCAAAACAAATGGTTAACAAGGGTTTATATACTCATCATATCTCCAGTAATATCCACTTATACACTTACTTATACACTTGTACTAAATGTGGTCATCATAAAGGAAATCTTATGCATTGTCTTTGGGATTGCTCGGCATTTCAAATATTTTGGAAAGAGATTACAAAATGTTCGACAGAAATATTTAATGTAAAGATTAAAACTGCATATATTGGGAGTTTATCCGGAAGGTTTATTACAGACAAAACAACAAGCAAAATCACTGGACTTTGGACTATTACATGCCAGAAGAGCCATCGCCTTGAACTGGAAAAATATTGAAGCCCCTTCAGCAAACAGTGGATTAAGGAAAGTTCAGAATGTATCGGTCTTGAAAGATTGATATTGACAGGACTTTGCAAAATTATGGGAACCTTATTTGAATATCATATCTAAAACATAGATGATCTGGGACTGTGATAAATTGTGCAAGCATTGTTCGTGAATGTGTGTGTGTGAGTGTGTGAATAGGCCTGTTTTTTTGTTATATGTTGACCTATGTTAATGTGCATTTTTGTCTGAAAATCAATAAAACTATTTGGGTAAAAAAAGAAAGTGGATGTTGACTTGAACACTACTGCTTCATGACATTTTGAGGTTTGGAGGTATCCACAGACTAATAATTACTCAAACATGTGAATGAAACAAAACACAACTCCAGGTATGTTTTTGAGGAGGTAACAGTATATAACACGTAATATAGCCCATTAAAGTACAAAATTCTCCATCACTATTTCTCCCTGTTCCTTCCATTCATTCATTTTCATTTCATTTTTTTTTTCACAGAACCTTCAATATCCTGTAATGATGGTCGGCCTGGGGTGAGCCTGACCTCAGTCCACCTTCTGGGCCTCTCGCTGGGTCCATTATGTCCCTCTGGAGAGCTCTAGTGTGCTGGAGATTGGGCCGGACGCAGAGCAGCACCTGGCTCTCTCTCATCAGCTCGTCATTGTGGAGTGTGGATTAAGCGTGACAGAGGCTTGACCGGAGAGTGCGCTAATGCACTCGGCACCTGCAGTTTATCAGACGGCGCGAGGATGACACTGGAGGATACAGTCTGTGATGTAGCATGGCGACTGGAGAGTGTCAGGAGACCGCTTTTCCATCAACAAAAGAGGGCTATTAGCGAAGAGGTGCTACTGTGGAAGAGGACACCTGGACCAGGTATGGTTTTGATCAAGTTCATTGAGGGATTGAGAGGAATCACATGGATATAGCAGTTTAAAGGTCCTCTGTTACGCAATCTACTCTGGTGAGCATTAACCCATTTATTCCCAAATTTTTCCCAGACACAAAAATATCCAAATCATGTGTCATTATCCCTTTGAAACAATCAATCATAACTTTTAGAAATTTTCATGGAAAAGCGTGTGAAAAAGTGTGTTTTATGATCAGTCACAATTGTGACAGTTGGACAGACTGAATATTGGTCTATTTGACCTGTGCAGTGTGCAAGTGTGTGTGCGTGTTTGTGTGCGTGTTTGTGTGTGTGCGTGTTTGTGTGTGTGTTTGTGTGTGTGCGTGTTTGTGTGTGTGCGTGTTTGTGCGTGTGTGTGTTTGTGTGTGTTTGTGTGTGTGTGTGTTTGTGTGTGTGTTTCTGTGTGTGCGTGTGTGTTTAGGTGTGTGTGTGTGTTTAGGTGTGTGTGTGTGTTTAGGTGTGTGTTTAGGTGTGTGTGTGCGTTTAGGTGTGTGTGCGTGTTTGTGTGTTTGTGTGTGCGTGTGTGTGTTTAGGTGTGTGTGTGTGTGTGTGCGTGTGTGTGTTTAGGTGTGTGTGTGTTTAGGTGTGTGTGTGCGTGTTTAGGTGTGTGTGTGTGTGTTTAGGTGTGTGTGTGCGTTTAGGTGTGTGTGTGCATGTTTGTGTGTGTGCGTGTTTGTTTGTGTGTGTTTGTTTGTGTGTGCGTGTGTGTTTAGGTGTGTTTGTTTGTGTGTTTAGGTGTGTGTGTGTTTAGGTGTGTGCGTGTTTGTTTGTGTGTGTTTGTTTGTGTGTGCGTGTGTGTTTAGGTGTGTTTGTTTGTGTGTTTAGGTGTGTGTGTGTTTAGGTGTGTGCGTGTTTGTTTGTGTGTGTTTGTTTGTGTGTGCGTGTGTGTTTAGGTGTGTTTGTTTGTGTGTTTAGGTGTGTGTGTGTTTAGGTGTGTGCGTGTTTGTTTGTGTGTGTTTGTTTGTGTGTTTGTGTGTGTTTAGGTGTGTGTGTGTTTAGGTGTGTGTGTTTAGGTGTGTGTGTGTGTGTTTAGGTGTGTGTGTGTGTAAAATTAGGTAGATAGTTTGGTAGCAGCAGAAAATAAGGTCGAACAGTCGATGTTCACAGCCTGTGTGTATTAGCCTGTAGCTACAATGGCTTATCCCACCGGTCATTATTGTTGCTGGTGACGTGTTTGTGAGTTCTATGACCACATTAAACAAAGTTGAGTAATAACAAATGCTTATATCAATACTAGACACCTTAAACATGATGTGTACCAAAAATCTATGTCCTATCTTCATGTTAACATACTTTACTAATTTTTTCTTTGGGAGCGTTCTTGCTGTCATCTTCTTCTCTTGGCGCAAACAGTAAGTAAACAGCTCTGGTCATGTGACAGTTTACGGTAAACATGTGACACCGCACATATTTCAGTGAGACCCTTTATTATTTCAATATCTGCTGGAAATGCATTGATAGATCATTCAGTAACATTTTTATAGCCTTAGAAATGAAACCTTTTTTTACTTTGGGATTAAATGGGTTAAGCCATGTTAGAATGCTGTTACCTCATCGAAAACATACCCAGAGTTGCATTTTGTTTCATTCCTACATGTTTGAGTAATCCTATATTATTAGTTGGTCTACATCTCTGAGTTTCAAAATGCTTTGTTCCACCTTGCAGTAGTTTCAAGTTAACAGCTCCTTTTGCCTTTCCTTTTGCCAGATAGTTTTTGATGAGGAAACGTTATATCATCAGAAAATATTGTAATATGCTGGAGTAGGGTTGCCACTCCACAGATCTGACCTGTAATGTAGCCTATAGTTGCTTCCCTTGAGATCGATCATTCTAAACAAAGAATTAACATCTCCATGAAGACAAGTAGGTGATGGACCCTTCAGCAGAAAAGTTGAGCAATTCTCCTTTAAATGTGCTAACAAAATAACAAATGAGTACTAGATTAATAAAAAACACACATTATGCAAAATTTACAACATTTTGCTTCACTGACGCTTCCATTAATCCATCCACCCATTTTCTCCTGCTTATCCAGGGCCGGGTCCATTAATCCAAAGTCATAAAAATGCCTTTTGCCCAGGTAAAAGTCTGATATTCTTCTTTGCAGTTTTTAAGACAAGGACAAATTGTGTGTACAACAAACAGAAAACTCTATTACGGCAAGGCAAGGCAAATGTATTTGTACAACACAACTCGTACACAAAGTAATTCAAAGTGCTTTACAGAATAAGAAATACATTAAAATCACAATACAAACAAATCAAAACATAAATAATCATCATAAAATTTTAAAAGAGATGGGACATTAAATTAAAGAGAATTAGAGAATAGAGTAGAGCGCGGAATGGAAAATGAAAACCTTTCAGTCATATGCACAGCTAAACAGAACCGTTTTGAGCCTGGATTTAAACAGAGTCAGAGTAGAGTCTGTCTCACATGTTCAGACTGTTCCAGGTTTTAGCTGCATGAATCTGAAACTCTGACTCCCCGAGTTTAGTCCTGACTCTGGGCACCAGCAGGAGGCCGGTCCCTGAGCTCCTCAGAGTGCAGATGGTTCATGTGGCACTAACATGTCACAGATGGACTTTGGTGCTAGGCCATGGAGACACTATTAGCCTATTCACATGTATTAAGGGCTTCATTTGTTTATTTTGCAATTGTTCATTCCTGTTGCTTACAGTAGAGGGAGCTCCAACACCTGAATGTCTCATTGAAACAGACGTGTCACTATTTCATTGCTAAAAATGTTTTTGTGATATGACCTGTTATTTGACCTGGAGGAATTTCCTGTTTGTTCTCACAGAGATCCATGTTTAATCAGGGTATCCCCAGGTTTGACTACGCTAAATGTAAGACTTTTTAAATACCTTTTTAAGACCACTTAAATGAAAATTAAGACCAACATCGCACCCATTATGCAGGCGAAAAACACCAGATCCAAATCTAATAATGACCATTACTCACTGCTTTAAATAACAAAAATACTTTTAGTATAAAATCTCATAAGAACTCATGTATGCATTGCTTGTAAAATGGCCAATGTGGTGGATGCCTCTGCCACCACTCCAGTGTCAGTATTTTATTAAGTTTATAGGTACATTTTCATTTATACCCCATAGTTTAATTTACTTTTCCTTTTTTCGGTTTGAATCACCCGGACGGACCAGACCATCGCTGAGCCAAGGGGTTTGTTTTGTTAAGTTAGTTTAGTTAATGTTACTTTATTAGCATTTATTTTCTGTAGTATAATTATTTGTTTTTGTGTCCAGTTAGTTGCCTTTTTTTGCTTGTGTTCAGTTGACTTTAAGTTCCCTCAGTTTAGGCCCAATTTTTGTTGATGGTTTGCTTGGGTTAAATTACTCTTTTTATACCTTGTCTGTTGTTTTCTCTGTTTGGTCCCTGACAGCCCAAAGTCATTTATAACATTCTAACAAGACAAACTAAGCTTTCACATTGTCTTGTCTCACATTGCTCTGCAGCCCGGTTGAGTTTACAAAAAAGAGGCTCATGAAATTTAAGACCTTTGTGAAAAAAACAACATAATTTAAGACTTAATTTAGGAACATGAAATTTAGGACCTTTTTAAGACTTATAAGACCCCGCAGCTACCCTGTTAATACTGTGGAATCTTCCAGGCAAAGCAATAACATCGCCATGGAGACGAGCAGGTTGTGAGCTCTACATCAGAGAAGTTACATCGTGCATCTTTAAAGCAGGCCTATTATACAAACTCGACTTTTCAGAGCTTTTCTCTATGTTATAGTGGTGTCTTCATTCATTTACCCTCTTGAAGTTGTATTTGAAGTGATTTGTGTATGTTTGAGTAATCTTTAATGCTTTGTACTGCCTCCGTTCCACAAATTTACTTTCCTCTATGACACGTGGGATTGAGCAGCATCGCGTAGTCATTTTGGTACAAATGAAAAAAAAAAGAAACAAAAACAAATTTATTACAACCAGGATTACCGAATGAGGCGTTTGATTTCCTTTTTTGAATATCGCGCTGTATGCATTTACTTCCCCAATGCGTTTTTGGTATTTAACTTCGCTGTAACTGCATGGTAATTTACACAGAGCACTTGAAAGCAGCATTATCCTGAGCGGACCACTAATCTATTTAAACGCTGTGATGAGATTGAGTGTGTAGCGTGCTTTAGGTGAGACTGTCTCCCTGCACCTTGATGCCTGTGACTAATGGGCTCTCTCCTCTCCAGATGGCCCTTATTTATTCAGCCCAAACACTCGTGTTGTTTTCTTCCTCTAATTGTTAAAACGGGACATTTTTTGGTGGCCCAGATGTTGTTATGATTTCCCATGACTTTACACTGCAAATTAAACAGGTGGATGTGCTGGGGTCTGAACACACACACAAGATAAATGGGTTTTTGATGCTCCAAATGTTCTAAATGTCCTTTCATCTTTGTGCTTTTTTTTCCAAATGCTTTTGTTGGTTTTCAGTTGCAAAAATATTGAATTCAACCTTCAAACATAAAAATGGTAGTGTGGCCTTTGGAAGAGTATCTATAAAGGCGATCTATACTTGACAATCCGCTTTATATTGTATTCTCATAGTTAGATGTGATCCAGTAGCACAAGTTAGCGTGGGCTGTGGTTAAGCATGGCACATCTAATAATATTTTAGTTGGGTTAAAGGCAAAAGAAAAGGTGAGATCAGGTGCTACAGGCCTGAGTGTTGTCTGGAGTCTGGAGGGTTTATCCACTGTCCATCATGAGCAGCAGAGGGAGGGGCACCTGGGAACCACACACTGAATTTATACGAATGATCAGCAGCATGTGTAGCACAAGTTCAGCTGGTTAGACTGACTCTTAGAGTAAAGGCCGCTACACACTAGAGGATTTTTTGGTCTTAAACGATTTTTAAACATGCGACAAAATGCGCACACCAAAGACATGAGGAGAACTTATGAGACTAAAAATCTCCGATCGGGAGTGGCGGGATCTGTCTGCATAAAACAGGCTGTAAAGCTGCTTTTTGCTATATATATATATTTGTGGCCATACCGGCTCGTCAAAGCCTGATCCCGTCAGATCTCAGAAGCTCAGCAGGGCTGGGCCTGGTTAGTACTTGGATGGGAGACCACTGGGAATTCCAGGTGCCACAGGGGGGCGCCAGTGGCAAAAACTGTCGTAGTGTCCTTAGGCAAGGCACAGCACCCACATTGCCTAGTATGAAAGTGGTGTGTGAGTGAATGGTGGTGGTGGTCGGAGGGGCCGATGGCGCAGATTAGCAGCCTCGCTTCCGTCAGTCTGCCCCAGGGCAGCTGTGGCTACAATAGTAGTTTACCACCACCAGGTCTGGAGTGAATGAATAATGCTCTGTAAAGCGTCTTTGAGTTTCTTGAAAAGCGCTATATAAAACTGATGCATTATTATTATTATTATTATTATTATTATTATATCCCGAGTTTGTATGTCCGTCACTCCTCTGCCCCTGACGCTCTGTTTTATTGGCTGTTACTGTAGAGTTGTTGATGTTTGGTGGTCACGATCTGACACTGACACTGCACACGAGGAGCAGCGGCTTCAAAATCGCACCCGGAGACAAAAAGTCGGGTCACGCCTCCTCGAACTCGGGGAGAAGAAATCGCAGCCAACTTCGGGCAAATTCACCTGTAGTGTGTGGCGGCCTTAACACAGGTGGAAATCTGTCCTGCAGAGATGTGGCATTCACAAATGAATGTCTTTGTTATTCAAAGGACACTTCTGGAGTTCTATTTTTATTTACTGAATGAACAAAACAAACAATGGAATACAATACAATCAATCAATTTATATCAAATCTTTCAAAAATTACTTATTATTCTGTTTTATTGATTGTTATAAGTTGACCGAGTCTTTTGATGGGCTCTTGGATGTGATGATCCTAAAGAATTGGCTCAAGATAATGAGCCATGGAGGATCACCACAACCTCAGGGGTGCACTTGTGGTTCCCATCCTGGAGGGCAGGGACGCCCAGGGGGACATCAGGGGGTCCTCCAAGCTTTGTCAAAGAAATTATTTGTGTGAATTTAATAGTAAAAATCACCCACAAATGATTGTAGAATGGGTGTGGGAGCATAAACATAAAATAAACACAAAATAAATAGTAAATAAACAATAAATGGTGTGATTCTCTGGTTCACACAAAGGAGACTTACAAGAGAAAAGGTTGGTAACCACTGCACTACATCAGGCTGTGAAGACAAACAGTAGAAGTAGATGAAAGAGGCGTGTGTCTCAGTACTGCTGATGTCTGGTGATGTCTCTCTAAACATAATGCATTTGAACACTAGCGATGCCAAAGGGTTTGTGATACACATGCTGTAGGAACAAGCACAATCTTCATCTTCTTTCACAGTTTGAAAATGAGGTACCCCAGCCTTAAATAAATAGCATCAGACAATAGCGCTTTAGTAGAGATGTAGAGGGAACTCCTCATAGGCAAATGAGGCTGAAAATCATAGTTACAGAGAGGCACTTTTTGAAGTATAATTCTCTGTTTTCTTCATTATGATTTGTTTTGAGTAGACTTTTGGACGCTTTGCCCTCTGCTCTGCTTATGACATGTGAGACTACGGTAGCCCCAAAAGGTCACTCCTGAAGCCTTGGCAGCTCTTTTTGCCAGAGGTGTTTGTTGGGGCCAAACTCATGATTAAACATGTGAATAATTGAACCCGTTTTATAAAGCCAACAGTCTCTCACACATTTGGACAGCCCTGGAGTCTTGGTTCTTAATTAGTTGTTTTTGCCTGAGGCCAGTCAACAGTTGGTTCTGTCCCTTTAATTGTGCGGACAGCTTGACTTTACAGGCGCGCTTCCTTGCACTCTTTAGTTTATTGCATTTCACAAGCCCTGAGGAGAGAGTAAAAGAACGTAAAAATGAAACTTCGGCCTATCACACAAGTCATTAGGTTCAATGGAACGGTACTTCACAGAATACAAATTTCTGAAAATAATTATTGTGTGCGTTTTTATGATGGAGGGCCTGTTACCTTCTCGTCTTGCTGTTATTTTGCCTGGAATGTTAAAATGGAACGCTGAGTGGCTAGAACTCACACTTCACAGCAAGAAGTTTCTGGGTTTGAGTCCCTGGTCGCCCAGTCATTTCTGTGCATGTTTACATGTCCTTCTCATGTGTGGGTAGGTTCCCTCCAAGCAACCTAAAACATTCACCATAGGTAAATCCTCCAACTATGTCTAGCAATAAGATCATGGAGATGCATGTTCTCCCTGTGTATGGGTGGGTTTCCTCCAGTCATTCCAATTTCTACCATCAACCCAAAACATTCACAATAGGTCAAATTGTCCATCTAATGCCGGGGGTACACTGTGCAATATTTTCAAGTGTTTCACTCAGCCCCAGCTCAAACTGTACGACCAAATCACAGGGTTTAAAAGTTCACAGCTCACGATTCACACTATACAAATGACTTCAACAGTGAAACTCTCACGAGAGGCGACTGGATATCAAACAAGTTTGATATTTTTGCGACCTTGCCGATCAGGAGCTGGTCGTGAGGAATAATTGGTTCTCGTTACCTCATGTATATTACACGAAGCATGACACACAATTAAGCCAAAACTCGGCCTGATCGCAAAAACAGTCCCATGAGCGTAAAACTGCCTCAAAAAAGGCCAAAAATCGCACAGTGTACATCCGGCTTAAGGTAGTCCTGACCAAGTCTTGCTCAAGCTCTGGAGATGGGTCCCAGAGCACTGTGCTGCTCACTGTTCCTCAAGAAATGTCCCAGCAGCAGTGAAGGACAATGCAGAGGACAAATGTCAACTTTATTACACATCACCTCAGTCCTTTTTTCTCTCCATTGGCTTCCAGTTTCTTTTAGAGTTGATTACAGACTTTGGTCTGTTTAAACCCAAGCTCCAAGATCTATTTTATCTATTTCCAAGATCTATTTTATCTATTTAGACTGACTTTTAACATTTAAAAGTGCAGTGACACTTTGTACAAGTTGTTTTATATCATTGTTTAATGTTTTGAATATTTTATTGGTTGGTTTTATTGGAAAGCACTTTGGGCACTTTGAAAGTTGTAAAAGGCTCTAGAAATAAAATTTGATTGATTACCCTCCAAGATATTTTTGTATCTTTTTTGGTACGATTTTATTTGTAAATCTCAAATTATTTATTGTCCGTTCATCAGGACGTTTGCTAGCATGGTAGTTGTTAGCCTTACTGCAACCGCAAACTCCAAAAAGCTCATATAAACTCATCACGGTGAATAATTAAGACGCTCGGCCCCCTGCCACCCACTAGAACACTGCGAACTCTGATGCACTACCTCACTTTTTACATTATATGGACAATCAGTGACTGTTACTCATACATTTTAGCACTACCTCACTTTTCATCTGTAAATATTGTTTTTATCTATTGTGGTTTTTGTCTGTTTTTATGTTTACTATGGTTACTTGAGTGTTTGCACTTTTTGTCTTGTTTGCGCACTTCTGTCCTGTTTGCAAATTTTTTGTCTGTTTGCACATTTTTGCCGTTTGCACATTTGTTGTATACTTGAATTTTTATTGGAATGTTTTCAATGTTTGCACTGAGGTGGGAGAGGACAGCAAGTTCATCTGTGCTATATATATTTTGTATGTATACGCACATGTGACAATAAAGGAAATTGAATTGAATCAATTGAATAAGGTCAGAGAGGAACTGGACCACTGCAAACCACGATGATGTTTTTCACATTTTAAGGCCGTAAAAATCAAGTAGCCTACAGGGTCTTTAAAGTCAAATACTATTAGTAATTTTTCTTGTTATGATCACTACCACAGCCTCTTTTTCCTTCAGCATAATTCCATTAGGAGGCTTGTGGTAACTGGCCATGTGCTCTGCCTGATGTGGCCACGCTCATTACCTAATGCAGCTAACGCCACATGGAACAGTGTGCAAGCTTAACCTGCGCGGGGGGGATTAGCGCCTGTGCTAGTGGGACTGCTGCTGTGGTCTATTCAGAATAAAACATAATGTTGATGAGCAGTTTGGCCTTTGCACTGGATTAATCAGGCTTATGCTATGCTTATGTTTTGCTAATCTCCATATTGAACCAGTCCACCACAACAAACAAGCGCAGATAGAGACTCCAGAGCCTTGTTTTACTGAGCTACAGACGTGCTTAGTCCAGAGCTCGAGACAGTTTCTAGTGCACTTATGTCATTAATAAGAAAGTCCAGGTTTGAAGTTCGTGTACAATTCGCTCTTTTGAATTTCAACTAAGAACGAAAAAGAATAAAATGGGTAAACAGTTTGTTATTTCATTATTCTGTTTTAATGTCAAACAAAAGAACAGATTTTGACCTCTATTTCCAATATTTATTTCAACACCAATCAAAAACTCGAAATCTAACACCAATCAAAAAACAGTCTCGGTGCCTATTTTAATTTTGGTATGTTATTCTCTCTGGTTTATGTGTCCTGGAAGTTCTGCTGCAGTGTCAACCATGGATAGTTCTATGGAGTCAACTGCGCAATGGAGAGTTTATCGCCTCGCTGCTGCCTCTTTCTTGTCATGGAGTTTTTCAGCTAAGTCCGTCTAGCAGCAGACCGTCCAGGACAAATAAACCAGAGAGAATAAAATATCAAAATTGAAATAGGCACAATGACTATTTTTTGATTGTTGCTGACACTAAAACAGAATAATGAAATGACAAATTGTTTTGCCATTTTATTGTTTTTCATTTCATTCATTGTTCAAAAGAACGAATGGTACACGGACCATTTGGATTCCCATCACAGATATTTTTTTGTGTGGTACCCCTACGTTTTTGCCCATCAACCTGAACAACGAAACAGCCCTCACAGAAAATTGGGCTCTGGGTGCTGCAGAAGCTGACTGAAGGTGGGTCAAATACAGTGGACACATTTCCTACAGGAACCATAAAGTGTTCGAACAGTTCAAATCTGTGGAGAGGTAGGCCTGCCTCTTTACTTTTACGAAATGAAAATGCTGGAGAACTACTCATTTTAGTGGTCACAAATTGAGTCGATATAAGCCTTAGACATTGTAACAGTTAGATGCCTATAAAACATAAAACCATTATTCATTTATTAGTGGACAAAGTTTAAAATAACACATTTAAAGTTGTAATTAATAAAATTTGAGTTATTCAGTTGCCTACAATACTTCAGAAATCCCTTTGGAGAGCTACAGGTTGGAGACCCCTGACTTAGGGTGACCAGATGTCCCTATTTACCCGAGACAGTCCTAGGTATGAGCCCTGTGTCTTCTGTCCCAGCAGATTTATCCAAAACCATTGATTTGTCCCAGTTTTATGCAATACATATCGCAGGTGTCCCTATTTTTAACCCATTTTAATCCCTGCCAACAGTAAAGAGAGGCATAAACTGTCACTCGTATCAGTAAAATACAGAAAAGCTGCTTAAAAATGTCCAAAACACAAAGAAAATGCACTTGTTTCACAATTTTATTATTACCAATCACCCCAAACCGAGGATGTCCCAGTTTTTGAATTTGAAAATCTGGTTGCCCTATGTTCACTGCAAGAATATATGTTTTTCTACTTTTTTCTTTTCCCAATGAAAAACCAATCCATGGGTTTCCGAATGATACGAATTTAGGACTGTTGCCCAAATTCAAAATCTCTTTAGGAAGGGAATAAATTCTCAAACTGTTGCATAAGAGGAAGCTGAATCCCGCACATAACTGTATGGAATATGTGCAAGTTTAATGCTATTTTGTGGAACATTCAGTAATATCTCCATGGAAACAACGAACAAATGGTTTGAAAAGGAGCTTTGTTGCAGCTGCTATCGTCCTTCTGGCTAATTGTAATCTGTCAATTTCAGTACTGTGTCTTGTTTTTAAATATATTTTATATTTATTGTGATTGACCAAGCATGATGAATGAGTGAATTATTTATGGAACAAAGCCATTCTACAGTACAGCACTTTATTTTGTCATGTGTTTTTATATGTTTATTGTGTACAGTGTGGATGAATGAAATGTGATCAAATCCGCAAAACAAATTTATCTACTGGTACCAATAAAGACATTTTTTAAAGCATTTTTGTATTTTAAAATGACATGTCTACCTTAGCTTTGGTATTGTTTACGTGTGAAACAGTTGTCCATTATATAACAAAACTCAGACGTATGTGAGGATTACTGAAGTGCTAGCACACACAAAAAAAAAACTCTGTGAGGAAACAACATTAGCATAACACGTGTAACACCTATAGCATTCTATATTTCTATACGGCTTTGCGGAAAATATGTTAAGAAAGAATAAAAAAATCAAAAGAAAAACTGCAAATTCTTGGGAGCCATGTGTCGGTGAGGGGTGAATTATTCATACCCTGAAGCTTTATTAGCGCACCTCTTTGCACTACTTGTTGTAATTTTCCAAAGTGGCCCTTAATTAAAGAACTCTTGTAATTCCACTCCCGTACCGGTGTAGTACAAAATAATGACATTTCCTCTCATCACACCTCATTACACGTACCACCGTAACTCTTTTAAGATTCACGTGGGCCGCCGGTATACGTGGGTGTACGCTACTTTCATATGCGCGTTTTCTAGCTAGGATGAATCATACATACGCGCTCTTGTACGTCTTCTATCCTCCGGAGAAGTGGCAAATGAGATCAAGTGTGGGGAAATTCCATCGACGCAAACACATCAATTACACGCGGCATCCTTGCCCCGTACCCGGCTCTCCATCTAAACCCTGCCATCCCTCTGAGCTCCTATAGTTTTTTCTCATCCTCTCTTTGCCGCTCGCTGTCCGTCATGTTTGCACGGTTAAAGAAACTACGGGGAATTAAATGAACATATGCAGAAATGCGTGCGGAGCTTTAAAAGGGCCATTCTATATGTAAATTAAACATGCGAAACGGAGTGGGCTGGAGACTGCCTGAGTGAGACAAGGCCCCTGGGAGGTGGTGCTGTGGCTTTCATCTGGGTTTACACCACGTTGGCTTTGTGTAAGTGGAAAAACATGCCTGGAAAATATGCTGGGAATTCACTATGGAGTCTTTGTAATGTATGTTTATTTTTTATTTGGTACAATCTTGTAGCCCCTGTGTAATCGTCTTACGTTTTCACCCCTAAAGGAAAACTGATTTTATTACAGTTCTTTGTAATTGTTTCTTTTACAATATACAATTTTATTTTTATACTTGTAAAAATGTTTCTATATTTCTATCACTCTAATGCCCCTGCTGTCTATTCTTCCATCATGATTGACAACCAAGATTTTTTTGTTTTGTTTTTTTGTTTTTTGGGGGGCATAGAAACCAACCTACATCAATATACATCAACATCGATATTGGAAAACTAAAGCAAATTGTGTACATACATCAAATATATAATATGACAAAACCAAATTGCCTAATCTGTCGACTCTTCCTGCTTTTGTAAACAGAATGCCTATGTGATAAAGGCTGGTTCTGTACATACAGTAGCTCTAATGTGTCTAATGTGTCATATATCCCATATTATGTTATAATATGGGAGCTAGCGTTAGAGATAGACTGATATTTTGGACTTTCCATCTCCACCAATATTTTGTTTTGGTGAGTTTACCTAATGAATACACACAAAGCTTTATTTTAACACTTAAATGTGAGTAGACAACTACACAAAATGTGACTACACTGTTCCTTTATAGGCTTGTGGTAAAAAGTTGTTTTTGTTTTTACCACTACACTGAAAGAGAAAAAGCCGTGGATGAGTTTGTAGTAAATTTAAATGACATGCTATAATTTGGGCCCTAGATATGGCCCAAAAATATCAGCAGGGCTTATCGGCCATCGGTTGCTTTAGATTCCAAATAAACGGTAATGGAAAAACCCATATCAGCTGAATCAGCCATGGAAAAACTGGGCAAAGAAACCAACCTAATACAGTAAGTGTTTTCCACCATTATTATCAAAACATGCCATCAACTACAAATGGAGGTCGTTCTATATCAGTGCCTTTGGGTCTCTGTTTCGGGTTAATAAGACCAGGCCCTGTCTACATTAATGGTGCACCAGTATATGCACTCTCCAGTGACGACCATGAAAACCATATGGTTGAAATCACAACGAAAACTTGATTATAATGGCTTGAAAAGTTGGCTGTTTTCACTAACGGCATAAGAAGAACATCGGAGCACAAAGCTGGAACATGATTGGAACGCCGCTCGTACAGTTCAGCATATGATTGGCTCTTGTCAGTGGAACAGGCGGGATATCTGCTGACACTCGCCATATTGCTGTTACAAAGTGTCCCTATACATTTCAATGGACAATTTCTCAAGTGGTCTGTCCTTCCCCCAACTCTCCACCTGTTTTGGCTTCAAAACGACAAATTTCGCCAAAAGATAGGAGATTTTCATGCCTGATTTAGGTCCACTGTTAACTGTAACATGAATTATGATTGATTTGTGCAATGCATAGTATTGATACTTTGCAGTGACATCATGCTGGGTGTGTTCTACATGGATGTGTATAACGGAATCGGTTCATCAGTTACCGTGGTGACTCAATGCACACATTAGCAAACACAGCCAAAAAAGTTAAGTTAAAATAAACAATTTCATTTTTCAGGAGCCTGTGACCAAAACCACCATGGTTCTGTTTAGCATTTCGACAAAAAGATGAGAGTGACTACCTGAAAACTGTTGGCTAATGCTAGCTACCTCGTGACCATAATGTGATCTGAGAGGGACTTTTTCTTTCTGGTCAAATTATGTTAAAATAAAACTCAGAGTCAAGAGTCAACAAGCCTCAGACAGAGGATGCCTCAAGTTAGCATTACACCCACTGGGAATGTTCGTGACATTAACTGCAAAGTATTTTAAATTCCTATGTAGTTTTTCTTTTTTACATTTCGTCATCATTTAGATAAACAAATCCCAGTATCTTTGGCTTTCTGAGCACCCGATATCATACCACTCTATAACATGTTGTTTATTGAGGACCAGTGTACCCAATTACAGAAGCGGGCATTTTGATGGTAGCATTAATACGCTGGCACGACTCAGTTTGTACATCTGACAAAGCTCACAGTGCGCCTCATACAGAGAGAACGCCCACACAACCCTGAGACCACGAGCACACAAAGGCACAAATACCGAGAGGGAATCGTACAAAATAAAACCTGAAATTAAGCAGCAGAGGAGGTGTCTGATGAAATGTTTTTAGTTCAGTGAATTATGTTATAGTATATTCATCTTCTCTCAGCTGTATCTGTAAAAATCACCCACTTTAAGAGGAAGAATTTTGCATCAACACTGAGAAACTAAAGCAAATTTTGTACATACATCAAATATATAATAGGACAAAAACAAACTGCAGTATCTGTAGACTCTTCCAGCTTTTGTTAACGTAATCCTTATGTGATAAAGGCTGTTTCCGTACGTACATTAGCTCTAATGCGTTTTAAAATGAGAGAGTTAGCACTGGAGATAGAGAGATATCAGGACTTTTTAGAGTATTGGATACATTAAAAATTAAGGGACAATATATTCTTTTGGTCAATCTATCTAAAGAGTACACACAAAACTTTATTTTAACTACAAAACTACATAAAATGTCACTACACTATTCCTTTACAGGTTTGTAATAAAAAAAAAAAGGCTGTGGATGAGTTTGTGGTAAATTTAAATGACATGATTTGGGAAAAATAATCAAAATCGATTGCGCTGGATGCCAAATAATTGGTATCAGCATTGACCATGGAAAAACCCGTATCAGTCGATCTCTAATTAGTAATAGCCTCCAAACATCAAAAACTACGAAAAACCAACACCATTTTGACCACACGTAACACTGAAACCTCATTAGAAAACCATGTGTTTGCGTTACATCCAACTAGACAATAATGCACCAAAATAATGCACCAAAAAATGTTGGTAAAGGTTTGACAGTTGCACCGTGAATGTATGTATGTATGTATGTATGTATGTATGTATGTATGTATGTATGTATGTATGTATGTATGTATGTGTTAGTGGACTTTAGGATGTGAAAGACTTTGGGAATTTCGATATTGGCTGTAATTAGGCCTATTCATTCAATATAATGAACATCATTATTTTTGTGTTATTATTTTTGCTGCCTCATTAAAATAAATAGGATAGAACATTATCAGTACCATGCTGAGTGCGCAACTACTATAAATGCATCACAAGACAATATAGAAATATAGAAATATTCACATTTACACAATCATTGGGCAACTGCATGAAAAAGAGCAACAACAAAAAAAAACAGGTTATATCATTTTGCTTTAATTAAAAACAAAACAAAAAACAATGAATATTTACAACAGCCATTTTAGTGCATTTTAGTGCTTACAGGGCCACTGTGTTAAAATATATGTGCCAACAGGTGAAGGAGAGTTATTGCTTTACCTGAAAGGCTCCACAGTTGCCACGGTTACATGAGAGCTTCCGAATAAAAACATTGAATTCTGAATAAAATTTAATTCCATGTTAAAAGACCATGTGAACACTTAATTCCTAATGAAAATGATTATTTGGAATTAACCTTAATTCTGAAGTAAGTGGGTGGTTTCGTCCTATTTTAAAGCCAAATTAATTTATTCCTCGATCCTGTAAATGTTTATTCTTTTTAAAAATAATTCCGGTTGTTTAGCGCATGCTCGTTGGGCCGCCCTTCGTTCCGGCTCCACCAGTCGTGGCTTCAGACTTTCCTCCACTGGTCTTTGGATTTGTGGGCGGGATGATGTTCTCCGACACTCTTCCCTTCTCCTCCTCAGTTCACAGACGTAAAGCGTGAGGAGAGAATTCTCCAGCTGCTGCTTCATTATCATCAGAACGACTGAGGAAAAAGTTTGGATCGTGTTTGTGTCCGTGGCGTAACTACAAACCGAGATGACAGAAAAGCCGATAGCAGCTGAAGTGTGTGTTTTCTTCAGGTCGACGTAAATATGTTTGTCGCTGTCCAATCAGAACCATTCACGACCCCCAGATATTGAGCGGAATTAAATAAAGGATTTAACATCTTTTCCATGTAAATCTCAATTTGGAATTATTATTTCCATGTAAACTCGAAGGGGAGTATTTTAATTACGAACTATTTTTAATTTAAAACAATTAATCTGGAATTAAAAAAATAAAACTCATGTAAACGTGACCACAAGTGACACCAGCAGGCCAAGATAAAGTAAACTGCATTTTAGGTCAACAAGGGTGAACAAATTAAGATCCAGGGTTATAATGCAATATACAACACAAGCATATGTTCACACCCTAGGGTCAATGTGTAAAATGATCATTTACACCTGTCTTGCACTGACTCATGATCTCATTATTCTTTTCACAGTTTAACGTGATGAGCAACACTTTAGCATCTGGAGACAATGCGCCCTCTCTCCGTGAGGGCACAGTTCTGTTCTTCTGTAGACATCAGCTGAGCCCTGAGCACCTCTCCAGAGTGTGAACAAACACGCCAAGTTTGGATTTCCTGAGAGGAGTGTAGCGATCAGCTCAATTAGAAATGTGTACTCCGCTGTCCAAGATTGTGTAAATGTGTTTTTTAGTACTCGTATTTTTTTGTTGTACTTTAAGCGGCCTATGTTACCCTATTTTAAGATAAATGTTATAATGTTTCCTCATCACAAACATACCTGGAGTTGTGTTTTTTTTTTTTTCACACGTTTAACACAAAAACTCTGCACATATAGTGTATGTAGAGATTTTTTTTTTTATTAGGCTGAAAACACCTTGTGATGCCATGCAGTAATAGAAAACGGCACACACCTGTACTAAGGTATACACACAGGATTCGGCAGGGTTGCAAAGACATTTTAATAAAAAAAAAATTACAACAAAATTTCTCACTACTGTGACCTGCAGCTGTCGATTGGAGGTGCTGACTCTTGACCTCTTGACATCAACATCAGCTTTCATTGGACATCACAGTTTTGTAACACACACAGTGAATCTCTCTGATCTGATCAACATTTTAAAACATATATCAGGTTATTCATCTTGTTTTCAGATTTATTATCGACTTACTAGTCCTGAGACTGCTTCATTCTAGTCTAGAGGTAGTTTATTTTCATATAACCTGTCATGTAAAATGATCTTAGTGCATGGACAGATAATTTTACTACTTTTAAGTCTTAAAGTCTTTTCTGATAGATTTAAATGTTTATATCTTAAATTTTGGCCACACTTTTTTGCAGGTCATCAGTAGATTTAATTCATTCTTGACTATTATATGACTATTGCGATTTAAACACACCCTCTACCAGAAAAGTTACACAGTGAGTGCACCTTTAAGTAAAAACATAGTACCTGTTTAAAAATGTACTGAAAGAATAAATTTTTAGTATTTTGAGATATTTTGAGACGCAATGAAGCTTCAAATGATTTTGATAAAGATTTGTCCAGACGTTTGCTTAGGAAAAAAAAATATATATATATTTTTTAAATATATTTTTGGTTGCTCAAATGAATTAATTAGTAACCCCTCAGCCTTTTCAACTGGTCTCAAACAATACGCCCTATTCACACTTACATCACAAACCAGGAAGATGTTCAAATTCATGCCAAATTCAAGATGATTCCAAACACATACGTTTTACCCATACTGTAGACTGTATAAAAGAAGTGAACTAAGTGAGCGTGACGTCACCCGTAGTGTTTAGCGGCGCTCAAATGAGGCTCGCCAACGGCTAACAGGAGCGAATCTGGAGCCAGGCTCTATGTTATGAATAGGATTTTTTTGGCGAACAAAATAGCGGAAAAAAATCAGGACCATGTACAAGTTCATATGAACATTTTAAGACCAAAATGACGAGGCCACAGTAACAGGTACAGAGAGAGGAGCGATCAGATCTCAGTGTAAGTCAATGGGAAAAAGGGAGAGAAGGAGCCGGAAGACCCTCCTGGCGCACTTCCTATTTGGCACGCGGCGACTAACGGGATAGCTATGTCCACTCATATATACGGTCTATGGTTTTACCGCTGGTCACATTTATTTCAGTGGGTTTTATCACAGTCGGTCAGTGAGCCCAGTGTTTTATGTATGTTTATGACGCAAGCGTGAATAGAGTCTATATCTACTGATCTAAAGGTAAAAGGAGTGGTTAACTTGAAAACTACCACTTCATAACATCACAAAGTGGAACAGAGCATTTTGAGTTTGCAAATGATAACGTAATGATCCATGAGTGTTATAGATTCTAACTATATAGCAGGCTCCAGCACAATATGTGTCCTTTAATTACAAATCTTTCCAAAGATCTTTAAGTGTTGAATGAGTGTGTGGTCTGGTGGTGCATGTGTCAGTGTTCACACAGCAGCATGGCTCAATAGTGCTTATGTAGAGCACAGCACGATGAAACAACCACTGCTCCCAAAGGACCTGGAGACCACGGACCACAGAGTCGAAGGGAGAGAAGAGAGGGGGAGGGAGAGGAGGGGTAGACCACGAGAGAGAGGAAAGAGAGAAGGAGGATCACACCCAAGTCATAAAAGCAAGATAGAAGGAGAAAGCAAGGAAATAATAACAGGAAGAAAAGAGGAGTATCTCATGCAAACCGAGTGGGGAAGAGAGGAGAGACACAGCCAATAAGAGAAAGAGAGAGAAAGTGAAAGAAAGAGGGAGAGAGAGGGGAAGTCATCAATAGAGGGCATAAACTGGGATTAGAGGGACAAGGCTCCTCACTTGAGCACACTCCTCTCGTGTGTTATATGGACTGCACTGAGAGCCGGAGCTGGAGAGTGGAGCTAAATCAATCCGGGACACTGGACTGTGACTATGGTCTGAGCTTTCCTACACAACTCACCACACAGACCTCTACTACACTTAAGTACTACAATTTAGGGGTGAATGAAACTAACCTTATAGTAGTATCATGTTGCTTCTGCAGGGTATTAACTGCTAACACATATCACATTTAGATCACCATGTTAACTTTGACCGCTTTGAAAACGCTTTAGTTTTTGATGCTTTGATGAGTAGGGTGACCAGAATTTCAAAATAAAAAACTGGGACACCCTGGATTTTTTGGTGGTCAGTGATAATAAAATTGTGAAACAAGTGCGTAATTAAGGAAAATTGTTATGCAGTGTAGCCAGTATAGTCACATTTTCTTTGTGTTTTGGTAGTTTTTATGCAGCTTTTTTGTGTTTTACTTAAACAAATGACAATTTATGTCTCTTTTTACTGTTGGCAGGAATCAAAGTGGTCAAAAATAAGGACACCTGGGACATTTCTTGTATAAAACTGGGACAAATCAGTGGTTTTGGATAAATCTGCTACATCATTTCACTGTCCCAACCAGAATATCTGAACTGCAGTGGCGCCTGGTGATTAGAGGGTGCAAGTGCGCCGCACTCCCTAACTTGACCTTGATAAAATAAATAAATAAATTATAAAGTTGTTATTTTGTATTAGGCTATATGTTGAATATTCTGTTTAAAACCGAACGCGTATCTGCATAGACATATTTGTATCATGTTAAATGTGCTCATATCACTGTAGTTGAGTCATAAATATTATCACACACTTCTGACCTATGAGGATTCAGCTGCTCTGTCCCGCCTCACCCCAACTCTGCATTGACGGCTACTGCTACAGGCTAATGCTACCGCTACAGGCTAATGAATGGAGAAATACAGAGCTGTGTTATGACCATAAACCGTATATATGAGTGGACTAAGTGAGTGTGACATCACCCATGGTGTTCAGCTCCGCTCAAATGAGGCTCCCGATGCCACAGTTACAGGAGCGAATTTTGAGCCAGACTCCATATTTGGAAATCCAACCGCGAGTATCATAGCAACCACAAGAGCCAATCATGATTGAGCTCCTACTCACCGGGGAGAGGTGATATTCTAGTCTGCACCATTCTGCACGGGCAGCTGTATTTCTGCGATTCTTGAGAATAATAAGGAAACTTTTAGCTTTTATCATCAAACTTTAAATAGTAAGTTTAAGTCATTGATTTATGTTCTATGTTATGTTATGTACGAACAACAATAGAGTCACAATTTAACGAAATTCACTTTACTTTATGCTAGTTAAGTTATGCTAGTTAAGATTCTAGTAATGTTAGCTATTGTAATTGTTTGAGATATTTTGTCATTTTATTTCCAAAATAGTCAATCGAGGCAGGAAAATGTGAAGGGAACTTACTTAGCAGCGAAACGTGCTAGCTGTCAATCAAACCTGTTGCTAATGCTCGGCGGCAGCGACCTCGGGGAATGAAAACATCTGATTGGTCCGTTATTTATGTTCATATCTTTATTTAACAACAAAGGAACAAAGCAGCGAAATGAAAAAAATCAGGATCGTGTAGAGCAGGTTCATACGAACAATTTAAGACCAGAATGATGAGGCCACAGCAGCAGTTATCGAGGGGCGATAAGATCTCAATGTAAGTCAATGGGAAAAAAGGAGAGAAGGAGCCGGAAGAGCCTCCTGGAGCACCTCCTGTTTGGCACGCGGCAGCTAGCACTTTAGCTATGTCCACTCATATATATGGTCTATGGTCATTAGTGATGGGAAAATGAAGCGTTGTGAAGCAATGACACTTCGGATCAAAACTGTATCGAAAACGGTTCACTACTCGAAGCTTCATTCAGTTATGACAAGTCATGTGACACGTGACGTCCGGCACTTCATGTTAAACAACACATACGTCACTGATTCAAGTGCGGGTCTGAAGCTTCAAATGAGAGGCAAAGCGCCCGCCTCCTCGTGGTTTGTAGTCATGGCAGAACTGAGCTTATTGCGGATTGTGAGAATTTCGAGTGGTAATTACAGGCACAGGCCAATAATATAATGAAGCGTGGTGACAAGCGTTCAGAGATGTGGCAGTACTTTGACATATCTGACACAAAGGTTAATATTGACATGATATATTATATTTGTATTTATAAGTAAGCCAGAACTAGTATCTACCCTAGGCTACATTCTGCTGATATAGTGGGGAAATATTTTAATAAATTTATGTAGTACAGTTTGTTAACTTTTAGCCATGCTTCCACTACAGTATTTTAGTGTATTTTGCATCTCATAAGTCTTATTCTTCTCAGGTTAAATGCTTGATTTCCTCAGCTGAACTGGCATATAATAATACAACTTCCTCAATGCAGAGGCACTATCGTGCAAAGCACTGCACTGAGCAAGCCAGCAGCAGCAGCAGTAGCCTATCATTTTAACAATTCCTCCTTTAGTCTAAAGACTTGGATGCTGCACTGTTTCTGCAAAGTTGTTATGTAACTAGATTCACGGTTTGAGATTACTTTCTTTTAAACATGGGCCTTTGTCTTTCCTCTTATTGAGTGATCTATTCACTATATACATGTTGATTAAGGGCAGCATTAATGGGTGAATATTGCCTCACAGTCAGATTTAGGCTTTATACCTTAAAGATTTGGGTATGGGACCCACATGCATCCATGTCCTACATAGGCCTTCATTGAATAGTCCGCATTATACATCCATCCATCCATCCATCTTCTCCCGCTTAATCCGGCTGGGTCGCGGGGGCAGCTTGCTGCCCAATACTCATAGCACCTGACCCCCCCTATGAACCCCTCTGCAGGTGGTGAGCCCACAGGAGGGTGGACAACATGGTCCTTGATGTTAGTTCATAGGGGTGCGGGCATGTTTTTGGGTTGATGGGGGAAACCGGAGTACCCGGAGGAAACCCATCCAGACACGGGGAGGAACATGCAAACTCCACACAGAAAGGCCCGGGCGACCCGGGGATCGAACCCGCAACCTTCTTGCTGTGAGGCCTGAGTGTTGCCACTCAGCCACCGTGCCGCCACATTATACATTATTAGTAATATTTAATTTCTGTTTTTACTCTACAGAACTTGCCAAGGAGGCTCTGGATGCATGCTTGGTGGACATGATCATTAAGGACTGCCAGCCATGGTGGCAGGTGTGGGCTTCAGGGAGTTTGTAAAACTCGCTGCTCCATCATATGTCGTTCCATCTAGAAAGTCTTTAAATCCATGGTGGAAAGGAGATATCTGGAGGAGAAGGAGAAAGCCAAGGCAGATATGAGAGAGGCCACAGCAGTCTGCCTTACATCAGACATGTGGACCTCTTTGCATATGGATGCCTATTTAGCAGTGACATGCCATTTTGTTAATTCTGTTGGGTCCATATCAACAGTTCTGTTGGGAGTGGGTCATTTTCTGCAGTCACATACTGCAGTTAAAATCGCTGCCATGAAGACCTCCCTCATGGAAGACTGGGGCATTAAAGAAAAAGTAAAGTGCCTTGTCACGGATGGTGCACAAAATATGATTGCGTGTGGTAGGGAATTGCAGATGCGGCACACTATTTGTATTGCACATGGTCTCAACTTGGTAGTAAAGAAAGCCAATGACCAAACACAAGGGCTGGCAGCAATGCGAGAAAACGCCAGAAAGATTGTTGGCTACTTTCGAAGCAGTACCCTGGCTAAAGAACAGCTCACCACCTTTCAGACCATGATGTCAAAGCCTCAGCACAAGCTCATCCAAGAGGTTGAGACGGAACAGCTTCTATGACATGATGGCAAGACTATATGAACAGCGAGAACCAGTTGGTGCATCACTGGCCACACTCCACACCAATTTATTGCGCCTTTCCACTGCTGACTACAACACAATTGCCTGACTGTCTTGTCACTCATATAGACAGCTACTGAGGAGTTGTCTGCAGAAAGAACTGTGAGTGGATCCAAAATCATCCCCCTTGTTCGCATGCTCAGGCATAATCTGGCATCAGCAAGTGTTACAGTGAGAGATGACAAGGCAGCACATCTCTGCAGATGCTTGCTTAATTTGATGACCGAGTAGCTCAGGTAGCAACTCAAATCTCAAGCCACACTCCTGGATCCAAGATTCAAAACAATCGGGTTCTGCAATTTCACCAATGCACAGAATGCTATAAAGAAACTCACAGCTGAATGTGCAGCCAAAATTAAGAGCCATGTCCCACCACCAGTGCCCACAACACCTGTGCCATCTGCTTCTAGAACCCCTAGAACATCTGCGCTGTCTACCCCCAGAACACCTGTGCCAACTACATATGTGCCTACCACGCCTGTGCCTCCAGCCTCTGGTATGTTAAGCAGTATTGTATTATGGACGCTATATTTGACAAACAATGTAATTAACTGTAATGCCTTTGTTTCAGGGCCTGGACTTTGGGATCTACTGGATCAACAGGTGTCGGATTCAGAAAAAGTAAGGAGTGCCACAGCCAGTGCAACAGTGGAGTTGCAAAGATATATGAGTGAAACAAATGTAGCCCGCTCAGCTGTACTGGGGACAAAACAAGGATCTGTACCCATATCTGTATGAGCTGGCACTCAAATATTTGTGTATCCCAGCTTCGTCTGTTCCTTGTGAACGTGTTTTTTCAAAGGCTGGGGAAATTGTTGAAGAACGAAACCGTCTGAATCCTAAAACTGTGGAACACTGGCCTAAGTAAAAGTATCATACAAAGCACATGATTTATGCTTCAAGACTCTTTATGTGTATGTTTTTGTTTGCTCAAAGTCCAGACTTGAACTCAAACATTTGGCATAATGAAAGTGGTAAAATGTAACTCCTCAAACCAAGTAGAAAGTATACATTTTACTTTTCAGTCAGTTAAAATGAAGTGATGTAAAAAGTACCTATCGAATATCAAATGCAAATAGGTAAAGAACATATACATAAAACTGTTACATAAATATAGGACTTTTACTTTTTTACATAATTACCTTCCACCACTGATAATAACAGATGGTCTGTAAAAGGTTGAAAATCAAAGAGAGATGCATAGAGGCTATTGTAAAAGGTAGTTTTACAGTCTAGTGAATTTTCTGTTACTGATTAGACACAATAATATATTGTATTACTGTATTACAATAATATTAGTACTAGGTAAGGTAAGGTAAGGTTTATTTATATAGCGCTTTACACAGACACATGTCCCCAAAGCGCTTTACACAGCAATTTACAGGGCATTTTTTCATTCACTCCAGACCCGGTGGTGGTAAGCTACTGTTGTAGCCACAGTTGCCCTGGGGCAGAGTGACGGAGGCGCGGCTGCCAGGCCAAGCGGCGCCAACGGTCCCTCCGACCACCACCAACACTCACTCACACAACTTTCACACCTACAGTGCATGTTTTGAGTTGATTAACTAAATCATTTAGTTACTACTGAATAATGATGCATTTAAACAAAACATATTTTAGCTGCTCTCCATGTATTAAATAGCCCTATAGAATGTTGTGATGTCATGTGATTAATTTTCCTACTTCAGTTGTTTTTGTGTTATTTGCTAGATGATTTGATTAAAACACACATAATAAATATATTGGTTGTAGGCTAGGCCTATAATTTGAAATATATGCTTATTTTTTCTAATGTACCCTTAGACTTGCCTTTATAAACTATGGAGTCCAAAATGCTACTTACGCATCACGATCCTTTGCTTTTAACACAGTGCTGCCAAAACAAACCACTTTCTGAACCACTCAAGCACCCATCCCGCATCTAGTGCTTCATGAACCGCTAATGACGTCACATGCTGAAAACAACACACGCTCCGACACGCGCTTTGTGAACCAGGATCTGGAAAAGCTCGAAACGCCGTTTCATTTCGTCCATCACTAATGGTCATGGCGAGTTCAACTTCAGCCAAAGTGCATCTGAGGAACAGTTTTCAGGGAGTAACATGTCTTCTCTTCAGAGGGACTCATTTAAGCTGAAATGAGTGCATTGGCTGCGGTGATATCTTCGGCTCTTGATTCACACACTGGCTAAGGGCAGCTAGCTACCTTCGGGAGGAGAGACCCAAAGCACCGGACATACGGACACAGACCGGGACCCGCCCGCGGCACCCGCTTACGCTGCCAAGGCTGGACCGCAGCAGTTTATTTCTAGGCGTAAAAGCTTGACCTGGGCGTAGCGCAGAGAGCTTAAGTCCACCCGGTGCTGGTGCTCATGTGGACTGGTGTAACTTCATACTGAAGTGGGAAGTGGTATTAAGTGCACTCGGCTCCGGGACCATGTGTCGGGGACCTGACTGGACCGAGACATTTGGGCCAGTTTGATCTCTTCATATTGGAGACAGAACAAAGAGGATAGCAGATGGAGGATACACTCTGCTTCAGTCATCTGGAGAAGGTAAGAGGCTTGTTTTAGTTTGTTTGGAGCAAATCTGAGGACGGAGCCTCACAGTAAACAGTGTTAATGCGTTAATAGGTAAATGTGTAAATGAATGAGCGACAGGGCTGCTCCGGTGTTCTGCCGTGTGCTGTAGGCGATGACGCCGTGTTTGTGTTGTGACCATAGTCTCTTATTTTGCTGCATTTTCCTGACGTTGTTGGGGATGGTTGTGAGTGCTGTGCCATGTTGTATTGTTGGGGATTGTTGTGATATATATTGGGACTATATTAGGCGGAGTGAGTCTCTGAGCCTGTTTATTTACTATACTTCTACTACCAAATACTTCAGGGGTGGTTGTGAGTGCTGTGTCAGGTTGTGTTGTTGCGTAAACTTTTGCACTTGGCTGTGCTTTGTACTTTAGATAATGTTCAGCCAGTAGTGACTAAAATGACTCTGCCATTTGTTAGTATATTATATAGCCTATACATAATAATGTATTTATAATATATATTTGTAATGTTGGCCTATGCGCTCCCCCCAAAAAATTATACCACCAGCCGCCACTGCTGAACTGATATTTTGAACCAATACCTGATCCAGGAAATTTTCATGGATCAGTGCAAATATTTGATACCAGTAGCGTATTGATGCATCTCTGTGCAGTACTTTATTACTTTTACTTTGTCACACTCCACCACTGCTTCCTCGTGTGGCAAATACACAACAACACTCTCTATGTTGGCATTGTGAGAAAGTTGCCAAGACAAAACAGCTTTTTATTGCTTTATATAGTCTCTTAGATAAAAAAAGCTTTCGTAGCACTCTCCAGCACTTACATGTGAGGACTGCCACCGTACGCATACTTAAATACTATAATCATGTCTGACTCAGTGCAGCCTGCGTCACATCAAAGTTGAATGTCATCCATCACTCAGTTCAGCCTGTTTTCCATCACCGCACCACATCCAGGACCCTATAACGCGAGATTCTCTGTTCACTCAAGTGCTATTGTGAGTATGCATAACCTTATGTAGTATGCAGAGGTGTGTAGTACTCATTCATGTTACATTTTATTGGAGCAACTTTTGAACAAAATTGTTTTTCAGACATCATGTTTTTTTATGAGCTTGAGAGTAATATTGTATTGTGTAACAGTAGTCTTACTTGACTCTTACTAGAGCACTTCCTGTATTACCACAACATCACAAGGTGGAACAGAGGATTTTCAATTTGACAGAAGAACAAAACAAAACTCCTGGGTTAGGGTTACGTGATGTTGCTGTGATGTGTCCGGTCAGAGTTATACAGATTTTGGCGCTGTCTTCCCACCAGTGGAGGCAGGACGACAGCGCCATCTGTAGGCCAATTTTCTCAGGACAGTATCCGAGGTGTGTGAGAGTAAAAAATAGTCCCGTGGGCACGTCTCTGTTTTCCGATTGTCTCTTTAATCCAGCGATGGTGTTTGTTGGCCTCTGTCCCAGTGATGTTTGCTCCATCCTAGTCCATAATGTGGTTCTCTCTTTTATAGTGGTCAGAGATGGCCAATTTGAGTTGTTCCTGTTCTGCTTTGTGTTTTGTTGCTTTTGTGCACGCCTTCGCTGTTTTCTTCTCGCATTCTTTTTTCGTGTACAGTCATCCCTCACTCTAACGTGGTTCATCTTTTTCGCGACCTCACTGAACGTGCATTGTCTCGTTTCCCATTAAGATAACACTAGCGTATTTTTCCAGTAACTAGCCTCATAAGCTAACTACTTCAATGAGATGGCACAAGCCTAATATGCAAGTAAACTAGCACTAGATTTATTTTATTCTTTATTCTACTTTAATATCATAGATCAGATATCATCTATCTCATATATCCTCAAACTGACTTGACTGCGTGTAATCCTTTGGTTGTAATGTGTGCTCTCAGGAGTCAGTATTTGTTGTTGTTTGCTCAGAAAAGCAGTTCTGCCTCTTCAGAATTCTAGAGTTAATGTGCATGTGATAGAGGGACACAAAATGCATGTAGGGGGTGTGGCTTCAATGGCTCTTCAGAAGGTAGTGTCTTTGACCATATGAGTGAGGAACAGCAGCTCTACACAACTTTATTCACAGAAATCTATCTGTTACAGCCAAGATTGTGCTACAGTATTGTGCTACTTTTTTTCAACTTTTTTCAACTTTACTCATGCCCCTAATCTCCTAATCTTCAATTTGGATAATTCCCAATTTATTCCCATTAATTCACGTTAATTCCTGAAAATTCCCGTTAATTCTCAAAAAATTCCCACGGAAAGTTTCCAAGTTAGAAAATTCCTGGAATTTTGCAACCATAGTTCTGCGTAATCGTAGGTGGCATGTCTGTTTATAAGAATAAAAATGAGCACCAACAACTAGCCGTAACTCCTTTTTTCACCCTCCACACTCCTCAGTTGAGACTGTGGGCTGATTTGCGCAGAGTGATCCCCTTCCTCGCTCCCTGTTCAGATCTCAGAGGGGTTTTACAGCCTTAAAACATATATAATATTGTAAAAAATAAAGCTGACTATCTCGCCTATTGCGGGTTATTTTTAGAACGTAACCCCCATGATAAATGAGGGAGCACTGTACTGCACGCCCTCCCTCTTTCCCTCATGTATGTTTTATTGCCGGACATGCAGGGTATTTCGTATACGACGTTACATTTATGCTCCAGTTCTATTTCATCTTTTGGCCGGACGAGAAGTTGCCTGAGTTTTCTGTACGGCTTCACTGGTGTGTTGATATTGTGTTTTCTCATTGCCCGCTGCACATTTTCCGTTATGCCCCTTATGTATGGCAATGTTACCATGCCTGCGCTCTTTTTTTGCGCTTTATTTTTCTTTCTATCTGGCCTGTTGTTTTCCTTTGTTTATTGCCCATTTTGGATATCGGCACTGCTTCAGAGGGTTGTGGGTGTGTGGAAAATAGCATAATATAAGCCCTGTAAGTGACATTATTTTGAAGTAACAATACAAGAGTATTGTTTTTTATACTTTTTGGCTCCCACCTCTGGCTCCAGTTCATTTCGTACATAATACCACGCCAGCTGACAACGCATTTTAGTCACCTCCACCTTTAGTGCAAGCGCAAACACCTTTTCTTTCTATTTATTACGGTATTTATTACGTCAGATCTTTGTACAACATCTATTTTTTACCCTCTTGTTACTTCTTCTTGTTATAAGTTCTCAAAGGTGCGTCCTCAAAGTGACTCTTACGCTTTCATGTCTCCAATCAGCGTGAGCTCTTTGATAGTCGACATAAAAGCTATAAAACATGTAGTAGTATTGGCGTAGGAGAATACAAAGCGTAGAGGAAGCAGAGGTGAGTACTTGAGTTAACAACAGGGTCATCAATACTGTAAGGTACAATGCTAGTAATGATCGTAAGGCTAGTACAGTATGTAGCTTGTGCAGTGGTATGAATACAGTGGAATTTAATGGGCACACAGGTAAGTGCTTAGTGATGCATAGAAGAGAGCGGGGCAAGAATAGCAAGGGTGTGAACAAAGTAGGAGCAGAAGTTCATGGCCAGCAAAATATATATAATCCTTAGCCTTAATCCATATAATCACATTTTTGTAACTTTGCTGCTGGAGCTGTTATTGCTTTGTCTAGAATGTTTCACAGCATGATATTACGGCGTTCTTTTTTATGTATGTATGACCTTTCTTTTCTTTTTTTCCCCTTTTTTAATTAACTTAAGGGTGAAAGAATCTACTTCTAACCTTATAGTACCACCGTGTTGCTTAAAGAGGGGGCACTTTACTTCTGCAGGGTATTAACTACGAACACATATCACCAGATCCCCAGATTTTTGGTGGTTGGTAAAAATGAAATTGTGAAACAAGTGCGTAATTAAGGAAAATAATATAATAGGAACTAGGGATACAGACACTGCCACAAAATATGAATAAATGAGAACAGATTGACAAATGCGTTTGTGTGCACATATTAAGCATCTGTAGGACTGTCGGTAAATTGCTGCTCATCGACCCAAGAACCTTTCTATGACAGATTTGTTTGCGCTTGTGCTGTTCTCGGAAAGTGAGAGACACACTGCAGAAAGTGTACAAAGGAAAGCCTATAGGAAGGCTTGGCGAATGCAAAATTTACACGCTGTATAAAAAAAAAAAAAACTTAAATATTGATTTCCCGGAAAAAAAAAATCGATTTGACTTGCCAACTCGATTTTTATTTTGAATCGATTTTTTGCCCAGGCCTATGTTAAAGATAAAAAAAAATTTAAAATAAAAATAATTCAGGAGCCTGTCATCAATTCATGTGTTCAGTAAGTCAGCTCTTTCTGACCCAAAATAGTTCATTTTGTCTTCTTTTGTACATTAACTTCTTGGGTTCTTTCCAAAGATAATACAGCGGGAGCTCTTTCTGGTCAGGTGGTGTTCAAATAAAGCTCAGATTAAGTCTAACTTGAGTAACAGAGCTTCAGACAGAGCAGTGCTTTCAGTTAACATCACACCCCAAGGGAATATTGATGACGCCACCTGCAAAATATCAAAACCGCAATGGCCACATTTACATGATGTTTTTTAAAATTCCGAATTAATTGTAAAATATTCTCGTTTGAGTTTACATGGAAATAATAATTCTGAATTGAGGTTTACATAGAAAACACGCTAAATCGGCTTTATTTAATTCTGCTCAACGTCTGAGGGTTCTGAATGGTTCTGATTGGACAGCGACACAAACGTATTTACATCTTTGGGAAGAAAACACACACTTCAGCTGCTTCTGGCTTTTCTGTCATCTCGGTTTGTCGTTACGTCACAGACACAAAGATGATGCAAACTTTTTCCGCAGTGGTTCCGATGATAATGAAGCAGCAGCTGGAGAATTCTCTCCTCACGCTTTACGTCTGTGAGCTGAGGAGGAGAAGGGAAGAGTGTCGGAGAAGGAGGAAGAAGACAAACTGAGTCTGAGGCTGCGACACCTCAGCCCACTCCCACATCCCGCTCACAAATCCAAAGAGCAGAGGATGAAAGTCCGAAGAGACGACTGGTGGAGCCGGATCGAAGGGCGACCCAACGAACACGAGCTGACCGATCGGAACCATTTTGAAGAAGAATAAACATTTACTTGATCGAGGCATAACTGAATTTGTCTTTAAAATCGGAATAAACCCCCCACTTACTTCGGAATTTATTTTAATTCCGAATAATAATTTTCCTTAAGTGTTTACATGGTCTTTTTTAAAACATTCAGAACTCTCAGGAAAAAAAGACAAAAAAGTTCACTCACTTCTGGACCATTTTTAAGAATCTTTCAAAAGTCAGAGTCATTTGTAGCCACTGCTTTTCTCACCCGGGTGTCGTTACCATCGCAGCAGAAGCATTTCTTCGGTAGATTCACAGCGGTGTTCAGTCCCAGTCCCACGTCGTTAACCGAGCTCCCTCCTCTCCTCCTCTCCTCCTCCGTCCACCCTCGCCCACGGCTCTCTGTTTGTCTCCCAGCCTCCTTAACCTGCCTTCTCTCTTTTCTCTCTTCTCTTCTACCCCATTTAATCTGTTAATTCTGTTCTCTCACTCCCACAGTCTTCCCCTCTCTTTCTGTTTCTCAGCCTCCCTAGCCTAACTTCACCTTAGTTTTATTCTTTCACCTTATTTTTATTCTCTCTCTCATCTCTCTTCGCTTTTTTCTCTTCTACCCTCTTACTCCAGCTTTTCACGTTCCAACCGTCTGTCCTTCCACATTTTCTAACTATCTATCTGTTTCTCTCTCTCTCAAACTCCCATCTATCTACCTTCATCTCTCGCTCCTCTCTTCTCTCTCCCACTCCTCTCTTCATCTACTCTCCCTCGTGCCCTCTCTCCTCTCTCTGTATCTCAAATTCCCAACTTTCTACCTCTTCCCTCTCTGACTCCTCTCTCATCTCTTCTCTCTCTTCCTCTACCCCATCTACTCTCTGTCACCCTTTCTATCTCTCTCACTTCCATTCCTGTCTCTCCATCCAATCTCTCTCTCCTCCCTCGTTCACTCCCTCCTATCCCTGTCTCTCTCAATCTTCCTAACCTTACTTCACCTCTCATGTCCTCTTCTATTCGACTTTCTCACTCTTCTTCTTTACTTAGTTTTTCTCTCCTTTATATCTTTCTTCTCCCTCCCACTCTCTACCTTATAAATCTTTCTTCCCTCCTCCCTTCTTTCTTCTCTCGTTCTCCTCCTCGACTACACACTCTTTTCAGTTCTCCACCCCTTCTCGCTCTCCCTCTGTCTCTCCTTTTTCTCTACTTTATCCATTTCTCTCTCTACCTCTCTCTCTTTCTCTGACTCCACCTTCACAACTCCCTCTCTCTTTTCACTTCTCCCGTTCATCTTCTCTGGTTCTTATCTCTGTTTTTTCTCCACTCTCTCCCTCTCTCTTCCTCTCTCACTCCCATACGTTCATCTTCTTTCAGGTTTCTCTCTCTTCTTTCTCTCCTCTTCTAACCAATCTCTCTTTCACTCCTTCTTTTCTTCCTCACTCCCACTCCTCTCTCTCCACCTACTCTCCCTCTCTCTCCTCCTACTCTTCCTCTCTTTTATCTCTATCCCTCTTTTCTCTCCCACTCCTGTCTCTCTCTCTCTCTCTCTCTCTCTCTCTCAAACTCCCATATACCTTCACCTTCTTTTTGGTCTCTCCTCTTCTAACCAAACTTTTCTTTCACCCTTTTCTTTTCTGTCTCGTTCCTCTCCCTCTCTTATCTCTCTATCCCTTTTTTCTCTTTCACTCCGCTCTCTCTCCCTCTCTCTTACTCTCTTTTACTCTCTTTCTCAAGCTCCCATATACCGTCACCTTCTTTCAGGTTCCTCTTCTCTCTTTCCTCTTCTAACCGATCTTCTCTTTTACTCTTTTCTGTCTCACTCCCACTCCTCTCTCTCCACCTACTCTCCCTTTCTTTTATCTCTCTATCCTTTTTTCTTTCCCACTCCGCTCTCTCTTTTTCTTTTTTCTCTCTCTCACACCCATATACCTCAGTCTTCTTTCAGGTTTCTCTCTCTTCTTTCTCTCCTCTTCTAACCGATCTTCTCTTTCACTCTTTTCTGTCTCATTCCCACTCCTCTCTCTCTCTCTCTCTCTCTCTCTCTCTCTCTCTCTCTCTCTCTCTCTCTCTCAAAGTCCCATATACCTTTACCTTCTTTCTGGTCTCTCTCTCTTCTCTCTCTCCTAACCGATTTTCTCTTTCACTTTTTTCTCTCTATCCTTTTTTCTCTTCCACTCCGCTCTCTCTTCCTCTCTTTCTCTCTTTCTCAAACTCCCATGTACCTTTACCTTCTTTTAGGTCTAACCAATCTTTTCTTTTACTCTTTTCTTTTCTGTCTCGTTCACACTCCTCTTTCTCCACGTACTCTTCCTCTCTCTTATCTTTCTATCCCCTTTTTTCTCTTCCCTCCCCCTATCTCTTCCTCTCTTTCTTTCTCAAACTCCCATACACCTTCACCTTCTTTTAGGTCTCTCTCTCTTCTTTCCCTCCTCTTTTAACCGATCTTCCCTTTCACTCTTTTCTTTTCTGCCTCGATCCCACTCCTCTCTCTCCGCCTACTCTCCCTCTCTCTTATCTCTCTATCCTTTTTACTCTCTCTCCCTCCCCCTCTCTTTCGCTGCTGCGCGCTGTCATCCCTGAGTGACACCCGAGGTTGGGGCTGCGTACGGCGGGTGACAGTTATAATGACACCCACAGCCTCAGTCCTGTCAGCTCCCGGCGTCACCCACCATCAAAGCACCCACACACACACACACACACACACACACTACACGCATACACGCACACACACTACACGCATACACGCACACATTGTAGATACGAAACAAGAGAGTGGAACGCAGAGAGGTGCTTTTTAACTGTGCACAATGTAACACCTTGCGAGCAGTAAATCAACTACGATGACGTGTGCATAAGGAGAAGTTGACAATTTTCTAAGATTTTTTTTTATAATCCTGTCACAATCTTAATAATAATGAGCAAATATACATTGTAAAACGGATTATGTCAAGGTTTGAGTCATCAGTGGGAATCTGTCTTGTAACCCACAGCAAAAAGTGTTACAATTGACTCTCACTGAATCAATTTGAACATTTTCTCAGGGTTTATCTGAGTCCAATCTGTTCTAGAGTTAATTTTTGGAAATGTTAATTAAGTACCAAAGTTCCTGTTTAACCCTGAAATTAAGAGTTATATTAATGTTTGGCGAGTAAACGGATAACACTTTGTAGGGTTATCCTGATTTAGCCAAACAACACAGAGATGTTTTATTTTTCACTTAATTTTGGTTAATTTAAGGTGAAATTCTGTACAAAACTGGTCTTCTCTGGTGGGAGTTTGAAATGGTGTGTGGGAGGTGCCAGATTAACACGAAGGGAAGCTGAATTAACTTTTCAAACCCCCATTTAACTTTCACATAATTAAAATAACACTTTTTGTGTTAAAAAACAATTCTGAAATAGTTTAGCCTGAAATTTTTACCCTCCAGTTTTTGCTGTGTACCTAACTATTTTACCCTTGCTATCTTGTTTGCAGTTATTAACAGAAAATCTAGTTTCAGCTCGAATGTACCTACACAGCAAAAAGTTTCAGATCGTAACCACCAAACATCAGCAACACTACGGTAACAGCCGATAAAACACCGCCGGGGTAGACGAGTGACGGACGCAGAGACACAACATACAAACTTGGGAAATAGCGAAAATAAGATTTTATTCCTCACCTCCTCTCAAGTGGTACATTTAAAGTGCAGCATCTGATCCACATTATCCATAGAAATTGTCCTCCACAAATAATGACATCCAGTCCACAAAACCACACAGTGAATCCAGTTTGAGGCGTTCTTTGAAAGTAAAAAGACGAGATAGTTGCTCACGTGTGTCTGTTTACATCCACACAGCGCACAGATCGAGGGGAAGCTGCAGATTCGCGATACTGACTCTACTTCCTGTGGACTTTATCTTCAATCTTGTATGCTTTCAAAATCCTGTATCTGACGTATTGCACCACATTTCACAAATAATAATAACACAGTTTTGACTTGAATCTAAACTAGAAGTGCAGAGCTCTGATCTTTTGAACACTTAAGACTCTCAAAGTGAGGAGTTTTACTGTAGACAGGAAACAGCTGACGGAATCGCTCTCACAACTTTATAGCCTGTGTTACGCAGACAGATCCGGCTGCGGTCTTTGTGTGCTCTGGTGTGCGTATTTTGTCGCATGTTTAAAAATCGTTTAAGACTGAAGAATGAATCAAGGATCACACCCCATGCGTGTGTCTTAATAACTAACTATTTGTTACTGTTATTACCAACACCACCACAGTATCACAAACCACCTTACCAAACCTCTTACAGCTTACAACACAGCCATAATATCCCACTCCACCAACATCACATCCTCTTCCACATCCTTTTCCAATATACACTTTCTCCATTATTATTATTATTATTATTATTATTATTATTATTATTATTATTATTATTATTATTATTATTATTATTATTATCATTGTCATTATTGTTATTATTTATTTACTTATTCTATTTTATTTTTTATTATTATTATTGTTCTACTCTGACTGCCAATCACCCTTTGAACCTGCTTTTCTCTAATTATCTAACTGTCCTTCATACGACCCACAATGTTACACCCACACCCACACCCACACACACACACACACACACACACACACACACACACACACACACACACCCATATACATACACCTATACCCTCTTCCCTTTTTCTCTGCTGTCTAATGTATGTAAATGCACTATACCTGTGATATGTAATTGCAATGCCATATGTTTGTACACCTGGTGACAGCAAAATAATAATAAAAAATAAATAAAAAAAATAAAAATAAAAAAAATAAAATAAAAAAAAAAATAAAATAAAATAAAAATCATTTAAGACAAAACAACAAAAGTTGGCCCTGGCATTTTTCTTCCTGTCCGGCCCACCCCGAACAAAATGAAGCGCGGAAAAACTGAGGACTATTTTAGCAGCTACAGTGATTTATGGGTAGCTGGACCATGAGTGAGACAGACGTGTTCAAAATACATAAGAAAGGGACCGGTTCAGTTGAAATGAATTGTAAGTGGGGGCTGGGGCCAAATAGGTTCAAATGTGGACTGGCCCACCGGTCGTACAGATTGTCAGTCCGATCCTTTGTAGTGGCCTTAAGTGTAATAGTGATGTCCCTATATGAAAGAGATCATATTCTCTTTTAAATTCAGCAGTGGCACAGAGACTGCCTACTGATTCCTATACTATTCCTGGTGCTTTTGGGCAAGACACTTCACTGCCCAAATAAAGTAAAGCCTCCCTTTTCACTTCACTGACATCCATAGAAACCCCAATTTTGGCGCTAGCATGGTTCAGTCCAAAAACTTTTTAACCAGACAACATGAACAAAACTAAAAAATGAATTCTGTTGTGCAAATAAAAACTGTGTTAGAAATTGAAAAATTCAAGTCGCTCCACTGAGCAGAAACACAACACTTTATTACACCAAACTGACTTCTCAAGTTTAAAGATGAAATTTGGACTTTTTCTTATTCCACACACATCAGGCTCGGAGCTTCCACGAGGGCACTTCTGAAAACGGTTCTGAAACAACTAAGAGCCCGATCAGTAGCAACAATTGTGGTAATCACTCTGGAGCTGTCGATACGGGGCTGTTAGCAATGCAAATGAGCTCTAAACAGCACATTAGCAATTCAGATGGTGGCGAACATCTCATCGGAGTGTGTGATGTTGTATTTAGCGTGCTGTGGTCCTCCTCATCTGTCTCTGTCTGAGCCTCAGCCTGATAAGTACATGGGACCAGGATGGAGATGGAGGGAGGGGCTGTCTGGCTCTTTTGCTGTTAGTCTGAGTGATTCGAGGGGGTGCTTGTAAAAACTTTGATAAAACAGTTAAAGGGACGATGTTAGGCTATTATCTGAGCCATGTTTTAATTCTGTTTCATCGAAAACACAGCTGGAGTTGTGTTTTGTTGCACACAAACGCTGCGTATTTAGGCTGAGCTCTTATCTCAATTGGAAAATGCTCTGTTCCTCCTCATGATGTCATGTACAGGAAGTGCTCCACTGTGTTTTTAAACTCCATACACCTTCACTAGAATTATCTCTACTGTACAAAAGGTAAAAGGTACCTCCTACTGGATTTATACTCTCCCAGTTTCCAGGACTCAATGGAGAGTTAGATTTCTCCCCCTTCCTTTAAAACCACAAGCTTTAAATGTGCAATCACTTCCTGTTTTTAACATCTTTGTCTCCATGAAATTGTTTAAGATTAGCCCTCTAATATATTATACAAATTATACATGTTGTATCTGTAGCACTTTTATATTTTTAGCACTATTTTTATACTATGTGTTTTTGTATGTATTGGTTGTTGGGAATTGTACCGTTTATATCTTGTAGTTCAAAATTCTTGTAACTAAAATCTGTTCAGCCTACATGTTCCATCCGTAGAACATATATATAAATGGACAAAGCTAATGAGCTTGTGGCCATGTGCCAAATAAGAACTGCACCATGGCGGCTCCTTCTGACCCTGGCTCCCATTGACTTACTGACTGCAGTGAACCTCGTCATTTTGGTCTAAAATCGTTTGTATTAACCCGCTCTACATGATCCTGAATTTTTTTTTCACTATTTTGTCTGTCAAAAAATGCTGTTCATAACATATATCCTGGCTCCAGATTGGCTTCTGTAACCATTAGCATCGCGAGCCTCATTTGAGCGGCGCTGAACGCTGTGGGTGACCTCACACTCACTTAGTCCACTTCTTTTATACAGTCTCTGGTCCCATCATGCACCAGCCCATTTTGAGCATGTGACCTACACCTATTACTTTAAATCTGCACTGTGGGAGCCATCTTGAGTTTGCCCTGATGAAGGCTGAAGGGCCCAAACCTGATTTTAACTTTATTTGTCACGTGCTATTAAAGGCTTTTCATTATTTTGCACTTTTTGAGTGTCTCAGCTTTTTCAACTTTGTATCTGAGACTGCTCCCTACACTGAAGAGCACAACTGTGTACAATCTCTGTACGTCCAAGTAGCACTTTTCTCTCCTAAAGTGTTGCAGGTTAAAGGAGCTGTTAACTTGAAAACTACCACCACATGACATCACAAGGTGGACCAGAGCGTGTTGAGCTTAGGAGAGACACTGAATGCGGCTAGATTGTTTTTACACATATGATTTTTTTCACAGATAAAATACTGTATCACTCAACTCAATGCCAAATACATCTTGAACAAAAGAGTTTACTCAAAAAACCTTCCTCATTTGATTCTTTCTCTACCTTAAACCACTCCTGGACCAGTGAGGGAATACGCCGTCCTCTTACTTATTTCACTACTGCATAGTTTTGGATAAGTATAGTTTACCCAGTTTTGACCATTTTGTTCATTAAAAACTTGTTTTGTATTCAACACAAACACACCGCAGTCCTCCTCAAACAATAAAAGAAAGTCCATCACTGTCCACGTTCAAACCGCACCTTAAAGTTAACATAGGAATATTACACAAAAATGGACTCTTGTGAGCTTTATGTCATGTTATAACGTTGTTTGAGTCACCCTGCATTATTAGTCTGTCTGCATTTCTAAAGCTCAAAATGTTTCTCATGAAGGTGTTTGGAGTTTAAAAACACAGTGGAGCGCTTCCTGTATTCCCACATGACATCAAAATTTGGAACAGTGTTTTCCGTTTGAGAAAAGAGCTCAGTTTAAATGTGCAGGGTTTGTGTGAACATGTGTGAATGAAACAAAACACAACTCCAGATATGTTTGTAATCGAGGAACAACATTACAGATCAGAAATGAGCGTAATATTGTAGGTCCTTTAAAGGGGAACTGCGGCACATTTGAAGCTAAAGTCCAGACCACTAATGAGTGAACCAGGCAGAGCGTTTTGTTTGTTAGACTCGTGGCTGTTGTAAGATGGGTTATAAAGTGGTGTTAAGCTTCTTCAGTGTGAAGCAAATTGGCGTTTTACGTGGAAGTTAAGAACTTGCCCCCATCGCTAGACTAGTTTGTTGCCTCACTACCACAGCGAGATCTCCGTCGAGGCAACACTGATCCGTTTTTTGGCTTCTGCCAGTATTCGACCACCTCTAGCAATGGACTTTAGCTTCAAACGTGCCGGAGCTCCCCTTTAAAGTGTGGATGAAAGAAAACCACTGAACACTTTTAACTGTTCTGTGTTATGTCCTTTTTTTATAAGATTTTGTAAATATCTTCTGTGTCAGTTGCTTAGAAACAACAGATCGAATGTATCCTCTTTGCTATAATCTGGTATAATTACACATGTTTATTAATAACCTCTGTCTCCATCAGATGAATTTAAACACAAGGTGCTTACACAAGACATAACATGAACCTCTTACCAACATCTATTTGGATTCGGCTCTATCCTTTGATAAACTAATTAAGCACCTAAGTAAAATTATGAAATTTAATATGGCAAACTTCACACAAATATCTGAAACTCCCTAAACACTCGGGCATCTCAGGCTTTTCTTCATGCCATGATTTTTTCTCACTTGCACTATTGCTTAATCTGTTGGTCTCAGGCAGGAAAGACCTTGAAAAAAACAACTGAGACTCTTTTTTTGAGCCCTCAAAATGTTAAAAAAAAATCATTACCTTATCATTAATGTAACATACTGAATAGATACATGTTAAATTTTGGCAATAGTTTTTTTCTTTTTCATTGCTTCATAGAATTCTCCACAATGCTGCTCCCCCTGCTTTAAGAGGCTTCTTCCTGTTCAGAACAGATGACTAGAACATCTCGCTCATCTGTCCATTCTGATCTGACTGTTCCCTTTCCACGTTCTGTGATGGGACAGTCGGCCTTTTCATACACAGCAGGGCCCCATTGATATGGATTTTGTTGCGTCAGATATGATACTGATAAAATGGGAGTTGGAGCTGCCGATAGCCGATATAATCACTGATATATTTATGACGTAAAAATTCACTGTAAATCTTTAATTGTTTATAAAACTTAGATTTGGCTCTATTGGATTTTCAGTTGGGTTTATTTAGGCAACGTTTATTCTTATTCTGCCTCTTTACGTCATATTTAAAGACAGTAGGTCGGTCCAATGGCATTTTTGTATGATATTCTAGCCAGTAAACAAAGTGCTGTAAGTAAACTACTGCTATTATCCTTTAGTGGTAAACGCATGTGCGCCGCAGTAATTAATGATATGCTAAATGCCGATAATTCACACTTCTATTCACAGCACAGCATGGCACAGAGCATCTTTTCTCTATGAGTCTAATGTTTATGTGCACTGTCCTTGTTTTAAATAAATAAAATAAATTTAAAAAACACTATAACTATTGCAAAAATCTTAGACATCTATGAGTAAAACTGGTAAGTCTTATGACCAAGAATGAGATGTTGACCTATTAGAATCATTGTACAAAAAAGCACTTAAAGTATTAGACACTGAAGCATTTAAGTTATCACCATTGTCACATCCTACACAAATATAAACTGCTTAGTTGGGAAAATCATTTGAAACTGCATCATATCTGCTTAGTATATAAAATTCTACATGGTTTAGCTCCACCTCCTCTTTCCTCCTTTGTCACTGTCCAGTCTAACAGATGCACCAGAGGTGCTTCTAGGGGGGACTGTACTATCCCTATGAGAAAAAGAGCATTCAGCCAGGCTGTGTTCTCTTTTACAGCCTCACATCACTGGAACTCAGTTCCCCAACCAGTGACAGAGGCCCCTTCAATTCAGTCTTTTAAAATAAAAGCCAAAAAGTGGCTTATTGAATCACAAAAATGTGAGCATTGACAGTAGTATTCTTTCTCATCTCATAATTCATACTATTGTAAATATATAATTGTGTGATTTTAATGTTGATATGTATTTTACTAAATTCATACTGTGATATGTATGTGTTTTTTTTTACATGGACTATTGCTTTCAGGGTGTCTATTACCATCTGGTAGGGGGACCGCTAATGAAAACTAGCCTTCCAGCTAATTCGGGTGCATTTACATTGTTATGATGTCTATTAATGTGCAATGTCCCACTGAAAACTAAATAAATAAATAAAAATAAATAAAACAGGATTGAACTAGACACCTTCACCTTTAAGACAATCAAAGCGCTTTACATCAAGGAACACTCACCCATTCACACACCCATGTACGCAGACACTGGGGGAGAGGTGGGTGAAGTGTCTTGCCCAAGAACACAACAGCATTTATCCGTAGGAGCTGAAATCACACATTGTCGCCTTTCGGGGCTTTGGGTCTGGACTCTCTACCAAAGATGTTTATACCGATGGCGGGATTTGAACCAGCAACCTTCAGATTAGCGGAAAGACGCTCTACCGACTGCGATCCAGCTACATCAACACTCAAAGCTGATGTGATCATGTATAATTTTTCAATTCAGTTTATTTTGTAGCGCCCAAAATTGCAACAACAGTTGCCTCTAAGGGCGTTCCAAGATATGGATGAGCAAAACATACACACAGACATATCAAAACAGGAATAAACAACATTCATGTAAAGCAGCAAATGAAACATTGTCCAGTCATCCCCTGTCCTTAGACCCTCCTTCTCAGCAAGGAAAAACTCCAAAAAACCCAGGGTCCTGGGAAAAAGAAGAAACCTTGGGGAGAACTACAGTGAAGGAGAGATCCACTCCCATGGACGGACAGGCTAAGATGTCCAGGCCCGTGGGCCAGTTCAGTATGGCCACAGCTACCCAGGTGGGGAAGGAGCCGGGCGAGGAGGGGAGGCCGGGCAAGGAGGAGACCGGGCGAGGAGGAGGAGGCCAGGCGAGGAGGAGGAGCCGGGCGAAGAGGAGGAGCCGGGCGAGGAGGAGGAGCCGGGCGAGGAGGAGGAGCCAGGCAAGGAGGAGGAGAGGGGTCCACCTGCCATCAGGCGTCTGAAAGAGTTCCACTCCACAGGGGGAGTGGGACAGGGGACAACATGTGAATAGCAATGAACAAACTACAGATGAGAACATAGTAAGTGATGCTGATGAGAAAATAGGAGGAAACAGAGGACAGTGCTCAGGTTGCCACACTTCCCCCAGCTTGTTATCTCCTGCGGCAGCTTATCTTAGTGACATCAACTAAGTAACCTGGTCATAAGCTATTCCGAAGAGGAAGGTTTTAAGCCTGGTCTTAAATAAAGAGACTGTGGGTGCCTGTTTAACATCAACAAGGAGTTGATTCCATAACACAGGAGCTTGGTAACTGAAGGTTCTCCCCCCCACTGTACTTTTAGACACTCTAGGAACCACTAATAATCCTGCATTCTGAGAGCGAAGTGCTCTATTTGGCTGATAGGGGACAATGGCATCCTGAAGATATGATGGGGCCATATTGTTTAAGGCTTTGTATGTCAGGAGGAGAACTTTGAATTGAATTCTAAACTCGACAGGAAGCCAGTGAAGTGATTTTAACACAGGACTGATGTGATCACGTCTTTTAGTTCCTGTTAGGACTCTGGCCGCTGCATTTTGGACCAACTGGAAGCTTCTTAAAGTACCTTTAGCGCAGACGGTGAGCAGAGAATTACAGTAATCTAGTCTGGATGTAACAAATGCATGGATAAGTTTTTCAGCATCATTTTTAGGCAAAATATTTCTGATTTTAGTTATGTTTCGCAGGTGAAAATATGCAGTTTTACAAGCTTGGTTTATATGAGCTGTGAATGAGAGATTTTGGTCAAATACGACTCCAAGGTTTTTTACAGTAGAGCTAGAGGCTATACTCACATTGTCAAGTGAGATTATCTGGTCTGACAGAGAATCTCTCTGACCTTTAGGACCGACAACAATGACCTCTGTTTTAAGATATGCAGTAACTTTGACTCTACTGAATGTTGGTTTTGTCACCATTTGGTCTGAACCTGCAGAAGAGTCATGATGATCTTCCTCAGTGCACGATGTTCTCACACTCTTCACAGTGCATCTCCTCGTGAGCTCACGTCTGGAGCTCAGGCACAGGTGACATTCTCATCTATGGAGCAAAACTTTATCTGCAGCTTTGATTTCCAACTTTCCATCTGAATGTGTGAAGACACACCATAAGTAAATTACAGCTTTGATAGCTAAGAGAACAGGTACAAGTCTTTGATTGTGTAATTGTAGTTCTGAGTCTATGGGTGTTTTCTGAGTGCACAGGTTTCAGTCTCAGCAGCTAATGTATTCCAAACACAGAGGTGGAATATAACAAAGTGAAGCCATAAAGCAAAAAGTAAAGCAATAAAGCAAAAAGTAAAAGCAGTAAAGTAATGCACTTAAGTAAAAAAAAAAAAAAAAAAAAAAAAAAAAAAAAATCTAGGTATCTGTACTTTCTACTCCACTACATTTTTGAACAGGATCGAAAAGTAAAAGTATTTTTTTTATTGTTTGAGACCTGCTGAAATCACAATGTGAGCAATATACAAATAAAAACAGCTAATCTGAAAAAAAAAAAATACACACACACACACACACACAGTATATATTTATTCAGGTGTTTAAACAGGTACTTTAATGCTTTTAAATAAGTAGATTTTTTATGTGAGACTTTTACGGGAGTATTTTTCTCCATCCCTGACCAATTCTATTCAGTTCAATTCAGTTAAGGTTTATTTATTATTTTATACATTCATTATTTAGTTATATAGCACATTTAAAACATCTTCAGATGACCAAAATGCTTCACAAAAAAAAATGAAAAAATAAACAAAAAAATACACATATATACATACGATATGCCAGGGAGAAGAGGTGACTTTTCAGTCTAGTATGTGTTATTAAAAAAAATAAAAAATAAAATAAAATCCTACAGCTAGGGATTCCAAATCAGCATAAAGAGAAGGAGCTGCTGTTTCTCAACAACAAGAATGGGTCAAATGCAAATGTGCTATTTTCCAAGTCTAATTTTATAACATGAGTACATTTAGCACAAGTAGCAAAAGAAACAATTCAGCAGTTCAATTCTGTCAACTGGACAAAAGTTTTAGACTGAAGTTTCCTGGCTCATCCAAGCTGCTTCTTCAGTTCTGGTCAGACGCTGGTGGATACGGCCTTATATCTGTTTTATACTCTACCAGTCAAAAGTTTGGACACCCCATCTCCTGCAGTGTTATTTTCTATATGTTTAGTACTTTTAGTGTGTAATAGTCCAGATAGCAACCTTAGCAGTATTTGAGGGGCAGAGTAGAGCTGAGCCCTTTCCAGTGTCGACCCAAAAGTGCATTTATTCCACAAAATCGAAAAATATTTACAAAAGTACACCTCCTTAAATTGGGTGAGCTCATTTCCCATTACAGGTAAGCATCAGCCATTTTCCTTCAATATTTAAAAGTTTAGCATCTCAAAAACAGTTTCCAAGTCTTCAATCACATCCAATTACAAAATTATATTTTTATTACATTTGCAGTATTTTATTACCAATTTAAAAATACGAAATGGAAAAAGTTAAAATGTCTTTGCACCCTTCCTCCTAACAAAATGGTTGCCTGCCCCAGAACCTTCTTAAGGTGCTCCGGCTCCCCAGGGACCCTTTTCGCCAGAACACCTGGGGCAGACAACCATAGGGTAAGTACAATTAATTTATCACAATTACTAAAATCAACATACTTAGTTACTTCATTTAATCATCTCATTTTCTTTTTATAGGTCACTTCACTGAAACACTTTTAATCAATAAACATTTAACACTTTGCCTTTGGTTCTGTCTTAGTTCTCACCCTTGTTGACTCTCCCCAGGCCTATGTAATGGACACTAGCTACATTACTTAGCAAATATTTTACTACTCTACATTAGACATATTCACAGAAGACATCAAATATATAAAGTAAGACCAGGACCCACCCTCTTATTCAATGTTTTTTTTCTTCTTTTTTCTTATCACTTTGTACATTTTAGATACTTATAGAAGACATCAAATGTACAAAGTCAGATATATAGAATGTCGTAAAGAGAAAAAAGTGAAATAACAAAGAAAAGGGTCATTTGGTTATACAATATTTATGTATATCAAATGTAGAAAGTAATAAACAATAGTGACAATAGTGCCTTATGGCCTTATATCTCCCTTCAGGCAAATATAAGGCCACCTGCAGTCTGCCACATCTGAAGAAGCAAACGTTTTCACACTCAAACTTTTGTCCAGTAAACAGATCGGATCTGACCTGGGCGACTGAGGGATTACGCAGACATCCTTTAGCACAAGTATTTATAATAGCATACATTATTTATTCATTCCTTGGACTTGCACTTAGTGGATTTAGATTTTTCTACCTTTACTGCCATGGGGTAGACTGACAAAGCAAAGCCACCAATCTGGGCCATCTCCCAGTACTATCAAGCACCGACTCACACATCACTTTCACTCTTGGTATGTGAAGTGCCTTGCCTAAAGACGCAATGATGTTATTATGCACTGGTCGGTGAACCACCCTTGAACCGCCGCTCTCTTTGTTTATTCTTGTCTGTTTACTGATTTACTTTTGCTTGATGTATATATAGTCCGCTAATGTCTTATGTACAACACAGTTAAGAAGTAGTTTAACATGTTTACATTGATTTGGACCATCTCACTTTATACAGTGAGGCCAGTAAGTATTTGAACACCCTGCAATTTTGCAAGTTCTCCCACTTAGAAATCATGGAGAGGTCTAAAATTTTCATCATAGGTGCATCTCCACTGTGAGAGACAGAATCTAAAAAAAAAATCCAGAAATCACATTGTAAGATTTTTTAACAATTGATTTGGATATTACTGTGTCAAATAAGTATCTGATCACTTGAGTCAAACCATTTTAATATTTGGTACAGAAGCCTTTGTTGACATTTACAGACGGTTCCTGTAGTTCTTCACCAGGTTTGCACACACTGCAGCAGGATTCTGGTCCACTCCTCCATACAGATCTTTTCTAGATCTGTCAGGTTTTGGGGCTGTCGCTGAGCAACACAGAGTTTCAGCTCCCTACAAAGATTTTCTATTGGATTTAGGTCTGGAGACTGGCTCAGCCACTCTGGAACCTTGATATGTTTCTTACGGAGCCTTGGTTTTCCTGGCTGTGTGCTTCAGGGCATTGTCATGTTGGAAGACCCAGCCACAACCCATCTTCAATGCTCTGACTGAGGGAAGGAGGTTTTTGCCCAATATCTCTCAATACATGTCCCCGTTCATCCTCTCTTTAATACTGTACAATCGTCCTGGCCCCTGTGCAGAAAACACCCCCAGAGCCTGATGTTTTCACCCCCATGCTTCACTGTAGGTGTGGTGTTATTGGGATGATACTCATCCTTCTTCTTCCTCCAAACACAGCGAATAGAGGTAAGACCAAAAAGTTCTAGTTTGGTCTCATCTGACCAAACTTCAGACGGGCCTTGACATGGGCTGACTTAAGCAGGGGAACCTTACGTGTGATGCATGATTTTAAACCATGACGTCTTAGTGTATTACTGACAGTAGCTTTGGAAACAGTGATCCCAGCTCTCTTCACGTCATTGACCAGCTCCTCCCGTGTAGTTCTGGGCTGATTCTTCACCTTTCTTAGCATCATTGATACCCCGCGAGGTGAGATCTTGCATCCGAGGGACATTCACAGTCATCTTTAGCCTCTTCCTTTTTCTGACAATTGCTCCAACAGTTATTCTTTTTTCACCAAGCTGTTTGGTAATTGCCCTGTTGCCCTTTCCAGCTTTGTGAAGGTCTACAATTTTGTCTCTTGTGTCTTTTGACAGCTCTTTGGTTTTGCCCATGTTGGTAGTTCGACTCTTGACTGACTGTGGGGTCACAGGCGTCTTTATCAAAGTTACAGGTGCTCCTAAATTAGAATCATGAGCAGAGTGGAGTTGGACTATTGAAAAGCAGAATAACGGGTCTTTGATGGTCAGAAATCTGGCTAATAAGCAAGTGATCAAATACTTATTTGAAACAATAATATACAAAAATATTGTTAAAAAATCTTACAATGTGATTTCCGGATTTTTTTTTTTAGATTCTGTCTCTCACAGTGGAGATGCACCTATGATGAAAATTTTAGACCCGTCCTTGATTTCTAAGTGGGAGAACTTGTAAAATCACAGGGTGATCAAATACTTATTTTCCTCACTGTATGTAATACAATAAAAATGATCACTGAGTACATAAAAGATAATACCAGCCTACTAAAAATCTGTGGTGGAATGTAACAAAGAGGAAAAAGAGATTTTTACTTTTACATTTTAGATCAAATATCTGTACTTTCTACTCCACTGCATCTATGAACAGGACTAAAAAGTAAAAGTATTTTTTATTATAGTTTGAGACCTGCTGCAAAGGCTGAGGAGTTCATTTTTAACATATTCATAGTCTGAGCAAACAAACTATACAAATAAAACTGATAGGAATAAAATCTATTCAAATAAATTTAGCACAAATCTGTATCAAAATCACTACATTTGAAGCCTTATTAGACCTCAAAATCAATGTGAAATACTTCTATATTTTAGTCTTTAAGTAATTTTTAAACAGGTACTTAATACTTTTACTTAAGGTGCATTGTGTAACTTTTTGGTTGGTGGTCCGTCATCTTCTTGTTTCTATGGGTATGTCATTGGTTTGCCTAGAATGTTCCACATTAAAGCACTATACCTTGCATTTATTGATTTACAGATGGTTTTAAAGCTCAAAAATACCAAGAAAAAACAGCGTTCTCCACAGATCTGACCTGTAACTTGGCTCATTTTGATCTGCATGAAGATAGAAAGATTTAATGCCATACTGTGAAAATAATTTGATAGACCCTCCGCCAGAAAAGTTACACAAGGCACCTTTGAGTAGATTTTTTCCAAGTGATACCTTTACTTTTACTTAAGTATTTCTTTGCTCTGGTATCTGTGCTGTTAGAGTACTTCTTCCACCACTGCTAAAAAATTGAACATTTTCAGATTTTTGTACTATATTATTAAGTCTGAATTTGTTTTTGACTTTGTGATGTTTTGTGCTGTCATGAATCTGTCCACGGGCATTACAAAGATCAGTTCATTTGTCACTGTCGCCGTCTTCCTGTCAGGATGTCACTAACACACACATTATGTTCTCTGGTGACTCATTTAAAACCCTGTCCTGTTCACATTAAAAGAAGATGGTACAAAGTGAAGAAGTGTTAAGTACAGAATGTGTTTTTTATATCATTTAATGGACCTGTGCTAATGGGAAGAACATTTAATACTATGAATATACCCGTACCATTTCTGATCTATTTTATAATGTTGCCTCCTCATCAAAAACATAGCCTGGAGTTGCGTTTTGTTTCATTCACATGTTCGCATGACTGGAGCCGTAGGCTGTAGGTGACGTCACACTTCCTTAATACACTTTAGGGCTAGATTTTAGATTTTTTTTTTTTTTAGGGATAGATTTTCCGATTCTGAATCGATTTGCATATTAATTCCTTAAGATCAATTAGTACGTCCAAAGATCACTTTAATTTTTAATACCTTTTCCCCCGGTGAAATTTAACCCCACTCGTCGCGTCACTGAATTTGCGCAGGCGCTCGGTCTGACTATCGAAACAATGAACATGGCGTCAGACACTAGTGGCAACGTTAGCCAAGTCCCGGCTTTGAAGACGCCAGAAACACTCAGTGCTCCATCTGGCACCATTTCAGGTTCAGAAACGATAAAGATGAAGATGCACTTGATAGAAGCAAAGCGATTTGAAGGCCAAATGGAGGTGAAGTACAGCGGAAATACAGCCAACCCCAGGAAACACTTGTAACAGCTCAGGTAACAAAAATGGCTTTAATAACACTAACCTGAATCACGATCGGATCTAATCATGATAATCGGTTCTGAATCTTGAGAATCGGAATTAAATCGATTCTTGGAATGTGAATCGATACCCAGCCCCAATACACTTCATTATACAGTCTATGAACTAAACATAAAATTGCTTTTGGTTTTACATGAGTTTTTTCACATACTGGCCATGTCTACATGATGTTTTTAAATTCAAAATTAATAGTTCAGAATTAAAATATTCTTCTTAGAGTTTACTTCGAAATAATTCTGAATTGAGGTTTACATGGAAAACACGTTAAATCACCTTTATTTAATTCTGCTCAATGTCTGGGGTTTGTGAAGGGTTCTGACTGGACAGAGACTGAACGTTTTTACATCGACTGGAAGAAAACACACACTTCAGCTGCTACCGGCTTTTCTGTCATCTCGGTTTGACATTACGCCACGGACACAAACATGATCCAGACTTTTTCCGCAGTCGTTCTGATGATAATGAAGCAGCAGCTGGAGAATTCTCTCCTCACACTTTACGTCTGTGAGCTGAGGAGGAGAAGGGAAGAGTGTCGGAGAAGGAGGAAGAAGAAAAACTGAGTCTGAGGCTGCGACACCTCAGCCCACTCCCACATCCCGCTCACAAATCCAAAGAGCAGAGGAGGAAAGTCCAAAGAGACGACTGGTGGAGCCGGATCGTCCGGATCGCTCCAGAAGGGCGACCCAACGAGCATGAGCTGAACGACCGGAATTATTTATAAGAAGAATAAACCTTTACATGATCGAGGAATAAATTCATTCATCTTTAAAATCGGAATAAACCTCCCACTTACTTTGGAATTAATTTAATTCCAAATAATCATTTTCATTAGGGATTGAGTGTTTACATGGTCTTTTTAAAGCAGAATTCATTTTTATTCAGAATTCAATTATTTTTATTGGGATTTAAAGCTGTCATATAAATGTGGCAACTGTCTTTATTTATGTTGACATTATGTGGTTGATAGTTTGGCTAATGTGTTTCAAACTTGACGTGAGTGCCGTTCATGGACAAACAGCTAATCCCTAATGGGCACTAATGTTGAGATCCATTTGTGTATTTATATCAGCTTAGATTTTTATTTTTTTATTTTAGTCTTTTTGCCTTTTTTTTTTTTTTTTGCATTATCACTAATTATACTCAAAGGGCCCATATTATGCTATTTTCTGATCTATGTTATAAAGTTGTTTCCTCATCACAAACAGACCTGGAGTTGTGTTTTGTTTCAATCACACATGTTTAACACACAAACCTGCAAATTTAGGCTCTTCTTCTCTTAGACAGAAGTAATACAGGGCGTGCTCCGCTGTGTTTTTAAACTCCATACACCTTCACTAGAATCATTTAGACAATTTCAGACATGGAATTGCCCATTTCTACTGAACAAAAGGTAAAAAGTAGAACTTGAAAACTACTGATTCATAACATCACAACAGACTAGAACAGAGCATTCTGGTCTTTGTAGGAGGATTACTCAAACATGTATGAATGAAACAAAACACAACTCGAGGTTTTTAAGGGGATAACAACTTTCTTACATGACTAAAAGCTCATAAGAGTCAAATTTGTCTCATACAAGGGCTTTAAATTTGCATGGCTTTAAATGGCACGAGATGTTCTTCATTAATTGTCTTAAACCTCAAAGCATTTTAGTGTAACTGAACATTACTGTGTATTTTGTAAAACAAGCACAAACTCTATTGATGTCTGTTCTGCAAAGTATATTTTCTTTTATTTTCCATCTCTAATTACCTGTCAAATAAAAGTGGAGCTTGTGTTTTGCTCGCATACTGTTAGATCTCTGAGTTATGACAGCAGTAACATCACTATGATCTGGGGATAGTAATATGTCTCCACTGTTGCATAAGTAAATGTGGGGTTTTTTTTCTATTTTTAGTGCAAAAATGACAAAAGATGTTAGCCTGTACAGCGTAACCTCGTGCTAATTGTCAAGAGAAACTTTGATGGGATTTGAGTGTAACAGTACTTATTATTTTTTATGGTAAAACTATACGCATCAAAGTAGCCTAGGAACGACTGGAGTTATTAATAGTAGAAGTGATTGCAGCAGCAGCAGTAGCAGCAGCAGTAGCAGTAGCAGTAGTAGTAATAGTAATAGTAGTAATCGTCAGGGGAGTCTGTTGTAGGAGGAGGACGATTTGCACACTGAAGAAGCTTAACACCACTTTAGCTCATCTTACAACATAGCCACAAGTCTAACAAACAAAACGCTCTGCCTGGCTCACTCATTAGTGTCTGGAAACAAAAACAACTTTATAAGCAGCCTTACACCTCTGTTGATTTCCCACTGTGCATTGTGAAAGTCCAAAAGTCTCGACTGCTGACTCGAGCGGCTAGAGCCGCCAGAAGCAACAAGTGAGGATCGACTACTGACGCTAAAGAACAATAGAAACTGAAAGTTGTTGAAAGAAAATGGTTCAGGGCTGTATTTTTTTAGAGTTTTCAAAAAATATAATTCACTTGTAAATAAATGGGATAAGAAACAACATCGGCGATCGAGTCTTTTGGGCTTTCACATGCACAGTGGGAAATAAAAAAAAGGTGAGGGTAAGGCTGCTTATAAAGTTGTTTTATAACATTTCCAGACCACTAATGAGTGAACCCGGCAGAGCGTTTTGTTTGTTAGACTCATGGCTGTTGGGTTAAAGTGGTGTAAAGCTTCTTCAGTGTGAAGCAAAGAGTTTTATGTGGAAGTTAAGAACTTCCCCAATTCACTACGTTAGTTTATTGCCTTGTCAGACTCACTGCCACAGCGAGATCTCCACCGAGGCAACACTGATCTGTGCTGTTTTTTTTGGCTTCTGACAATATTTGACCACCTCTAGCAATGGACTTTAGCTTCAAACATGCCGGAGTTCCCCTTTAAAGGACTTATATTGCACTATTTTATGATCTATGTTATCATGTTTTTTCCTCATCACAAATATTTATTTTCTTTCACTCACACATGTTAAGTCGTGTTGAGTCAATTTTGCACAATATTCAATTATCTATGAATTATTTAAATTGAATACAAATATGAATACGTTTATTTTAGACAATGAAGATACTAACAGACCAAGCAACAGTTGGCCTTGTTAATGTAAAAAAATACCTTTGTACTGCTAATGCATTCCCCTCCATTGTTCCCACACACGGATGCCACAGGCCAGTGTAGAGTCTTTTGTAGTGTCTCCCCTTCACTCCAGCTCCGACGCTCCGAGTGAGACCTCCTCCTCCACACATGATCAAAGCGCACACGTCCGGGCCCCTGTAAAAACACAAGGGCCCAGCATGCGGTCCCATCCCACTGACGAACAACACATTTTATCTGCCGTCTCCCAGGTGCCTTTGAATGCATCACGGCTCATGGTAGGAGCACATCACACAGGGTTCCTATGGAGAGGACACATGTACAGTCGCAATGCACTAATGATGTGTTTGATGGACATTCATGTGTCCAATGGTTTTCAGGATTTCTTCAAGGTTGTTAGCGGTTCAAGTTAATGGGGACTTTATGTGATTCTGATGTGTAACTTGCCATCTGCCACACTGCCAGCTCAGTCCTTGTTTTCTTGGACTATGTTATTAGAGGTATAATACTCCCTACAATGGAAGCATAATGTGGAACAGACCATTTTGAGCTTTGGAGATGGAGAGAGACTGTTAATAAAGGATTGCTCAAATGTGCGAATGAAACAAAACACAACTCCAGGTATGTTCTTTAGGAGGTAGCAGCATTATGATATGGCTAAAAGCTCACAAGAATCTGTCTTGTGTAATACAGGACCTTTAAAACTTGAGAGTTGTATAGGATGGCTCAAAGAATTAGATTTTTTTTTTCGCAAGCCAAAAATTTTGACCATTCTTGTTGAAATAACCTAAAATTTTCACAAACTGTATAGAAACAGATCAATATTATATTTAGGCTCGAGCGCCAGAGGCTGGCGAAGGGCCTATTAGTATCGCATAACGATGCTCATAGAGGGCGGGAACTAAAATGATGCAACATGACTCGCCCGTAGTGACCAGGGACCCTCGCCATGACGTAGCAATGCGTAGGAGGTTTCCGAAAATGTATAGTTTGTCGGCCAAAAAAAAGCAGAACATTGTTCTCGTATCAGAATATTCTATTTTTTTTTTTTCTCCGAACGCACTCACCCATTTTTCACCCACTGAACAATGTCGAAAACTCACGAAATTTGGCCATGTGCGAAAAAGTCTGCCTCTCTAACTTTTGGCTATTTCCATTTTCAATAAATAAATAAAACGATACAAAAATACATTAGGGAATACGAATGACACCAAAAAAAAGTTGCACGTAGAATCATGAAATTTAACACAGAAGTTGATCATGACAAGACAAGTAAAAAATATGATTATGGCCACACCCCCTGACACACCAGAACGCGGCCATCTTGAATTAAACTTTGCAAAGCTGAAACACACTCCTCCGCAGGCGTCACCCGAACGGCCTCAGATTTGGTCCACATTATCTCCAGGGGCGGAACGTCAAAAAATATCCACATCCCAAATCCGTCTGACGGTCTCTGAGCAGTGAAGCGAATTGCTCCTATTTGCTCAAACAAACTCTGATTTCAATGAAATTTAACACCGTTCACATTTAACTGTCTGCCCTAAAGCTACTGAATGTGGAAAAATGTAATTTGGTGCATTAGCGCCCCCTACAGATTGAAATAAAACGTGACCCCCCAAACACATTCAAAAACTCACCAAACTTTGCCAAAAATTCAGAAATGATGTGACATTCGAGAAAATATAGGTTTCATGCGTGGGTATAAAATTTTTTTAAATAATACGCCACCTCAAATATTAGGCTCCGCCCACTCCTATGGCCTTCCCTGCTCAACTTTGTCATAGAGCCACGAAATTCAGTACACATATTCATCACGTGAAGCCAAACAAAAAATATTATTATGGCCACACCCCTTGACAAAGCAGAAGGCGGCCATCTTGGATTGAAATCTTCAAAATGCAGAGTCTGCCTTTTCGCTCATGTTGTGTTTGAACGCACTCCTCTGAAGGCGCTTCACCCACAGGGCTGAAAATCACCATACATCATCTAGAGAAGTGCAACTGCAAACGTTACCTCCATTTTTTTGAAAACTGTCACGGTTTACGTGCGGCGAAGCCACAAAGTTCAATCCAAATTTAGACAATCTTCAATGTGAAGATTTGCTCCTGTTGGCACAGGCTTAGTCCGATCGTGCTGAAATTTGAGTCACTGATGTTGATCTCGGCCTGAAGATAATACACTATAAAGCATATGAAAAATTACACTATAGCGCCCCCTAGACATGAAACATCAACATTATCGGAATTGTACCAAATTTGGGAATTGAATTCTATGCATGACTACGAGCAAAAACATACATTACGGACATGGTGAATTTTTCACTGTTGGCCACCAGGGACGCAAAGACTCCTCAAAAATCATTTAAAGGCACACTATGTAATTTTTCTGATGGAGGATTTGTTGGCCTGGGAAATTTGAATCACTAATACGTGATCTCGACCTGAATATAATACACTGTAAAGCATATGGAAAGTGTGGTTGGGGTTAAAAGTTATTAGGGTTAATGTGGGGCATGTCATTTGTCATTTAGTTTTCAAGATAATTGCTGTTAAAATTAATTTTTTGGAACACCCTGTATTTTCATTTGCCTGTGATTGACTGGATTAACCAGACTGAGATAAAATAAGATATATATTTTGTTTTAGATTGTACAAGAATTTCCAATCAGTGGCTGTGATTGGACTGTCCCAAGTTAGGACTGAGGTTTTAGACGCTTATGGTACAGTTCCAGACCCTTTTCGATTATAGGGTCTTTACTCGTCAAGTATTATGCTGTTGCTTCATGACTACATACCAAGGCTAAGGAGTATAAAGCAAGTGTGGCTTCTGTGGAGAGTAGTTCCCAGCTGGTTTACTCTTACTCTTTCACTGTGAGATTGTGGCATTGTAGTCGGGGTTAGGGCCTTGAGTGGTGGCAACCTTGGCTTCATTCAAGCTTTTCCCTTTTAATGGATGGCAATATAATGAGGTGCAGTCAGAGTCAACCAGGGAAACTACTGTACATCTTTTACTCCTAACCTGCATCTCTCAAGTCATTCCTATAAATGCACTCTCTCCTTTAGAACATCCTTCCATTTAATTACACATGTGAGAACTACAGGAACTATCTACGCCACAGCAGCCACAGAATCAGCCACTTCAGCTTTTCCATCTTTTCTTTTTGGAAACAGTGCAGTTGGCTGCTTTTCTGCCTGTCTGGCTCAGTGCTTCACAATTAAGTAAAAACACAATGCACACCCAGAAGATAAAATACAAAATATAGAAAATGCAAAGAAAAGATACACACATAAAAACAGAGACATGTCATAAAAACACCTGACGATTAAAGTGAGTTTTAAGAGGTGATTTAAAAGATGGTACTGATGGTGCAGCCTTATCTCCTCAGGCAGGTCGTTCCAAAGCCGAGGCACCCGGACTGAAAAGGCTCCATCACCCATCAGCTGTTGTCTATTAAAACCGGTGAGAAGTCTAGCTGCTGCATTCTGAACCAGTTGGAGACGTGAGAAAGTTTTCGTCTTCAGGGTTCACAAACAGGGTGCATCCCGCAAATGAAACTACTGAACTTCACATCAGGTTTGTGAAGTTGTAGTGTATTGTTTTGTTTTCTTATTCTGAAAATGCAGAAAAAGGCTTTATAAAATGTAGATGAAATTAAAAATATTAACATTTAAAAAAAAAAAATAAAGCTTTAAATGAAGAGTCCTTAGTAAAGGTGTTCATAAGCACTACTCATTGTTTTTAAGCATGCATAGGAATTATAGGAATGAAAGTTTTGTTCTCAATGTCTTTTATGACATTTTCAAACAATCTGTCTCAGTCAGAGTCTCAAAGTCTCATCTTTTTAGATTGGAGTTTTAAGAAAGGTGAATAAAGTGTGGAAAGTAGTAGCATGCACTCTTCTACCTCAAATTTGAGATAATAACATAAAGTATTTAAATATTGGATTTGTTTTTGACCCTTGCTGTTCTGCAGGGGAAGGACTGAGCAGGGAGTGGTGTGGTGTGTGTGGTGGGAGCATGGGTGATGCTGCAGAGAACTTCCTGCTCTTATAGGCTTGTGGGCGGAGCCTTAGACAAGGTGTGTGGTCTCATATAACCAAAAGGAGAGTTTGAATAATGCTAATGAGAGATCACACATAGGCACATCATTCTTGTTCACAAATGGACTTATAATTTCTGATGCCCGTTGCCTATATTACATATACATACATACGTTATGTTCATTTATTATCATAATATGATTATTCATGGTTACAAAAGTAGTCCATACTTTATGGATGAGATTAGGGGACTTGAACGCCCCTTTATAAACTTTATAAAGCCTTTGTAAATGTATTTATTGACACGTCTTCTGTTCTAATCAAATAAAGCATGTTTATTAAGGTCTTGAACACAACCCATGAAACGCTTGTTTGTTAATAATAGTATAATATACATACACTGCCTGGCCAAAAAAAAAGTCACCACCTGGATTTAACTAAGCAAACAGGTACGAGGTTGCTGCAGTTGGTCAGGTCCAGGTTCAGCAGCAGTGTGTGCTCAAAGAATGAAGTTAGCTGAACCTGAATGACCAGGTTATTCCATCAATGAATGCATTCGCTGTGGCATTGTTTCAATAAGCTTCTGTAATGTCACAAGATCCAGTGTTGCATTCCTTTTTCACCAAGATCTTGCAGTGATGATGGCTGAGTCTGACAAAGGCTTCTCCAGCACATCCCACAGATTCTCAGTGGGGTTAAGGTTTGGACTCTGTGGCCAATCCATGTGTGAAAATTATGTCTCCTGCTCCCTGAACCGCTCTTTCACACTTTAAGCCCAGTGAATCCTGGCATTGTCATCTTGGAATATGCCTGTGCCATCAGGGAAGTAAAAATCCATGATGGAATAACCTGGTTATTCAGTATATTCAGGTTCAGATGACCTCATTCTTTGAGCACACACTGTTGCTGAACCTGGACCTGACCAACTGCAGCAACCTCGTACCTGTTTGCCGACTTTTTTTTTTGGCCAGGCAGAGTACCGTACATTATAATGCATGTACAAATGATAGTTAATGCTTAATGAGTGCTTGTACAAATGACTCATGCTTATTATATCCTAATATATCTTTACTAATTAACCTTATTTTAAAGGTGCACTGTACAGCTTTTTTGTAATATGACATTAAACAGGAGGAGGATTTATAGCTAAAAAATCCCTAGCGGGGGTCGCCTTTCCACAGATCTGCCCTGCAACTTGGTGTGGCTTGGTCATCCCAGAGAAAGTGATAATATCTCCATGGAGAAAAACATTTGACCGACCCTCCGCCAGAAACGACCTTTAAAAAATGTTATTATACAAATACTTTCAAATTTTTAAAAAAGTATTATTTTCCTGCAGTTTTGGATGAGATCTTCGACTATTGTTTCATGATGAGAGAAAAGCAGAACCGTTCCCTCTGTAATGTAAAACAGTGAGAATGAATAAGTCATACAGTAAGTTTACAGGGGGGTCACACAGCAGGATTTGTCCCATTGATTATGTAACACACGTACAAATACACACAGCTACTTCAGTTTGAGTTCACTGACTGGTTACTACTGCTAACATAGCACTGATTATATTAAAAACACAGGTCACACAACAGGAGGTAAGGGTAAGCCAGTACTACAAGGGCCAAGTATCTCCAGTGTGTTTTCTTTTCTTTTCTATTCTTTTTTTTTTTGCTTTACTTTAGACTTGATTATTTTTCTGTGGGTGAGTGGCCTAAAATAGTCCTAATAAGAACTGACTAGAATAAATGCTAAAGTAGAAGTAAAAAATTATTTGGTTTTCTTTCATTTCCTGTGTTTTGTGTTTGTGAGAACAACTATGAATGGAAATGAACCCATGCTACTAGTACTACAACTAATATTACTACTACTTGTACTACTACTACTACTACTACTGTGCTACTACTTCTACTGCTGCTACTACTACTACAGGTTGTCAGCTTTCCTTTGTATTCTTTCACTGTGAGACTGTAGTCAGGGGTAGGGCATCCTTCATATTTTTTTGTGAACAATGCCCAAAGATTTGTGAAATATAAAGAATCTGCTGTTAGATTCAACCAGGAATACGGCATCTGTTTTTTTAACCTTTCTTAAACCGTCACTGAAGTTAGAGTGTACTGCAGATACTTGAATATTATTCAAATGCAAGTAACAGTATGATGAGATAAACTACTCTATTATTTCTACTATTTCTACTACTACAACTACTACTACTACTACTACTACTACTACTACTACTACTACTACTACTACTGCTACTACTACTACAGTTCCTGCTACTATTTCTACTAACACTACTATTTCTACTACTACTACAGTTCCTGTTACCATTACTACTACTACTACAGTTTCTGCTACCATTACTACTACTACTACTACTACTACTACTACTACTACTACAGTTCCTGCTACCATTACTACTACTACTACAGTTCCTGCTACCATTACTACTACTACTACTGCTACTACTACTACTACTACTACTACAGTTCCTGCTACCATTACTACTACTACTACAGTTTCTGCTACTATTACCAGAAATGTTCCTACTACTATTACTACTGTTTCTACTACTACTACAGTTCCTGCTACTATTTCTACTACTACTACAGTTCCTGCTACTATTTCTACTACTACAGTTCCTACTACTATTACTACCAATGTTCCTACTACTTTTACTACTGATACTATTTCTACTACTACTACTACTACTACTACTACTACTGCTACTACTACTACAGTTCCTGCTACAATTTCTACTAACACTACTATTTCTACTACTACTACAGTTCCTGCTACCATTACTACTACTACTACAGTTTCTGCTACCATTACTACTACTACTACTACTACTACTACTACTACTACTACTACTACAGTTCCTGCTACCATTACTACTACTACTACAGTTCCTGCTATCATTACTACTACTACTACTACAGTTTCTGCTACCATTACTACTACTACTACTACTACTACTACTACTACTACTACTACTACTACTACTACAGTTTCTGCTACTATTACCAGAAATGTTCCTACTACTATTACTACTGTTTCTACTACTACTACAGTTCCTGCTACTATTTCTACTACTACAGTTCCTACTATTATTACTACCAATTTTCCTACTACTTTTACTACTGATACTATTTCTACTACTACTACTACTACAATTCCTACTACTATTACTACCAATGTTCCTACTACTTTTATTACTAATACTACTATTGCTACTGCTACAGTTCCTGCAACCATTGATACTACTACTACTACTCCAGTTCCTGCCACTATTTCTACTGCTACAGTTCCTAATACTATTACTACCAATTTTCTTACTACTTTTACTAATGATACTACTATTTCTACTACTACTACAGTTCCTACTATTACTACCAATGTAGTAGTAGTACTACTGCTGCAACTAGGCTAGCACAGCAGCTACTACCACAACTACTAGTGAGTGTATGTTTTTCCTTATGAAAATATGCCCAGTGTCTATCACGCATACAGCCCAAATCTACTGAGAAAACCTTGGCAGAATATGTGGATCCAATATGACAGAGGCAGACTCCCATTGTACAAACATAATGTTAGTATGCTACATTTTTTACACCAGTGACAAATTGAATATGCATAACTGATCTAGGCACTGCACAGACGTAAAATCTGTGTCCACACATTCATATGCACAAGTATTTTTAGCCATAAATATTGCATTAGAGCTGGGATAACTATGCAGCACCATCCATATCTTTATTAGCAACGATGAGACCAGAGACAGCAGCTATAGTGGAGTTTTTAATAGATTTCTTGTTTACGCATACAGGAAGTTCAAGCATGTTTGGTCTATTTTACACCCGATGAGGAGTAAGGAGAGGTAATTTACATAGAGAGGCAATAGAAGCGTGCGTTTTCATATCTTTTTTTCACAGGCGTAGTGTCAGCGGCGCTCGCCTGGTTGTGCAATAAAGCTGTAGATATATTAGACTTGTGTTGCTCAATGTGGGCTGGCAGTATCCATCAGAGGTCCATATTCAAAGAGAGCTCTGGCCTGCTTCAGTTTTCTTCCCGGTTAATATTTCACTACTGCTTAAAAATGTATGTAGTGCATTTGTTGCTCTACTATCAAGATGGCTGTATAAGCAATGACGAGTCCCAAACAATAACATGACACTAATGTAGGGTGATGCAGAGGAAGGCAGAGGGGGAAGTGCTAACAAGGTTTGTGTGGAAGACATGGATAGAGCATGGATAGAGTGCAATTTCATTGAATCAGGGTGTTGCCTACGATTGGAACACTGTTTTTAAGAACTAGTGTTTCCACATGTTTTTTTTGTGACATTTTTAGTTCCATCCAAAGGTACTGGTCTGAGGAGCTGAAATTGGGGAAGTTTTGGCAGTTGGTAGTTGGAAAGTCCAGTTGACTACCTTTGAAACCATTTTTACTTTGGAACATACCTGGACAAATGTTTGTGGGACGTGCCTGAAACCCCTCCAAAGGGAGACATTCAGGAGGAATCCAGAAATGATCTCCTCTCAAATAGTGTTTTCAGGCTGAGAGAGAACCGTGCCGTGTTCACGCCAAGAATCAGAGCATTCAGGAAGCAAAAAGTTGGTTCCTAACAGGAACCAAGTAAAAGTAAGCAAACCGTGATCACACAGTAGACAGCAGGTTCATCTGGGTCACACGTGGCAAAATAAACAAAGAAAATGTGTGTGATGGTCTGTATGGTGGAGAAATCAAGTGACAAGAAGATTGTGCAGTGGTCAGTGGAGGAGACCAAATATGTGTTCACCTGGTAAAGTTACATCTTTGGATTGGGCGTCTATGCCATCTTCTCCACAGCAGATGTTGTAGTTTGATTTGCATGAGTACAAATGCTCCCTGGTAGTCGATGATGCGATCCATGATTGTTATTTAATTTAATATGACCTTGTTTTTATTTGGTAGCATCATATGTTCAGTTAAATGGTATGAACTTGGGTCATTCACCTGTAAGCAGTTCCCAGTGTAACTGGTGCAAGACCCGGCACTGGCACCCTTCTGGTGGGCTTGAAAATAGCTAAAGTGAAGGAGGTGCAGCTCTGCTCTGAGCTCCTCCTGTGTGACTGAGCTCTTCACCCCATGTCAAAGAGAGCGCCCCACCACCCTGTAGACAAAACTCATTTTGACCTCTTGTATCTCATGACCCAAAGCTAATGATTATGAAATAGAAACAGAACGTGCAGTAAATCAACAGCCCGGCACAGTGACTCCATCCTCATTGCAAAGGAAAATTGAATTTGGTCAAGACTGAATACATTTTGTCAGTCATCCAAGAAGCACCTCACAGGGTTCTGAAAGTCACTAGCATATATATCTGTTTGAACATGGGCCTAAACCAAAACCAAGAAAACAATCGCTTTACAATATACAATACACAAACAATATACTTGTAAGTATGTTAATAAGTGGGAAATCACACATTAGGACCAAGAACATTTATGCAAAACACAACTCATAGTTAAAATTTCACACCTTAGTTTAACGGTCTTTAACCTCCTTAAACAACTAGAGTATCTTAGTTTCAATTTAGTCACCAGAACTCTGTCAGAATTGAAGAAACACGGACTTGGATGAGTTGCAAAACGTACTCACCAGTCCAACCATCAACCTCCATCATGAACAAGACCTCAAGATACTTCTGCGCTTGAACCTCTGACCTTCTAGTTGACGGGCAAACGCTCTAACCGCAGTGCTGCACTGAGGACTACTTGCGAACAGCACATTGAAATTCATTGTTGTAAAAACACAATTTACACCTTTCTGTCATATTTCCAACTTCCCCTCACTCCTCACTGAGATCTGTGCTTGCCGTCCGACCTCTCTTTTACATCTAGCCAATAAAACCTTTGGCTCCGGGCCCCAAAACATCCGCCATTTTTCTATCCGCGCACGACAACCTAGCATAAATCCCATCGCAATTATTCCTCCACTTTAAATCACCACCTGACTCGCTTATGCATTAAAAACTAGACCTTGGCCATTTTAATTTCACACAGAGGCATATTTTGATGATATAATGATGAAATAGTGTGCCGTTGTATAATTCTGGCTGTCATGATAGAATTGATTTCGCTTGTTGTGCTTCAGAGAGTGCGGTGTTCATTAGAAATCTTTGACAGTTTTTGGTCCTGTCACAGTGAGTTTTGTAATTATGGAGATGGACAATTGGCCCACTGCATTGATTCTGTTTTGTAACTATACTTTCGAGGGCTGAGAAGCAAGAGGGCGCAAGTGACATTTCCCCAACTTTACAGGAGAGCCAAAACAAAAAATGGCCATAGTTTCCTCTTACTTTCTGTACTGATTTCACCTATTTAAAGCATATTTTTTAACCCAGATGGATGACACAAAACCTAATGAATAATCATTTATCTTCAAATTAAAAAAAAAATATTTTCTACATGACTAAATTTAAGAAGTAGTCACATACGCCTTTTTGGCACCAATATTTTAATGTAATTTGGGTAGAACATATGAGCGTATCTGATTATTTCATAAGCAGAAAAGAACATGAGCTTTTAAATGAGCCACAGTCATTTTTACACAAAAAGGCAGTGAACAATATTTATATGAGATTTCTTACCTATTTCAGTGCAATTAGTGTAATTAGACAATAAGCAATTATACGGATACTATACAATAAACAACTATGAATTGAAGAATTCAATTTAATTATCACATTTATTTCATTGAAACATTTCTGTTAAATTATTGTTTAAATCTAATGTTAGACAATAGGAATGAATGTTTTCATGTAGGAGGTGCAACAATATTCATGTATTAATGACACTAACTGCACTAATCATGTGAACAGTGAAACAAATCTTTTTAAAAGCAAAATTAAAAAAACTTGCTATCATGTATTCATTTTATTTGTTGAACTCTGGATTAGACAACAATATTAAAATGTTTAAAATATGCGCAACAATATTCATGAATTAATGACACTGACTAATCACGTGAACGCAATATTAAATTGCTGTTATGTGGACCAGACAACTGTAGGAATGAATGTTTTCCAGTATTTGGAGTATGTACAACACTATTCATGAATCAGCATTTACTTATCAGATGAACTAAATGTTCAAAAGCTTTTAAGCTATACATTACATTTCAATTTCATTCATTTCAATTTATTCAGAAGCCTTCAAAGACTGGTAAAAGTCTAGATATGAGCTGGGGATACTGCCATTTGTGCATAGAGTGAGCAAGTCTTTTTTTTTGAGTGCACTGATTCCTGGTGGGGATTTGTTCAACTTTTTAGGCTCAATTGCATGTGAACCTCTTGTCTCCTGTTTCCCAACCTCAAGAATGCGGAATTCCTCACTCATTTCATACTTAAATTGGATACACCTTGGATTTTCCTTGGTGTAGGGCAGCCATTTTATTTTTTGCCAGCGGACACTGTCTCCCTCTGAGTCTTTGGTTCTATTTCGCATTGTTTGTTGTGAGAAAGACTTGAAATCAAAGAAGTCAGTATGGCCAAGTTCTATCACATCATATGGCTTGTTTTTCCTCGCCATCCTTACGAGTGTATAGTCTCCCTGTGGACTGTATACAGGCACATTTTTTCTCGCAGTCTCAATAGCTGCATGGACGCTGTCATATTCCATTTGGCTGTGTCCAGACTCCATGAATTTGTGGTCTATGATAGAGATGGGGAGATTTTTCACAGCATGGAGACACATGGCGCTGAAACCGGCATTTCTGTTCTGTCCTCCACATGTGTCAGAGTACAGCACCACATGATCAATGTCTGAAAGTGAGGACAGATACCTGAACACACATGTACTGATCTCAGATGAACCGCGCCCTCCTCGCCCTCATGCCACATGTAGCAATTTGCTGCCTTGCTCCCTAATTCATACACCGTAAGATTGTAGGTGCTTAACTTCCTTGAGTAAAAGAGACTGCTCACATTACTCCATGGAGTGGTAAGCACTTGCTCAAGATCAAAAGTGACTGCCATGAATGTAGACTCTTGTTGTGCTTGTCTCTTATCTTGTTCTTTCTGATCACGTGCCTGTGTTTTTCTGTTCTGGTGTGCATTGTATACCTCTAAATTGACTTCTTTGTCACCGTCATTCAAACCCTTTGTACCATTCACAGTACTTGCATGCGTCCTTAGTAGGTTGGTGAAAGCCTGTTGAATTCTGAGTTGAAGATATGCCGGTATAAACTAATTTTCTCTGCACTGACCTCCCATTCCTCATTGCTCTTGCCAACATAGAGGTCATACATCTTAGAAACATTCAAATTCTCCCCAAGATACTGAAACAACTGGTGAGGTAAACGTACCCTTATAAGATATTTCTGGTGTTTGAAACAACTGGAACAACACCTCTTCTGTGTTGAACACCACTTTTCTTCAGCAGCTTTTTCTGTGGTAGTATTTATTTTCAGCCTTTTTGACTTATTTTGTCCTGTATGTTTTAGTGCCAAAAGGGCGTAAATGCACTTACGCCCTTCTGACTCTAACTGCTTCTGCATGTTCACAGTTAAGACCTTTGGTTTTTGTTTAATAACTAAAATTTATAAATATATTTTACTTCTATAATTTTGTCAGTTAGAAAGAGCTCATCAAGAGCTTTCAGGTGATATATATAACTCAATTTTGACCAAAATGTCACTTACGCCCTCTTGCTTCTCAGCCCTCGCTTTGTTCAATCTGAAGGTTGTTGGTGATACTGAAAATGATTTAGTGAATGTACATGACTTGAGTTTTTGGATGAGTTTTCTTGCTCAGCGGTTATCTGGGTGGATTTTTTTATAGTAGATACATTCCTGAATCCTGGTTTACGATCTTGAATCTATGAGCGATAGTTACTGTACAATGTCTTAGAAGTAGTGGATGACTGGTCAGATATATTTTTCTCTCCAAAAACAAAAGAGCAGTCATGTGTATGTTTTTGGTTGATATGGAAACAGAAGGACTCTAACCAACAGACAAACTCCACCTACTACTACTGGTGGACAGGGAAAATAAAGAAGTTTGTTATCCTGGGCCCCAGCATCTTAGAGACTCAAAATTTGACTCTTTTCCTATTTATTTATATTAGAGGGAGTCCCATGAGTAGTGTCTTGCTCCAGGCTCCCAAATTTCTGTTGACAGCTTACTACTACTACTAGTGCTGCTACTATTACAACTACTATTCATGTTTTGTTTTGTTTTTTTCTATAAAAATGTGAAATGTACACCAGATTGTCTACAGGTTGTCTGCAAAATATGTTGGACCAATATCAAAAGGCAGGGGTGGACTGGAAATCTGTAAGTTCTGGAGAAGTCCAGAATGGCCATCCAACTGTGGGGCCAATTGGTCCACCTCTGTCAATAGTAGGCAGTCATCCATTGTATGTCAAAAAACCTTGTGTAAACCTGTGTATTGAACAAAAGTATAAACTGTAGAGGAGAATGAAGCACAGTTTGGAGTCTGCTTTGGTTCCAGAAGTACAATTTCCATTCATTTTCCATAGATATTTCAAAAAATTCAAATATTCAGAGTTCAAAAGCATTACGCTTTGTGGTATCTCGCTACATGCTACTATCCATAATGTCATTGTTTTATCTCCAACAAGAGCTCCGCCAGCGGGGCAAAATACGCCCGTACTTTGAAAAAATGTATGTGTTAGAACAATTTCTGTATTTGGTATCTGGTAGATAAAATCAAAGAACAAGTGTGAAAAAACCTGAAGTCACATAAAATTGATACCACTGACCTACAGCATGGATCGATACAAAAATATACAATAAAATACACAAATACAGTATACCTTATATATATCGGCGCATGCCCCACATGTTTTGCCTCTTCATGAAGACAAAGCTTCAAAGACTTCAAAGCTTTGAAGTGTCCACAGACAGACGGACGGACAGACAGACGGACGGACAGCGCCATACCATAATACGTCCCGTCTTACAACGGGCGTATAAAAAGCACATTTATAATACAAGGCTCATTGCAATTTTATAATAAGTTTGCAGTTTATAAAATTTCAGAAACAGATTTTTTGTTACCACAAGACTGATTATCCCTGAGCACACTTTCAAACTTCTAATATTAGTTCTTTTTTGGAAAGTTTGTAAGAAAAATGAATGGGAAATTTACTTCCGGACCGGACGGGGGGCTGTCACTGTTAAGATCCATACAGAGATAAGGTAAACTTTTAATTAGGATGACTCTTCATTTGAACAACACAAACTAATTAACCAACAGGATGTAATTAGCTGTTGACAGATCAGAGTCATTAGAACTTTAGCGCTTATCACATTATTGGCTATGGCTCCAATATCCAGAGTTGTTTTGTTTCATTCACACATGTTTAATACACAAATCCTGTTCTTTGGTTGTGATGTCATGGGGTAATACAGGAAGTGCTCCACTGTGTTTTTAAACTCCATACATCTTCATGAGTATCATTTGGATAATTTCAGCCCTGGAATTGATCATCTCTACTGAAAAAAGGTGTTAAAAGAAGTAATATGGCGTAGTCATAATAGTGTTGGTGATTTTATTTACAGATGTGTGCAAATTAGTGGAAAAAATGAAAAATAGACCTACTTACAGTCTGTGGCAGTCTTTAACCCTCGAATACCTAAGGGCAATTTTGGAACATTTCTCCTCACCTGGATTTTTTTTTCTTAATTTTGCATTTGAAACTGCCCATTTTACCCTATAATGAAGTGTAATACATCCTTCTTTTTTTGCAATCGCCCCATTATTTTTCTGGTGCCAGTCATAGAAACTGCTCCTGTAAAGTCCAGGGTCACGCAGTGTGCGTGTGACGTAGGATAATGCTGCAAACCTCTATGTCTGCGCTTTCAGAGGAGAAAAAAAAGTTTCTATCTTTTACGGTTAGAAAGTTATTTGCGGTTATATAAAACATTTTCCTCTGAATCATATACGATGTTGTAGGACCTGAAGAGTTAATTAGCTCCCTTATAGCCTTCCTCTTAACACACTACCTCTGTGAGGATGGGGGGCCCGTTTCGAGGCTCCTCCCCTAAATCAATTAGCAATGAAAAACGTCTTTTTCTCAACAAATAGAAAAATATACAGTCCCCTTATAATACTGAAAAATCACAAACATTACCATAAACAAAAATACGCTAATAAAAATCTCTAAGCACAATTAGGGGAAAAAAATACTTCATTACGAAAACAGAAAAGTCACATGACAATACCTGTGATGTCGTACATACGCTCGAGTTGGCCGACTGACACAAGCACAGAGGGGACGGCGGACATGGAGGACAGTTTGGAAATGAAACAATGGCTATAGCAAAAGGAATGTTTGAGCAGCAATCAAGTGTGCACCCTTCGGGGATGCTCGGGGAATATGCTCGGGGATAGCGGTAAACGGCCAGGTAAGTGAAACGAAAATACAAAATATAACTCCAGGTATGTTTTTGAAGAGGTAACAGCATTATAACATGGCAAATATATAATCAAATTACCAGGAAAATTCCCAAAGTAGCCTTTTTTGGTAAATAATCAATAATTCATTCACATATGGTCGAGGTGGGTGGTGCGTTTTTCCCAAGGACAATACAATGTGCGGGTTGGATACACTCCCGATTTTGTACTATCAGTTTTTTCATTCAGAAACAGCGTGGAATCATAATGTGTCCTCAGAGTGTCCACAGGCTGAGCAGGGACAGATGGTCAGTTTCAAGGGCCGAGCTCTGGTCCAAAAGCAATAAAAATAGAAACTGGGGTTAGGGGAGTGTTCTGTCTGAGCTGGACCCATTATATGAAGCTAAGACCTGGAGCATACAGTGATCATTCATGAATCTTTCTTAGGAACAAATTTATGCATAAAGGTGCATGGTGTAACGTTTCTGGTGGGGGTCTGTCAAATGTTTGTTGCTTTGTGTGGAATTTTTTCACAGTACACTATTAAACCTTTCTATCTTCATGGAGACCAAACCAGGTCAAGCTACAGGAAAGTCAGAGACCTATTATTTTAGATATTTTTGAGCTCTAAAACCCACTTGTACTTGAATAAATGTAAGGTAGAGCTGTTTAATGTCATACTGTGGAACATTCCAGGAAGAGCAATGATATATCCTTAGAATAGCAGGTGATGGATCTTAGTGCAGGGGTCCCCAGTCCCCAGACAAAGGACAGAAAGTGCACACCCCGTTCTCATTTTTGTTTTGAGCCTCTGCCGAAAATATCGTCTGACATTGGGACACGCACATCTCGAAAAGAGCACCGCCGCAACCCCGGCCCTCATTTTTTTTTTAAAGCCCCCCTGGTCCGTGAAATACTGACACACAGGTTGGCAACCACTGCTTTAGTTCACCTTTAATAACTTCAGACATTTTTGTCAGTCACAAAATTCAGGAGCACTCGTACACACCAAAATGCTGCTACTATGGAATATTACTACACTCACAATTCGTAATTCTTCCAAAACTCTTTTTCAAAACAGATTTTTTTTCTCGCATGATTGTAAGTTATATATATAAAAAAACACACACACACAATAACATTCAAGGTGCAGTTTTACAGAGAATAGTCTTTTAGGTTGCAGCCATCACCTATTCTAGTAACTAATGTGTGTTCTCTCCTAATAAAAGAAGTCATGCAAAAAGTAATGAGCTTATTTGGTAGTGCTCTCTGGAGAAGTGAGTCCCAGGTGTGCGCCAAGATGAAAGCCCCCTTGCCTCTGCTGATGGTCCATGCAGTCCATTTCCTGATTTCAATAGCCTCTTGTATCCATCTTTTGTACTTGTTTTTTTTGGTGTGGCCTATTCTTTCTGGGATTTTGTTAGCTGTTTCTTCTTTTTGTGTTCCTTTATTCTTTTTTCCTTGTGTTGAAAGTTCTTCCCTGAGATCAGTTCCATACCACCAGGCATGTCAGTAATACATACATACATAAATACATAAATCTCATAGGTTTTTTGCATAGCTTGTCTTATTAGAAAAAAAAAACATATAAACATATATATAACATATAAAAAAACATATTGTCTAACATGTAATTCTAATACAGTGACTTTATTCTCCTGAGAATTACTGCATTCCAGTTTGCCAAAAAACACATTTGCTTGTAAACTTTTTACTGTAAATTTAACGCAGCCTTAGTGTAGTGACTATTTGTCAAAGAAACATAACAATCAAAAGTGGTGATCAAACTCCGAACTAAACATAACTCAAATAATCACTTTTGGGCGCCATGGGTATGTGGTTTATGCAGGGAAAGAGAGACAAAATCAATGGCCATGACTGTGAGCTGTATTTCCAAGATTTAATCCAGTGAACAGGCAAACAACAAGAATACAAGATTAAGGCGTACTCTTGCTGCCTTTACTGCCGACGGGTAAAAAACCATAGCCCATGCGCACACATGACGACAGATCAGGAGAAACAGGTATTTAAGCACAAAAGTCTGACAGAGCAGTGATCGAATCTGACCCCAGCCTGATGAGGCATCAAGATATTTGTGTCCAACCCGAATTAAAATCACACTATTTTCATAGACCTACTAATGACAAGTAGGATACTGATTGTGTGGCCTCTAATGGACACAGAGACGCAAAATACAAACTCAGGATTTAGTGAAAATAATGATATCAAATAAATATATTACTCACTTCTGTAATGTAGTAAATTTACAGTGCAGCATCTCATCCATATTCTCCAGCTCTGTAAGTAATGCCATCCAGTCCACAACAGCGCTATTAATCCAGTTTGCAGTGTTCTTTGAAAGTAAAAGGGAGAAAGTAGTCCCCCGCGAAAGTAGTCCCCCATGTGTGTCTGTTTACATACGCAAACCGCATAGAGTGAACCACACTGACTCTACTTCCTGTGTATTTTACCACCAATGTTTTATGCTTTCAAAATCAATTATCAGAAGTATTGCACCACATTTGACAAATAATCACACAGTTTTGACTTGTATCTAAACTAGAAGTGCAGAGCTCTGATCTTTTGAACACATCCATCCATCCATCTTCTCCCGCTTAATCCAGCTGGGTCGCGGGGGCAGTTTGCTGCCCAATCCTCATAGCACCTGACCCCCCCTATGAACCCCTCTGCAGGTGGTGAGCCCACAGGAGTGGTGGACATTATGGTCCTTGATGTTAGTTCATAGGGGTGCTTTTGAACACATGCCAGTGGTTTTACCGTAGACAGGAAACAGCTGACACGCTCATGTGTCCGAGTCTGACCCGAGCCCAAACCTAAGTTCTATATACTTGTCCAAACTCGTCTGTTTCTGACGTGTCCTGTTGGACTTTGGTTGGCTTTCCATGCTCTAGTCCACATGTTCGGGGTGGAGACAGGTGCACAGTTTATTGACAATCCAGCTGCAGAGAACACTCGCTCCGATGGCACGGACGTCCCAGGCACAGTCAAGTACGCTCGCTAACTTTGCCAGGTGGGGGCATTCTGTTGGTTTGTTTTGCATCATGTCATGGGATCAGTGTGGTGGGCATATATCCTGAGTCAGTTCATTTGGGCACGTTCCCCTCTCTTCGTTGTAATCCTTGCCAAATAGGCTAGAATAGCCTACTATTCGAAATTACTAATCGATATTCGAACATTTAACGACTATTCGACTATTCGAAAATCATGTGTCATCCCTAACCTGTACCACCCTCTTTTATACCCTCAGTGTTCCATAATAATTTATTTTAATTCCATAAAGGTAAATAATAGCAAACTAGATTAAACAAATTAGCAACTACTTACTTTTCAGTGAAGCAAACTAGTGTACAAATTGTCCTCTACAAATTGTTGCCTTTTCTCCCAAAGCCTGAGTATATCTTTAAAGACACATTTTTCTGTCCTAAACCATTCAAAACTGTACTAGTCCTGTATTACTACATGACATCTCAAGGTGGAGCACTTTCTTCTCTCAAACGTTCTTCTCTACGTTTGAGAGAAGAACGTATTTAGAAGAACTAAATATGCAGGGTTTATGTGTTAAATATGTATGAGTGAAACAAAACTCCAGATATGTTTTGATATGTTTGTAATGAGGAAACAACATTTTAACATAGGTCAGAAAATAGCATTTTAAATAGCCATTTCAACTGTTTTCTTTGGTCCAAATTTATTCCCCACTTACTATGTCCTGTGCATCCTAATTCTTCACTGCAGTGAGTTTGTAAGCAATTTTCACAACAACAAGAACAAGAGTTTGCTGTGGTGGTAATGCTAACAACAACTAGCATGCTAAACAAGCACTTCCTGATTCTCCGGCAATAAAAAGCTTCATAATTAGATGCAGACAATACACAGTGCACTTATTTTGACCTCGAGAGCTGCTCCCAAAATATATCTGTACTGAGGCAAGACATTTTTTGCTCCTTTTAAAATTGTACTATTTTCTTAAACATATATTTCTCACATTTGAGCTCTTCTTCCTGTTGATCTGCCTGCGCTTTGATAAATGAGCTCCCATCTGCACCCATGAGCACTTTGTGGGTGCTGTGAGGAGAGAGGAGGAGTCTACAGGCAGGAGGGGAGCGCAGGATTCAGTGCTGGGTTTGTTTATCTTTGAGCACAAAATAATCACTGAATCCATCTGAAAAAGAATGATTTTCTTTTGAGATAACAGGTTGTGTTTGAACTGAGGCTGACAGTGTAATGGATGGCGTTTCTTCAGAAGAACTGGAATAACAACAAGAACAAGAGTTTTTAGGGGATGGTAGTTAGAATTATAGATTGTTTACAATTAGATTTTAAATGTATGATACACAGAAGAGCTTTTGGTATTTGAAACTGCCTGGGATTACTTAGCCTTGGTGTAACCTGTAGCATAAGGTGCACTGCTCCTTAGCATCGCTTCCAACTTCTGATGGTGAAGCGAGAAGATTCCAGGTTTGATTGATCCCCCAGGTCGCCCAGGCCTTTCACTCGACTAACTCAAGGCTAACTGCATACATATGTGCTTTTTGGAATCATATTGAATTTGGCGCCCTCGTCTCTTTTACATGTATCCAGTGCGCTCAGAGTTGTGCGTCAGTGGGGAAATTATGAAAACTGAGGTATGGCTGTAATTGTTGATCAGCCGAACAAAACAGTACGCTACAATGGCATGGAGATGAAGAAATCTGGACCATCCATCTTCTTCCACTTTATTTGGCTAGGTCACACGGGCAGCAGTTTGCCGCCCAGTGCTCTGCGACCCCTATAAACCCTTCTGCGGGTGGTGAGCCCACAGGAGGCCGGACCCACGTTGTCCTTTTGGACTGAGCCCCGGCCGGGCACTGGGCAACGTCATGGTCCTTGATTTCAGTTCATAACCCTGCTGCATGTTTTTTGGATTGATGGGGGAAACTGGAGTGCGTGGAGGAAACCCATCCAGACACAGGGAGAACATGCAAACTCAACGCAGAAAGGCCTGGGTGACCTGGGGATCATTTTCTCATTTTCCCTAGATTTCGTCAGACTTCCCACCGCGAACAGAGCCCACTGGAAATCATCATCGCATCTTTCCAAACGTCTTCCTGGTTTGTGATGTAAGCGTGACTAGAGCCTACAGGTCAGATCTGTAGAGAGGCAAGTAACAGCTTGAGTAATTGAATAAAAGATGGATGAGTTTAATACCATAATGTGGGCGACATGTATGGGGCTTACTCCCACGACACAAGTGACATTTTGCAACTTTAAATGTATGTGTCATGGAAATGTCTTGTCAACCGGCTTGAAATCTCATGATACAAAATGTAATTAAAGTGCGCTGGGACTGCATCTGCTGACATGAGGAAAAGTGAAGCATTTCATTAAAAACACGGTGGCCTCTTAACTGTTCAACTCCTCTTTTCTTTTTAATGAACTGACTTTATCTCATCAATTGTTTTAATCATGCAGCTTGCATCTTTATATTCCAGTACATTAACCCACTGTAGCTATTTTTTCCACAGTGATGTGACACATACACACTAAAAACAATGCAAACATCACAGAGGCGAGTGATTACTCTCGGAGCCCTCATCACCACTCGCACTTCCATTTGAGCTGTGCCCCAATCCATTCTTAATCTGAAAATAATGTGCCTCCCATAGACACTCCCCTCCTCACCTCCTCGCGAGCCTCCTTCTGCTGTTGTGCATTGATTAGCGACGCAGTTAAATATGTTTTTGGTCTATATTAATGTCAAAGTGAATGAGAGGGCTCCTTAAAGCGCGTTGGTAATTGCGCAGAGGAGACACAGAGAGATTTGAAAGCTTTGCAGATCAGTTTGATGACTGTACGACGCGATGCCCACCCTCACAGCGGGCGCCTTTGTTAGCATGATTGACAAGACAAGATGAAAAGAAGCCAAGTTTTACACCACGACGAAGATGGGTTCCGACGTGCTGTGTCATTAAATACATGGCAACCTCCCAGTGAGTTCACAGAGATTTAAACAATAAGAAATATTCAGTTTGTTTGTACAGTACATAGATATTCATAAGAGTTGGGCAAGAATGAAATATTAGGGGATAGTTTAAATAAATAAGTTTTTATGGAGGATTTTCCATAATGATGTTTTTGCCTTGCCTTGAATGTTCCACAGTACTAATGTATCTGTCTCCATGAAGAGCAGTCAGATCTGTGGAGAGGCGATCCCACTTACATTAATGGTGGATTGTGTAACTTTTCTGATGGAAGGTCCGTCAAATGCTTTTCTCTGTGGAGATGTTATTGTTTTGTCTGGAATGTTTCACAGTATGGGATCAAACCTTTCTATCTTCATGAAGACCAAACTAGATCAAGTTATAGGTCAGATCTGTGGAGAGGCGACCCCACTCATACTTAGAATGCCTGTTTTTCTAGATATTTTTGAGCTATAAAACCGCCTGGAATTGAATAAATGTAAGGTAGAGCTGTGCACTCGCGGATCATCTCTGCAGTTGACTAGAACATTTGTACTTTTTGGACTGTTTAAGAGCCCATGGTGTGGACAAGAGGATCATGCTGATCTTTTATCAGGTTGTGCTGGAGAATCTTTGAATATTTTAAGGTACAGCATTACAGCCTGGTATGGTAATCTGTCTGTGCAGCTTAAAAACACACTGCTGTGCTTCGACCACACAGCATTTAAACTTATCGGCGAACAGGAGCCCCATCTTTGCAGAGCATCTTTGAGCAGGTGACTCTGTGCCAGGCCAACAATGTCCTGACTGACCCTCTGTATGCTATGTACTAAGACTACGAGTTATTACCTTCAGGAAGAAGGTTCAGGGCTCCACACTGTCGCATGAACAGATTTACCCCTTTGTGTCAGTGTCCATTAGGTTACTGAACAGTTCGTAATTGTTTGTACTGCATACTGCACTTTATCATGGATTGATGAATTGTAATCATTGTGTTTTGAATGTATTCTGTATTTATGGACTCTATTTTTATATACTGTACCGCATTGATGGCAGCATGGGTCGATAGCCCATGAAAAATGTCCCACTCGTGGGACAATAAAGTTAATCTTGAATCTTGAATGCTATACTGTGGAACATTCCAGGCAGCGCAGTGGCATATCCATAGAAATAAGCAGGTAACGGACCCCCAACACAATGCATTTTTTTTTACCAAGACCTTGAAAAACATGCATTCTTAAAACACATTTAGCTTAAATACATAATAATAATGATAGATTAGTTTAACATCATGGTGTGGAGCATTCCAAGAAAAGCAACCTTTCCATAAAGAAGTGTAAAAGAATGTGTAAGAGACTTTTGTCCAACACATTAGCCCCACTGTCCTGACGCTGACCCAGTGCACCTTGAACAGAATGTTCATTTACATCAACCTATAGTGGAAAACAGTTTCAAATACATTATAGTTCATTGGAAATGTTTTTCAGTGGTCTAAACTTATTCCTCATTACCTTAAGCATCTAATTATTCACCATGATGAGTTTATAACTCAGCAAACAGCATGATGTGGTCTTATTTTGACCTCAAGAATTGCTTATACAAGATATCTGTACTGGGGCAAAAACGATTTAGCTCAAAGGCATGAGAAAGAAAGGAAAACCTTTTAGGGGTATTTTTCTGGTATTTTCTGTTATAATGTTGCTTTCTCATCAAAAACATACCTGAAGTTTTATTTTGTTTCATTCAGAACCCCTGCATATTCTGTTCCACCCTGTGATACCATGTGGCAATACAGGAAGTGCTCTCCTATGCTGATAAACACATTCACTTGAATCATTTGGATAATTTCAGCCCTTGAATTACCAATCTCTACCAAATGTTGTAAAAGGAACTGTTAACGGGGAAGCTACTGCTTCATAACATCAGCAGATGGAGCAGAGCATTTTGAGCGTTGGAAATATAGACCGACTAATCATAAAGAGTTACTCAAACACGTGTGAATGAAACAAAACACAACTCCAGGTCTGTTTTTGATGAGGAAACAACATTATAACATAAACCTGAAAACCGCATAATATGACCCTTTAAATCAATCCAAGATGATTTGTTTAATTGAATCCTGTGTAATTCAGTATTTTATTAAAAAGAACAATTAGTGAGATTAGGTAGCCTCTGGAACAGCTAACGAGAAACAAACAAACCATGGTATCCTCTAGAGCATAACGCAATAGAAATCACATACTTTACAATAGCTAACCCAAACCTCTCTATGTCCTACTATGACACAATTAAATTTTCTTTTCCCCCTCGCGCCTTCATGCCACATATTACCCCCGCCAACAACAACGCCGCACGCTTCCCTCGCCAAAAGGGACTTCATTAAACCAACACAAAATCACAGTACACAGACATGCTCCCGGTTTGAGTGCTTCATTAGCCGTAAAGTGCCTCCATGTTCTTGTTATATGTAAACATGGGAGCAGGCCAGTCACCGCAAATTAGAATATATGAGTCTTATCCGTAGGAGTGGGGCTCGTTCGCACATACGCAGATCTCCTAACACGTCTGCGCAGCTATAAAAGTTTGGGTTTTCACAAGTCTCCCAGCTACAGTGCGAGTGTGAGAAAAAGGAAAAATGATCACGGCAGTGATAATGGCGACTAAGCTCCTATAAAGTGCTCTCATTTGGAGGATTCTAATAGGCCTGGTGGCTGTAATAGGTCGGAGTCGTGGAGTTGTGTTTCTTGCATTTCTTGTGTGTGTCTCATTCACTGTTGCTATCTGAGCTAAGGAAGGGAATAAATATTTGCAGTTAAAGCTAAATATTTGATGTTATGTTAATGCTATTCTGATATTAAAGAACCTATGTTATTTTCTGATTTGTATTTATTTATTTTTGTTTCATTCACACGTTTCACACACAAACCCTGCATATTTAGTCTGAATCCATCTCTCAGATCAGAAAACACTGTTCCACCTTGAAACTCTATACACCTTTGGACATTTAAAACATTTCAGCCTAGGAATTTCCCATCTCTACTGACTTAAAAGTAGATCAAAAGTATATATTTTTCTATAAGGTGCAATATTACTTAATTGGTCTGTTTTCATACATAAGGCGCACTGGATTATAAATCGCAATATCACTGAATGGGTCTATTTTCATACATAAGGTGCATGAGACTGATACCTTGGCCCGGGCATCCACGATCCATTGGCAGATCGTGGCGTAAATCGCCCGGCGTTTCCTCTCTGTCTTGGTGAATGTGTGTTCGACTTCTGTCGTCCAACACTCCTACACAGCTCGCAATTTAACTTTGAACGATCGGTTGACAACAGTATCTAACGGTTGGAGTTCTTTGGTTAATCCACCCATAATGATGGCAAACACCGAATTAGTTTGCTTTACTTTGGTGTGTAAGTCAGTATGTCTTTTAAAAGGTGCCATTTTGGGCTCCTTATACACACACCATAATATCACGTTGAAGCCCAGTACGTATTATTCCATGAGGCTCCTGACTACGGTCGACGTAATGCTCCGACAATCCAACAAGCGGTGCGGCTTCGTAATTTAACAAAGTCGTACTAACACATTTTGCCACTAATTTGAGCGCCGTGTACCACATAAAATCAGTTCGAGGTCAGTAAGCACAACCAGAATTAATACATAAAGTGCACAGGATTATAAGGCGCACTGTTGAATTTGAGAAAATTTTAAGTGCGCCTTATAGTCTGTTAATGTGAAAACAACAAGGTGGAACAGAGCATGACATAATAATATAATAATAAAGAGTTACTCAAATGAATGAAATAAAATGCAACTCTATTATAACAAAAACATTATAAAATGGCTTAAGGCTCACAAGAGTCAATTTTCTCATTTGGCTCATGGCGAGGGTGGACGCTTTTCCTCTCCTCTCCTGCCCCTTATCTTCCTTGCTTTTCTTCTCTGCCTCATCTAGTTGCGGAGGTGTTGTTTTTTGTATACTCATACCATACTATGCCCTGATAGAAGCATGGTGTAGGAGCGGTACTCTTTTTTTTTTTCTTACCTTCTTTCCCTATCCTCTTGTTATGCTGCATTGTTTATTTCTGTTTGCTATCTGTCCTTCGGTCCGGTCCATGTCTAGTCTCCCATGTCATATTGTATTGTGTGTTTGTAATGTACGGACAGGGTTACAAGTCCAATTTTGATTCCTTTGTACATGATTCCTTTGTACATCCAGTACATGTGAAGAAATTGACAATAAAAAGCATTATTCAATTTCAATGGCAAAAAAGATAATAGATTTCTTTCTTCATATTGATTGATTACAATATTTGATTTGATTTTAATAATAATAATAAAGACTGGATTCATACAGTGCCTTGCAATACATCCAAAGTGATACTGCAGTACTCATTCAATCCATGGTCTGTGATGATAAAATTCTACAGTAAGCTACAACTGCCCTGGTGTAGAGTGATGTAGAGTGACACATGGCTGCCGAACTATCGCACTGGCCATTCCGACACTACCAACACTCACACACACCACGTTCATGACAGGCAATGTGGGGAAACGTTTGCACTAGAACCACTTCTGCACTCCTGTAGTACCATCCAACATCTGGCTGTGTTAAATATCCACTTTGCAAGAGTCATACATTTTAGTAGTGTATACATGATACTCACACTATAGCATTATTTCTTTACCTGTTAACATTTATATTCACTGAGTAACTTTCTGATAGAGGGTCCGCCACCTGCTTGTCTTCATGGAAAGGTTGTTGCTTTATCTAGAATGTCCTACAATATGGGATTAAATTTATCTAATTCCAGGAGACAAGCCTGCAAAGTTACAGGTCAGATCTGTGGAGGGGTGAGCTCACTTCCTGTGGGAATGTATGTATTTTTGAGCAGTAAAACACCTGCAATTGAAGAAATGCAACACAGAGTTTAATGCTATACTGTGAAACCTTTCAGGCAAAGCAATAATATCTGAGGCGGCAGTAGCTCAGGGCGTTTGTCCACTGATCTGAAGGTTGGCTGTTTGAATCCCGCTCTCGACATAAAAAACATGATTGGTTGAGCGGTCACTAGGGCTGAAACGATTCATCGAGTTAATCGATTAAATCAATTAGAAAAATGCATCAATTATTTTGTTTTGCCTCAATGCTTCTTTTTATTTTCATACGCTCGGCGATGGCCAGAACCTTTTGCAGTAGAGGTAAAGTTTCCGCACGACCACTGCACTTCACTGTACACAAAACAGCGCGGCGCCCGTGGATGTATAATAAGAGCGTAGACCGTGGATCATGTCTTGTCGCGTACACTCCGTGGACCGCGCTTCCTCCTGTGCGCCTCTAAACCAGAACTCACACCAGGATTAAACCAGGTCTAAAGGAGGTCTAAACCAGGTGTAAACCAGATCTAAAACCAGGACTAATCCAGGTCTAAAACCAAACAAGAATTTGCAGGAGTTGGTTGCTACATTCATGTAGTTTTAAAAATCATGACAATATCAAGTAATCCAAAGTATTTAGATTACTCACTTTAAGTAATTTAATGGATTACGTTACAAACTACATTTTGGGGTATGTACGGTAATCTGTAATCTGTAGGGGATTACATTTTAAAGATCACCTTCTCAACACTGATGCTACAACATGTAAACAGAAAGCACCGTACATTAGATCAAGTGGAAAAGAAACCGCGAGGTAAGTCAACCTTAGCCCAGCGATAGTTACGTTTTTCATGTCCAAAACACGTGTATCTGTCAATGCACGTGGTGTGTACTTAACATGTGCAAAGTAGACGCAACAATAACAAACGATTACTCGATTATTCAAACAAAATTATCAACAGAATAATCGATTACTGTAATAATTGATAGCTGCAGCCCTAGCGGTCACATCCACTGACCCACGGGTTGGCTCATGTGATTCTTGATTCACAGATGAATGATGTCGATGTGTCCTTGGGCAAGACACTTAACCCGTCTCACCCCCAGGGTCTGCGTACACTGGTGTGTGAATGTGTGTGAATGGAAGAGTGGTTCCTTCTTGTAAGGTGTTTTGAGTGTACACAATAACCGTTTTATTGTTATTATCTATTTATAGTTATTATCTATTTAGAAATGCTTTGTACATATGTTATATTAAATAGTTGGCATCCTGTTTTGATAATGACTCTAAAGGCACAGTGTGTAACTCTGTGGATTTGGCACATCACCTGCACAATTCCAAGGAATAGAAAGTTAAGCCATACCTTCTCCAAGGAGATAGATATATTTTATGCAATACTGTGGAACATTTTAGTCAAAACAACATTTCCATGGAAGCAAGCAGGACGACTCCTTCCTCCAGATCAAATAAGAGTCGGGTTTGTGGAGATTCAAGTCCACTCACAGTAAGGACGCACTTTTTTTCAACGCAATAAAAACATGCTGTTTTTATTTTAGCAATATTTGTAATGAGGGCGAAACCACAAATTTTATACTACATGTGTGAATGAAGTAACTACATCTGAAATAGTTCACGTCAGGTAAAAATTCTTCTCCAGTGTATTGCAAGTGGCGCCGTAGTGACAGAAATAGAACTCTGACTCTTTCTCGGTGTAGTATCCAAACAGTGTGTAAGTGCCCCATCCTCTGTGTGTGGGGTGTGTGTGTGTGTGTTGGTGGGTATGCAGGCCTCATTACAAGTTCATGCTCCACTCTCACTTATCACCGAGAAGCAGAGGAACACAGAGTCCACAAGATTAGAGCTGGGTCTGGTCCAGGCCAGGTCCCCCATGAGTTCTCTGACCCCAAAAACCAACAAGAACCAAACCAGGTCTCCACCAGGTCTCGAAAACTTTCTTCACCTAGTACCATCTTTAATAATGTAATGATTTCTAGTTTACGTGTCTGGACTAGAAACTCTATATAAATGGACATAGCTAACCTTCTCTCTGTAACTGCTGCTGTGAGGCTCGTCATTTTGGTCTTAAAATACTCATATGATCACTCTACATGATTGTGGTGTTTTTATTTCACTATTTTGTCCATAAATAAACGGCTGTTCCTAATATGGAACTCAACTACAAATTTGCCAGCCTCGGTGAGCTTCGTTTGACTGAAGCTGAACGCCCCTTAGTCCACTTCTTTATACAGTTTGCACTCAAAATCACTTTACAATTTGTCGCTTTAGTCATTCATTATTCACTCATCTTGGACGACCTAAGTGGCAGTCAAACAGCTAATGTTCAGCGTACACCGTGCAATACTTTCAATCGTTTCACTCAGCCCCAGCTCAAACTGTACAAGCAAATCGCAGGGTTTAAAAGTTTACAGCTCACGAGTCATGTTGTCTCATTATACAAACTACTTCAGCAGTGCAAAACTCTCAGGAGAGCAGGGCTCTACGCTAACTTTTTTTTCAGGAGCACACGTGCCCCTAAGTTAAAAATTTTAGGAGCACAGGAAAAAAAATGGGGGCACAAGTAGGTTTTTGTTTTGAACATGTATTACAGTGCAGAACTTGCACAAACCAACTTATTTGAATGAATTTTATACAAAAAAACAAAAGTGTTATGACTGTACTTTTCCAGCATGATCTCAATATAAATAATAAATATTCATTTAGACTTAAAATAAGCCAAGTAAACTGTACTGCACTTAAACACTCTGTGTGCCTTTTTGGACCCTCACCCACAGTTTGAGAACCTGTTCAAGAGAACCTCCACTGGCACTTTCCACAAAACTGCGTCGAAGTGAAAAAAAGTGTGTAGGATTTTTAAACCTGTATTTTTACATTTTTAACTGGAGTTACATTCTCTTGTTTTAAAGTGGTATTTAGCCTCTGCACATTTACTAAACCAAACGGACATTGTCACAAACAGATTTATTTGGCATTTTCTTAAGCAAACTTCAGCCCACATATCGCCTGCTCTGTGCCGTAGTTCTGCTCTGTGCGGACACTGACAGAAAATTAGTTTTTGCTACGCGTTTCGTCCTGCTCTTCTAATCAGCGCTCATTGAGAAGGAGCCTCAGTGCGCAGTGAGCGGGGAGGTGAGAGCGTGAAAAGGCGAAGAGCGGCGCACTGACGTATAGACAGATGTTTAACCTGCCCTGTGACGCACGCTGGTACATGAGGGTGCGCGCTGTGGACGAGCCACGCGCTGGCGGTGCATGTGGTGACAGGCCGCACAGTGTCTGCGGGCTCCAGCGCACAGGTCCCGCACACCGACACCGAAACATGATCGCACTCAGTATTCAGACATCGAGTCCGTGACAAGACCGAGTCTGAATGCGCTCGAGTCCGAGACGAGACCAAGACGAAACCATCGCTTTAGCGGAGAAGGAAGTCCAGCGGCACGGGGGTGGCTCCTGCTGCGGTGCGCGCTCCTCGTTTAAGGGGGCGTGGGTGTGTTTTGAAGAGTTTGTTCGTATGAGTGATATCACCGCACACGCGGAGCTCGTATGCTGGGGTCGTGCGCGGTCGAAGGTGTCATGCCTGGGCACGGTTTGGTTGCGCTCGCGCTGGGCGTGCGTGTCGCGTTTAGGGGCGATCCAGGCTTGGGCGCGGTTCTGAAGTCGTAGTGTGAGTGCGCCCCTAATGTTTGATACATTTAGAACGTTTAACTCATCACGTTGCATCTGTGCTCAGTTCTCCTTATTGTGCTGCAGAAGCACTCGCACAGGTGCGACCGTTTTGTTTTCCTCATTCGCACGACAAAATATTTGCTCGCAAATGCGAGTGAAATGGGCGCACTGTAGAGCCCTGCAGGAGAGGCGACTGGACCTCAAACAGGTTTGATATTTTTGTGACCTACGATTGCCGATCGGGAGTTGGTTGTAAGGTGTTCATCGGTTCTCGTTACCCCATGTTTACTACACAAAGCACGACACACGATTAAGCTAAAACTCCGATCCCCAAAACAAGTGAAAAATCAACTCAAAAAGGGCCAAAAATCACACAGTGTACTCCCGGCTTAAGGTGTCTTGACAAATGACACAATGTCAGCACACATTGCCAAGGATCAAATGTGAGCCTTGAGCTAAAGCAGGACTAAGCTGTTTAAAGGAGGACTAAAGAAGGACTAAACCCAGACTAAACCAGGTCAAGGCCAGGCCCAGAACTATATAAGAACTAAAGAGTGGTTTAGATAGAAATGAGAGATTATAGCTATACCATTAAAAAAAATAATTGTTGGAATGTTTCACAATATAAAATTTAAAGAGTCTGTACCTAATTTTGTCCATGTATTTATGTATTTACAAAATGTGTCCCCAGAGATATATTGTATAAGTTGAGGTCAAAATACAGTAAAACCATTGCATTCTGTCTGCATGGAATTCTAAAGCATTTTGTATTCCGATAATCAGAAATCTTGCTAATTCATTGTTTTCATTGTCTTTATTATCAAAGTAAACTCCATTCGTGTCTCTAAGAGTTGTGAAACGTGCTTAGACACTGATCACGTTGAACAATTTTAATGCTCAGAATGCATAAGGTAAGTAAGGAATAACTTTGGACCACTGCAACCCATTTAAAATCAGCTTGTTTTTCATATTTTTAAGACCGTAAAAATCAGGTAGAGTGCCTTTAAAACAATGTCTATGTATGTATGAGTAGTCTTTAATCATGTATGCATCATATTTGTGCTTTAGTAAAGGTGTATGGAGTTTGAAAACACAGTGGAGCACCATTTGAGAGAAGAACTCAGCCTCAAAACACAACAACTCCATGTATGTTTGCAATGAGGGAACATTATAACATAGATCACAAAATGTCATAATATACTCGCTTTAAAATGCATTCTAAATTAGAGCTAAACCTGAATTAACCCCAGCTAAACAAACTGAAATCAACACCCTGACCCCATTACAGTAGCCGGTTTTATTCACAGAGTAGCCACGCTGATCCTCCATATTCAGAAACACAGAGATGATTTGGGTCCTTTGGGAGAGTGGTTACCGTGGAAACCCAGCAGCCTCGGTTCAGGTGAAGCTCTTCCTGATTGCGATCCGAATGCCATCTTTTGTTGTTTTTGTCTCCGCTGCTGCTTTTCCTGTGTGTATATTAAACCCAGGGACGTGTCGCTTCAGACTGGGTTACACGCCAATGCATAATCAGTATCATCGTTCAACAGAAAGAGAGCGGAGTGTGTAAAAATAACAGACTTTTACAGTACAATACAGGTCTGTGAATTATATCACACTGCAATATGTGTTAAATTGAGTTAAGGGCTAGGAAAAACTACCAATGTATGAAGCCCGTGCTTTTACTGCTTAAAAAAGGTGATACTTTACGGTGAATGAACATTATGAACATTAGTGAGTGAGATACATTTCAATGACACATACATGATACAAAACAATACATAAAGTTAACAAACCTGATGCGGTATACAATAGTTTCATTAATGGAGTGCCCCTTAGCATGTAGAGCAAAGGCAGAGTACACATAGAAGTTTTACAATTATTATCCATAGAAATCAAAGAAGCCGCATAAACCTTGAGCAAAAGCTAGAGGTGTAACTTTATTTATTTGGTCGTTTTATTTCTATAAACATCAAAGCCGGGAAAAATGTTCAGTTACACTAATTTACTGCTGCAAATGTGTTGTGTAAGTGTAAATCTAATTGTTAAAGCCCAGTTAAGACTACATAATACGAGTTTATAGGAATAAGATATTTCAAATAGCAAAACATAAGTGACAGACTATTGTTACTAGGGCCCGACCAATATTGGTTAGCCGAAATAGATACATATCGATACAGAACATATCGGCCTAAATCTTGCTGATATGGGCTGATATTCCACGTGGACATGTTTTACCTTGTTATAAAGCTTAGACTCTATATTCTGCCCATTTAATCCAATTTACAGACGGATAAATGTCCTGATATGTGGCGCCGCATCAGGATTTATCTGCGGAGTCATTTGTCTGTGTCAGTGACATCATCCTGCCCCTGAACACACCCCCATGTGCACTTGTTTACAGCCGCAGCCTTAGATCCACGTGCGCAACACTGAGATTATATTCTTTTTACAGACGATCAGTTTCAATCTGGATTAAAAGGACAGTTTTTAGTGCAGACTTGTGATCTGAGAGGAGCCTGTGTGAGGCTGAGTGTTGGAAATGTGACGGTTTTGAAGCTTGTTTTGGTTCTTTCTCATTGGTTAGCGATTGGCTGCTGTAGCTCCCACACAAAAACAGGCTGTTTTCTCATCTATTAGCGACTGTAAAGTGACTATAGTGGCCGTATATATGTTACTGGACACTGGACATTGATATGTAAATGAGCTGTGAATAGAAGTGTGAATTATCGGCATTTAGCATAGTACTTTCTTTACTGGCTAGAATATCATACAAAAATGCCATTAGGCTGACCTACTGTCTTTAAGATTTACAGTGAATTTTTACATCATAAATATATCGGTGATTATATCGGGTATCGGCAGCTCTAACTCCCACTGTATTGTATCATATCGGCTGCAACAAAATCCATATCGGCTGTGCCCTAATTGTTACACTTAACTTCAGTCCTCATTATTCAAAAATTATTTGTTGAAATCAACTTTGAAGGGCAGACTGCCTGTTAAAGGTCCTAAATTACACAAAATTGTCTCTTGTGAGATGGAAGCCATGTTACAATGTTGTTACCTCCTCAAAAACATACCTAAAGTTATATTTAGTTTCATTCACACACGTTTGAGTAATCCTGCATTATTCCGTCTACATTTCTAAACCTGAAAATACTCTGTTCCACCTTATGATGTCATGAAGCGGTAGTTTTCAAGTTAACAGCTCCTTTTTGTTCAGTAGAGATGGGCAAATCCAAGGCTGAAATTATCCAGATGATTCTAGTGAAGGTGCATGCAGTTTCAAAACACAGTGGAGCACTTCTTGTATTACCATCACAAAGTCCAACAGAGTGTTTTCAATTTGAAGAAGTCAGAGAATAGAGTGATCTGGGCGCATTACAGTTGATCTATGTATGTCATATGGTGAGACGAGTTACATACTTCTTAACATAAAAACCCCAAACCAACACTATTGTATAAAAGGTATATGTAGTTGTTGATACAAAATCAAAACTATGTGGAAAAGTGAGTGAAACCTGACTTTTGGAGGAACTGAAAATGTATTGATACTTAAGCTAGATGAATGAATGAATAATGAAAATGAATGATTTGATTTCTATGATTGTCACAAGTAAGAGCTATATTTAATTTGAACACTTTTACCTTACCTTGGAACAGGATTTCAACAAGGATTTTCAACAGGCAAATATGAAAATGTAAAAAATATTAGTTTCTATTGAACCTTTTTAAATATTTACAGTGTCAGGTGCATAAATCTATGTTTAACATTTAAAAAATATAAGTATAAGGCCTTGTCCACACGTATCCGGGTATCTGATAAACCGAAGATGTTTTGCTGCGTTTTGACCTGTCATCCACACGAACACGCATCAAAAACGAGTATTCAGGGAAAACTCCGGCCAAAGTGAAGATTTTTGAAAACTCCGTTTATGCGTGTTTGTGTGGACAGAGATAACTGGGGTTTTGCGTTTTAAAACGTCACTGTCTGCGCCAAAAAATATGAATCTGCCCTGACGTCAAACGTGCGACATTTGTTTAGGCGACTGCCAAAGCCAAAGCCAAAGCCAAAGCAGACTATGGATCGGAGTCGTTTCTTGAGAGCTGTGTGTGTGTTGAGAGCAGAATTGCTCCTAAACTGTGTTTCGGAGCAATTCTGACTCCGAGTCTGTCCAGACAAAGGAGCTCGGCGCCATGTTTTCTGTTGTTTAAGTTTAGGCGGAAGTGACGGCGAAGTGAGGGCTCAATGGAAATAACGCCATCTACAGGTTTGGAATGTGTATGAATGTGGTTGAAAACGCAGATGTTCGGTTATGTGTGGAAGGTATTTTTTTTCGAAGACGAGGTGGTGTGGATAAAACTATTTTTATAAACGGAGGGGGGGAAATGTTCGGTTTTAAAAATACCCGGCTACGTGTGTACATAGCCTAAGTATTAGTGTAAAATGTCATGTGGTGCGACTGAGAATAAGCTTAAGATTGTTTTATTTCTAAAACATGGTTGGGATATTAATCTAAGTTCAGAGTAATATGAAGTGTATAGAAACAAACTGTTGGCATTTCTTTTGATTTTTAATGCATATTGATATTTTCTTTCGCTGTCCAATATGACAGTCACCTGCTTGTGTTTAATGAACAAACTACTGCCCTGGAAAATGCATCAAATGAAGAAAAATGCCTAAAGAATCCCATTCACCCAGTTAACTTTGTCGACTTTGTCTGTTATTCAAACTCCAGCCATAGAATTCCTGCTGTTATTAGTCACACCACATGATGCACGGTCGCACCACATGACATTTTAACACCTTAAGTACAAAACACATGAAAAAGAACGAATGATTTCTGAAAAAAATGATTTGGTTCCATGAAGGTCAGAGGTGCTACAGAAATGTGCTGAATTATTATGAAATTTTAACCCTTTTAACTGAGGAAATTGCAATTCATGTCACTGACCCATATATACAGTCTCTTTAAAGGTATACTGTGTAACTTTTCCAGTGGAGGGCCTGCCACCTGCTTGTCTCCACGGCAATGGTACTGTTGTGTCTGGAATGTCCCAGTATGGCATTAAACATATCCACCACTCAATAACATGGGTTGTTTTGGACCTATAAAATCTTGAATTCATACTATTAGTGGATTCACCTCTCCACAGATCTGACATGTAACTTGGTCCTGTGGTGTCACCTGCTGTCTCCAGAGAGATAAACAAGTGTAATACATCTCCGGCAACATCTCCATGGAGAGACGCAAACGACGGACCCGCCAGCAGAAAAGTTACACAGTGCGTTTTTAACATGCTGATTACGACATGAGTTTATAAAATGGAAATAATAAGGTCCATCATTTGTGCTTTTCCCTTTGGTAGCCCATCTGGTTGATTAATCTCCCATTCAGCAATGTCATGATGTCTTGGGTTGCCATGGTTACATGAGAGCAAATCTTTTCATGCTCCCATTGTTAATTCACTCTGGCAGGTTTTCATTAATTCTGCTTATTGCCGATGGTCTATTTAATGTTTGTTTAATCAGAGTATTTGGTATCTATTACGATACTAACGAAAAGCAGGCCCAATATATAACGAGAATTCCCATGATCCAGAAAGCAGTTTAATGCCATACTGTGGAACATCCCAGACAATGCAACAACACATATGAGACTCACTGTTATTATATTACTGGCGGACTGCAAATATCTATGCGTCATCTGATTGTTGTCATATAGAGAGAAAACTGCATCAAGTTCAGAAACGATGCAAATTCTCAAACTCAAACACAAGTTGAAACGAGGTACAAACAAAGAACTTGGCGCAAATGAATAACAAACATGGCGCAAGAAACAAAGACAAATGTACCATCTTCAAATGCGCTGCAAATAGAGGAATGGTGCAAAGCACAAAATGATGAAAACCAAAAAAACACCTGAAAAGCAAAAAACGCTGCATAAAGAGTCACCACAATGGAAGTGGAGAGCGCCCCCTGCAGGTTTGGAGGTTTGGATACCTTTGTCTTTGTTTTTTGCTGGGTTTTTTTTTTCATTTGCACCATGTTCTTTGTTTGTACCTCATTTAAACCTGTGTTTGAGTTTGTGAATTTGCAGCGTTTTTGTACTTGAAGCTGTTCTCTAACTGAGATGCATTGTGCGACTGCAGTGCGTTTGGCCCCCGTCAGCCACCGTATCACTTGTTTGTTTGTTTTTATTTAGATCCCCATTAGCTACTGAAAAACAACAACTATTCTTCCTGGGGTCCATGTTAGGCTATAAATGTGTTTTTTTTCTTCATACAGAAAACAGACAGAATGTACATGCACCACATTCACACCAAAACTGAAAACAACAGAACAAAAACCAGACACCACAAAATACCCCCCCAAAAAAATGTTTTTATAATAATAATAATAATAATAATAATAATAATAATAATAATAATAATAATAATAATAATAATAATAATAATAATAATAATAATTTTGATAATCAAAATAAAAAATAATAATCAAATTAATAATCGCTCTACTTCTGTTCAGATCAGACACAGCATAACTTAATTTTGAGTAACTGAAGTCTGGTACAGTTACTTTTTCATATTCTAATATAGTTACTTAATATATAATACTTAATATAAATTATCGTATTTGATCATGTAATTTGGGCTTCGAACTGCACAGAATCAGAGAGAAAAACCAACAACTCTCTCTTGTGGTGAGTTCATGTGTGATTTTGCCATCTCCAGTTAGTGATATGAAATGGTAGAAAAACAATGAAACAATTATAAAGGTTATTAATCCTATGCTGCCTCTTTACACTATAATTTAAATGTAAGACAAATTAAAAGTTTAGAATACAGTACTCTCATTGGCTGATATAACAGAGATCTTTTTTTTTTTCTTTCATTCTTGGTCTTGACTCGAACTTGAAGGCGCTTGGACTCGGTCTTGTCTCGGTCTTGTGGTCTGACACTTAGCGAATGATAAAATGGAGATAGGAGATAGATTTATATAAAAAGATTGATAGATTTATATAAAAAAAAAAAAACATTGATATACATGTGCCAAAATAACTGTACAATACAAATAAGTGTTGAAAATTACGAAGATGGTTTTGATTTCGTCTCAACCCTCAGAAGTCTTGGCCTTGTCCTGGTCTCGGGCCCCTGTGGTCTCGGACAGGTCTTGGTCTCGATTAGTCTCCAACACTAGAAACATACAAACTACATTTTGGAGCTGATTTGTTTGTCGAGGTGGTCCACCCCGCTTCACCTTTCCCTGTGAAACTGCAAACTGAACACATGAAATAAAACTTTGTAGTCAAGTCATATAAAATCAATATAAAATTTTTCATTTATTATTGATCGGACGGTATTTTATCCTCTTGGTGATCTCTGTGTTAACTGTTTTATCACCCACTCCTCTCATCTCCATGTGAAACAATGCAAGTTAACCTAATATACCCAGGCCTGGGTGTTCCGGTGGAGCTTTAACTACCAGTGGGCGAATTAATTCGATATGCTGTAGATAGGGCTTTGATCATGTGACCTCTGCAGTTGCTATGGCGCTGTACACCAATGCATTTAAAGAGACAGTTAACCTTTAGCGCTCATGTCTGCACCCATGATGGATTCTAATATCATGCAGGCTGAAAATACATAGATCTATTACTTACAGGCAGGGTCCAAGCGCCGGGGGTGACCAGATGAACCGCCTGACCTGGATCCTCTCCTGCACCACAATACTAGCTCCATCGACACTGGCTCCAATTTAACTTTGCATTGAACACTTGTCACCCCTGTCTCTATAAATGCTGCATTGAGGTGGTGCTTTTATTTTCACTATTTTGTCCATAAATAAATTCCTATTTCTAATATGAAACTGGCTCCAGATTCCCCGCTATAACTGCCTGCCTGTGTGAGCTTCATTTGACTGGAGCCGAACACTATGGCTGACGTCACACTCAGTCCACTTCTATATACAGTCTGTAGTTGCCATGTGCAATTTCCAACTAGCAAACAGTTACACCTCCAGGCTATATATAGATCTGATGCTCATTCACATCCACAGTTGACATGAAATGTCTATTATCATCAGGAGAGGAAAAACACAAGGAGATTATTCGCCTCAATATGCAGCAATCAACTGTGCCATCACAATCAAGAGCAGAGCGGTCAGACCTGCTCGTCAAAGCCTGAGCTCGTCTAACCTCAGGAGCTAAGCAAGGACACACCTGGTCAGAACATCTCAAGCTGTTTTCAGGTCAGCCAGAACGGTGCTGGTGCCGGTTCCCACACCAGTTCCACTGGGAACTAAAGTTCTCACCAGCGAATGAGCCGCGTTCAAACCATTTAAGTGAATCCAGAACACATCATTGAAAGAGGGCATGGTGTTGCCACTAAATAAAAACAAGGCCATCCGAAAGCAGATGCCAGAGCACAGAAAAATAACAATCATGGATTGCATATCGCATATGGATCAATATAACTTGCCTTTTCTTGTGCTGCTGTCTATAGCTTCTGTTGAACTTCTGTTGAAGTCCATATGGCCAGCAAATATTTGGTCTCCTCCACTGACCACTGCACAAGCTTCGTGTCACTTTTCTCCCATGGATGCATATTCCACACACGTTTTCTTTGTTTGTTTATTTTACTGTGTATGACCCGGATGACTCTGCTGACATTGTCTGTGACGTCACGGTTCGCTTGGAAAAACTTCCCGTCGGGAACCAACTTTTCAGTTCCCGAACGCTCTGATTTTCGGCGTGAACATGTCAGTTGGCTCGAGATTAGGTGCAGGAACCAGCACTGGTGCGGTTTTCTGTCAGCCTGAAAGCGCCTTCAGGGGCCAGAGTGGGACAGTAGAGGCTTGAGTTGTTGTGTCCTTTGGCAAGACACTTTAATCTCCTTGCCTAGTATGAATGTGGCATGAGTGTTGGTGCAGATTGGCCTTACTTCCCTCTGTTTACCCCATGACCTCTCAGTCCTGTCCTCTTTACTGTTGTGTCCTTGGGCAAGACATGCCATGTTATGTTGCTTGAACATCATGGACACGTTCAGCTGCAGATGGGAGATGCAGATCAAAATGAGCCTTTATGGCTAAATCTGGCATATTTACATGTTTACTCAATGCCCTCATGTCAATGAATATGCATTGTCCCATTTTAAATAAACAGCTTTAAAAAAAAAACCTTAAAGAAGATCTATTGTGCTTGTGTCTGCTATATAATGATAATCTGTGACACACATGGATCATTCTGTTATAATTTGTTATAATTAACATTTTAAACCGCAATATTCAAAATAACTTAACAAAAGAAACAAGTCCACTGAAAACTGCTGTGCCAAATGGGAGCTGATGTCGCTGTAAACATCATCACAACAAAGAGTCGTGCCGCTGTCGGCACTCAGATGGACAGCACACTAGGGAGCAACTGATTTTTTATTTTATTTTTTCTGTACCAAAATGACAAAGCCAGGCTGCTGAATCCTACGAGTTTAAGAAAATGCAGAGTACAAAGCAGTGGGCGTATAACAATGGTGATGAAAACATTTTGGCAAAATGAAAATCTTGAATGAAAATAAGAGTTTAAAGATTGCTTAAGCATGCACGAATCAGATACAAATACTCCAAATACACCTTCAGGTGAGTAAATGGAGAAGGGAAACAATAGAACATGGTTAGAAGCCCTGAAAAGTCCATTTTTGCATAATCGGTCATAATAGGTTATTTTACTGCTTACCAGAGCTTTAAATCATGTTGATCTAATGATTCATTGACCAAGGACGCAATGGCTGAAATGTATCACTTTATTCAACAGAAACACACAAATTAAACATGTCTATATACATTTTTTATAGCCTTTTTGGATATTTTAATATGAATTCATATATTCAAAATTAGTTTAGCTCTTTCAAAACATCAAGTGTCTCTGCTTGACTTTGTGACTCTTTCAGCTTTAGTTTGGTACAAAAGTGGAGTGATAAAAGCTTTTATTTTCAAAAGGCTGTTCATCTGTGAATGACACATAATTCAGCTATTTTCAAGGTTCAGTTTGATGGAGGAAGCAAAAGGAGAAAAAAGTTATACACATCCACAAACGTGTAGTTCTTATAAAACATAAGCTGGGGAATGCATTCTCACAGAAATACACGGATCTGGCTAAAGGCATAACTATGGAGACAAGTGACAGACACAGTGCAATGGTTTCTTTCAGATTTTTAAAATAAAAATAGAAGGCACCAATTGAATAAATACAATATACATTTATAAATGCATGTACTTGTAGACAAGTATGTAACAGACTGTCACATAGCATAGTATGTCTTTAAACCCTGTTCAATGTATTTTCTCAAACTGAACAAAGAGAGAAAGCTGTCTATAAAACACACACTAAACTTTCTAGCTCTCACAAACCCCAACCCTCCCACGGGAGACATGCATCAATTCCCAAGCTTGTTTGAAAACTCTTAACTGTCAAAACGATCCCATTGTGCAGTCCTATAGAACTAGACCTCCTGTCCTGTGTCAGACCTGCTTTAATGAAGGTATAAATGATCAAAACATGATGTACACAGGATCACATCCAGGAGGTCAGGGAATGACTCATGATGGACTATAGAAAGTTTCCAGCCGTGGATGATAAATATAACACTTTACAGCATCAGACAGCAACTTTACAGGAACAACTTCTGAAGGAAAAGACATGTGGTGCAGACGACCAAAGTGAAATAGTGAGTAGCTTCATTAATGCAGCTCCGCAGATACGGCTCGTTATCGCTGCAAAGCACTAGTCTCAGTTTGAGGGCTGCAGCCTTCAAATTGGGACACAGCTACTGTCTCTCTGGTCAACTTTTGTTTTGTGATTTAAATCATAAGTCATCCAATCAACAATCAATACATAAACAATGTAAAAAAAAGTATTGTGTTTAAACATGAGAATACATAAAGTTTAGTGCTTAAATGTGAGAATACACAGTTTAGTGTTTAAACATGAGAATTCACAAAGTTTAGTGTTTAAACATGAGAATTCATAGAAGCTGGCGTCACAGGAGCAAGTGTGCTGCTTCTGGTGTGAATTAAAAGTACACATATGTATGCAGCTCTGCCTACATTATGTGCTGCTGACGTTTCTGGTGTAAATTGTTGGTTAGGGTAAACCTGGACTAGACCAGGACTTTTAACAGGACCAAATTAAGTGCACCCGGACTGAACTTGGCTCAAACCAGGGCCAAATAATATTACATGTGAATAGAGCAACTAAAATGAAATACAGGACAGGTTAATTTGATACATTTTGGTAGTCCAAACTTATTACTAATTTTTTAAACGTATTCCCAGCTTCCTTAATTAAATTATTTACTGAGATAAGTTTATAAGCTTTGGTTATTAGTGGAGCTGTTAAGATCCAAAATAGTTCACTTTTATGGTACAAGCATGAAACTTTGCCTATATTACTAACACCCCAGGACTAATATTTCTGGATATGGAACCGAGTCTAATTTAACCCTGGAGCTAAGAACTACACATGTCACAAAATGGACTATGTGAAAATGAGGCTGACATAAAAAAAAATTGCATAATTCATTTACTTATTGTCTAATTTGCTTAGTTATCAATTTTGTGATGTTGAACAAATATTTTTTCTTAACTCCAAAGTATTAAGGAGGTCACGTGACCATTTTCCTAGAGAATGTATGGTTTGATCCAAGTTAATAAAATATTTTATCTTTCAAAGCCATATTTATTGGGTTTCTCACCTTCCACGGTGGTTGATCTCTCACCCTCATCAGTTCGGGTCCTGGGAGTTTGAGAGTTCTGCGCAGTATCTTTGCTGTTCCCAGTACTGCACTTTTCTGGACTGAGATGTCTGTTGTCCTTCCTGGGATCTGCTGCAACCACTCCTCCAGTTTGGGGGTCATGGCCCCGAGTGCTCCGATCACCACAGGCACCACCGATGCTTTCACCTTCCAGGCCCTCTCCAGTTCTTCCTTGAGCCCCTGGTATTTCTCTAGTTTCTCGTGTTCCTTTTTCCTGACATTGCCATCGCTCGGTATTGCAATGTCCACCACCACGGCTTTGTTCTCTCGCTTATCCAGAACCACGATGTCTGGTTGGTTCGCCATCACCATTCTGTCAGTCTGTATTTGGAAGTCCCACAGGATCTTGGCCCGCTCATTCTCCACAACCTTTGGAGGCGTTTCCCACCTTGATCCTGGGGTTTCCAGCCCGTACTCTGCACAGATGTTTCTGTACACTATGCCCGCTACTTGGTTATGTCGCTCCATGTCGCTTTCCCTGCCAGCATCTTACACCCTGCAGTTATGTGCTGGACTGTCTCAGGCACTTCTTTGCACAACCTACACCTTGGGTCTTGTCTGGTGTGGTAGATCTGGGCCTCTATTGCTCGGGTGCTCAAGGCCTGCTCCTGTGCAGCCAGGATGAGTGCCTCCATGTTGTCCTTCAGACCAGCCCTCTCCAGCCATTGGTAGGATTTCTTGATATCAGCCACTTCAGTTATGTTCCGGTGGTACGCCCCGTGTAGGGGTTTGTCCTGCCATGATGGTCCCTCCAGCACCTCTTCCTCTGTGCCCCACTGTCTGAGACATTCTCTGAGCATCAGTCTGGGCCTTGTCACTGATGTACTTGTGGAGCTTGGATGTTTCATCCTGGACAGTGGTTCCCACACTCACTAGTCCTCGGCCTCCTTCCTTCCGGCTCGTGTACAGTCTCAGGGTGCTGGACTTGGGATGGAACCCTCCATGCAGGTCAGCAGCTTTCGTGTCTTAACATCTGTGGTCTGTATCTCCTCCTTTGGTCAACTTATGATTCCTGCTGGGCAATGTTCCCTCTAATTTTTTTTGTGTCTGAGCAAACACACCAACGTCCGAGCAGTCCCATGGACCACTGTGAGCAACATGCGCCATGCAAATTGTGGTCACGCAGTATCATATGCATCATATACATTTAAGTTGCATGTTTTAATTAAAACAACAAAATTATGGCAATAGTTTCTATCAAATTACTTCTTTATTAAGTGTGTTTGTCCACTGTCAGTGAAAAACTCAAAAGCATATTAATATGGCTGTTTTAACAATGGTTTGTATAAATTATGGCAAAGCATGAACTGCCATGAACTGCAATGTGACAGTGTCCTACTGTGATCTTGGAGATAAAGCTGCTGTTCACTGTGTGAGATGTACCAACTGTAGTCTGGGAGTCCTGCTCATGCTATGCTGTCTGTAGAAGAAATACATACACAATTTTAATTACCATTTATTCTATTACATTAACTGTTATTACTAGAACTTATTGATCAATACACACAAATGTCTTGGTAAATAACACCAGATAAGCACAAATGTGACTGAGGACTGAAATTTTACCTTATTCTTCTTGTGTGTCTTCACACAAGAAAAAAGTCTCCAATGAGTTGACACTTTGTTCAAGTAGATGCCTCTGTCTGCTTCTTTCACAGTGTAAGGGTCTTTCTTCTGAGTAGCTCTTGCTCTGGAAGGATTTAGGCCTGTACACATTTCAGAAAAAAAGTTAAAACATTAACATGTTGCACAATGACGTGTTTTGTAATTCATGAAACTATATCTGCAAAATATTGAATTACACTATTTTATTAGCATTTACACAAATTATATTTAATAATTATTATTCTTAATAAATTAAAATTAAGCTCGAAACTAATTAAGAACTTAAATTTCACCTTATTTTTTCCGTCTGTCCTTTTCTCCTCTCCAGTGGTTGTACACTTTGTCCAGGTTGATGGCCCCATCTTCTGCTAGCTTTGACTTTATGCGCATCAGCTGATCGAGATGTGCCACCTGAAGACGATTTCTTGCTGCTGTCTTGATATGATTCATTAAACTGAAGCCTCTCTCACAGTCTGCACTAGAAGCTTGAAATGTAGCACATATATCCACAAGCTGTGAGATCTTCTTTAGCTCCTCACATTTGAGTGTTGCAGCCACCAGATCTGAGAATGTGCTGATTGTCCCTTGTTTAAGTTTTTGCCTCACTATGTACTTGAATTCAGCATATTCACTGGTGATGTCCTCCACAGAATGTGGGAGTTGGAGAATGGCCTCATACTTCTTTGCCAATCTTGCAATGTCTGCTGATCCAAAATCAAAACTGATGTCTGAGCTCAGTGCCTCAATGTCAAACGCAGACCATTCTTTCAATTCTTCCTCCGGAAAGCGAGCATCCAAGTGATCACAGAGCTTATGTATAAAACGAATAATCTCACCGGTGTCTCTGTCACCAGCTGATGAGACTCTGATAACCTCTTTGACACGGGCACTCCACTGAACATTCTCATCCAAGTATTGGGAGCGCCCAACTTTTCAATCTTTGCTCTGGCAAAGCAGTGTCCCTCCATCACAGTCAGGTTGCTTCTTTGAAAAGAAAGGCAGAGTTGAACCAGCTCACCCAAAACATCTCCCAGAGCAGTGAGAGTAACCTTGAACCTTGAATCACTCAGCTTTTTGTAACAGTAATTTGCCATTGGATCTCTGTTATCAGTGGATTCTCTCTTGCAGTATTCTTCTAGTACATTGTAGTTCCTCAGAACAGCATTCACAGCTTGATGCCGAGACAGCCATCGCACTTCGTTCAGAGGCCTGAATGACAATGAATCTTCATCAAGAATCTTAGCCAGATCTTCAAATTTTCCTCTCTTTACAGTGGATCTGGAAAAAGTGGAATATACAGTTCTAAGAAGAGTTTCTACATCACGCATCACAGGCACATCTTTCCACGCATCATCAATGCCCAAGTCCTCTCTGTGGGCCACACAGTGTTGTTCAGTTAGGTGTGGTATTTGCCGCTTTAATAAAGCTGCAACTCCATTGTGCTTTCCTAGCATTACTGAGGCGCCATCGGAGGTTAGCATAACCATTTTCTGTATGTCCACTTCATGCTTGGAGTAAAACTGAGTTATTGCCTGCACGATATCCTGAGCAGTGCATGCTGTCAGCTGGATTATTCCACCAAACACAGTTTTGTGATTGAAACTTTTTTTTTCTCTGTATTTAATGTACAAGACGAGCATTTTGTGCACCGTTATGTCTGTGCTCTCATCTACTATAAGGGTGTGCCAAGGTGCATCTTTAACACTGCACATCGTCTCATTCTGTACTATTGCATTGATTGAATCCACAAATTCAAAAGCATAGTTTTTACTTCGCCAACTGTCTGGTATACTCACATACTTTGCCATGTGGTCGTGAATTTGTTGTACCGACAACATTGATGCATTCATTTTGATGGCTAGTACAACATTGTCGATTAGGATTTTGACCTGCTCGGAGGATTTGTTTACGAGTGACAGCTCGTTCCTCTTCTCTCGGTCTTTGGCGCTCTCTGTCAATAACGAACCGATCCCCATTCCCATCTTGCATCATTGTACAGTTTTTACTGCATTCAAATGACTTTTGTGCTGAATGTGACGCTTGAGGTAGTCCAGTTTCCATTCGCTCCACATTTTTCCCCCCGAAAACTCGCTTGCTACGTTAGCTTCGCAACACGTTTTACAGAGTAGACCTTTCTCACTCGAAAAAGAAAAAATGTCACCAAGTTTCACAAGTTTGTCTTCCGCTTGGACATACTCCGACAGCCATTCCATCTTAAACGAACCACATTTCTTCTTTACTTGGTGAGTGGATGTGCCACTGCCCGTTCGTTTTGCCATTATTATGATGGGTAAAGAGTGCCTTGCCTCAGGTCGCTCAGCCTCCACGGCGAACACACCCCTCTGCTTGCAGCACCGGTGGTCAGTAACACGCAGGCGCAGCTGGCAGTAAACAATGTAATGACGTAAATGCGTGAGCGAAGCGCGTCAAATAACAACCTGGAACAGTCAATCACATGTTGCATAATATAGAATAAATTATGCATTTATTTTATTTTCAATACTGGTTGGATTTTTACTTTGTGCGCAGCTCAGATATTTTGTGCGCAGACACGCAGGTAGCAGTGCGCATTTGCTCACAAATCATGCTTAGAGGGAACAGTGCTGCTGGGTATCCGATCACTGGCAGGGCATAGCTGTTTACTGCCTGCACCTTGTTCTTGCCATTGAGCTGGCTTCTTAGGACCTGCTGTAAACTAGAGAAATACCAGGGGCTCAAGGAAGAGCTGGAGAGAGCCTGGAAGGTGAAGGCATCAGTGGTGCCGGTGATGATCAAAGCACTTGGGGCTGTAACCCCCAAACTGGAGGAGTGGTTACAGCAGATTCCAGGAAAAAACATAAGACATCACAGTCCCAAAAAGTGCAGTACTAGGAACAGTAAAGATACTTCGCAGACTTCTCAAGGAAAGAGGTATATGAAATTTGAAATATCTACGCCAGGCAAATAAAAATTTAAATAAGAAAATACACGTGCATTAACTTGCTTGCTTTTCTTCATGGAGATGTTATTGCTGAGAAATAAGCAATAGCCTTTGGTTCGGAGAAAGTCCTTGTTCATCTCATTTCTAGGTAGTAACCTTGTGGTACTAAAATTACTTTAATTCACTTCCATTGTCTCCACTGAAGCTCATTATGTGTGTTATCCAGATGTAGAGTTTGTTACAATCTTAAATACCTTCTTTTAAATACTTATTTCCAAATACCATACATATGATTCGACAGAAAGAATGAATGAATTAAGCTAAGATAGTTTTACCCGGCCTTATAATAATGTACTATGAGGTGATTCCATTTTGTACATACTCTATTGTATTTGCACTAAATGTATTTTGAGTTACTGTGTCTTTATAAAATTAAATTAAACTAATATACTTTTTATACAGATGAAAATCGGTCTTTGTATGCTTTGTTTACTGCATTGCATGTGGCCTTCTAACTGTGCTATGAACTACTATTTCTTTCTTTCAAATACGATGCATATGATTCTAAATTAGACATAAGCCAAGGTAGTTTTACACTGTACCCAACTGCGCACTGTGAGATGAGTTTCTTTTGTAGGTACTTAACTAAAACCATTTAAGAGTAAACAAATACTTTTTTTTTTTTGTTGTTGCTTGAAAACATTGGGGTTCATTGTCCACACTGAAGCTCATTATCTGCCTTGTCCAGATTTAGTACAATCATAAATGCCTTCATTTAAATCTCTCTTTATCTCTGCCTATTCACAGTATGTATCCTGAGGTTACCATATTGTCTGTAACCTTCTGACTGTGCTAGAAAAAGAGCAGATTACTTATTTCCCAGTACCATACGTATATTTCTAAGTTAGACAAAAGATAGGATAGTTTTACATTGCACCTAAATGTTGGCTTTCTCTCATAGTTTGAATTATCACATGAGATTCAATTAAACTTTTTTTCTACACATTTTTGGTTGAAAATTTACTTTAAAAATGTGCATTATGTAACTTTTCTGGCAGAGAGTCCATCAAACGAAGATGTCGCTGCTTTGTCTGGAATCTTTCACAGTATTAAACCTTTATATCATCATGGAAACCAAACCAGACCAAGTAACAGGTCAGATCTGTGGAGAGGCCACTCCGCTCAGTCTGTTTTTTTTATGTATTTTGGAGCTATAAAACCACCTGTAATTGAAAAAATGTAAAGTAGAGCTGTTTAATGTCATACTGTGGAATATTCCAGGCAGAGCAATGACATAACCATAGAAACAAGCAGGTGGCAGACCCTCGACCAAAAAGTTATATAGTTCACCTTTATGCTTTATACTGCATTGTCCAGTAATTAATGTAATTAATAAGATATGTTAATTAATGTTATATTGTTGCGATCAATCTCTCTATTTCTACCTATTCACAATATCCATCCATTCTTCACCATGGACTGTAGTCTTCTAACAGTATAAATAACCAATATAAGATTCCTGTTTTTTTCCCAGGACTGTACATATGACTGTAAGAGTCTTGGGTTACTCATATCTGCATAAGTGGAAGCATTAGTCATAATGTGTGATAATTGAACATTATTTTCTAAAACAGGAAGTTTAAGCAGTGATTTAGTTCCCAGCCTCGTTTCCATGTTAGCCATAATAATAATAATAATAATAATAATAATAATAATAATAATAATAATAATAATAATAATAATAATAATAATAATAATAATAATGCATCAGTTTTATATAGCGCTTTTCTGGACACTCAAAGACGCTTTACAGAGCATTATTCATTCACTCCTGACCCGGTGGTGGTGCTACTATTGTAGCCACAGCTGCCCTGGGGCAGACTGACAGAAGTGAGGCTGATAATCTGCGCCACCGGCCCCTCCGACCACCACCATTCACGCACACACCACTTTCATACTAGGCAATGTGGGTGAAGTGTCTTGCCTGAGGACACTACGACAGTTTTTGCGACTGGCGCCCCACTGTGGCATTTGGAATTCCCAGTGGTCTCCCATCCAAGTACTAACCAGGCCCGGCCCTGCTGAGCTTCTGAGATCTGACGGGACCATTTTGTGACATGCGCAGTACAGCTCCAGTTCCGACTTAGGCTTGGTTCCATATCCAGAAATGTCGGTCCTAGGGATGTCAATAATGTAGCAAAGTTTCATGCTTGTACCATAAAAGTGGACAATTGGACACTTTTTTATCCTTAACAGCTCCACTACATCAGGGTAATGCTAACAGCAACTAGCATGCTAACATCTCACTTCCTGATTCATGTTATAAGTTGGTGGGTGACGGCAGCTCGGTTGGTTTGAGCGCTTGTCTTCTGATCCGAAGGTTGGCACGTCAACTCCCGCTCTCGACACAGGTTGGCGGTGTGATTCCAGCTCCCACAGATGATTGCTGTCGTTGTGTCCTTGGGCAAGACACTTAACCCACCTCGCCCCCGGTGCCTGTGTACACTAGTGGATGTGTGAACGGGTGAACGCTTCCTCGCTGTAAAGTTCTGCCTTAAAAATATGACCATGATCCCTTTTACTTCACGACCTTTAGTGGAGTTTTGCGGTAAGGGGCATTCAACAACTAGCGTGCTAACAACACTCTTCCTGATTCGATTGCAGAAAGCACACATTTGCCTCATTTTGATTTTGATTTAATGTATCGGCACTGGGGCAACACAGATTATGCTCAAATACATGGAAAACAAAAACAGGATATAGCCACTTGCTAAAACGAACCCAAACAAGCGCAGAAACGACTCGAAACAATCCCCCAGTGCTCCTCATAGCACCACTGCTTTAGTCCTGTACCCCCATGAATCATTCAGTAGTGCTTTCCAACAATCCCATTCATCTATTACCCTCTCAGAAATGCCCTAATATTATTTTACTTCATTTTCCTGCGTCTGTCTGGCCTCCTCCACAGTGTCTATGCTGTCCCCCTCTTTACATCAATCTTATCTGTGAGCTGGAGTCCATGCGGCGCCGTGGAGTCTGCAGCCCGGCCCATAGCCTTCACTGAATCTGCTATTTGTTATTAATTACGTATTTAGAAATGCAATAAGAAGAGATCAAATTAGTCCAACTGAGCATAATTTGATTACGCTCAGACGCAATTATGAGGAGCAGGTAGAGCGGCGCGTAACTGCAAAGAGCATAATGGATCATGGGAGTAGAGAGGATGCAAGACAATGGGTGTTATAGTAAAATGTGTTCAAATAGTGAAATATCTTAAAGGGTTTATATGACGCTATTTTCTCATCTCTGTTATAATGTTTTCTCATCACAAACAGACCTGAAGTTGTGTTTTGTTTCATTCACACATGTTTAATACACAAATCCTGCATATTAAGGCGGAGTTCTCACAAACCGAAAATACTCTTCCACTCTGTGATGTCGTGGTAATACAGTGCTACACTGTGGTTTTTAACTTCATAGACTTTCACTAGAACCATTTGAATAATTTCAGCCTTCGAAATGCTCTACTGAACAAAAGGTAAAAGGTATGTATTGTTAACTTGAAAACTACCACTTCATAAGGTGGAACAAAGCATTTTTAGCCTTGGAGATGTAAACATTAATAAATAATACTCATGTGAATGAAAACAGGTATGCAAGGTCACAACATTATAACAGTTATATAGTGTAATAAAGTGCACAAAGCAGAGTTCTGCACAGGTTCGGGTACCCGGGGATACCCGACGGGTCAATCACAGATTTTAACGAAACGGCTGAAAAATGTTGTGTGGTGTCGGATGAGGGTTCGGGTCGGACACAGGAGAGCGCAGGTCTAATCTGCGCTTTATTTTAGTGTAGGCCTAATGCAGAAAATTGGGCTACTTTTTTATTGCTTGTTTTTTTTTTAGGTTTGTTTTTATTTGGCCATGCCTTAGACTACTTTACTTAGGGTTAAAATGTCACTGGTCGATTGTGGTGGCAATAAACTTGAATTTAGTTTTGGCTCTCGGACTGATTTTCATTCGGGTGCAGTTCGGGTGTCGGTCAGGTCGGATCTGGTGCGGAATTTTATTTCAATTCTGTCAGAAAATGGGTCGGGTGCGGATTGAGGTATGACGGGTACGTGCAGGTGCAGTTTGTCAAAATCAGACCCATGCAGGACTCAAAGTCCATATGACAATTCACAAAAAACACAGTTAACATCATTTTAAAAAAACATTTAAAATGTGGCCAAACCTCCTTGTCAAGGCCAGATCCTGTCAGAGCTCAGAATCTTAGCAGAGCTGTGCCTGGTTAGTATTTGGATGGGAGACCGCTGAGAATTCCAGGTGCCACAGTGGGACACCAGTGAAGAAAAACAAACAAAAAAAGGTTGTTGTGTCCTTACAACAGTAGCTTCCCATCGAGTGTGGAGTGACTAAATAATGCTCTGTGAAGTGCTTTGGGTGTCCTGAAAGGCACTATAAATCCAAAGATTCATTCATTAAAAGCAGATTTTATGATAAATCTTGCCCTTTTGTTTTTGTCACTTTAGGTCAAGTTTAGCATTTTACTTCCTGTTTGGACATGAGCTCAGATATGGCATATACAGAGTTAATTCCATAACTGTTACCTATATAGTAACCATAATATAACAAGGAGGCCAAACCTTGTCCTTATTATACCCTATTTATGATTAGTAATACAAATAGATCGGCTTTATTTTGATAATGTTTAAGCTGTCAGAAAATTGTGTTCCTTGCTCTTAAATTGTCTAATTTTCAGTGTTGATGACAATGGCTGAGGTATTCTGTTTTAAAACTGCACTCTAAAGTCTAAAGTGTCACTTAAACTATGATCAATACTGACCACAGATACTATCCCACTAAGCCAAATCATAATTAGAAAAACATGAAAACCTGTCATGTGGACTTTAAGGAAGAAAGTAGCTGGAATCAATGTGTGATGAATAAAATATGACACACTGGAATTGTGATGAAAATGTAAAGAGACGGAGACGACAGGATTATAATGGAGTCTGGCACGGTGAGGGGAAAACAGGACTTTTCATACTTAATGCAACAGCGGACATGTTTGAGAAATATATTCAGAGAAGGGGAAAGGGAGATGGATGGCGGTGATAACAGCTGTCATCATAGAGCAGCGGTGCAGACATGAGGTGTGAGAGTTTAAGAAACAGAAGATTTAAATGTGTCTGCCGCCTCCAAACAAAGTCTTGAATACAGTTTAGGTTTCAACTGTCTGATTAACATCTATTATCTATATTATGGTCATTTATACATAAATATTGTTAGTTAATTTGTTCAATCAATCACACTTTATTTATAGAACACTTTTTGTACAAACAATGCAACACAAAGTGCTTTACAGTGATTAAAAAAGAACAATTCAACACCCCCTTTTTTACTTCTAACTGAAATTGATATCTGTAACATGACTCTTTTTACTTCAAACTGAATCTGGTCTGAGACGCCTACTATCTAGAACCATTACACAGAGAAAAAAGAAAACAGAGGAAGCACATAACAACAAAACACAGTACACATAATGACAAGACAACAACGAAGAAGTGGGATATGGGGCAGGCCTGGAGACTCGCTCCACCTGACACCCAATCCGAGCTGCCATAGACAAGCTTGGTCAGAACCCAGATAGTCAACATCCCAAGGAAAGCTTGAGGGGGGGGGGATGCGAGAGTGTCTCCCTGCCATGTTCATCCGGGGGAAGTTGCCTTGAGGCCAGTGCTTGATGGGGAGGCCAATGAGATAAGATTTGTGTTGTTTGGGTTTAGAGCGAGCAGCTGCTTTCCACAACTACTCTTTTGTCCATATTGGTCTCAAATCTTTGCAAAGCTTTGAGTTTTCTTCAAGATGTTATCCAGTATTGGGATTTAGAGCCCCTTGTCCATCCAACCAGCGGTTAATGACTGCAAACCCGGCCCATAGTCACAGTCCGAGTGCTCACAGCTATGCCCGTCGTCCCAGTTCTTCCGGACTGCCAAAGTGGGGCTTTGAACAGCTGCCTCAGTAATTAGAATTTTCTGACAAAACAGCATCACGACTTAACCCAATGAGCAAGTTCTGCAACCATGGGTCCGAATAGGAAAACGTTGTCCTCCTCGAACTGGGGCAAGCAAGTTCGCCCTCGAAAAAGATGTCAATTGCTTTGAGTGACCAATTTATCAAATCCAAATTTGATTAATTTAAGATTTGGAAGAGCAGGGCACAAAGACTCTCTTAGAGTATAAGACAGTAAACTGGATGAGACAAGAGAAGCAAAACAGGAAAGATAAGAGCAGGAGAGGAGAGGAAAATGCAACCGAGAGCCAAAGAGAAAGAGTTTATTTTGTTTATTTTCTTTGGTCAATTAACATAATCATTAATGCTATAGAAAATGGACACATTTTATATAGTGCTTTTCCACCTTCAAGTGCTTTACATTAAGGTTCCACTTACCCATTCACACACACATTCATACACACATTCATACACCAGTGTATGCAGACACTGGGGCAAGGTGGGTTAAGTGTACAAGGACAAACAACAGCATTCATCTGTGGGAGAAAAAAAAAAGAAAAAGAAGTAAGTAGTAGGAAGTAGTTTATAAGTACAGGAAAGAAGACTGACTAACCTAACCTAAGACATAATTATATCTTTCGGTATACACACATATACACATAAAGGCACACGACTGTTGATTAAGATCACTAACAAAACATACTTTACGTTCTTTTAAAGGTCCACAATGTCACTGTTTTGATCTGCCACCAGCTACCTGCTTGTCTACATAGATCAGGGTTGTTAAAATTTCACTCTGAGGGCCGCATATAGAAACATATTCATAGTGAAGGGCAGCAATGACACTTTCAGATAGACACGGTGGACATAAGTTTGACAAACACCTTCAAAAAATGTTGGCATTTTAGGTCTTGTTTCTGGTGGATCAAATGATGACAACTGAAACTCAAACACGAACAGGATTTGGGTAATGTCCAAAAACAAAGTCTGAATAAAACAAATGAAGTTACTTAGAAAAAGGCGGAAATACCATAGAAACAACCAAGGCCGATCTAACAAACTATACCACAGAGGATAAACTGACCATCTGGCAGCGTGTGGATGAATGAGCCGATTCTTTGTACTGAAGAGGTTGGAGCTTGTCTGGCAATGGACTAGAAGTGAGTAGTGGGTAGGAGCCATAGGTGAGGGTGGTGCCAGACTCTACGCCCAGCTCTTGGACACGTCTCATTTCTCTTTCCTCTTTCCTCCTTCCTTCTTCTTGAATCCTCCATTTTTCAGCTGTCAATCGAATGTGTCGTATTAAGTGGTGTCCCAAAGAAAACCACGGAATAAAAAGGAGTAAACTTGAGAGAGGCTTCAGGAGGCAGAGATCAGATAAAAGAAGCAAACTTTATCGGTCTCAGTGAGGATTTTTTTTGTGTCTCCTTTATGGGCAGGACTACTCACCCATTTTCAAGAGAATCGAGGAAAGGAATCAAGGAGAAGGAAGCGAGGAATGAGAAATGAGATGCGGCCCCAGGCACACAAAGACACAGAAAAGAGGTGGGAGACAGCACAAGGAAAAAACAGGAACCTTGACAGTATCACAATGCAATGAGATGTTATTCAGGCTTCAGTGATAGACATATCTGAATTTGCAGTAAAAGGTACTGCCTATGATCAATGGAGCCAATTCTCCACACTGGAAAAAAGCAATAAAATACTTCTGTCTATCTAGTTAAAGGTGCACTGTGTAACTTTTCCTGTTGTCTACATTCTTGACCTTCTCGCCATACAGCAAGAAGGTTCTTGGTTCGATTCAGTAGTGGTGCGGGGTCTTTCTGTGTTGAGTTTGCATATTCTTCCCGTGTCTGCGTAGACATACACTGGAAAAAAACATCTAGGTAAGTTAAAATTACTTAAATTAAGAACATTTTACTTTGTTTGAGGGTTTCAACTTGACAAGTAAGATTATCTTCCAGTGGAATAAGCAACTTTTGATTTAGTTTCTTATTTTAAGTGCAAAATGTTGTTTTTCTTATTTTAAGTGTAGTAACATGTATTTTCATATTTTAAGTGCAAAAAGTCTTATACTACGGGCAAATAATTGTACTTGTCAAGTGAAATTTACTCAAATCATGGTAAAACTTTCTTGATTCAAGTCATCTTAACTTGACTAGATTTTGTTTTTTGCACTGCAGGATCCCTCAGGGCCAACAAAAATGGGTTTGCGGGCTGGATTTTACCCCTGGGCCATAGTTTGGATGTTATTGCCTGGAATGTTCCACAGTATATTATGTCTCGTGCAAATTCCATTAAAAAGAAACATGCATTCGTCACTGTGGTGGGGTTGCCTCTCCGCAGATCTGACCTATAACTTGGCCTGGTCCCACCACCTACACTGCAAAAAACAAAATCTAGTCAAGCTAAGTAACTTGGATTAAGAAAGTTTTCTCAAGATTTTAGTAAATTTCACTTGACAAGTAAAATGATCTGCCAGTGGAATAAGATTTTTGTACTTAAAATATGAAAATACATCTTGCTACAACTTTTTGCACTTAAAATAAGAAATCTAATCAAATGCTGCTTGACTTAAGAAAAAAACACTTATTCCACTGGTAGATAATTTCACTTATCAAGATGAATCTACTCAAATAAAGTAAAATGTTCTTAATTTAAGTCATTCTAACTTACACGGGGAAAAAACAATATCTAAGTATCTCCACGCAGACACAGGGAGAACATGCAAACTCAACACAGAAAGTACCACTACTGAATCGAACCGAGAACCTTCTTGCTGTATAGCGAGAAGGTCAGGAATGTAGACAACAGGAAAAGTTACACATTGCACCTTTAACAAGCTAGACAGAAGTACGCTGGGGCAAACTGATAGAAGCAAATCTGCCCGTCTGCAATATTGTTGAGCCCCCAGACTACCGTCAAGGATAAAGTTTCTTGCCAAATGATTCAATAACAGCATATTCTCGAGCTGAGTTGGAACCAGTGATCCCAAAACCCACCCAAACATGGCACTCCTGCTTCCAGGCAATACGATATCATAAAACACAATAATAAATGAGTAATGTTGAAGTTGATTCACAGCACCAGCCGTCATATTTACAACAATACAACAACTCCACATTCCTCTCCTCCTTTTTCTCTTTTTCTTACTGTGAGACTTCCCCTGAGGACCGGCTCTACTGTGTTCACTTCTTCTTTTTCGCTCACAGCTGCCACTTAAAACAGAATGCACCAGCCCCACTGTCCTCGTCCCAAGTGTCCTCAAACAAGCCTTTCAGATGTCGTCTTCAAACCCGACCAGGGGAGGTTCATCACAATGTTTCGATGATGTCACGCACAACAGCTCCCACAGGTTCTCACACTTCCTATTTCCGTCTGAGTTTAAATTCAAAATGGCAGCTCCGGTGGATTTCCTGTAACACCACGGATGCTGTCAAGAGAAGGTGGCAGGAGTGGCAGATCGCTAACTAGCTGGAATGGTTAACAGTGCATTGCCATACTGAGCTGCAATTAAATATGGTATTTACGTGATCATTTTTTACGAGAAGGGTAATGTTGCTTATTAATTTGGTCGGATATTCATTCCTCGAGCACAATGGACTTGAATATGTTTTCATCTTGTTTTAAAGCGAGCAGAGAGAGAAGGAGAGAAACCTTATTAATCCTGAGGGAAATGCAGCAACATTCACACTACGTTTCTCAGTCGCCTTATATCTGAGTCAAAGGTCTTAGTGCAGTTTAACCGGAGGACTGATTAGGTAGGGTCAAGTCTTGGCATTAGTGTCGTAGTACTCGAGACCAAGACCGGAATTGAGTACTACGACGCGTTTTTTTTTTACAATCTTGGTTCATTACGGCCGCTGCTGTCGGCAATAAACTTGTGCCAGACCACGCGAGACTTCTCACTGCAGCCTGTGTGATCGTGTGAAGCGCACCACATCACCATACGTGACTCCAGGCTGGTAAATACCACTGCAAAACCAGTAAGAGAATCTAACTCCAGTGGAACTTGAAAAAACAGGTTTAAAAATCCTACCCACTTTCTTCACTTTCTTCACATTTTTCTGTAAAGTGCCAGTGGAAGTTGGCATAAAGAAGGAGTTCTCAAACTGTGGGTGAGGTAACATTTATCAGATAAAATCGAGATAGATCTTTGAAAACATTGTATATGTGCCAAAATAACTGTAAAATATAAATAAATATCGAAAATTACAGAGATGGTCTTGATTTGGGACTCGATGGGCCGTAGTCTTGATCTTGTCTTGGTCTTTAAAAGTCTTGGTCTTGGTCTTCATTAGTGTGGTCTTGACCACAATATTACTTGGAGTATTTCCTCTGGAAGGTCTTCTAACACATTTGCTGCCACATATGGTGTAAAATGTGCATAATGCAATAATAAAGACTTAGACAAGCTTTAGTGAACCACAAGGGAAATTATTTGGACAAAGTGGCTCACACATCACAGTATATTATAATAACAAAGAGCAAAAATATTAATGATAATAATAAATTCAAAATAATTAACAAATAAAGGTGCATTCTGTAACTTTTCTGGTGGAGGGCGCACACACTACTTGTTTCCATGGAGATGTGACTGCTTCCACAGTGGTATTAAACTTATCTAGCTTGCATTTATGAATTAGAGGTGGTTGTATTGCTAAAAACAGGCGCTCTTACTGTGAGTAGGGTCATACTAACCTTCAACAGCGAGCTGGATTCCATCAGACGTATGTCAGCATATTTTAGTGTCAATACAGACTATTTTGTTTGTGAAAAAGTGCAGACTGAAGAGCTTTGTGCATTTGTGGACAGGGAAGATGTCTGTTCTTTGCTCTCAACTGGATTTAACTAAAGTTTGATTTTTCGGCTTGTTCCGCTCACGCATTTACTAGTCAGATTCAAAGGGTTGTCATGACATTCTACACTTTCCGAATGCTTTCAGTTTAAGAGAATTCAAGTAAATTATCCTCCACGTACATCTCTCAGTTTAACATTGACTCACAGGAGCTATGGTAGCACGATCATCTTCCCTTGGCATACCATTGGCATACCATTATCTAAATTGTGGCATATTGATGTCTAACTGGTGCCTACTAGCTTTCATAGTGTCATTAAGTGCTGTCTAACTGGAGTCTACTGGCCTTCATAGTCTGACCACACTTGCTTTATAAACCTCCTCCTTTGGAATCAGAGTCAAGGGGCTTGAACACTCAAAAGTCATACTAGGTTCACTTTTGAAATCACACTATGTTCACTTTTGAAATCATACTCTGTTGACTTTTCAAGGCTCCCTGGCTTGTATTATTGATAGTAAATAAACTTCTCCTGCTTAAGATGTCCAGTTGGTCTCCAGCAGTGTGCGAAATACCCATCAGTATTCGGGGGGGTCCCCATCTCCGAATTGTTGAGAAATACAGATCTACATTTTCAATATGCAGAAGCCTATGCAAAGTTGTGTATTACAATGTAAGCAAACAAGTGAATAAATGTTAGGTATCAACACGCAGTCAGTGCACTTGTCAAGTGTCAAGTTTTCAAGACAGTAAATGGGGACTGTGTTTGTTGCCCCAACACCTGCTGTACTCGGGGTGCACTCGCGCTGGGACTTTTGGGCCGTGCTGTGTCGTGCTCGGACGCGGTTGCCTGGAGTTCTGCGTCCGCACCTGTCGGGCTGCAGCCAGGGCGTCATTGCACGGCGCTGTTTGCGAGTCCCGTGGTGGAGCTGCGGTTCTGTCGGGGAGGGTGGGTCCAGCGGCATGAGGTGTCTATTGCAATTTGTGCTATACATATCAGTCCCTTAAATTAGGGTCACCCATTGCTCCACAGACTTGACCTGTGATCTGCTTGTCTCCATGGAGATAGATCAATTTAATTTTATAGTTAGATTATATGTAAATCAATTCCTGGGACTACTTTTAAAACTTGTTGACAGTGACTTGAATAATTAAAAAGAGTATTTTTCTCATAAACCCCACAGTGTAGACTCGTACATGCATGAATTTCAAAGCATTTCTAAAACTCTTAATTATCAAAACAATCCCGCTGGTGTAGTCCCATATTTTAGACCTATTTTAGACCTGGAAAAGCCCTGTTACGGACCCGGTTCTACTCTGAAAACCAAACCTTTTATTCCACTGTACTTGGTGTGAATAGTTAAGAGTGCCATTGCCATGACAACACCAACAAACACCAGCAGTGTCTGAGTGAGTTTCCTCCTTTTCAAGTTCCATCTTTGTGCTTCTATCTTATCTTATCATAGACTGTATATATAAATGGACATAGCTAACCGCTGTGTTTCAAATAAGAAGTATGGGAGTGCTTCTAGCTCCATCGACACCGACTTCAGTTGACTTTATGTGGTAAAATTGTCACCGCTCTCTCTGTAACTGCTGCAGTGAGCCTTGTCATTTTAGTCTTAACATGTTTGTGATTTTGTCCGTAAATAAATTCCTATTCCTAATGTGACCAGATGAGGGCGCAGGACATATATAGTCTAAATATTTTAATTTGTTGAGCAACGCCATCCCCAATTTAAGGGAAACAGAAAAATCACCCTGCAGCACAAGTTCGTTTCAATTGACTTGACAGAGACTTACAGTTGAATTTATGCGTTGTTTATTCATAAATAATGGTAAAATTGTTTCCTTTAGTTTAAGCATGTTATACCCCATTTCAGTTCACTTCACTTTCACATTTCACTTTCACATTTGGATAGAACAGTTCTTTACAGGTACACAGTTGGTAACACCACAGGTAGGGGGGAGCGTCCACACACACCCTGAGACAGGTGTTTTCTCGGTATGCCGCCAGCAGGAGCCTATTAACAATAAATATCAACCTACATGTACAATACAATAAAAACAAACATACCATTAGCAAAACTTACCGGGCAGCTTTAGAGCGGCGCGCACCTTCAGGCATCGAGACCCAAACACTACTGCACGGGAAGGGTCCTGCTCCGAGCCCAGGTCAGCTACAAACATTCGCCCATTAGCCTTAACACATGGGGTCGATAGGGTAAAACACACTGGCCGACTCACTGATCACTGCGCCACGACTCTCATCACCGTGCTTGACGCTCCTCCTGGCGTATGACGTTGAAAGTGGAATGTGAAAGTGAAATAAACTGAAATGGGGTATAAAATGCTTAAACTAAAGCAAACAATTTTACCAGTATACACTATGCTAAATACAATCAATCAATTAACTACTGTCCCACTTTAACTGTAGGCTTTTAACTGTATGTTTTAAATCGCACTTAATTTGTTTATGTTGTTGTAAGGTGACCTTGGGTGTCCAGAAAGGTGCCTAATAAATAAAATGTATTATTATTATTATTGTTGTTGGGTGGGACAGCGACAGTCCCCCTGTTATAGGCAGCCTCAAGGCACACTAAAGCCCACATCGCTACACTAATATGGAACAAACTTGTTTCCATGGCGATCTTATTGCTTTGCCTGAAAGGTTTCACAGTTTGGCAGTAAACTCATCTATCTTGCATTTCTTCTATTACAGGTGTTTTACTGCTCAGAAATGTTAGGAAAAACATGCAGTCCAACAGTTAGTGCACTTCATGGAAATAAGTACATTTAATGGCATTCTGTGGGATATTCTAGACAAAGAAGAAACATTTTGATAAAGAAAAGCAAACGGCGGACCTTCCACCAGAAAGTTTCACAGTACTAGGATCTTATGGTAACAGTACTTTTACTTGCGTATAATATTTGGCTTCAAAATTCCCACCTCCGGTTATAAATATGTATTACGATGCGCCTGTTATTTCAGTGGCCTGACCTAACCCGGCCCGCTCTGTAGAGAAGAATGCTTAATCCATGGTTTTGCCTGGGCTGACTCGGCGGATGGAGCGAGGACAGTATCAGAACATGTCAAAAGTTCAGAGCACTCCGACTGACAGGATGCGCCGCAGTTTGGGAAGTGGCTTCAGACGTCTTTCTCTTTTCTTTTTTTTTTTGAATGATGAAGTGCAGCGGCCTTGAATAAAAGATGACATTTATGCCTTACTTTTCTTTGCCGAGGCGGGAATCTCTCTTCAGAGCCTTCAGAGCCCGGAGAACACAGACGCGCAACCCACTTCTCCACTTTTGAAAGATTCACAAATGAACTACTCTTTAAACATTGATATGTAGCTGGAGAAAAAAAAATTCAAAATCAACCATGGAGTGATATTAATCTAATTCCTTCGAACATGAGACCACATCGGAGGAAGTGGATTTTGTGTTGGTTCACTTACAGAAGCATGGATCTCGGAAGGACTAACACTTTTTGGGAGCTTGTGTTAGACAGAATGTGGTAGCAGAGCGTGATGTGAGACAGAGGGTTGAGCTGTAGGGTTATAATGAAGACCGCTGTTCTGGAGTACCACCCACGTGGAAGAAGCACATGCTCGCGCCCAAGCCGACCAGTGAAAGGATGCAATATTAATCGTTCTTGTGTAACGCAGATCACTGACGTAGACTTTAGCTTTACAAGTGTGTGAATGAAAGCAAATGATGATTCTTTAGTACAGGGATAACGCTCAATGGTTTAGAATAATGGTGCAGAATGTTTGCATGGACAGTCTTGTGGGTGTGAGGTGGCAGACATATGATGCTGTGTTAGAATGGCATTCACCCACTAACCCAAAGGTAGGTGGTTCGGTCCTATCCTGCCACTGTTTCTATAGGCAGTACTTGCCTTTGGTGTCTGAATGTATGAGTGAATGAGTGAGTGATTTCAGGAGGTAAATCACTCTGAGTGATTAAAACACAATTGTCATGAAGTTGGTTTTGCAAATCTTACATCACTGTTTCCATAGGAATTGCTAATCCAAAGCAAAATATTGTTTTGAATGGTGAAAAGGCCTTAAAATGGTGGCTGTAAACAGAACAATTCACATTCACTTATTTTTTTGTGTAATAAATGCATGCCTAACTAGGGATTGCTGTGCGTAACGTAGCGTAAGGAGTCGAGGCTGCATCTCACAGCCAAACACTGGAGTTGTGGCCCCACAGTTCCACGTTTCAGCTCTGGCTCCTTGGAGACCACTATATCCCCCAATGAGTGTGTTTACCTGCACATCAGTGTCCCGGGTATGATCAGGTTTTTTTCTCGCATGTATACGCAGTATCTCCAATGCGACATATGCACAGAACAGACTCACCAGCCTCATCACACTCCTCTGTCACAGAAAGAACACTCTTATACCACTGAGTCATGTCCATTAATCCAACCGAGGCTGACGCATCAGCACAAGGACAGGGCTGCTTTTTTTCTCTTACTGTTTACGCAAATGAGCAATGCGGTTTTAACTTTCATTTCTGTAAGACGGAAACAAATGTGCGCAAAGATGCATTAAACACATTCTAATCTCACATGGGCTGATGTGGCTCTATAGTGATTATAGTTTATATGTGGTAAAGTTGAGTTTATTTATGCAGATTAGTAATAGTAATAATAGTGATTGAAAATCAATCGTTAATTTTCCCGACGATCGATTAAGAAAATGTAATCGAATGCCCATCCCTACGCCTAACAATAACATGAAGGCCACAATGGTGCAGGGATTAAGAGCACTCCTGCTCTCACCAAAGGCTGGCGGTTTCTAGTGTGTGCTGTTGTTGTATCCCTGAGCAAGACACTTTCCAGCTTTGCCTCCAGTGACAAAGTACATTCTTATAAAAATGATAATAATGATACTGATAAAGTCGAATGTGGTGGCAGTGCTCCTGCATTTCACGATGTGTAAGTTGTTGGTTCGATTCTACACTTTTGGCTAACACCTTGAACAGACTCCTTGTGTCACTGTGGGCTGGCTCAAACTTTGTCCCTCTGTCTGGTAATAGCAAATGATAATTTTTTATTTTTTTTTAAATCTTTATTTACCCAGGAAAGTCCCATTGAGATTACTAATCTCTTTTCAAGGGAGTCCTGCCATGCACACACTACTTTCATACTAGGCAATGTGGGTGAAGTGTCTTGCCTGAGGACACGACAGTTTTTGCCACTGGTGCCCCACTGTGGCACCTGGAATCCCCAGCGGTCTCCCATCCAAGTACTACCCAGGCCCAGCCCTGCTTAGCTTCTGAGATCTGATGGGATCAGGCTTTGACGAGCTGGTATGGCCACAATACCGGCTATAATATCCAACTATAGTAGATAGATGTAAGTATAACTATGTTAGGTGGTACTTGAAGTGTGAGATAAAAAGCTTGGGAACCAGTGCGTTACATATTTAATTGAGTCATCTGAAGCCTTGTGTTTGCGTTGGACAGAAGAATCCATCTGAAGGAATGGCCTGTGTACTATATTGTGCCTGTTTTTAGAATCATGTGGAAAACACAAGCTGCCTCTATCTGCAACTCAAACAAAAATATAACAACAAACCATTTTAAGTGCATAAAGTTATTAAAGAAATGACTTCACGTCTCTAAGTAAGTACACCAAATCTTCACCCCATTACTCCGCACTCCAGGACGCCTCTCCATGGGGTCTCCTCCAGGGGGCGCCTCAGCTGCCTTTTGACTTGTGACATTTGAGTTAATGAAAAAAACCCAGTCCTTATTTTAAAAAGTTCACTCTGCCTCACTTCTCATATGTGAGGAGCCTGCCTTCAGCCACTATCGCCCGCTCACAGCTTGCACCCGCCACAGAGCATGGCAGGGGCAAACGACAGGCGAGGATGACAGGGGCGAGGCTTGTTACTGTGACTTTGATCATCAGAAACAGCGCAGTGCCATCAATTAGCTTTCAGTTTTTTGCCTTTGATCTACACAAATATGAGTCTAGTTTGTTAAGAGGAATACGTGGTATGGGCTTGTGGCTGGCTCCCATTAGATGCAGACGTGTTATGAATAATTGAGCTGTTGTGTACTTTTCCCTGCGTGGAGCTCCGACTGCCTGCAGAGGGGGCGGAAGTGAGGACCTGTGCAGAGGTTGTAAACAAAATGCTGTCATTACAAAAGGTGACGCCAGACAACAGCAGAGGTGGGTGATACATTGTCTAAAGGAGATAATATAGGATGTGCTGGTTTGAATATAAAATAAATAAGTAAGAGCATTGAGCTGAACAGTGATTCTCGTGTTTTGGTAGTAAAAGTAAAGTAGTAAAGTCAATTTTTCCATTGTTTTTCTCCATGGAGATGTTATTGCTTTGTCTGGAATGTTTGACAATATGGTTTTAAATCTTTCTATCTTCATGGAGACCAAACCAGACCAAGTTACAGGTGAGATCTGTGGAGAGAAAACAGTCAGAATGCCTGTTTTTCTAGCTATTTTTGAGCTTTAAAACCACCTGTAATTGAATAAATGTAAGGTGTTTAATGCCATACTGTGGAACTTTCCAGGCAGAGCAATGACCCATAACCATAGAAACAAAGAGGTGACAGACCTCCAACCAAAAAGTTACACAGTGCACCTTTAAGGGTTCAAACTTACTGCAGAAGCTGACAAGTCACTTACGAACTAATACCCATAGCACGGCCGTCCAGAAGTACATTCATTTAAAATGCAAACCACCTGTCCCCTCCTCCATCCAACCCACCTGTCCCCTCCTCCATCCAAATGGGATGGAGGAAGGGCTGCACAGGTTTCTAATGAACTATTAGTATTTTTGCTTTTAAGTAATAACATCCTATACTAAAACTTTATGCTAACTTGTAGGAGCCTTTACCTTTAGACGTGCACTTGGATTACCAAAGGGAACTGGAGAGTGTGTTTAGTTTGTTATTAGCATATCATTAGGCTGTTGCACTAACCTACCTGTCTATAGATCGTGGTGCAGTGTCACGCTAATGTTGCTATTTATGTGACTATTATTGGCCATGGTAGCCTTGTCTTTATTGTGGCTAAAGCCATGCTAGCCAGTTTGACTAATTACATGCTGATATTTTCATTGTTTTCTGTTCTGTTGTTTATGCAGTGCACTTTAATGCAAATAGTATATTGAGCCATCTTGAGCTATTTATTGGTGTATTTAAGTAAACTGTTTAAAACTTGATATGATGTGTACACTGCTAAATGGTGCTAGCTACATGGCCTATGGCTAAATGGCCTTAGAGCCACTACTGTTATTGTTGATTTTTTAATGCTAATATTAGTCCGGTTTGTCCATACATGCCAGGTACGCCTGATTTGGTACAACCACCCCGATGGCGAGCTGAAAGCCCAAAGAGCCTTAACTACAACCACTCTACAACAGCTTCTACTGCCTGGTAAGAGGCTGCTGCAGCCAGTCCACTCCCACACTTCTCACTACTCACACACACCCACAGTTTATGGCTTATGGACTATACCTTTCTCATGGACAGTCTGGTTACATAAATGCCCATAAATAAGCCCACACCGCTGTGGCAAATACTGCAATTGTGTGAACTGTGAAATGTCACTAGCAAAGTGACTATTACCCCTTTTCATTTGGGAGTTTTGTACTCAGGACTATATATCTAATGCTGCCATTTGTATTGTTGTACAGTGATCCCTCGCTATATCGCGCTTCACCTATCGCTGCTTCGTGGAATTTTTTACAGTGCTTTTTTTTTTTACAGTGAATCTGTATCTTGTTGATAAAGAAGAGGAGGAAGGACTAACACTTGGTCGCGCAGCCTTCAGTAGAAAAAGACGCTACAGCGCAGCGGAGTCAGGGTGAAGAGGCGCAGCTGGAGGGACTGTGAAATACGCGAGTGACAATGTTTCCTACCTTGTATTCATTACTATATAAAAAATATTGTTTTACAACACCGTTCTTTAAACTATTATAGTTATTTGTAAGAAAACGTTAATATTTCTATTTCTTAAACACATTTTGGGCCTGAAAAGAGGTTTTATTTTTTGTTTCATTCTGCAGTAAAGTATTGCATTGTAAAATAACAGTAAAAAATAAAGCTGACTACTTCGCGGATTTCACCTATCGCGGGTTATTTTTGGAACGTATCCCCCGCGATAAACAAGGGATCACTGTATTGTGGTAATTGAACCATATTGTACATATCTAAACAAGTACACTTGAATTGGCTTACGTCAAGTTAAAACCATTAACCTAATACTTAATTCTTAAGATTGATCATCATAATCTGCAGATGTATTGGATATATGATGTTTGTTTTCACTTTTTTCATCAATATCTGGCACCAGCCACACAAACTTGGAATACCTACTCGTTGCTATATTATTTTTACTGGTCTCCCACCTCCCTTAGAGCCATGTCCTTATTCTCTGGTCCTAGCCTATCATCCAACTTCCCCCTTTACCACTGACATGCACCACAGATATGCTACAAAATGTTTTAATAACTTAATAATGTGGTGTGTACAGTTTCAGAAACAGATTTGAAATAAACTCATAGTTCTTGTGTTTTTTGGGGGAAAAGAACTTAATTTCAGAACCAAGGGGTGGGCAGTCACTGTTCCATATATTGTCTACAATAAAACAGTTGTGAAAATGATACAAAAAGTGTGCAATCTATATAATAACAAGAATGCCTTAATGTGTTTACAGGCTTGTCAGTCTCTCAAAGGCACTACACTAGAATACTCATTCACTGAACCCAAACACTATTGTAGCCACAGCTGCCCTGCCCATTTGCCCCTCAACCACCACAAATCCTTCACGCACACCCGCATTCACTAAGCAAGGTTGGTGAAGTGCCCTGCTCAAGAACACAACGGCAGTCTTGGTCCAAGCGAATCTATCATGTGACCTTTTTTTTGTTTTGGAGAACCGCTGCTCTAACCACTGAGCCACTGTCAGAATCTAGTGATAAAGTGACATTTCTGCATTTCTGTGTTTTTTAATTTTACACACCACTCACTTTTTGAGTGATACCTTCATCTGAACCAAGACACTTGCAGGTACATTTCTGATGGATGGCAAACTATTATCACATTATTTTTGTTCAGTGAAATGAAGTTTTCAAATGATTTTTCAGACTTTTACCTGAAGTTCTATCCAGGCTGCAAAATAAAAACAGGACTTGAATTAAGAATATTTTATCATGATTTGAGTAAATTTCACTTGACAAGTTAAATGATCTACCAATGGAACAAGACTTTTTGTTCTTAAAATATGAAAATGCATCTTGCTACACTTGAGACAAGAAAAACAACTCTTTGCACTTAAAACAAGAAACAAAATCTAATGTTGCTTCAATTAAGAAAAATGATCTACCAAGAATAAATGTGTTTTACTTGTCAAGTTAAAAGTAAAATGTTTTTAATTTAAGTCATTTTAATTGCTTTTATTGCTTTTGGCAGTGCATGCTTCTTTCATTGATCCTGTTTACAATGCGAGTCTCAAAAATTACTTCCTTTCGGTTTTCCCCGGATTGTTACGCAACAGGTAAAAATCATACCGTTTTAAGTCCATAAATTAGGCTTAATCTGAACATTTTTGCCTTCTAAATCGTTTCAATGTCATGCATTCTATTCCTATCACATTGTTTAATTTACTAGCTTTTTGTCAATGGTCCATTCCCATTGCAGCCACTAGATAATGTTCTTACACCAAATACAGGGAAGGGGAATGTGTTAATAATGTGTTTGCTAAAAAAAAAAAAAAAAAAAAAAATCATAGCAATAATAAATGAATACTAATAAAATACTGCAGTAAATACAATACTAAACACAATCAATCGCTTAAATACTGTAGGCTTTTAACTGTATGTTTTAATCATACTTAATTTGTTTATGTTGTTGTAAGGCGACCTTCAGTGTCCAGAAAGGTGCCTAATAACTAAAATGTATTATTATTATTAGTAGTAGTAGTAGTAGTAGTAGTAGTAGTAGTAGTAGTAGTAGTAGTAGTAGTAGTAGTAGGCATTATTCTAAACCTTAAATGCTGAAACAAAAACCTATACTACATTTTACCCCATGTATTTGAGCAAAATCCTGCTACCGTAAGCAGCTTTTGAGGTCAAAATAAGTTCACTGTACCCTGTCTGCATCCAATTAGAAGCATTTTATAATCCAATCATCAGATCCAATCACTCCAATGGTCCAGTGTTAGCATGCTAGTTGTTGTTAGATTTACCATCACGGCAAAAGTTCACACTGGTCTTTGAGGGCTGTGAACACATTAAATCCTGTGATTAAATAGTTTTCTCGGAATATATATCTACTAAGTAATAAAATGTGTGCCTTTTAAGATCCTATATTGCACAAAATGGATTCTTGTGAGATTTAAGCCATGTTAGAATGTTGTTTCCTCCTCAAAAACAGACCTGGAGTTTTGTTTCATTCACACATTCAGTCATGTCGTGGCAGTTTTCACGTTAACAGTGACCTTTTTACCTTTAATTCAGTAGAGATAGGAAGCTGCATCGCTGAAATCATATCCAAATGACTATAGTGAAAGTGTCTGTATCACCATGACATCACAAGCTTGAAGTATTTTCTGATTCTGATTGAGATCTCAGTCTAAATATGCAGGGTTTGTGTGTTTACCATGTGTGATTGAAACCAAACACATCGCTGGGTATGTTTTTTGAGGAGGAAACATTATAACATAGATAAAAACTTGTAATATAGCTCCTTGTAAGAACATATGTACGACAAACGGTGTCCTTTTGTTTTTCTTTATACGCAAACACAAATACAAATAATTAAAATATCTACATTGTCGTTTTAATTGCTCCCTGGTGAATAGAAACGCAAAAGCCGCACTGTCGCCTGTGCTCGTTCCTCTCTCCAATGGCGTCACTTATGTTGAGTGCCTATAGGGAGCAGAAATAGCTTGTGGAGTTGGGCTCGGAGGTGGCTGGTGCATCTGCCTGCTCCATATGGCCACGTGCTTGTCACTGGGATCCGGTCTGAGCCAGCCCGGCCTATCGTCAGTCTATGGATCATCGGAGCGGTCTACGGGGGTCTGCGTAAAATGAGTGTTATAGAGGCAGGTCATCCACAGGTCAGGGGGGGCTAAGTGGTCTGCTACTGCTGCCGCTACTGCTGCTGCTCTGGCTGTAGAAGAGACGGATGAGATGAGAGCTCCCGAGGCAGTTCACGGAGTACGGGGGCATGTGAAGGACTGCTGCAACCGGCGCTGTAACAGTCAGCTGCGGAAGTCAATGAAAAAGCGTGCACTGGTAAACATACGCTTTTTTACGCTAAATATGGCCATGGTCACGGTTTTGTATAGCGCTTTTCCATCTTCGAGGCATTCAAGGCGCATTACATCAAGGAACAACTCACCCATTCACACACACATTCATACACCAGTGTACGCAGGGACTGGGGGCGTCTTACTCAAGGACACGACGATAACATTCAACATTTATGAGGGAACTGGAATCGCATCGGCAACCTGTGGGTCAGTCGATTTGACGATCAATGATGTTTATGTCGAGAGCTGGATTTGAACCGTCAACCTTTTAATCAGTGGGCGAAAACGAGCACAAAAGCAGATAGTATTTTCAAGCAGGACGTTTTTCCTTCAACTAAGCTTATAGCAATACACTGACTGTAATGTTTTGGAGGCGTTTACAGAACATACAGATATTCAACAAAAAGTAAAATCTGTAAAAAGTTTCAAATTAAGCCCAAAACAATTATTGGCAATTTTGATGTTTATAAAAAGAGTGCCATATCATTACATTGCAGCTGTTACCGACATTCCCCTGGGGTGTGATGCTAACTGTAGTCATGCTCTGTCTGAGGCTTTGTTTGATTTTAATCTGATCTTTTATTTTAACGTAATCTGACCAGAAAGAACTGGCTAAAGGCCGTCACACACTACAGGAGAATTTGCCCAATTTTGGCTGCGATTTCTTCTTCCCGAGTTCGGGGAGGCGTGACCCGACTTTTTGTCTTTGTGTGCGATTTTGAAGCCGCTGCTCCTCGTGTGTGGTGTCAGTGTCAGATCGTAACCACCAAACATCAGAAACGGTACGATAACAGGCGATAAAACAGAGCGTCAGGGGCAGAGGAGTGACGGACATAGAGAATACAATACAAACTCGGGATACAGAGAAAATAAAGACTTTATTACTCCATCCATCCATCCATCCATCTTCTCCCGCTTAATCCGGCTGGGTCACGGCACCTGACCCCCCCTATGAACCCCTCTGCGGGTGGTGAGCCCACAGGAGGGTGGACATCATGGTGTTAGTGATGTTAGTTCATAGGGGTGCGGGCATGTTTTGGGTTGATGGGGGAAACCGGAGTACCCGGAGGAAACCCATCCAGACACGGGGAGAACATGCAAACTCCACACAGAAAGGCCCGGGTGACCCGGGGATCGAACCCGCAACCTTCTTGCTGTGAGGCCTGAGTGTTGCCACTCAGCCACCGTGACTTTATTACTCACCTCCCATAAATTGGTAAAATTTAAAGTGCAGCATCTCATCCACATTATCCATAGAAATTGTCCTCCGCAAATAATGACATCCAGTCCACAAAACCGCGCTGTTAATCCATTTTGAAGCGTTTTTTGAAAGTAAAAAGGCAAAAGTTGTTCCTCGCATGTGTTTATTTACGTCCACAGAGCATAAAGCTGCAGATTAGTGATAGTGACTTCCTGTGGACTTTATCGCCTCTTTTATGCTTTAAAAATCCTGTATCTGAAGTATTATAACACATTTCACAAATAACACAGTTTTGACTTGTATCTAAACTAGAAGTGCAGAGCTCTGATCTTTGAACACTTAAGACTCTCAATGCGAGTGGTTTTACTGTAGACAGGAAACAGCTGACGTGATCGTGCTCACAGCTTTGCAGTCTGTTTTACGCAGACATATCCTGCTGCAGTCTTTGCGATTGAGATTTTAAGTCTTATAAGTTTCTCCTCAGTTCTGTGGTGTGTGCATTTTGTCGCACGTTTAAAAATCATTTAAGACTGAAAAATCCTCTAGTGTGTAGTGGCCTTTCAGTTAGGGTTAGGGTTAGGGTTAGGTTCACTCTCCTCCGTTTGTTGAAAATCAAACTTTAAATTCATGAAAATTAGTGCCATATTTGAAAGGTTGATGGAGGTTCACTGTGCAACTTTTATGTTTGGGAGCCCACCCTTTACTTGTCTCCATGGACTTATTCCATGTTATCGCATTAAACTGGTGTATGTTATTCAACTTTTATTGCTAAACTCCGCCTGAAAAACATGCATTATTACTGTAAGCGGGCGCACATCTCCAGAGATCTGACCTGTAACTTCATATGGTGGCATCAACTGCTTGTCTACATGGTGATAGATGGGGTTTATTGCTTTACTTTGAAACTTTCCGAGCAAAGCGAACATCACGTAGACAAGAAAACGTCTGACCTTCTACCATCGTTCCACGATGCACCTTTAATATACAGTATAAGCAACATCATAAGATTTCAAACGCAATCAAAACAACCGTGATAAAACGCCCATACGAATGGTAGCTCTATTCATAATTAATACTGCTTATAACGCAGCGTGGAGCGTGACTAGTTTACATTGAAGTGTCTCCATTCTCTGTACTGATCAAACAACAAAGCATGACTATACCCCCCTATGTGAAGTCTTCTTTTTATTAATAATGTAATATTCTCTTCGCTCAAGTCCAAAGAGCAACCCATTTCCTATGCATGCTCATTTATATTGATATATTCACGGCCTTGAATATTTAAGAAAATGAAATATAAAATTGCGCGTCGGGGCCTTCCTTAGGGGACGTGGTTGCACCTTTACACTTCATTTGGAACGATAATGACGGTGTTTTGTTTTCGCTTTGAGAATATTAGCATTCGTTTAGCGCCCAAAGGTGAGTTGTCAGTTACAGGAAGAAGAAACATGAAATAAAACAAAGTAGCATGTGTTACGCTTTTGGGAAATACACTTTATGGTCACAATAACATGAGAAATTGGAATTAGTAATTTATCTGAAAGGGCAGTGCGTCTGCTTTTCGGTGTTAAACGGCTGTATTAGCAGAAGAATAGAGGAAATGGAATCAGAAATGACTGCTGGGACTGATTACATCGTGCCTCTCTGTTACCGTGACAACTGCAGCAGATTTAGTTTGGATGGCCTTGTTTTGTTTCGCACTGACAACTCAGAATGCACTGTGGTGAGTAAATTTTTTATGTATGGAGAAGTGAAAGGGAAATATATGTGTTTTTGCATTATAAACATGTGCATTATAAATTATGCCATACTTTGTAAATAAAATTATAATCAAGATAACCTTTCTCCATGAGCTCTAGAATGGATTTTTTAAAGCAAACATGCACATTTGTCTCCATACAGGACTATTTTATTAAAAAGACAAGACATGAGAGCGGTTTCTTACTTCCATCTCATTCCTATTTTCCTCGTGTTATGGCCCCTGGTCTCCAGTTCTTTGACTTGTTCTGTATGTGTTTTTTGTCCCATGGATTCCTGCTGTTCAAGGCCTGGTCCCTGATTGGTGGGGCACTTCAACACCCGGCCACTCCCACCTCACCTCCGGCCACTCCCACCTCACAACCGGCCACTCCCACCTCACCACCGGCCACTCCCACCTCACCACCGGCCACTCCCACCTCACCTCCAGCCACTCCCACCTCACCTCCAGCCACTCCCACCTCACCACCGGCCACTCCCACCTCACCACCGGCCACTCCCACTTCACCTCCGGCCACCTCCCCCTATTTAAGCTGATCTGCTGCATGTGTTCGGGGCTGCTGGCCTTTGTGGCCAGTCTGCCATTTTCTGTGTTTGTGTCTGTCAAGTTTGCGCTTGACTCTAGAAAAGAGGCATTAGTTTTGTATTTAACATGTTCAGTTAGTTCATGTCTCTTGTTATGTTACTGTGGTGACTGTGTTTTCTGAAGCACTCGTTAAGTCAGTACTGACCGTTTGTTTGTTTAGTTCTTTGTTGTGTACTTGCTTAGTTTGCTTTGCCCTTTGTTAACCTTTGTTTAAACCATGTAAATATTGTTTGCTGTAAATATTTTAGATTTTTATTTAATTTACCTTGTACATCCCCTTAATTAAATTTCTTTAGTTATTCCATTTTTCATCTTGGTTTTCATTGTTACTTCACCCTGTTCTTAGCAGAGCTGGGTCGTCATGGCCTGCTACTCTCTACTTGCTTAGATTCCTGAATATAATTTCTTTTTCAATGATATCCATTAAGAATTTGGGCACAAATGTTGTTCAAAAATTGGAAAGGTGGAATTCAGCATTGCAGCAATCTTCTTTTATTAAAGCAGATCTATTATAAAATCTACTTTTTCAGAGATTTTAACCATGGTATAGTTGTCTCCCTTCACCTTTTACTCACCCAAAGTTATGTTTTTAGAGTGATTTGTGTATGTTTGAGATGCCATATTGAAGATCAACTCCAGTTTACTCTCTGCTAACTTACTTTACGTACTCCAATTTATTCATTTTATTTTCTCAATCTGTGATACACATAGGTAAAACGCCCATAATGATTCGTGGGTGTTATAGATTATAACTATATTGCAGCTTCAAGCACGATAGGCTCTATTCACACTTACGTCACAAACCAGGAAGACATTTGGAATCGAAGTAAATGTCACCAGCGGTAAAATGAAGACTGTATACGTATGTGCTGTTTGGATTCATCTTGAATTTAGTGCGCCAACCAGGAAGACGTCACAAACCAGGAAGACGTTTGGAAACATGCGATGACAACTTCCGGTGTGGTTGCCGACAGACCGTGATAAAACCCACTGAAGTAAATGTGATTGTTGGTAAAATGAAGACTGCATACGTATGTGCTGTGTGGAATCATCTTGAATTAGGGCCCTCATCTCTTCTAATCGCATGTACCCAGTGCGCTCGGAGTTGTGCATCAGTGGGTAAATGATGAAAACTAAGGTATGGTTAGAACTGTTGATTAGCCGAACATAACGGAACACTACAGTGACATGGAGATGAAAGGAAATGCTTATAATGGCAGCCCTCTCCCTAACTTTTATTTTAGTTGGTTATGGTTAGCTGTTGCTTGTATTTGTGTTTCTTTTTCCTTCTCTCGTGTGTAATTGAATGCTGCGTATCACTCCAGTGTTGAATCTGTTATTTATGTGATTCTGTGACTTAATGTGGCCCTTCTCTCTTTAACTGCTGCTGTGAACCTTGTGATTTTGCTCTTAATATGTTCGTATTAACCCGCTGTTCATGATTCTGGTGTTTTTATTTTACTATAAATTCCTATTCCTAATATGGAACTGGCTCCAAATTGGCTCCTATAATCACCACTATTGTGCACTTCATTTGTCTGGAGCTGAACGCTATGTGTGACGTCATACTCCCTTAGTCCACTTCTTTATACAATCTATGATGAAAACATAATTGAGACTCAGGGTGGGGGTTCAGTCTCAATCTTCACATGGCCCAGCAGGATGGGACCCCCCTCATAGGCGTCTTATGTCTGGAAGCGAACAGATATGGGTCGGGAGGGTGGGGTCGAGTTATTCAGAACGAACTGGGTTGCCGGGTTAGGCTGCTATAAATAGGCTTCTGGGAAATTGAGGTGTGGTAGAAGTGAGCTGTGATTCGCTGGAGAGGAGTAGAGGGCGGTTGAGGCGTGGTCCTGCTCCTGAATTTAAGTTAATCACGTTAACTACATTTGTTGCACCGAGGTTATGTGAAGATAAGGGCTCTGATCACAGCTGTGAGACTCATCGATATAAAATCATTGTATAGGCGTAAATATTGAGTTTCTGCACGGGAATGTCGGCACAGAAGTATGGCTTTCTAATATTTAAAAAATTTAAAAGTAAATTATCTGGACTTTATTTCTGTTTCAAGTATATTTTTTATCTAAGCAGAAACTAATGAACACAGGAGGAAAAGTCTGTTTTCCTCAACATTACAATAAGCTCTATTCACACTTACGTCACAAACCAGGAAGACGTTTGGAAACACGCTGTTCATGGTAATAAGTCTGATAAAATCTAGGAAAAATGAGAAAATGTCCCAGTTTTCTTCATCTCTATGTCATTGTAGTGTTCCATTATGTTTGGCTAATCAGTTCTAACCATACCTCAGTTTTCATCATTTCCCCACTGACGCACAACTCCGAGTGCACTGGGTACATGCGATTAGAAGAAATGTGGGCCCAAATTCAAAATGATTCCAAACAGCACATACGAAGGTTGCTGAATCCATGTTTTTTTTTTACATACTTCACCGGTCTGTAGGCGAGGCCAGTGTCGGAAACTACACGGAAGTTGTCATCGGAAGTTTCCAAACATCTTCCTTGTTTGTGACCCTATAGCTTCACGCAGTCACTTGTACTGTCTGAAAATTGTAAACTCACTCAACATAAACTCTATTTTTAAACCATTTCATACTGGCTGTTTAACAAATCAAGTAAAACACTGATGACAAACGTCGAGCTGGATTCCCCCGGTCCACATTAAGTATTGATTTGACAGCGTTCGAAACCCACGGCCTGGTTTCAAATGCAAAATGTGTGTTTGTAAATCCAGCCTTCGCCCAAATGTTTGAAATCCTCCAGCTTACAGACCAAGGGGAATACATGAGCAGTTTAGGATCTTTGATTTCTGTTTACTTCTGCTTGAGTTTGCTGCTTGAAAACTCCCTCCCCCCTTACCTCTCCTCCTCTTTCCCGCTCGTATTCTCTTTACCCGTGCCCTTTCTCTGTCTCCATTCATTTTTCGATCTACTTCTTACAACTCTTCCTCCTCTTTTCCTTTTTTTCTCCTCTTTTCTTTACTTTCTCCCTTCCCTGTCTCTCTGGACCTCTTTTCCCTTCCTTTTTATCTCTGCCCCATCCTCCTCTCTCCCCATTTTCCTCTCTTCCCGGGATGCACTGATCCGATACGAGATGTTGAAATTGGATTGGATATCGGCTTCCAAATATCGATTCTGGACAAATAAAGTGAATTTATTGGTCATAATTGGCCCGTAAAACTGAAAAAAAAAAGAATTTCTATTCTCTGAATTTATTCTGTTGTTACTTGATCAGTTTAGTCTTTTTTATTTTTATTTTAAGGAAATAAATGCAGTTTTTAGTGGCATATACTTAAATCCGTAATATCGGTATCGGAACTGAAAAGATGTATCAGTGCATCCCTATGTCTCTTCACCTCTTTTTCTCTCCCCTTAACTCCTTCTCTTCATTACCCCTTTTTCTCTCCTCTATCTCCATCCCTCACTATCTTTTTTCACCCATCCTCTCACCTGTCACCCCTTCTCCATCCTTCTTCCATTTTCTCATCTTGCTACTCTTCCTCTCACTCCCTCCCTATCTTCCACTTTCTCTCCCCTCTCTCCATCCCTCTCTTTCTACCACTTGGTTTTCAGCCAGTTTTTCCCCCTTCTCTGTCTTTCTCCTTCCTCTTTTTCCTCTCTCTGCCATACCTCTCTCCCTCCCTTTTCCCTCTGTCTTCACCCACTCTTTCTCCCCCTCTCTCTCAATCCCCCTTTTCCATCTCTCTCCTCCCTCTTACTCCCCTCCCTCCCTTCCCCTCTCTCCCTCCTTTTCTCCCACTCTGTCCTCGCCCACTCTTTCTCTTCCTTTTCTGCCGCTCTCCTCTCTCTTTCCCCCTTTTCCATCTCTGTTCTCCCTTTTTTTTCTCTCTCTATACTTCCTCCCACTCATTCCCTCTCTCCCTCTTTCTCTCCCCTCTGTCCATCCCCCTCTTTCTCCCTCTTGGTCTACAGCCACTCTTTCTCCCCCTTCTTTGTCTCTCTCCTCATTCTTTCTCCTCTCTCTACCATCCTCTCTACCCTGCCTTTCTCCCTCTGTCTTCACCCACTCTTTTTCCCCCTTTTCCATCTCTCTTCTCCCTCTTTCTCCTTCTCTACACTTATTCCCTCTCTCCCTCTTTCTCTCTGTCTTCACCCACTTTTCTTCCCTCTCCTTCTCCTCTCCCCCTCCCTTTCTCCTTCTCTGTCCTCGCCCACTATTTCTCTCCCTTCTCCATCCCTCTCCTCTCCCTCCTTTTCCATCTCTCTTCTCCCTTTTTCTCTTCTCTCTACACTTCCTCCCACTTATTCCGTCTTTCTCTCCCCTCTCTCCATCTCTTGCTTTCTCCCTCTTTGTCTTCACCCATTTTTCTTCCCTCTCTCTCCCCTCTCTCTCCCTCCTTTTCTCCCTCTCTGTCCTCGCCCACTCTTTCTCTTCCTTTTGTGCTGCTCTTCTCTCTCTCTCTCTCTCTCTCCCCTTTTCCATCTCTCCTCTCCCTTTTTCTCCTCTCCCTACACTTCCTCCCATTCATTCCCTCTCTTTCTCTCCCCCTCATCATCTCTCCCTTTCTCGTTCTCGGTCGTCACCTATGTTTGTTCCCTCGCTTTCTCCTCTCTCTTCCTCCTTTTCTGTCCTCGCCCACTCTTTCTCTCCCTTCTCTGCCGCTCTCCTCTCTCTCCCCGTTTTCCATCTCTCTTCTCCCTTTTTCACCTCTCTCTTCGCTTCCTCCCACTCCCACCCTCTCTTCCTCTCCCTTTCTCCCTCTTTGTCTTCACCCACTCCTCCCTCCATCCCTCTCTCCACTCGTTTCCCCCGTGCCGCTGAGTGAAACGTGCCCAGAGCCACGGTTGATCATCTGAAGCGTCTCTTAAACACTTTGAGGGCTGCTGCACGCTCACTTCTTCTGCCTCATAAATATGGAGGAACATTTGCGAGCGGCGCAGCCCTCCAGTGAATCTGCGCACGTCTCCAAAAGAGCGCCGTGTTTTTGGTGTTAAGACGAGATAAACCTCTGAGTCTTATCACACGGGGACAACAAGTTCCAGCCCGAAATCCACCGCTTTGAGAAGGACTTGAGGAGAAAGAGGTGTTACAAGTGCAAGCATTTGTTTCTGTTGTCTATATGTTTAAAGGGAGAGTTAGAGGTAAGGTAAAGTTCGGTTTGTTGTTTTGGTTTTGTTCATTACTTTTTAATAATTCTTGCGTCTTTCTTTTCTTCTTAAAGGTGCACGATGGGACTTTTTGGTTGGAAGTCCGTCACCTGCTTGTTTCTATGGATATGTCACTGCCCTGAAATGTTCCACAGAATGACATTTACAGCTCCTAACATTTACTTCAATACCTGGAAAACAAGCATTCTGACTGTGAGTGAGGTTGCCTCTCCAGCAATGTTCTGAATTTTTTTCAGCACTGAGCAATGCTAATAATCACGTCAGCAATGTGCATTTATTTATATTAATTAAATTGAGTTCGGAATTTGTGAATTTGTGGTGAAATTCAGCTGAACAGTAACAGAAATCTGATATCAGCAGTAAAGGCTCTACACTGACGTCCTCAGGAGACCAGACAAAGATATAGGGACATGACACTTCTGAAACTGTGACACAACATGGAACTTGGAACAGTTCTTGAACCACAATCCTCTGCACAGATCAAACCGACCGTTTCCAAACACGATTGTGCAAGTTCAACACTGCAGCAGATTCTTAATTAAAATCTTCTGCAAATAAATAAACTCAACTTTACAACATATAAACCATAACTATGATAGAGCCACATCAGCCCGTTTGATAATATAATTCAGCTTTGCGCAAATTTGTTTATGCATTACAGAAACAAAATGTAAAACCAAATTTTTTTTTTACATTTGCATAAACTGCGCTGAAAAAAAAACAGCTCGGTCCTGCTGATGCGGTCAGCTTCTGTCGGATTAAAGGACACGACTCAGTGGAATATGAGTGTTCTTTCTGTGATACAGGGATGTTCTGCTGATGGTGAGTCTGTTCTGTGCGTATATCGTGTTGGAGATCCATCCATCCGTTCATCTTCTTCCGCTTTATCCAGCTGGGTTTGCGGGGTCAGCTTTTCACACCCCATCCCATGAACCCCTCTGTGAGTGGTGAGCCCACAGGAGGGTGGATGTCATGGTCCTTGTTAGTTCATAGGGGTGGAGTTGGAGATATCAGTCTAATAAAAAAAAGCAAAAACAAACTATAATCATTTATTTGATACGCGGTCTGAAAAATCATGTGCACGGCAGGTTCAAGAGACCTGTGTGGTCACGCAGCTTAGAGGGACTGTAGCTCTCCAGAGATCTGACCTGTGACTTGACTTGGTTTGGTCTTCATGAAGATAGATAGGTTTAATATCATAGAGTGAAACATTCCACACAAAGCAATAACAACTCCATGGAGAAAAACATCTGACGGACACTCCACCAGAAAAGTTACACAGTGCATCTTTTAATAAACATGACCTGTGTCCCCAGATCTGAGGTAGACCTTTTGAAATTATACATTGCTGGTATTGCTAATTGTAGATTCTTAATTACAGAATTCATTTAAAAATCGTATTATTTGTTTTCAAAGCTTTCAATGGACTGGCCCCACAATACGTTCCGTACCTCCTCCAAATTTACATCCCTGAGCTTGTTTTGAAGTCTGAGGGCTCTGGCTCCAGCTCACGGTGCCTAAGACGGGACTTAAAACCAGGGGGGACAGGGCCTTCTCTGTGGCCCTAAGCTAACTGAGTAAATCTGAGCATCATTATTTTATTATTGTTGTTCTTATTATGTATTTGTGCAGCACTTTGGAAACTGTTGAATGAAATGTGCTATAGAAATAAAGTGAATTGGATTGGATTACAAACACATTGGACATGTTGGGCAAGTGGTTTATGGTTTCATTTGGTGTTTTGGTTCTCAAGATGATTACCCAATCAGAAAGCAGCATGAGTATCACATGAGTCTCTCATTTTGACAGATGAAAATCTGAATAGGTTTATCCCCAGAATCTGCAGCCAATCAACACTAAATCATATCTAATGGAGCTTCTATCATGTATAATTACAGAATCAAGACTTTTACTCAAGTATGAGTACCGTACAACCTAAAATATGCATGGTGTGAAAGTATAGAGAGGTATTTGATATCAGGAGATGGCTGTTGTTAAATAAATGGTGCAGTGCTTAACAAATGCATTAGAGCATTTGCCATGGAAATAAACATAAATAACCTCATAGAAAGAAAATTACCAATTGGAATAACAAAAAATAGTCCTTGTTGACAAATAATAACCAAAAATGTGAATATTTTGTGTGAGCACCTTTGGCACAGATCACCGCTGAATTCTTGCTGCTTTGTTATTATGTAGTTTTGCAAAGTCTCTTTTGTTATTGAGTTCCAAATAGTTTCTCGCTGTTCCCAGAGACTTGCTTTGGATGAGACTTTGGTGTCATTTTTGGAAAACATTAAACTTGAAAACTTATGGATAGCAACAATAGTTATATTTTAGCATTAAAGATATTGTTTTGATAAAAAGATCTTGCATATACTGGAGGATTAACCATTCTAGAAACAAAAAGATATTTTGGTAAACAGAAATCCTGTTAAATGACATATGGCAGCAGTGGCAAACACCTTATACTGGGTGATGGTCTAATACATTTGTTAAGCACTGTAAATGGTGACATTTTATATAAAGCTTTTCCACCTTCAAGGCACTTTACATCAAGGAACCACTCACCCATTCACACACACACATTCATACACCATGTCGAGAGCGGGATTCAAACCTCCAACCTTCAGATAGAGACATGTCCATCATCTGGGTCCTCATGAGACTCTGGAGTAACTGGAGAATGTACAGAGGACTGACTGTGACTTTTAACCTACACAGAGTACAACAATTCAACTATTAGACTGATGTATAAGATTATGCTTTCAGTATTTAAAAAAATACCCAAGTACTCTCAAAGAAATGTTCATTGTTCCTAGAACGCCAAAACTTATGCACAGAATCAACTCAAGTGAATCATACCAAAACTTTTTTTTTCAGAACCACACTTTCTTCAAAAACATACATTACTCAAGTAGAAGCCAAAGAAAAACACTTTGAACCCTTTCGTCAAATAGTTACATAAGCGTACCCTCCCTCCACCTCTGCTTAAAGGTTACACACTATAATTCCTTCTGCCTTCGATTGGGTTCATAAACTACTGTTAGACCCCATATTAAAAACTAACATGCATTTCCACACAGACTCACGCTCCATAAAAGCTCCATATATCTGCAGAACACTTGACTCACTGCACCACTTTTATACGGCGCTTGTAAAACACATTTAAATGGCTTATCTCGCGGTACCGCAATATTTTAGATACTTCCGCGTCTCCGGGATCCGCAAAGTTCACTGCCGGTTCAATTGACAGTTTTATGGGCGCGAGGAGGACGCCATCTTTTCCTAAGTGTTAGTAATGAGCCTCTTGCACTAAGCCCTATCGCTCTAATCGAGTTTGGATTGGAGTGGGGAGCATCGCCGGGACATGCAGACGCCCACAGAGCCGGGAGGACGTGGGACTGATGGAGGGAAAGGTCCACACACACACATAGAGCCAGAGAGAGAGAGGAAGAGGCAAACAGGCTGAGAGCAAAACCAACCACCAGAGCTAACAAATCACGCGCGATCATTAGTTTGTACAATTAAACTAGAGGATGGTGCGATTGTAGCGAGGAAACGGGGAAATCTGATTTACAAGACAAAATGGTTGAGTCACCGTTATAATTCCAGACGTATCTCGGAGCTAGCGTTGTGTTTCAGTCAAATTTTTAACCTCGATAAATACATCTACCTCGCTTGAAGCAGAGGAGTTGTTTCTCTAACAAAAATAATCCAGTTAAAATAGTGTATTAGCCTGATGATTGTGTGATGATTGGAATCAAGCATGTAACTTAACTTAAAGGTGCATTGTGGAACTTTTTTGGTGGAGGGTCCGTCACCTGCTTGTCTGGTCTAAACACATGTATCTGTGGTGATCCAAGGGTTGCTTGTCTTGTGTCTACTGGCTGACCCAATAATTAACATTAAAGGGGAACTCCGGCACATTTGAAGCTAAAGTCCATTGCTAGAGGTGGTCGAATTCTGTCAGAGGCCGAAAAACAGCACAGATCAGTGTTTCCTCGGCAGAGATCTCGCTGTGGCAGTGAGTCTGTCAAGGTAACAAACTAGTGTAGTGATGGGGGCAAGTTCTTAACTTCCACATAAAACACCAATTTGCTTCACATTGAAGAAGCTTAACACCACTTTAACCCATCTTACAACAGCCACGAGTCTAACAAACAAAACGCTCTGCCTGGTTCACTCATTAGTGTCTGGAAACTTATAAAACAACTTTATAAGCAGCCTTACACTTCCCTCTGTTGATTTCCCACTGCACATGCGAAAGCCCAAAAGACTCGATCGCCGATGTCGTTTCTAATCCCATTTATTAACAAGTGAATTATATTTTTTGAAAACGCTAAAAAAAAAAAAATAAAAAAACATTCCTGAACCATTTTCTTTCAACAACTTTCAGTTTCTCTTCTTCACAGTCAGTAGTCAATCCTCACTTGTTGCTTCTTGCTTGGTGGAGTATCTCTTCCTGCAGCAACAAAGTCATGCGTGATTTCAGAGCGAGAGTTCAGCTGGATAGACTGCAAAAGCTACAAAGCACTACCCAATGCCTGTCCATGTTGTTACATGCTCTGCATTGTGGTGATGATTTAAATACTTAATCACAGCATTTTTCAAAACATATAATTCACTCGTAAATGGGATTAGAAACGACAACAGCAATCCTGTCTTTTGGGCTTTTGCAATGCGCAGTGGGAAATCAACAGAGGTAAGTGTAAGGCTGCTCATAAAGTTGTTTTATAACATTTCCAGACACTAATGAGTGAGCCAGGCAGAGCGTTTTGTTCCAGGTTAGGGGTTCAGTGTGTGGAGAGGCACGCTCACTCAGGCAGGACTCATGCTTCATGTTTGATTCCGTGGTCACTCAGGTCTTTCTGCGTAGAGTTTGCATCTTCTCACTGTGTTTGGGAATCACACGGTCCCTTGCAATTCGATGCAATACACGTTACATGGCTCACGATATGATATTATCACGATATGACTATACATGTGATATTGCGAAATGTACCGTATTTTTTTTATGAACTAAATACATTTAGCAACAGTGTTTCTTTGTTAAACCACTACCTGTGCAAACCACTTTTACTAAAAGATACCAAAAAACTGCTTGGCAATATATGGATTTAGCAACCCACAAAAACGTATTTTCACATTTTTGCACAACCCTACTGGGCAAAACTTGCACAATGGGTCCAATCCCTCCTGCTTCCAGCTAAGGTAGTCCTGGCCAAGACTAGCTCAAGACAATGAAGATGGGTTGCTCGCCGGTATCTGGAGCAGTGGGTCCATGGGTTCAACACTGAGTTATTCATTGTTCCTGACAGGTTGCACCGGCAGCATTGAAGGATGGGTCAAATGCAAAGGGCAGATTCACCCAATGGTGACAATAAAGTGTACTTTAACTTCTACCTTTAACTTAAGACTGCATAATTCAAGGTTTTTCTTTAGCAATAAAAGCACCTGTATCAGAATAAATGCAGGATATATATGTTTAATGTCATACTGTGGAACATTCTAAGGAAAGGTAAGATAAAGACCAAGTTACAGGTCAGATCTGTGGTAATGCAACCCCGCTCACAGTCAGAATGTGTGTTTTTCAAGGTATTTTGAGCTATAAAACCACCTGTAATTGAATAAATGTAAGCTAAAACTGTTTGTCATGCTGCCGCACATTATCCATAGTGCACCCTTTAATGAAATGAAACTGATCTAAAGGCATAAGAAGTCATGGTCACCTTCTTCCCCTCTAGTAAAAAATAGCAAAACTTTTTTTCTTTTTTTTTTTTTGGTAGACAAACTACTTTTTTTTTTCTTTTAGCTCAGAAAACTCATGAACACTACCCTTTGTTACTCACACTTGCAGATCTCACTTTCTTAGAACTTGTTAAAACCATGACAACGCCCTCATCATTTCTGAAGTGGTGGGGGGAAAAAAAGAGTAAAGTGTTGCATTCACCCTGGTAGCACGTTTTATGAAAATGTGTCTCAGTTTTCAAATATTTTCTAAACCTAATTTCAAATAATCCTGCCACCGATCTCCTGTTTTGGGGACATTAAGTAAAAACACAGTCTGCAATCTAATTCTGGAGAAAACAGATCCACTCGTTGCGCTGATTATAGAGTCAAGTTACGATTAGCGCCACTAACCCACACTACATTGGATTAGCCGAATATTTTGTTCTGAACAGATTGAGTTACCTAGCCTCTTTGATTTCAGCTTCGACGACGGTGAACTGCAGTTTATTTTTGTGCAACACGAGAAGTTTTTCACGATCGTACAAACTTTAAATCTTATCAAACTTTTGGTTTTTAAAAACTTGAACTACAAACAGAACTCCTTTATTTTATTTTCAAAAGTTTGCAGCTGTCAAAAGCTTTTCAAATGCAGTCCCAACATCTTAATTAGTCGCCTTTTCAGAAGCCGTCACTGTAATGCTAACAACAATTAGCATGCTAACAGAGTTGTTCCTGGTTTATGAGCACTACAATACTCAAACAAAGAAGATTTAAAATTTCATAACTATGACCTATCTGTATCAGGTAAACAAGTTGAAATCAAATATAGTTTTTACTGGTGACAATTCTAATGTGGAACTATTTTTAATAACAAAAGCAATGTACAAGATGGCCAAGCTGACATAATTCTGAGCTTCCTTATAAGGCATGGCCTGTCAATATACTGTACTTAGTATCTTAGTTGTCAAAAGTATTGAAAATCAGACACTAATCGCTATTAAAACTAGTATTGAAACTCATTTGAGCAAGTATCAATGCTAAAAAGGTCACACCAACTGGACAGAAAACCTGAACAGCTTTAGAATGATCTTATGATATGAGCTCAGAGGTACGACCGTGTTTAACAAAAAGAAAATCAAAACAAACATTATGAAATTTTGTGTATCTGTTAAAGGGGTGGAGCTCTGGTACAACTGTACAGAAGATTTAAAACTGTGCGCCGCTCTCTTCCGATTTAATAAGAAATTTAAATGTTTAACTCTGGGCAGATACATGAACTATGAGACTTCGTTTGTGCTGTAGTCTCTGCTGTACTGTTACTCATTTGTCTGTTACTAATTTGTTTGCTGTATTTATGAACTGGTGCCAAGATGATGCAATGAGGAATAAAGGGTAAAGGCAGAATAAGCTCAAGCTTCCACCTACACCTTTTTGGTCTGTTTATGTTAAATATGGCTGTCTATGGAATAATGTCAGAATATGCTTGTGACCGAAATCAATCAATCAATCTTGAGCTTTATCAGAACAAGTATAAGGGTGCATAGGCGAGTATACACACATGAACCACTATGGACTCTTCCTGGATGTGTCTGGCTTGGCCATGTGGGACCAGACCCGTCCCTCAGGAGCAGTGGGAGCCACAGTATCACATTCGAGGACCCATCTCTGTGATCTTGCTGCTAGTCTCTTAAGTGGAGAATTTGACATTTGTGCGTATTTTGGGTGATGAGGGAAAACAAAGTACCAAGTGGGATCCCATCCAGACACGGGAGAACATGCAAACTCTACACAGAGAGGCCCGGGAATTGAACCTGGAATCTTCTTGTTAAAGCGCCTTATCCACTCAGCCAGCTCAGACAGGCACATGAAAGCCTGATTTGTTGGACAGGACAGCTGCCTGGACGCTGGCCTTTTCTGTGGATTACGAGGGACAGGGCCAAAGAGGAACAGGGCCAAAGAGTGACAGGTAAAGCGTCTTTTCATGGACTGTGGCTGCCTTCAAAACAGTTTAGTTATTTGGCATTTTTTACTTAAGTTAGAGAGTGTAGACTTGTGCATGTTACATTAGATCACTTTGAATATACTGTTGGTGTTGGTGCTGTCTAACCTCCGCAGTCTTTCCAGCGTGTTAAGCCTTTTGCTCTTGTTGTCATAATAAATCAAGCAGCACTGGCTAAACATCTTCATCTGCATTTTCTCCTCCTTTTTTTTGTACTTTTTGGCCTAAACACCCTGTTTTGCATATTCATATGAACCCGGCAGCAAACTCTGCAGCATCCATAAAGCGTCAAAGAGACATTAATCTCACTGCGTCCGCTTTTTTACCGTGTCCAATGCATTTAGCATGTGTGCAAAGGCCTAGTAATTAGACCACTAAGACTGCAGGCTACATACAGGTGCTTTAAATATAAGTAAACAGCAAAATCTATTAAGTTGTACAAACCCAGTGAACCTGGTCTCAAACGGACTCTGACATAGACTCATACTTTTATTAGATGTGGTTGCTGGTTTCTCTGGACCCTACGGAGGTCTCTGGACTCCCCTGCTGAACAGAGCAAAGATCAGAATAATGAAAATCTGTCTGGCGTGTTCGATCCTCATCTCTCTCTGCATAAACGAGTGTGCGAGAGCGATAATTAACCTGCGTCTTCATCGACCCCAACGTTCCATCAGCCAATCATCTGCTCTCCTGATTCACTAAACACACAATGTACCCTTCACATTAGACTCTGTAGTGCGTGTTTTTTTTCCTATTTGTCACCTGCGAACACTTAGAGGTGTTGAAAATAGTTTGGTCTAATACATCAACTTTTGCTAACAGTTTATTTTTGGCTAGGGTACATTTACGCATCTAACTAGCTGATAATTTGCATACTTGTAAGAAGTTAATTCGGTGTTAATTGGGACTTTTTGGGCATGACATTATTCTGCTGCTAATTAGACGCTTACTAACACTTTCCTATTAATAAACTCCTTAATACTGCTTATTTGCTTCTGTGCTTTTTATACAGTCTGGTCCCCGCTCACACCAACGCATGTCGAGACAGGTTCTGCTGAAGTCCACGATGTTTTTCAGTCCCTTGTAATAATTTTCCCTTTAGTTTTTCCTTGTAAGCTGCCACGTTTGTTTTGACAGAGCATGCGGGTCCCTGATTGGCTAATCCACCTGTCAATCGCAGCCATCTGAAAAAGGAGAGATTTACCAGTGGCTCACATCTTCATAAAGTAAAACTGCTTATATTATGTTCGACAGTTCAACAGGCTTTTGGTACGAGGTGATTCACAAAGCCTTATTTGTGTACAAAATGCTGCAACATCACATGAATAAGTATCTTGCTTGTCGTCTTGCCAAGTTATAGGTCAGGTCTGTGGAGAAAGGCAAATCGGTTCACTTTTTACTTCACTTTTTTTGCAATTAAAACATCTGTAATTGAATAAACAAAGAAATTGTTTTATGTTTTATGCCGTACTGTGCAACGTTCCCATCCCTGCAAAGCCGTAACGAGCATTGAAAAGCTACACAATGCACCTTTAATAACCATTTTACAAAGCTATTGTAGTGTGCCCTAACTGAACCAGGGCGAAGCTTAATGTTAACAGCACATAATATGCCATTTTCTGTGTATGTCCTCTGTGTTATGATGTTGTTTCCTCATCACAAACAGACCTGGAGTTGTGTTTTGTTTCATTCACACATTTAAACACACAAACCCTGCAGATTTAGATCGAGTTTTTCTCTCAAACACAAAACACTTTCCACCTTGTGATGTCATTTGGTAATACAGAAAGTGCTGCACATTTTAATCTCCATACACCTTCAGTAGAATTTGAATAATTTCAGCTCTGGAAATGCCCATCTTGACTGAACTAAAGGTAAAAGGCAGAGGTTAACTTAAAAACTACCAGTCCAATGAGGTTCATTTGGTCTTCCAGGAAACAGCAAAGACACACAAGCAACAAAACACAAAGCAGAATAGGAACAGGAAAAACAAATTGTCCATTTCTGAACACTTTAAAAGATAGAATCGCATTATGGACTGGGACGAAGCAAATATTACTAGGACAGGACAACAAACATCGTTGCTGGATTAAAGCAGCAATCGAAAACAGAAACGTGCCCACGAAACTATAAACCAGGACAAGGGGGCTTTTTTAATCTCGCACACCTGGGATCCTGTCCTGAGGAAGTCGGACTGCAGATGGCGCTGTCGTCCTGCCTCCACCAGTAGGAAGACAGCGCCAAAACCTGTATAACTCTGACCGGACACGTCACAGCAACATCACGTGACCACTCTGAAGAAGACGGCTAGTGAGTAGTCGAAACTGTCAGGTATGAAAACAAACTCTTTTGAGGAGGTAACAACATTCTAACCTGACTTAAATCTCAGCAAGAATTCATTTTACGTAATAATATAGGACCTTTTAAGTAAAAATGTACCAGTTACCTAAAGGCAGAATAAAACGGTAACTTACTCAAACCTCTTTTGTAGTTTTGTAGCGTGTTACAAAAGCCAAGATGAGAATAAGTACTTCAGAAACAGTTATCCGCTCCTCATAAAAGAAACACCTTGTACCGTACGGAGAGAGGAGAGCTAAAAGCAGCAGTGGCTGGCTCTGGCCTTTTTCATAAACATTACGTCTAAGAGCTGCCAGGCGTCCATCACCATTCACACCACGCATTCTTCAAACAGACAGCCACTCAGCGTCGCCTTATCAAAGCTCGGCTGTGTCTTTGGAACTTCAGGAGGCAAAGTTAAAGTCCTCATGGTAAATTATTCATGCACTTAAAGGAACGTTGTGTAACATTGTGGAGTTACCAGGGAAATCACGCTCATGCTGGTCAAAGACATGTTAAAAGAAGAAAGAAAATGTACAGTCATTTTTTGCCAGCATACAGTATTTTAGACCTAGTCTGGGTTTTAAAGGTGGACTACGCAGCTTTTCTGTCTGCTTGTCTCCATGGTGATGTCATTGCGTTGCCTGGAATGTTACATGGTTTGACTTTAAACATTTCCATCTAGCATTTTTTCGTTACGGCGGTTTCTATGGCTCAAAAATGCAATACTTCCTTCTGGGAATAGGGGCGACTCTCCGCAGATCTGAACTGTAATGTAATGTAGTGATAGATAGGTTTAATTTATAGTGTGGAACGTGCTAGACAAAGAAATCATATTTCCATAGAGACAAGCAAGGGGGAGTGACATAGCACAAGGATTTCAGAGCGTTGAAAATGAAACTTAAACCTGTTAAAGGGATAGTTCTTTTTTTTTGTTTTTTTGACCTGAATCTGTATATTCCCGTCAGCAGTGTCGTGCATCAACACTGACTTACCTCCCGACAGCGTCCGGTGAGCCGAGTTCTTCTCCATTTTCGCTGCTGACGAAAGTAGTCTGGCAAGTTGGCTGATGTCATGAAAATAAAGTGTTTTTTGTTTGTGCTGTTTTGCACTGTGACAATTTTAATTTGTGCGAGTTTATTTCGAAAATTATTAATTATTATTTCTGCGGTAATTATAGGACGTCATTTCCGCTCAACTGACGGCAGCAAACTCCGCAAAACTAGTGGCGATAAACGATCTCAGGCTGTGGAAAAGTCTGTATTATTACATAACATATGAATCAAAAGCAAATTACTAAAGACTGTTACATACTTTTCCGCAGTCTGAGATCCTTTATCTTCACTATTTTTGCGGAAACAAAATACAAATGTTTTCTATAATTGTCTGCATGTTTTGAGGCTATTTAACATTTAGAGAGGCTGGGTGACGTCATCGGCCGAAAATAAAACTGCAAATATTTTAAGAACCATAATTACAGAAACAAAACTTTTTGCAGCACAAACGATTGACATAGTTTTTGTGTAGGTTTGCGTTTGATGGGGAGGTCAACTTCATGCAGGTCATATAGAACCCAGTGCTTCTAATCTAAAAGGAGCTATTGGACCTTTTGTCAGTGTCTGGATTTAGAAAAATACACTAGCACTGGATGTTCTGGACGTGATCAGAGACATGATGGTGACAAATATGTGAGAAGTGTGGGGTCATGGGTAATATAATGCACACTGAGCCACACATGATCAGCACATCTTTTGACTCCCAATACTTAAAGGGCTCATATTACGCTATTTTCTGATCTGTTATAATATTTTTTTTATCACAAACATACCTGGAGTTCTTCTTTTCTCAAACAGAAAACACTCTGTTCCACCTTGTGATGCCACGTTGTAATACAGGAAGTGTTCTACTGTGTTTTTAAACTCCATACACCTTCACTAGAATCATTTGGATAATATCAGGCCTAAATGAGTCCAATGATGTTATATTCACTTTGATTAAAGGTCCTATATTACGCAAAATTGACTCTTGGGAGCTTTAAGTCATGATAGAATGCTGTTACAAAAACATACCTGGAGTTATGTTTTATTTCCTTCATGCATTTTTGAGTAACCCTATATTATTAGTCAGTGTACATCTCCAAGGCTCAAAATGCTCTGTTCCTCCTTGTGATGTCATCAAGTGGTAGTTTTCAAGTTAACGACTACCTTTTAGTTCAGTAAAGATCCGCTATTCCAGTGCTGAGATCATCCAAATGATTCTAGTGAAGGTGTATGGAGTTTAAAAACACAGTGGAGCACTTCCTGTATAACCACATGACATCACAAGGTGGAACCGAATGTTTTCAGTTTGATAATATGCAAGATTTGTGTGTTAAACATGTAAATGAAACAAAATACACCTCGAGATATGTTTGTGATGAGGAAACATTATAACATAGGTCAGAAAATAGCGCGATATGGGTCCTTTAAAAATGATATTAAGTCTGAAACAATAAAACCACAAAAATGGCAATAATTTTATAAAACAAATCAACCCAAAAGTCTAGAGCCAGGGATAAGGGGCTTTGCAATTTAGCAGGTGTTAAGTTCATATTTGGGCTTTAGCTCAATTCTGAAAACATTCTCTATTTGGAAAGTGAATTTTAATTATATTTCATGCCACCATGGAGAGGATTAGTCTCACTCCATCTGAAAATCAAATTAAAATTTTAGCAGCGATCAAATGACAAGCGAATAACAGAATAGAAGATCTTTTGGTTATGAACCTTGAATCTGCTGCTGAAAAGAATCTTATTATGGCTTTAAAAACAAACAAATGTGCCAAATATTTAGACTTTATTATTATTGTACACTGGTATCAGCTGAGCTAACCTGTCATGCTCAAAGCTGGGCGTACACTGTGATTTTCTTTGGCCCTTTTTGAGACGATTTTTCACGTGCGACTGTTTTTGGGATCAGGACGAGTTTTGGCTTAATCATGTGTCATGCTTTGTGTAGCATACATGGAGAACCGATGAATACCTCATGACCAGCTCCCGATCGGCAATCGTAGGTCACAAGAATGTCAGACCTGTTTGAAATCCAGTCGCCTCTTGTGAGGGATTCACTGCTGCAGTAGTTTGTACAGTTTGAGAACATGAATCTTGAGCTGTAAACTTTTAAACCCTGTGATTTGGTTGTACAGTTTGAGCTGGGGCTGAGTGAAACCAGTGAAAATACCGCACAGTGTATGCCCGGCATAAGGCCGCCACACACTACAGGAGAATTTGCCCAATTTTGGCTGTGATTTGTGTTTCCCCGAGTTTGGGGAGGCATGACCCGACTTTGGGTCTTCATGTGTGATTTTGAAGCCGCTGCGCTCCTCATGTGTCCCCTTTGCACGCTCTGAGGTCTGACGGGTCAGCTCCAACTTATCATCTCAAAAACAAGACACAAAAGCCGAGGTGACCGGGCCTTTTCTGTGGTTGCCCCCAAACTTTGGAAAACTCTCCCCCCTCACATTAAAGGGGAACTCCGACACGTTTGAAGCTAAAGTCCATTGCTAGAGGTGGTTGAATACTGTCAGAAGCCAAAAAACGGCACAGATCAGTGTTGCCTCGGCGGAGATTTCGCTGTGGTAGTGAGTCTGACAAGGCAACAAACTAGTGTAGTGATGGGGGCAAGTTCTTAACTTCCATGTAAAATACCAGTTTGCACACTGAAGAAGCTTAACACCACTTTAACCCATCTTACAACAGCCACGAGTCTAACAAACTAAATGCTCTGCCTGGTTCACTCATTAGTGTCTGGAAACGTTATAAAACAACTTTATAAGCAGCCTTACACTGACCTTTGTCGATTTCCCACTGCACATGCGAAAGCCCAAAAGACTCAATTGCCAATGTCCTTTTTAATCCCATTTATTTACGAGTGAATTATATTTCTTGAAAAACACTTTAAAAACATTCCAGACCACTTACGTGGAAGTTAAGAGCTTGCCCCATCACTACACTAGTTTATTGTCTCGACAGACTCACTACCACAGTGAGATCTCCGCCGATGCAACACTGATCCGTGCCGTTTTTTGGCTTCTGACAGTATTTGACCTCTAGCGATGGACTTTAACTTCGAATGTGCCGGTGTTCCGCCCCTTCAGTCAATTTGGGCTTTTAACACGTCGTGAGAATGTTGTGGCCCTTTAGCTTTTATTGATTTTATTTGCTGTTCTTATTTATGCTTCTATTTGACACTTCTAGTATTTCTTTCTGTTTCTTTATTGACTTGCTAATTTATGTTTTGTGCTTTATTTTATTTATATTATGTCTCCTCTGTGCAGCACTTTGGAAACTTTGTGTTGGTAAATTGTGCTATACAAAGAAAGTTGGACTGGATTATTATTTTTGCTCTTTGTTATTATTGGAATATGTGAGCCGCTGTGTCCAAGTCGATTTTTTTCAGAGCCATGATTAAAGCTTGATTTTTACCATGAAAACTAGATAAATTGTGTTTGAACCTTTGTTTGTAAGACTTCAAAGTTATCCCTCACTTACCGTCTGCATTCTGAGCATCCAAATGATTCTCCTTGACCTGAGTTGAGTTTTGTGAGTTCCCAAACGCAAAGATTGACCAATCACAGACTAGTATCAAGATTTGAGAGGAATCCAGAGCCAAAGAAAGCAAAACAATCATGGCAACGCTGTCAAATGCACTTATTTTAGCAGGAATATGGACTAGTTTGTGAATTTAAAGCTCTTATATAATGAAAAATCGACTCTTGTGAGGTTTAAGCTTTGTTTTAATGCTGTTACCGCCTCAAAAATATAGTTGTTTTTGAGTTGTGTTTTGTTTCATTTACTCATGTTTGAGTAACTCTTTATTATTAGTTTGTCTACATCTCCAAGGCTCAAAATGTGCCGTTCCACCTTGTGATGTCATGAAGCCGTAGTTTCACCTTTTTTCAATACAAATCAGCAGTTCCAGGGTTGAAATGATCCAAATGATTCTAGTGAAGTTGCATGAGTTTAAAAACACAGTGGAGCACTTCCTGTATTATGACTAAAACAGAATCTAATCAAAACAAGAAAACATATGAATAAGAACAGTCAAATATAAACAATAAAACATATGATTAAAACAGAATCTATTAGCAATAAAAATAGAGGTGTGGCACCATTCAAATACCTAAAAATAAATAAAAGCATTTGTGTTTTTGTTTTTTCTTTTGGTGCACATTTGTCAAAATGTCAACTCTCTACTTTACGAGGAAACAACATTATAACAGATCAGAAAATAGCGTAATATGGGCCCTTGAACAACACTTTTTCTGCTTGTTTGAACACTCATTTTGACCGGATCCTACACGATATGTCTGTGCAGGGCCAAGGTACGGGGCCTTAAAGTGTATCGTTCAGTTGCCATGACGATTATTTAATTTCATACTCGGGTGCGTAGGTGAATCATTCTAACGTTCACTTCAGTTTTCTTCCACAAATAAGAGGACGTATCATGTTTGACAGGATGTATTTACTGCCTCTACATCTGGCCTGTGCAGTGTTGTGTACTGTGGTGTAGCGTAGTGTTGTGTACTGTTGTGTACTGTGGTGTGGTGTTGTGTAGTGTGGTGATGTGTACTGTAGTGTTATGTACTGTAGTGATGTGTACTGTAGTGTTATGTACTGTAGTGTTGTGTTGTGTACTGTGGTGTTGTGTTGTGTACTGTAGTGTTGTGTACTGTAGTGTTGTGTTGTGTACTGTGGTGTTGTGTTGTGTACTGTAGTGTTGTGTACTGTAGTGTTGTGTTGTGTACTGTGGTGTGGTGTTGTGTACTGGGGTGTGGTGTTGTGTACTGTGGTGTTGTGTTGTGTACTGTAGTGTTGTGTACTGTGTGGTGTTGTGTACTGTGGTGTGGTGTTGTGTACTGTGGTGTGGTGTTGTGTACTGTAGTGTTGTGTACTGTGTGGTGTTGTGTACTGTGGTGTGGTGTTGTGTACTGTGGTGTTGTGTTGTGTACTGTAGTGTTGTGTACTGTAGTGTTGTGTTGTGTACTGTGGTGTTGTGTTGTGTACTGTAGTGTTGTGTACTGTAGTGTTGTGTTGTGTACTGTGGTGTGGTGTTGTGTACTGTGGTGTTGTGTTGTGTACTGTAGTGTTGTGTACTGTGGTGTTGTGTACTGTGGTGTGGTGTTGTGTACTGTGTGGTGTTGTGTACTGTGGTGTTGTGTTGTGTACTGTGGTGTTGTGTACTGTGGTGTGGTGTTGTGTTGTGTACTGTGGTGTGGTGTTGTGTACTGTGGTGTGGTGTTGTGTACTGTGGTGTTGTGTTGTGTACTGTAGTGTTGTGTTGTGTACTGTAGTGTTGTGTTGTGTACTGTGGTGTGGTGTTGTGTACTGTGGTGTGGTGTTGTGTACTGTGGTGTTGTGTTGTGTACTGTAGTGTTGTGTTGTGTACTGTGGTGTTGTGTACTGTAGTGTTGTGTTGTGTACTGTAGTGTTGTGTACTGTGGTGTGGTGTTGTGTACTGTGGTGTTGTGTACTGTGGTGTGGTGTTGTGTACTGTGGTGTGGTGTTGTGTACTGTAGTGTTGTGTTGTGTACTGTGGTGTTGTGTTGTGTACTGTAGTGTTGTGTACTGTGGTGTGGTGTTGTGTACTGTGGTGTGGTGTTGTGTACTGTAGTGTTGTGTTGTGTACTGTGGTGTTGTGTTGTGTACTGTAGTGTTGTGTACTGTGGTGTTGTGTACTGTAGTGTTGTGTTGTGTACTGTGGTGTTGTGTTGTGTACTGTAGTGTTGTGTACTGTGGTGTTGTGTACTGTAGTGTTGTGTTGTGTACTGTAGTGTTGTGTTGTGTACTGTGGTGTGGTGTTGTGTACTGTAGTGTTGTGTTGTGTACTGTAGTGTTGTGTTGTGTACTGTGGTGTTGTGTTGTGTACTGTAGTGTTGTGCACTGTGGTGTGGTGTTGTGTACTGTGGTGTGGTGTTGTGTACTGTGGTGTTGTGTTGTGTACTGTAGTGTTGTGTTGTGTACTGTAGTGTGGTGTTGTGTACTGTGGTGTTGTGTACTGTGGTGTGGTGTTGTGTACTGTGGTGTGGTGTTGTGTACTGTAGTGTTGTGTTGTGTACTGTGGTGTTGTGTTGTGTACTGTAGTGTTGTGTACTGTGGTGTGGTGTTGTGTACTGTGGTGTGGTGTTGTGTTGTGTACTGTAGTGTTGTGTTGTGTACTGTAGTGTTGTGTTGTGTACTGTGGTGTTGTGTTGTGTACTGTAGTGTTGTGTACTGTGGTGTGGTGTTGTGTACTGTGGTGTGGAGTTGTGTACTGTAGTGTAGTGTTGTGTACTGTGGTGTTGTGTTGTGTACTGTAGTGTTGTGTACTGTGGTGTGGTGTTGTGTACTGTGGTGTGGTGTTGTGTACTGTGGTGTTGTGTTGTGTACTGTAGTGTTGTGTTGTGTACTGTGGTGTTGTGTTGTGTACTGTGGTGTTGTGTTGTGTACTGTAGTGTTGTGTACTGTGGTGTTGTGTACTGTGGTGTGGTGTTGTGTACTGTGGTGTTGTGTTGTGTACTGTAGTGTTGTGTTGTGTACTGTGGTGTGGTGTTGTGTACTGTGGTGTTGTGTTGTGTACTGTGGTGTTGTGTACTGTGGTGTTGTGTTGTGTACTGTTGTGTTGTGTACTGTGGTGTTGTGTTGTGTACTGTGGTGTTGTGTACTGTGGTGTTGTGTACTGTGGTGTTGTGTACTGTGGTGTTGTGTTGTGTACTGTGTGGTGTTGTGTAGTGTAGTGTGGTGTTGTGTACTGTGGTGTTGTGTACTGTGGTGTTGTGTACTGTGGTGTTGTGTTGTGTACTGTGGTGTTGTGTTGTGTACTGTGGTGTGGTGTTGTGTACTGTGGTGTTGTGTTGTGTACTGTAGTGTTGTGTACTGTGGTGTTGTGTACTGTGGTGTGGTGTTGTGTACTGTGGTGTTGTGTTGTGTACTGTAGTGTTGTGTTGTGTACTGTGGTGTGGTGTTGTGTACTGTGGTGTTGTGTTGTGTACTGTGGTGTTGTGTACTGTGGTGTTGTGTTGTGTACTGTTGTGTTGTGTACTGTGGTGTTGTGTTGTGTACTGTGGTGTTGTGTACTGTGGTGTTGTGTACTGTGGTGTTGTGTACTGTGGTGTTGTGTTGTGTACTGTGTGGTGTTGTGTAGTGTAGTGTGGTGTTGTGTACTGTGGTGTTGTGTACTGTGGTGTTGTGTACTGTGGTGTGGTGTTGTGTACTGTGGTGTGGTGTTGTGTACTGTGGTGTTGTGTTGTGTACTGTGGTGTTGTGTTGTGTACTGTGTGGTGTTGTGTACTGTGGTGTTGTGTTGTGTACTGTGGTGTTGTGTTGTGTACTGTGGTGTTGTGTACTGTGGTGTTGTGTACTGTGGTGTTGTGTAGTGTTGTGTTGTGTACTGTGGTGTGGTGTTGTGTTGTGTTGTGTTGTGTACTGTGGTGTGGTGTACTGTGGTGATTGGAGAGGCTCTGACATGTTAAATGTATTTGAACACTTTGGCAATGCATTGTGGGATCTGACAGACAGGAGACACTGATCCAACATGGCAACCACAGACCAGAGGAGAGAGACGGAGAGAGACAGAGAAGGAAGAGAGGGAGAGAAGGGATGATGAGAGAAAGCGAGAAGGAGGGAGAGTTTTAAATGTTTATTGATTAAAATTGTGTTGCAGTGAGTGACCTGCAACAGAAAATGAAATAAGTAAATGAAATAAGTGCATTTATTGAAGTATTTGTGAGTGAAATGAATTGTACTTATCCTCTTTTGTTGTCTGCCTCAGGTGTTCCGGCTAAAAGAGTCCCTCTACTGCATTTAGTATTTTTAATAGTGCTGTCAATCGATTCAAATATTTAATCGTGATTAATCTTATGAATGCCATAGTTAGCTCATGATTAATCACAAGTTAGTCGCACATTTTTGTCCCTTGAATAATAATTTTAATGCTCTTATCAACATCAAAAAACTGGATAGGTGTCATGGTTCATGTTTTATTTTGATATTTGTCCTGTCTGCCTGTGTTTTCAAGTTTTACTTCCTGTTGTTTTAATTGTTTGCCCCGCCCTGATGCGTCTCACCCGTGTCTCATGTCTTGTGTATATACCTGTGTTCTCTTCTGCCCTTTGTTCGTCCGTTGTCTTTGTCAGTGTCTTATCATGGCAGTTTAGTTTTGATTTTTAGATCTTTATTTGTTGTTTTAAAATAACTTTCACAGCAGTCCTGCATTTTGGGTGCTCCCTCTGTTTCAGCGTGACAATAGGCTTAATTTGTGGAATTTTGTTTATTTTTTATCGCAATTGTGTTTACAACACTGCTGTACTAAGGGCGATGACACAGCACACAGCAGAGCTAACACTTTAGTGGAGAAAATAAGTCCAGCGGCAGAAGTAAGTAATAGTGAGACAGATATGACTCCTGCTGCGATACGCTCCTCTGTGAGTTTATGGAAATAACGGCACAACTCAGAGGAGAGAGGATGCAAAACTTATCAAAGGTAAGCGTGGATTCACCGTGTGTTTTGGAGCGGAGTTTATATTATGTTTTTCACGTATGAATAACATCAGCGCACCTGACAGGGCTTCTCAGTTTCGTATGTCGTAATTGTTTTGCCTCCTGTTTACAGTTGCATCCTGTAGATTTTTTAACATTACCAGCAGTGGCCACAGCTTATGAAAAAACTAGTTTGTGATAAAAAACAAAAAGAACACTGTTAAAATTAACTCATTAATAACGCAATATTTTTGACAGCATTAATTTTTACATTATTACACTTTTAATGTAATAAAGAGATATTTATATTTTTGTACTCAGGTTTGATTGAATATTTGTCCACACTGTTTTGATACTGCAAACTAAATAAATATTGAGATCACTTACCTGTAGATACCTGTATTTTGACATGAGCTCACCCAGTTAAGGTTGAGCTGCTGTGTCTGCATGTACATCATCGAAGTTTATTCAGCACCTAGTGCTCCGTAATTCGTGGTCTAAGCCTCTCTCTCTCTGTAGTTTCAGCTTGTAGTTTCAGCCTGATCTAGCCTAGCCTAGCATCATGGCTAAAACTCTCGCCCCCCTTTCCTGCTCTAGTTGCAACATGTGGAGTGAGAACCCTGGCTTATTTGATAGTGACAGGGATAGTTGCGCTAAGTGCAGCGTAGTGGCAGTCCTCGAGGCCAGGGTTACAGAGTTAGAAACGCGGATCCGCCTTGGAGGCGCTAGCCGAAGTTATAGTCAGGCAGTAGCAGGGACCGCGGACCGCATTAGCTTGAGCGTAGCTAGCGAGAGTAGCCCCCCGGCGCATCCCGTGCAGCCGGGACCAGACCAGGACAGTTTTGTGACAGTTAGACGCAGGCGCAGGGCTAAGACCAGGACTGCAGATCAGGGACACATAGCTGAGTGCAGGACTCCAGGAGACCAGGGACACAGGGCTGAGAGCAGGGCGCCCCGTCCGGAACAGGTTCGCCCCTTGAGCTGGACGCGGGACACTCTAGTGATAGGGAGCTCCATAGTCAGACGTGGAACTGACTGCAGCTTCCACAAGTTGTTACCCTGTAGACAGACTGGGTGACATCGAGGGGAATCTTAGGCTTTTAAAGAGAAGTAAGAACAGGTACCGCCGGATCGCTATACACGCTGGGGTAACGATACTCGGCGCGGGTCAGTCAGAGGTGGTGAAGTTGCAGATAGCGGCAGTTTGTGATTTGGCTAAGTCGATGTCGGAGTCCGTGTACTTCTCTGGCCCCCTTCCAAATTATGCCACTGTGAAATGTTCAGCCGCTTCAGCTGTCAACCAGTGGTTGTCCAATTGGTGCCCGCCAGAATGGTGTCGCTTCATAGATAACTGGAGGGCATTTGAGGGGAAGTCCAGGCTTATACGTAGGACGGCATCCATCCCACCGCTGCTGGGTCCTCCTCCTAGCGCAGAATATTATGGTTAGTCTTAGATGACCATCAGGTAAGACTAGCACACAGACTAGCTCAGGGAGTGTCAGTGACGCTAGGAGCAGAGTAGACTAGTGAGGCACTGCTCTGTTAGCGAGAACAGCTCCAAACAGGCTGAGACTGTGTGTGCGCCACGCACAGGGGCCTCCTCTGAGCCACCCTGCATGAACAATTCTCCCAGACTGGCTGAGGTTGTGTATGTCCCACGCACAAAAAGCACAAACAAACATACCTAAACTCTGATAGGAAAGGTATCAGATCTCCTAACTCAATAGAAATAAATACATGCACTAAATAAACAAAATAAATGTATAAAAAAGCACAAATAAAACTCAACTAAAGTCTGATAGGAAAGGCGTCAGGTTTCATAACTTAATAAAATAAATAATTGTGTTGCAAACAAACAATTTAAGCATGTAAAAAGCACAAATAAAAGTCAACTGAACTCTGATAGGAAAGGCGCCAGATCTCATAACTTAATAAAAATAAATACATGTGTCGCAAATAAACAAAATGATAAGTGTGTAAAATGTGGACTGCTAAACATCAGGTCCTCTCTTCTAAATCTCTTTTAATAAATGAATTAATTGGCGACTTTAATATTGATCTTCTAGCTTTAACTGAAACATGGCTTCAGGAAAATGATTATGTTAGACTAAACGAATCTACACCTCCAAGTCACGTGAACTTTCAAAGTGCCAGGAGCACTGGTCGAGGTGGCGGTGGTGGCCGCCATTTCTCACTCCAGCCTAATTCTCAGCCTCAAATCTAATTATACATTCCGCCTCCTTTGGAAAGCCTCGCACTATCGACATGCACCAACTGGAAAAACCAAAAGCTGTTATATTTATAACAATCTACCGACCTCCTGGTCCTTATGCCGAAGTTTCTGACAGAGTTTTCTGACTTTATTTCAAGTTTAGTTTTGGAATGGGAAAGGATTGTTATAGTTGGAGATTTCAACATTCATGTTGATAACAGCAGTGAGTGCCTCAGCAGTGCTTTTGGTGCTCTCCTGGATGGGATCGGTTTTACCCAGAGTGTGAACAAGCCGACTCACTGTCACAATCACACTCTCGATCTCGTCCTAACTTATGGTATTGAGATTAGTGATTTACTTGTAATTCCTCAAAACCCTATACTCTCTGACCATTTTTAATAACCTTTCAATTGCATTAAAAGACTATCCAGCTCAGCAGGAGAAAACTATAATGAAAAGAACAATATCAGAAAATCGGTAGTCGAAGTTCAAAGAAATAATCGAGCCAGTATTAAATGATATGCCCTGTGACAATGAGAACAACTTTAATCCAATTATCATGGATCAGTTTGTGGATAGGACAATGCTCACCTTAAAATCTGCTCTGCGTTGCAGCTCCGCTTAAAACAGAAAGCATTAAACCAAGACCTCCGGCCCTTGGTATACTCCAGAATTGCGATCACTCAAACAACACGTAAGACGCGACAGAGAAGCTCTGGCGCCGCCGCTCCGAGCAGTCTCTGAAGGCATGGAAGCTCTGCCTGCTCTCTTTATAAGGTCGCTCTGCGAAAGCACAAACCAGATACTATTCAAACCTAATAGAAGTAAAACAAAAGCAACCCCAGATTTCTGTTCAGCACTGTAGCCAGGCTGACAAACTCGCACACTGCCCCTGAGTCTCTTCTCCCCTCAAAGTTCAGTTGTGATGACTTTCTTGAATTCTTCGACACAAAATTATAACCATTAGAGACAAGATCAACGGGCCACTCCAAAAATCAGCCCCGAGCAAATTCAGCAAATCCAGTTTGTAACACCAATATCCCACATAAATCCTCTAACAGAATTAGACAAATTTATTCCTGTCGATGAGGCGAGATTACCTCAGTCATCATGTCGTCAAACCATCAACTTGTTTGTCGACCTATTCCAGTCAAACTCCTCAAAAGAAGCTCTCCACTTAATAATAGGTTCCATCCATAACATAATAAATATGTCATTAGAAAATGGCTTTGTTCCTCAGTCCTTTAAATATGCTGTAATTAAACCACTTTTGAAAAACTCTAGCTTAAATCCTGATGAACTAGCCAACTACAGACCTATCTCGAATCTTCCATTTCTCTCAAAGATTCTGGAACGAGTTGTGGTGGAAACAGCTTTGTCACCATCTGCAGGGCAATAATTTATATGAAAATTTCAGTCTGGTTTCAGAGCTCACCACAGCACAGAAACTGCTCTGCTTAAAGTGACAAATGATTTGCTACTAGCTGCTGATAACGGGCTGGCTTCAGTCCTGGTCCTACTGGACCTCAGTGCAGCGCTTTGGACACCATTGATCACAACATTCTACTGCAGAGGTTAGAATGTGACATAGGTGTCAGAGGGACTGCCTCAAATGGTTTAAATCCTATCTATCAGATAGGTACCAGTTTGTTAGTGTAAACCAGTGCACCTCTCCCCTGCTCTAAAGTAGCTTGTGGTGTTCCACAAGGATCTGTGCTTGGTCCAATCCTGTTTACTCTGCATATGTTGCCATTAGGTAACATTATCAGAAAACCTGGCATTAATTTCCACTGCTATGCTGATGACACTCAGCTGTACTTATCAATGAAACCTAATCAGACCGATCAAATCGATAAGCTCAGTGCATGTGTGAAGGACATCAAAACCTGGATGACCCTGAATTACCTGCTCTTAAACCCTGAAAAACAGAGGTCATTGTTGTCGGTCCTAAGGTCAGAGAGATTCTCTGTCAGACCAGATAATCTCACTTGACAATGTGAGTATAGCCTCTAGCTCTACTGTAAAACCTTGGAGTCGTATTTGACCAAAATCTCTCATTCACAGCTCATATAAACCAAGCTTGTAAAACTGCATATTTTCACCTCAAGTAAACATAACTAAAATCAGAAAAATTTTGCCTAAAATGATGCTGAAAAACTTATCCATGCATTTGTTACATCCAGACTAGATTACTGTAATTCTCTCTGCTCACCGTCTGCACTAAAGGTACTTTAAGAAGCTTCCAGTTGGTCCAAAAATGCAGCTGCCAGAGTCCTAACAGGAACTAAAAGACGGATCACATCAGTCCTGTGTTAAAATCACTTCACTGGCTTCCTGTCGAGTTTAGGAATTAAATTCAAAGTTCTCCTCCTGACATACAAAGCCTTAAACAATATGGCCCCATCATATCTTCAGGATGCCATTGTCCCCTATCAGCCAAATAGAGCACTTCGCTTCTCAGAATGCAGGATTATTAGTGGTTCCTAGAGTGTCTAAAAGTACAGTGGGGAGAGCCTTCAGTTACCAAGCTCCTGTGTTATGGAATCAACTCCCTGTTGATGTTAAACAGGCACCCACAGTCTCTTTTATTTAAGACCAGGCTTAAAACCTTCCTCTTCGGAATAGCTTATGACCAGGTTACTTAGTTGATGTCACTAAGATAAGCTGCCGCAGGAGATAAACAAGCTGGGGGAAGTGTGGCAACCTGAGCACTGTCCTCTGTTTCCTCCTATTTTCTCATCAGCATCACTCACTATGTTCTCATCTGTAGTTTGTTCATTGCTATTCACATAAAGTGTCTCCCTGTCCCACTCCCCTGTGGAGTGGAACTTTCAGACGCCTGATGGCAGCTGGACCTCTCTCCTCCTCCTCCTCGCCTGGCTCCTCCTCTTCGCCTGGCACCTCCTCCTCGCCTGGCTCCTCCTCCTCGCCCGGCTCCTCCTCGCCTCTTCTCCCCTCCTCCTCGCCTCGGCCCTTCCCCACCTGGGTAGCTGTGGTCATACTGAACTGGCCCACGGGCCTGGACATCTATAGCCTGTCCGTCCATGGGAGTGGATCCCTCCTTCACTGTAGTTCTCCCCGAGGTTTCTTCTTTTTCCCAGGACCCTGGGTTTTTTGGAGTTTTTCCTTGCTGAGAAGGAGGGTCTAAGGACAGGGGATGACTGGACCATGTTTCATTTGCTGCTTTACATGAATGTTGTTTATTCCTGTTTTGATATGTCTGTGTGTATGTTTTACTCATCCATATCTTGGAACGCCCTTAGAGGCTACTGTTGTTGCGATTTTGGGCGCTACAAAATAAATTGAATTGAATTGAATTGAAATTATTTTACTGCCATGCTTGTTTTTAACTTTGTCTTTCTTGTAAATATTTTTGTTTATTTCTTTGTGCTGGTGAAATAAATGCACCTTGCGTCTGCACTGGAAATTCAGTTTCATTCACACCTTGTGCTATTTACATCAAAATGAAGTCAAGTATTTACATTGCTATATGTATTATACATTTATTACCAAAAACAGAGGGAGAGAGGATGAAGAGGGAGTGGGAAAGGCTGAAGGCTGAAGGCAGGTCTGGGCGATATGGTCAAAAGTGTCGATTTCTCTTCACATTTCCATTCTCATCAGATTGTTACTGAAGACACTGTAAACTGATTTCGTTTACATTTGTGTAGATCTGCTGTATAGGTCAAATTTGTTTTCATTAGAATCAGATCTTTAACAGTGTCAGTGGTTTAATTTCACAATAACAAAAAAAAATTTTTTAGTTTAGTTTATTAGTTTATTTGACAGGGACAATGCACATAAAAACATTGACCTAGACAAAAGAGGTAATATGTTTGTGCCAGGTTATAGCAAATATGCTAATTTCCACCTGCAGTCCCTGGACAGGTTAATATAAAATGGCAGATATGCCAAAAAAATAACATGAAAAACAACTTACAAAATGGTAACTCAGTCCTAGAGATAAGATCAGTCACATTCATACATCACAACCACACGCACTATATACATTTCATATTTCTGTATTCACACAGTTTATTAATGTGTGCATGTTTGAGTGGATAAAAGCCATCGTTTGGTCAGACGTGCAAACATTCCATAATTTTTACTTAAATTAATTTTACAATAACAAAAATAAAAATAAAAGTAAAAAAGTCCGCAGTAAAGTTGTTTCATAATTATCCTCCATTTTTCAAAATATTAAAAATCTGTATTAATCCAACTTATTTATTATTCAGGAGGAAGAGAAAAAAGAGACAGAGAGACAGAAGAATGAGGAGAAGAGGAAAAATATGAGAGAAATTAGAAATGAGAGGAGGAAGAGAGGGGTGAGATAGAGGGAAGGAGGGGAGGAGAGGAGGGGGAGGAGTGAAATAAAAGGGAAATGGGAGGAGGAAGAGAAGAAGCATCAAAACAAAATGTGCCCATTAGTTAAACCACAAGATCATAACTCAAACTGTCTCTGGAGTAAACAGGGAGGTGGAGGCCCTTTCAAATATAGATGAAAATAAGCGAAAACTGCAATGTTTCCACTTGTAAATTTACTTTTTATCAGCAAAATTTAAAAAAAAAAGTGAGAATATTTAGTTGTGTGACACATTGTAATTGATGTCTCGCATAATATTTGGTTGATTTATGGAACTGTGTGGTGTTTTTTGTACTGCCAGACCTAAAATGTAAATTTTTTTTCTACTGTTAGGGGTTTGAATTAATACATAAGGTGCACTTAGGCCAAAGATGTTCATTATGTCTTATTATGTACTTTAACTTCTTAGGTTTTTATTAAGACAATGTAGTCAGGTGTATTTACTTTGCTGACATTTTTCACATGTCCCAATCCCACAAGAACAAAAATGCAACGTCATTTATGAAATTCAATGCAAATCGTGCAATAAATCATACTCAGGGGAAACTGGCCGGGCATTTCACGTCGGAAAAAAGGAACACCAAAAAGAATGCGAAAAGGAAACAGCAGGGAGACTCACCAGAACACAAAGCGACAAATCAGAACAGGAAAACCTAAAATCTGCCATATCAGACCACTGCACACTTGACTACATTGTCTTAAAAAAGAACCTAAGAAGTTATAAGCTGCACTGTCAAATTAAAGGATTTTATAGTCTGAAAAAGCCGGTATATAAAATGCATTTATTCAGCTGTGTTTTTATTGCTCAAAAATACCTTTAAAGACATGCATTATTTCTGTGCATGGGGTCGCCTCTTCACAGCTCTTACCTGCAAATCAACCTGTACGTGTTCTTAGGCCTGTCACAGTGAATACTATATCCACTTATCGTTCAATAGAGCACATGTGTCAAACATGCGGCCCGGGGGCCAGATCCGGCCCTCCAAGACCTTTAATCTGGCCCTCGGCTGATTTTTCTATTAAAATACTTAAAATTTTCTGATTTTTCTGTTAATTTTCTGCACCGTTTAGCATAGCAGCGTTTCCGCCGTTTCTGTACGTTGCAACTCCCACCAGAGCAGCACAAATGAAGACTTTCCTCTTTCCAAAAGCTCTTAAAGGACGATCGTTTTGACTGTCGACCGTGACCCTCATCAGCAAAATGTCAAAAAATGAGAAAAGCAGATGCTGAGTTCAGGATTTCCCAAGAAAAATAGTCTAATTCTTATTTGTTGACAGAGGTGAATGGGAAATCTGTGCTCAGTGTGTTTGGAACACGTGGCGTTGCTCGAGGAATATAATCTTAAACACCACTACGAGACACAGAGAAAAATACAATAACTTGAAGAGAGAACTGAGTTTTCTGATCCGACCCTTTTGGGATCAAAGTAGGTTGCATATGGCCCCCGGACCAAAATGAGTTTGACACCCCTGCAATAGATAGATGGAACAATTATTTTTGAGGGTCAGTATTTATAGTTTTCATCTTTTGTACAAGTGAGGGTCTTTTTTTTTGTACCACATTGGGATTTGAGCCATGGAGGCTTGAATAAATGACACTGATTCATTACACAAGCTAAGTAATAAACTGTTTAATTCAGCTATTTGTTTCTTCATTAAGTTGGTGTTTTTTAATCATATTCAACATTTTAGAATTTTTTTTTTGGAGATAATTCTACTTAATTTATAATGAATATTTAAAACAATCGTAACAGGTTGCACCAAAGTGATTTTTAACAAGAAACAACACCTAAAACTTCGACATAGACAAACTTTATTGATCCACAAGGGAAATTATTTTAACGCAGTAGCTCACGCATCACAATATAATATAAAAATAAAGATTAAAAAATATAAATGATAATAATAAATTCTAAATCAGTAGCAAGAGACAGATGTGGAATTAGTCATAATTCTGTAAATGTATATGTACAAGTCAAATAAAATAAGTAATAAAATCTCAGTTATATACAACAGGTCATAGGAAGACAACAATAAAACAAATATATATAAAATAGTACATGAAAAAGTAGCTGAATACACAAAGTTAAAAATCTAAAGATGACAGTTTTAAAATGAGATAAGGAGGAGCTTGACCCATGCCATTCGCTCTTGTTCACTTCTCTTCTACTGATTTGGCGTACCAGATACTTTAGCCCTACATAGGCAGCCTTCCTCTATACATTTTTGGTACCAAGTCCAAATTTCCTTGCCAGTTGGTGAAGTTTTTCCAAATTTTGCATTGAAGGCTGCACAGTCTTGGGTGACTGTGTGCGAGCAGATTCCAAAACACAAAATGACTTCTCTTTGGGAGTGAACAGCTCAACCTGAAAACCGAACCAAAATAAAACATGAAATATAAAATCTTGATCTGTTTCTATACATTCTATACAAATTTAAGCTGCCAAAATTATTGCCCTGTGAAATGATGTCAGTTTCGCGTCCAACATTACATCACACATTTCTTGCATATTTCCCACTTTTCTGCATCTTATAACTAACTACATGTCTATAAGAACATTCCCTCAGACGGCGCTTCTCATTTCGCCTTAAACCATCGTCGACCAAACCAACAAAGATGGCGCGCCGTTGCCGGGAGCGATCATCTGCATACGTTTGCGGAAGAGCAGTGATCCAAACGGAGAGGTCCGATTGGTTAGTAAGGAGCCCGAGGATAGAAGTTAGTTACGGAGAGAGATTGAAGGGGGAGAAGGTGGGGTTCTGTTGGAGGTGTTACCCGCAGAGCCATAACTGGAGCCTGGGGGGCCAGCCTGGGGGCCCAACTGAGACCCCCCCAGGAGTGAGGACAAGATTAGACTGGAAAATGTGCGTCTGATACATGGTTATGAAGAGAGGAATGTGTTGGTTTTATAGTGTGTTTTTGCAGTTATGTAAGAGTTCTGTACTTGTAGAAATGGTGAGATGACAAAAATTAAGAGATTCAGCTAAGAGTACCGTTACTTGAAATAGTATTACTCAAGTGAAAGTACTACGTAGTGGTTCAAGATGCAATATGTAGCTTTTTTGCTGGAGTTTGCCACCGGCTTGTCTCTTGAGTATGTTCCTCAGTTTGGCAGCAAAGTAGAATTAAAATCTGCAATTGTTTGTTGTTTTTTTCTTTTGTTTTTTGCTATTTCAAGTACTATGTGACGTCACGCAGGACTGCCCTGATTACAAACACGTGGCTGCACACCAGTAAAGCATACATGTGGCAAAAAGAGGAGTGAAAGTGTGCTTCTGTGGCCCAGTCTGTGTATCCTGAGCAGCTTTACAGAAACATTTAGTGCATTTCTTCATGTGTTTGTAGTTGCCACTGCCTCTGGAGCTCGATAACAGACAGCAGAGTGTTTGTTTCTGTTGGAGAATGTTCATGAACAGATCAACTCTTCTTCACTGCTCTTTGTTGTCCATCGATGCACCAACAGTGAAGCTCCAGTATTTTGATATCTGTCCAGCGACTCGTGGTGCAGGTCTACGTCACACTGTTGGGTGTAGTGTCTGGTATTGTTCAGAAGTTGGCGATACGATACATATCTCGATACAGTGAGCTTACAATTCAATACGATATATTTCAAATCAATTCGATACGGTTCAATAAAAAATAAAGTCTAAATCATGACTGTGATACTAAAAGTCTTTGTCAAACCGCGTCTTGTGCAAAGTGAATATGAAACACCCATTTTAATCATCAAAACTGTGAATATGTATATGTTTTCCTCTAAACATGCAACAATACTGTAGCATTGTAACTATATATATATATATATATATATATATATATATATATATATATATATATATATATATATATATATTTGGTTTATGGTTTATTTTGAGCACAGTACACAAGATCATATCTACAGACATGCAAACTCCAAATACAAGAAACGAAAAGAAAGAAGAAGAGAAAAATATAATAATAAATATTTAAACAAGGACCAAGACCAGGATCAAACTTGTTTACATGCATGCCCGAAAAGGAGTGGGAAGAAGTAAAAAAAAAAAAAAAAAAAAAGTATTAGTAATATATTAGTAAAGTATTAGTAGTAATTTAGTGAAATACACCAGAAAATTCTCTTGCCGATATATCCACGCTATTGATACTATATCATCACATTAAACGATACAATATTTTAATATTTTGCACAGCCCTAGTTGGGTGTGTCTTATAGCCGGGTGTCACGCCCAGAGCAGCCTGGGCTCATTGTCATGGAAACACTCCCCGATTAACAGACCCGTGCCAAGTCAGCCCCGAGCGAACCATGCCCGTGGAAATGAGGCTAAGTCATTTCTGTTGGAGGTTCACTGCTTGTCTCCATGGAGATATTAATGCTTTGCTTGAAATGTCACAGTTTTTTTTTTCTTTCATTAAAAACACACATACAAGTGGAATAAATGCAATAAAGTTTATCGCCATGCAGGACAATTTTAAAGCAATAGCATCGTCATGGAGATAGTGAAAAGTTACATATACCTCTTTTCCACCGCAAAGAGCCAGGTGCTGGTTCTGGGCTGGTGCTTGTACCAGTTCGGTGCTGGTGCTTCCTGTCAATTATCCAAGAACCGGTTCGTTTTTCCACCAGCTGAGAGCCAGAAAAGTGCTACGTCCCTGCACATGCTGCCGTTGTCCTAGCAACTCAACAGTGGTCAGCTCTGATCATAACAACACTGGGGGACGATCGCTACAGATCTGTTCTGCTGCTATTCATTTTACAAACGTTCTTGTCAATCCAAAGACGAAACATACAGCTCTTTGCCATTGCTATGGGCAAAGGATGTGTTCCTGAACAAAATTAATTGTTGCTCCGCAGGTGGGACCACCACAGGCCGAAGCTAAATGGTCCACTGCTCTGTGGGCCGAAGCTAAGTAAGCCATTGCTCCACTGATGTGTTTTATGTAATAAATACACTAAAGTCACTCTCTCGACCGGGAAAACACGGTGTCCAAAACGTGTGTCGTGGGCATCTGAATTCAAATTCAACCATTACACATGACTTCATATGAAGTGCGTCACAATAACCATGTCCCTAGCACCCTACATGACCAGGTCTCGTTTCTGGACCAGCCTTTAGTTGGTGCTGAGTTGGAACCAGTTCTTCAGGGCCAGAGCAATATTTATTTGTGTGGAAAAACTGGTTCAAGATTTGGCACTGGCTCTGAACCAGCACTGGAACTGCCTTGGTGGAAAAGTGGTAATAGTGCACGTTTAAAAGTCACTGCTCTTTTTCTCTCTCTCCCAGGTCATTATGGACATGTTCCTTAGTTTAGTTTGTGCTTATTTATCATCATTGGAAGTTTCCTTTGCTCAGACACTCTTGGTAAAAGTGAGATATTTTTTTATTATTATTACATCGTGCTCCAAAACAATGACTTACCCACCCTCACCCAATGCAAAGTATGCACTTCTAAAGAGGATTTATTAAAGCTACACTCTGAGACATTTTAAGTGGCCTAAATTGAGCCGTTAAACATTACGATACAAAGGCAAATATCTGGCAGCTCATCTCTGCGGTGTAATTATGCTGCATGCTGTACTCTCACATCCCCACGTACTCCTCTTTCCTTCCCTTTCACACCCCTTTCTTTATCCGTCTCTCTTCTTTCTTTCCTTTTCTCTCTTCTCTTGCTTTCCTTCTCATTGTTTTCTCTTCTCTCTCTGTTTCTCCTCTTTCCACCCTTCTTTCTCTGTCACACCTTATTTGTCTCTACTCCCCTCTCTTTGCCTCTGCAACTTCCTCCCTCACTCTCTTTCTTTCTCGCTCTCTCTATTCTCTTTCACTCCATTTGTCTCTGTTGTTTTCTCCCACTCATCATCCCCTTTCTATCACTTTCTATCTTTCACCCGCTCTATCTCTTTTATTTCCTCTCATTCATTGTTCTCTCTTCCCTTTATCTATCTCACTCTCTTTGTCCTCTTTCTCTCCCTCTATTATTGTTTGCTGTCACTCATTGCCACCTCTCTCTCATCGCTCTTTTTCTCTCTTTCTTCCTCCCCTTCTCTCTCCCTCTGTCCATCACTCTGTCTTTCTCTTCCTCTCTCCCCTTCCTTCCTCCCTCTCTCTCCATTCCCCTCTCTCCCTCTCTGTCTCTTCCTCTCTCTCTCTGTCACTCTCTTTCTTCCTCTCTCTCTCTCTCTCTCCCTTCCTCTTTTTCCCTCTCTCATCACTCTGTCGCTCTCTTTTTCTTCCTCCCTTTTTCTCTTCCTCTCTCAGTCACTCTGTCTCTCTACCTCTCTCTCTCACCCTTCCTCTCTCCCTCTCTCGATCACTCTTTCTCCTCCTCCCTCTCTCTCCATTCCTCTCTCTCTGTCACTCTCTGTCTCTCTCTTCCTCTTTCTTCCTATCTCTCTCTTCCTCTCTCCATCACTCTCTGTCTCTCTTCCTTTCTCTCTCCCCTTCTCTCGTCACTCTCTCTTCTTCTCTCTCTTCTTCTTCTCTCTCCCCCTCTCTTCATCACCCCCCCTCCATCACTCTCTCTTCTTCTCTCTCTCTCCCTCTCTCCATCACTTGCTCTTCTTCTCTCTCTCCCCCTCTCTCCATCACTCTTTCTTCTCTCCCCACCCATCACTCTCTCTTCTCTCTCCTCCTCCTCCATCACTCTCTCTTCTCTCTCTCCCCCTCTCATCACTCTCTCTTCTCTCTCCCCCTCCATCACTCTCTCTTCTCTCTCTCCCCTCTCATCACTCTCTTCTCTCTCTCCTCCATCACTCTCTCTTCTCTCTCTCCCCTTTCCATCACTCTCTCTCTTCTTCTCTCCCCCCTCTTTCCATCACTCTCTCTTCTCTTTCTCCCCCTCCATCACTCTCTCTTCTCTCTCTCCCCCCTCCATCTCTCTCTTCTCTCTCTCTCCCCCCTCCATCACTCTCTTCTTCTCTCTCTTCCCCTCCATCACTCTCTCTTCTCTCTCTCCCCCCTCCATCTCTCTCTTCTTCTCTCTCTCCCCTCTCCATCACTCTCTCTTCTCTCTCTCCCCCTCCATCACTCTCTCTCCCCTCTCCACCACTCTCTCTTCTTCTCTCTCTCCCCCTCTTTCCATCACTCTCACTTTTCTCTCTCCCCCCTCCATCACTCTCTCTTCTCTCTCCCCCCTCTCCATCACTCTCTCTTCTTTCTCCCCCTCTCCATCACTATCCATCTCTCTTCCTCTCTCCCTTCCTTTCTCTCCATCTCTCTCTCTTCCTCTTTCTCATTTGCACTCTTTCTCTCCCTCCATCACCCACCTCTCCCTCTTTCTGTCTCTCCCTCTCTCCCTGCCTCACTCTCTTTGTACTTTTCCTCTCTCTCACGCTCTCTCTCTTTCTCTCCCTCCATCACCCCCTCTCCCTCTGTCATGCTTTCTTTCTCTCTGTCTTTCTCCATCCATCTCTCCCCTCCTGATCTGTAAAGTTTGATTATGCGGCCGATCTCTTAAACCCCCTCACAGTCGTTTAGGGCGTCTGACGGCGGGAGATTTGTGAGCGGACTTGTGCTTATGAAATTGCCGTGGCGATCGCGGTGTCTCTCGGAGTGCCATAAAGCGCTTCTCTTTTACGGCACAGATGGATGGGTGGGTGTAAGGACATGACAGGAGCCACAAGGGGGGGCTGACACCGGATGACCTCAAAAAGAGCAGCAGCAGCAGAAGAAGAGCACTGAACGCCGGGTAATGAGGGTTTAAGTGCACGACCGTCGCCCTCTCCATTAAAACATATTGAGTTAAGTGGGACTGAACGCTGCATTAAGTACAGTGACATTAGCTACACACGCCAACACCGTCACAACCGCTAATGACATAACAAAGACTACTGTACGACCCACAAAAACACACACACCACACTGAAAAGTACATAGATCTTTGTACAATTATACAGGGTGTCCCAAAACATTTCACAGGCCAGTAATTTTGGCAGTTCTTGTTGAAATAACCTCCAGTTTCACAGAATGTATAGAAACAGATCAAGATTTTATATTGAATGTTTTATTTTTGAGCCGTTCACTCCCAAAGAGAAGTTATTTTGTGTTTTGGAATCTGCTCTCACAGTCACCCAAGACTGTGCAGCCTTCAGTGCAAAACTTGGAAAAACTTGCAAACTGGCAAACTGGCAAACAAATTTGGACTTAGCAAGGTGTACCAAAAAATTAAAGAGGAAGGCTGCTTATTCCAGGGTAAAGGATCTGGTACGCCAAACCGTCCTTCGAGGAATCTGGGTTTCCAAATTTGTTCTCCTTATGGGTTTCTTGTGACTTTGAACTTGCTTGTCGATGATGGTCTACCAGATCCTATGCATAAAAAAATAATCCATCCATCCATTTTCTTCCACTTATCCAGAACCTGGTCATGGGGCAGCAGTCTAAGCAGGGACTCCCAGACTTCCTCCACTCCGGACACTTCCTCCAGCTCCTCCGGACGGACCCCGAGGCGTTCCCAGGCCAGACCCAGAGACATAGTCCCTCCAGCGTGTCCCGGGTCTTCCCTGGGGCCTCCTACTGGTGGAACATGCCCAGAACACCTCCTGAGGGAGGCGTCCAGGAGGCATCAGAACAGATGCCTGAGCCACCTCAGCTGCTCCTCTCAACGTGGAAGAGCAGCAAATCTACTCCGAGCTTCTCCCGTGTGACCAAGCTCCTCACCTTATCTCTAAGGGTACGCCCGGCCACTCTGCGGAGGAAACTCATTTCGACCGCTTGTATCTGTGATCTCATCCTTTCGGTCATTACCCAGAGACCATAGGTCATGAGCTCTGGGTGCATGTCAAAAAATAAAATAAATAATAAATAAATAAAATAAATCAATTACAAAAAACATAAACATTTAATTAAATTAGATTAAAAAATTAAAATAAAGAGGGAAATTTAAGGGGACTTTAGAATGTGAAGTAAGTGAGCTATTTACTTACTGTTTGGATTCAAAAGCACAGCTACTTAAAATGTATACTTAACCTCCTGAGACCCTGTGGCCCCATACGAGGACATTACATTTTTGCCTCTTAGCACCATGATTTTCAATTATTTTAAACTTTCACCTGTAATCAACTAAAAACCTCTACAGCAGCTCCCGAAAGTAAAAAAAAACTGCATGGTAAAGTTTAGATGCAAAATTTATGAATAAAACCAATGTATTTATGTACAATAATGTCTCTTCATGTATCTTAATGTATCTTCATTTGGCATTAAAATTTGACACATTTTATTGACCACAGCAGACGAGAGCATCAGTAAATGTCATGTCCTCGTTTGAAGACATTGGGACTATGTTATATTATTGATTGTACATGTTGTTAGGTAAACTTGGGAATATTTAGATGAGTTTACAGTTATAAATTGCTGGACGTTTCTGCTGCTATAGGGAAACTGCTGCCTGTCTCCACTTTTTGCACCTCTACTTTTTTTGTAACGATTGAAAACCATAAAACATTTAAACTGTGGACCACATTTTCAGGCCTTTTTGTGTGTTTTTAACCTCACTCACTGAACCCCAACCCGCTCACGGTCGACCTACGTCACATTTGGCAGGTTTAGGGCTTGAAATAAACAGCTAATTGCTGTGTTGTTGTTTTTTTTGTAATTTATTTATACATTTTAATGTTTTTACATTTTTTAACCAATGGTGTCATACAGAAGACTTACTTAGTAGGTCCTACTTATCCCAAATAGCAAGAAGAAATGAAAAATGCACACCAGACAAAAGCTCGGGTCTCAGGAGGCTAAATAAATGGTCACATTTTTATACAACACTTTTCCACACTGTAGGTGAGGTAGTTTAAGTGTCTCACCCAAGGACATAACGGCAGCATTCATCTGTGGAAGCCAACGTGTGGACCTGAACGCTCCACCAGTGATGTTTATGTGGAGAGCAGGATTCAAACCGACAAACTTCTGATCAGTAGACAAACGTTCTACCAACTGAGCTCCCACCTAAGTCCAGTACTTTACTACTTTTACTTCACTCCACCACTGACTTATTATTATTTGTATAGTTTTACCAGCGCTCGTCCAGCCATATGGATCCTGTATGGATTTCCCATGTTGGAGAGGCCAGTGATGATAGCGGCTCTTATCTGGCCTACTTCACATGAACGCCAACGAGATGCAGCGCTAAATGGTTAACCAGCCTTAAGAGACAAGGGGCCGTGACTAATGTGTCCGCGGGCTGCTGCAGATCCTCCATCACCACGGCAACAGAGGCCCTGCCGACCACGCTGGATTTCAGAAAAGAATGAAGAAAGGAACGGCCAGTGTGCATGTGTCAGTTGGAGTTTTTATGAATACAGCTTATTTATTTTCATCAATTGGATTCACTCCCTCCTCTTCTTTTTTTTTGTTTTGTTTTTTTGTTTGTTGGTCAGTTTGGTCTTTTAGCTTATAAGCGATCACTCGGCTCTGAAAGATGGTTTAATATTTCATTTAAAGGTTCTATAATTACACAAAAACGACTCTTGTGAGCTTTACGCCATGTTAGAACGTTACTAAATCATCAACAATATACTTAGAATTGTGTTTTGTTTCATTCACATGTTTGAGTAACTCTTTATTATTAGTATGTGTACATTTTCAAAGCTCAAAATGCTCTGTTCCACCTTGTGAGGTCATCTAGTGGTAGCTTTCAAGCCAACAGCTCCCTTCTACTTTTTAGTTCAGTAGAAATGGGCAATTCCGTGGCTGAAATTATCCACATGATTCTAACAAAGTTGTATGGAGTTTAAAAACGCAATGGAGCACTTCCTGTATTACCATATGACATCACAAGGTGGAACTTAAAAAACTAAATATATTTTGTGATAAGAATAACCACCCTGTACTGATTTTTTCCCTTTGTATTTGAGCATAATGGCCCAGTAGAGATAAATCGTATAAGCAACTCCATTGTCCAATAATCAGGAAGTACCCGTTAGCAGGCTAGTTGTCATTAGGAAAAATTTAGACCACTGCAAACCATTTAAAATGAACTAGTTTCATTTGCCATGGTTTTAAAACTGTAAAAAATCAGGTACTCAATCAAAATAATCAATGTATAAATGACTTTGGGTGGATTATTCATTTTGTACAGTACTCCACAAACCCAAGTGCAATTCCCCTCACTGGTTTTATGGTTATTAAGCAAGACACGTCTCATCTCAGACTATTTCAGGTCAGCTTTAGCAACCAAATGAATCACCGCCCTAAATGACTATGACATTAATCATATCACATATTTTCTTTGCCACAAACCCAGGTTGTTAAATTGGATCCACCTGACTGGCGTGATGGTTATTGTGTCAGTGAGCAAGGCTCTTGGATGTACCAGAATAGCTGTGTGTGCTGTTTTAACTTTGAGTCTGACCATTCATTTAATAAAATAAAGACTATAAGTGGCTAAAACCAAAATAGGCAAATACTACTACCAGACATGCCAACCATTACGATCTGCCCGTAATGATTACGATTTCATCAAGCTGATTACGCCATTACGACTTCCAAGTCCGTTATTACGATTTTTGCTCAGTAATAAAAATTTCAAATTCGGCGCCGTAATCCCTGCGTTGGGGATAGCCCTGCCGCCGGAGTTCCTGCGTTTGGGATTCCCCTGTGAATTACTTCAGTCGATGTATTTAGAAATGCGGTCTCTGATTGGTTCATCACAGCAAGTTCACTGTATCTCGACTAATGAAATAGCGCGACGGAATTTTTAACATATACTGAGAAGAAATGGATGATGGCTAACTCGGATGCTGAGCCCTCGAATACACCGCCAAAAGAATGCTGAAAAATCATCACAAAAACGAAAACAGTGGCTCAAAAGTTCAAAGAAGAGTATCACGAATTGTATCCCGCCATTGTGAAGTCTTCAAGATCGCAAAGTCATGCGTTATGCACAGTCTGCAACGTGCACTTCTCTGTGGCTCACTCTGGGATTTACGATGTGAAGCACGCACGAGAGAGAGAGAGAGACTGCATGTATTTAGATCTAAAAGGTTCACAAATGAAGAAATTAAAGTAATACAATACTGTAATAGTACCAGAATACTGTAATAAGCAAGTAAAGTACTATTTGATTTGTGTATGTGTGCTCAGCTTTTCTAGTCAGTCAGTGAAATTTGGAAATGTATCAGACTACATGATCATCCAATTATTCAAATCCCAGTATCAAGAGACAAACTTATTTTTATGTGTTTTAATTTGTTCACATATAACAGCAATACCTGCACAGTGAAATAAAGTTTGTTTGTTTTTTTATTATAATGTAATTTTTGTATTTTTTCTTTCAGTTGGAGTAGTCCTCAAAAGGCCTGAGGTGGCTCCATATTGCACCACAGAACCACAGACCATCTGATTTTTAAAATGTTCTCCCATACCCACCCCAGCTACGCACTTTCCTCCATCATTACAGTTTGGCAGTATTCAGGGTTAGCATGTCTGTACTACTACTACTACTACTACTACTACTACTACTACTACTACTACTACTACTACTACTACTACTACTACTACTACTACTACTACTACTACTACTACTACTACTACTACTACTAATAATAATAATAATAATAATAATAATAATAATACCATCTATGATAACCATTCATTAAGGGGCCCATATGACACTATCCAATATCTTATCTAAGTTATAATGTTTCCTCATCAAAAACATTGGTACGTTTAACATAGATCTTCTCTTAGACAGAAAAACTATCATTTCAGGCCTGACATTTCTGATTGAAATCTCTACTGAACTAAAAGGAGTTAACTTGAAAACTACTGCTTCATGACATCACAAAGTGAAACAGAATTACTCAAACACGTGTGAATGAAACACAACACAACTCCAGGTATGTTTTTGAGGTTACGATATTCTAACATAGCTTAAAGCTCAGAAGTCAATTTTGCGTAATATAGGTCCTTTAATAGACAGGGTGCCAATTCTTCTGGATCTGGTGGACCATCATTAAGATCAGAAGAGAAGGTCGAGCAAATTTGTAAATAAAATCTTACCAAGATATAAGGAAAACAAGTTTGGAAATCCAGATTCCTCGAATGATGGTTTGGCGTACCAGATCCTTACACCAGAATAAGCATTTTCCTCTGTAATTTTTTGGTACCAAGTCTGAATTTGGTGAAGTTTTTCCAAATTTTGCACTAAAGGCTGCACAGTCTTGGGTGACTGTGTGCGAGCAGATTCCAAAACGCAAAATGACAAAAATAAAACATTAAAGATTAAATCTTGATCTGTTTCTATACATTCTGTGAAAATTTGAGTTTTTTTCCACAAGAACTGCCAAAATTATTGTCTTGCGAAATGATGTTAATTTTTTTTGGGACACCCTGTATAACTGGACAAACATTTATCTGTTTTTCTACTTTTTACTCAAACACGTGTGAATGAAACAAAATACAACTCCAGGTCTGTTTTTGAGGAGGTAACGGCTTTAGAACGTGTCTTAAAGCTCAGAAGAATCCATTTTGTGTAATATTGGGTCAAAACACAATAGCGAAAGGAGACAAAGCAACACTGGATGCTCCGTGTTACAGAACTGCACTGTCAAAAATCACTTCTTGGCATCTAGAAACAGAAACTGAAAGACGTAGGACTCGATTTGAGTAGATTTGGCTTGAAATTTGAATAGAACAGATTTTTACCTTTTTACTTACACAAAAAAACAGTCAAATTCATCATATATTTTGAATTGTGTTAAATTTCCAGATACATTTGCAGGACTTTTTACAGTGTGTGATGACAGCAATAATAACACATAATACGCAAATAGATCCAAACGTGTGACGCTTATATTATCGCCTCACAAACAGTTCTGATGACTGTAGAGTGTGGAGCTGAGAACCGCACTAATAATAAAACTGTACACTTAATATCAATGCAGTAATAGTATACAACCTCCAGGTACTATTTTAGCCACATATGTGAGAGATGTTTTATCAGACAATTAGGAGAAGACTCAAAATAGCAATACGTGCACAAAGCAAAGCAGCGCTGGGAATTAATCAGTGACATGAGGGATACAGGAGGATAAAATGAAATAAACATGTAAATAAACATGGCGGCGAGGTCATTCAGCGCCACATGTGCAGACTGGGGAATACTCGGCCGCCCGTCTGCACCAACAAGGTCCTCACATGTGCTCATACCTGCTGCTCCATGACCCATCAGCAGGTGTATGACCATCTGCAGGGCTGGGCAGGGATAGATGGAGATAGAGAGATAGATAAGATAGAGAGAGAGAGAGAGAGAGAGAGAGAGAATGGGAGAGAGAGAGAAGGCAGACAGATAGAGAGAGAGAGAGATACAAATGGAAAGACAGAGAGAGATAGAGTGGTAGACACATAGAGAGATAGAGGTACAAAGAGAAACTGATAAGGTAACTTTATTTATATCGCGTTTTACAGACACATGTCTCCAAAGACGCTTTACACATTATTAACAGAGATTCTTCATTCCCTCCAGACCCGGTGGTGGTAAGATACTGCTGTAGCCACAGCTGCCCGGGGGCAGACTGACAGAAGTGCGGCTGCCAAGCCAACCGGCGCCATCAGTCCCTCCGACCAACCTCATCCCTCACACACACCACTTTCACACCTATGGTGCATGTTTTGGGTTGATGGGGGAAACCGGAGTACCGGAGGAAACCCATCCAGACACAGGGAGAACATGCAAACTCCACACAGAAAAGCCCGGGGATCGAACCCAGATTCCGGGTTTTGAGGCATGAGTGCTAGCCACTCAGCCACCGTGACAGACAGACAGAAAGACAGACAGAGGGGGATCGGTCAGCTCTATTTGAACATCGGCCATCTGAGTGTGCTATGCATTTTTTCACCTTTACAGTACTATCTTACCACCACAAAGTGCGAAATGAATGAACAGTGCAATGTAAAACACATAGGGCTACTGAAACACATTATACAAATCCAATTCATTCTGACTATACGTAAAGTGGATGAAATGCTTTGCCCAAGGATACAACATTAGCGATCACTGTCAGAGCTGTGACTCAACTTCTTATGTTTTTTCTGATTTCTCTTTATTCACAAATGGTTCAAATGTAGTTTTTCTTCTGAAGAGAACATACGATCGGAATGGTATGTTATTGGAATTCTTGCAAACATTTGATTGCTTTCAGCACATTTTTCCAGCTAACAGAAAGCCTCTAAAAGCATACTGCATACCGCAGAACAATACGCCACTTCGCTGAAAGAAAGTACATCATGTACTCTTTATTCTAGGGTTGCACAAGTTTAAGAAATCATTGTCTTGCCGCAAGTATTACCCATGTGATTACATTTGTGACGCAGGTTTAAAAAGTCAGATTCTGTTCAGAGTGCACATTGTAAACAACTCCAGGAGTGTTAACATGTAAGAGAAGATGAAAATATGAACTGATAAACACACAAGAAGCCTGTGTATTTCAGAACGTGTTTGTAGAGGTCTGAAGTACAGGTACAAGATGTTTATATAAAAAGCCACCATATGAAACAGACACTTTATTTGCCGTCTACTTTATTCCATTCTTTAAAGAGGAAATATTACACTTCACATATTTAGATCACTGTGTTACCTTTTACTGTTTTGTTTTGTACTGCTCCCCTTGCTCTCCACACTAAGTCAGTCCCCCTTCAGAGCACTACCACATGCATTCCACTGTCTCTGAAACAACTCCACGTCGCACCAGGTTTGTCAGGTTGCAGTGCACTTTGTGTGATGAATGAGTGAATAATGAGGACACCCAAGGGCCCCACACGCTGTTGGAGGCGGGGTCAGAGGGAGCAGTGTATAGGCACAAGCAGGCCATGTTTTCATGTTTTCTAATTCTGAATTTGAATTGAACACTCAGGCCTCACAGCAAGAAGGTTGCGGGTTCGATCCCCGGGTTGTCCGGGCCTTTCTGTGTGGAGTTTGCATGTTCTCCCTGTGTCTGGATGGGTTTCCTCTGGGCTCCGGTTTTCCCCATCAACTCAAAAAATGCAGCACCCCTATGAACTAACATCAAGGACCATGATGTCCACCCTCCTGTGGGCTCACCACCTGCAGAGGGGTTCAGGGGGGGGTCAGGTGCTATGAGGATTGGGCAGCAAACTGCCCCTGCGACCCAGATGGATTTAGCGGGAGAAGATGGATGGATGGATTAATTCTGAATTAATTGTGCTGAATTAAATAGTTCAGAATTAAAATATTTTCCTTTAAGTTTACATCGAAATAAGAATTCCGAATTGAGATTTACATGGAAAAATGCTAAATCGTCTTTATCTAATTCTGCTGGGGAATGGTTCTGATTGGACAGCGACACAAACGTATTTACGTTGACCAGTAGAAAACACACACTTCAGCTGCTTCTGGCTTTTCTGTCATCTCGGTTTGTCGTTACGCCGCTGACACAAACATGATTCGAACTTTTTCTGCCGTTTCATCATTCCGATGATAATGAAGCAGCAGCTGGAGAATTCTCTCCTCACGCTTTACGTCCGTGAGCTGAGGAGGAGAAGGGAAGAGTGTCGGAGAAGGAGGAAGAAGACAAACTGAGTCTGAGGCTGCCACACCTCAGCCCACTCCCACATCCCGCTCACAAATCCAAAGAGCAGAGGAGGAAAGTCCGAAGCGAAAAGCCAAATTGTCCACATAGCGTCAGAAGGGCGACCCAATGAGCATGAACAACCAGAATTATTTTTTAAAAGAATAAACATTTACATGATCGAGGAATAAATTAATCTGGCTTTAAAATCGGAAGAAATCACCCACTTACTTTGGAATTAAGTTTACTTCTGAATAATCATTTTCATTAGGAATTAAGTGTTTACATGGTCTTTTTAAAGCGGAATTCATTTTTATTCAGAATTCAATTCTTTTTATTTGGAATCAAAGCTCTCATGTAAACGTGGCAGTACTATAGAAAGTTGGGGAATTCGAATGCCTAGATGTTTGTATTGTATTGCAAATTGCAGTAAATTCTCATGTTAAATTAGAGGTATTATGAAATTGACTTTTTGGAGTTTTCAACCATGATATAACATTGTTCTCTAATTGTTCCCTAAAGCATGCTTGAAGAGGTTTATATGTCATCCATACATGAGTAATCTAGTGATCTTTACCGTGCCGTATTGGAATCCTCCTCCTCCTTGGTTTCTCTGTAAGATTCAAGCATGCACTGATGACGTATAAAACCACTTCAGGCATGTTTTGGATGAGGAAACAACGTTATAAAATGGAAGAAAGCTCCGAAAAGTCCATTCTGCGTAACACCCGTGTTTAAAAACGAATGACTAAATGCAGCGTTTCCTCTGTGGCGTGCGGGCGCTCATGTTCGCCAACTTGACAATAGCGCTAGCAGCTGTGTTAGCGATAAATGATCTCTCTCCACTGTGGCAGGCGCATTATAGCAGTGAGCTGTGAAACGGGCTATTACCAGACAAGCATCACTCACGCTCCACTGTCCAACGCGTTCTGATGAAGTGCAGTCTGTAACACACAAATTAACTCCATCTACATTCGATTACAGGCGGTTTTAACGTCATTACAAATGTGACAAAGCAGCACAATTGAGTTTCAGGCGCGAGAGGAGAGCGCGTCATGGGTGAAATATGCAGGGGTGGGATCATGTCTGACACTATGGATAGATAGAATTAATGGAGTGTTTGGTACGGGAAGGAGCTGTGTGAAGAGTTCAGTGTGTCATTTTTTTTTTCAAACTTGTATGTTAATGAAAAAAAATCTTCCAAATTTGTTGCGTTCATATGAAATCGTGATATTGTTAAGACCTAAGGCATCTTATACGATACAGAGGAAAATGTTTTATATAACCGCATATAACTTTTTAACTGTAAAAGATAAACTTACTTTTTTCCCTCTGAAAGTGCAGACATAGAGGTTTCCGTACATATTTCCGGCATTATCCTACGTCACACTCACGCTGCGTGATGACGTACGCAAAACGAGTGTCCAGTAGGAACTTTGTTTTCTACCAAACGCATGCGCTCCGTCCATTTTGATCGACTCAAACTCCTCTCGAGCCTGTATGTTTATAACAATTGAAAAAGACGCTCTAAGTGGAGTTTTTCACAAACAAATGGCAAATTACGCATCTTGGTGTGCATAATTGCGCATCCCTTGCTATTTTTATTTGAAAGGTTTATTTCACTCAAAATGAACAAATCCAAATGTAATAAACACCATGGAAATGCAGGAAGTGCTGTGGCTCTGGCCCTGGACCTGACAGGAGCTGTTTCCATGACGGCACCAGTTAAGTAATGGGGCGATTGCACTTTTTTTGTTTTTAGGGCAATAAGGATATTTTTTGTAGGTAAGGCATTTTTATGTCCAAAAAGTTATTTACACATGTTTGCTGTGTGTTTTGCATAAAAGAGTGTGAATTTTATTTTCTGCTTTTTTCTTTCATCTCTATTTCTGGTCCTGTAGCTTTTATTACAGCCACATGACACAACTACAGCAGCAGATTGTGAAATAACAGGTTGTACTGAAAAAAGGATGTATAACACTTCATTATAGGGTAAAAGGGGCAGTTTTAAAAGCAAAATTAAGAAAAAATCCAAGTGAGGAGAAATGTACTAAAATTGCCCTTAGGTCTTCGGGGGTTAAAGGTCCATCAAATGGATTCTTGGGAGCTCTCGAGACCTTGCGTTTTGCCTCTTAACACCATGATATTCCTTTTTTTTAAACTTTCACCTGTAGCCACATTGAGGGACACTGCCTGTGCAATCTTGTGGTGATATCACAATATTAAATCAAGTTCAGTGAAAAGAAAATGGTGGAGAACTCAACAAAAAGCATGGTAAAGTTTATATACAAATTTTATTAATAAAACCAACATATTTATGTACAATAATGTCTCTGTCTTCATATGGGATTAAAATTTGACACATTTTAGTGATCATAGCAGATTAGAGCATCAGTAAATGTCATGTCCTTGTTTGAGGACATTGGGACTATGTTATGTTATTGATTGTACCTTGTTCTTCGGTAAATTTGGGAATATTTTAATGAGATTACAGTTGTAAATTGCTAGAAGTTCTGCTGCTGGAGAGGAAACTGCTGCCTGCCTCTATTTTGTACCTTGCACTTTTTTTGTAACGATTGAAAACCAGAAAACATGAGCACTGTGGACCACGTTTTCATGCCTTTGTCTGTGTTTTTAACCTCGCTCACTGAACCCCTACCCGCTTATGGTCAACTTACATCACATTTAATATGTTAGGGCTTGAAATAAACAGCTGATTGCATTTTATCTACACATTTTAATGTTTTTACAGTCCAAGTACAAAAGGCAACTCTGTCAAAATCGACTCTCCACTGTGAAACCCTTACAGATGCTCTCGATAGTGCGGCCTTAGACTTAAACTTTAACATGCATATTTAAAAGAATATTTCACTTCGCAAATGATCTTGAGTCTTAGAAAATGGCCGGCTTGTGAATTGCCTGTTCAGACTCCATTACGTAGTCTGTAACAAAGATGTATTCTGTTAGCAGCAGAGACTCACACTAAATAAAACATTGTATAAAAAAGTTATGAGGTGAAAGAAGATAGACTTTTGTATGAAGGACACGCGATTCACTCATCGAAATTCTCTTCCTGGAGCAAGGCTAAAATCTGGAGGCAATCTAAACTACTTTGGGTATGGTGCTGGCTAAATCCTGCACCGCTGAACATTTAGTATATGTACAGTATATACAGTATATTGTTGGAAAATCTGTTACCTTCATTTGACCCACCCTAAGGCCAGGTTTGTGCTTCCAGATCTTGAAGTAGGAGTTGATAGATGATTAGCTATTGTGTATTGTGTAGGATTTTCAACAGGCAAATTTTAAAATATAAAATATATTAGTTTCTATTGAACTTTTTCAAATATTTACAGTGTCAGGTGCATAAATATATGTTTAACATTTATATTAAGCATTTTTAGTGTTTTTTTAATGTACATGAATTGGCTACGATCTTAAAAAATGTCATGGCGACCGAGAATAACCTTAAAATTGTTTTATTTTCTTAAACATGGTTGAGATTTAAGTTCTGAATAATATGAAGTGTATAGAAACAAACTGTTGGTATTTCTTTGGATTTTAATACATTTTGATATTTTCCTTTGCTGTCCAATATGACAGTCACCTGCTTGTGTTTAATGAACAAACTACTGCCCTGTAAAATGCATCAAATGAAGAAAAATGCCTAAAGAACCATTCACCCTGTAATATTTTTGGGGTGATCTACTGCTAATATATCCATAACAGTAAATGGAGGACGGAGACCAACACCACACGCCTGCTTCCGTTTCTTTATTCAACTCTCAGAACACACACACAGGCACAACATCCGGGCAATACGGTATAACTCAAACACCACTAGATGGCACTGTTTAATTATAAAATATTATACCGGGGTCTAACTTTAGTAGTTATATTATCAATATACTACACTCCTCCCCCTTAAACTAAGATGTTCCCACTAATAATAACTCGAAGTTAAAACCCAAAAACAGGTGCTCCGGCAAAAACGTTTAACTACCTTATTTCGGCCGACAAAAACTATTAAACCCATTTCCCTTACATTTCAATCTCAGGAACTCTTTTTTTTTTTTTTTTTTTCTATTGTGAACACGAACTCTTTTGGAACTGACTGATCAAAAAGTCAGTCGGTTTGGAGGCGCCCTCTCTCTCTGAGGGTACCTGCGCCCTGACCACTCAGGGGAAACGGCTGTGCGGGTTGCAGGAGTCACTGCCTTGTCACAGCTCACTGGGCTTGGTAAGGGTGTTGCGAGCGTCCCCCTAGCTTCCCTATGTGCCAGCGGTGTCGCTTCAGGTGAGTACGGGCTACCACCTACTGCTCCAGGTGTGCCTTTTCCCCCCAAGTCCGCATGACCCACTGCAGGGTAAGTGTTGGTGACGTCCATTTGCTCATCCTGGACCCCGAACGTCTCTGGATAGGACGATCGGTTGTGCAGCAGATGGTCAATGTGGACTGAGCGATGGTTAACTCCGTTCCACACCAGGTAGGTGACTGGTCCGAGTCTTTTTCCAATTGTTCCCTTCGTCCACCTCTCCTTTCCTCCGCGGAAATTTCGGATCAGAACTGAGTCCCCCTCCGACAGATGTCTCAGCTTGGAGGTGGTTTGATCATGGTAGACTTTCTGTTTCTGTTGTTTTGCTTCCACCACACAAGCAAGATCTGGTTTCAGCAGGCTGAACCTGGTCCTGATCTGACGTTTTAGGAACAGTTCAGCTGGCGCACAACCTGTGACGCTGTGTGGTGTAATCCTGTAAGCCATAAGAAAGTTTGTTAGTCTGTGCTGCAGTGTTGTAGTGACATTTTGTTTCTTCTCATCGAGCACTTGTTTCAGCAGTGAGGCTTTCACTGTCTGAACTGCTCGCTCTGCGGCTCCATTAGAAGCGGGATGGTAGGCTGGTACCAAGGTCTGTTTTATGCCATTGCTTTGCAAGAATGTCTTGTACTCCTGAGAGGTAAATTGTGGACCGTTGTCGGAAACTATCTCCTCTGGGAGACCGTAGGAAGAGAAGATGTTCCGCAGCACCTCAATCATTTTGGCGGCTGTGGTGGTCGCCATGGGAATTACCTCAAGCCATTTAGAATGACTGTCCACTAACACCAGGAAGTGGTGTTGATCTTTCTCTGCAAGGTCAATGTGTATTCTCTGCCATACTCTTCCAGGCCACTGCCAGCAGTGTAGAGGTGCTACGGCTGGTAGTTTCCTCACACTCTGACAGGCATCACATTGCTGTACTGCACGTTCTATATCACTGTCTAACTGGGGCCACCACAAGTAACTCCTAGCCAAGTTCTTCATCTTGCACCCACCAGGGTGCCCTTGGTGTAGATCGTGCAGTAGCCTATCTCGGTGTGCTGGTGGAATGATAACTCGAATTCCCCATAGAATACATCCTTGTTCCACAGACAGTTCATTCCTTCGGATGAAGTATGGTTTCAGCGTGTCATCTTTGATATAACTCGCCATCCGAACGAAGTCAGCTCCAGTACCTTGCATAGGACTGGGTCCTTTAGAGTGCTCTGTGCAATCTCTGTGGCCTGCACGGGAAGCTCATCTACTAATGAGAAATAAAAGATGCTGTTCTCTTCTGCTGTATTATCCTTTCCTTTCCCTGGCAGCCTTGATAACGCATCTGCGTTTGCATTTTCCGCTGACGTTCTGTACTCTATTATGTAGTCATACGCCATCAGTCTCAGCGTCCATCTCTGCATGTAATCGCGGCCAGTGTAGGGATTTCAAACTTGGGGCCTAATATGGCCAGGAGGGGCTTGTGGTCAGTTATCAAACTGAACTTGCATACAGAGATACTTATGAAATTTGGTCACGCCAAAGATTATGGCCAAAGCCTCCTTCTCAATCTGACTGTATTTACTTTCTGCGTCTGTCAAAGTGCGTGATGCGAAAGCGACTGGTTTCTCATCCCCATTTTCCATTATGTGTGACATGACCGCACCTATTCCATAAGGGGATGCATCACAAGCTAATCTCAGGGGTTTCTTGGTGTCATAGTGAACTACAACTGAGCTCTTGACTAACTGTTCTGTTGCATTTTTGAATGCTGCTGCGCACTCTGGTGTCCATTTCCAGTCCACTTCTTTCTTTAGGAGTTGGTGTAACGGCTGCAGTACAGTGGACAAGTCTTTCATGAAACGGGCCATAATAGTTTAACAGTCCTAGAAATGACCGTAGCTCTGTGATCGCTTGTTGGTTATGGTGCATTTCTGATAGCGGCCACTTTTGACTCAGTGGGGTGAAGTCCTCTCTATCTATCAGATGCCCCCAAGTATTCCACTTTCTCCTGCATGAACGAACATTTTGCCCTTTTCACTCTTATTCCATAGCTCTCCAGCCGACTAAGTACCTCCTCTAGGTTCCTCAGGTGCTGCTCTCTTGTTTTGCCTGTGACCAGTATGTCATCTAGAAACAGGTCACATGCTCCAAACCCTGTAGGATCTGGTCCATCACATTCTGGAACAGGGAAGGCGACTAGACACCCCATAGGAGAGTCTATGATAGACATACAATCCTTTGTGCGTATTTATTGTCAAATACTTCTTGGAGTCCTTCTCTAACTCAAGCTGTTGGTAGGCATGTGACAGATCTAATTTGCTAAAAGAGTGCCTCCAGCCAGTGTAGCAAAGAGATCTTCAGCGTTCGGGTAGTGGATAGTTTCCTCCTCCACACTCTGATTTACAGTGACTTTGTAGTCTCCACAAATACGAATCGACTCGTCAGATTTGGGTACAACTACTATCGGGCAGCCCACTGACTATGCTCTATCTTTGAGATAATGCCAGCTTTTTCCAACCTGTCTAACTCTTTCTCAGCTGCGTCCTTTAGCGCATACGGCACTGGTCTTGCCTTCCTGAAAACTGGTTTGGTATGAGGCTTTACTGTGATGCTGGCCTTGAACTCCCGAATAGTGCCCATCTCCTCAGAAAACACTGCTTTGTGTCTCTGTAACACTGTCTCCACATCTGCTGGCCTAACTGAAAATATGTTTGCCCAGTCTAGCTTGAAATTCGTGAGCCAGTTACGCCCCAGGAGGGCTGGTCTGTCCCCCTTCACAATCACAAGGGGTAAATTTACACTCTGATTTCCATATTTTGCCTTGACAGTCACTTGTCCCATCAAGGGAATGTCCTCCCCGGAAAAGGTTGACAGTCGAACTTTACTTTTCCTCAGTGGCAGATGAGAGAGATGTTTCTTATACACCGTCTCCGAAACCAGTGTTACAGCAGCTCCTGTGTCCAGCTGCATGGCTACTAGTGTTCCTTCTAACTTGACATTTACCTTTATATCCTTTTTTCCATTTCCAATGGTGTTGGCTGTGTACACTGTATTCATGAAATATGGCCCAAACAGTTCATCCTCATTGTCATTCTCTGCTATGACATCTTGACTGTTGCGCTCCGCTACATACTGTGTATGCCCAAGTCTCATTTTAGTTCTACACATCTTTGCAATGTGTCCTACCTTTGAACACTTGTGGCATGTCTCAGTCTTGTACCTGCATGCTTGCGCTGCATGATTGGTGCCGCCACATCGGTAGCAGGGCTGTTTCGTGTCTGTTCTCTGTGGTGGTCTGGAAACGTCACTTGTGGCTTTACCTTTCCACTCGCTGTTGGCTGATTTGCTTTTCCACGCCCTTTGCTTACTCTTTTCTTGTCTATCTTATTCACCGTAGCAGGTCCTTTCATTTTGTTGGCAAACTCAACGTGTTCTTGGACGCCATTTCCGCCGATAATCTACAGTTCACACTTTTGCAAATGTCAGGTTCTGTTCCGTGGGAGCTTCTCTGAATAAACTCACTCTCAAACCACTAACTAATCTGTCCCTCAGAGCTTCGTCTAAATGCGGACCGAATTCACAGTGTGTGGCCAAATGCTTTAATGCCACCACATAATCCGACACTGATTCATTTTCTTGTTGGTTCCTTTTTTGGAATTTAAACCTTTCGGCGATAACTAGTGGCTTGGGCTTGTAATGAGACGTCAGTTTTTCCGCTCAGTACTTCATACTGAGGCTACTTGGCTTATCTGGTATACAGAGGTTTTTTAACAATCCATAGGCTTCTGCGCCCACTACAGACAGGAAAACGTTTGCCTGTTTATCTTCCTCCACTTCATTTACAATCATCCATTGCTCAAATCTTTCTAGATATGACTCGAAGTCCTCTTGTCCTTCCTTGTACTCTCCAAGGTTTCCGATAAAAAATGCCATGTTGCACCGTTAACTGCGCTCCACATTGCCGTCGTGCTTAGCTTGTCTTGCTAGCAGCTAGCTATCACGCAGTAACGTTACCGTAGACTTAAACACTCTGAATCACTCGTTCTGAACTGGAATTCCTTCTCGCATAAAAAGGGATCCCATCCTCGTCGCCACTGTAATATTTTTGGGGTGATCTACTGCTAATATATCCATAACAGTAAATGGAGGACGGAGACCAACACCACACGCCTGCTTCCGTTTCTTTATTCCACTCTCAGAAGAAAAGTCGACTTCGTCTGTTATTCAAATTCCAGCCATAGAATTCCTGCTGTTATTAGTCACACCACATGATGCACGGTCACACCACATGATATTTTAACACTTTAAGTACAAAAAACATGCAGAATAACTCATGATTTCTGAAAAAATGATTTGGTTCCATGGAGGTCAGAGGTACTACAGAAATATGGTGAATTATTATGAAATTTGAACCCTTTCTCAGTTATAACTTTCTCTCATCAAAAATATATCTAGAGTTGTATTTTGCCTCATTCACACTGGTTTTAGTACTCTTGTTTCTAAAGTCCTCTTCCTCTGAGCCTCACAAATCGCCCTGTTTCGGTTTTCCTCAGATTATGCCGTCCAAGGTAGAAATCCAGAAGTCTCCTGCATGTTTTTGAGTCCATAAATCATTGCCAGGCTCGTTTTGAGCATTTTTGCGGTTAAACTGCATAACTGCGTGCTTATATTAAGAGGCCGAGACTACTTTGCTTAATGGCTAGAATGTTTTATTCATGGTAAGCTTTAATGCTGCCAGTACACGGCGTGTTAAAACCAAATGGTCCACTTTGAATAGGTTTGGTGCACGTTCTGACCACTCACAGAGCACAGCGCAATCAGAAAATATCTTTTTGTTCATAAACACTTACCAAAAACAAATCATCTTAAGACTTGTTTTACGCATTTCTGCCGTCAAATGGTTTCTTATTACTATTATAGTTTTATTGTTTTCTCTATGGCAAGTCCTCCTGATGGGAGGTTAGAGTAAAGTGTAGAGTGAAATGATGTCAGGTTTGTAAATTTGGTGCTAAATCAGGACATCATAGCAAAGATAGTCCAGAAGAATATGTTTAAAGGTCAATAATAATACAAATAATACATATTTGTTCTCTCCTCAAAGTAAACACACGAAGAGCTTACAGACTCCACTTCCAAAGACCCCAGAAGGCTCAAGTATCACCTCATTTAACCATCAGAGCAGTTTGTTTAAGCTGCTCTTTAATCTTCTAACATCATCAAACATTTACGCCATAGGGAAGTGCTTATTTTCGACTCAAGTTATAACCAAAGGGAAGTGGTTGTAGATGCTAGCGCCGCAGTGCTGCACGTTCACACTTTTAACTCACTCACTTGTTTGATATTTGGCTGGCCCTGGGTTAAGCTCTCACACATCTCAAGGCACCACTTTGTCTCTAAGCTTGTTCCAACTTCAGAGCAGTCTTGCAGAAAAGTGAAAAACAGTATTACACGTTTCTTTCGACGTATATTTTCTTTTAAATTAACTGTATGTAGCCTGCACTCTGAACATGGGTTGCCAGTGACTAAATCTGCAGATTACGTACAAATTTTTTTTGTATGTTTGAAAGCACATGAAAGAACCTCCAGAATTCCCTTACTGAGCTGCGGAGGCTGCACTAGCACTGAATTATGACTGCAGGTGCTGGGCGATATGGAGCAAAAAAAAAAAAGTTCAATATATTTTGCTATATTTCGATGTAAGATATATATCTCGAGATCTGTACAGGAAAAATACACAAGGTCTTTTTTATTGAAGTGCATAGAGGTAGGTAAGAGCTTCAGCAACATAAAAAAAATCCATGTATATAAAAATATTTAACTGCAAAAAAAAGAGGAAGAAATAATACATATTGCCTTCTTTTCATTCAAAAATAAAACAACTCAACTCAAGCTCATCTTTGCATTAAATCTCCTCTAGCTGAGGAAGCTCAGGAGGTTCCTTATTTTAATAGATCCATGTTCCTACCCAACGGTAAGGAGCTCTGAGGTATCCCAAAAGCCACTGCACAGATCAAACAGAATGTTTCTAAATACTATAATACAAATTATACACATGGTTATACACTGCAGCAGGTTAATTAATTGAAATCTTCTGCATAAATAAACTTTACATTACTAAACCTTACAACATACACACCATAACTATGATAGAGCCACATCAGTGCGTTTGAGATTATAATGTGTTTAAAGCAGCTTTGCACATTAAAACCACCTGGCTCATTTGCATAAATTATAAGCGCTGAATAAAACAGCTCGCTCCCTGTGTCCTGATGTGATCAGCTTCTGTCGGACTAAAGGACTTGACTCAGTGGAATGGTGGAAAAAGTTTGTGGTGCTACAAGCTTTGGTTGGCACCGACCATAGACAGTATATATGAATGGACAAAGCTAACCCATTAGCCACCGTGTGTCAAACAGGAAGTGCTCCAGGAGGCTCTTCCGGCTCCTTTCCTTTTTCCCATTGACTTGCATTGAGATTTTATCGCCCCTCTCTCTGTAACTGTTGCACTGAGCCTCGTCATTTTGGTCTTAAAATATTTGCATGAACCCGCTCTACACGATCCTGATTTGTTTTGTTTTTTTCATTATTTTGTCTGTCAAAAAAACCTGTTCATAACATTGAGCCTTAGTCCACTTGTTTATACGGCCTATGACAATGACTTTGGGCATTCACAGGTTGGTTGAGGCGCCACCGTGTTGGATGAGACACGCAAGGGGAGCGGTCACAAAAGCAAAGAGGTAAAAGAAGACGACAGGCACAAAGAAGCCAAACAAGCGAAACAGCAAAATCAGAATTAAATATAAGCATTATATCAACATATATATGTCATGTCAGAATCCAATTTGTGTTTTAAAAATATCTCAATATATTTTAAATATCGAGATATCGCCCACCCCTAATTTAGGTAGTAACCATTCAAATCAGAGGGAGGCATTTTAGGTTTAAACCAACGGCACTGGAACTGGCAACTCAAATGAGATTCACATGAGGCTCTGTCTGCTTTTTGGCCCTTTACTACACAAAACAGAATGTTGTTATCTCCTCACAATCATGTCTGGAGTTGTGTTTTGTTTTATTCACACATGTTTGAATATTCTTTTATTATTAGTCCGTCTATAAGTTAACAACTACCTTTTACTTTTTATTTGAAATGATCCAGCTGATTCTAGTGCAGGTATATATTCAGTTTGAGAGAAAAACTCAGCCTAAATACGCAGAGTTTTGTGTTAAACATGTGTGAATGAAACAAAACACATCTTCAGGTATGTTTGTGACAAGGAAACCGCATTTTACCATAGATCATAGTAGTGTTATATGGGCCCTTTAAAAATCCATCTCGGAGCCTTGAGCGGAGCTGGGTACGTGTGTCATGCTTTAGTCTGGGCGTGCTCAGAGGAGATAGTGGTCTAACTGGAGGTGGCAGATGCGAGTGGGGATGAGAGCGCAGTGTAATCAGAGAGACACACGAGGCAGCGTGGAGCAGGCAGCCAGGGCACGCCATAAAACATGAAAGTGAAGGAGGCAGGAAATGAGAGCAGACACCAACTGAGCGCGCTCCCACCGACAAGGGCTGGGACTGAATTACGACGGCGTCTGGGAAAGATGGAGAGGAACAGCAAATACAGAGTGTGTTATGGAGAGAGATGCTGTAGTCAAAAATTGTGCTCAAGATTACAAGTCGCACTGTGCCTCCGTGGAGATTGAAATATTCCACAGTACGTCATTAAAGGGCTCATATTACGCTGTTTTCTGATCTGTTCTAATGTAGTTTCCTCATCACAAACAGACCTGGATGTGAGTTCTGTTTCATTCACTCATGTTTAACACAAACCCTGCTCCACTGTGTTTTTAAACTCCATACACCTTCACTAGAATCATTTGGATAATTTCGGTATTTTCTTAAACTATAACTTCATGACATCACAAGGTGGAACAGAGCATTTTTATCTTTGGAGATGTAGTGGACTAAGCGAATGTGATGACACCCACAGCGTTCTGTGCCGCTCAAATGAGACTCATGATGCTATAGTTACAGGAGCGAATCTGGAGCCAGGCTGCATATTTGAACATTTGACCCTGAGTATCATAGCAACCACAAGAGCCAATCATGACTGAGGTTGGTAAATGTGCCCGCCCTACTCACCGGAAAGTGGGAAGGGGGCTTATTTAGTAACGAAACGCACTAGCTGTCAGTCAAACCTCTGGCTAACGCTAGCAGGAGCGACCTCGGGGAATGAAGGCGTCTGATTGGTCCACTATTTATACTCATATTTTGATTTAGCAGCAAAATAGCGAAATTAAAAGTAATGTAAGTCAATGGGAGCCGGAAGAGCCTCCTAAAGCACTTCCTTTATGGAATGTGGCAGCTAGCGTGTTAGCTATGTCCATTTATATATACGGTCTATAAAACAGATTAATAATGAAGAATTCCTCAAGTTTGTGTGAATGAAACAAAACACAACTCCAGGTCTGTTTTTTGAGGAGGTAACAACATTTTAAACACGACTTAAAGCTCACCAGAGTCCATTTTGTGTAATACAGGACCTTTAAACATGGAGACAAGCAGGTGTTGTCACCAGGCCAAGTCACGGGTCAGATCTGTGGAGAGTTAGAATGCAGTTAGAAAGTTTTTAAGGCAATTTTTGTTAAGCAATGAAAAAAAAGATGAAATTATGCTTTCCTAGAAACCTACTTACACCAAAGAGTTTATAAGTGTGTTTACAAGTCCTTTGGGAGTTTTGCCACCAAAGCAGACTTATGTTAATAACAACTAGCATACTAACCATACACTTACTGATTATAACAACAATCAAATGCTTTATAATAGATACAGACAGTACAAGCTGACCTATATTGACCTCGCGAGCTGCTTAGACAATATATCAGTTGTGGAAAAGCGAGAAAAAGTTGGAAATGCAAATCTTCAGTCATTATAAGGTGCAACTATTTTGGTGGACGGTCTATCCCCTGCGTGTCTTCATGGAGATGTTATTGCTTTGTATAGAACGATCCACGGTAGAGATTAAACTTACCTATTTCGAGGGAGACAACTATAGGCTCCATTATGGGTCAGATCTGTGGAGAGGCAATCCTATTCTCAAAAAGAATGATTTTTGAGCAATAGAAACACCCGCGATGAATAAATGTTAGATAGTTGTGTTTAATGTCATACCGTGGACCATCCCAGGCAAAGCAATAACATCTCCATGGATACAAGCAGGTGACGGACCCACCACCAGAAAAGTTGGGCAATGCAGCTTTAAATGTAGTCACTGTGGGAAATGAGAGTACGGTTATGCTGTAAACTAGGTTAGGAGTAAAAGTGTTGTGTCTGAAAACTTCTACCCACTTCCGGCTGTCACATAATACTTCTTACAAAACATTACTTTGGAAGGTAGGAGGCTGCATCAGCACTATCTGAACATTGTACTGAACATTATCACTGAAAACACAATTTTCTATAGCATGTTTTCCAGCTTTGAGACCTGTCCTCCCTGCACTGCCTAATGGACATGTACGGTATATAATAATAACATAGGAGATATGCTGTATACAGTAAAATGTACATAGAGGGCAAAAGCTCGACTCCATCTAGCACCTACTTTTCCTCATTCTGAACAGCAGATGAGGAGAGGAAGAATGGAAAAAGGATTACAAATAGTTCCTTATTTTTTCAATGATGCCGCTTTTCCTCTCTTCCGAGCTTTAAGTCCTGTTTTAATGTTGTGATGTCATCAAAAACAGACCTGGAGTTTTTTATCTGTCTACATGTCCAAAGCGCAAAATGCTCTGTTCCACCTTGTGATGTCATGAAGCGGTAGTTTTCAAGTTAAACCTTTTAGTTTTTGTTCAGATGAGAGTGGCAATTCCGAGGATGAAATTATACAAATGATTCTATTGCTGGTTTTCAGATGACATCACAACATTCTATAGGCCAATAATATTTAATACAGACGGGGACAGCTAAAATAAATACAGTTAAAATGTAGGTTTTTGTTGTACTATAGTGAGTTAATGGGCTTAGTCACCAATCACATTAAACTTTTGTAAATAAACTTTTTGTATATTTCATTACAAAATACTTTGTTATTAATAGGGAAATCAGTCTCTTGTCCATCTGAGCGTATCAAATCATCAGATTCTAGAACAGGGGTGGGCAAACTACAGCCTTAACCTTTTTTAATCCGGCCCACCAAATTTGAATAAACTGTAATAAAACTTGTTTGTTTTATCCATCCATTCATCCATCCATCTTCTCCCGCTTAATCCGGTTGGGTCGCGGGGGCAGTTTGCTGCCCAATCCTCATAGCACCTGACCCCCCTATGAACCCCTCTGCAGGTGGTGAGCCCACAGGAGGGCTCACCACCTGTTTGTTTTATTTTCCCTGTAATTCCAGCATTTCCCAATAGATGGCGCACTATAGATACATTGATACATAGGGCCACATTATCTATATGGGCCTGTGGCTCAGTGCCCAAGGGTAGAACGATATCTTGAACGCGTCTTCCTCACTCATGGTGCGAAAACCTTCCCATAAAGCATTACAGCCAAGTTTATACCTAGGTCACTTCTTGTTTTAATTTTGTCAAGAATTATTAAAAATCAGAAAATAATCACATAATTTCTAAAAAAAAAAATTCTTTAAGAAAAAAGCTGGTTATGTCAATGTTTCTGCGCATGTTCAGCAGACAGTGGCAGACAGATGGAGCATAGATCTATGATGGATATTGTAGGAATTTGCATATACCTACATGTTCTGTATATAGTTGGATGTTGTTAAGTAATTGAGAATTTTAAATCGAGACATTTGAATATATGGGGCACATTTTGAATTGAGACATTTGAATATGCCTACATGTATACTGTTGGATAAGTTATTTTCGTCTTATTTGCTGGGCTGACGTAGTCAGACCAGAACACTCTGTCCATCTGCTCCTGGTCTGGCCCTTCCATCAAACTTCAGAACCCTTTGTGGCCTTCGAGCCAAAAAGTTTGCCCACCCGGTTCTAGAAAGTGAAAACCACCAATCTGTATGGATTTAAAAAACACAGTGGAGCACGTCTTGTATTCCGAGATGACGTCACAACGTTGAACCGTGTTTTCTGTTTGAGAGAAGAACTTGTGTGTTAAACGTGTGAATGAAACAAAACACATCTCCAGGTCTGTTTTTAATGAAGAAACAACATTATCACATCCATAGCATCATATGAGCCCTTTAAAGAATGTTATGTTTTTGTATGGAATGTTCCACAGTATTAACCAGGCCTCCGCTCAATTTCATTTCTCTCCAGCAACAAGGTCAGGGATCACAGTACACAATAAGGTTCGCAAAAACCCCGGAAGTTGTAGTTGGTGCACTGGCCAATCAGTGAAGTGGTGTGTTGGCCAGCACCAACCCGAGCTGCGATAGCAGACTGCATACGCCATGTGCACACGACCAAATGGCAGCGATTGGTTAAATCAAAAAAGTACCCATCAAGCGAACGAATCCTAACGCTGCGAGGTCAGACAGTTTCCACAAAGTATCAGGCTACCACAGTATAGCATGAAACTGGTAAAAAATAAAAAAAATTATAAAATAATCCAGTTATAAGTGTTTTTAATGCAAAAAAACAACAAAAAACAAACAGCTTGAAAAGCATGCATTCTTACTGTTAGTGTGCTTGCCTTTCCCTAAATCTGATCCATCTCCATCTTGGTCTAGCGGGGCCAAATGGGAGATGCACAAGTTTAATGCCATACTGTGGAACATTTCAGGCAAATCAATAACTTCCAAACCTATGGCTCTACTAGAAAAGTTACAGAGTGTATGCACATTTGACAGAAAACAACTGTAGTATTGCTGAAATATTCGCAAAAACTTTCATGGCCAGCGAGACACTGCAGGTGAATAGGAAAGAGATATTGACTGGAGGCTTCTTCTGTAGTTTACTCACTTACAAAAATATATATATTTATACAAACTGATCATTTATGGGACATATGAATCTAAAAATACATTTTTAATTTCTTGCTTCCTTTTGTTGTCATATTAGATTAGGTAATTTTGGATATCTTATTTACTACTGGCATAAAATATGTCTGAAAAATGTCCTAAAAAATAAACTTTACTTTTTCAGGTTAACAGTTTAAACTTTAATAAATCAGGCTTGAAATTAAAAATCTAGTAAAAAAAAGCAGTGTGTTCCACCAAAATCCTGTTAAATCCAAGACGGTAAAGCTTGGTGTGTGTAGCTGCTGGTCCTTATGTCCTTTCTCTGAAGATACAAATTCCCATATAAACGAATGGATGCAAGTTGATCCAACGAAATATTAAAACGTCTTTCGGTACAGAGTGAACAGTTTTATATCCACATGGAAGCTTAATAGACCAAATTGCCAGAAAAAAACCTTTGCCTATAGTTAAAAGCTGTTGAGCTGGTGATTTTGGGTCCCCAGTCGATTTTCCAGTCAGAATACACAATGATCTCCTCACTTTGGACTGCCTGTGGTCTATGACGTCTTCTCGGTAACTTCTATAACAGTTAATGGCATCTCAGTTGTGATTTTATTGGTATAATTTCAGTTTCAGTGGGAGCACAAGTCACATCTATTACCATAAATCCATGAATTAAAAATAACACACACTTTTCTCATTTGTTAAGATTACAAGAGTTATTTTCTTGCCGTTTTCTAAATGCGATTTTTGACTTTCACAAAAACATTTGGCATGAACATGGTTCCCACACCACTCCAAACAACATCAACAACAGTTTTTAAATTTATTATTTTTTTTTTATTGTTTTTTAAAGGCTTCTCAGGCACAGTCATTTCCATTGGGATTAATAAAGTGATATTGTATTCCACTTTTACTTCTCTCCTCCACAGATGTGACTCCACAGCTGTACACTCACATGCTTATTAGATTTGTTGACCCATGTCCTTAAATACACCATCCTGATGAAACAGAGAAACTTATTTAGAAAAAAAGGTTATGTTGTCTTCAGGACTTCAGTTCTTTTTGAAGACAATATAGTGGGAAATGTATTTACCTTGTGGAGATGTTTGGGCCGGTATCTGCCCCCAAAACTGTCACCGGTGTTGGTCATGTTGTGTCAGGTGTCAGCTGTTGTTACTTCCTGTAGGTGTGGTCAGCTGTTGTTACTTCCTGTAGGCATGGTCAGCTGTTCTTACTTCCTGTAGGCGTGGTCAGCTGTTCTTACTTCCTGTAGGCGTGGTCAGCTGTTGTTACTTCCTGTAGGCGTGGTCAGCTGTTCTTACTTCCTGTAGGTGTGGTCAGCTGTTGTTACTTCCTGTAGGTGTGGTCAGCTGTTCTTACTTCCTGTAGGCGTGGTCAGCTGTTCTTACTTCCTGTAGGTGTGGTCAGCTGTTGTTACTTCCTGTAGGTGTGGTCAGCTGTTGTTACTTCCTGTAGGCATGGTCAGCTGTTCTTACTTCCTGTAGGCGTGGTCAGCTGTTCTTACTTCCTGTAGGTGTGGTCAGCTGTTCTTACTTCCTGTAGGTGTGGTCAGCTGTTGTTACTTCCTGTACTGACCACGCTCCGTCGCCCAGTGCTCTCAGACTGACCGGGCCCCGTCCCTGGTGATCTCTGGAGAAGGGTGTCCCAGGTGTGTGGAAGGAGACACGTCTCCTCATCCCGGTTGATGCTCTCTGTGCTCTGTTTTCTGATTTCATCCTTGATCCAGTGTTTGAACCTGTTCAAAGTTCAGACTCTGGCTCGGGGAGAGATGTGACACCAAAGTGGTGACAGTTCTGAAGATGGCTCACAGCTCACAGCTCAGACCTGTCAACACGTCATGTCATCTCCTGCTGCATTGTCTTTAAAAAGAACCCAAGCTGTGAAACAGGAAATCATTATTGCTGCTTTATGCAAATATCATTATTACATTTCAGACCAGGCTAAATGTCTCCAGTTTGATAATGTTAGAGATTGTTCAAATAAACAAAGGGCCTGAGTGTGATTTAGAACCTGTTTCAGACTTAACTGTTAACGGGTTTCAGAATAATGAAAAATGAATACTATTGCCATAGTGATTAACAATTTAAATAGCATGTCGTTTGAATGAAGAAAAGTCCAGAAATATTGTATTTAAGAGGAAACAAACACCTATAAGTAGGTAAGAGTTATGCAAATTTTCCTAATGTACAAAACAATAAAGCAAATGTATAAATAAAAAAGTCAGTCTCTTCTCTCTTTTGGAATAAAGAGACGTTTAAACGCACGCTGTGGTTAGGACAGGACAGTTCTGGTTTGTCTGAGGAACAGGTGGCACTACATTTGCCAACAGCAGACCTTTTGGCCCTCACCACATGGCACGTTTGACCAGTCTGAGTTTGAAAAATCTCACAAAGCTTCAGTGAAAACAGTGTTGTGGATTTTTAAATCTGAGAATAATAAAAACTGGAGAGAAGTTGTCTTAAATCAAAGAGTCTGGATTTATTATTATTTTTTAAGTAAAAGTTTTCCATCACAACAGTCAAAAATGGATTTGAAAGAACAGCAATGCAGACCATCAAAAATGTCCAAATGTGTGGAAATATTTTATAGATTCAATCGGATCATTCAGTGGGACCATCTACATTTGAAGTGTCCCTTCACACTGACCCCATGTTATGAATAATTAAACATAACCAGAGGAGCTTAGACTACACACCGCACAGTCCGGTGTGGATTCTTTTATTTTTGCCAGAGTTGACGTTGGCCTTTTCCCTTCATAAATGAATAGTTATGGTGTGAACATGTGGTCTCACACGTGAAGCTTTAAAGACCGTGATAAAGCAGCACAACAGAGCTCCACTCTGAGACTGTCACACTTTAACACTAAACTGTAGCAGAGGGATGCACAACAAATTGTGCAATTATCAAATTGTAATGTCTGCAATATATATGAGAGAATGTCCTGTGCACAGAATAAAATAGCTGAAATTCTTGTTGTGCCTGTAGTTTAGAGCTCTACAAACATGTTCTAAAATAGATGGGATTTTTGTATTAGTTTATGACTTATTTCAGTGTCTCTCAAATGTGAATGCATCTGGAGTTGTTGAACCTTCAGAGCACACAGCTCTGTGCCTGTGATTGACAGATGGATTACCAAATCAGGGACATGCCTGGTCCATGTATATCAAAACAATATTTAAAAAAGCTGCTTATGAAGAAAAAAAAACATTTTAGAATTAATGAGTGCAGCACTACACTGTGGATCTGAGGTGAGAGAAATTTGATTTTGGTCAAAATGAAACCATTGATCTCCCTTGTTTTACATGTGTCACTGAAATAAACAAATCTAATTGGACGATCCAGTTTGGTCGGGTTCGAGGCATTTGGGAGGGAGTTTGGACCAGACTGATCTCAGTATTTCTCATACAGACTGGTCCAAACTCCCTCCCAGGCAATTTACAATGTGCACTCTTAGCATCCTTCTTTAATACATCACAAATCCAATCAATCCCAATATTCAGAGAAATTGCAGTTAAATTTCAGGGTTTTTTTGTTTGTTTGTTTTATTCAAAAAGTACAGCCCCAAAACTAATATTGTAAATGTCCATTGTTTTGGTATTAAGCTAATATTCCTTCTGCTCATTCTTCCTCCCTATTCCACAGTGAACTCTGCTAAACCATGAAATAACACTACGAGTGTCTTTGAAGTGTCTATGCAGTAACACACATACAGAAACAGTGATGGCAGTGGAGTGTGTGTGTGCGTGTGTGTGTGTGTGTGTGTGTGTGTGTTTGGGCACAGCAGAGAGAAGGAGCCGAAGGCAAAATGGAGATATCAACAACAAGAAGGCGCTCAGAGAGAGGGGAGACATCAGAGGAGATATGAGACCATGCCAATACTGGAACTGGGTAAAAGTATAAGGGTAAGAAATATATGGGCCAATAATCAGGAAGTGTGTGTTGGCATGCTAAGTGTAGGTTTTACTGTCATGGCAAAACTCCGCTCTGGTCCCTGAAAGCTGTGAAAAGCACTTATAAACTCATTGTGGTGAATAATTTGGATGCCCAGAGTCTGTAAGGTAAGTGAGGAATAACATTGGGCCACTGCAAACATTTAAAAATTTATCTGTTTATTTTTTATTTTTTTTTCATTTTTAAAATCAGATACAGTGCCTTGTAAATTGTCTCTGAAGCTCAACAATCCTGTCTACTCAGGTTTTCCCATAGACTTTTTACTCAACAAGAGTTCAGGGGCACATTGAGGCTCTACAGAGTGGTGAGTAACTAATGTCCATGATATCAGTATTCTGAACCCTTATGTTATGAAATGTAAAATAGATAGATAGATAGATAGATAGATAGATAGATCTATACAAGGATGGATGGATGGATGGATAGACGGATGGATAGGTAGGTGGATGAATAGGTAGATTGATAGATAGATAGATAGATAGATAGATAGATAGATAGATAGATAGATAGATGGGTAGATAGGTAGATAGATGGGTAAGTAGATGATAGATAGATAGATAGATAGATAGATAGATAGATAGATAGATAGGTAGATGGATAGATAGATGGATGGATGAATGGATGGATGGATAGGTAGATGGGTGGATAGATGGGTAGGTAGATGGATGGATAGATAGTTAGAGGGATGATAGGTAGATAGATAGATGGGTGGATAGATAAATGGATAGATAGGTAGATGGATGATAGATGGATGGATGATGGATAGGTAGATAGATGGGTGGATAGGTAGATAGGTGTGTGGATGGATGAATATATGAATGATAGATAGATTGATGGCAGGTAGATAGATGAATGGATAGGTAGGTAGATAGGTGGGTGGATAAGTAGATAGATGAATGGATAGGTAGGTAGATAGATGAATGGATAGGTAGGTAGATAGATGGATGGATAGGTAGATAGATGGATGGATAGGTAGGTAGATAGATAGATGGGTGGATAGGTAGATAGACGGATGGATAGGTAGGTAGATAGATGGGTGGATAGGTAGATAGGTGGATGGATAGGTAGGTAGATAGATAGATGGATGGATAGGTAGGTAGATAGATGGGTGGATAGGTAGATAGATGGATAGGTAGGTAGATAGATGGATAGGTAGATAGATGGATAGGTAGATAGATGGATAGGTAGGTAGATAGATAGATAGATGGATAGGTAGATAGGTGGTTAGATGGATGAATAGATGGATAGACGGATGCTCAAAAACATCCCTGCAGTTGTGTTTTGTTTGAGCCCTTTTATAATTAGACCGTCTACATCTCCAAAGCTCCAAACTCTCTGTTCCACCTTGTGATGTCACATAGTGGTAGTTTTCATGTTAACAGCTCCTTTTCTCTGCAGATAATTGTAACCACCCAATGCGGTCAAAGATTTTAATGATAACTTATTTTCATGACAGCTGCTAAATGGACAAAAATGAGACAGTTTGGGTACACTGCTGAAATGACAGTGTGAAGGAGAGAGTGTTTTATTAGAATCACTGGAGAGGCAAAAGAAGCAGGATGTAATTGGCTGACGGTGAAGTGATAAGAACTAGTATGAACAAGATGGGAAATACACTGTTTCTGGCCCATTTAATCAGTGGGGATTAAAATCTAGTTTCGAGATTAACTAAATTACTTCTACCAACTCAATTCTAGTCAGATTCCAATTTTAGTTCTGTCAGGAGATTCTGTTTTCTCCATTTAAAATATTCATGAATTAAGATTGGAAAGATAACTATAGGGCTGTGTGTTGCTGAGTACCTCACAATAAGATGTCCTGCTACAAGTATATTCATGAAAAGGGTTAAAGGTTTAGTAAAGTGATGTTTTATTGTTGAGAATGGAAACTGAAATACATTGGAATTACATGCTATGTGGACAGAATGCTTTTAACCAGGTTATATTGTTGTCCCTGATCACAAACATACCTGGAGTTGTACTTTGCTGCATTCACGGTTGTTGCATTTACCCAGGTATCCAAAGTTATCTTTTCTGAGAACTAATCAATGCTCTGTTTCCATTTTGGCTGGATTGTGGCATCACAAATAAAGCTCTGGATTTCTCTTGCTCAGTTTTTTAGCCCATAAACCATCTCCACACTCATTCTGTGGTCAAACTCTGTTCACAACAAACACATTCTCTAATAGCAAAGCATTCACGTGTCTTCTTTTGTTGATCTTCTCATTGTTTATTCCTGTTACTGACAGCAGACGGAGCTCCATCACCTACATGCCTCTTTGGAGGTTTAGTTTATAAACTATATTTTGCAAATGTAGACCTTATCTGAAGTTAGAAAATGTGAAGCATGTATCCAGAGGTGACCAAAACTATGTTTAGAATGGAGTTAAAACCACACAAATGCGAAATGTGTGTTGTTTAATATCAGAACAAAATGGGTTCATGGACATAACCTTCTGTTCAGCAGCCTGACTCTTTATGTAGTAATCAGTCTGCAGTTATATACTTCTATAATTAAAGTGTAACAGTTTATAGTGAATTTATACAGCAAAAACCACATGATGCAGCACTTATTGTATTCACTTATGCGCTTATTGTATTGTATTGTCTGTATTCAGACACACGTTGCCAAAAAGTTTGTTTTGAAATATTGATATGTTATTCTGATTATTCTGTCCACAACCTTACTGCACGATTACTGTTCCATCTCAGTGGTGTGGTGTGGTGTGTGTGCATGTGTGTGTTTGTGTCTGTGTGTGCATGTGTGTGCACGTGTGTGTTTGTGTCTGTGTGTGCATGTGTGTGCGTGTGTGTGTTTGTGTCTGTGTGTGCATGTGTGTGCGTGTGTGTGTTTGTGTCTGTGTGTGCATGTGTGTGCACGTGTGTGTTTGTGTCTGTGTGTGCATGTGTGAGTGTGTGTGCGTGTGTGTGTGAGTACTGATGACTTTGAGCATCTGGAAAAGAGCTAAATAAGACAGATGCATTTGATTGTTCTGTTAATAAAGCCAGTAAAATATGAATTAATAAGACGCTTTGAAGTTTTTTTCTTGCTACAAATGTGTCCTTTTCCACCTAATAAAATCATTTGGCCTTTCCAAAACCAATCGATTGCCCCAATATTTTTTATGGCGTCTTTGCAGAATTACAGTTAAAATGTTCCCTGTTCTCCGGTGCTCCACTGGCCTCCCTCTGTGTCAGCGGGGGGAGGGGAAGGGGGGAAGGGCCGGTGCTTTTAGTGAGCAGTGGGTAGTAAATGGACTCACGGAGGAGGCGCTTTAGTCCGAGGATCCCACCGAGAAAGTGTGAGGAAAGAGAAGTCTCATACTGAAGCCTTCAACACAAGAAGGAGCCATGTCGGTCTGCTAGCTCCTGGATACTCTTTTTAGAAGAACTTCAATTCTATTAGCTGTAATAATGTAAAAGCTGTAACAGGACAGAAACAAACCTTTCCCGAACAGCTTGAGAGTGATCTTGAGCTGTTTCAGAACAGTGTACACCCATGGACCACTATGGAACCTACCTGGACCACTGAGGAATTACAGAGCTCTTAGGCTACGTGTTGAAAATCACATTCTATTGTCTAAGGAAAATGTTTTTATTATCATCATGCTATTAGAATCAATATTCTAAAGTACCGAGTCTATTCTTTAATATCAAAATCGAGTTTGAATTTTTAGAATCATGACAACACTACATTGAAACCCATGCATCTTACCATTTTATAGTGAGTCCTTTCAGGTTTATCACAAACCTGTTTTAGTTGCAGAATCTGGCAACCCAGTGAGGAGCTCCTTCTACATATTAACAGGATAATGATCTTAAAAATCAAAGTTGTTTAAAGGCATATAAAATCTTTTTTGTAACTCTGAATTTGAGCATGTTTACTTAATATCTAAGGACACACACCGTATGGATTTTTAACATCCTATTTTCGCTACAATGATTTTAAAAAGAGCTTTTCACAACTTTTAGTGACCAGACTGGAGTTTTGCCACCATGGTAAACCTAATAACAACTAGCATGCTAACACATACTGATTATCGGGTACATACCTTATGCATTCCAAACATCTTAATTTTCACTGCAATGATTTTAAAAAGCACTTTTCACAACTTTTAGCGACCAAATTGGAGTTTTGCCGCCATGTTAAACCTAACAAACAGGATCCACAGGCTGCCAGAGCATTTTTAGACTTTATCAGTGACAGAAAATCTTGGATTTCGCAGAACTTTCTGCACCTTAATCAGGAAAAGTTATGTTTTTTGGCCCTAGCTCTTTAAATCACTCTTCTCCTGTGGACCTGGGTTCACTAAATCATTTAGTGAAGCCAGTTGTTTTAAACTTAGGTGTCAAAATGGACCCTGACCTAAAGTTTGATCAGCCAATTGGTGATGTTGTAAAGTCAATTTTTTTCCAGTTAAGGGAACTGGCCAAAATGAAGCCCATTTTTTCAGCAGAACATTTCCAAACTGTCATTCATGCATTTGTGACCACCGGACTGGATTATTGTAATGCACTTTATGTTGGTGTCAGTCAAAATGCACTTTGCAGCAGGTCCAAAACTCAGCTCCTGGTGTGTTTTATTTCCGATTTTAAAATTATTTTTTGCACAGCCTAGCGCCCTCTTATTTCGCTAACCTGATCCAACCTTTAGCTCTTGCACTCTCCGCTCAGCACCAGCTCCAGCACTGTCCTAAAGACTAAACTTGAGCTTTGTGGGGACCGTTTACTGTTGCTGCCCCACGGGTGTGGAACCAGTCGCCATTAGAGATTAGACGAGCGGAGACTGTACCTGTTTTTAAATCACTCCTAAAACGTACCTTTTTCACTGGCTTTCAACAAGTGAGATGTACATTTCTTGCCGTTATGTATCTTTTGTTGTTGTTTTGTTGGTTTTTATGTTTTTTAGTAGTTGTATTGTGTTTATATTCTATATTGTGTTGCCCTTGTCTTTCTATTTTTGTGTACAGCACTTGGGCCAGCTCTAAAGCTTTTAAAGTGCTTTATAAATGAACAACTAGCATGCTAACGTGCACTGATTTATTGGACAATAAAAAGCTTTTTGATAAGATGTATACAGCACACAGCAGACATATTTTGACCTCAAGAGCTGCTCATACAAAGGATCTGTAATTCTTGCTCAAATACATGGACAAAAATCATGTACACCTTCAAATGCTTTTCTCCATGGAGATGTTATCGCTTTGTCTGGAATGTTTCACTTATGGCATTAAACCTTTTTATCTTCATGGAGTCCAGACCAGAGCATGTTACAGGTCTGATCTGTAGAGAGGCGACTCCACTCACAGTCAGAATACGTGTTTTTCTAGGTGTTTTGAACAATAAAATCACCTGTAATTGAAAGGTTATAAGGTAAAGCTGTTTAATGTCATACTGTGGAACATTCCAGGCAGAACAATGACATATCCATAGAAACAAGCAGGTGACGGACCCCCAACCAAAAAGTTACACAGTGAACCTTTATGTATATTCAGTTTCTACACAGATAATATCCTATCTGTAACATACTGTATATATACTGTTGTTGTGAACTCCATTCACATCTATTCCTTTAATACATTCAACATGGTGGATGTATCTGCAAGGCCATGGGACGTGAATGTATATGTAAAAGAGGTGTTATTTGTAAAGGAGCGTAATGAAATGAAAAAAAAAGAAAAGAAAAGAGGAGAAAATGTATGCGCGATTACTGATGCTGTCCATGGTCCTGAAAGACTGTTCTCAATTGCGGCATTGGAATTGTAATACATTTTTCCTTGATAAGTTTACTGTGGATAGAGATTGAAATAGTTTTAACGCCAAATTACGTTTAACACTTTTACTTAATAAATAGCTTTTTTTATTATTAGTTTTTTGTGTGTAATCTCTTGGGGAGAAGTATGAAGAAAGACTCACCAAAAAAAATTGAAAAATAAATTTTATTCCTTCCTTTTTTTGTTTTGCAAAATCGAGTCCAACTAAAAAAATAATTGCCAAACCCTGCCAAACTAGAACTAGAAAAATTACTAAAAAAAAATTCTGTGAACATAAGTTTGATGAAATATCAGACTAGGCATGTTTTATTTGACAGTTTTTCTTTTTGTACTACTTTTTGTGTTTTATTAATAGACGTGGGTAGAACAGCCAAAGATTTCACCTAAGTAAGAGTAACTTTAGTTAAAAATAATATTCCGCAAATGGAAGTACAAAGTAGTAGTTCAAGAAATTACTCAAGAGTAAAACAGTATTTGGGAAAACTTCTACGCACATAAAAGTAACTTAAAGAGTAACTGCCAGTACAAAACAACTGATTTATAATTTAAAGTTAATGCAATTTGAAGGTTAAAACATGAATAATGCGTAAAATTTGTTGGTTTTTCAGATACAAAAATGAGAAAAACAAAATATTTCAAGGAACGGTGCAAAAAACACAAATGTTCAAATCATTTAACATTGACAAAGGAAAAGTTTTTGACAAAAGTAACCAAAACTAATACTCAAGAGTACTGTTACTTCACTAAAAATATTACTTAAATACGAGTATAAGTACGCTGCTAGAAAAGTACTTCAAATCCAAGCACTCAGGAAAAGAGGACATACTGTGCTTGAGTTTGCTTTAAAGTTATAATCTCTGACCCCTGTGGCTCATTCTGTTATAATTTTTACATTTTAAATCACAATATTAATCTAAAGCAATAATAAAAGTATCAAGCACGCTCCTTTCCGTGTTTGAAAACGGCGATGCCCAATGGGAACTGACGTCGCCGTAAACGTCATTACAACAAAGAGCCGTGAAGTCGTCAGCACCTCCAACGGATAGCTGAAGATCACACTAGCAACGCTGGCGAATCCTACATCCTACTGCCAGTTTTAAAAAGTAAAATTGGAGAATGAAGTAAGTACGCAGCACTGGGCGTATCCAGGTGGTGGTAAAAACATTTAAAAGTCGATCCGGCGAAATGGTGTCTTGAAAATAATCGATTAAAGATGATTCAAACATGCACGAATCTCTCCAAATACAACTTCAGGTGAGTAAATGGAGATACACCTAAAACCTTTGCTTTATGTAAATGTAAAGGAGTACCCCTGTCGGTTGAGAATATTCCGTGAGTATCGATAGCTGTGAGAAGGTTGATGTGGTGCTTAAAAGGTAATAAAATAAGATAATGTACCCATATCTCTGTAGTTCAAGTGAGGCTGTGGTGCTCGATACCAGTCTGCTGTTCTAATCTGTCTCCAGCCGTATTATGTAAATATACTTTCACAGTGCGTCGTTATGTGAGGCCTGGAGGGCAAAACTCTGTTCCTCTGCACTGGCCCTATAGCACACGCAGACAAGTATAAATGAGTCTGCCAATATTTGTACTACTATTGAATTAAGTCAAAAGTATAGCTGTGGGAGTGTGTTTAATACGGAAGAAAGCAACACTTAAAACAGTCAACAAAGGGGGAGCTGTTAACAGAGGCCGGACAAAAAGTATGCTCAAGTAAAAGTAATGTTAAGTGGAAGTACAAAGTAGTGGTAAGAGTATTTGGGAAAAGTATTACTCAAAGTAAGAGAAAGTCAATTAAAGAGTAACTGTCAGGACATAATGTAACTGGAAGGATAAAGTATTCAGTAATATGAGACTTTATAACCACATAATTTTATGTGAAGGAGCTGCAAGAAACACAAATGTTCAAATCATTTCATATGGTCAACATAAAGCTTTTGTCGCTTGTAGATTTATTTGCAGTAGGAAGAGGAAGCACAATTTTTACTCTAGTAACAGTAGTTATAATTTCTATAAATAGTTACTTAAGTAAATATACCCAAGTACTACCCACCTCTGGGTATTGGTTAGTACTGAAGCACTTAGGAAAGCACTTAAGCTAATAGTTTATGAGCAGTAACGCTGGTCAAACTCCATGTTGCTAATAATAGTATTAAGGGAAACATGCAAAAAGCTTTTAACAAAACACTGTCCAAACCATAGTTGTATCCTGTTTACACGAGCATTCTCAGAAGTGATCTGTGTGATTTCCCTGATTGTGATGTAGTCTAACAGAGTGGAAACACACAGAAGCACACACTCTGGTGAGTGTTTGGCTCTGATCAGAGTCACTCTCACACATGGGTGAGCAGGGCACAGCACTATTGGTAAACAGCTGGTAAAAAAGCTTTTCTTCCATGGTTCATGCTCAGGGGGCTCTAACACACAGTTAATCGATTGGAAATAGAATTTAGCTTTTTCCAAAGGAGTCATGTACTGCCTCATTTGTCCAGGACTGGCTCATCATAAAACAGAGAAGACAGAAGATTAAACAGGACTTAACGTGCCAGTAACTATTGAGCCATGATATGTGGTCTATACATCACAGTCTCAAATTCTCAACCCAGTGATGAACTTACAGAAAACAACCAGAAAGATTTACCATAAATTCTATTATTATGTGTTACTCCAGCTTTGGCTCCAGCTGGCCTAGCCTACTGTGTGAAACATCTCTGCACAAATACACCAGCAGAGGGCACAAGAACCCCTGGAGCAGACTAAAGGAATTTGGACTGAGCCAGAAACAATAGTTGTAACTAAGCTCTAACACTGATCACATCCTGACAACGACGAGCCAAATACACGATGTAGTGGCCAAACCTCTTTGTCAAAGCCCGATATCTGAGCCTGTCGCAAAAACAAAACAAAAAAAAAAACACTTCACCCATATTTCTTAGTACAAATATGGTGTGTATGTGTGTGAGTGTCACTGTTGTTGGTCGGATGGCGCAGATTGGCAGCTTCTCTTCCCTCAGTCTGTCCCGGGGCAGTGTGGAGTGAACTATTCGTAAGCACAGAAGCGTAAAGTGATTTGGAGCGCCCGGAAAAGCCTTATATAAAACTAATTATTCTCATGTGAGCGACAGAGCCAAAGCACATCTCCTGGCAGCGCTTGAAAATCCTGTTGGACTTTTAAATACTCTTTCGAATCACGAGTCCAAACGCTGAATGCAAAGCGCACACCGATTCCACGCACTCAAAACCTTTTTACATCAAACCCTTGAACATTTCCTGCGATCACTGCCGGCGTAATGCAGCGCAGTCTGAAAAGTACGGTGGATTCTGTTTGACATTACAGTGACCAAACTCCATTCAGCGCAACTACGTAACACACCTATAACATTAAACATCATTCGCACCCACGTATTCATATAGTTTGGCTGTGAACCTGTTCCATTAGCTGTGAGTCATGTGAGATTCCCCGTTTTCAGATGTGCTACTGTGTTTCTACATCTACACCTACTCAAGCCACTGTCCCTGCGGTGCATTATACAGTGTAGTAATGACCTCCTGCATGGGGGAATATGAAAACACCTCTTTTCCCAAATTGTCTCTGGGTACGGTTGCCAAGGGAACTGCCACTGATGTTCCTCATTTGTCTTTTTCCATCAAATAAAATGGTGAAATGTGTTATTATGGGTTTTGTGCGGTTTAACAAGGCAGTCATTTTATTTAGTTCAAATCTCCATCTTGTGTACACTGAAATGATGGATAGGCAGGCGTGTTTACTCTCTGCTATTATTATTGGGGGTAACAAGACAACAAAGATGACTGTACTTCAAGAAATAAGCTAAATGAAAAAAAAAACTAATCTTAAAAGTCCTATATTACACAAAATTTACTCCCCCACCCTTTGTTATTAGTCTGTCTACATCTCCAAAGTTCAAAATACTCTGTTCCACCTTGTGATGGCATTGCTAATCTCTACTGAAATAATTTTGTTCAGTAGAGATGGGCAATTCCAAAGCTGAAATGATCCAAATGATTCTAGTGACGGTGTTGGAGTTTAAAAACACAATGGAGCACTTCCTGTATTATCACGTGGCATCACACAGTGGAACAGAGTGTTTTCTTTTTGAGAGAGGAACTCAGCCTAAATATACAGGATTTGTGTGAATGTATGTTTGTGATGAGGAAACATAATATAGATTTGAAAATAGCGTAATATTGGCCTTTTAAAATATAAGGAAAAACAGTGAAGTGAAAGTAGGAGGCTCTGTGAAAGATGAGACTATTTAATCAATGTCATAAAAGGTATAGGTACTGGTATACGCACATGTCTAGTGCAAGGGTACTACAGTGAACAGAGAACGCCATGACCTGACCAAGATCCTGACGAAGATCCACTGATCGAAATGTTGTCATTTATTAAAAGCTAGTTTAAAAAATAAAAAAGTTAGTCCTGATTTCATCCTGGTTCAGTCCGTATGTTCGGGGCAAAAGTCCGGCATCTCCACTCCCTGAGACTGTGAAAAAGCTTTGGTCAAACGACGGTCAGTGACACTTAGACCAGGGAAGCCTGTACCAAGATGGCGGCGGTATTAACGCCAAGAGGCTGAACGGGAGATCTACTGTTCATAGCTGTGTGACGTGATGACGTATTTTTGACAGTAAAATGAATTCTGTGAATTCGTATTTAACAAAGCTGTCATGGAATAAGATCACAAACCAGTGATAAATCTTACAGTTTTACATTAAACCAGTCTCTGCCTCATTGAGATTAAAAACCACCTGAGTCAGTCTTTTCATTTTTACGTGCCACGGAGGAGAGAGCTGCTGATGTCTGCCTGTTACTGGCCATACACATCCCAGGTCTCCTGCCCCTTCTTCTGCAGCACGTCCCTTTATTTCTTCTCATCAAATCAATCATGTCAGTACAAAGCATAGTCAGAGAATACATAGTTTACAACATAGTGAATACATAGGTTACAACATAGTGAAGTATATCATGGCTTTGTTTTACATCTGCTGAGATAAGCCATAAGTTACGACCTGTGAATTGTCTGCAAGGAGGGAAAAGGTCATAAGAGGTCAGGCATCTGGTCTCTCAAAGCATTCCTTTTAACAAAGAACTCTTTTAACCACATGTACATTTTTAATAACTCCATTATAAGCATTTTATTCTAACATTTTACCCCCTGTTTATAAAAATTACATCATATAAGATCAGAACATGAGCCTTCTATATCAATAACGTAACCAAATGACGCCATAAAAAAGTGAAAAATATTACACACTTGGAAAATGTTGGCTCTTAGTCATTTTACCTGTGTTTCAGTTTGTCTATTTGTGTTCAAAGTCTAGGTCTGGGTTGTCCTTGTCAGAGTCAAAAGTTAAGGTATCTGTTAAGAGAAGTTGAAACTCCTCATTATTTAAGGTCATTGTACTCTGAATAGACTTTTGCATTAGTGTTTTGAAGATTGGAATACAACAACATCCACACACTAGAAGCAAAAGTGCACACATTATTAAGGAGGTTAATATAGTTGCTGCCAATTTCCTGTATCGGCCAAATATATCAAACCAACTGTACCATGAATCAAAAATTTCCTCCCTGATCTTTAGCTTGTGCCAATTCCTCTTTGAGGGTGGAAACTCTGTCATGTATTTCAGACCAATTTCCAGCAGAGTCTGGAATAAAGGTACAACAGTGTTCAGAACCAAATTTAGTACAGATTCCTCCATCTGATGCAAACAGTAAATCTAGAGAGCTGGTGTAACATCAGCATTTCTCTCATAGCTTTGCGCTCTGGATCATCACGGAGTTGAGTAGTAATATCATCTAGTATACCAGTTATGTTTTCTAACGCCCACCATACGCCGTTTCATTCTTTTTCCGAGATACGCTGTTCCGTAATTTGGCAAAGAGTGTCATAAAACCTCTTGTGCCACTTATCAGTGGGGTATGGGTGTTAGATTGCTTTGGCGGTGTGTATGCCCTTTTACCTTGTTGTGGTGCGGGTTTTGGTCAGTTGAGACTAACTGGAAAACTGTTGGTTGGAGAGGCTAAATAACAGCCTCCACACCAGTCTGGTGGCAGGATGAGGTGAGCAGTTTTCCACACATCCATACCGCTCCTACAGGAGCTGGAATGGCCCAGATGGGTACATTAAGTCTAGTCCAGTCATTTGGCTGGCAGCCCAACTAAGTTTAGGTCTTTAGCTACCTGCGTCAAATTAAATGTGAATATGCCTATTGTGGGTCCAACTGTTTCACCTCTGTGAGTAAGAGGCAGTGCATACCATGGCCCCCCCTTATAGGCTGTGGTTCTCCATCCGGGGACTGGGAGCTCTTTACGACCTTGAGTGTTCCCACCCACTGGAAACCCCTGTCACATTCTCTGGTCACTGTCAGTCCGGGGAACTCAGGCCCTTTCTAACCTGGACACCTTTCCATATGGTCTGGTTAGTGTTGTCAGTCCACTTAGCTGGATCCCTCCAGTCTGAGGCATTTGTCAAATAACCATCACATAGAGGCAGTTTAACACTCGTTCGCATCGACCAGTACCCTGCCAGTGCACAAAACATGTCTTTAGCTGAAAGAGGGACAGGTGTAAACACCGGTACCTCATTGGCATGGTGAGGGATAAGGGAACAGATATAACAGTCCTTTGTGATGTTAAGGTGTTGTGCTGTTATGTTCATGAGGTTAAACCATTTATTATTTAGTATGTGATGTACTTGATGTGGATTTATCACTTCTCTACGAGTAAGTATATATCGTTTATGCATCAATACTTGGGTCAATTCTGTCTTGTCTTTTTTGTCATTTCAGTCGTAGGATGTGTCACAGTCTCAGAGACAGTGGAGTCGTTGTATTTGGTTTGTGTGACCTGTGTACTCACTACCAAGTCAGTGTGTGTATGTTTGATATATATCAAAACATTATTGCTATGTACACCATGAATAAAATTATGACAAATAACACCTTATTTAACCATTTTAACTGGGTGTTTTGTGGTTGTTTTACTTCTCTTTTCTCAGACAGTTGCTTCTCCTTGGGATGAATGGAGCTGTCATCTTTTTCAGTGCCCGAGGGTCAACTTCCTCAGTAAGAACACCGTTGGAGTGAACAGTTGTTTACCTACTGCTCACTCTTGTTGTGAAGTCCTGGTCTAGGAGTATTCTAGCGTTCTCTGAAGGCCTGAGTCAGAGATGTCCTGAGTCTAGGAGGTCTTGGAGATCTCTGAAGGCCTGAGTCAGAGATGTCCTGAGTCTAGGAGGTCTTGGAGATCTCGGCGTCCTGCGTCTGGGAGGTCTTGGAGGCTGGGCCTGGATCTGTCAGGTCCAACTGGTTCCCTCAACTTACAGTGTGATTGATGAATCCAGGTGGCTTTGCCCTCGACCTTTACTGCAGTGGGTGTAGCCAAGATGACTCAGTATGGTCCCTCCCACCTTGGACTGGTCCAATTCTTCCTCTTTAGAGTCTTTATGAACACGTGGTCTCCTGGTTTTGCCGTGTTGCCCTGTAGAGAAATAGTTCCTTCTGGCAGTTTATTGCTGTTTACAACATCTCTTGTTAACAGGGTTTTTCTCATATAGTCAATAAGATCTTGATAAGAGTCTGGTTGATCTATTGTCTTTAATTGTAAATCCGAATAGTATATGGTCTTCCATATAATATTTCAAATGGGCTCAACGTATGCCCTTCTGCTGGCAAAATATGCATGTTTAGTTTAACTAGTTCAATGCAATCAGGCCATGGTCTGTTGGTTTCCTTCATTGTCTTGACTAACTTGTTTTTATTGTCCCATTAGTCTCTCCACTAGGCCTGCTGACTGTGGGTGATATACAGTGTCTCTTCAGATCTATGTTAAATCTCTCCCCTATCTTTGTGATGACTTCATTAACAAAATGGGTTCCGTTATCTGATCTTATAACTTTTGGAATGCCAAATGTGGGAATTATGCTCTTGCATATTGCTTTCGCCACCGTCAGTGCATCCGGTTTAGCTGTTGGGAATATTTCCACCCATTTGGAGAATGCGTCTATAATCACTAGACAATACTCTACACCTTTAGATTTCGTTAATTGAATGAAATCCATGTGTAGTGTATGGAAAGGATGTTCTGGATTAGGGAAAGCTCCTCTTTTAGGTCTCAGCTGTCCCTGTGCATTATTTTTAATACAGATTAGGCATTGTTTACAAAAATTTTTTGAATATGTATTAAAGCCTATTGTATTATAATGCTTTTCCACCATATCAATCATACCCCTGTTGACACATGACATAGTCCATGCGTCAATCTAGCTGCCCAATTAAATAATGATTTTGGTAGCCATGGTTTATCAGCAGGGCCACATATAGGTTATTTTTATTGTAGCTCCTTTCCTATCCAGGCATCTCTCTCAGATTTGGGAGCATTTTGTTGATAATTTAACAACAAATTTTTCGTCTTGATTCGTTATTTCTTCTGAATGTAACATCTGTGTGCTTTGTGCCACAGCTTTAGCTGCGGCATCTGCTAATCTGTTGCCTAATGAGATAGGATCTGTGTTTGATTTGTGTGCTTCACATTTGCAGATGGCTAGCCTTTTAGGTAATTTTATGGCTTCTAAAAGATTTTCTAGTAGGACTTTATGTGCCACTGTTTTGCCGCTGGATGTTTTAAAACCTCTTCTGGCCCATTGTGTACAGAAGTGATGTGTTGATCCATAAGTATATTGACTATCTGTCCATATGGTCAACTCTTCATCTTTGAACAATTTACAAGCTTCCGTGACTGCTATTAATTCTGCAGCCTGTGCTGATAAGTTTGAAGGCAGTTTCATTTGTTTTAAAATTTTATCCATAGTAGTAATGGCATATCCTACTTGATTTTGGCCTATCTTGTTCTTACTTGCTGAGCCATCTACAAATACTATTGCACCTGCATTCAGTGGAGTATCTTGTAAGTCAGGTCGGGGTTTGTGTATTATTTCAGTTTCTTTTATGCAATCGTGTTTCTGCCCATCCTCCGGCAGGGGGAGGAGTGTGGCAGGGTTTAACGCACTGCACCTCTCTATGGTTAAGTGTGGTTGTGATAATAGCACTGTCATGCACATTAAATGTCGTGCAGGTGACAAAAATGCCATATTCGTTTGCATTAAAAGCGCTGATACGGTATGTGAAACCTTAAGGGTCAGCGGGTGAAACAGAACCACTTCTGCTGACTCCTGTATGGCCATTGCAGCAGCTATCACTGCCTGTACACAAGGTGGTGTGGCTCTAGCTACAGGATCTAATTGTTTTGAGTAATAGGCTACTGGTCTTAGTTTTGAGCCATATTTTGCATTAACACTGAAGTCATAAACCCATTTCGAGTATCACATGTTTGAATGAAAGGTTTTGTGTAATCAGGAAGTGCCAGTACAGTGGTAGTTGCCAATGCCTGTTTCAATTTACAGAAGGCTGTTTCTGCCTCTGCTGTCCAATGTATATGATCTGTCATTGTCATTGGAGTCTCATAAATTAGATTTTGTAAGGGTCGGACCATTTCTGCGTAATCTACAACCCATGCTCTGCAATAATTACAGAGGCCTAAAAACGACATCATCTGTTTTTTTTGTGAGTGGTTTTGGGGCAGCTAAAATGGTTGCTTTTCTGGATTCACAGATGGTTCTGCCCTCTGAAGTGAGATTGTGGCCTAAATATTTCACTTCTTTTCTCCATAGTTGTAATTTATCACGGCTCACTTTATTGCCCGTTTGGCTAGGTATTCAAGTAAGGCTAATGTATCTTGTTTGCATTTTTCCTGATCTGCATTAGTCACTAAGATGTCATCTACATAGACAATAATTTGGCTATCATTTTTGGGTTAAAACCACTTAGGCAATTTGCAATGTTTTGAGAAAACACTGTGGGAGAAATAGCCAATCCTTGTGGGAGTCGAGCAAAGGTATATTTCTGGCCTTTATAAGTGAATCCAAACCAATCTTGACTCTCTTTTGCAACTGGAATGCTGAAAAAAGCGTTTGCTAAGTCTATAACTGAGAAGAATTTGCTTTCTGGGTTAATAGAATTTAATAAAGTGTGCCGGATTAGGCACATTTGGTGTAGTCTGTTGCATTGCATCATTTACTGCCACGTAGATCTTGAATCATTCTCCACAGAAGTGAGGGTGGAAACTTTTTTATTGGAAAAATTGGTGTATTGCATTTAGCCTCTGGGCATGGAATTATTACACCTGCCTTTTTAAATCTTCTATTACTGGTTCTATCCCTTTTCTGCATCTGGCTTTAGGGGATATTGTTTAATTCTTGGCCTAAACTCAGTTTTGCCTGTGATTTTTACAGGTTGGGCACCATGCATTAGACCTACATCTGCTGGGCCTGTGCTCACACTTTTGTGAGATCTGTTCTAAAGCTTCATTCTCTTCTGGAGTTAGCACAGATGTTTCTGCATCTACATGTCATATTTCACAGTCTATTCCCTCCCTCTGTCAAATGTGTCTGTGGTTTTGTTGTCACTCTATAATGTAGTTTTTTCCTTTTCCATCTAGTACTCAGGCTTTTTCTACACTAGGATCTTCAGTTTCAGTCCAGTCTGTAATTGAACGTACATGTCTCATATTTATTGCATTGTCTCTCCATTCGTCATTTTTCCCTTTTGTCAGTGACACGTGTCTTGTGTATGGGGACTGCATTAGTCTAGTCACAGTTTCAGTTACATTTATGTCACAGAAGGAACACCCATCTTTGGCATAAATGTAAGGTAAGGTCACGCTTTGGGGACCTAATTTGTGCACTTCGTCATTATAGGGTTGGTCTGGTCCTGGGGTGCGTTTGTACCTAAGTGTACAATGTAATTAGTCTCTTTCTTTTCTGTCATACTCCCCCTGTATCATCCCTTCTGCTATCTCTATAAGTGATTTAGCAGTTTGTTGTAGATCCTTCTCTGGGAGATATAAACTCCACCAATAGTTGAGGGCCACTGTGCTCTCAGCAGGGGTGGACCCTGTGTAATTCAGGGCATCTGCTTTGATTATCATTAGGCGTCCCTCTGGCGTAGGAAGCAATGCTAAACCTAACATTAATATTAGATCTCTGCCTAGGAGATTATGTGGACATCTTGGTGATAATACTACTTCTAACTGTAGTCTCGGCTCTGCTGCTGTCAAACTAAACCCTATTGGGGTACTTATTTTTGGGATTGTATATTGCCATTTGCTGAAATAATTCTTATAGTTTTATTTGAGGGCGTAAATGACTTTGTGTCTCTCATAACAGTTCTTTCTGCACCTGTGTCTACCAAGAACAACATAGGTTGTCCATTCACATAAATCGTCATTTCTGGTTTTAGTCCTGTAATCTATCTCATTAAATGACAGATACATTTCTGCACTTTGGGGATCTTCTTCCTCTCCTGTGTTATTTTGAATCTGTATTTCTGTAGGTATAGGTTTTTCAGCCACGTGTATTTCTTTTTGGTTTATTACTTTCCCTCTTCTGTCTTCCTGACATTTATCCTTGTATTTCTTATCTAGTCATGCTCTACTGGGCTTCTGTCTTCCATCCTCTTCCTCCCCCTCACTGTCACTATCTCCTCCTCTCAGCCTACAGTTTTTAGCAAAATGTCCTCTCTTGTGGCATATAAAACATCTACCCTCCTCCTTATCTCTTTCCTGCTTATCATTTCCTTTGTATCTTTGTTCAGCTTTTTTATATTGTTTTTTTCTTCTTTTTTCTAAGACATACGTCTCTATTCCCGATTCAGAAATTAGCACTTTGTTTGCTTGCTGCATTTTCTTTTTCTGCACTACACCCTCAGCGTGTATTGCATATGTCATAAAATCTGTCAATGTTGCTGTAGGGAAAACCTACGACGCCTTTGGAGCCAGTTTTTAATTGGTTCTTTAAGTCCTCCTAATATAGCCATTTTTAGTTGTTGTTGATAAGGCCCATTAACATCTGCATTCTCTGTGATGCCACTGTTTGCTTTAAATACTTCTGTCATTCGGACCTGAAATTCCTGCACCGTTTCCCCATCTTTCTGTTTGGTGTTTTGGATTTTATTATAATCTGCTCTACGCTGAAACTGTGTACTATCCTAGCTTAACACTCCATTTGCATGGTCTAGAACAGGTACTATTTCTGCTGCGGGAATCACACGTCTTCCATTTCCATGCGCTGAGTTGGGTCAAAATCTCCTCTAACTAAAGCCCATTTATGTCCTAAATGCAACATTAGAACTTCGTTGACACTCCATCGCGTCAAGGCCATAAGAATTGATTAGATCTTTTAAGTCTGAAATGCATGTCTCTATGTCAGCTTCAGCTCTAGTAACGCCTTCCAATGCTTTTTTATGTCTGCTACAGCCCATGGTCTGTAAACCTGTATCGTTGCCCCCTGTGTGTGCGTGGTCTGGAAGCGAAATTAAAGGATACCCTTCAGCTATTTCTTCTTCTTTAGTGGGACAATCTATTTGAACCCATGTCTGGTCTGTGGTATATTCAACTAGACCTGGCATCTCTGTCTTACTTCTGGAGTGCAGGTTTGATATAGGAGATGGGAGCTGCCAGGGGTGGAGTTTTAGGAGATGGGAGCTGCCAGGGGGTGGAGTTTTTAGGAGATGGGAGCTGCCAGGGGGTGGAGTTTTTGTATCATATGCGGGTGGAGGGCTCTGCTGGGCCTCTGGGGCAGTGGGAGGAGCCCAAAATGGGTTTTGGCTGGCTTGTTTTTCGTACTACTCCCATTTCTGGAAGTTTTGGATAAAGGCCCAAGGTCCTAAACTCCTCCTTCTTTTCTTTCTCACCCAAGTCCTCATTTTCACCTTGTTCTCACCACCCTCTGCCTGCTCTGCCTGTAGAGGGCGCCTTTGCACTACTGTGCCATCATCGTTCCTCCGGACGAGACACAGTTAATACAGATATTTTTTAGGGGTTCACATTTTTACGTTTTTACTTTCTGCTATCCATAGTCTAGCTGTAGTTACCTGTTTACCAGGTGTATATTTTGTCTTTCCTTTAAATTGATCATGAATTGATAAGTTCAACATTAACTGACTTAATTTAATTTCATCAAGAGTTCCATCAAAATTATATTTACTTTCCATTTTTTAGAATTTGCAACTCTCTGGATAAATTCGCTTCATATATTCGAATCTGTTTCTATTTTTACTGTTTTTCTGCCATGTTGTACTATGTGTCTAGGTCTGCTTACTGTTGATCTTCTGGAATCTTCTCTGTGTTTTATGACAAGCTTCTACCACGATGGGCGGTCATAAACTTGGTGTTAATTCACACACCGAGAAGGACACTGATCAATTTTCAGCACACCATCAACCTATGTCCTTAATGAGATTCAACCTTGATACACCTTAACAGTGTTCAATTTGAATCCCCATTCAACAGCTCATTCAACAGTTCATTCATACTCTATACTAGATTCATCTCTAGTTCTGCTTAACTTCACTCTTTAGAAGTTAAATTTCTGACCTCAGGTGTTATAACTGGCTCTGGTCGTCCGGGTCCTTCCACGAAGAGGATGCCCAACAGGGGTTGCCGTCGAGAAAAGACGGATTTCTCAGCTGAATGCTGGGTGCGCGCACACTTCCAATCTCTGTTGTTCACCCTCCAGCAGAAGCACACGGATCCGGCTCGTACTGGACCATTTACTGTCATGGAATAAGATCACAAACCAGTGATAAATCTTACAGTTTTACATTAAACCAGTCTCTGCCTCATTGAGATTAAAAACCACCTGAGTCAGTCTTTTCATTTTACGTGCCACGGAGGAGAGAGCTGCTGATGTCTGCCTGTTACTGGCCATACACATCCCAGGTCTCCTGCCCCTTCTTCTGCAGCACGTCCCTTTATTTCTTCTCATCAAATCAATCATGTCAGTACAAAGCATAGTCAGAGAATACATAGTTTACAACATAGTGAATACATAGGTTACAACATAGTGAAGTATATCATGGCTTTGTTTTACATCTGCTGAGATAAGCCATAAGTTACGACCTGTGAATTGTCTGCAAGGAGGGAAAAGGTCATAAGAGGTCAGGCATCTGGTCTCTCAAAGCATTCCTTTTTAACAAAGAACTCTTTTAACCACATGTACATTTTTAATAACTCCATTATAAGCATTTTATTCTAACAAAAGCGTAATCATAACTTTTCATTTCGTGATCGTAATTCTTGATGTCGTAGCTTTTCAATTCATATTCTGACAGAAAAAAATACACACAACACAGTATATACAACTGGACTCATTCGAGAGTTTACGAATATTTATTTTACTCTCAACTACAGCCAAATATGCACGGATTTCTATCCTACGCACACGAATAGTTCTGACAGCTGTTTCACTCCATAGTACATGCTTTGTCTCGCTTACTATGTAATCAATGCCCAATTATGAATTCATGAGAAAGGTAGGCCTATTACAAGGCAGATCTGTACATAAAAGCACTAGGCCTACTGCAACTTGAGTACTTCAGTATTAAAGTACCACTGGAAAGACTAAGCAGCCTAAACCTATGGAGGATTTGTGTTAAGGAGGATTTTTGGATGACTTTTCCTCATGTATTTCTGTTATCTACTGGGCAATGGTGGAAAAATGGAAAGACTATAGACTACTGAAAAAGTACTCACGTGAAAGTACAAGTACATGACTAAAAATACTACATAAATTAGGCCTACTAGTTTTTACACAATTTTAGTAGGATAGCCATTTAGACAGGAACTCTGTATGTCTATTATTTTAAATGTAGATACAATTACATGGCTAAATTATACTCAAGCCTCTGAAGGTAGTACATCTTTAAAAATATAACTGTATATAAAGTTTTTATTTTTACCTTTATTTTACCAGGTAGGTCGGTGGAGAATCATTTTCAACGACGACCTGGGTGTGGCACCTGGAATCCCCAGTGGTCTCCCATCCCAGTACTAACCAGGCCTGGCCCTGCTGAGCTTCTGAGATCTGACGGGATCAGGCTTTGACGAGCCGGTATGGCCACAAAGTGGGTGTGTGCATTGCCTTGAGTCTGACGATATAATACATGATATGCATGTCACAATTCGATATATCCCAGTACTAAAACAATGGATGATATATTGCAATACATCAATAATTTCTTCTAATAATATTGTCAGCTTCACCTTAACAAGAACGAAATTGTATTAAATATAATTTATTACCTTTTTTAAATCATGAGAACAGTGAATGCAATTAATGAATTTTAGTGAAAAATATTATTTCGATTAAAATAAATTCAGATTAATTTTAAATCAATTTGAGAATTGTATAATGAAGTATCACGATATCACTGAATGGAGTTTTTCTTACACCCCTAATATAAAGTACAATTAACCAAATTACCCATGTACTTAATCACAGCCATGTGGTTAGGTTTTTTCCACCCTTCTCTATAAACATTCAGAAGCTCCACAGTTAGCGGAATAGCCTAAACAGAAGAGCTAAACCATTGCCGTTTTGACCTTTCAGATTTACGTGGGCTTGCATACGCGCATTTCCTGTTTCCCATAGGTCACCAGCAGGTTAGGCTCATAGACCGTATGCTTAGGCTGTTTTATCGCCCTCCAGCCGCTTTCTTGTCCGTTAGAGGGCGTCATTGCGCACGCCACTCGTCTTCGCTCCAGAGAGGGAGGGGGCGGTGCAGAGTGAGCGAGCCCGGGCTCAGAGCGTCTGAGGCGGCCACAGAAGCACAGAGCTCGCTGCCTCGCACTCGGAGCAGAGCTGTGGAGCGGAGAGGCTGCCCCATGCCGCCGGCCTTCACTGGGATTTATAACGCCTTCTGACGCGCCTGTCGCTTCTGGAGCTCGGACTAAAAAAAAACAAAGAAAGAAAGGACACGACACGATGCTTCTCTCGGGGTTCCCGAAGGTGGCGATGCTGATGGCGTCTCTGCAGGTAAAACACTCGGTACCAGCCTCCACCAGCGAACGGGAACAGCGCAGTTGCATCCCGGTGTAGCGAGGATAACGCAGCCGTATTACCGCCCGGGTTTAACGATCAGTGTTGACGCCTTCTGTAGCCACACCGGCGCTCAATATTATCCTAAAACTGCATTCATCAAACATCATTTTCAACAACTATCAGTGCTTTCTTTTGTATTTGCGAGTGAACGTAGATTCTTACACGTTTTAGTCCTCGCATCCTCCCGCGTCTCGCCTCTTTACGCACTGCTCACGGGGCTCTCCGCTGCACAGTTAACGGGCCGGTGTGCGAGCTGAGGTTTCGCCCAGCCTCGGCGCACCCAGCCCGGGCACGTTCAGCGCCGTGACCCGGGGATGGAGCAGCACAGAGCGGGCTTTGTAGCGGGTCCGAAAGATGGCAGAGGGGGTTCGTCTGCCCGGAGACGTGTCTGGTGAACGTTTAGTGCGCCCGTGCGTGAGGTGGCGAGAGCGTGCGTGCGGTGTGATGGTGCCACCTGACCATAGGGCAACTGTGGCACCGACTATGCGCCGGAGTCATAGTGGGTTACGGCGGGACGTGGGATTTTACGCAAAGACAACGTGATGATTTCATATAGTAAGAATTCATACAGTAACAAAGAGACGATTTAATTTGTAGGCATCTCTATTAAATAAGTGCCCAATATACACTGCAAATACCTTACAACATAAAAAACAATTCATCGACAAATCATAGTCGACTATAGCCTAAAATATAATCAGTTTTATTTTGATATTTTTTTAATAACATAAGTCAATCGCATTATTAAATCAAAATGTAAAAAGAAAGAAAGAATAGGTGAAATTTTAAGTGGCTGACGTTGATCAATTTGTGAATATTATCAACTTGGAAGCCTTCACTTATCAAATTATAATCTTTTGTTTTGTTTATATATTTTCACCTGGTAAAAAATACAGAATGAGATACTTTTCGACAACAGAATGTGAACGATGGTTACCAAAACCTTTAAGGGGTTCAAATGTAGAATCCTCCATATAAAACGCAAGCAGATAATAATATATTAATATTTGTAGCTGATGAGACAGGATAAGATACAGCACGACAATAAAATTTGGTTGATTATAGAAATCGATGTGTTTTTTTAGAATAGAGAACAACTGATGTTTTTGTGAGCCGATATGTAGGACGTAGGACCGATTTTGATTGTTTTCCCCAAATTATGTTATTTAAACTGAGTAACTTATCCAGTGGAGGGTCCGTCACCTTCTTGTCTCTATGGAGATGTGCCTGTAATGCTCCACCGTATGGCCATAAACTTAAGAATCTCCATGGAGACTTGCAAGCCTAATTGCTGGTTAGATTTGCGGAGAGGCGACTCCACTCAGTAAGAATTCATGTTTTAAAGCAATAAACAACACCTTTTTTAAGCAGCAGATCAACCAAAACAAAATATCGGTTTATGGTGGAGATTTAAGACCAATATCCAGTACACTAAAAAGTCCAAATATCGTCCCGTTGTATCGATATAGTTGATTGTGTAGGTATTTTAAAGTCTCCATGCAAAAGAATTCATTGTTTGATTGTTTGGCTAATCTGGGAATATTACGACAATAACCATATTTCGAAGCAATATCGGTGCACCAGTAGTCAATTTTACTTTGTTGTTATCATTAGAATGTCTTCACATGGGTAACTTGGGGATACGCAGCTATAACGGCACTGAACCTGCCTGAAAATTGGATCTAGTGTGCATTATGTGGTCCAAGTATTCAGCCTCTCAGTTAGAAACCCCGAGGCATCCCAAAACAGAACTCTCTCTGTCTATAAAACGCATTAGTGAATAATGTATGGACCACGGTAGGAAACGCACAAAAGGGTTCCATTTTTACGCACATAAATCATGCTATGTTGTAGGATTGGGAGATATTGAAAAACGTACAATATCGAAGTTGTCGTTCTGGAGATTAGGGTCGGGAATCACAGGGTCCCTCAAGTTTCGATATAAGATACGTTGTTCACAATACAATTTTATCATGACAATTGATGATAATTGTGTGTTTTGCATAACCAAAATTGTAGTGCGGACTCAAAAAAAAATGCTAAAAGATACCAAAAAGTATAATTTATCGATACAGAAACCCATAATAACGATACTGTATCACTAAATTTAGTTTTACGTTGTATAGGGATGGTACAAGATCTCGCGAGATCTCGAGACTACAAGACGCAAACACGTGAGAAAAATGATCTCCTGAGCTGTTTTAGTTAGCATTTACATTTGGATTGGACAAATACAGGGTTACATACTGTATTAGTTGAGTTACATCTCTTCAAGTTCCAAAAAGCAATGCAAGAACGGGAACAAAAATATTAAATCAAATATATGAGGCCAAAATCGGAAACTGAATCACAAAACGTATAGTATACTATATATTAGGAATTACTGTAAGTTCAAATCTCGCCTTGTCTCGTTCTCATGGACCCAGTCTCGTATCTCGTCCCACCTCTAACAATATATCGATATTTTGATATTTTTGCAAAGCTATACTGGAAATATGCAAAATTAGAGTATCAAGTATATCGGCCTCAGTGGGTAAGAGTCGTCTCTTTGAACTAATGCATAAAATGGAAGTAGAAGAGCAAGCAAACAGCAAATTATTTTATACGCCAAATAAACACATTTTGTTAATATTTATGCAAAAGTGAAAAGTTAATTTGCGATCTTTACTTCAACTTAAAGGGCCCATATTACGCTATTTTCTGATCTGTGTTATAATGTTTCCTTATCACAAACATACCTGGAGTTGTGTTTTGTTTCATTCACACGTGTAACGCACAAACCCTGCGTATTTAGGTTGAGTTCTTCTCTCAGACTGAAAAAGTCTGTTCCACCTTGTGATGTCATGTTGTAATTCATGAAGGAAGTGCTCCACTGTGTTTTTAAACTCCATCCATTGGGTTATTCCAGCTCCAGAAATGCCTATTTTAACTGAACTAAATGTAAAAATGTAAAATGTAGCTGTTATTTTGAAAACTACCACTACATGACATCACAAGGTGGAACAGAGCATTTTGAGTTTTGGAAATTCAAACATGCGAATGAAACAAAAGACAACTTTGTTTTTGAGGAGGTAACAGAATTTTAGCATGACTTAAAGCTCACAAGAGTCAGTTTTGCGTAATATGAGACCTTTAATTTAACTAACCTTAGCTTCAGTAGTTTACCATTATTCAGCCTGTGTTTTAGATTAGAGACCGTTTTCCTGGGAGAAAAATTTCACCTTTGAAAATGAATAAAATCTCATTATCGTTCTGCATTAGACTAAACCTGGTGTTCTGTCTGGTTTAAAAAAAAGTTCCATCTGTGGAGAGTGATGCGTAGAGCTAATGTGTGCACCCCGGGCTTGAATTTAAATGCAGTGCCAGAGACATGATCCAAACCAGGTCTGAATCAATACAGAGGCGTGTGGTGCCAAAGGGGTCAAAGGTCGCCTCCCAAAATGAAGCTATTCATTGGAAACAGCGGCATCAGCGCGGAGCTCGAGTCAATGCCTTAAAGACATGCAAGGCTCTCTCCATATTTTTTCTCCTTTCTAAATAGCAGTGTGATTACGATTAAATTTGCGATTCATGTTTTAATTAATAGTTGGATTCTGTTCAAAGTGCGTTTTAACCTTATCTAGAAGCATTCACGTTTAATTCATCAACAATGTCCAGAACAGTAATTTATATCATAAAATGGGATATTGACTGAACCGATATTTTGAAACCATCCATCCATCAAAAATTTCAACATTATTTGATCTGACAGCCCTAAAATGTAAATACACTACAAACACAGTATTGAGAAATTCTGTACTACTTTTTTGTGTGTGTTAGTCTTATATTTTGTTGTGGCTTATGTTTGTTTTGTTATTAATATGCTGGGTGTTCATTCTTATAAATGACCAAAATAATTTATAAAAAAATATATAAAATTCAATATTGACGCTGATATCCAAGACTGGTATTGTTTTGGTGAATCCCTAGTCTAAACTATATTAACTACTAAAAACAAATTATTGCATAATCTGCATTTGCTAATTGTGACCATTCAAATTGCCATTTCAATTTGATTGTGATTAGTATTGCAGCTCTATAATAAAATCGGTAGGGATGTAACAATAACCGAAATATGGTGATATCGTATCGTCAAAGGTCTCACAATAATATTATGGACCATCACAATATATCGAATCACAAGTGTCTTTGCTTAAATGAATAATTCTGATGCAGAAATAGTTAAAAAACAGAGGGAACTACATAGACCATGATCCTTTGCTCTGTTTCAGTGCAGACATGAAGAAATAACTGTTCTAAGCACTTTGAAATCTTCTTTCTTTGGATTAAGTCTTGTGAAGCATTTTTAGAGGAAAAAGTAGCAGATTCACAGTTTTGTGCCTCCACAAAATATTCAATAAATATTGTATGGTGAGATGTATCTGGTGAAAATATCGTACAGAGAGATTCAGATATCGTTCCATCCCTAATGACAATAAATGTACCAAATGACTGGTCAAAGCATTTTAGAATGTCAGTCTTGCTATTATGTAGAATATCGTAATATCGTGAGCCTCCCCACAATCTTGTGAGCTTTCCCACGATATTGCAATAAATATTGTACGGTGAGGTTCATACTGTGATGATATTGTATCGTGAGACTTGGATATCGTTACACCCCTAAAACCTAAAAATTAGGATTAGTGTTTCAGGAAAATCAACATTTTCCAAGAAATCTGTATCACAGTTTAATTTGCATCAGTTATTACACCATGAGCAGCGTTTTATTACTGTAAAGCTGCACTGTGTCACTTTTTTAGTGAAGGGTCCGCCTCCTCCTTGTGTCCGTGCGCAGTATTGATGGTGCCATATTCCCAGATGGGGGGCGAGAGCCATTTCTGCCTATTGATTACATGGTCCTCTCATAAGAAATCTAAAAGTTAAATTCATTAATGTATGAACCTGATCATTTCACTTAGTGACTAGACTCAATCTGTTACAACAAAAATCTGCTTGTAGCTATAGTTTTTATATATTTTTTGTTCTGTATTCAGTATTATTGGCCCATTAGAATGTTGTGATATCATTTGAAATCCAGCCTAAGTGTCTGTTGCCAGGGAGAAAAGCGGGTGATGCTGACAGGGCAAGTTGAACGTCAGATCTATGGAGAGGCGAGTAAAAATGCATGTTTTTCTAAGGTATTTTTAGCAATTGAACCACATTTAATTAAACTGAATACGCTCTCAATGGAGTTTAATGTCATTGTGTAGAATTCTAGGCAAAGCAATAACATTTTCATGAATCCTCCACCAGAAAAGTTACCTAGTGTATCTTTAGGCCACATGTGTCAAACATGCGGCCCGGGGGCCAGATCCGGCCCTCCAAGACCTTTAATCTGGCCCTCGGCTGATTTTTCTATTAAAATACTTAAAATTTTCTGATTTTTCTGTTAATTTTCTGCACCGTTTAGCATAGCAGCGTCTCCGGCGTTTCTGTACGTTGCAACTCCCACCAGAGCAGCACAAATGAAGACTTTCCTCTTTCCAAACGCTCTTAAAGGATGATCGTTTTGACTGTCGACCGTGACCCTCATCAGTAAAATGTCAAAAAATGAGAAAAGCAGATGCTGAGTTCAGGATTTCCCAAGAAAAATTGTCTAATTCTTATTTGTTGACAGAGGTGAATGGGAAATCTGTGCTCAGTGTGTTTGGAACAAGTGGCGTTGCTCGAGGAATATAATCTTAAACACCACTACGAGACACGGAGAAAAATACAATAACTTGAAGAGAGAACTGAGTTTTCTGATCCGGCCCTTTTGGGATCAAAGTAGGTTGCATACGGCCCCCGGACCAAAATGAGTTTGACACCCCTGCTTTAGGCCATTACTCAAGTGATCTTCTTTTGAGTTCATATCTCTTTGTGATTGGTTAATACCTTCTGTTGCTCTCACATGACACAGGCTGACCAATAGGAGGAGAGGTCAGGGAAAAGTGCCCATTTAACCCACATTTTACTGGGATTTTCTGCATCTTTTATTTTATTTCTACCAGATTCAGAATTTGACATCATACATAATATATATCTTGAGTACAAACAGATGAAATAAACTTTATTTGTGAGAATTGTTTCAGAGTTTTCATATTTTTTTATTCAGAAAAATAATTTGACTCTCTAAATTAGGTGTTTTTAAGCATACAGTTACAGTGCAGCTAATCCAATAATCCTGTTTACTATGTGCCAAAAATATGCCTCAATTAAGACTCAAGCGTACCATTTTCTAGCTATTATTCCAATGTCAAACACCTTTCTTTAATGTTATCCATAAAACAGGTTCATGCACAGAGCGCTGCGTTTCGACTTAAAAATTGCATCATTTATTGATTTCTTTTTTCAATATTTTCATGCTACCTTCCACCTCGGTGTTAGTTGATCTATTTTCTTGACAGATGTTGATCTTAATTATCTTGCCCTCTTGACCCCAGTCCTGTCAATACGTTTCCATTAGCAACAGAAATCACTTTACTTGCTTTTTCTCATCTCTTGTCATGTATTTCTTGGGTGTTATATCTTTACTACTACTGGGGGTGGGCAGTATTGACAATAATTATTCGATTTAGACAATAGACTGTATAAAGAAGTGGACTATGGGAGCGTGACGTCACCCATGGCGTTTGGCTCCAGTCAAATGAGGCTAGTGACGGACAAAATAGCTAAATAAAAGCACCAGGATCATGCAGAGCACGAACATTTTAAGACCAAAATGATGCCAATGTTCACTTCCTATTTGGAACACGGCAGCTAGAGGCGTAGCAATGTCCATTTACATACAGTCAATGATAAAACATGTCTAAATGTATAAGCTGAAGTTGAAATTTAAATATCAGATAAATTGCAAACTGTTGCCAGAGCAGTATCAATTCAGAAACAAAATATTATAACATATGTATTTGAATCAAACTCATGAAGACCTTTTTTTTGTTTTCTAATCTGCTCTTCTTGCAGCCTTTTTTTCAAATTTGGCTGAAATTATATATTTATCTCAACATAAATAATGTTTTTCCTATTTTACAATAAAATACAGAGAGAACGGTTCTGTTGACTTTGATCAAACATTTGACACCCAAAATCAATTCATCAAAAATACCAATACCATTTTGTTAAAGACTGAAATTGAATCTTTTTTTGAATTTTCTGACCCACAGTAGTTGTAAATAGAGTAGCATCCGCTTTTATTGCTCATATTAAAGTCGCATTATGTAACTTTTCGGTTGGGGGTCCGTCACCTGCTAGTTTCTTTGGATATGTCATTGCTGGAATGTTCCACAGTATGATTTTAAACAGCTCTGCCTTACATTTATTCAATTGCAGGTGATTTTACTTATCAAACATACCTAGAAAAACGGGCATTGTGACTGCGAGCGGGGACACCTCTCCACAGATCTGCCCTGTAACTTGGTCTGGTTTGGTCTCCATGAAGATAGAAAAGTTTAATGCCACACTGTGAGACATTCAAACAAACGGCCCCATGTAGCAGAGCAAAATTGAGATGAAAAATGAAAACGAGACAGCTGTTTTCCGTCTTATTATAAGCGTTTTATCATCTGCAAATCAGGAAGTGTGCTGTTAACATGCTAGCTGTCGTCAGCATTCCCGTGGCCCCTTTTGCTGCGGGCAGAATTCAGACGCAGAGTTCGGCAGAGCTTCAGAACACCCGGTAATTCAACTGACCCACAACCTGGTCTCGCCGCCTCTGCTCACCTCATGGGAGTCACACGCTCAGTGCAGGTAGGTAGAGGTAGGGCTTAGACTGGGTGCTATACCAAAAAATTTATAATTATAATTCAATTTTGTTTTGTCTTATTACAAACCAATAAAAAACAGCTTCCAGTAATCATTTTCCGAACATAAACAAAACAAACTTCTTTATTGCCACTTGAAAACCAAAAATGACAAATTTCATCTCTGCTCTGAACACAAGCTTCAGGCCATGTACACACGTAGCCGGGTATTTTTAAAACCGAACATTTCCCCCCCTCCGTTTATAAAAATAGTTTTATCCACACCACCTCGTCTTCGAAAAAAATACCTTCCACACATAACCGAACATCTGCGTTTTCAACCACATTCATACACATTCCAAACCTGTAGATGGCGTTATTTCCATCACTTAACTGTCACTTCCGCCTAAACTTAAACAACAGAAAACAGGGCGCCGAGCTCCTTTGTCTGGACAGACTCGGAGTCAGAATTGCTCCTAAACACAATTCTGCTCTCAACACACACACAGCTCTCAAGAAACGACTCCGATCCATAGTCTGCTCTGGCTTTGGCTTTGGCTTTTGCAGTCGCCTAAACAAATGTCGCACGTTTGACGTCAGGGCAGATTCATATTTTTGGCGCGACAGTGACGCGTTTTAAAACGCAAAACCCCAGTTATCTCTGTCCACACAAACACGCATAAACGGAGTTTTCAAAAATCTTCACTTTGGCCGGAGTTTTCCCTGAATACTCGTTTTTGATGCGTGTTCGTGTGGATGACAGGTCAAAACGCAGCAAAACATCTTCGGTTTATCAGATACCCGGCTACGTGTGGACAAGGCCTCAGTCTAGGGATGCGCCGATACTGATACTGGTACTGAATATAGGTGCTGATCCAGGGACATTTGCTGAGGCGAGTATCTGTCCCATGATATCGGTTCACCCATGGGTTCAGCCGATATCCTGGTTGTGACTTTAATTCGATGTAATGCAATTATTTACTGACATCATACAAAGTCATACAAAGCTGTTCTATCGGTACTTCCAGGATAAATAAGATGCATAACAATTAGATGACGTATTTTGAGAGAAAAAATTCCATGTTCAATCCCTACAGTGGTATCAGTTAAAGGTGCGTTGTGTAACTTTTCTGGTGGAGGGTCTGTCAAATGCTTTGTTCCATGGCAAAGTTATTGCTTTGTCTGGAATGTTTCACAGTATCTGATATTCAGTATAGGTATCGGCTCCTGATCCGGCTTTTTTATGAGTATTGGACAGTGTTGGATTCAGTCAAGTGTTTGGACCGATCCAGTTTCACATGTTTTTGTGGCATCGATGCACTTTACAACAGCCTTAAATCAAAACGCCACCATGTCGCTGTGTGGGACTTTTCACTACAACAAATCAAGAGTCAAACAGCGACTTGCAATCGCTACAAACAAGCAGTTTCTCATGGAGGAACCAGCAGAGCCACTTTAACACTACCAATTTGATTCGTCCCTTACAAAAGAATAATCCGGACGAGCCACAGCAGCAAACACTGGCGGAGGCATTTCAGAGAAGGTAAGGTCGGTAAGGCTTTCGTCGTCTAATGAACTTTTGGAGCTAAGGTACGAACTTCCTTCACTACACTACATTACAGAGACGACGCTACCGGAGCTATGAAAAAAAAGGTATCGGATTAGTATTGGAAAGAGCCCACCTTAAAAAAACGGATCGTATTGGAAGCCAAAAAATCTTGATTGGGACATCGCTATTTCACAGTATGGTATTCAACCTTTCTATCATCATGTAGACCAAACCAGTCCAAGTTACAGGTCAGATCTTTGGAGAGGCGACCCCGCTCATAGCCAGAATGCCTGTTATTCTAAGTGTTTCTGTGCTATAAAACCACCTGTAACTGAATAAATGTGAGGTGGAGCTGTTTACGGTCACATTGTGGAACATTCGAAGCAGAGAAATGACATACCCATCGAAACAAGAAGATGACCCCCAATTGAAAAGTTACACAGTGCTCCTTTACAATTGGATATCTTAAGGCAGTGGTTCTTAACCTTGTTGGAGGTACTGAACCCCACTAGTTTCATATGCGCATTCACCGAACCCTTCTTAATTGGAAAAATAAAATATGTTTTTTTCAAATGTAATATTTTATTGGTGCACACGTGAATCCATATTGCACATATTCGTCCGACCACTTTCTTTTTTTTGCTCGACATAGTTAGTATGAAGGGAAAATATTAAGAAAGAAATTACACGACACCATCACGACAGTCACAAGATTATTGCGCGCACAAAATATCCTGCAGCCAATAACGGGGCGTGTCATCACGAATCATATGAGTTGAAGGTGTCTTGACCCCTGCCGCAGAGTCCTGCACCGGGTCGGGTACCCGCTGGGTGCCCGCAAATGGTTGCAGAAACGGACGGGTTTTAACATTATGGAATTTTACGGGCGGGTAGTGATTACACACGGGCGGGTCAGGTGGTGCGCTCTCTGCATCCAGCGCTGCCAATGAGAGACTTTTCCTCTGCTGGATTTGTGATCCAAGAACGCAGAACGCAGCTGAAACCTGGGACTGATACAGTGTTCCTGCACAGTCACCTTGGTTAGATAAAATTAAGGCTTTTATTTTGTGTTAAACTGACATTGATTGTTTTTTTTCATTATTTGTTTCGTTGTTATTGTGCGATTTAGGTCTCAGGTGGAGCAAAGCATAGCTTTGCGGCAACCTGCTGTTTGTTCGTTGTTGTTCATTGAGATGCGCATTGAAGAAATTTAAGTGCGTCAGTTAGAAAGCTTCTAATTTGTGTGTGATTTATCACGGGCACGGGCGAGTAACAGGTGGAATGTTACCGGGTTGGGGCGGGTGCGGGTTTAACCTTGATATAATCACAGGTTTACGGGCGAGTGTGGTGCTGTACTGTGCAGGTCTCCAAAAATGGACCCGTGCAGGACTCTGCCCTGCCGAACCCCTGAGATTGACTCACCGAACCCCTGGGGTTCAATCGAACCCAGGTTAAGAACCACTGTCTTAAGGCCATAGTATCGTTATCGGTATTGGAACTGAAAACACTCGGTGCATCTTTACTTCAAAACAGATGCTTTTACTGTCAGAAGATTGGCTGTAGACTGCTCCATCAAAATAACCCAAGCTGATCATTGGCGATTAGAAATAAAAAACGAAATCTGGATCTTGATTAAAATCCGATTAAACTGCAGAGCCCTATATTTGATCCAGCTTATTTCGCTTAAGCTGTGTCATTGCTTCTCAGAATGGGGCAGGTGGTTGGCAAGCATATCTGGCCCATGTTTGTAGCTCAATTAGCAAAGCGCAAAGACTGCACTTGTTTAAATATAATGTCCTCCACAAACAACGGAATGAACAGTTTTTATTGGCTCATGTCTGATTAAATTTTTTTCCTCAAATCTTTAATTCCTGGATGTGTTTAAAGGTGCATTGTGTAACCTGCTTGTTTCTATGGAGATGTCATTGCTCTGCCTTACATTTATGCAATTACCGATGGTTTTATAGCTAAAAAATACCTTGAAAAACAGGTATTCTGACTTGAGCGGCGCCGCCTCTCCACAGATCTCACCTGTAACTTGGTCTGCTTTGGTCTCCGTGAAGATAGTAACGTTTAATACCATACTGTGAAACATTACAGGCAAAGTAATAACTCCATGGCAAAAAGCATTTGAGGGACCCTCCACCAGAAAAGTTACACAATGCACCTTTAAAATATGGTTGACTCCACTGTGAAATGAATCTTAATGATGAGTTATGATGTTAAACCATAACTCGCAAATCCATCTGAAATTACCTAAATTTTCCCCCAAAATTGTTGTGACATTTAAAATATAACTCTAATAGACCACTGCTAACTCCTCTTTATTTACTGGACAAAACATGAGATTAAAGTTGTTGCCTGGTTTAAACTTGGACTATTTTGGTTTAGTGCTGTTTATGGTTTAATCCTGGTTTAGTTTTGTTTAGTCCAGTTCTTCTAACCCTATTTTTATATTGATTTAGGGATAGTCCAAAATTTGGGGCTTCATCCTCCTTGTTTATTGACTAGAGACGCGCCGATACCCCACTGGTATCGGATATCATTTTCATTTCTTTTATTTTTTATTTCATTTTTATTATTTATTTCATTCATTTAAAAACAATTATAACAGCCTAACATTCAAATTAAATATTATGAATGAAAAGGAGCAGAAAGAAGTATAAACTTCCATGGCCATACCGGCTTGTCAAAGCCCGATCCTGTCAGATCTCAGAAGCTCAGCAGGGCCTGGTTAGTACTTGGATGGGAGACCACTGGGAATTCCAGGTGCCACAGGGGGGCGCCAGTGGCAAAAACTGTTGTTGTGTCCTTAGGCAAGACACTTCACCCACATTGCCTAGTATGAAAGTGATGTGTGCATGGCAGGACTCCCTTGGAAAAAGAGATGAGTAATCTCAATTGGACTTTCCTGGTTAAATAAAAGTAAAAAAAAAAAGTTATTGTGTCTGCCCCCTATTCACAATTTAACATTTCTAATCATATCATAAAAGCTGTAACAGCCATTTTTCTATTTCATTACATAACACAGAATATAATGTAACATAAGCAACTACTCTGCTGTCTCATACATTTTCAGCATACAATATTTGACACTTTAAAAAAAAATACATTAATAGATTTAGAGTTCTTGATTTCACTGTCAAGACTGTTCCATAAACTGACACCTTTGATTGAAACACACCTTTCCATTGTCACTGTTGTGAATCTGGGTATTTTAAAAACCTCAATTCCTTTTAAATTATAAATACTTTGTCTATATCAGCGTCAATGATCAAAATCGATATCCCATTTTGATCTATAAATTGATGTAATAAGATGATTTACTGACCGATGTTGACCCAAAACGTGTCATAATATTAAACGTTTATTTTCCAGTTGTTATGTAGTTACTTAAAATCATAAATAACTGTTCACCTTATGCTTTTTGTGTTGTGTTGTGTTATCAGCCCTGGTATCGGCTGATATTGAGTATCGGCAGATATTTAAAGTCACAGTACCGCCATCGGTAATGGAACAAAAAAGCTCAGTGTTTAGACTTGTTTTAATCTTGGTTACACGTCCAGTTTTGATTGTATATTTTGTCCAATCCTTACATTTTTGTACTCGCATACCCACATCTCTGCTCACAAACACATCCAGTACATTCTCCTACCTGTTAAATTTGTCATGTACAGTCCTGCCTGGCCTCTCCTCACCCCTGGCCGGTTATTGATAATGCCATTTGCGGCTGTGTGCGGTGAATGCGGTGGACTTAACTCTGCGGGGAGCACCGATGGAATCATATGCGAGTGGTGATTGATAGTCCAGCAGCACGGCACGAATACAGGGGAGAGGTAGACATAGGCACTCACTCCTGTAGCAGCAGGGAGGCCGTCTGGATCTCTATTCAAATACACCTTTTTAAAACCTCATACCGGCTTAAAGGAAATCCACTGGTCTGAAGATTATGCGAGCTGGCTCCAGTACATGTGGTTATGTTAGAAAAGATCACGTTGAGGATTTAGCCTAGTCCAGTTATGAACTATGGCTTATTTGTGCATGTCAAAAACTGCATATATTTCATATCATGCAGCAAAATGAAAAATACAAAAATTGAGATTGACAATATGTTTTTTTTATTTTTATGGCCGATACCGATGTTTAGAATCCTCTGTGAATGATGGCCGATAAAATTTGCGGTTATTTTTGAGCCGGTATATAGGGCAGATTTTGATTATTTTCTTTAAATTATGTCATTTAAATTTACTACAAACTCACCCACATCTGTTTTTTACCACTTTTTTACCACTTTTTTACCACTTTTAAGAGAGCTGTGTATCACATTTACCGTATTTTTCAGACTATAAGTCACACTGTTTTTCAGGGTTTGCAACTTATACTCGGGTGCGACTTATATATTACATTTTTCACACTGACAGCTCATAGACCATATATATGAATCAAAAATGAAAAAAATCGTTATCCGGTTTTCATTTTGGTTTTATAGGCAAATAATAAAAGAGTTTTTTTTGTTTTCTTATTTTTGGTTCTATATTGAAAAACGAATGATACATGGATTGTTCTCTATTCGGTTGTTTTTATTACTATAACTTCTATAACTTGCCTTTCAAGATGAAATGTTGGTTCTTGATTTTATAAAATAAATTTCTCCCAAAAATGCCCTAACCCCAGACTTATAGTCCGATGCGACTTATACATGTTTTTTTCTTCATTATGCATATTTTGGCTGGTGCAACTTATACTCTGGTGCGACTTCAGTTATCTCTTAAATGTCAAAATAAAGCTTTGTGTGGATTTTTTAGGCAGTGAATTGACCAAAACAAAATGTTGGCCTGTGCTGGATTTAAGGCTGAAGGCTGATTAATGTATCGGCTCACTAGCCTCTATCTCGGTTCTATGTTAGTACTACATTAGGTCACATAATAAAAAAATAGGCTATTTAATAACCACAAAATTTACTTAGTGTGCCTTTAGTTTGATGCAGCGTTCGATAGTATGGCATTAAATGAATATAGCCTTAGTAACATACCCCGTCTCTTATTTTATTTTGAATATCATTTTATTTTGAATACAATAGACCAGGTTATCAGCGACTGCCGTGGTTCCTCCAAGTACTTCTGTACACCAGTAATTTGATCTACTGTATATTTTTACCTTTGCTGTCGCCTTTGTAAAGCAGAACGGTCAAACATTTGAGAACAGAATGATTTTAGGCCCTATAGAATCCTGTGATGTGATCTGAAACATGGCAATTTGAAATGAGGTTTAGAATAGAGATCAACTTATGTTTTTTTCATGGCCAGTGCTGATACTGATTGTTTAGGATACAGAGGAATGCATGGCTGATGAACTCTGCTGATATTGTTGGGCTGATTTTATATTTTCCCCAAATGATGTATTTTAAATTTACTACAAACTCCCCCCAAGCCATTTTTACCGCAAACCTGTGTAGTCACATTTTGTGCAGTTCACTCTTTGTATTAAAGTGCTTTGTTTGGTCTGCTGATCAAAACAAAATATTGGCCTGTGCTGGAGATTTAAGACCGATAGCCGATACTCTAAAAACACAGGGATGCAGTGATATGCTGGTGTTGAATTTCAGCACTGAAAGTTTTGGTAGATTGGATATCATCTTTCAAGATCTCTCATTTTGGTCTATAAATTATGTAATAAATGATTTACTGACCTATGTTTGCCCAAAATGTTTCGTTATTTGAATAACAGTTACAAAATGCACTTGAATCATTTTTACCATGTGCTGTTTATGTTTAAAGGAAATAAATGCTATTTTCACTGTCTTCCCTGGCATCGTTTAATATAACCAAAGTGTTGACATCAGTATCGCAACTGAAAAAGCTAGATCGGACCAAATATCGCTCTGTGTCTATTTGAGAATGACCAATTGTGACGCATTACATTAAAATTCGTTATTTATACAAACAATAATGAAACCAATCCAAAGAACCTAGTAAAAGAGAGATAACCTGTAAATGTGGAATCAGTCGTGTTTCACAATAGGAAACAGCTGTTGGCTCAATGTTTTGGTGATTATTAAAAATGCCATCACCTCTCAACTCAAAGATAAAAATACGTTTATTGCTTGAAAATCTCAGGAAGTGGAGCGCAGCCCTAATCCTCCCCCTCCTCGTCAGACTGCCTGTGGACATAGTGTCATGAAAACACATTGAAGTGAGCAGTCTCCACAGGCTGTAGATGCTCCGTCAGTGACTCATCTCAGGCTCCTTCCCCCTGGCCCTGCACTGCACAGACGCCTGGTACCGGTCTGATCCTGGTCCACCCTCCCTCTGGCCCTAATGGGACTCCCAAGATGAAAGCCAGACCTGCTAACCCCATACTCCCCTCTCTCCTAGCCCCTCCTCCCCTCTCTCCTAGCCCCTCTCTCTGTCTCCTTCTCTCCCTCTTCTTTCCTTGAGTTTTCTTTGGGGGTATAAGTTGTTGGCTTGAATGGTTCTGCTCCATTGCTGTTGCTTGTTTAGTCATTGCTCACACCTCATTGTGATTTTGTGCATTTGTGCAGTTAGATTTATATATTAAGATCCAGAAAACATGTTTCTCTATTGAAGATGTGAGTCTGGTCACCCCTGAATCTCCTTGAGCTCAGATGAGCGTGATTGACAGGTGGATTAGCCAATCAGGGACATGCATGGTCCATCTGTATCAAAACAAAGACGACTGCTTATGGGGGAAAAAGGGAAGGAGAATATTAACCAAAAATTCTTGGGTGACTATTAGTTCCCAAAAGTATCTCGATGTTTTTGACCCAAACACACAGGTGTTCATGCAAAAACATCTAAAAACAAATTTGTGAATCATGAGTTTAATCTGCCTATTTAATAGGGATGCACCGATTCCGCCTTTTCTGTTCTGATACTAATGTTGATACTTTGGCTTTAAGTATCTGCCAATACCAGGGCAGAGACTGGAAATAGATAACCCAAACAGATACATAAACGGCAAAAGGTAAAAAATGATCCAAATGTGTTTTGTAACTCAGAACAGCTTTGTAAAAATATGAGACAGTTTGGGGCAGCATTGGCCAGTAAATCTCTTATTATACCAACTTATAGACCAAAATGGGATATCTTGGAAGCCTGTATATGTTACACCAAAATTTTCAATATCAGTGCCGATATCTGATACTAGTATTGTACCAGTGCAGCCCTACTTTTTACATCTAAATGCAGTGCTTAGCAAATGTATTAGAGCACCTGTCATGAAAACAAGAAAACATAAATAACTTCATAGTATATCAAAAACTTGTTTCAAATGGACAATTTCATTGTTATTCTTTTTTCTTTTTTTTTTTGAGAAAAAGACAAATACATACAAAACTATACAACAATAACAACAGCAGTACAGGACAACAGACAGCAGACCAAAAAAATGTAAAGGAAAGACAAAAAACGATCTAAAAAATAATAATGATTAAGGAGGGAAATTGTGTTATGTATGTGTGTGGGTGTGTATAGGTGTGTATGTGTGTGTGTGGTTGTGGATGTGTGTGCGGAGGTGTTTGGCGTTTGCTATAGTATATTGTTACTATCATTACTGTCCTACCATCTTGCCATTGCGATTGTCACCATCATGGTCACCATATGGTGGTTAGTCCTCATCGCCAACACCACTTTCAGGTGGTAAATTTGAGTTTGGTTAAATCAATCATTTCAGCAACCCTGTGTTTACCCTGTGTTTTGTCTGTGGTTTTTTTTTGTGTGTGTGTGTGTGTGTCTAAGGTGCATTAAAAGAAGGACTATGTGCAAATGTCTCTACTTGAGACAGAGGTACTGTCCCAAATTTCACTGTTATTCATTAAGAAAATGACCAGTTGGAATAACAAAAAAGTCCTTGTTGACAAATAATAACCACAAATGTGAATATTTTGTGTGAGCACCTTTGGCACAGATCACAGCTGAATTCTTACTGCTTTGTTTTTATGTCATTTTGCAAAGTCTCTTTTGTTACTGAGTTCCAAATAGTTTCTAGCTGTTCCCAGAGACTTGCTTTGGATAAAACTTTGGTGTCATTTTGGAAAATATTAAACTTGAAAATGTATGGATGGCAACAATAGTTATATTTTAGCATTAAAGATATGGTTTTGATAAAAAGATCTTGCATATACAGGCTCTGATCTCAGAGCTAAGCAGGGCTGGGCCTGGTTAGTATTTGGATAGGAGACCACTGGGAATACCAGGTGCCACAGTGGGGAGCCAGTTGTTGTGTCCTTACACAAGGCACTTCACCCACATTGCCTAAAATGAAAGTGGTGTGTGTTTGTGGTCGGACGATGGTGAAGATTGGCCTCGCTTCCATCAGTCTGTCCCAGGGCAGCAGTGGCTACAACAGTAGTTTACACCACAGAGCGTCGAGTGAATGAATAATGCTCTGTAAACATCTATGAGTGTCCAAAAAATCGCTATATAAAACTGATGCATCATTATTATTATTATTATACACCTTCTACTGGGTGCTGGTCTAATAAATTTGTTAAGCACTGTAAAAAATAAGAATATAATAAATAATATAAATCCTTATAATCCAAATAGAACGTATTAGTTGATTAGACACCATTGATGACCGATTAACCGATTTAAAGATTTAAACCCTACAGCCCTACTTATAAAACAATGCAGTATTTTGTTGTTTGAGATTTGCCAATTGCAAACATTGAAATTTTGGACTAATCTTGCAGCCTTTGGCCTCGCTGGTTTATTCTAGTTTCAGCATGTAGTCTTGTTTTTATCCTCAAATCCACCTCGCCTCTTCCCCATCCCTCCTCCCTCCCTCCTCGTGTCTGGAAGAGCTCGGAGTTTTTTGGGTTAAGTGGGAAGCAGCGCGCCTCTCGGCTTCATTAGTTTAATCTTAAAGGAGAACTCCCCCACACACGCTAGCAACACTAACACGCCAATACTCTTCAGCAGATATAGGCCAGGGGGATAGACTTGTAGCGCTATGGAAGGGGAACGGGAGGAGGGGGAGGCCAACTTGGGAAATCCTGTGCCAGTCTAGACGCTAATTACAATGAAAATTAATTGACCCAGTTCCGAGACACGATTAATAATAGGATATTTGTTTGGGTCCCGTTTGACGCATTGCATTTTTTCCTACGCGCTATAAACAAAAAGCTAGGCCGACGTAGCTCGACGTACGAGATAGGAACAGACAATTAAATGATTGTGGAACGCTAATTGCTTTCGTTATCTACGGTTTCTGCGAAGATCTCACTAAATAAGACAGTGATGCTATTCTATTGATAAACATAGCGGATATTTCTATGGCAGGATTAGCTAGCCAGACAGATGCTAAGTCGCTGAAGAGTGCGATATAAAGGATCTCTTGGCGTTCGCTATAGCTGGATAATGGACAAACTTAATCCAGGATTTGTGGAGTCGACTGGTGTTGAACAAGATGTAAAGAGCTATCTACTAATACAAGTTAGTGTGTTTTAACCCGGGTCCGTCACCTGCTTGTTTCTATGGATATGTCATTGCTCTGGCTGGAATGTTCCACAATATGGCATTAAACAGCTCTACCTTACATTTATTCCATTACATGTGGTTTTGTATCTCAAAATTACCCAGAAAAACAGGCATTCTGACTGTGAGCGGGGTCACCTCTCCACAGATCTGACCTGTAACTTGGTCTGGTTTGGTCTACATCAGACCTGGGCATTGTACAGCTCCCAGACCATATACGGCCATTGGTCGACTCTGACCGGTCTGTTTAAGCACATTTGGAATTACAAAATAATAGGGATGTAAGAATAACTGAAATATTGTGATATCGTATCGTTAAAGGTCTCACAATAATATCATGGACCATCACAATATATCGAATCATAAGTATCTTTGCTTAAATGAATAATTATGATGCAGAAATAGTTTTTAAAAAAAAGAAAAGAGGGAACTACATAGACCATGATCCTTTGCTCTGTTTCAGTGCAGACGACATGAAGAAATAACTGTTCTAAGCACTTTTACATCTTCATTCTTTGGATTAAGTCTGTGAAGCATTTTTAGAGGAAAAAGTAGCAGATTCACAGTTTTGTGCCTCCACAAAATATTCAATAAATATGGTACTGTGAGATGTATATGGTGAAAATATCGTACAGAGAGATTTGGATTTCGTTCCATCCCTAATGACAATATTGCAATAAATATCGTACCGTGAGGTTCATACCGTGAATATATCATATCACGAGACTTGGATATCGTTACAACCCTGAAAAATAAACATTTTATTATTTTACCTCACGCATGGACTAAAGCTGCATTGCTTTTATTTTAGAGGTGTTTTTTAAATGACATTTTTTGTAAGGCTACTTCACTTTTTCATTGCTTAGTCATAACATAAACTCTTCCCAGTCTGACCAGCACGTCAAAACAAAGGTATTTACTGCTTTTTATAAAGAAATACAATTCATATTATGCAGAATTGAGTTAAGCATTTTGGCCCTCCACAATATTTTCTGTTTCTCATGTGGCCCCATGGAAAAAAGAATTGCCCACCCCTGGTCTACATGATGACAGAAAGTTTAATGCCGTACTGTGAAACATTCCAGACAAAGCAATAACATGTCCATGGAGAAAAGCAGAAAAGTTACACAATGTTAAGCATACATTTCCATACATAGTGTTTGTATTACATTCCCATTATGTGTTTATGCTAGACTTCCACAATATAAGAAAACGTTCATGGACACTTATTATAGGGTTGTCAAAAGTATGAATCGGATACTAATCAATGCTAAAACTAGTATCGAAACTAGATACTCATTTGAGCAGGTGTCAGTTCCGAAAAACCTTTCCTAAACATTTCCTGAATGATCTTGAGCTGTATCAGAACAAATATCAGAGCACATAGACTAGTATACGCTCATGGACCACTGTGGAACCTAAATGGACCACTGAGGGATTACACAAATATAAAACACATGGTAATATAAAGCAAAGTACTCCGATTCTGTTGAAAATCACATTTTATTGTTTAAATAAAGTGTTTTTAATGATCATTGTGGTATTGGAATCAGTATTGAGTCTATTCCTTAGTATCAAAATTGAGTTTAACATTAACTTAATATTATGCTCATATTAAAGATGCCTAAGTAACTTTTCTGGGTATTTGCCACCTACTTGTCTCCATGGAGATGTCCTTGGTTTGTCTGGAATGTTCCACAATATATTAAACTTATCAAATGGTACTTTTGCTCAAAAAAAAAAAAAAGGAAAAACATGCATCTCTTCATTCCAACCAAAGCTATAACATCTCCATGGAGACAAGCGGGTGGCACACTTGCACTGCCCACTTGAAAAATTACAAGGTGTATCTTTAAAAGTCCATATTTGGTCAACACATTTCTAGTTTGAAAAGCTTGTTCACTAATATTAACGCTTTTCTGAAAACCAAAATGGAGAACGAAAATGTATTTGTCATACTTTCATGTTTTAAAAGCTCCTCTAGCGTTACCTACCTTACTTTTTTAATCATATGGACTTTTCTAATACTATGCATCCTTATACTTCATGCTTAACTGTACGCTTTCCAGTTCCGACTATTAATAAACTCTCCTTAACCTTTTCAACATGCAAAGGGCTACCACGTGATCAGTCCCCTATCATCAAACTGTCAAATGGCTGGGACCACTGTAACACATATACGCCCTATAGACGCTTCTTACCCATAGAACAGCGTAAGAAGTCAGTAAATAGAATAGAATATCTTTGTGTCAGTATAAAAGTGGGGCCTGTATTCTTGTATGCTGATGCTGTTCAAATCTGTGCAGCATTGTGGAGTGGAGTTTTAGATGAGTTCATGTTTTTGGACCCTACCCTCTCCCTTAAGTCATGAGTCAGGGGCTATTACTTTGACATATGTCTGGGAGTGGGCGCGTTTGACAGAAATGAATATTTTGATGTCTTTGGTAAGTTTCCCAAATACAATTATCAGCTCATGTTTGCAGTGCGCTCAAATGGGCCAGTTTATGAGTCATTCTACAAAATCTGTTACGTTGCTGCCTTGTTACAGGTCGACCTCAGGGGATGTCAGAAGTAACAGATACTAAAACTAGTATTGATACAAAAAGGTGACATTCACATAGGGCGAAAGATTGATAGACTGCGATTTAAAAGTAGGTCAATCCCGATGATAAGGCATGCACATTTTAATTGGCAGGTCTACAGCTAATCGCCAAAAAAAATCAGCATTCTTTTTTCCCCATATATCGCCCAGTCCTGGATTCAGAAGACAGAAATGAAACTGAGGACAAGCTTAAGTCAGCCTGAGACAGTAGCTCAGTTGGTGTTTGTCCACTGATCCAAAGTTTGGTGGTTCGAATCCTACTCTTGACATGAACCTCATTGGTAGAACCACTGACCTACAGGTTGGCGGTGCGGATCCAGATTCCACAATTGAATACTGTTGTTGTGTCCTTGGGCAATAGGGTGGTCCATCAAAGCATGGTAAAAAATGTAAGTTTCAGATAACCTCGATTAGAGCCTTACATTAGGTTTTAGCATCCAAAAGATTATTTAGGAAGAAAAAGGAGATTAGAGGTCGCTCAAGCTGCATGAAGTTGAATTGGAAATTGAATTGGACTGATTTTGCATTTTCAAGTAACTTTCTATGGTCTTTCTAAGCAACTTTTAGGGACTTTCTAAGTAATTTTTATGCAAGTATCAGTTTATGTTTGCAGAATAAAATGACAAATTATTCGAATACACCATTTATTTGATTCACTATGTTATACTATAGGCCCTTTTCTGTGTCTTGAGCAACCTCTAAATATTAATTAATTTGCATAAAATTTGGACCCAAATATTTTCACCAGATATGGAAACAAATGCAACGTTCTAATCTAGAGAATCTAGAAAATTTAACCCACCTTGCCTTAGTGTCTACAGACCTTGCTGTGTGAATGTGAGTGTAAATGGGTGAGTGGTTCCTTGAAACAGGAAAAAATATAAAATATAAAACTTTGACTAGCATAAATATGCAGGGTTTGTGTGTTAAACCTTTGTGAATGAAACAAAATCCAACTTCAGGTATGTTTATGATGAGAAAACGCTTACATATCCCACCTCTTCTAACCTGCTGATATTGAGATCTGTGTTGTCAATTTTACTTTGTCACGTAATAAGCAAGACCCAGAGAATCCATTGTTTTTCACTGATCTCTGTCACACTTCACATCACATTCACGCCGTATTTCGTGGACTGTGCGCGTGTGCGATATGATGCGATGAGATTGTGAAGGATTGGCTGTCAGCGCGGAGACTCGGATTTGGCTACACAGCGTTTTAAATTGAAGTTCTCTACTGCTGACACAAAGTAAACTCCAGTTTGCTTTTCGCCGCAAGTTTGAGAATGCCTTGGTTACCTCATGCACGTTTTGTCATAAGTCACTGAAAAGCAAGTAAATTAAAGTAAATTGTGTATTAAAAAGTGTGCAGAAAATGTCGAATGGAACCATGAATTAAAGGTCTTGTCTTTACTGTTTTTACGGTGTTAAAAACGATTTGCAGTCAAGGCATCCAAATGATTCACTGTGATGAGTTTATAAGCGCTTTTCACAACTTTCACAACTGGCTCAGGCCAGAACTGAGCAACTAGCATGCTAACGGATCACTTCTTGATTCTTAGACAATAAAACACTTTATAATTCTATGCACATAGCACGCAGGAATCTTATTTTGACATTTAGAGATGCCACTAAGAATACACCAATACAATACCGGTGTCGAATATACGTAGGCACAGATACTGAAAACATGGCTGGATCGGGTACTGGTTAGGGTGCATCAGTTGCCCCCTTTTTTTTTAAAAATCGAGAACTTGCAAACGGCCCTAATGTTTTAGTGTTCCATTCAACTAGAAAAAATTCCTGGTAAATTTTTTTGTAATTCGAATGTCATCTACCGGGTCCACATCCCTTGTAAAATTCTGGAAATTTCTAAAAAAATCGTTAAAAATGAGAGATCAACAGAAACAGTGGTAATTTTCGCTCCTAACCCAAATACTGCACAGTCTTGGCGGGTTATTGGTTTAGGCTGCTCCATGCGAGCCTTCTTACAGCTATGTTCTGACATTTCTTCTTTTAATAACTACACTGTAACACTCCAATTCTGAAAAACATAAAGCAAATATGTGGTTCTACCATGCTTTCTAAAGTCTACCGAACCTGCCTATTATGAAGTTTGGGCAATGCCCCAGTGTATAAGACAGTATAGGCCTATACTGTCTTATACATTGGGACATTGGCCAAACTTTGACCTCGATGTGGACCCGGTAGATCAACTCGGAATTTCATAATTTTTTTTCTTAATTTTTTTCTCAGCGAATGGAACACGAAAAGTATAGGGCCGTTGTAAAGTTCTGATATCGGGGCAACTGATGCACCCTAGTACTGGTGCCATGATATTGTTTTAGCTGATATTTTTTTTATATTTTCTGAACTTTTATTCATACAAAGCTGTTCAGTCATTGACACTATTGCATCTCTGTGTAATAAGTTAACTGCGTTTTAAAGAAAAAAGTGCCATTTTCCGTCTCTACACTCGTATTAGTTGATATCGGGTATCTAAGTCAAGTAGATAAGTCAAAGTATCGATATCAGTATCAGAAGTGAAAAAGCTGAGCCCATGCAGCCGTATACAGTATATCTGTACTGGTGCAAGACAAATGTTGCTAAAATACTTAATAACACATCGGATACAGTCACTGAACAACTCCAACTGCTCCAAGAAAATTGAAATATGCATTTTTTACTCTAGCCTGTGAAGTTATTATCGTGGTGCAACTAATGAGGGAGAGAAGTGGGCGGAGGTAATAGTTCAAACGGATCCATATTCCTCACTCATGGTTCACTTCAAGCTATAGGATTTTAGTATTCACTCTTCAGCCTCCTCCCATGTACTGATTTAATGCTCTCTGCACACTTACTTATTTATTTGAAAGATAAAAATAGCACACTCTGCAAATTCCCAGTGCATACTTACCCTTTTTGGGATAGTACTTCTCAAATTGGCATGAAAGAAGCATTTTTTGCAGATTTGCAGTACAATTATGAAATCCCCATCTCCTCAGACTATAAAATACTACTACTAAGGTCCTACTAATACAACTACTAGTACTTTGAGACTTCTGTAATTGTGACTTTTTATTAGCTACAGTATTATTTTGTTCCCCATCAGAGTTGGGACTGGGGTAGAGTTGTCAAACATATTGATAATCAGATAATATTCAATACTAAAACTTAGAGCTGCAACTATCGAATATTTTTGGAATCGAGTATTCTGTCGATTATATCATCGATTAATCGAGTAATCGGATAAATTACACTTTTTTGTTTTTATACAACTATATCAATAGTGTGTAACGCAACATGAAAGGCCTCTTAAAATGAGCAAGCAATTGCTGTTATTCCTCACAAAAAAGGTTTTTATTTAAAGTCAACATTTTTTTTAAACAAGTGTAAAACCTTTGGCTTATTGGCTTATAAGACAGGAGTTTTCTAAGTGACAACGTTAATCCTTTAACTAGCCTCATTAATAAGCTAAATATAGAACTAGCGAACACATAAGTGTTCGTAAACGTCGGTAAAATATTTCCTTTCTCTGATATTGGAATTATTGATGCCAGCGGTTCTAGATTAAATCAGATTTTTGGTAAAAGTAGAACAACGAACTAGACGTTTCTGATGTGGGAAACACCGAGTGTGTGCGTGTGTCTGTGTGTACGTGAGGAAGGGAGCGATTTGAGTGAGATCATTTGCTCTCTTGCTGCTCATTATGCCTCGTTACTATCAACTCATAACACAGGTTACAAATAATTACAAATACTGTACATTCTAATAGGCGTTACTTTTCATTTCAGTTAGCAATCGTAAAAGTATATTACCTCGTAGATTCTCCGACTCCGCTTAGAGAAGTACAGTTCACATGAGGATGCTTTCGCTTTAAGTGCTGCAGCATTGAAGACGTACTGTTGTGGTACATCAGGTTGGCTTTGCCAGTGCACACTGGCACCGGCCACATCATTATCTGCCATTTCCACACCGTGGAATAAATCGCGCCGCTTCAAATCTTTGACATGTACGTCATTGATAACTGTCCGTGTGAAACAGTGATCCCAGACTGGCGCAGCAGTCTACAAAGGAGGAGTGATACGATAGCAGAGACATTTTAAATAAATTGACTTTGGTGACATGAATTAAACGAAGCCTCGAGGCAAAGAATTTGCCCCGAATATTTTTTGTAATCGAATTATCCGAGTTACTCGAGTAATCGTTTCAGCCCTACTAAAACTACAGATACTCATTTGAGCAAGTATCGATACTAAAAAAGTCACATTTCCAGGACAGAAATAAATGTTTCCTGAACAGCTTTAGAATGATCTTGAGCTGTATCAGAACAAGTATAAGAGCTCATAGACAAGTATCGGTACTGAGTATCGAGTCTGTGCCATAGTATCGAAATCGAGAAATTTTAGTATCGTGACATCACTAGTTTACACCCTGCTTATTTCATGATTTTGTTCAGATTTAGTCTTGGCCTAAACCAGTAAAACAAAAAAATATTACCTGATCGTTGTGCAAAAAGTATATGAAAAACTCTAATATGAATTGTCCAGTGTAAAACAATTGAATATATGTTTATGAAGCCTGTGGAGCCTCCATTTTTGTATGTGATAAACATTACAAGGCTCATTTCACATCTTTGACCTACATACCGCACATAGGAGTTTCCCATAGTACTAGCTGCGTTTTGTGTATTATTATGGAAAGTAGCCTTTAGCCTTCTCTCAACACTTCTCCAGTCACATATCGTCCACAGCGCAATTTGGGTCAGTTTTTCTCATGGATGGAAGAGTATAATTTCAACAATATGTCTGTGTGTTTTTAAATATTGCATGTTTGACAGAATTATATGCTCACTTGGAGACAGTTTGTTTTGTTAAAGAGCTCTTACGAGCCTAAGCTGAAAAACAGAAATGACTGGTGGTGGAAGGTAACAAAGTACAAAAGTAAAGTAAAAAAAAAAAGTATCAATCTTAATTTTTACATTACATTTTACTTTTACTTCACTCCATTTCACAGCAGGTATCTGTACTTTCTACTCCACTACATTTTAGATCTAGACTAAAAAGTAAAAAGTACTTTTCTTTATGGTGAAAAAGCTGAGACTTTATTTTTTAGCACATTTAATTTGAGTTTCCGTCACATTTTGAGCAACACAACACACAGAAACACAAGCAAAATACTTTTACTTTTTACTTTTAAGTATATTTTTAAACAGGTACTTTTACTTAACTAGATTTTTTCATGTGATACTTTTACTTGAGTACATTTTTGCCCTTGTATCTGTACTTTTACTTACTTTTACTTCATCCATCACTGGAAATGGCGTACCTATGATGTGTTTGGTTTCAGTGGGTTTCCATATGAAGTGATAGGTTGTAAGTTGTTAAAGGCGCATTGTGTAACTTTACTGGTGCTTGTTCCTATGGATATGGCATTGCTCTGCCCGGAATGTTCCACAGTATGACATGAAACAGCTCTACCTTACATTTACTCAATTACAGGTGGTTTCATAGCTCAAAAATACCTAGAAAAACAAACATTGTGACTGTGAGCGGGGTCACCTCTCCACAGATCTGACCTGTAACTTGATCTGGTTTGGTTTTACAAGTTACACGTTACACAGTGCCCCTTTGACACTAGATCCAATGCTAAAACAATCCTCTGAATTCAGGAAAAAATGAGTTTTTGCACAATTGTTATCAGTAAAAAGCTACATTCATTCACATCTGGGGACATAGATAGTTCTTCTATAAACCACCTCAGTTGAAAAGCTTGTTACCAAATACAAAAACATATCTTTTTCGATTATCTACTAGGAAAACTTTTGCAACACTATGCATAAAGTCCATTCTCACCATCTACGTGTGTGAGCCATGTTTTGACTGTCTCTGCTCCCTCCTCAGGTCTCTGTTGTGCTTGGAGAGTCCAGCAGTGCTCCGTCAGACACGTGTGAGAGAGGATTCACACAAGACGAGTACGTCATAGAGGTGGACAGACAACTGCAGAGCCGCCAGGCACTGTGTAACGGTCAGTACTCCAGAAACACACACACGCATGGTTATCCCACTGGTCTGACAGGGGCGCTGGTGTGGGGCACGGTTGTTGTTGAGAGATTTTACAGTTGGAACCGATAAGAAAAATGTAGAAGCGTAGGACTGTAAGATTTACATTTGAATTGCAGCAGGAGAAGTCGCAATTACTAAAACCCCAAGATTGCAGTTAGTTAAAGGGCTCATATTACACTATTTTCTGATCTATGTTATAATGTTGTATCATCATCACAAACACACTTGGAGCTGTGTTTTGCTTCATTCACACATGCTACAGCCTGCATATTTAGGCTGAATTCTTCTCTCAAACTGAAAACACTGTAGTAATACAGGAAGTGCTTCTCTGTGTGTTTAAATTCCATACATCTTCACAAGACTCATCTGGATAACTTCAGCCCAGGAATTTCTCTGTTAAACAGAAGGTAAAGGAGCTGTTAACTTGAAAAGTACCACTTGATGACATCACAATAGAGTGGAACAGAGCATTCTGAGCTTTGGAGATGTAGACAGTAATGATGGTTACAAAGACATCTGAATGCTTTAAATGAGGCCACAACATTCTAACATTGCAATGGCTTAAAGCTCGTGAGTTAATTTGGCGTAGTATAGGACCTTTAAATGACATTATTTTCTGTCCTCGGGCCATGGGATGTGTCTGTCAGTGAGTCAAGATTAGTGAATCAAAGTAGAAGAGCAATTAGGCCAAAACAAGGAGCTGAATGTTTACACATCATGCAACAAATTCATATATATCCCAGTATATATATCCTTTTCTAGAGGGTCCATCACGTTGATGTTTTCATCCTGAAATGTTCTACAGTATGGCATTTAATTTAACTATTTCCATGGAGACAGGCAGGCCGTGTCACCAGGCCAAATGACAGGTCAGATCTGTGTAGAAGTAGACCTGCTCACAATAATAATGCATGTTTTTGTGCTAGTTTTGAGAACACAAAACAATAACATCACCGCGGAGACAAGTAGATGGCAGACCCTCCAGCAGAAAAGTTACACAGTGAACCTTAAATTTGTGAAATGAACTCTTGCTGTGTTCAGAGCATCTGGGATATTGTCCAGTTAAACTGTATCAGTTGTTTACATGGTTTATGTGGTGGTTAAGCACTCAGATCCACTTCTATCTGAAGTCCTCTGATCACTTCCCAGCTGAAGAGCTGTGTACTGGGCATGTTTTCAAGTCAGAGGTGGGAAGTGCCCCAATTACCAGTTTCCTGAAACACACCATATAACTACAATATAAGGTACATTGTGTAACTTTTCTGGTGGAGGGTCCGTCAAATGCTTTTCACCATGGAGCTGTTATTTCTTTGTCTGGAATGTTTCACAGTATGGTATTAAACCTTTCTAATTTCATGGAGACCAAACTACTGTAGACCAAGTGACGGGTCTGATCTGTGGAGAGGCTCATATTTTCAAGCTAAATAAGCCTGTAACAATAACAGATTTTGCTGGATGATTAATTGACCAAGAAATGATTGTGATAAGCGAGAATATTGAATTTTGAGACCATTTCAAATTTTTTTGAGACAATTTCAAATTATTTTGAGACCATTTTCTTCCATTGAAAGAAAAATGCAAATACACCCTTTCAAAGATCAATAAACTTTAAAGAACATTCAACACAGGAACTGCAAGACGACCAAAAACATTAGGCCTAAATACTGTAAAATAGATTTGTTAACATAAAAATAGAATAATGTACTAAAGTCTGGCTTACAGCAAGGACTAACAAAAAATGCACTTGAATAAACCATTGCTGTGCCAAATACAACCAGAACGATAAATAAAATGGTTTATTGAGCCTCCCTAACAAAATTGCTGGGAAAAGTTATTGTGTGATTTATTGATTTATTGTTACAGGCCTAGCTCTAAAACCACCTGTATGTATGTAAAGTAGAGCTTTTTTTCATGTCATACTGTGGAACATTCCAGGCAGAGCAGTGACATATCCTTAGGAACAAGCAAGTGACAGACCCCCAACTAAAAAGTTACACAGTGCTTTATCCTTGGTGGGATATTTTAAAATCTTACTATCAGTATCAGCCACAACAGCAAGGTAAATATTAAATATCGGTATAAAAAAAAAAAAGACCATCCATTGGAAACATTTCTTTGCAGATTTTCCAGACACTACCTAAATTCTGCCTTTGCCCTTTACTAATTGCCACCATTCAAATCGCAACTCCGCTCGGCCACTCATTAATCTCACGGCTCTAGCAGTAATCCCCCTCCCTGTCTGCGGGGGTGCTAGTGGGGGATGGGTGTGCGTTGAGATGTGGGCCGTAATGGATGTTGAAGTGCAGTGACCTTTGGCAGACTGAGCTGCTCTGGGATTAGACGGAGAGGCTGGAGACGGAGGATAAGAGGCCCGCAGACGGTGGGCCCAGGGCGGGGAGGATAACACGGCAACAGTGGGCGCGCTGGAGCTTTGGGGTGTTGGGTTTGAAAAAGTTGAAAAGAAAAAAAAACTTATTAGAAGAAGTGTGTACAAGATTAAATGCATTTGTTAAAGCTGTAGATAAAGTTAGTAAAATGTTAGCGCTGTTTTGTTGTTTTTAGCTTTCTTGATTCCTAAAGGTAATTTGCTCTAACGCTGGAATGGGGAAAAGAAAGAATGAGAGATTGTGATCTGTTGTTAGTCATTTTAGCCATGTTATAATGTAGTTACCTTCTCAAAAGCATGCCTGGATTGTGTTTTGTTTCATTCACATGTTTGAGCAATCCTGCACTATTAATCTGTCTACGTAGTGTATGTAGTGGTTAGGGATGGAACAAGATCTCGTGCCACAAGATCTCGTGAGACAAAAGTCCCCAAATATTGCGCACACGAGTAAAATGATGTTTAGCTTGGACAAAAAAACAAACAACGAGGTAAGAGCTGGTGAGAAGCTGTAGTTCCAAAAAAGCAGTACTACAGTGACCACTAAAGTATTACGTTAAATAAACAAAGCCAACAGTGTGAAATTGATCACACTACTTATTTACTCCAAATATGTCAAAATCTTTTCATCTTGTCTCGTTCTATAGTAGTGGACCCAATCTCGGGATGTGTCCAAAAAAGTTCCACAATAAACTTAACCAACTTTTCTGGTGGAGGGTTCGTCAAATGCTTTTCTCCTTGGAGATGGTACTGCTTTGTCTGGAGTGTTTCACAGTATGGCATTAAACCTTTCTGTCTTCATGGAGTCCAAATGAGACCAAGAAGTTACCAAGTTATCAAGTAACCAGTGCTTGCTTCGTTCCTTCTTTTGTTCCTTCCTTCATTCCTTCCTTTGTTCCTTCCTGTGCAGTGTGCTGTACTTGTAAATATCCCCAGATAAAGCTCAGAGATATCATTATTTCCAATACAAAGTCCAGATTAAAACGTCCAAGACAATCTGTAGGCATAAGGTTATCCCTTCCACGCATCACTACGACACTAAAGCACTGATTTCTTCACTAGCCCCTTACACTATTATTGCATTTTAACTGTTTTTTTCTTTTAGCTAGAAGGATGTTTTGGTATTTAGACTTTCAGGTTGGCTGGCAAATCTTCTCACCGCTAAACCGCTTCCATTTCTACAGCTAGTTAAAGGGGAACTCCGGCATGTTTGACGCTAAAGTCCATTGCTAGAGGTGGTTGAATACTGTCAGAAGCCAAAAAACGGCACAGATCAGTGTTGCCTCGGTGGAGATCTCACTGTGGTAGTGAGTCTGTCAAGACAACAAACTAGTGTAGTGACGGGGGCAAGTTCTTAGCTTCGAACTTAGATTGCCAAAGCTCAAAAATTAGATTGCCGACTCCAGTGGCGAGCGGCTAGTAGCCACCAGAAGCAACAAGTGAGGATCGACTACTGACGCTGAAGAACACTAGAAACTGAAAGTAGTTGAAAGAAAATGGTTCGGGAATGTATTTTATTTAGCGTTTTCAAAAATATAATTCACTCGTAAATAAATGGAATTAGAAACGACATCAGCGATCGAGTCTTTTGGGCTTTTGCAATGTGCAGTGGGAAATCGTGCTTGCTTCGTTCCTTCTTTTGTTCCTTCCTTCATTCCTTCCTTTGTTCCTTCCTGTGCAGTGTGCTGTACTTGTAAATATCCCCAGATAAAGCTCAGAGATATCATTATTTCCAATACAAAGTCCAGATTAAAACGTCCAAGACAATCTGTAGGCATAAGGTTATCCCTTCCACGCATCACTACGACACTAAAGCACTGATTTCTTCACTAGCCCCTTACACTATTATTGCATTTTAACTGTTTTTTTCTTTTAGCTAGAAGGATGTTTTGGTATTTAGACTTTCAGGTTGGCTGGCAAATCTTCTCACCGCTAAACCGCTTCCATTTCTACAGCTAGTTAAAGGGGAACTCCGGCATGTTTGAAGCTAAAGTTCATTGCTAGAGGTGGTTGAATACTGTCAGAAGCCAAAAAACGGCACAGATCAGTGTTGCCTCGGTGGAGATCTCACTGTGGTAGTGAGTCTGTCAAGACAACAAACTAGTGTAGTGACGGGGGCAAGTTCTTAGCTTCGAACTTAGATTGCCAAAGCTCAAAAATTAGATTGCCGACTCCAGTGGCGAGCGGCTAGTAGCCACCAGAAGCAACAAGTGAGGATCGACTACTGACGGTAAAGAACACTAGAAACTGAAAGTAGTTGAAAGAAAATGGTTCGGGAATGTATTTTATTTAGCGTTTTCAAAAATATAATTCACTCGTAAATAAATGGAATTAGAAACAACATCAGCGATCGAGTCTTTTGGGCTTTCGCAATGTGCAGTGGGAAATCAACAAGCTAATGCTAAAGTAATGATAAAGCTGCTTGTAAAGTTATTTTATAATGTTTCCAGACACTAATGAGTGAGTCAGGCAGAGTGTTTTGTTTGTTAGAGTCGTGACTGTTGTAAGATGGGTTAGAAAGTGGTGTTAAGCCTCTTCTATGCAAATTGGAGTTTTACGTGGAAGCTAAGAGCTTGCCCCATCACTATGCTAGCTTGTTACCTTGGCAGGTTCACTACCACAGTGAGATCTGTGCCAAGGCAACACTGATCTGTGCCGTTTTTTGGATTCAGTATTCGACCACCTCTAGCAATGGACTTTAGCTTCAAACGTGCCGGAGTTCCCCTTTAAATGCTAGAAACTGTAACTTTTCTGGTGGAGGGTCCGCCATCTGCTTGTCACCATGGAGATGTTGTTGTTTTCTCTGGAATGTCCCGGTGAGGTTTTAAACGCATCCATCTTGCATTTACTCATTAACATGGGTTTTTATTGCCTTAAAAACTTGCATTCTTACTTCGAGGTGGCTCACCTGTCCACAGATCGGACATGTAACTTAGTCCTATGGCGTCACTTGCTGCCTCTGTAGAGATAAATAAGTGTAATGCCATACTGTGAAACATTTGAGGTGACATCTCTGGCGACGGACCCTCCACCAGAAAAGTTACACAATGCACCTTCCAGCTGATACCTTTCCGAGACTTTTCTCCTTTGCACTGCATTTCTACTATTCAACTGTTCCTCGATGTCCCTGTAAGACCCATAATCTCGACTCATTTGTCCTCTACAGTTGGACATTGTCATCTGGAACACAGCTCGCTCTCGCCTCTCTCTGTACATGCTGTTGTCGTGTCATTATCCGTGCAGACAGATGTACTGGCTGAGGACGCGAGTGCACAGAGGGACGGAGCTGTCTGCGTTTGATGTCTCTAAATGAGTGTATTTCTGCTCATTTGGCCCCGTCGCACAAACCAAAACAGTGGGATGGTTCTGGATCGGCACCAGGCGTCCTCTCTCTGATATTGTCTCAATGCATATTTATCTGGTCGGCTTCTCTTTAAGGCTGAATGGTTCATTAACATGGCATAGGAATAGCCGTGTGAATGGAGGCAGGTTGGTTTTTGTTGTTTATGTATGCAGCCAACTAAATATTCAGTCTCCATGGAGTGGTGTATAAATTTTGCAAACTCATTGTTGTATTTTCACGATGTATATTTATTATTATTATTATAAGTACATCTGAAACGAATAGTTTAAAACTCTATGGATGCCATTACTAAACTTTTCAGATTTTAGTCTCAAATCTTAAAAGTTTTTGGAATACTACTTTTACTGTTGATACTGCTTACTTACAGAAAAAAAAGTTACTTTTAAACATTAAACAAACCAATTAAAAGACTTGGGGTTTTGTTACCCATTCCTAGTTGTGAATTTCTTATTTAAAAAAGAAGAATTAGTTTAATGGCCCACTGTGTAACTTTGTACCCAAAAACACATTAAAGCTCCGTTCAGACCGTGGCATCGAAAAATGCACTGGACGCCTCTAGTTGGACTCTAGTTAGACGCCCCCCGATGGATAATGACGATGCTACGTCACTGGAGAGCAGTACTCTGATTGGCTGACATAGTGCATCCAGCGGCATCCAAAGTTCAGCTCTTTTAACTCCAGCATCGGATGCTCAAAACAGATGCACAGATGCCTGAAGATGTGCTGCAAAAACACAAGTGGCCCTGACAGACTTTGCATGGAAGAAAACATATTTTTTCCTTGCAATTTTTTATTGAAAAAAAAAAACATGCACCCTTACTATGGCTTGCATCTCCACAAACCTGACTCTTATTTGGCCTGGATTAGGGGCTCCACCTTCTTGGTATTCTATTATGTGGCATGTAACATATGAGAAAATTTCCCCTCGGGGATGAATAAAAGTAATTCTGATTCTGATTCTGATATTTCATAGACAATGTTCCAAAGTATGATTTAACTTTGTAATTCCACAGAATCCTGCATGCAACCTGCCACTTCTAGAAAGTGACGCAGTGTTGCTTTAAATCACAGTCAAATTCCAATTATTTTTATTTCCAAAATCAATCCGTTTTGGTTGCATTGCAGAAGAACTATTCTTTTGTGAGAATCTCTGGCTGACTCACAAAGCTTGTGAAATGAAAGTGTGAAAATGGGTCATGGACACGGCAGCATACAGTAGTGAAGTGATTTTGTGGAGTTTTGTGCTTGGCTGGATATGACTGTGAGAGCTCTGGAGTGGAAAACAGGCGACTGTCACTGGAGCTGTCCCAACAACAAGTACAGGGTCACGAGGAAACCCACCACATGTGGACAATAGAACAGCTGTTAGGAGAATGATTTTGACTGCATAATCGGTAAAATGGCCTTATTGACCCATCCATGAGCTCATCCTGGGGCTAAAAAAATCCTCTTTTTTTGCTGTTTTTTCGCCATATCGCCCACGCCCATTTGGGTAGATGGGAAACCTGAGCACCCCCATAACTAAGGATGCACCAATGCCAATACTAGTATCAAAGATTGGCTCTGACCCAGGAAAATTTGCAGTATCAGGCATCGGTTCCATGATATCGGTTCAGTCGATATCCTGGTTGGACTCTTTACTTACTGATGTAGGCCCAGGACATCTTATGTTTGAACTTTAATTCATACAGAGCTGTTCAGTAGTAGTTTGCAGGATACATAACAGGTATATAACAGATCAGTTTCGTAATAAGTGAACAGTATTTTCAGAGAATCCGAACACTGATATCTGTTAATATCAGCTATTGACAGATATTTAAAGACAGTATCGATAGCGGCATCAGAACTGAAAAACCTGGATGGGTGCGTCCCTACCTATAACCCACCCACACACGGGGAGAACATGCAAAATCTGCACAGAAAGGCCCGGTCTAGCCCAAGAGTCAGAACTGGCGACCTTTTGGCTGTGAGGTGAGTGCTAGTGCTGCTGGGATTGCCTATGCACACACATACTAATGCTGGACTCACTAGCACTCTCGTCACAGAGCAGGGTCTTGGGTTCAACTCCGACATCATTCAGTTCAGGAGGGCTTCATTCAGGCATTCCAATCATTAAAGCCTACATTATGCAACATTTACTCTGAGTTTTAAAGGTGCATTGTGTAACTTTTCTGGTGGAGTGTCTGTCAGAAACTTTTGTCCATGGAGATGTTATTGCTATGTCTGGAATGTTTCACAGTATGGCCAAACCAGACCAAGTTACAGGTCAGATCTGTGGAGAGGTAACCCCGCTCACAGTCAGAATGCCTGTTTTTCTAGGTAATTTTGAGCAATAAAAAAATAATAAAATTGTATAAATGTAAGGTAGAGCTGTTTAATGTCATATTGTGGAACATTCCAGGCAGAACCATGACATATCCACAGAAACAAGCAGGTGAAGGACCCCCAACTAAAAGTTACATAATGCACCTTTAAGACATGTTTTAATCCCATTAGTGCTGCCACTAACGACTAATTTTCTAACAATTAATCTCTCGACTAATTTTTCGATTGGTCGACTAATATAAACGACTAATTTTCCCCCCCAAAAATCAAGCGTTTGAAATTTTCATGCATTCTTGAACAAAATTCAAGGGCCAAATCATAAAATTTCACCTCTGTGTGTGAGTTGCAGAGGTTACTGCTGTTATCTCTGTTGTGTGTGCGCATTTGGTAAACTGGTTATTCAGAAAAACCATGTCTTGAGTTTGGTGCTGTCACTATACCGTTTTACAATACAATATACTGCTCATGTATGTAACATTAAATTGTGTGTGCATATCGTTGTTCAACATTATTTCCGAAAACATTATTAAAGGGTCGAGGTAGCTTTCTTAACATTCAAAGACAGTCACAATCGTCATAAAATAAACGAGAGCTAGGTCGGCGTTTAATAATCATACTTACGTTGTCTTTTCCTTTTCTGAAGCGCCTTTAGCTACTCCTGTGTTTTCTTTTAATGTGCTCATGCATCATGGTCGTGCTCCCTACACGAAATCCTACAGAGTATACAGACCACTCTATCACCATCTGTCCTGAATTATTGTTGTGTTATCTTTCGATGCTTTAGGTCGTACTCTAGGAGTCGCCACTGTTCTTAATACCGATTCTGACTCATTTGCTGTTGCCATTTTCATATCGCCCTTATCTCAAAACCATGCTCAAAATATGTTCAAAACCATGCTCAAAATATGTTCAAAACCATGTTCAAAAGAGGAAGGAAGAAAGAGGGCAGCCAGCAGGGTGCACACAGCAAATAGGAGTGGTGAGGACGGGAATTACCTGAACTTAGACAAGCTAAAGCTCTCTGGACGAGCCGTTTGAGACCAAAACTAAATAGGCGAATATTCAACCAAAAAAAATTGTCGACTAATTTGCATATTCGATTAGGTTAACTATGTCGAATAATCGCAGCAGCACTAAATCCTGTTACCTCCTGAAAAACATAACCGGAGTTACTTACACACATATTTGAGTAACCCTTTGTTTTTGGCCTGTGTACACCTCCAAAGCTCAAAATGTTCCACCTTGTGATGTCATCAAGTGGTAGTTTTCAAGTTAACATCTGTCTTTTACCGTTAGTTCAGGAGATGGGCAATTCCAGGTCTGAAACTATCCAAATGATTCTAGTAAAGGTGTATGGAGTTTAAAAATGCAGTGGAGCACTTCCTAATCCTCTGGGCCAAATGCAGAGTACACCGTAACATTTTCCCATCTTTTTGTACAACAGTCACATGTTAATATGCAGCTCTCTGTGTTTAATTATGCGCCGCTCTGATCCCAGCAGTATCTCCCTGTTGCCATGACGACGCTTGTAGGCTGTTTGTGGTTTGGTTGAAAATGACAGGAGCGTCATCTCCACTCTGTGCGTGTTTAACAGCGTGACCTTTACAATCATTAGCGCACTTAGTAAAACTCCTCTGTGACAATGGATGCTCGCTCTGCACTGCAAAAAAGAAGAGCTGCTAAAATCCCTCATACAGAAGTAAATAAAGGTGCGCTGTGTAACTTTTCTAGTGGATGGGCCTGCACCTGCTTGTCTCCACGGAGGTGTTTTAGCTTTCCCAGAATTACACTTCTGTGGGGTATTAAATGCTAAATAGGTGATTTTTTTTATTGTTTCAAAAATGCTATATTTGCTGAAAATGTCCCTTGCTCTTTGCGCTAAGTCACCCCCCCTTCAGAGCGCTATCACAATTCAAATCAGCGTGCATTTCGCTAATGAAGCTACTGCACATTGCTTTAGGTTTGTGAAGTTGCAGCGTGTTGTTTTGTATTATAATTTTGTGTATTTATGGAGAATTGTCTTGCGGGCTGAGCATCAGGCAGAATCGTGCTGGTAACCATAAAGCAGGTTTGAATAGCACCCAGGAGAGATCGCTAAATAACTCAAACATGCACGGATGACTTCTCAGACCTCTTCAGGCATGATTTTGATGTTAAAACGCGGTTGAAAGCGCCAAAAAGCACCTCCTCTTTAAACACATCTATCCCACGTTTACAATGAGTGGGGTCGCCTCTACACAGATCTGACTCTTAACTTGGCCTGGTGGTGTCGCTTGCTTGTCTCCATTGAAATAGATCAATTCAAGCTCAAATGCCAAGTTTGTGAAGAGGGAGGTTGGGGTGAAAAGAGGTCGGGTCTACTACGCAAGCAGGACAACGCAAAACAATACAGGTTATCAAGGGTTTTTATTCGAACTAGCTCAGGGTTAGCCAAACTAGACATTTTGTTTACATGTACATATACTCTGTCTATTGTTATTTTTGCTGCTTATTTAGAATTTATTATTAACATTTTTATTTTTGCTCTTTGGTTTTACAATATATCATGATGTCCACGCTACTCTGACCAACTCATTTCCCTTGTGCATCAATAAAGTTTGTCCAAGTCTGAGTCTAAAGGCCGCTACACACTAGAGGATTTTTTGGTCTTAAACGATTTTTAAACGTGCGACAAAATGCGCACACCACAGACACGAGGAGAAACTTATGAGACTTAAAATCTCATATTACGACAGTCAGTCATGATCGCAAAGACTGCAGCAGGATACCTCTGCATGTTATTATTATTTAGGAAATGTGGTGCAATACTTCAAATACAGGATTTTTAAAGCATAAACGATTGGAGATGAAGTCCACAGGAAGTAGAGTCACTATCGCTAATCTGCAGCTTTACGCTCTGTGGACGTAAACAAACACATGCGAGGAACAACTTTCGCCTTTTTACTTTCAAAGAACGCTTGAAAATGGATTAACAGTGCGGTTTTGTGGACTGGGCGTCATTATTTGCGGAGGACAATTTCTATGGATAATGTGGATGAGATGCTGCAGTTTAAATTTACCACTTTATAGGAGTAATAAAGTCTTTATTTTTGCTATATCCTGAGTTTGTATGTTTTGCGTCTCTGTGTCCGTCACTCCTCTGCCCGTGACGCTCTGTTTTATCGGCTGTTATTGTAGCGTTGCTGATGTTTGGTTACGATCTGACAGTGACTCCACACATGAGGAGCAGTGGCTTCAAAATCGCACACGAAGACAAAAAGTCGGGTCACGCCTCCCCGAACTCGGGAAGAAGAAATCGCAGCCAAAATCGGGCAAATTCTCCTCTAATGTGTGGCGGCCTTAAGATTGTTCAAATGCCTTTTTCTTTACAGGGCAGTCGGTAGAGCTTTTGTCCACTAAAGGTTGACAATTTGAATCCCGCTCTTGACATAAACATCACGGGTCGATCCGTCACAGATGAATACTGTTCCTGCGTCCTTGGGCAAGAAATTTCACCCCGTACCCGCTCAGTGTCTTGTGTACACTGGTGTATGAATGTGCGTGTGAATCCATGAGTGGTTCCTTGATGTAAAAAGCTTTGAGTGGTGGTGGAAATGCGCTGTACGATATGTAGATGTGACCCTTTACCCTTTACTTTTCCTAGATGAACAGTGTAATAAAACATACCTGACAGATGCAAGATCGAAATGTGTAACTAAGTCTCAAGTCAAATTCAAAGCAGCAAGCCAAGAAATCAAACTTTTGACAAATCCAGTTGAGAAAAAGTCAAATCGTAAACGCACTCAATCACTCCTGTATGTTCTTTCTCAAAAAAACTGATCGTGAATAGAAGGATCTTTGAACAATTGACATTTGCTTGTTTCTTTTGGTTCCTTTGTAGACTTTTTGCTATTATATTTGCTAGGGTGCATCAGTTGCCCCGATATCAGAACTTTACAACGGCCCTATACTTTTCGTGTTCCATTCGCTGAGAAAAAAATTTAGAAAAAAAATTATGAAATTCCGAGTTGATCTACCGGGTCCACATCGAGGTCAAAGTTTGGCCAATGTCCCAATGTATAAGACAGTATAGGCCTATACTGTCTTATACACTGGGGCATTGCCCAAACTTCATAATAGGCAGGTTCGGTAGACTTTAGAAAGCATGGTAGAACCACATATTTGCTTTATGTTTTTCAGAATTGGAGTGTTACAGTGTAGTTATTAAAAGAAGAAATGTCAGAACATAGCTGTAAGAAGGCTCGCATGGAGCAGCCTAAACCAATAACCCGCCAAGACTGTGCAGTATTTGGGTTAGGAGCGAAAATTACCACTGTTTCTGTTGATCTCTCATTTTTAACGATTTTTTTAGAAATTTCCAGAATTTTACAAGGGATGTGGACCCGGTAGATGACATTCGAATTACAAAAAAATTTACCAGGAATTTTTTCTAGTTGAATGGAACACTAAAACATTAGGGCCGTTTGCAAGTTCTCGATTTTTAAAAAAAAGGGGGCAACTGATGCACCCTAATATTTGCACTGGCCTTGCATTAGGGTCGGCCGAAAAAGTATTTCACATTTTTAAAAGAATTTTCATTTGATTTTCACTGTAGATTTTCTATTGCCTTTAAGAAGTAAATAATGTCGTCTGCTTCTTCTGAACGTTCATCCATTTGTTGAGATCGTAGACTGTATGAGACGTGTTCAGCGTCTGGAAAACAGCTATGTAAGACTGTTCGCTATTTTGGCCGTGAAAATTGTGAGCTTTCTAAAATTGTGAGCTTCCTTTGACTGGAGCTGGACGCTATGGGTGACGTCACACTCCCATTTTTCTCACCATATCGTCCAGCTCTAGCTCGTATCTTCTGCACTTTTACCCCCTGATGCAAGCAAATGATGAATGTGGCCAAAACAGTTTTAAGATGGCGTGAAAATTCAAGAAAAAAACGACAGTGGATTTGAACAACACATTCTCATGAGTCTGTGATCAAGGAGTGTTCTTGGGCGGTGTTTGGTGAGAGTGGCTAACTGAAAAACTGTTGGAGAATTTGTGCTATCCTCTGATCTTATTATAATGTTATTTGAGAGAGAGGGAAATAAAGGTCAGATTAGAGTCTAACACAGCCTCAGACAGAGCAGTGCCTTCATTAGCATCGCACCCTCAGAGAATCTTCATGACATCAGCTGCAAAGTATCAACAGAGCTGCAAACGGAATTGGAATCATTTTTGGCGTAAACAAAGATTTTGGTGGAGTTTGAGTCAACTGATGGGAGAATACTAATTTGGTAGAAAAAATCTGCAAATGTCTTGGTTGAGGTTCAAGAAATTATCAAATAAAATGACAAAACAGAGGCAACATCAACTACTAAACCAGGCATGTCCAGGTATGGCCCGAGTAGTACTTTTTACTGCATGTTTTTGAAATCTACCTTGATCAAGCAAATTTCGTGTGACCTGGTGGTTCATTCAAACCTGTTATAAATGCACAGATTTGAATTACTCACTGTTTTGACCCTTGATCGGGCCTCACGCTGGTCTGTGTTTTAATATGTGGCCCCTGATGAAAAAAGTTTAGACACCCCTGTAGTAAACGAGAGCTCCAACACTGTAGGAAATTATATCCAAATCTCTCGATACAATATTTTCGCGATATACGTCTCACGGTACGGTTTTTATTACGATATTTTCTAGAGGCTAACAAAACTGTGAATAAGCTACTTTTCTCTCATCATAAGTCAAATAATTAAGATTTAAAGTGCATTATAACAGTTATTTCATCATTTAGATTGGACTGAAGCAGAGCAAAGGATCATGGTATATGTAGTTCTCTCTGTTTTTCAGCTGTAGCTGCACCATAACAATTAATTTAAGAAGAGAGACTTGTAATTCGAGACTTTTGTGAAACTCTGACGATATGTTATCATGATATTTTGATATATTTTATTGTTGCATTCCTAAAAAACAGTGTATACCAGACACTTTTGTGGACCTACACCACAGGTTGAGAACTACAAGGCTACAACAGTTGTGAAACTAAATCTACTGATGAATCATGACTTCCTCTCCCTGTATGGGTCACTGCAGTCACACAATGAACATATCTGGACCGTTTCCCATGGGTCTCATGTCTGTGACTCAAATGTTTTTTTTTTAAGCTGCGCTATGTAACTTTTCAGGTGCAGGGTCTGTGTTCTTATGTTATTGTTTTTCCTGAAGTGTCTCATAGTACAGCATTAAACTTACCTATCGCCACGGAGACAGGCAGGTCAAGTCACAGGTCGGATTTAGAATACGTGTTTTTTAAGCTTGAGTTTGAGCAATAAAAAAATCTGGATTTAATAGATGCGAGATAGATAATGCCATAGTGTGGAACATTCCAGAGTATTTTCCTAGTTTCTAATAAAACAAAGTATCAATGGTATTTTTTCCATTTAAATATCTACTACTACTACAAGATAAGGTTTTCATTCATTCAATCATTCATTACTACTACTACTACTACTACTACTACTACTACTACTACTAGTACTACTACTACTACTACTTCTTACATCTGTAACTTCAATCACTTACTATTACTAGGTAAGCTAAGGTATGCATTAATTCATTCTCTACTACTACTACCACCATTTCTACTATCTGTAATTTCTATCACCACTACTACTATTTTTACTATTACTACTACTACTTATATCTGTACCTCCTACTACTACTAATATATGCAACTTATTACTTATTACTACTCCTAGGTAAGGTATTCATTCATTCATTCAATCATTTATTACTACTGCTATCACTACTTCTATATGTAGCTTCTTTCACTACTATTACTACTACTACTATTTTTACTACTACTACTACTACTACTACTACTACTCTGTAACTTCTATAACTTACTACTACTACTAGGTAAGCTAAGGTATTTATTCATTCATTCATTCATTTGCTACTAATGCTAGTACCACAACTTCTACTATCTGTAATTTCTATCACTACTACTATTACTACTGACTGTTATTATTGCTACTACTACTACTACTACTACCACTATTACTTACATTTGTAACTTTTGTCACTTACTACTACTAGGTAAGGTAAGGTATTCATTCATTTGTTCATGCGCTACTACTACTACCATCACTTCTACACTCTGTCATTTCTATCACTACTACTATTACTACTGACTGTTATTATTACTATCACTACTACTAATATATGTAACTTATATGACTATATGACTCGTTACTACTCCATCTGTATTTTAGTGGTTTGTTTTGGCCGCCTCGTACCTCCTGACCACCCCATGTCACAGAATCTGGTACAGTCTCAGCTGACTCAGACCCGTGTATGGACCAAACCAAAACAATCTGCAGGGAACGGGTTGATTCAGCTGTGAGCGAGCCCGTCACTGGGTCAAACATGAGAAAATAACCCCCCCCCCCCAAAAAAAAAATCATCAAATGCTCTGCGCTCTTATGCTTAGCTTCCTGTTTTGACATGTTATCTTACAGTACTGGGGTTTCTCATGGTGGTTATTCTAGTCCGTGTGCTGAGTCTGCATGTGGACTTGTGTGTGATGGAGCTGATGTCAGGAGACTACTTCCTGGACAGTGCACATAGGTCAGGCTGCAGAGTGACCCATCCATATTTGGTCACAGTTTCCAGACGCAGTGACTGCGCTTCCTGTAAACCTAGGATTATCTGTGACCAGCTTTTCCCGACATGGAATTAGCCTGGGACATTTTAAGCATTTTGTCTTCTGGTTTCATTTTATATTTATATATTTATTTAGTTTTAATTTATTTATTTTATTGTATTCGTTTTATTTATTCTAATTATTTTTAATTTTTATTTATTTAGTTTTTATTTATTTTGGTTGAGATGCACTATATACCTTTTATGGTAAAGTATTCAAAAACTGCTTGTTACTATGGAGAGAGATTATTTTCTATGCCTGGAATATTCCACATTACAACATTTCTGTCTCCATAGAGACAAGCAGCTGACACCCTCATCCCAAGCTACAGGTCAGATCTGCGGAGAGGAGAGCCATCACGTATATAAAAGAATGTGTTTTTCAAGGAATTTTGTGCATTAAAAAAATGCAAGATAGACACGTTTAATGCCATATTGTGAAACATTCCAGGCAAACCAACGTGATTTCCATGGAGATGAGAAAGCGGCTGATCTCTACCAGTAAAGTTACACAGTGCGTCTTTATGAAATCCAATACATGTGGTTAAGATTATAAAACAACACAGACTACGCTGTGGTCGGCTTAATCCTCCTCTCTTTTTCTCTTTGTGGAAAACCCCTTCTTCACTGCTGCCTCTCCTTCTCTTTCGCTTTCTTTATCTCTCTCTCTTTCTCTCTCTCTCTACCCCCCCCTCCATTCCTCTGCCTCTCCGTGGGAGTCTGGATTTGGAAACCAGTTTTTGAATTCATGCGTTTGTGTGGGAGGGTGTTGGAGAGATCGGATGTTTTCGCCGTTGTGGGAAGGTTACGCGTGATTCTTTGCTTGACTTATCGTTTAATAAGATCGTTTAGTGATCACAAATTCTTTCTCTCTTTTTGTCTACTCTTTCTCTTCCCCTCTGCCCACTCTCCTTTCCCTCTTTGTCCCTCCATCTCTTTCCCACTCCCCACCTCTCTCACCCTCTCTTCTCCTCACTGTGCCCCACCTCTCCTACTCCCTCCTCTCTCTTTCTCTTTCTCTCTATCCCCCTTTCCTTTCTCATCTTTTCTCTCTAACCCTCCCAACCCCTCTCTTTCTCTTTCTCCCCTCTGTTTCTCCCTCCTCTCTCTTTCTATCTCTCTTGTGTCAGGTCCCGGATTGTCCTACTTTCTGACTACCTCATGCATCATTACTCCTCACTCCCACCCTCCCTCCTCCTCCTCTTCTTCTTCTTCTTCCTCCTCCTCTCTTCACTTCTCTCTCTCCTTCCTCTCCATCTCATTGATTCGAGCTGCTCCTCTCTGCGTTCCTCCCAGGGCCTTGTTAACATTGCGGCCCCAAACACCACAGCTTAACTTTTTACTTTTCACTTTCTAAACGGATACTGCTGTGTTCTGCCTCACACAGTCGCAGTTCCTCTGGATGAATTCAGTCTAACTTTGAGTTTTTAGGTCATTTGTTCCATTTGTTGTTGGGTATTTTTAATAAAACACCAGGCTAATGGAGAATTGTGCTTAGAATTGTTATCTGTAATTTATACTACAGTCCCTGACAAAAGTCGTGTCTATGCAACATATTTTTGTATTTGAAGTAAATTATTTGTTCAATTTTCTGTAGGCGACAAAACCTTTGTCTTTCCAAAATCTGACCTTTCTGTGTTCATTAAATGATCAATCTTTCTTCAGTGAAGCAAATTTATTTTAGTATATTGAGCATAATTTGGGAGGGTTTTAGCTTTCATATGAGACATTTCTAAAACCAATTGATTAATTTAAAGTCAGGTTATAAGCTTTTGTTTCTACAAAATGGATAAGCGACAAGACTTTTGTCAGGGACTGTACTACTACTAAAACTACTACTACCACTACTGCTGCTACTAATGCTACCGAGCTACTACTTTACTACTACTACTAATAGTACTACCTACTACTACTACTACTACTACTGCTGCTGCTGCTGCTGCTGCTGCTGCTACTGCTGCTACTGATCTACTACTTCTGCTACTGTCATTACAGTCTGGAACTTCAAATCACTGCAATTACCACTATTACTGCTAGTACTGCTACTATACTACTACTGATAGTGATACTATTACTACAGTCTGTATCTTGTATCATTACTACTCTACCTTCTACAACTAGCAATACTACTACTACTACTACTACTACTACTGCTACTAATGTAAATTATATCATTGCTACTACTACTACTACTAATAATAATACTACTTCTACTAATATTACTACAGTCAGTAACTTGTATCTCTACTACTCTACCTCCTACTACTACTGATGCTATTGTTGTGACTACTATTGTAAAATAATTTAATTATAAACTACTACTACTCATACTCCACCTCCTGTTACTACCAACACTACTACTGCTACTGTTACAACTACTAAAAACTGTTGGCAGTTTATATCACTACTACTGCTACTACTAATACTACAAATACTACAACTACTACGACTACAAATTCTACTACTACCACTATCATTACTACTACTACTACTACTACTACTACTACTACACATTCTCTTGTAGTTCTGCTCAGTTTTCTGCTTGGGGAAGACATTTTTTCCAGCCTTTGGCACAGATTTTCAGCCATGTTTTCCATCATTCAGCCCCTGGGCTGCTGTGGCTTCAGAACTTGTTTACAACACACCATAAAACAGGATACATTTTTTATATAACTTCAAATACTACCCGTAATGCTACAGTCCACACTGCACTTGATATTTAGAAGTCCTTTTCGGTAAAATGTATTTGAGTGAAAGCAGTACACTCAGTCAGAAGATATGTACAAGTATGTGTAATCTGTCCCTGCTGTTTTGTGGTGTGGTCAGGAAACATGTGCTTGTGTTGCTTCAGAGTGGCACCAGGGAATCACACCCATAACCTCTCACCCCAACTGGCCTCCCCTAGTCAAAACACACGAGAGCAAAGCTGTCATGTTGTGTTAGCCTTTTCTTTGTTGGTCCCCAGTCAATTCACTGTCTCGTCTATATAGAGCATGTTGTTTTCTTATTATATTTTACTATTTATTGTTATTAGTATTTTAGATAGATTTTTGTTATGCTAAATTCTTAATTGTTTGTGCTTTATTAAAGCTCCTACATTAATCAAAATGGGCTCTTCTGAGATTTAAGTCATGTTAGAATATTGTTACCTCATCAAAAACATACCTGGAGTACTACTACTACTACTACTACTAGCGATGGGCATTCGATTACATTTTCTTAATCGATTGTCGGGAAAATTAAAGATCGATTTTCGATTAATCATTAACATTTTATATTAAAATTATCATCACTATTATTACTATTACTAATCTGCATAAATAAACTCGCCTTTACAACATATAAACCATAACCACTATAGAGCCACATCAGCCCGTGTGAGATTAGAATGTGTTTAATGCAGCTTTGCACAGATTTGTTTATGTCTTACAGAAACAAAACTTAAAACCGCATTGCTCTTTTGCATAAACAGTAGGCGAAAAAAAGCTGCTCTTTCCTTGTGTTGATGTGATCAGCTTCAGTTGGACTAAAGGACACGACTCAATGGTATAAGAGTGTCCTTTCAGTGACAGAGGATGTGATGAGGCTGGTGAGTCTGTTCTGTGCATATGAAGCGTTGGAGATGCTGCGTATACATGCAAAACCGGGATACTCAAAAAACCCGATCATATCTGGGATACTGATGTGCAGGTAAGCGCACTCTGAGGGATATAGTGATCTCCAAGGAGCCATAGACGAGACGTGGGACTGTGGGGCCACAACTCCAGTGTTTGTGCTGTGAGACGCAGCCTTGACTCCTTACACTACGTTACACAGCAACCTACATTTGGTTTGTCGATTAAAATGAACGTGATCAACGAAATTCTTAATGATCAATTATCGATTAATCAGCTAATCATGCCCATCCCTAATTTCTAATACTACTTCTACTACTACCTCGAGTCGTGTTTTGTTTCATTCACACATTTTTGAGTAACCCTTTATTATTAGTTTAGCTACATATCCAAAGCTCAAAATGCTCAGTTTCACCTTTTGATGTCATGAAGTGGTCGTTTCCAAGTTACCAGCTTTTACCTTTTGTTCAATAGAGATTGGCAGTTGCAAGTTTATCAGCTCTTTTGACAACTTTCAGGGGCCAGAGCAGGATTTTCCTGTTATGGTAAAGCTAAAAAAAAAACAATAACAACAACTAGCATTATAACACACTTCCTAATTATTGGATTGTAAAGTGCTTTATAATTATATGCAGACAGTACACAGTAGAATTGGCAGGCTTCAGTGACCCAACCCACACAAGAGAATCTGAAAAACTAGCAAGTTTTCTCATTATAATCTTGCATATTTCATTGTCCATTATTTCATGTATTCTCAAACGCTGAAGAAAACCACTGAAGCAAAGTTAAAACTCCCACTTCAAAAATCTGGTATGTCTTGGCTCCGTCTGACCAGGAGTTGTTTTTATTGAAAGTCTTCCCTTAGATCCCAGAGAGAGAAAGAGAGAAATGATGAAATATAGTGAAGAAGATAGTTCGGGACGGGGGGTGGGAGGGGCTCGTCAGAACCAATCAGACGCGGCGGCCTCACGTTTAAATCCTAGCGGTCAGAGAGGAGAGAGGTGGGCCTGACTGTCCGCCGTAATCAACACAACACTTAAACAGACAATGATGAAATACACTCTGGGATACCTTAAGGAATACACCTGTTGGAATGAAAAAAGATCATGTTGTTTTTCACTCGTTCTGAACACAAATGACTCTTTTGGATACCAGACTTTCCCAAGCTGATCTTTAGTGTTTAGAGTTTTTTTCCCATTTTGTTTGTTTTTATTGCACTGAAAAATGTGCAGTTTGCCTCTCCACAAACCTGACTTATTCCTTTGGCTATACTATTCCACAGTGTGACATGAAACTTATCTAGCTTTATAGAGAATCTTCAGAAGTGCTTTGGAATGGTTTTAACTGCCTTTTTTCATGGAAACACATAGTACTATGTATTGTCATAGTAGTAGTAGTTGCTGTAGTACTTGTCATATATATATATATATTTTCCTGAGCTCCTAGTTGGGGTAGGAGTTGTTGTAGTAGCTGTAGTAATTTTTGTAGTTGTTGTAGTTGTTATAGTTGCTATAGTAATTGCAGTTGTAGTAGTAGTAAATAGTAGTTGTAGTAGTAGTAGTAGTAGTAGTTGCAGTAGTAGCATTGGTAGCATTAGTATCAGTAGAGCAGTAGTAGTAGTTGTTGTAGTAGTATTTGTAGTAGTTGCAGTACTACCATTGGTAACATTAGCACCAGTAGAAGCAGTAGTAGTAGTAGTTGTAGTACTAGCATTGGTACCATTAGTACCAGTAGGAGCAGTAGTAGCAGTAGTAGTTGTAGTAACAGTATTAGTATTTGCAGTGTTACTGAAGGCCATAAACTGCAGTATGGAGCATTGGAGTCAAACCAGATCCCAGATCCCGGATTTGGACCGGGGCTAAGTTAAGACCTGTTGCCATGGAGATGTAAATAGACTCTAGTGTTTACCATACAGTGAGTCTAGCAAGTAATTATACGGTACATTTATACTTGTGTGAATGCTGTCTGCATACGAGACTAGAGATAATGGTCCCATCTGTGTGATCATTGATCCTACTCATATACTAGAGATGAATGGTGAAAACTGACTGGAAAATCATACGGGTGGTTGGAAGAGCAGTGTATGTGAAGAACTTCAGCATTCTGCTTCTTAAACAAAGTCAGAGCCAAAAAAACACCCAAAAAAGTATGTTAATTTTAAATACATGTATAAATTTATGACAATTTTTGGTCATTTGAATATTTGTCATGTTTAAAGGTGCAATTTTTTCAGTGGAGGATCCGTCGATTACTTGTTGCTTTGTCTGGAATATTCCACAGTATTGCATAAACGTACCTGTCTCCATGGAGAAGAGCAAATGATGCCAACAGGCTCAGTTAGAGATGCGTAACTGGACCACCATTAATTGAACTGAATAGATTTTATTTTATTTCACTGCAATAAAAGCACATCTAATGGAATAAATGTTATGGAAGCTTCCTGAAAAACAAGAACATCTCCATGCAGGAAGCAGGTGGCCAGCTCTCAATCAGAAAAGTTACACAGCACACCTTTAAAATCACATAACATTTACATAACCCATGCAATTGTTTTTAACCATCTTATTTTATGTTGGCGATTTGTGGGACTATATTTGAATTCTGTATTCATTTTTATTCATATGTTACTTATTCTGTATTTAACAGTCAAGTGGGATTGAGTGTGTGTATGGTTTTGTTGATTTTGTTTATTTTTTCTGTTTTATTTGAATTTGTATCCTACTGTCTACTCTACTTTATCTGTCTTTTGATCAAAATATTTTCTTCAGATTAACATAAAATAATGTTACTCAGTAAATTTATAGGGATACATCGATACCAATACTTCCATAATATACTAGTAGTTGTTAAACATTTGCCAATACCACGCACTGATACCACTATTACATGACATTATGCAGTATGCTGGTTTCAGTATCCCGAATAAACCAGTATCCCGGTTATGAGAAACCAGAGCCAACATAAATAAAGCGACAGTAGCCGACATCAGTGAAAGAGCTGCTGCAAACGTATGATCTCTGAAAAGTTTAACATGAACCATCTCCAATATGATATACGCACAGAACAGACTCACCATCAGCAGAACATCATCTGTCACAGAAAGAACACTCATATTACACTGAGTCTTGTCCTTTAGTCCAACATAAACTGACCGCATCAGTGTACGAGCTGTTTTTTTCAGTGCTTATACTGTATGCAAATGAGCGGTTTTAAGTTTCGTTTCTGTAAAATGTAAAGAAATGTGCGCAAAGCTGCATTAAACACATTATAATCAAGAAAGTTTATTGTCAAATTTTAATAATCACAAATGAAATTACGTTTCGCACTCTCAATCAAAGCTAAATTAAATAATAATAATAAAATGAAAGAAAAGTTTTTTCTAAGGGAGACAGCCTGGTGTGTAGAGAGGTAATATCGTGGTTGTTTGTATTTTTTCTGGGTTTATTAAATACTGTATTTTTCAGACTATAAGTTACACTTTTTTTCAGGGTTTGGGTGGTTCCTGTGACTTAGACTCAGGTGCGATTTATATATTACATTTTTCACACTGACAGTCCATAGACTATATATGAATCTTATATATGAATCAAAAATGAAAAAACAAATCGTTATCTGTTTTTTATTTTTTTTATTTTGGTTTCAGAGACAAATATTAAAGAAAAGAGTTGTTTTTTCATTTTCTTATTTTTGGTTCTATATTAAAAAACGAACAAACGAATGATACATGCATTCTTCTCTATTCATTTGTTTTTTATTACTATAACTTGCCTTTCAAGATGAAATGTCAGTTCTTGGTCTCTGATTTTATAAAATAAAAATAAATGCAACTTATACTCCGGTGCGATTTATACTTAGAAAAATAAGGTATATATTTTTTGCACTTGCGCATTTGTAAAATTGGTAAAGTATTGTGTCGGTACTCGGCATCGGCAAATACAGAAATGCTTGTACTCATACTCGTATCGGTTTTCAAAAAAACGGTGTCGGTGCATCCCTATAAAAGTACGTAAACCAACACATAGACTTATTTGACTCTATAGCGTGTAAACAAAATCAGAAGAACGCTTACTTCAAATACATGTTCTTTTCTACTTCAGTGTTTTTACAATGCCCTAGAAGCCTGTAGTACATACTAGTAGGAGTTTCTTGGTAACATTGGATAGAACATAAAATAATTGCTACAAAAGAGTAACTCAATAAACGTTATTGAGTTATTCGAGTATTTAATATGTAAACAAAAATAGAACAATTACTTCAAATACAATGTTGTTTCCCACTTCAGTGTTTTTTATCATGCCGTCGAAGCCTGTAGTACATTGGAGTTTGTTGGTAACATTAGAAAGCGCCGTGTCTTGTGTCTGGCTCGCATCGTACACTAATTGCATGTCTATATAAATAAGCTTATGCAACTGGAGCCCTCGATGAATTTCCATAAGCTGTGTTCTGTAATGAAGGGCTGGGAGGAGACCGCAGAGTCACACAGAGTAAACACCGGACCACAGATATGGGCGTGTGCGAGGCCTGCTGTGAGCTGTCGTCCCATTTACTGCTTCGCCGGTGCCGCAGTTATTTGTTGATTCAAACATTTAGCGCAATCGGAGCTGTTGCACTGCCTGTTTCAATCGTATCCGTTGTGCTTGGATGTTTTTGTCGCTGCCAGTTCATTGTTGTGTCAAATCGTCAGTAGTTTAAATTGAAGGGCTGTTAGTGTTGTCAAGATACTACAATTTCAAACTTAATTTCAATAGAGAAATTGGATTCCTGCGCTGTGCCATCCCCTCACTGCCAGCTCAGTCCCTGTTTTCTTAGCATACAACTTCAGAGCTATAATGCTCCCTACAACACTATTTAGTGTTCATGTCTGCGGGTCCTGGGTCCTGTACTAATGGTAAATAAACTTCTGTGTTTTTTCCATGGAAACATGTAGTAGTCATAGTTGTAGTAGTAGTTGTTGTAGTAATAGTAGTAGTTGCCATAATAGTAATAATTGTAGTAGCAGTAGTTGTAGTAATAGTAGTAATTGACATAATAGTAATTGCTGTAGTAGTTGTTATAGTAGTAGTTGACATAGTAGTAGTTGTTGTAGCAGTTGCTATAGTAGTTGTTGCAGTAGCAGTAGTTGTAGTAATAGTAGTAGCCGATGTAATAGTAGTTGTTGTAGCAGTTGTTATTGTAGTAGATGACATAGTAGTTGTTGTTGCTGTGGTAGTAGTTGTTGTAGTAATAGTAGTAGTTGACATAATAGTAAGTGATGTAGTAGTTGCTATAGTAGTTGTTGCAGTAGTTGTTGTAGTAATAGTAGTAGTTTATGTAATAGTGGTTGTTGTAGTAGTTGTTATAGTAGTAGTTGACATAGTAGTAGTTGTTGTAGAAGTTACTGTAGTAGTTGTTGCAGTAGCAGTAGTTGTCGTAGTAGTTGTAGTAGTTGTCATAGTATTTGTTTTTTTGTTTATTAGGATTTCCATTAGCCGTACCCAATGGCCAGCTAGTTTTACTGGGGCCCGAGTTGGGTTGTAGTTGCAGCAGTAGTAGTAGTAGTAGTAGTAGTAGTAGTAGTAGTAGTAGTTAATAGTAGTTGCAGTAATAGTGCTTGCAGCAGTAGTAGTTGTCGTAGTAGTAGTAGTATTAACAGTTGTAGTGTTACTGAAGGCCATAAACCGCAGTATGGAGCATTGGCATACAGCTTGGTATAATGCTCCCTACAAGTTGTAGCAGTAGTAGTCGTAGTGGCTGGTGTTGTAGTAGTAGTAGTAGATGCCACCGTAGTAGTAGTTCTCACAGTATTTGTTTTTTGTTTATTTATTAGGATTCCCAGTAGCTGTACTTGAGAACCAGCTAGTCTTCCTGGGGCGCGAGTTGGAGTAGTAGTTGAGTAGTAGTAGTAGTTGTTGTTGTAGTTGTAATAATAATAGGAGTTGCAGTAGTAGTACTTGCAGTAGTAGTAGTAACAATTGTAATGTTACTGTAGGCCATAAACCACAGTAGGATTGCATTGCACAGGAGCATAGCCAGACAGGACTGTAATGTGTTTAGTGTTCCTGTCTCCAGGTCCTGGGTCCTGTACTGATAGTAAATAAACTGCAGAATTAGAACTGTTTTAGACAATTAAAGTAATTTTTAACCAAAAGGAATATACTTTCTTTACGTTACCATGTGGTCATTCTAACACTGTCCGGGAAAGGTCAAATTTGGTCATGTTTGTGTTTTTTTTTTTGGTTTTCATACTTGTTCAGATGAGTATCTAGTTTGGATACTACGTAGTTAGTTTTAGTATCCATTAGTAACCAATTTTTGAAAGTGCAGCAATATAACTATATACTCTTGTTTTGAAGATTCCTCTTGAAGTTTCTGTTACCAACTTTCAAATTTCAGCACTTTCTTTAAATGATTACACTTTATATCATGGCCACAAGATTAACCGCGAATGGTCACATTTAGCAAAGACTGTAATGATTTTAGAAACACAATTTCCTTTGCAAACAATGAAACATCCTGTTTTTATCCAGCCCTGTACTTGTACTTCAACAAACAAATTGCGAAACTGCCAGTTCATATTTCAAATTTCACTCAATTGTTTTTAAACTTCTGGAACTTCATTCATCATCAAAACTAGTCAACATTTTACAGATACATTTTATTCCCCACCTCTACTCTACACGAACACAATATAATCTCTCAGTCTTCATACGTCTGATCCCATAATGATTCCTCTTCACCAGAAACTGCAGAGTGGACCACATTGGTTTAGACCTTCCCGTCCATATATCACTGCTCTCATCACCGCTCATATGAAAGCAGCCTGAAGCCGAGAGGAGACAGCCATCACACATGTCTAACCCTAATTCTCACTCTAACTCTCTCCATGTGTGTTTAAGTGCCTGGTTATCATTATGGTCTGTTGGATGATAGAAACGCACCAGGCCCTGTCTCTGGCATGTTCAGTGATGGATGGCTCGTACTAAGTTATGTTTACTTCGGTAACTTGGAGGATAATTTGTACTTTAAGATTACTTTTTTCAAATGTATACTTTTTATTGTGTGGTTTTGGTCTGCGTGTTGTAGTAAAGGGTTACACTATGTACTTCAATGAAAACTATTCTCTGTATCTATGTTTTATTTTGCATTTCATGTATGATCTTTGTTTAAAAGTTACTGACTACCCTTAGTGACCCTAATGTCTTCTAATGTCTGTATATATATATATATATAGTTGACTATGACTATGCCATGACTATGCCCCACTTCTTTGGTGTCAGTTATGGGGTTAACAGTTTTTACAAGACCCCTTTGGGAGCTGCACAGCATTTCATAAAATTAATTTCAATTTGGTTAAGGTTACATCTGGGGGCATCTCCTCAGGAGCAGTGAGCAGTGCAGTGCTCAAGGACTCATGGTAGGACTTTACCTATTTAATTTATAATTTGAGTAAGTAGGCACAATTATCTAATTGCAAAGACTGCAGTTGTTTAGGCAATAGAAGGTTCACTGTAAGCAATACAATATAATGTATTTTTACTTAAAAAAACAACAACAAAACAAACAAACAAACCTGCTAACCTTTTAGGTTTAGACGTCTTAAAACCTGCAAATGCATGTGATTCTTGTATTAGTATATTAGTTAATATTTCAGTCTTCTCTCAAATATGAACACTTCTGGAGTTGTTGACAAAGTGCTCCCTGAACAGAATCACAATTATTTTTTCCCACAAAAGTATGCAGCTCTAAAATTAAACCACCGTATATACCGGAGTATAAGTCGCTCCGGAGTATAAGTCGCACCAGCCAAAAAATGCACAATGACGAAGAAAAAACATATAAGTCACACCAGACTATAAGTCACATTTTTGGGGGACATTTAATTGATCAAATCGGACATCAGGAACAGACATGTCATCTAGAAAGGCAGCAATAGAACAGAGAACAGGCTGAACATGTGTCTGGTGTGTTCACGTCACATATGAACAGTTGTTCAGAAAACTACAGCATAAGCAACAGAACAGAACAAGCTTACTGAACTCTCCTCCTCACTCCAAATCACTAAATCCATTGAATTCTTCATCCTCAGTGTCATTTCTGAGCAACTCCGCCAACTCCAGCTAAATCCAGCTAAGTCCACGATTAGCTTTTGTTTTCTTCGATGCAGTTCCAGTTTCCTCCACTTTTCTCCAGTCAAACACAAGTTTCTTGCTCACTCCAAACTTTCTTTCTGCTGCTCGATTGGTCCTCTCTTTGCGCACATTTGTTTACATTTTACAGAAATGAAACTTAAAACTGCATGGCTCTTTGCATATAGTAAAAAAGCAGCTCCTGCGCTTCTTTTGGAATAAAGAACCAGATTCAGTGGATTATTCACTGTCTGGACAAAAAAAAGTCGCCACCTGGATTTAACTAAGCAAACAGGTCCGAGGTGCTGCAGGTGGTGAAGTGACAGTGGTGCAGGAGGAAGAGCATAATCGGTAGCAGATACTGGTACACAAGCCTAGAGCGCCTTCTTGTGGCTGTTAGTGTGAAAATAACCAACATGTGAAATTATATCTTGCTGGTCGAAACATGTTGGCGTCTCCCGATGCAATGAAGGACTTTTAATATATTCAGTCGGTGCCTCAGGTTTGCCCATGTTTACATTTTCCAGTGAGGGCTATTTCTTGTTTAGATGTGAAATTATATATTTCATATATAAGTCACACCTGAGACCACCAAAACCATGAAAAAAGTGTGACTTATAGCCCGAAAAATACGGTAATTAATTGTTTGCATGTCTATATATAACCTAAATAATGACTACCTTACATGTCTGCGAACTCTGACCATTCAAATAGCATTTTCAATTTGATTTCCATCAATTTCCCACCTCTATCCCCCCTCACCTCTGCGTATAAAGTGTGTAAGTCATTCCTGAGGCTTTTTGGGGGGGAGCTGCTGCTGCTGGAGCTCATATCCCCTCAGTGTGGTTTGTTTCTGGGCCAATGGCAGCCTGCCTGACCCCACATGGCACCGCTGAATGCCTGGACTGTGCATTAGGGCCGTGTGCAAAGCATTGTGGGTAAGGAGGAGGAAGCGGAGTGGTGTGATGATAGATTTAAAAGAGATTGAAAAAGACAGATTTATGGCGTTATAATGGGAGAAATCGGACACATTATAATGGGCTCACAAATGGCGGTTATAAGTAAAAGTCAGTCCACGTCGGGGTGAATTAATATCGCTAGTTGCCAAATATGGAGATTTCAACATAACTGTGTCAAGTGGTTTTCCAGACTCTCTTTGTGTATGCAACAATTAAATGGTTTCTACTAGTGGAATATATAGACTTAGACAAACTTTATTGATCCTCAAGTGAAATTATTTGGACACAGTAGCTCACACAAATACTCATAAAATATAATAAGAAAGAGCAACAATATAAATGGTAATAATAAAACAAAGATCTTAACTTTTCTGGTGGAGGGTCCGTCAAATTCTTTTCTCCATGGAGATGTTCTTGCTTGGTCTGGAATGTTTCACAGTATGGCATTAAACCTTTCTATCTTCATGTAGACAAGACCCCGCCAAGTCACTGGTCAGATCTGTGGAGAGGCGACCCCGCTCACAGTCAGTCATGCCTGTTTTTCTAGGTATTTTTGAGCTATAAAACCACCTGCAATTGAATAAATTTAAGGTAGAGCTGGTTAATGCCGTACTGTGGAACATTTCAAGCCGAGCAATAACGTATCCATAGAAACAAGCAGTCGAAAAGTTACCAAAAAGTTACATAACCCACTTTCAATTTGATTTTTAATTACCTTATGTATTACGAGCATTTTAATTATGAAGTGCTTTTCACAACTTGTATGATACTAGCAATCTAACAGTGTACTTCCAGGTTATTGAACACAAAGCTTTATAATTAGATTCAGATGGACTTATTTTGACTCTGCTTATACAATGTATGTGTACTGTACTAAGACATACAGTATTTTATTCAAATACATGGGAAAAATAGAGTACCGGCCCTTTAAATGAATACCAAGCGAAGTTTTCATTTCAAAACTGTTCATTTTGTGTCTCAGAATTCACATTTTTGTTGTGCAAGCAGTTATAGTTTGCAGATTTGCTGGAAAAAAGAATTGCTTTTTCATTTGTTTTGGTATTTTTGTGGACCACATTGTATCATTATCTAAAACATTTGTAAGGCTGTAATAATAAAGCTTTACATTTGTGTTAGCGGCAGTAGTTTCGTAGCCACAGCTGTACTGTATATACTGTATATATAGGCCAACCACCACCATTCGCTCACTGACACATCACATTCATGCATAAGTGGGGGAAGTGTATTGCCCAAGGACACAACGCCAGCACTGCAATACAAATAGGGATTCACCGACTTATGTTACACACTTTGAATATGGAAAGCGGCTCCAGGTTTTATCTTCAGGTCATGTTGCGATATAGTCAGCAAAGCCTATTTTTAAACCCAGCTTAAAAGTAATGTGGAAAAATGATAACGCTATTTAAAAAAAAAAAACATACAATATGCCTTAAGAATATGACAAAACTATACAGATGGATCACGATTTTTGCTTCTTACTAGGGCTGGGCGATATGGACCAAAAAATATATCTCGATATATTTTTGCTATATCTCGATATACGATATATATCTCGATATCTTTACAGGAAAAAATACAGCCCCCCCAAACTACTGCAAAAACAAAAAAACTAATTTTATCTGATTAATATTCATTTAGTACTGCACTTAAACACTCTGTGCCCCTTTTTGGACCCTCACCCACAGTTTAAGAACCTCTTCTTTAAGAGAACTTCCACTGGCACTTTACACAAAACTGCTTCAAAGTGAATAGAGTGTGCAGGATTTTTAAACCTGTATTTTCAAATTCCAAACTGGAGTTACATTCTCTTGTTTTAAAGTGGTATTTAGTTTCTGCACATTTACCAAATCAAACGCACATTGTGACAAACGGATTTGTTTGGCATTTGGCACAGGCTGCAGAGAGAAGCCCTGCACGCTCCCGCACACCGGTATGAGTTTATTGGCCACAGCAGCGGCATTAATGAAAAATGACCGCACTCAGTATTCAGACCTTGAGTTCATGACAAGACCGAGTCCAAATGCGCTCGAGTCCGAGACAAGACCAAGACAAAAGCCAAAGCTCTCACTTTGTCCAGCGGCACGCGGGTGTCTGTGAGTGGTGGGACAGGTGTGGGTCCTGCTGCGGGGCGCTCCTCGTTTAAGGGGGTGTGGGTGTGTTTTGAAGCGGAGTTTGTTCGTATGAGTGATATCTGGTCACACGCGGAGCTCGTATGCTGGAGTCGTGCGCGGTCAGAGGTGTCATGTGGTTGCGCTCGCACTGGGAAACGTGCATTTAGAAAGTTTAACTCATCACGTTACGTCTGTGCGCAGCTCCTTATTGTGGCTGCAGAAGCACTCGCGCAGATGCGCCTGTTTGGTTTTCCACGTTCGCACGACGAAATATTTGCTCGCAAATGCAAGTGAAATGGGCGCACTGCAGAGCCCTGGTCCCAGTCTTGGTTTAGTCCGCGACCGAGCCCCGGGCTTTGCGGCCGCGTTTAGTCCTGGTTTAGTCCTAGTCCTGGTTTAGTCCTAGTCCTGGTTTAGTCCACGGCCAGGTCTGGGCTCCGGGGAGGAGCTCGGGGGACAAAAGCAGGAGGCGGAGGCGAGCGCGGCACAGAGAAGGCAAAACAAGCGAAGCGGCGAAACCAGAAGTAAACATAAGCATTATAGCGATATATCGATATGTCAGAATTCATATCGAGTTTCAAAAATATCTCGATATATTTTAAATATCGAGATATCGCCCACCCCTACTTCTTACTAAATCAAATCATATATATCTTTAAGTTTTTCAGTTTCAATTTCCTGAACATAAATGAACATAAAAAATTTCTCTTAAAATTTTGTATTAAAATTCTATGATAGCACAGGTGTATTATCATGTCAAATTTTTACTTGACATTTTACTGATTTGAAAATGGCCTTTTTTAACTAATGAGGAACAGTTACTTGAATTTTGACCTTACCTTATTATGGTTTATATTCAGAGGTGGGTAGAGAGTAACGTTACTTTAAAGTAATGTTACTCAAGTAAAAGTACAAAAGCAGTAGTCCGAGAAATGTAGTCAAGTAAGAGTAACTGCACATAACATCTTAATGTAACTGGAAGGACAAAATATTAAAATCATGCACAGAAACAGGTATTTTCAAATGTTAGACTAAAGTTACTTCAATATAAATATTACTCAGGTAAAAGTAAAAGCGCTCTGTTAGAAAAGTACTCTCAAAGGTACAATTTCTTCAAGTACATGTAACTGAGTACTGCCACATTTGTTTATATTAAAATAAGTCCACTGCAATATTTATTCTCCATCTTTGAACGTAGTTACCAGAGGTTGGACCAAGTCGTCGTTTTGCAAGTGTCAAGTAAGTCTCAAATCTTTGACCTCAAGTCCAAGTCAAGTCCCAAGTCAAATCCAGACAAGTCCAAGTCAAGTCTCGAGTCACTGGTCCATGAGTCCAAGTCAAGTCTAAGTCGTCTGCTTTGAACTTCAAGTCATTTCAAGTCTTAAACCAAAATACCAAATATATCTTAGATTTTTTGCAAGTTATATGACTTTTAAGTTAAATTGTACTTAAAAAGTCATGGTATATTTATATATGAGTATTTATCTAAGAGAGTTTTAAATGTCTTGACAAGATCCTAGTGCAAATCATTACAGTCAGAGAAAGAATTCAGATTTAAAAGTGTTATTTTGGCATGAAGTCTACACTGAAATGGAAGGAACATGTTGTATGTAGTTCCCTCTGTTTTACTGTATTGTACTGTATATTACTGTAGTACATTTGAGGATATCACAGTACTTTATATCACAGTACTTTTACATCCAAAGTAACAAACGGAGAAGTGGGAAGGACATGTTCCAGTTTGTTACACATGTATCGACTGTAAAGACAAAAGTATTTTCTAAAAACATATATTTTTTTAGGAGAAACATCAAGTCTTCTCAAGTCACAGAGCTCAAGTCCGAGTCAAGTCCCAAGTCTTTGACCTTTAAGTCCAAATCGAGTCCCAAGTCTAGATCCTAGATTTTATTAAGTCTCAATTCCTAAAAATACTGACTCAAGTCTGACTCGAGCCCACGTCACGAGCTGCAAGTCCCCACCTCTGCTAGTTACATCATCTGTCAAAATGAATCAATATTTTATTACTGTGAAGAAGTACTTTTGTTCTTGGGTATTGCAGTTTCACAGTATGGACAATATGGGAGTGGGGGGGGGGGTCTCTTGACAAGATCAGGAGGTCACGGTTTACTAAGTACGACCATTCTGCTAATCTGTTCAGACAGTTACGGTTTGTGGCGGTTGGTTTCTGGTTGTTGGAGGGAAGAGGAGGGGGGTCTGGTCGTGACTGCCTCCCCAGGACAGGCTGTGGGGTCTGGGGCCAGTGTGGTCCGACGCGTGGGTGGCCTTCTCTCTGAGCCGGAGCGGGTAATCATGTGGTTTAGCGCCCATTAGCTTTAATTTAGCGTCCTCACCTCGACGCGGATCAGGCAGGGCCGCGCTAGCTGGTCTGTTAGCGGTTAGCCGTGGGGTTAGTCGGGTTTATGGAGAGTGAGCGCAGACAAATGAGGATTTATGCGACGAGGTGATTTTAAGTGGGGATCATGTGTGGTTTTGATAATAGTTTTGGAACTGGAGTTTATATTTAATTTTTTAAAATTGTTTTTGGTCAAGGCTTGCTTTTTTGTATAGCTAAACGTATATGGTAATTTAGGGTAAAGCCAAAACAGTAATAATTAAGGGCGTGCAAAAATATTGAAATATCAATATATTGTATTGTTTTATTTGATACAGTATCGATATATCACCAAGAGTATTTTTAGATATATTTTACAAAACTGTATTGACATAGTCACTATTTTGATGAGTAAAATTTGTGTTTTTCATATTAATTTTGCACAAACTTAGTGGACTTTAGTGTCACAGCCATAATTCAGCCTTTTTTACACTGAACTGTATCAAATCGATTTGAAATATATGTATCGAATCATATTGAATCTAAGGTGCACTGTATCGAAAAATGCATCGTATCGTGGCCTGTGTATCGAGGTATGTATCGTATCAGCAACTGCTTAATTTATGATGAAAAATAAATGTTCTGGAAAGGTCCAACTTTTGTTCTGTTTATGCTTTTTTTGAGTTAAGTTTCTTGTATATTTTGGTATAGGTTAGTCAGTGGTGGAACATAAAAAGTAAAAGTAGTATAAAATACATTTATCTGTACTTCTGTTCATTTTAAAGTGGATGCTTTTTACTTTTACTTTAGTAACCGACATTTAAGAGCAAGTATCTGTACTTTCTGCTCCACTACATGTTTTAACTGGACTCAAAAGTAAAAGTGTTTTTTATTATTGTTTGAGACTTGCTGAAAAGGTTGAGGGGTTTATTTTTAACACGTTCATGTACAAGTAAAAGCAGATTTAAAAATATCAATTCAGCTGTTTCTGTTGAACAAAAATCTGCATAAACTTTTATCAAAATTACTACATTTGAAGATTATTGGAGCTCAAAATCTATGCAGAAACATCTACTTTTTACTCTTTAAGTACATTTTTAAACGGATACTTTAATACTTTTGCTTAAGTAACTAGATTTTTTCAGGTGATACTTTTAGTTTTACTTGAGTTTTTATTTTATTTTTTTTGCTCTGGTATCTGTACTTGTACTTAAAACAAAACTTAACAAAATTGGCTACTTCTTCCACCACAGGACTAGCTGAAAGGATTGAAACATTACTCATTTTAAAGGCAAATTATATTAGATTTTTAACTAAAAACTTCAAATCAAGAATTCTTCATGAATTATTCATAATACTAAGGAGTCAGTATTTTTTTCTTTGCAGATTTCCTGAATAACCCATCTTGATTATCTCTCTCTTACTCCAGTCTTGTTGAACCCTATAATCCCCACTTCCTCTTTAGTTTTTTTTTTTTTTTTACTTGCATACTTTTGGCACGAGCCTTTACCCATAACAACAACAGTTTAACTATGAGGTAACCCTCTGTTTACTCCAGACCAGACCAGCGGGGGTCCACAGTGAAGGGGGAGGCCGGAGGGATTACAGCGATGAGGAGGAAAAGGAGGGGAAAGTAGAAGAAGATTTGTTGATTTTAACGATGCCGCTATACTGCCACGCTTGCATTTATTCCCCGGCTAATCCATCCCTACAGCCTGTGGAGATGTGTACATATAGATCAGTGCGTCCGTGGCGACAGCTGTCCTCCTCCTGGGATTATCGGACGTGCGTTTTAGGCTCTAGTCTGCTTCTTCTGGTGCATCTGAAGTCTGTAATCTGAAGCAGAGATTGTGTAAATACTCCCTGCATGGCGAAAGGGCTGTTTACAAGAGCACGCTGCTGCTGCTGTGGGAGCTTCAACCTGTCATTACAACAAACACAGAGCTGCTAAACACTAGGTAATGACACATGCCTTTGGTTAGAGATTTTGCTTCTGTGGAATGCTTATGTAGTTTGGTCAATATTGAAAAGGTATGGAGTGGAGTCTGTGTCTCTTACTGGTTTAAATAAGGAACTAAAGGCCGCCACACTCTACAGGAGAATTTGCCAGATTTTGGCTGCGATTTCTTCTTCCCGAGTTTGGGGAGGCGTGACCCGACTTTTTGTCTTTGTGTGAGATTTTGCTGCGCTCCTCGTGTGTGTGGTTTCAAAGTCAGATCATAACCACCAAACATCAGAAACGCTATGGTAACAGTCGATAAAACAAAATGTCAGGAGCAGAGGAGTGACAGAGACGCAACATACGAACTCGGGAGCGAAAATAAAGACTTACTCACCTAATGTAAAGTGGTACAAAGTGCAGCATCTGATCCACATTATCCATATAAGTTGTCCTCCGCAAATAATGACATCCAGTCCACAAAACTGCACTATTAATCCAGTTTGCGGTGTTCTTTCAAAGTAAAAAGACAGTGTTTCCTCACGTGGGTTTGTTTACGCCCACCCAGCGTGTGGTGAAGCTGCAGATTTGCAATCGAGGCTTTACTTCCTTTGGAAGTGGACTTTATCTCCAATTTTTTATGCTTTCAAAATCCTGTATCTGAAGTATTGCACCGCATTTCACAAATAATAACACAGTTTTAATTTGTATTTAAAATAGAAGTGCAGAGTTCTGATCTTTTGAGCACTTAAGATTCTCAAAGCGACTCGTTTTACTGTAGACAGGAAACAGCAGACGAGATCTCGCTCACAACTTTATATCCTGTGGTCCACAGACATATCTCTTTGCGATCGGAGAGTTTTAGTCTCATAAGATTCTCCTCGTGTCTGTGGTGTGCGCATTTTGTCGTATGTTTAAAAATAATTTAAGACCGAAAAATCCTGTAGTGTGTAGCGGCCTTAAATCGTAACCAAACCTGTGTTGCCAGTGTTTTAACCTACATTTAGAGGACACATGCTGTACAAGTTTGTCTTGTTCAGTATATGGACAGGTCAGGCCTCATGTGAAAGAACCTCCAGAATTTCCTCACTGAGGTGCAGAGGCTGCACTAGCACTAATTCATGAGAGACTCAGACTTTAGCAGAGACTTTAGCAGAGAGACTCATTTTAGGTTTAGGTTTTACACCAACTGGATTTCCGCATTGAAACTGGGCGTGAGGCTGCTTCTGCGTTCTGACTGGGTAATTGTCTTGAGAGCCAAATATTTCCAGTGTCCAATATTTTTGTAAATAATAATACATAACAATATTTGATATTTTTTATTTTATCTAAGTTTTAAGATGGTGATCTGAAGCGTCGATGGTGACTACATTTGCCAACACCTTCAGCCAAAACTATAATACTATCACTGGATTCACTGCAAATATCCTGTTGTCAGTCTAATATTATAATATATAGGTTGCTGTAATCATCAATATTACTATAGTATTAGGATGTATTACATGTTTAATTTTTTTCTGAATAAGCCTGGATGGTTCTAATAATCGCAATAGTTGAATCACCAAATAAACACAATTTTCCACCAGCTATTCTATATTATTAGACACAGCAACATGTTATTATGCCATTAATAGAGCTGGAGTTTTGATCCAGAATTTAAGTAAAAATACAAGAAATGAATTTTAGTCCATATCACCCACTTTTAGTTTTTCAACTGACCTACATGACCCAGTGAATGTTGTGACAAAACCAGAAAGCCAAAACAATCTCTGATATGATTAAGTTTGAGTTACAAAAACGATAGCCTGGATTATGGCGGATTATGACTCTGATCTGTGAAGGTTGTAAAAATGGAGCTGTGGATACTGTAAAAATGTGTGTTTTGGATGGATTAAAGAGAGAACAAAACAAGAAAACAGGGCTGCACACACATATGGACTTAGAAAGGATTAGGGTGTTGAAGGTTAATTAAATTTCACTCTGAGAAAGAGCTCGATATTATCCATGTGCTTTATTGTGAACTGTCTCTGTTGAACTTTCAAAACAAAAGAATCAAAATTGCACTATCAAATATGCTATTGTTGAATGGAAAACATGTTTTAGAGTTTTGTTGTCACGGTAATTTATGGCACATTTATGGCACGTTTCATTTTGACCTTCTGATTTGAGCTGCTTTTACAATATATATGTACTAGGATCATGAGTTGTGATCAGTACTGCACAATATATTACTGAGAAATAAAAATTTGAGTGGTTAGAATGAGCAAATTGCAAAGGCTGCCATTTTTATGCCTCGTAATATTTGACCTCTACAAACATGTTCAGAGATACATGTGATTTTCTGGTTTATATTTCAGTTTTCTTCTGGATTAGTTAAAAATTTGACCTCTAAACAGCATCATATGCGACTAAAACACATTTGAAATCGAAAAATTGTAATGTTTGTTAGGAAAACTATTGTGATCAAACTGAAATTATGAACTGGCTCCAAGAAATGTACCATATTTTCTGGACTATAAGCCGCTACTTTTTTCCCAGGCTTTGAACCATGCGGCTTTTACAAAGGTGCGGCTAATCTGTGGATTTTTCTTCCACCGCTAGGGGCGCTACTTTTTATTTAGCAGATATAACACACACGACAAATTACTAACTGGTAATTATTTTCAAATCCTCGCCCCTTCATCATGAAAAGCACACGAAGGAGTTTGTATGATGCAAGTTTTAAGTTGAAGGCATCGATCTTGCTCCAGGAAGGAAACACAAAACAGTGCAGTGCGGAACATATTCTGAAAGCTTATTGCGGGAGCAGGCGGGAGCGCGACCGCATGACGTGGGAGCGGGCGGGAGCGGTACTGAAGAATGCGGGCGGGTGCGGGACTGAAAAGTGCGCAGACTTCTACCGTGCTGCTGCACGTAAGCTTGGCGTCAAAGTGACTTGTGGTTTCACTGCACAGGAGAAATGAATGTAAATCAGTTACCGGTTCTTTTCTGTTTTTGACCTCATTTTAATCAGCACAGTTGCTGCCGTGTTAAAAGGCACTGTTTGGAAAGAATCTGTTCAGGTACATAAATGTACCTGTGCCAGCGGCTTATAGCCCGTTTGCAGCTTGTATATACTTAAAAAAGAAATTTAAAATAGAGTGGATGCGACTTATATGCAGGTGCGCTCTATAGTCCGGAAAATACGGTAATCTGATGATGTTATAAAACTTCATCTTTTTGCAACTTATTGATCATTTTCTTAGAGATGGGATATTGCACTTCTGTGCCTAAACATATTTAGATCACTGTGGGACCTTTTATTGTTTTGAAAATATTCATTTTTGTTTTTGACATTCTCAGTCCAGTCTCCCTTTTGCTCCCCCACACAAGTCGCTCCCCCTTCAGAGCGCTCTTATAACACAATTTATCCATTTCTGTCAAAGTTTTAGTGTCTTGTTTTGTATCCTGTTTTGGTATATTTATGGAAAATTGCCTTTTTGGGAGATTGCGGGCTAAGTCTTGGACAGGTTCGTACTGCTACCTGGGAGAGATCGCTATATTACTACTAATACTACTACTACTAATGCTCAAACATGCATGACATCTAAAACCTTTTCAAACATCTTTCTAATCAGTTATCATGATAGAATGTTATGTGTGTTTTGCTTCATTCAGAAATCTTAAAGTTCTTCCCTCAAACTAAAAACACTTGGTTCCTTATGATGTCATATGGTAATACTCCACTGTGTTTTTAAACTCCATACACCTTCACTAGAATCACTTGGCTAATTTTAGCTCTGGAGTTTACAATCTCTACTGAATAAAAGCTATAGTGCTTAAATTTATTAGACCACCACCCAGTATAAGGTGTTTGCCACTGCTGCTAAATGTAATTTAACAGGATTTCTGTTTACCAAAATATCTTTTTATGTTTTTATAATGGTTAATCCTCCAGTATATGCAAGATCTTTTTTATCAAGACGATATCTTTAATGTTAAAATATAACTATTGTTGCTATCCATAAATTTTCAAGTTTAATGTTTTCCAAAAATGACACCAAAGTCTCATCCAAGGCAAGTCTCTGGGAACAGCGAGAAACTATTTGGAACTCAATAACAAAAGAGACTTTGCAAAACTACAGAAAAACAATACAGAAAGAATGCAGCTGTGATCTGCTCCAAAGGTGCTTACAATCGGGTGCCCAAACGTCCAGTTTTCCCTGGACACGTCCGGTTTTCACATCCTGTCCTGGGCATCTGGGTTTTTTTTTTTTTATAAAGTGAGGGAAATGTCCTGGTTTTCATTACCTTTCATTGGGCCATTAAATTGAGCGCTGTGCACACGTGTGGTGGGGCATGTCACGTAATCCCCGAGCACCTTCAGTGTGAAGCTCTCTGTACTCAGAAGGAGCAGACACAGACAGTCCCCCTGCAACAAACCCCACCCACCCATCCCCGCTAAGGTGTTCTGGTTTTCACAAACAGAACGGAAATATGGTCACCCTCACGCAAAATATTGACATTTTTGGTTATTATTTGTCAAGTTTGTTATTCCAGTTGGTCATTTTCTTACTGAATAGCAATGAAATAGTTCATTTGAAACAAGTTTTTGATATTTATGTCTTCTTATTTTCATGACAGGTGGTCTAATACATTTGTTTAGCACTGTAAAAGGAGCTGTTACCTTGAAATCTACCGCTTCATGACATCACAAGTTGGAATAGCGCATACTGACCTTTGGAGGTGTAGGCAGACTAATAATAAAGGTTTGCTCAAGCATGTCTGAATGAAACAAAACACAAATGCAGGTATGTTTTTGAGGAGATAACAACATCCTAACATGGCTTAAACCTCATAAGAGTCAATTTTGCGTAACACACCCTCTTTAATTCAGACAATAAATGTAAGATTATCACTATATATCACCCCACCTCTACTTCCAGACGCTCCCTCACCGCCATGTTTCTCTGCACGTGTCTCAGACCTCAGAGCTCAGAGTGTGAAGAGCTCATTTACAGGCAGACTGCACCACTTCATTTGCACAGGCCTGGACCGGCACAGCACAGCACAGCCCAGTGGAGCAGCTGAGAGGAGGAGGCAGGTGCAGAGGAGGTGAAAATGACTGCTAGACCCAGTGTTATGTTTGGATCTAAAAAACAGGAGATCAGCCCTGTCTCCTCGCGCTCTGGTATACGCGCCTTTATTTGCCGTTTCTTTGTTCTAACGCAGCCAGACTCTTTTGCCTCCGGGTTGAGTTTCTTTGAGAGTTGACTGGGGGGAGAGATAGCGTGGCGTTATTAAAATGTTGCTGAAGTGAGATTTCGAAGGAAGAAAGAGGAGGTTTTGCGGTAGATACCTTTTACCTTTTTGGGGTTACTGTGACTTTTTAGTATCTTCGACGGTTTCACAGTTCTAAGAAGCTTTCGCGCATGAATGAGAGATGTAATAATGCATTCCCTGTTGCTAGTCCGATGTTTTTTCTCCAGCCAATACTAGAATCACACATACTAGTATCGTATATTACACAAAATGGACTCGTGTGAGCTTTTTGCCATGTTAGAATGTTGTTACTTGATCAAAAACATACCAAGAGTTGTGTGTTTTTATGTTTTTTTAATGAGGAAACAACATTATTACATAGAACATAATATGAGCCTGCGTGAGAATCAAACCTTCAACTTTCTGGGTTGGTGGGCGAAGGCGCGAACCACAGAGCCGCTGTCGCTCTATTTTTAGGATGATTGTGTAAACATACAGCCACCTCTTCAGCTTCACTGCTCTTCTATTTCCATGTGAACTCACTGGTCTGTTTACAAAGACACATCTGATGCTCCAAGAATAAACTGGGCATGAAAAAGAAAATATATTTGCTAACATGAAGGTAATTTATTCCATATACCGATAAATGAACAAATCGCAAATACTGGCCAATACCCTTTGTTGAAATAAGACATACTTCTCTGCATTTGACCCATCTTTCAATACTGTGCATTCCGTCAAGGCAACCAGGTTCTTAGTCAGGAGCACCGAGCTCAGGAATTAGCCTATATAATATTGACTTCAGTTATTAGCGATTTTGCAGTGATGCTGGGAGTGTTCTACATGTACTGTTTTATTTTCTAAGTGAGCTAATCTGTGTTGTGTTTCTTAGCGATGCAAATGAAGATGATCAAACTTACTGTGCATCTACATCTTCATAACTGAAGGGGTTCTGAAAACGTCTCTAAACTTCAAGCTGATGTGCTCCTCATTTTTCTCATCATCCAAAAAGTCAGAATCATAATTTCCCTCAGTAATTCAGTGCAGAAATCCTTCTGTTTCAGTTCATTATAATGGACATTTATAAACTGGTTATTATTTTAAGACACAAACATAATTAATAATAATAATAATAATAATAATAATAATAATAATAATAATAATAATAATAATAATAATAATAATAATAATAATAATAATAATAATAATAATACATCGGTTTTATATAGCGCTTTTCACGGTAACACAAAGACGCTTCACAATGAGGTAACATTAAAACAAGGACAGGCGTGGATATTGAACTTTGGAGATGTAGACAGACTAATAATAAAGGATTACTCAACTCCAGGTATGTTTTTGAGGAGGTAACAACATTTTAACTTGGCTTAAATCTCTCAAGAGTCAATTTTGCGTAATACACTCTTTAATTTAGACAAGATTATCATTATAGTTATAATTAAAATCATTGCTAAATTTAATCTTGAAGGGTTAAAAAATACAAATGTATGTGAAAAATGTACTTTAAAATGGTATAAATAAAGGATATTTGATTTTCTTTTCCTTGTACCATAATATGCCATTTTGGACTGAAAAGAAAAGGCGTTTCCAAAAGTCTCAGCCAAACAAATCCCACTCAGCAGAAAGCCCTGGGTGTGCTCTAAAAGTACAACAGGAATTAAGAGTCTATCTCAAAAGGTAGTATTGCAGTAATACTACTATACCCATAGGCAGTAATACAGACGCAGTAAAGTATTGCAGTAATACTACCATACCCATAGACAGTGATGCAGATGCAGTAAGGTATTGCAGTAATATGAGTGACTGAAATTGTCATTTAAACCACCAAAGCGTCCAAACACAATGAAAACAGTTCATACAAGTGAAAACTGAGCTGAGTTCTGACTTTCCCTGTCTGAGGAAAAGGGGCGGGTCAATATGTGTCACTTGGCAACGCCCTCGGCCCTCTGAGTTGGATGGATAAACGAACGCAGCATAAGTCGATATATAGCATTTATCAGGACAGGCCTACAAATCAGCTCACCTGTTGACATTCCAACTAAGCCACTCTTTCTGGTCAGATTGTGTCAAAATAAAGCTCAGGTTAAAGTCATCAGACAGAGCCATGCTTACAGTTAGCATCACACCCTCAGGGAACGGTGACAAAGTACAAACAGCATTTGGTATTGTTTAATCTATCGCTGTCAAAACCACACTTTTTCTTTCCCACTCTGGTTCTTTACCTCGCTCGATCTCAGCCTCCCTTTCGCCGCACAAATGGCCGCACCTCCTCTTCCTCCTCCTCCGATAGTAAACTGTATACTCCATGTGACCACCCCTCTCCTCCCCTCCGTCTCTCCCTCCATCCCTCCATCCCGCCTGCCCACTTCAGCATAAACGTGCGCAATCGTTCAGAAGCGCTGACTGGCCGGGGCAGATAAATCAGCTTTACGGAGGCGATATAAATCTACCATCCGCTGGGTTTTACTCCGGGCAGCACCCACCAGCGCACCATACATAACGTGGACCCCTGCTTTAAAGCCCGGGCCCCTATCTCCAACCACACGGGGCCATCAGTTATCCTCATAGAGCTCGACAGACAATCAATACATGCACTGCAGATATGTGACAACTGCTGGTGATTGGCCAGTCGTACTACCCCACCGAATGAGATATACTTCATTATATGGCTTTATTTAATTGTAACTGTGCCGCGCTAGCTGGCATGCAACCGCAAAATGGCCTCTGGAGAAATTTGAGTGTCTAGTGGTATATAAAGGTGTTTTTCCAATTTATTTTTAATAGAGCAATCTCGCGGGTATTTATGACAGGACAATACAACTAGTGGAATTGCGTTTGCAGTGTATGAAAAATATAAAAATGTTGGTTTAAAGTTGAGCTATGGAACTTTGGTGAGAGGTTCTGCACTTGCTTATGTCTGTGGAGATGTATTTATCGCAATAACCTTATAAACATATATTTTTAGTGTGAGGGGCATCACCTTTCCACAGATCTGACTCTTTGCCTGGTGGCGCTACCTGCTTGTCTCCACAGAAAGAGACAAAATCGACTAAAGTTGTACTCTGGGGCATTCTAGGCCAGCGATTTCCTAAAGTCTGCAGTGTTGCGGTCCCCCAAATCATACTTGACACTTTACATTTATATTATAGGGGAATACAGAGAAATACAATAAATCATGTAGCTTATAGGCCGGGAGCCAGTTCCACCCCACAGGATGGTTTTTGCGACGTTTTTTCACTATTATTTCCTGTTATCTTATATCTTGGGCCATCACAACTTGACCATCCTCAACTTGGCCCCGTTTGGTCTCAGGGCCCAAAAAACACCCTATTTCGGAAAAGCAACCGGCGAAATGATGTAACTCTAAATATTAACTTACAGATTAACTATAACCATCAATTATACAAAGTGTCTGTGTATTTATCTAGAAATAAGAATACTACATGTACATGGAACAGTGAGTGTGTGTGTGTATCAGCCTGTAAAGACCGACTGAAAGGTCCTGTTGGTGTGTCACTCGTGGTCATACTTGGTCTCATTATTTCTGGTCTATGGTAGATGTTTGTGTGGTGCTGATGTTGCTGTGTTTTCTTGTCTTTGTGTTAAACCATGTGACCCCTGTCGAAGACAAATTTCTTCCATGAATCTTATGAACATCGATGTGTATTGGATTGTGTGTCTGTAGTGTCTATGTGTGTATACTAAAAGAATCAAGTACGTATTCTTTCCTGCACTCTTTTGTTTTTTCTGTAAATAGTTCTGCCGTCTTGTATCCTACTTTATATGGTAATGGGGTGAGGAAAAATAAGTGTTAAAACTTCAGTCTAAACCCCTTCGGTCTGGAGAATAACTTTTGTGTTGCGCAATGCATTATTTCTGTGTTAAATCATTGTAATATAATGAATTATTATGTCAATTGACCAAAAAAATAAACTAAAAAACAAACTAACATTTAATAGAACATATTTTTCTCTCATCAATTTAAATGTTAAAACAGTAATCCCTCTAGGGGGCCCCAGACCCCATTTTTGGAACCACTGTTCTAGGCAATATAAAATCCATAGTGTTGCTAGAGTGTGTTCCACCACTTAGACTGCACTTTAACCCGATGTAACTGTCTGATTCCATGGTAAAAGTTAAAACAACACTTTATCCCATTTTGTGGAAGATTATAGCCAAAGGAAAAGGAAATTTGAGTCAAATGAAAGTCCATTTTGTGAAGATTCAAGCCTTCTCACTGTGAAATAAAAACGCTTTGATAAAACATTACATACTGTGGTTTTAAATGTCACCCTGTTCCTTCTAATTTTGTGTTAAACCTGAAGTCGATTCACTTCGATCCAGTTTGCTTTACATCAACAATTATAATACATTGATAAAACATGACACAGTGCATCTTGCCTATTTAAATTCATTTTGAGTGTTTCCATTTGCAGACCCGAGAGAGAGAGGGACCAGAAGTAGACAAAAAGAGCTCCAAGAATCTTAGCGCCCAATCCGCGCTGGTTGTTAATACCGTGTTTGCAAAGGCATTGATCTGTGCACATTGTGGACTGTGATTAGCGCACTGGCTTATGGAGCAGAGCGCGGCGGCCATCTTGATCCAGTGCCGGGGAGCGGCGCTGATAAGAACCCAGGCCGGAGATGAAAAAGCCGGGAGCAAACACAGAGGGCTTAGGCACGCCGCTGCGGAGGAAGCAGCCGGGGAAAGGGGCTAATGCTAATGCTAACGCTAAGGGGCACAAGTCCAAGGCTGGAGTGCGAGGATGGCTGGAGGAGAGGTTTGGTAATCCACTGTCACTATGCAGTGGAGCGGGGAGGGATTGGAAAGCAGAAGAAGTGAGATTAAGATTCTCTTAATAGCTGATATTACCATTTAATATGTAAAACTAATACAAAATAATAGTTGTTTCAATAATTATACCATGTGGTCTTATACTATAGTTCTGAAACTGAGAAACCATTCTAAAACTATTCAAGAAAGGTGCATTTTTGTCTTTTTTGTATTTTTCTATATAGATTCAAGGCTATTTTTTGACAGCCCCTAATGCGAGTATCATAGCAACCGCAAGAGCCAATCATGATTGAGGTTGTTAAGTAAATGTGCCCGCCTGACTCATGGCAGAGCGGTGATGCGATACTCTGCACCGTTCTGCACGGACCGCTGTATTTCGGTGATTCTTGAGAATAATAAGGAAACTTTTAGCTTTTATCGTTAAACTTTAAATATTGTCATTGTCATAATATAAGTCATTGATTTATGTTTTATGTTCTGTTACGTGCGAACAACAATAGAGTCGCAATTTAACGAAATTCACTTTACTTTATGCTAGTTAAATTATGCTAGTTAAGATCCTAGTAATGTTAGCTATTGTAATTGTTTGAGATATTTTGTCATTTTATTTAAAAAATAGTCAATCGGGGCAGGAAAATGTGAAGGGAACAGCGAAATACACTAGCTGTCAATCAAACCTGTTGCTAACGCTCGGCGGCAGCGGCCTCAGGGAATGAAGGTGTCTGATTGGTCCGTTATTTATGTTCATATCTTGATTCAGGAACAAGAGGGCAAAATGAAAAAGTCAGGATCGTGTAGAGCGGGTTCATACGAACATTTTAAGACCAAAATGACGAGGCCACAGCAGCAGTTATGGAGGGGCGATAAGGAGCCGGAAGATCCTCCTGGAGCACTACCTGTTTGGCACGCGGCAGCTAGCGCTTTAGCTATGCCCACTCATATATACGGTCTATGCTCACGATCCATGTTCTCGCCCTACACAAACTACTTCAACAGTGCCAAACACTCACGAGAGACGACTGGATTTCAAATAGGGTTGATATTCTTGCAACCTACGATTGCCTTGTGAGGTATTAATCGGTTCTCTTTACCTCATATATACTACACGAAGCACGACACACAATCAAGCCAAAAGTTGGACCGACCGCAAAATCAGTCGCATAAGTGAAAAATCCTCTCAAAAAGGTCCAAAAGTCCCACAATGCACCCCTGGCTTTAGTTCAAGTATTGCACAAAAGGTCAGTAGACTTAAAAGCCAAACCGTCACCTTCTAGCCAACTCTCGTTTCCTTGTTTCGTTTCTTTTTATGAACATTATATACTTTTTATGATCATCAGCTCTTCTACGTAGTCCTCTTATTAAACTATTATTCACTCACTTCAACATTTAAAGCTACAATATGCAACTTTTTCTCCATGAAGATACCATTGCTTTGCCTTGAATGTTCCATTGGTATTAACACAATGGCATTAATGCTATTTGTCTTCAAGTTACAGGTCAAATCTGTGGAGAGGTGACCCTGCCAATAAGAATGCATGTTTTTTACTTTTTAAAAAATGAATTCATTAATTTTTTGCACTCTAAAACCACCAAATGCAAGATGATCCCAGATTGTGACACATTCCACACAAGTTAAACTCAGATTTAGACAAACTTTATTGATCCACAAGGGAAAATGATTTGAACACAGTAGCTCACGCATCACAATATAATATAATAACAAAGAGTAAAAAAGTATAAATGGGAATAATGAATTGTAAAGTAGCAAAAAAGATAGCAAGAAACTGGTGTCAAATAAGGAAAAAATATATAAATGTGTATGTACAAGTCACAATAAAATAGAAAAATAAGTAATAAAATAGAAAAACCTACACAAAACAGTATCATATCTCATATCCTACAATTGAATCCTGTCTCGAACACCTGCAGATAGAAAAGTTACATAGTGCAGCTTTAAAATCCTCCACATTTTCTGACGAAGGGTGCGCCACCTCTTAGTTTAATGAAATGTTCTGGAGTTTTCCACAGACTTTGGTATAATCTATCATTTATACAATTATAGGCTTTCGAATTTCCAAATGAAATGTTTTGTGGTTTCACCTGCCTGTGTTGTGTAACCCTTTGAACATTCCAGACAAAACAACATCTCCATGGCGATAAGGAAATTTTGCCTCTCCACCTAAAACATGCATCATGCCTTTAATTACTCCAGTGTGAAATCGACGAAGTTCTACCCTTTTTAGCAAGTAGCTGTGGTGGAAATTAACAAGGTAAAAGTAGGAAAGTACTAGTGGTTAAGTACATGTTATTTGAGGTATCTGTACTTTACTTAAATACATTTTAAAGTGTAGATTTTTTACTTTTACTTCACTTCATTTGAGGGCAGGTATCTGTACTTTCTACTCCGCTGCATTTTTGAACAGGACTGAAAACTAGAAGTATTTTTGATCGTTTGAAACTTGTTGAGAGGACTGATGGGTTCATGTTTGATCACATTCAGAATTTGAGCAAACAAAAAACACTAGAAAGAACCCAAAATTCAGCACAAATCTGTATGAAAATCACTACATCACTGCTACGCCTCATAAAACTTCAACATCTGCACCAAATACTTTTACTTCAGTATCTGTACTTTTACTTAAAGGCACATTGTGTAAATTTTTGGTTGGGGTCCATGACCTGCTTGTTTCTATGTATATGTCATTGTTCTGCCTGGAATGTTCCACAGTATGACATTAAACAGCTCTACCTTACATTTATTCAATTATAGGTGGTTTTATAGCTCAGAAATACAGGGTGTCCCAAGAAATTTGACATCATTTCACAGTAATTTTGGCAATTCATGTTGAAATAACCTAAAGTCTTCACAGAATGTATAGAAACAGATCAAGATTTTATATTTAATGTTTTATTTTTGTTTTCAGGTTGAGCCGTTCATTCCTAAAGAGAAGTCATTTTGCGTCTTGGAATCTGCTCGCACACAGTCACCCAAGACTGTGCAGTTTTCAATGCAAAATTTGGAAAAACGTCACCAAAAGGCAAACAAATTTGGACTTGAGAGAGATAAGTGAATGAGAGTGAACAGCTCAACCTGAAAACAGAACAAAAATAAAACATTAAATATAAAATCTTGATCTGTTTCTATACATTCTGTGAAAATTTGAGGTTATTTCAACATTTTTTGAGACACTGTACCTAGAAAAACAGCATTCTGTCTCAGCAGGGTCGGTTCTCCACAGATCTGACAAGTAACTTGGTCTGGTTTAGTCTCCATGAAGATAGAAAGGTTTAATATCATACGGTGAAACATTCCAGACAAAGCAATAACCATAAAGAAAAGCATTTGACAGGCTCGCCACCAGAAAAGTTACACAATGCACCTTTAACTAACAAAAATGCATACTTCTTCCACCACAGGCAGGAACATATGGCCGAATAAATGCTAGAAACAGCTAAATATCTCTTTAAACAGTGAGTATAAAGGACCTATAGATCGGCGGTTAGTTCTGGCTAATGTGTGAAGTGCTTGTGAATGCTGTGTCACCTCCGTGTGTTAAACCGGCAGCTGTTGTGCTTTCGAGAGAACAGAGCCGGCTCATCCATCAGTCCCTCGCTCCCCTTCTCATGCTAACGTCTGACGCACTGTGAAATCCAGGTACACAAAGCACACACCAGCTAGCCCACGTCACGGTCAACCTGGAAGTCACAAATCACAAACTGAAGGACGCTGTATTGATGTGAATTCTTTCAGTTATCTGCTTTTATGTGTTCTTCTGTTGCGTTACTTTCTTATAGTTTAAATTAGAGATTGTTTAGAATAAAGAGCAACTCCTGGGAGATGATTCCTGCCGACATTTTTGGTCCCATTTTGATTATTTCCCCCAAATTTTGCATTTTAAATTTACTACAAACGCATCCACATCCCCCTTTTTACGATAAACCTTTAAACGTGCAACTTTTCTGCTGGAAGGTCCATCTGAAATGTATCACAGTGTGGCATTAAACCTTTCTATCTTCATGGAGATCAAACCAGACCATGTTACAGGTCACATCTGCGGAGCGGCGTCCTCACTCACTGTAAAAATGCCTGTTTTTCTAAGTGCTTTGAGCTGTAAAACCACCTGTAATTGAATAAACGTAATGTAGATCTGTTTAATGTCATACTGCGGAACATTCCAGGCAGAGTAATGACATATCCATGGAAACAAGCAGGTGACGGACCCCCAAAAAGTTCCATAATGCACTTTACAGTCACATTTAGTGCAGTTATCTCTTCGTTTTAAAGCGTTTTTTTTAATCCTTTGTGTATTTTGAGGCAGCAGATCGTCCAAAACAAAATATCGGTCTGTCCTGGAGATTTAAGGCCGATAACCCATACGCTAAATAGTACAAATATCGGTCTATGTTTAGTTTAGATCAGGGGAGGTCAACCCAGCAATCGCCATCTCCCGGTAGATTGCCAAAGATTAGTTTAGATCTCTACAATCTCGTTCCGAATGCACTGGCTGTGTCTTGTGTCTTCTTTAATCTATCTCACTCTCTCTTTTTCTTTTTCTCCTCCTTTCTTCCTCCCTCTTTTCTGTCTAAGCCTTTCTTTCTCCTTCTTGCTCCCTTCTCTTTCTTTGGCTCTCTCTTCACTGCCTAGACTCCTTCCTGTCTCTCTCTCTCTCCCCCTTATCTGTCTACCCCTTTCTCTCTGCTTCTTGTGCCCTTCTCTTTCGCTTTCTCTCATTCTTCTCTGCTAGTCTCCTTCCTCTCTCTCTCCCCCTTATCTATTTCCCCTTTCTCTCTCCTCTCTTCTTCTTGCTCTTCTCTCTTTTTCTCTCTCTCGCTTCGCTGCCTAGTCTCCTTCCTCTCTCTCTCTCCCCCTTATCTGGCTACCCCTTTTCTCTCTTCTCTCGTCTTCTCTCTCTCTCTGCTGCCAGGTCTCCTTTCTCTCTCTCTCTCTCTCCCACTCTCCCTTATCTGTCTACCCCTTTCTCTCTCCTTCTTCTGCTTCTCTTTTTCTCTCTCTCTGTTCACCGCCATATCTCCTTCCCCTCTCTCTCCTCCCCCATCTCTTATCTGACTACCTCTTTCTCTCTCCTTTCTAATCTCTTTCCCCTCTCGCTCCTCCTCTCCCTTATCTGTCTACCTTTTTCTTTCTCCTTCTTGCTCTCTCTCTCTCTCTCTCTCTCTCTCTCATGCTTTAAGTTTTTTTTTATCGTTTTTCTTTTATTTTTGCAAAGTTGTTCCTCATTTATGCAACAGGTCAACAACCTTATGGGGTCATCAGGAAGTCATAAGGTAGGACTTCCTCTTTTATAAGTAGTTCCTCTCTCATGAGAAAAAAATTCACACAAAAAAATCACTTGTTCACTGTAAATTGTGCTGAAAATGACCTTTTGTCCAAAAAAAGCAAATTCATCTTCATTGTGATATCAAAATCACAACTGAATTTCGAGTCTTTTCCTTAGTACTGAAATCGAATCGAGGGCTACAGTAGCTCATATGATGGCGCAATTGTCCGCCGATCTGAAGGTTGCCAGTTCGACGACATCGACATCTCTGGTTGAGCGGTCAAATCCACTTATACGCAAGTTGCCGGTGCGATTCCAGCTACCACAGATGAATACTGTTGTTGTGTTCTTGGGCAAGACACTTAACCCAATTTTTTTAATTTTTCAAATTTTTAGTATCGTGACAACACTAACTGAAGCGTCTCTTGACATCACTTCACTTTTTGTATAATTTAGTCATATTTGTATTGTTATATTTGGTTTCTCTCAGTCTTTTAACCTTCTTTTGTTTATTTACTTCTTTTGTCCTGGTTTTGCCCTGGTCTTGTCCTGGTTTAGTCCTGGTTTAGTCCTGGTTCATCCCTGGTCTTGTCCTGGTTTAGTCCTGGTCTTGTCCTGGTTTAGTCCTGGTTTAGTCCTGGTTCAGCCCTGGTCTTGTCCTGGTCTTGTCCTGGTTCAGCCCTGGTCTTGTCCTGGTTTAGTCCTGGTCTTGTCCTGGTTTAGTCCTAGTTTAGTCCTGGTTCAGCCCTGGTCTTGTCCTGGTTTAGTCCTGGTTCAGCCCTGGTTTTGTCCTGGTTTAGTCCTGGTTCAGCCCTGGTCTTGTCCTGGTTTAGTCCTGGTTCAGCCCTGGTTTTGTCCTGGTTTAGTCCTGATGAATACTGTTGTTGTGTTTTTGAGCAAGACACTTAACCCACCTTGCCTTAGCGCTTCGATTGCCTTGAAAGGTGGAAACGCGCTATATAAAAATAAGAAATGAAAGAAAAAATTATTTTAATTTTTATTATTGTGACAACACTAAATGAAGCTTCTCTTAACATAATTCCTGTTTTTGTATCATTTAGTCATATTTGTATTGTTATATTTGCTTTCTCTCAGTCTTTTAACCCTCTTTTGTTTATTTACGTCTTTACCCAGAATCCCTCAGTGTCCTGGACACGCCCCCTGCCTCCTGGCTCCGCTCTGGCTATAGCCTTTACACATATTGACTTCTTAAAGCCGTGGCGATGGATTGGTCACGCTCCTTATGTTTGGTCTGTCCGGCCCTGGCCCTGCCCTCCCTCGCTGTTACCACGGCGACAGAGCATCATTTGCATTCCAGCAGTGAGCTTCTCTGGCATGAGGCAGGGACTTTATTAAAAATATGATTTATTTATTTAACCGCACTGTTTAGTCCTGTTTCATGTGCCATTATTGGTTAAGTCTTGGTTCTACTTTGATGTAGATGGTAGGAGTTCATTTTAATCCTGATTTGTTGATTTTTAGCCTGGATTCAGAGCTGGTTTTATTAGCATTTAGTCCTGGTTAAGTCCTGGGTTTTAGTTAGCCTTGAGCTTGGTTTGGTTTAGATCTGGTAGCCTTCATTTGCATTTCTGCAGTGAACGGCATATGGGTTAGTCCTGGTTTAGTCTGGATTTAGTCCTCATTCGGTTCTTAGTTTTGTCTTGGTTTAGCTCATGTTTAGTCCTGGCTTAGTCCTGGTTTAGTTCACCCCTGTTTTTCCCCTCATTTAGTCTCGGTAAGAGTCCTGGTTGAGCCCTGTTTTGTCCTGGTTTAGTCCTGGTTTAGTCTTGGTTCAGTCCTGGTTCAGCCCAGGTCTAGTGCTGGTCTTGTCCTGGTTCAGCCCTAGTTTTGCCCTTGTTTAGTTCCAGTTCAGCCCTGGTTTAGTCCAGGTTTAGCCCTGGTCTTGTCCTGGTTTAGTCCTGGTTTAGTCCTGGTTTTGTTCTGGTTTAGTCCTGGTTTTGTCCTGTTTAGTCCTGGTTCAGTCCTGGTTTAGTCCTGGTTTAGTCCTGATTCAGTCCTGGTTTAGTCCTGGTTTAGTCCAGGTTCAGTCCTGGTCTTGTCCTTGTTTAGTCCTGGTTTAGTCCTGGTTTAGTCCTGCTTTAGTCCTGGTTCAGTCCTGGTCTTGTCCTGGTTTAGTCCTGCTTTAGTCCTGGTTCAGTCCCGGTCTTGTCCTGGTTTAGTCCTGGCTCAGTCCTGGTTCAGTCCCGGTCTTGTCCTGGTTCAGTCCCGGTCTAGTCCTGGTTCAGTCCCGGTCTTGTCCAGGTTTAGTCCAGGTTCAGTCCCGGTCTTGTCCTGGTTTAGTCCAGGTTCAGTCCCGGTCTTGTCCTGGTTTAGTCCAGGTTCAGTCCCGGTCTTGTCTTGGTTCAGTCCCGGTCTAGTCCTGGTTCAGTCCCGGTCTTGTCCAGGTTTAGTCCTGCTTTAGTCCAGGTTCAGTCCCGGTCTTGTCCTGGTTTAGTCCTGGTTCAGTCCCGGTCTTGTCCTGCTTTAGTCCAGGTTCAGTCCCGGTCTTGTCCTGGTTTAGTCCTGGTTCAGTCCCGGTCTTGTCCTTCTTTAGTCCAGGTTCAGTCCCGGTCTTGTCCTGGTTTAGTCCTGGTTCAGTCCCGGTCTTGTCCTGGTTTAGTCCAGGTTCAGTCCCGGTCTTGTCCTGGTTTAGTCCTGGTTCAGTCCCGGTCTTGTCCTGGTTTACTTCTGTCAGCCTCATTCACATTCTCGCCCTGAGTGACTTTGACAGAGGCTTTAAATTCAGGGCGGAGAGCAGCGCATAGTTCATCTTTTAGGTCAGCGCGAAGGAGGGAAGAGAAAGAGAGGGGAAGACAGATAAGAGAGAGGGAGAGAAAGACAGAGAGCGGGAGAGAGGAGGGAGGGAAGAAGAGAGCGAAACTGTGTTTAGTAAAGAGAGAGGAAGAGATAGAAGAAGCAGGAGGAGAGAAAGAGAGAACAGAGAGTGTGGGGGAATAGAGAGATAAGGCAGAGAGGAGAGAAAGAGAGAACAAGGAAAGAGAGCGTGCAAAGGAGGGGGAGTGAGGTAGACAGACAAGAGAGAGTGAGAGAAAGAGAAAGAAAGCCAGGGAGAGAGGAGGGAGGGAAGAGAGAAAAATGGGTGTAGTAGAGAGAGAGGAAGAGATATAAAAAGGAGGAGCAGAGAGAGAGAGAGAGAATAGAGAGAATGCAGAGAGAGAGGGGTGTGTGAGGGAATAGAGAGGTAAAGGAGAAAGAGCAGAGAAAGAGAGAAGAAAGAGAGAACAAGGAAAGAAGGAGTGCAAAGGAGGGGGAGCGAGGTAGACAGATAAGGGAGAGAGAGGAGAGAGGAAGGATAGAGAGAATGAGGAAAGAGAGAGCGCTGAGGAAGGGGAGAGGGAGAGAGAGGGATAGACAAATAAGAGATAGAGAGAGAGGGTGCAGAATAGAGAGAAAGATAAGAGCAAGAGGGAGAGAGGAGGAAGAGAGAGGGAGGATGTAGTAGACAGAAGAGGAAGAGGAGAGAGGGAGGGAGACGAGGAGAGAAAAAAGGAGAGAGGGAGTAGACAGATAAAGGAGAGGGGGAGAGAGGATGGAGGAAAGAGAGAGAGGAGGAGAAGAGGAGAGAGGGAGGGAGACGAGGAGAGAAAAAAGGAGAGAGGGAGTAGACAGATAAAGGAGAGGGGGAGAGCGGATGGAGGGAAGAGAGAGAGGAGGAGAAGAAGAGGAGAGAGGGAGACGAGGAGAGAAAAAAGGAGAGAGGGAGTAGACAGATAAAGGAGAGGGGGAGAGCGGATGGAGGGAAGAGAGTGGAGGAAGAAGGAGAGAGGCGGGAGAGGGAGGATGTAGTAGACAGAAAAGAAAGAGGAGAGAGGGAAGGAGACGAGGAGAGAAAAAGGAGAGCGGGATTAGAGGGGGAGAGAGGATGGAGGAGAAGAGGAAGAGGAAGGGAGAGACCTTAGAGCGAGGAGAGAGTGGGTAACGAACAGAAGAGTGAGTGAAGAGGAAGATGAGTGGAATGAGAAAGAGAGAGAGAGAGATAAGGGAGAGATTAGGAAGATAGAAGAGCAAGGAGAAAGAGGGGGAGGAGAAGATGGAGAGATAGAAAAGGGAGAGACGACAAAAAGCCCAGATGGTAGCTGTTTTAATTGAAATGTTGATTGATTCTTGCTGATCTCGCTTTAATTATGTCACTAATAGGTAAACACAACAGAACAATTAGAAACAGCATTTGTCACTGAGGTGAGCCTGGATCAGCTGAGAAACACCCGAGTTTGACAGAAAATACAGATAAACTGGGCCGTCACCTGCTTGTTTCTATGGTTACGTCATCGCTCTGCCTGAAATGTCCCACAGTGTGACATAAAACAGATAGACTTTACATGTACGTAATTACAGGTGGTTCTAGAGCTCAAAAATACCTACAAAAACAGGGATTCTGACTGGGAGCGGGGTCGCCTCTCCACAGATCTGACATGTAACGTGGTCTGGGTCGGTCTCCTTGAGGATAGAAAGATTTAATGCCGTACTGTGGAACATTCCAGACAAAGCGATAACATTACATAACGTTACACAATGCACTTTTAAGGGATTTCCTCTTAAATTCAGCTCAAACTCAACTTGTTGTTGAACTTTTTTTTTTTTTTTTATGGCTCTGCGTGAGTGACAGCTCGTTTTAATTACGGTGAAGTACGGGATTTCAGAAGAAGCAGATTCTCTTTTTTAACTTCTTAAAAGAAAAACACGAATCATGATAAAAGTGTAATCAAGCAAGAAAATTATGCTATGAATTGTTTCCATATTGGATCCGTATTCTGTTTGAACTTTTTAGCCCTTTTAAGATATTCACTTCAATCTCCATTAGTCAATATTTAATTTAGGGAACCTGATTAATGGAAAGACAAAAAATATATATTTGAACAATGGGCACTTGTAAACATATCGGCTATCGGCCTAAATCTTGCCGATATGGGCCGATATTCCACGTGGACATGTTTTCCCTTGTTATAAAGCTTAGACTCTATATTCTGCTCATTTAATCCAAATTACAGACAGAGAAATGTCCTAATATGTGGCACTGCATCAGTATTTATCTGCGGAGTCATTTGTCTATGATGTCGTACTGCCCCTGAACGCACCCCCATGTGCGTTTGTTTACAGCCGCAGCCACAGATCCATGTGCGCAACACTGAGATTATATTCTTTTTATGGATGATCAGTTTGACTCTGGATTAAAAGGACATTTATTCGTAGACTTGTGATCTGAGAGGAGCCTGTGTGAGCGTTGACTGTTGTCGGTTTTGAAGCTCATTTTGGTTCTTTCTCATTGGTTAACGATTAGCTTTTGTAGCTCCCACACATAAACAGGCTGTTTTCTCTTCTATTAGCGACTGTAAAGTGACTATAGTGGCCACATACTGTATATGTTACTGGACACACACTGATATGTAAATGAGCTGTGAATAGAAGTGTAAATTATCGGCATTTAGCATATCATTAATTACCGCGGCGCACACGCATTTACCGCTAAAAGCTAATAGCGATAGTTTACTTAGAATACTTTGTTTACTGGTTACAATGTCATGCAAAAATGCCATTAGGCCGACCTACTGTCTTTAAACATGACATAAAGAGGCAGAATAACAATAAATTTTGCCTAAATAAACCCAACTGAAAATCCAATAGAGCCAAACCTAAGTTTTATAAACAAGTGATGATTTACAGTGAATTTTTATTATTATTTATATCGGCGACTAACGGCAGCTCCAGCTCCCATTTTATCGCTATCATATCAGTCGCAACAAAATCCATATCAGCCGGGCCCTAATTTGAACACTTAAGTGCTAAAACACACTACGCTTCTCTTACAGTTTTGTAGTTAAGAATTGTGGATGTCCAAGAAAAACATTGCGACTTTAGTTTTCCTTATCTTTACTTATCGTGGCACAATCACGCAGTACAATGTAGAGACCGTAAATAACTTTGTAGTCATTTCAAATCATATATTTTGGAGAATTTTATTTATTTATTTTTTAAATTGACAGAGCTTATTGGCTCCTGAAGATTCTAGTAACTTCAACATTGGCTGTAAAAAAAACCTACTTAAAACTTAAAGTGGGATTGAACATCTAAACTCTGCCCAATGCGAGTAGAGCTGCTGTACTGGAGGACTTAAGCCATGTGTGCACTGCGATTTTTAGCCCTTTTTGAACCGATTTTTCACTCTTCTGACTGTTTTTGGGGTTGAGCCGAATTTTGCATAAAGGGGAGTGAGAGGAGGAAGGGGCGTGGCCTGCGGGTATAAGGAACAACTCCGCCCCTGCAGCCAAGTATAATTCAAACACTTATCTGTAAACAGGACAGGCCTGCGTAACAAAGTGCTTGAAATTGTAACGGCTAGTGGAGGCGGGACTCTGTGTTTGGCTGTTTTAGACCAGAAAGCCGATCATTTCCCTAGTTTATGCTAAAACTGCCAAAATAAAGCATAAATAAATGATTAGGAACAGTACACGATGCTATTAAAACAGTTTAGCAGCTGATTTAGTGTTTAGTTCCACTTTCAACTCATGTTCTGTTTGGCTATAAAATACACTTTGAATCTAGGTCACACGCAAGCCACTTATTTTCATACTAAACGGTCTATATTACGTGTGTTGTCTTTGCGTTGTGAATCATCTTTGCCCTTATTTTAGCATCTTAAATCTAAAATCTGCCTTCAGATGCTGATAACCCTGCGTCACTGTGCTGTGCATTATGGCTCCTCTCCTCTGGGCTCTGGGTCTGGACTGTGGATATTACATTAAACACACAGGCCCCTGAGCCAATGCATGACTCACGCAGCTCTGCTTTTGCATACGCCCTCCACATAGCATGAGATGAACCAGCATGAGTCTTTCTCCTCCTCTCTCTGGCCTGGTTTAGTCCAAGATGAGTCCAGGTTGGGACACCGGATACAATACTTTTATACTTTTGTCTACTGTAGTTATAATCTGTGACATTCGTGGGTCATTTTAGATAATTGAGATATTTTAAATTGCAATTTTTTGTTAAAACAATTAGACATGGACTAATAATTGAACTTTTTAGTGTGTCGGCTATTGTTGTTTTGTTTGGATCAACCAGCTGCAGAAATATATGCATACAGTAAAGCTTCAATTGAACATTTAAAGAGTACGCTGCACAAAATGGGACAAGACTGCTCTTTTATCCCGTTTCTAGTAAAACAGGGTGATAGATGAGTTCCAATCAATTAAATTTATATATTTGTGGAAAAAATTATCAAAATCTGCCAAAAATATCAGCAGACCTTATCAGGATCAGTTTCTCTGGCATCAGCTACAAACAGGGTATCCTCAGGTTTGACTACCCCAAATTTAAGACTTTTTAAGACCTTTTTAAGACCTTTTTAAAACCACTTACCGTATTTTTCAGACTATACTTTTTTCAGGGTTTGGGTGGTCCTGCTCAAGTCCTGCGTAGGACTTATACCTGAGTATAAGTCCTGCGACTTATACTCAGGTGTGACTTATTTATTACATTTTTCACACTGTAATCGTATATATAAACAATATAACAATAAAAACAATATAAACAATCGTATATATGAATCAAAAATGGAAAAAAAAAATTCTTAATCAGTTTTTTTCATTTTGGTTTTATAGACAAATAATAAAAGAGTATTTTTTTCATTTTCTTATTTTTGGTTCTATATTGAAAAATGAACAAACAAATGATACACAGATTCTTCTCTATTGGGTTGTTTTTATACTATAACTTCTATAACTTGCCTTTCAAGAGGAAATGTCTTGGTCTCTGATTTTATCAAATAAATTTTCCCCAAAAAGTGCGACTTATAGTATGCATTTTTCGGCTGGTGCAACTTATAGTCCGAAAAATACGGTATATGAAAATTAAGTCCAACATTGCAGCCATTATGCAGGCGAAAAACATCAGATCCAATTCTAATAATGACCATTACTCACTGCTTTAAATGACAAAAAATACTTTTAGTATAAAATCTCATTCAGAACTCATTTATAGTCGTATGTATTGCTTGTAAAATGGCCAAAAATCATTTATAACATTCTAACAAGACAAACTAAGCTTTCACATTGTCTTGCAGCCTGGTTGAGTATAGAAAAAAATAGGCTCATGAAATTTTATTAATTTAGGTACATGAAATTTAAGACCTTTTTAAGACTTTTAAGACCCTGCGGCGACCCTGTATTAAAAAAAGAATCTCTAAAAACAAAGTATAAACGTGTTTGCTGACATCTGCCAAAATGGCTGCGAAGCTAAGCTTTGTATTCCTGTTTAAGAAAAAAGTTAATCATAAGAGTAGGTGAAATCATTTGTTGGAGCACTTGTGTCTCGAATCTTGATTAAGGTGTGTAATAATTCATTCAGTTCAATTCATTCAAGACAAATCGTTATTTAAAATCTGTTTCTGAGATGTTGTAAAGTTCACCAATTCCTACATTTTGCTGCATTTTAAAGCCTCCGCTTACTTAAAGAACCCATATTTTCTGTGTTTTGTTTCATTCACATGTTTAACGCACAAATCCTGCATATTTAGCCTGAGTTCTTTTCTCAAACTGAAAACACAGTTCCACTTTGTGATGTCATTTGGTACAAGATGTGCTTAGTTGTGTTTGTAAATTCTACACACCTTCACTAGAATCATTTGGACAGTTTTAGCACTGGAATTGTCCATCTCCACTGAACGAAAGATAAAACGTAGCTCTTAACTTGAAAACTACTAATTCACGACATCCTAAGGTGGAACAGACCATTTTGAGCTTTGTAGACAGACTAATAATAAAGGGTTACTCAAATGAATGAAACAAAACGCAACTCCAGGTATGTTTTTGACAACATAACGACATTCTAACATGACTTAAATCTCACAAGAGTCGATTTTGTGTCACATGGAACATTTAATTAACCGTCCATGGCAAAAAAAGAAAAAAAACATACATTACTTCCGGAATTATAAATAAATACCCCTCCATCTGTCGCGCTGAATATTCCTCATTCACCCATTTTACTAATTTCGAACGCCTCATATTCTCGCCAGAGTTTTTCTTGGCACGAAAACTTCCGAAATCACCGAGATTCTTATACACCATATTGCGTCTAATCTTTCAGCTAGTTGCGCATGATAAACTATGCGTGCCTCTTATTGGATCATATGTATTCTGTATTCTGTTTGCAGCGGGGCATGGCGGTGGCAGCAGCAGAGGAGGGAGATGGCCCGTGGCTTTGGCTCGGAGACATAGTTTATCTAGAAAGGCCCAGATGCCAGGCTCACATATTAAGAATGCAGAGCGCTTCCAACTCCCCGCTCTGGTATTTAGCACAGAAATGCTTTTGGAAGATGCACTGGCTCTGTCTGTAATCCTGTTTGCTTTGTTGTTGTTGTTGTTGTTTAATCTTCGCCTGCACGATTTGAAGCGGGTAAGTAATTGGAGAAATAATGCAAGCGAGCCGTGTGATAAATATTGAGATAGCGATGTTTGGGAAAGCTGAAAGATCTTTTTTTTGTCACTAGCTCGTTATTGTTTTTGACTCGGCTCCATGGAGATATTGATTGCCTAGATTGTTCGTAAATATGGGATTAAACTTTTCTATCTCTGTGGAGACAAGAGGGGAGTTACTGGTCAGAACTGTGGAGAAGTGAGGCCAATCAGGAATACATTTAGATTTTAATGCCATATTGGCCACATGTACATGATATTTTTTAATTGTTCTGAATTAAATAGTTCTGAATTAAAATATTCTCCTTCGAGTTTACATGGAAATAATAATTCCAAATTGAGGTTTACATGGAAAACACGTTAAAATGTCTTTATTTTATTCCGCTCAACGTCTGAGGGTTCTGAAGGGTTCTGATTGGACAGCGACACAAACGTATTTATGTCGACCAGAAGAAAACACACACTTCAGCTGCTAACCGGCTTTTTTGTCATCTCGGTTTGTCGTTACGCCACGGATACAAACACGATCCAAACTTTCTCCGCAGTCGTTCTGATGATAATGAAGCAGCAGCTGGAGAATTCTCTCCTCATGCTTTACGTCTTTTTTTTTTTTTTAAGCCACACTATGTAACAATTTGGCCAAAAAATAGACCAAAGTTAAAGCATGTTTTGTGTTTCATTGTTCATTTATTGCACTGAAAAACACGTGTCCTTACTGTGAGCCGTCGCATCGCCACAAACCTGACTGGAGGACATGCTTGTTTCCATGGAAATGTAGTTACTTTGGCTATAATGTTCCACAGTATGCCGCAAAACTAAATCTAGCTCCATGGGAAATGTTCTGAAGACCACAGCACAATGTTTTTGCAGTTGCTTATATTTGACCTTTCCTCATAAGTAACGACAGATAATCCCGTTGCCTGCGATGGTTCTTTCTTGATCAGAACTCATCAGATTAGAGGAAGTCCAAATCCGCACAAATCAAAGTCCCAGTTTGGTCCATTTTAATCGGACTGGCCCTCGGCGCGCCAGAGATCACTCCACCCACGCATCTGAGGCGGGTTCTTCACTCCTCCTAAGAACTGGGAACAGGGATTTTCTTATGAGCTGTGGAAATTCTGCATCTAGTTCAGTTCACCTTCAACAGCTTTAAAACTATGTACGAAGGTTGTCAAAAATACAGAGAATCAGATATCTAAAAAAGTCACATTCACAGGACAGATATGAACCTTGGAATGATCTTGAGCTGTATCAGAACAAGTATAAGACCACATTACTGCGGTTTAATGTTGAAATTCCCATTTTATTGTCTAAAGAAAGAATTTTTTAAGTATCATCATGGTATCTAAATCGGTATTGATTCCTTAGAGCTTAATTGATTTATTCTTACACCTGTACTAAAACCAAGTACTATAGGGTTCCCTCTGATGCCAAAACTCTTCTAAAAATCAGATTCCAAATTACAAAAAGTAAAAATTATCCTAAATTTGACCCATCCTTCAATGCCAGTTCCAAAAAAATTAATGAATGAACCTATAGAATGCTATAGGTTAAGTTTAAGGTACACTTTATTGTCCCATGTTTGGAAATTTGTCCTCTGCATTTGATCCATCCTTCAATACTGCTGGGGCAACCTTTCAGAAACAGGGACCCAACTCCAGATCTTGAGCTAGACTTGGTCAGGACCACCTTAGCTGGAGGATTTGACCAATTATTGTGCATGTTTTGGGTTGATGAGGGAAACAGACACAGGGAGAACGTGCAAACTCCACATAGAAACATCCAGCTGCTGCAGGAATCGAACCTGGAACCTTCTTTTCATGAGGCGTGGGCGCGACCAACTGAGCCGACATGCCACCTAGTTGTTTATAGCTAATAATGACATGTCAAAATTCTAAATTGTTTCACAAATTCCACAAAAAGGTAGAGCAGGGGGGTCTTCAGACAGAATATTCTTATAAATTCAGTGAAAAATATTACGACACTGAGTCATGTCAGTTGCCCTTCGAGACTAGGGTGACCAGACGTCCCTATTTACACAGGACAGTCCCGGTTTTGAGGCCTGTGTCCCCTGCGCCAGCGCATTTATACAAAACCAGTGATTTGTCCCAGTTTTATATAAGAAATTTCCCAGGTGATCTAAACCAGGTCTAAACCAGGACTAAGCTAAGATTAAACCAGGACTACATCAGGTCTAAACCAGGACCAAAACAGAACTAAACTAAGACTAAACCAGGACTTCATGAGGTCTAAACCAGGACTAAAACAAAAGACCAAAACTAAGACTAAACCAGGACTACATGAGGTCTAAATCAGGACTAAAACAAGAACAAAAACTAAGACTAAACCAGGACTACATCAGGTCTAAATCAGGACTAAACCAGGACTACATCAGGTTGAAACAAGGACTAAACTAAGAGTAAACCAGGACTACATCAGGTTGAAACAAGCACTAAACTAAGACTAAACCAGGACTACATCAGGTCTAAACCAGAACTAAAACGGAACTAAACTAAGACTAAACCAGGACTACATCAGGTCTAAACCAGGGCTAAAACAGGACTATCACAATTTTTAACTAATCTGATCCTTGTCACCACCATTCGCGAATGACCATAAAGCAAAAAATACAACGAGAGAAGTCCCTCAAATTATGACTGAGACAAGAATCCACAATGTTACACGTTCTTTACACTATTTTATTTATACCAACCATCCCAACCCGGGTGTGTCCAAGTTTAGAATTTTGAAAATCTGTTCCCCCTCTTCCAGACCAAACACTTGTGAACATGTGTTAAAAATGCCTGTTTTGATGTTGAATTCTGCGTAAACTAGTCATAGTAGAAAAAAAGGAAAACCCAATAGAAGTCTGCGATCCCATTTTAGATAAACATTTTGCAAAATAACTTTCCTTGGAAGTGTTGCTAAAACGTATTCCAAACAGTCTCCCCACGCCGTCCTCTTCTCGCTGTATCTCTCATTTGCAGTCCGTGAGCAGCTCATTCCAAATCCTCATTCATTATCCATAACCATGTGCACTCCACACGCCCCTCTTAGCGCCGTTAGCTTTAGCGTTAGCCTCCCCCACATGTTGTAACTGGGGCACGGGTGCTAGCATGGATTTCACCGGACCACATAGCCCGTTTTATTATTCAAAACCGCTCCCAGAAACCAGCGTGAAAACATCACAGACGCAAAAGCCTTGTCCAGTTTTCTTAAGAGCTCTTTGTTCTCATACAAATTGATAGACTGGTGAACTGGAAAACATAGCAAAAACATAGCCTAGCATGAATAAAAGATTTTGTGAGTGGTTTGTTGACAGGGCATGTCAGAGTGAGCTGAGGAAATATTTATAGTGACGGAGAAGAAAAGGGGATTGTATACTAGGAGTCACGTTAGGATCATGGTAGAGTGACGTCAAAAAAACTACGATTTGTTGAACGAGATCTAAGCTAGAAGAGGGGGTATTATGCTGCATTCTGTTGTGCTTGGAACACGGAGAAAACCAACCTCCACCTCGGAAAAAGTGGATGGAATGGAACAACCAATAAAATCGGGTTTCCAAAACACAAACTAGTTCGGAGCAGACCAGCTCGGATGGATTTCTGAACATGTACCGTAAAATACCAAATAATAGCACAGGCGTTTATTTGCTTCAGTCACTTAAAAGATCAAGCATTTATTTGAGACCAGGTGGCAGTTTGTCGGCAGGCAATTAATTCCTTCCTCACAAAAGTCCTGCTCAACAAAACTGGGAAAATATGGTATGGTACTCAAATTTCTTTGACCAGTATGAACTACCGGTATGTTTCCTCTACACCGGAGGTTTTCAACTGGTGAGGCGTGCCTCCCCTGGCGCCCCGCCAAAGAGCCACTGGGAAGGCGTGAAAAAAAAAGTTCCACATCTGCAGCAGTATTGATATTGGCATTTGTGTGTACATGTATTAAAATAAAAAAAAATGCAAAAAAAAACCATAGGAAATATGATCCTAATTACCGGTATTTAGTTCGGTTTCCCCTGGTCGGGTTCTGACACTGCACCTCTGTTACAACATCATGTAACCAGCAGGATCAGGTCTGGTTCAGGCCGGGTTCAGATGAGCTGGAGCAGGGAGTGGTTCGGTGCCTCGGACTGAGAAGCGCTTTTTCCCCGGAAAGAACCAGCGGATCTATCTTCCACTGCACATTCTCGCTTTCCCCACACGAAACCAGCGCACAGAGGATACCACGGAACTACTCAAACCCAGTCCACTGTGCACTGGTTTTGCTCGTCCCCGTCTGGAACCAGCAGATGGAGGATGGATCCTCCGGACCAAACTGACCAACGCACTCGGAGGCACAAGACCAAGACCTGGACCCTCAATCCAGGTCCAGGGAACAGCGGTGGAGCTTAATATCAGGCCCAGACATGTGCTCAATTCAGCATCAGGTGTCGTCAGTGGGAGTTTTGGCACCGATTACAAATGTTAAGCATTTTCTGTTGATTTGGATGTTAAAAGTGGCCTCAATTAGGTCTGTATGAAGTTGGAAATTATTTGCTGTTTCAAAAATTGTTTATGAATGCACTAAAATATGAAAATACAATATTTTTAAAAATTGCATTATCAGTTGTTATTGAAACTCATCATTGCAGGAACACAAAAGATGCATTTACTTCACAGACCTGTGTGGAGAAGGGCAGGATGGGATTTTGGGGAAGGGGGAGGCTCGGCTGTTTTTACCTACTCTAAAGGGAGGCTCACATTGGCTCAAGTTGAAAACCCCTGCAATTTTCTGGGCAAAACAAAGAGAGGCAAGCAAGTCGCATAACTTCTACCAAGAAAAGTACATAGCGCAATTTGAAATACGATTCAGTAATGTACAAAATATTATAGCGCCGTCAAGTGTCTGACAATGTTATGAAAGACTAATGCATTTTATTTTGCTGTTGTGTTGTTGTTATCTGGAAATATGGACGTGCTCTTCACCATCTGTGGACTTTTTGGAGTGATTTCATGTTGGCGCGCTTCCTTCATCTTAATGCCACATAGCGACAGGCCGTTCCTCAGGCTCCTCCGCCCAACACCGATTTGACTTAAAGGAGCTTTCAAGGCAATCGCTGCGGGATTCTCTTGATCTCAGATGTGGATGTGATCTAAAGTGTGTGAATTTTCCTCAGACGCAATAATGTGTTAGAAAATGGATGGTTGGTAAATGGATGGGTCGCGCTTTTGATGCAGTTTTGTTTGGAAATTTTTCATAAAAAGTTCCAAATCTGTTTTTTCACAACTGATCCAGATTGAGTCCTGCTGTATTAAGTTTGGTCCTGTTCTAATCCTGGTTTAGGTCTTACCTCCAAGTTTCCATTTTTTCATTGTATTTTGGGGTATTAGTACTTCAATGATACTTGCATAGTTTTCTGTACTTGTATGAATGATACTTTGTGGTCTTTATTTATTTAGCTCCAGTTTAAAGGTCCTATATTATGCAAAATTGACTCTTGTGAGTTTTGAGCCCTGTTAGAATGTTGTTACCTCCTAAAAACATAACTGAAAATGCTCCGTTCCACCTTGTGATGTCATAAAGCTTCAAGTTAACATCTACCTTTTACCTTTAGTTCAATAGAGATTGGAAATTTAAGGGCTGAAATCATCCAAATGATTCTAGTGAAGGTGTGCAGAGTTTAAAAACACAGTGGAGCACGTCCTATTATATTCCCACATGACATCACAAGGTGGAGCAGGATGTTTTCTGTATGTTTGTGATGCGGAAACATTATAACAGATCAGAAAATAGTGTAATATGGGCTCTTGCCAGACTAGAGGTATTCTCCAACTTGTGTTATCTTTTTGTTATTCACAGTATAACGTTCAGTACACTTTATTTTTGTTTTCCACTTAATCTCAAAGCGTAATATTGTGACTTATTTACACACCAGACATTTTCATTTTAACAGCCCATTGCACAGCTGTATTTTGGAAATCATTTTGTTCAATTTTCTCCCAAACGTGTTATAAAAATGGGAACTCCAGCTGCCTTTATGGTGGTATTTACTTCAGGACCATAATCAGAACCAATTTCATCTGCAATTTTAGATTTTAGACTCACCCACAAGCATTAACATTTACAAAAAGATGGAATATGAACTGCTAAATGAAAGCATTTCAGAACATTTTTCAAGACCGCTTAACTTAAAATCTAAACGGGTTGTTTTTTGAGGAAATGTTGTTAATTATTGAAATCCACATTGATTTTTTAAATTCAAAGTGGCATTTTGGTTTGTTTGTGACTTATCTTGCAGAGCTTTCTTTATCAGAAAGCCCCATCTAAATATGTTCTGTAACTATTATTCATTGTTTTTGGTAATATGTTATGTAAAATGGGTTCATTTTGAAATTCCATGATAAAAAAAAAAAAAAGTCAGTAAATGGTCTCAGTAAATGGTCTCAGTACGTTCAATATCTATGAACAGATTAGGGTTGTGTTAATCTTTCAGATTCCGATACTTGAGCTAGTCTAACCACCAGGCTGCCAGGAAGTTAGGAATCTGTGTCTCCCCAAAAACACTTGGACTTTTCCTTTTATTTTATTATTATTATTTATTTAGAAGATTGGGACTGTCAATTTTTCATATGTTCACATGGAAATTGACAATAAACCTTTTGAATATGAATTGAATTTAAATATCTGCTGATACCCGATATCAATATCAGTGCAGGAACTAAAAACAAACAGAGCTAAAAACAAAAAATATTATAACAAAATGTAGCTCATGTAACTGCAGAATAACTTACTACATCAACTTACAAGTCTAACCAGGATATCGGCAGAAATGTAGTTAATATGATTAACTTAGGTTCAGGAGCAGGACCACGCCTCAACCGCCCTTTCCTCGTCTCCAGCGAATCACAGCTCACTTCTACCACACCTCAATTTCCCAGAAGCCTATTTGTAGCAGCCTAACCCGGCAACCTAGTTTGTCCTGAATAACTCGACCCCACCCTCCAACCCCTATCTGTTCGCTTCCAGAGATAAGACGCCTACGAGGAGGGTCCCGTCCTGCTGGGCCATGTGAAGATTGAGACTGAACCCCCACCCTGAGTCTCAACCCAGCCGACCTGCCTCGTCTCAATATAATAAACGCTTTTCGCTTCGCACATGTGTTGTTGGCGTGGTCCTTGCTAGTGAGCTGATATTTTGGAGATGATACTCAAGCCAGCTAATTTTCACAGATCTGCGCTGATATTCGATACCAGTATCAATACTGGTGCATCTAGAACTAATAACAGGTTTACTTCCTACATTCTCCCAGATCAGTGTTGGTACTATGTCAGTATACTAGTACAGTATATTGCCATGATCATTATTTGATACACTTCATTTAACTTCCGTTGTGGTAGCGCTACAGTGTTTTAGTTGTTGTTTTTCAAAGAGAGAATATATTTTATTTCATATTGTCACAGTTTTAATCCAAATGAGTAGAGTTCATTTCCTTAACAGTCTGAGCGAGTCTGTGTAGTGGTTTACAAAGAAATACTACGAGGATTCTGGTCAAATTCCACATTGTAAACCCATCCAGAAGAACTGACAAATACTGAAAACTGAACTGACAAACTAATACAAGAATCACATTTCAAAACGTGCTTTCAACTACAGGGTTAGCCGTTATTACGCAGACAGGAGATTTTGTTCTTTGTGGATGAAGCAATGATACGAAAAAATGGCAACTTTTACAATTCGCTGTGTCCTTTTTCATCGCAAAAATATATTTGATTGTGATTAATATTGCAGCCCTATCCCAAATATTGTGATATTAGTGTATAGTGAGCCTTGCGTTGCGTATCGTATCGAATCGTAAGTCCAAATCTCACACATCTCACATATACAATATTTGTTGCGATTTGATAGAATTGTGAATAAGCTACTTCAACCTTTTAAAATTCCTTAACAAGACTTTGGTTCTGTCATAATCTAAACAACTAAGATCCAAATAACTAAGAAGTGCTTAATGCTTAATGACAGTTATTTCTTCATGTTCTGCACTGAAATGGAGCAAAGCATCATGGTCTACTGTATGTAGTACCCTCTATTTTTTTTTGCTATTGGTGCACCATAACTATTCATTTAAGCAAAGAAACTTGTAGTTCGATATATTGTGAGGACGATGTCACTGTGAGAATTTGATATGATATCACGATATTTCGGTTATTGTTACATCCCTAGAGATCGGTGCATCCGTTGGTGTTCCAAAGCCTGTATTACTGCCGTGCTCTAGCTAATCTTTCGTTTTGTTTTTGTGTGTGCAGTGACCTTCCTGGATTGTGGAACTGGCCGGGTGTACCTGGAGTCGGGATACAGCCCAGACTTCCGGGTGGATCAGAAGGGAGTCGTGTTCGCTCTGCGGCGCCTCACCATGGACGGGCCGACCAAACACACCCTGGTGGTCTACGCCCGGGACAGAGAGACCCAGCAGGCATGGAAAACCAGGGTGCACCTCAAGACCAGCACCCACGGAGACAAGCCAGCACCTACAAAGGTAAATATCAACATGTGGACATTTTCTCTCTCTCTTGTCTCTCTTCTCCCTCCCTATCTCTTTTCTCTCGCTTCATCTCTTCTATCACTTCTTACCCCCGCCAGCATCTCTGTGCTGATTACAGACACAGAGCCAGAGGAAGCTCCATGCTCCAGTCTGTGTTTGGTGTTCCAGGGTGATAACAGGTCTGCTGCTTATTCACACCAGACCTGGGCTGTGATTGACTGTTTCTGAGCGCTCGGAATAGGTTCTGCTCACGTTTACGTCACAAACCAGGAAGTAGAGCCCTGCACCCACGGGACCCGATGCAAAACAGTGTGCCGTGGGACACATTTTGAAAGTTCATTGCAGGAGCAGGCGGGAGCGGGACTGCACAATGCAGGATCAGGCGGATGGGATGATAAACTGCAGCCCCGCAAACTAAATATGAGTGTAAAGTAAAATATACAAACGAGTACTGTCTGCCTATCATACAGAATTTGTGCTGGATTTTTATTTGGCTTTAATAAAAACATTTTAAGCAGTCTAAACTTGCAGATGTGGTCTAATCCCGCGCACATTTTAGACCATTCCTTTCTGCTTTTCTGTTTGATGGAGCTTCGAAGACATGGCAGAAGAACAGAGCACATCTAGTGAAACTCACAGTGCTTCAGAAGTAAATTATTCTTTAAAGAGAGCTTTTCCAAGTCAGTTCGAGAGAAAGAAAGCGATTGTCCCCATCTTGCGGGATTTGTGGACGGGAGCGGGACAAAATATTGCAGATTTTGTAAGATTTTGGCAAGAGCGTGACTGAAAATTCTGTCCCATGCAGACCTCTACCAGGACATTAGGAAACATGCGAGCGCAACTTGACCTGGTGTTGCTACCGACATTGGTAGCTACATTCAAATTTTAGACCAGTTTCTAATCTGCCTTTTATTTCTAAGATTCTTGAAAAGATTGTTTTAATGCAGTTGCAGTTGTTTCTAGATAGCAGTGCTGTCTTAGAGAAATTCCATCCTGGGTTCAGATCCCAGCACAGCACAGAATCTGCACTACTTAAAGTACACAATGATATTGCCTTGTCAGTTGATGCTAAACACCCCCTCGTCTTGGTTTTGCTTGACCTAACCGCAGCATTTGACACAGTCGACCGTTCAATTTTGCTGTCTCACCTGAAAAATTATGTTGGCATCACAGGAACTGTGATGACTGCAAAGACTTAAAGTTGTGGTTAGGACAAAATTGTCTTCATTTGAATGAAAGCAAAACAGAATACATTTTATTTGGTGATTCTGCATCTTCCAATTTTGATTGGTTGTCATCAAAGTTAAAATTGACCGTCAGGAACCTTGGGGTCATTTTTGACAACAACTTAAAATTTGATAAGCAGATTGACAGTGTTGTGAGAGCCCGTTTTTATCAGTTATGCCTTTTATCTAAAGTAAAGCCTTTTTTAAATCGCACCAACCTTGAAAGAACTATTCATGCTTTTATCAGTTCTAGAATAGATTATTGCAACGCACTTTAGGTCGGTGTCTCCCAAACTGCTCTCAGTCGCCTTCAGGTTGTGCAGAATACTGCAGCTCGTTGTTTAACCAACACACGTAGATGTCAGCACATCACCTCAGTCCTTTTTCCACTTCACTGGCTTCCAGTTTCTTTTAGAATTACTTTTTGTTTTTAAAGCTCTTAATGGATTAGCACCTTGTTATTTGGCCGAGCTTTTATCTGTCCGAAAATGAAGTCGCACTTTAAGGTCAAATAACCAACTTCTTTTGGAAGTCCCGAGCCAGGCTCAAACACTGGGGTGATGGAGCTTTCTCTGTGGTTGGTCCCAGACTGTGGAACAATCTGCCCTCTGAGCAACGTAACATCACTGATTTTAACCTTTTTAAATCTAGGCTCAAAACACATTTATTCAAAATGGCTTTCAATACTTAGTAGTTTGTGGCATGTAATTTTTTTCTGGATTGTGTGTTTTACTGTTTATTGTTTACATTGTTGTATTCTGTATAATGTTCTGTCTTTTGCATTGTTGTATTTTCTGTTTTTAATTGGAAAGCACTTTGGTCACCATTGGTGTTGTACAGGGCTATATAAATAAAGATTGATTGATTGGACTCGCTGACCATGGATCTATTAAAACCGACTGTGATAAAACCCACAGAAGTTTGGAATCATCTTGAATTTGGGCCCTTTTCTCTTCTAATCGCATGTACCCAGTGCGCTCAGAGTTGTGCGTCAGTGGGGATATTATGAAAACTGAAGTATGGTTGGAATTATTGATTCGCCGAACAGAGTGCTATAATGACATGGAGATGAAGAAAACTGGGACATTTTCTCATTTTTCCTAGATTTTGTCAGACTGACTACCACGATCATCGTATGTTTCCAAACGTCTTCCTGGTTTGTGACGTAAGTGGGAATAGAGCCTATAGTCCAGGGCCATATATTTTATACCAGAGCTCGCAGTGGAAATAACCTTTGAAGGACAAAAACTAAAGGCCGGAACACACTAAAGGAATTATAATCTGGGATTTTAACATATGCATAACAAAACATAAAAAAAACAGTGTAGCTACAGACAAAAGGAGAGTTTGTGCCGATTATTAGTTTCACTTGAAGGACAGAGACAACACACATTTATGTCTCACGACAGATTTCTACAGTAGAGGAGCCAGTTTCACATGTGAAATGAAGAGTCAGAATGAAAACAAACACAAGAGAATATCTACACTTAAGAAATCTGTCCTGAGTCACAAGTGTGTGGTGTCTCTGTTCTTGTGACTGTGAGAAATAATCATTAGGATTATGTCTTATGTCTGTGGCCTGTTTTTTAAAAAATTCCATAAGATTTTAAATCCTCTAGTGTGTTCCGGCCTTAAATGAATACATTTTCTTCTTGCTGTTTTATATTATAATTATCAAATCATATTTTTGTAATTCACCAGAAAAAACAGAAAAAAAAAACAGAATTGATTTGTTAAATATGCATAGCTAATTGTAGAAATAAGTTTGAAAAATCTTACCTTTGTGTCTATAATGAATGTGGTTGTCAGAGAAACATCGCACTGAGGCTTTGGAGAAAACAAAAAGAAAACTGTGAAAACTATAAATACAAATATAAGCAACTATAGTTCAAAAGAGTGTGTCACATCTGAACCGGCACTAATTTACATATTTTAACATATATAACAACTTTAAAACATGTTCACCTCGGCTATAGACTGCATATGACCATTACTGAGTCTCTTAACATGAAACAGAACTAAAAAAATCAAATCTTTTATGATAAAGTGCCTCTTTGGAACAAGTCCAAAAACCTGTGACTCCAACATTGTAAGCCCAAAGTCGCGCTAAAGAAGCAGACTTGGCAACTGTGATACCAGACCTTAACCTGAAACCCGTTGTGGATCTGTAAAGTTTAGCAAAGTCTAACAAATAGTGCTTAAAATTGTGCTTAGAAAACATCAATCAGTCTTTATTAACTGATGTATAAAGATGCGTTGTGTAACTTTTGTGGTGGAGGGTCTGTCACATCCTTTTCTCCATGGAGAAACCACGGAAAAGCCTTTCTATCTTCATGGAGATCGAACCAGACCAAGTTAGAGGTCAGATCTGTGGAGAGACAACCCCGCTCACAGCCAGAATTACAGTTTTTTCTAGATATTTTTTGATCTAACACCACTTGTAGTTTCATAAATGTAAAGTAGAGCTGTTTAATGTCATATTATGCAACATTTTAAGCAGAGCAATGACATATCCATAGAAACAAGCAGGTGACGGACCCCCCAAATATTTTTTATTCAATTTTTTTGTTCTTGTTATTTTATTTATTTTTTCTGCATTTTGAAATTTTATGAAAACATTATACCCAATATTCAAATTTTGCATAAACTTCAAAGAAACATTGCAAAATAGGCCTCTTATTACTAAAAAAAAGGATGTTTTTAGGTGTATTTTTGGTTTCTTTTAGCGTGTCTTTCAAATATCAATCCGGATATTATCTTGTAGATCGTCCAGTTTATTGTCCAGCGCTCGTAGTGACACAGTGAAACGGACCTGTCAACGTGGGTTCCTAAGGAGCACCCGGAGGAGTGGTTAGCAGACGCTGGGTCAGCACACAGCGCTCAGGCCCATGAGTAATCAGGTCTGAATGAAGACTGACAAACAGGAAGAGAGGAGGAAGGAGAGAGGGAGAAGAGAGGTGGAGAGAGGAGGAGAGAGAGGTGGAAAGACAGAGGGGAAGTGAGAGTGTGAGCGGGAGAGACACAGAGAGGAGGAGGAGAAGAGAGAGAGGAGGGGGAAGAGAAAGCAAAGGAGGGAGAGGAGAAAGAGGGACTAGAAAGGGAGCTAAGAAAGAAAAGTGAGAAGTGGAGAGAGGGAGGAGAGAGCGAAGGAGGGAGAGGAGAAAGAGGGAGAAAGATGGCTGAGACAGAAAAGAGAGGTGGAGAGAGAGCGAAGGAGGGAGATGAAAAAGAGGGAGGAGAAGGGGCTAAAAAAAGAGAGAAGTGGAGAGAGGAGGAGGAAGAGAGAGCGAAGGAGGTAGAGGAGAAAGAGGGGGGAAGGGCTAAGAAAGAAAAGAGAGAAGTGGAGAGAGAGAGGAGGAGGAGAGAGCGAAGGAGGGAGAGGAGAAAGAGGGAGGGGAAAGAAAAGAGAGAAGTGGAGAGAGAGCGAGGAGGAGAGGAGGGGGGAAGAGAAAGGGCAGGGAGGAGAGAGCGAGGGGAGGGAGAGACACAGGGGAAGAGAGAGAGGTGAGAAGAGAGTAAAGGACAGAGAGATAGGAGGCAGAAGGGGGCAGCAGGGGACAGAGGGCATGAGAGAAATAAAAGAGAGAGGGAAGGAGGAGAGAGAGGTGGAAAGACAGAGGGGCTGAAAGGGACTGAGGGAGATAAGAGGGGTGGAGGGAGAAAGGGAGCTGAGAAAGTAAAAAGAGAGAAGAGGAGGAAGAGCGAGCAAGGGAGGAAGAGGAGAGAGAGGGAGAAAGGGGGTTAAGAGAGAAAAGAGAGGTGGAGAGAGAAAGAAGGGGGAAGAAAGAGGGAGGAAGAAGACAGAGAGGTAGAAGGGGCTGAGAGAGAAAAGAGAGGTGGAGAGAGAACAAGTGAGGAAGAGGAGAGAGGGAGAAGGAGGCTGAGAAAGAAAATAGAGCAGTTGAAAGAGCGAGAGAAGTGAGAAGAGAGAGTGAGGGAGGAAGAGGAGTGGGCGGAGAGAGAAAAGGAGGGAGGTTGCGTTTTCAGAGCCTCCTCACAGAAGTGCTGCTGTCAGAACCATTTTATAAACCAAACAAAACTTTATTGACTCGGAAATGTAAGAATATAGTTTTGGTTTTGAAATGAGTTCCAATTTTGCATTACATTAATTCCATTTGGGGAACAAAAAGGATTACAATCAACTGATTTAGATAAAACGTTGTCAGATGAGCTGTTTTATCACTTTTAACAGGGTGCGGTCTGTGATGGTTGCACACTATGATTTTTTTTTTCTCACACTGTGCACTTTCAACTAAATAAAAATGTTCTAACTCAGATCATTTATCGTTCCACATGTGGTAAATCCTGGTAAGTCCAAAGCAGACGTACAGTACAGCCTCTTTAACCTCCATCACTGGAAAGGCTTCATTACTCATCCCCACATGGCAAAGCATAACAGTCAGTGCCACCAAACTCAACACTTTTTCTTCATATTGATCACTTTTGACTTCTGGAGGTGGCACGTTACCTGCATGATGCCATGGATATAGACAGTTAAAACCATACTGTGGAACGTTCTCCATGGAGATATGCTTAATGCTGTACTGTGGAACATTATAGCCAAAGGAACAAGCATGTTGAGCCCACCTCCAGAGGAAATAAGAATCGCGCAGGACTGATCCCAGAGCAACAGGCCTGATCCCAGAGCGCCAGGCATGATCCCAGAGCGTAGGGCTGATCCCAGAGCACAGGGCTGATCCCAGAGCAACAGGGCTGATCCCAGAGCGCCAGGCATGATCCCAGAGCGTAGGGCTGATCCCAGAGCAACAGGCCTGATCCCAGAGTGTAGGGCTGATCCCAGAGTGTAGGGCTGATCCCAGAGTGTAGGGCTGATCCCAGAGCAACAGGCCTGATCCCAGAGTGTAGGGCTGATCCCAGAGTGTAAGGCTGATCCCAGAGTGTAGGGCTGATCCCAGAGTGTAGGGCTGATCCCAGAGTGTAGGGCTGATCCCAGAGCAACAGGCCTGATCCCAGAGTGTAAGGCTGATCCCAGAGTGTAGGGCTGATCCCAGAGTGTAAGGCTGATCCCAGAGTGTAAGGCTGATCCCAGAGTGTAGGGCTGATCCCAGAGTGTAGGGCTGATCCCAGAGTGTAGGCCTGATCCCAGAGTGTAGGGCTGATCCCAGAGTGTAGGGCTGATCCCAGAGTGTAGGGCTGATCCCAGAGCGCAGGGCTGATCCCAGAGCAACAGGCCTGATCCCAGAGCGCCAGGCCTGATCCCAGAGTGCCAGGCCTGATCCCAGAGTGCCAGGCCTGATCCCAGAGCAACAGGCCTGATCCCAGAGCGCCAGACATGATCCCAGAGCGCAGGGCTGATCCCAGAGCGCAGGGCTGATCCCAGAGCGCAGGGCTGATCCCAGAGCGCAGGGCTGATCCCAGAGTGCCAGGCCTGATCCCAGAGTGCCAGGCCTGATCCCAGAGCAACAGGCCTGATCCCAGAGCGCCAGACATGATCCCAGAGTGCCAGGCCTGATCCCAGAGCAACAGGCCTGATCCCAGAGCGCCAGGCATGATCCCAGAGCGCAGGGCTGATCCCAGAGCGCAGGGCTGATCCCAGAGCGCAGGGCTGATCCCAGAGCGCAGGGCTGATCCCAGAGCGCAGGGCTGATCCCAGAGCGTAGGGCTGATCCCAGAGTGTAGGGCTGATCCCAGAGCGTAGGGCTGATCCCAGAGCGCAGGGCTGATCCCAGAGCGCAGGGCTGATCCCAGAGCGTAGGGCTGATTCCAGAGCGTAGGGCTGATTCCAGAGCGTAGGGCTGATCCCAGAGTGTAGGGCTGATCCCAGAGTGTAGGGCTGATCCCAGAGTGTAGGGCTGATCCCAGAGCGTAGGGCTGATTCCAGAGCGTAGGGCTGATTCCAGAGTGTAGGGCTGATCCTAGAATGCTGAGCTGATCTGCATGCGCATGAGTGACAGGTGGTGGCATTTACCAGACGTCTGTAACCATTAATCCCACAGGAATGAGGTCACACACTGGCCTCCACTAACAACACAACCTGTGTGTGTGTGTGTGTGTGTGTGTGTGTGTGTGTGTGTGTGTGCGTGTGCGTGTGCGTGTGCGTGTGCGTGTGCGTGTGCGTGTGCGTGTGCGTGTGTGTGTGTGTGTGTGTGGTCTAGTATGTATGCTGTGTAGTACAGGACTGTAAGGTGGAGCACAAAGGAAACAATTAGTAAGAGAAATGTATTTGGCAATGTGGAGTCTCATTATTATGCTTAAAAGGTGCTAACCCTGTAGTCTAGAACAGGGGTGGGCAATTCTTTTTTCCACTGGGCCACATGAGAAAATATTATGGAGGGCCGGGCCAAAACTCAAATCTGCATAATTGTTTTTCTTTATAAAAAGCAGTAAATACCTTGACATGCTGGTAAGACTGGTAAGAGTTTATGTTATGACTCAGAAATGAAAAAGTGAAGTTGCCTTACAAAAAATGTCATTAAAAAAGACCTCTAAAATAAAAGCAATGCAGGTTTAGTCCATGCGTGAGGTAAAATTCTAAAGTGTTTATTTTGTTATTCCACATGAGCTGAAGCGGGTCAGTCAGACTCAGAAGCCAGAATGCCTAGTTCTGGTCTAGACTCTTCAAACACGTTTTGAAATGTATGTGATTTTTGCATTATTTTAGCGGTTGATATTTCACTGTTTTCCTCAAATGTAAATTCTATAAACACGTTAAAAATGCAGATATCTTTTTGTTTATTCTTCACTTACCCAATGTATTCTCAGCATCATAATTATTCACCACAATGAGTTTCTAAGCTTTTTTGCCATTACTGTAAGGCTAACGGCAACTAGCATGCAAACACCACACTTTCTGGTTCATGGAGATAAAAGCACTATATAGACGTAATTATAAAAAAGAGCTTATTTATACTTCATTACATGTAAAAAAAAAACAAAAAAAAAACAACAACAACAGTAACATAAACTATCAAAGATTTTAGTCAAGACAAACAGCAGCACAAATAGTAGTAGTAGTCGTGGTAGTAGTAGTAGTAGTATTGGAGGAGAGGGTATATGTACGACTCACTGGGACTTTGTGGTTTGACAGGTGAATGCAGGTGCTCCGCTCCTGACTCAGCAGAAGCAGCAGCAGCAGCGGTCTGTGCCGGAGGTGCTGTTTCCGTGGCGAAGCGTGGTTGCTGGGGGCGACGGGGCACTCAGGCGGGTCAAGAGGGACTGGGTCATCCCCCCCATCAACGTGCCCGAGAACTCCAGAGGGCAGTTCCCAGAAGACCTTGTCAGGGTAAGACACAAGCAACCGCCAGCACTGTACGAAAGTGCTGGAGCTGTAGAGGACACTAAAAGATACAGTTATAACACTACAGATACAATAAAAACACAATCCTACAATAGTACACACTCACACACTGCTTATGTACCACAAACCTTTAAGAGAGCAGCGGTTATCTATTCACACTAAAATGTTAAAATCAAGTTTCATGTGTATTTTTAGGTAGGAGGTCGACCAAAACAAAATATCGTTCTGTGCTGAAGATTTAAGGACGATGCGCTAAAAAGTCCAAATATTGGCCTGAAATACCACACAACCGATGTATCGATCTGTCATTATTTGCAAAGATGTGAGTCTGGTTACTGGTGAGTCTCCCCGTTCTCAAATGGGCATGATTGACAGGTGGATTAGCCAATCGGGGATGCACATGCTCTGTCTATTTCGTAAAAGAAAAAAAATTACTGCAGGCTGAAAAACATTGCAAATTTCTGCAGAGTTAATGAGCCAAGAACTAAACTCTGATCATCTGGTTTGAGAGAGATTTGTTTTTATTTGTAAATGATGTGTGACCAATGAGATCCTTTGTTTCACATGCATCAGTGAAAAAAACAAATCTGACTGGATGATCATGTTTGGCACGAATAGTCCAATAAGGTTAATTTGGTCTTCCGATAATTTTATATTATTAGGTTCTTTTTTTCAGACTAAGAGTTTGTTTTCAGACCTGACAGTTTGGACTGCTCCCTGTGGTCTTCCTCAGAGTGGTCACGTGATGTTGCTATGACGTGTCCGGTCAGCTCATTTATACAGCTTTTGGTGCTGTCTTCCTACCAGGAGTCAGGGACTATAAACCAGGACGCGTTTTTTTTTTAACTCTCACATACCTGGGATACTGTCCTGAGAAAGCCAGAGTGCAGATGGCGTTGTTGTCCTGCCTCCACTGGTAGGAAGACAGCGTAAAAATCGGTATAAATCAGCTGACCAAACACATTACAGCAACATCACGTGACCACTCTGAGGGAGAGCGCTAGTGAGCAGCCGAAACTGTCAGGTCTGAAAACAAACTCTTGGTCTAATAACATAAACGTTTGGCCAGGCTTGAGACACAACAGAGGGAGCAGTAACCAGACTGATATCTGTCTTTATAAACAATACACAGGGATATCATTCTGGATTTGCCAGGCAAGAAAAGTTTTAGTTGCTTGAAAAAAAATATTTTTCAGACTATAAGTCTATAGACTGTCGATAAGTCTATAGACTATAAGTTGCACTTTTTTCAGGGTGTGGTCCTGCAATTTATACTCAGGTGCGACTTATATATTACATTTTTCACACTGACAGCCCATAGATCATATATATGAATCATATATATGAATCAAAAATGAAAAAGCAAATTGTTATTTTTCATTTTGTTTTTAGAGACAAATAATAAAGAAAAGAGTTGTTGTTTTTGTTTTCTTATTTTTGGTTCTATATTGAAAAACGAATGAACAAATGATACACAGATTCTTCTCTATTGGGTTGTTTTTATTACTATAACTTCTATAACTTGCCTTTCAAGATGAAATGTTGGTTCCTGGTCTCTGATTTTATAAAATAAATTTCCACCACTGCGACTTATAGTCCAGTGCAACTTATACATGCTTTTTTCTTCATCATTACACATTTTTTGGCTGGTGCGACTTAAAATAGGTAAACCAAAATGAAGGCTCTATTACTTTAGTTTGAAAGTAAAAAGAAAAAAACAAAAATGAGATCTTCTGTATCAGTTCTTCAGAATCAAATACTTGCCTGCCTGAACTCTATATTGTCACATAAAACTTTCTTTCTGGGTGACTTTCCTGGTTGAAACCCTCCCTCCTCTTCTCCTCTGTCTCTCCTCCCTGACATGTCCAGTCTGATCTCAGTGTTATGACAGTGTATTATGACTTTAGCTGTGATCAGATGGAGCGTCATGAGGAGCCAGCAGCCCACAGCGTTTGGCTCAGTTTGAGAACAGTCCCCCTGACAAAGCAGACACTTTTAGGTCAGCTCCAATCTCCAACTTTACATTTGAGACGAGATTCTTCACACAAGCTGCAGTGCTGTATCTGGAAGCAAAGAGAATCCAAATATAAGGAGAAGAAGAGGTGTCACTAGTGCTTTGCTGTGCTGAAAAATACACGTTAGACATGCTTTAAGACTGTGGGAATCTGTTCTCAGTTGATTCTAGTTTGCATTTTTGTTGTCTTATGTAACAAGGTCTAGCTTGGGTTAAACGTGATGAAAAATGAGTGTGGTTGTCATAGTAGGTAACAGTTTAAAACAAAATATTATTCTTTACTATGGTCAAAAGTCCTCAGGATGGCGCTCATAATAGGAAAATGCGTGGTCATAACAGTAATTATGTGAATTTGTATTTATTTGTGTATTTGTAATAATTTTCTAAGAAATAAAATAAAAAAATTTCTAATCAGTAGTCTGTTCTCATAGAGGATCTGTCAGATGCTTTTCTCCATGAAGATGTTCTTACTTTGTCTGGAATGTTTCATAGTATGGCATTAAACTTTTCTATCTACTTGGAAAACAAACCAGACCACATTACAGATCTGTGGAGAGGTGACCCGGCTCACAACCAGAATACCTGTTTTTCTAGCTATTTTTGAGCTATAAAAGCACTTCTAATTGAATAAATGAAAGGTAGAGCTGTTTAATGTCATACTGTGGAACATTCCAGACAATGACATATCCATAGAAACAAGCAGGTATCGGACCCCCAACCAAAAAGTTTAAAAATAAATACAAGTTTATTATTTTGGTTGCTTATGTGATTTAGGATTGTAAATTCCTGTCCACTTCTTCCGCTTAATGCTTTCTTCTAAAAGGTATAGAAAATGTTATTAGCTTTTCATAGCAAGAATAATAATGTCTCAGTGGGCACTTTTCTATATTAAAAACGCTTTACCTGATTTTTACTGTCTTTAAAATGAACTATTTCTGCAGTGTTCCAAATAGGGCCGGACGATATGGATTTTGTTGCGGCCGATATGATACCGATACAATGGGAGTTGGAGCTGCCAATAGCTGATATAATCGCCGATATATTTATGATGTAAAAATTCACTGTAAATCTTCAGTTGTTTATAAAACTTAAGTTTGGCTCTATTGAATTTTCAGTTGGGTTTATTTAGGCAACATTTATTGTTATTCTGCCTCTTTACATCATATTTAAAGACAGTCGGTCGGCCTAATGGGGTTTTTGTGTGATATTCTAGCCAGTAAAGAAAGTGCTGTAAGTAAACTACCGCAATTAGCCTTTAGCGGTAAATGCATGTGCGCCGCGGTAATAATGATATGCTAATTGTCGATCATTCACACTTATATTCACAGCTCATTTACATATCAATGCATGTCCAGTAACATATATACGGCCACTATAGTCACTTTACAGTCGCTAATAGAAGAGAAAACAGCTTGTTTCTGTGGGAGCTACAGCAGCTAATCCCTAACCAATGAGAAAGAACCAAAACTACCTTCAAAACACATTTCCAACACTCAGCCTCACACAGGCTCCTCTCAGATCACAAGTCTACACTAAGAACTGTCCTTTTAATCCAGACTCAAACCGATTGTCCGTAAAAAGAATATAATCTCAGTGTTGCACACATAGACCGCATATGTGCGCACATGGATCTATGATGCAAGTGTAAACAAGTGCACATGGCGATGCGTTCAGATAAATACTGATGCAGCACCACATATTAGGACATTTATCTGTCTGTAAATTGGATAAAATGGGCAGAATGTAGAGAGTCTATGCTTTGTAACAAGGTAAAATGTCCACGTGGAATATTGGCCCATATTGGCAAGATTTTGGCCGATATCTGATATGTTTCTAAGGGCCTATATCCGCCGATAATATCGGCCAACTGATATATCAGTCCGGCCCTAGTTCCAAAGTCTCCTCATTTTCTTATTGCATTATATAGCATTCTAATATTCACAACAATGAGTTTATAAGCCTCCTGTGGGCTCACCACCTGCAGAGGGGTTCATGGGGGGGTCAGGTGCTATGAGGATTGGGCAGTAAGGTGCCCCCGCGACCCAGCTGGATTAAGCGGGAGAAGATGAATGGATGGAGTTTATAAGCATGACTTTCAAAACACAAAGCGCCACAGTAATACTAACAACAACTAGCATGAAAACAGCACACCTCCTGCATTATAATTCAATCCAGCTGGTATGTAGCGGACTTATTTTGACCTCAAGAGCTCCTTATGCAATATATCCGTACTGGGACAAGACACATTTTACTCAAGTTATTATAGAAACTGTTTAACATGTGTCCTCTCCTCTCCACAGATCCGCTCAGACCGGGATAAGAACCGCTTGTTGCGCTACAGTGTGACAGGACCAGGAGCAGACCAGCCGCCCACAGGGATCTTCATCATCAACCCCATTTCCGGGCAACTGTCTGTGACCAAGCCCCTGGATAGAGAGCACATCTCCAACTTCCATGTGAGTACACAGCGGAATATGTTTTAGCTTTAAACCATGGTATAATTCTGTTTCTTATTTAAAAAGAAATCATCTTTTCATAGTAATAATCTGTCAGTCTCAGTTGGCCATTTTCTATATTAAAAACATTTTACTTGATTTTTACTGTCCTATATAAAGGTCCTAGATTACACAAAATTGACTCTTGTGAGCTTTAAGCCACGTTAGAATGTTGTGACCACCTCAAAAAAACATACCTGGAGTTGTGTTTTGTTTCATCCATGTTTGAGTAACCCTTTGTTTTTTAATCTGTCTAAATTTTTAAAGCTCAAAATGCTCTGTTCCACCTAGTGATGTCATGCAGTGGTGGTTTTCAAGTTCTCTTTTATCTTTAGTGCAATAGAGATGGTCAATTCAAGGACTGAAATGATCCAAATGATTCCAGTGAAGGTGTGCGAGTTTAAAAACTCAATGGAGCACTTCCTGTATGCCACATGACATCACGAGGTGGAACAGAGTGTTTCCTGTTTGAGGAAAGAACCTAAATATGCAGTGTTTGAGTGTTAAACAAAACACAACTCCAGGTATGTTTGTGATGAGGAAACAACATAGATATAACAGATCAGAAAATAGAGTAATATGGGCCCTTTAAAATGTGAAATACAAAACAAGGTCTCCTCATTTTTCTAATGAATGACTAGCTTCCTAATTATTCAACACAATGAGCACTTTTCATGGGTTTCAGAAGACAGAGCTTCTCAGTAATACTAACAGCAACCAGTATGCTAACAGAACACTTCCTGGTTCACAAACTTTTATCTTTAAACCATGTTATAATTCTGTTTCTTCATCAATAACACATCTGGAGTTGTGTTATGTTTCATTTCATTCATGTCGGGGTTTATTTATTGACTCCAGTTTAGTCCTGACCTAGTCCAGGTTTAGTTCCATCTTTAGGTCCTCGTCTAGTCCCAATATTTATAATGTGTGGATTTAGCGTAATCCTGCATCTACGTTCTAAAAGAAATGCCCTGGTACATCACTCAACCTGGTAATTACCACTTGTGAACTGAAGATCTGAGGACTCCCACTTCAGATTTGAGTTCAGCTGTGACCGGCATGCTAATCACCACAAACAGTACTTCTGAGCGGGCAACGGTAACTCAGTCAGTAGTGTGTTTGTCCACTAATCAGAAGGTCAGCGGTTTGAAACATCATGGGGAGAGCGGTCAGATCCACTGGCCCGCAGGTTGGCGATGCAATTCCATCTCCCACAGATATATGCTGCTGTTGTGCTCTTGGGCAAGACACCCATCTACCCCCCAGTGTCTGCGTCAACTGGTGTGTGAATGTGTGTGTGAATGCGTGAGCGATTCCTTGTTATAAAACGTTTTGTGCCTTGAAGGTGGAAACGTGTTCTTTAAAAATTTTACCATTTTACCATAACCATAAACGATGTATACACTTTTATGCACGTTAAATCTGACAATATTCTGTTATTTACTAAGTTAAAAAGGTGGTACTTTAATTTTATGGAGTGCTAACTGCTAACACATAACATATTTAGATCACCTTTTATTGTTTTTATCAATTTACAAAATGCAAAGTGAGCGAACAAAAGAAAAAGCCAAAGTCATTAAGAACTCTCTTCAGCGTGAAGAACAAGAAGTTGTGGAAGTGAAGTCCTGGTTCAGTCCTGGTTTACTCCTGGTTTAGTCCTGGTTTACTCCTGGTTCAGTCCTGGTTTAGTCCTTGTTTAGTCCTGGTTTACTCCTGTTTAGTCCTGGTTCAAACCTTGTTTAGTCCCGGCTCAACCTTGGTTCAGTCCTGGTTTAGTCCTGGTTCAATCTTGGTTTAGTCCTGGTTCAGTCCTGGTTCAGTCCTGGTTTAGTCCTGGTTCAGTCCTGGTTTAGTCCTGGTTTACTCCTGGTTTAGTCCTGGTTTACTCCTGGTTTAGTCCTGGTTTAAGCGTGGTTCAGTCTTGGTTTAGTCCTAGTTTTGTTCTGGTTCAATCCTTGTTTAGGCCCGGTTCAACCCTGTTTTAGTCCTGCTTTACTCCTGGTTCAGTCCTGGTTCAGTCCTTGTTTAGTCCTCGTTTAGTACTTGTTTAGTCCTGGTTCAATCTTGGTTGAGTCCTGGTTTAGTCCTGGTTCAGTCGTGGTTCAGTCTTGGTTTAGTCCTGGTTCAGTCGTAGTTCAGTCTTGGTTTAGTCCTAGTTTTGTTCTGATTCAATCCTTGTTTAGTCCCGGTTCCATCCTTGTTTAGTCCTGGTTCAATCCTGATGGCGTTTTGGGGGCTTAAAAACACAAAAATCTGAAACCACCCTCCAGAGTGGAAAAGTTGAATACACTCCGCCATAGCATTTCCATCTACACTGCCCAAGACGCAAAACTCTGGTCAGATCTACTCACGTCGCATACCCGTTTACGTCACATACATATCGGATCACAGCACCACCTAGCCGCCTGACATGCATACCCAATCAAATTCCACACACTTCCTCTTTTGCACGCAGATTTCCTCCTGAAAAACACTCATTTAAACACGGAATTAAAAGTGTAGATGCGACTCCACTTTTGCGTCTATTGTTGAGACCGTCATCATGTAAACAGCCTAATGATAAAAGATTATTCACTCTGGATATGTTTTTGATGTGATAACATTATAACATGGTTAAAAGCTCACATGGGTCAATTTACAAGTTCAACTTTAATATCAAAATTAAGTTTGCAAATTCAGAAGAACAGATGGTGTATTCAAATTTTTACTTTCTAGCTACCAGACGCTCTCTCCTCTCTCCTCGCTAAAGCATACAATTGCGTTTTGTGATGAAACTGCTCCTAATTTTCCCTAATTAAAGTCCAAATTCACGAATTAATCAAAGCTCGTGAGTATAAAACGGATTCTGACATACGCTCTTGGCACACCTTTTGTTATTAGTTACGTTCAGCCAAGTGCCCGACGTCGAACCTATTTTTTAATTAGGAAATATCACAACAGCTGTTATCTCCAAGCACAGTTCACTTCGCCCTCCTCCACAGTCTGCATATTTCAATTCATTTAGCACGCTGTTTCCAAATACACTCTTTTATGTACACAAATGATTAACACCGTTAGAGTTGTGTTGTCATGATTAGGGCTCGACCAAAATGGATTTTGTTGCGGCTGATATGATACTGATAAAATGGGAGTTGGAGCTGCCGATAGCCGATATAATCACAGATATATTTATGACATAAAAATTAACTGTAAATCTTCACTTGTTTATAAAACTTAGGTTTGGCTCTATTGGATTTTCTGCCTCTTTACGTAAGACAGTAGGTCGGCCTAATGGCATTTTTGTATGATATTCTAGCCAGTAAAGAAAGTGCTGTAAGTAAACTACTGCTATTAGCTTTTAGCGGTAAATGCGTGTACGCCACGGTAATAATGATATGCTAAATGCCAATAATTCACACTTCTATTCACAGCTCATTTACATATCAATGTGTGTCCAGTAACATATATACGGCCACTATAGGCACTTTACAGTCGCTAATAGAAGAGAAAACAGCCTGTTTATGTGTGGGAGCTACAGCAGCTAATCACTAACCAATGAGAAAGAACCAAAACGAGCTTCAAAACCGTCACATTTCCAACACTCAGCCTCACACAGGCTCCTCTCAGATCACAAGTCTGCACTAAAAACTGTCCTTTTAATCCAGACTAAAACTGATCGTCCGTAAAAAGAAAATAATCTCAGTGTTGTGTACATGGATCTATGGCTGTGGGTGTAAACAAGTGCACGGGGGTTGTGTTCAGGAGCAATACGACATCACAGACAAATGACTCCGCAAATAAATCCTGATGCAGCGCCACATATTAGGACATTTCTCTGTCTGTAAATTGGATTAAATGGGCAGAATATAGAGATTTAGGCCGATAGCCGATATGTTTCCCACATCGGCCGATCATATCTGTCAACCGATATATCGGCCGAGCCCTAGTCACAATATTAAAATTTCAAGCTCAATTTCATTACCAATGTATAGAACCGATACTCAATGCTGCTTTTGATTCGGGATGTAGCAATAATCAAAATATCTTGATACTGTATTGTCAAAAGTCTCACAATGACATTGAACGCCTTCGAATTACAAGTCTCTTTGTTTAAATTTGTTGTTATGGTTTTATTTTTTTATTTTAATGTCTTCAGCCCTTTTCGCACGGGATAAGTACAACCTGGAAACGTCGGGTAATTTGCGAAGGACGCCCCACCTCTGTGTTACTTGCCGGGATAAGCGAAGTCCGTAAATGACTCTATTTTACAGCTCAAGATCATTCTAAGATCATTCATTTGTGTCCTTTGAATGGTACTTTTTAGTATCAACGATTGTTAAAATGAGTACATAGTTTTGATTCTAGATTTAGTATAGATTAGAATCTGATTTTTGATACTTTTTACAACCCTAAGTCAAAGCAGCCAAGAACTGTACTCAAGTAAGGGCGTCTTTACTTCAAAGTAATATTACCCGGGTAGAAGTACAAAGTAGTGGTCCAAAAAATATTGAAGTAAGTGTAAAACTATTTAGGGAAACTACTACTCAAGTAAGACTGATATTAAGAGTAACTGCACATAACCTCTGATTTGTAAATGGAAGTTTATGTAATTGGAAGGATAAAAGGTTAAAATTAACGCACAGAATCAGGTATTTTCAGAAGTTTAGACCACAAAAAATGAGACAAATATCTGAAGGAGCGGTGCAAGGAATGCAAATGTTTGAAATTTGAATTATTTAACATTGTCAACATAAAAGCTTTTGTCACTTGTAGACTTGCACACATGGGAGAAACTCAAACTTTTACTCAAGTAAGGGTTATATGGTATGTGAAAATCCCATGAAGTAAAAATATATGAAAGTAATTGAGTACTACCAATCTCCCGGAAATGCTCTCAGCTCACAGCAAGAAAGTTCTGGGTTTGATTTCCAGGTCAGGTCATCAGCAAAGCTCAAATTTCCCTTTAAGATCAATAAAGTAAAAAAAAAAAAAAAACATCCTTAGCTTACGGTATTGAAATGAAGTCACGACCTGCTCATTTGCATACGCTTGAATATTCATGAGTTGGATGGAGCCCTGGGTTGTGATGTTTATGCATAAGAATGTACTAATGCAGTACTGATATATGGGCCCTAAAGCCAGTACTCAGTGGAGCGATCACAGCTCCAGGCGGCTACACAGACCACTGCCAGTTACAGTTCTGGGAGATGCAGCGTTGAGGCACAGAGATGGACAGATTTTGGATTTCATGTTCTCACAAATTGATTCTAACTTCTTCTTTTTTTTTTGCTTGTTTGCTTACCTTTATCCCTGAAGTCTCAGCGAGCGATTATATGAATCTAAAAGTAGCCGTCGTTGCCTGAATGCACTCTTTTTAAAGGAGCACTGTATAACTCTTTTAGGGAACGATCTGCCACCTGATTGTCTCCATAGAACTGTTTGATTTGCCACATGTTCCACAGTCTGGCATTAAAATGATGTCTCTCCTAACTCTAGTCAAAGTTACAGGTCAGATCTGTGGAGAGACAACCCCACTTGCACAGGAATGCATGTTTTTCAAAGACTTTGTTTAGAAATGTAATCATCAATCTCAATGGAAACAAGCAGGACGGGTTGCAAATACCCCTAAAAGCTCCTGTATCTGTGTATCTTAAAGTTGCATTGCGCAGCTTTTCTGCTGGAATATCCGCTCTTTACTTGTCTCCATGGAGCTGTTATTGCTTTCCCTGGAATTTCCCTGGATGGTAGGGCTGAACAATCTATCGTTTGGGACCGAAAATCGCGATCTCAGACATGATTTGGGATCATCAAAGCAGCATTTTTTTTGCAGTGCTCCTAACTGACCCAGGTTCTGGCCCCATCCACACTAGTATATATTTCATTTTCGTTGCGGATGCAGTGTTCGTCCACACCAATTTGATGGAAAACGGCTCTGGAGACGGAACGATCTGGATATGCCAGCTCCCACGTATTCGCCTGAGTACGGATCTGCTCCGGCGCTGTGTGGACGCATGAAAACGATGACACGCTGACGTAGCTGCACTAGTTATCTATATAAATAAAACGCGCTATATAAATAAACACTATTTGATGTCCATACTGAACGACGTCACTGTGACTTGCGCCTTCCTGATTCGCTGGGTTTGTGACCTTGGGCATGTGACGCTATTGAGGAAAACAGTTTAAACAAACCCGAGACAAACGTGAAACAGCATTGGTCAATGAAAAGACTGTTTTCACGCTTGTCATCTTCCTCGGCTCAAAAACGGCTGCTGCAAATTCCATAGAACTAGGGCAACTTCAGACATGGCACTCCATTTCCTTGTTTTTACCGCCCACGTGGTGTTGTGACATCGTGGCGACGTGACACCAGCCTAGTCATGTAACTAGCGTTTCAGGTGATCCAGACACGATGTGTCCAGACGATGTGTCTGGATGCAAATTGTTTCCAATATGGTGATATAGTGATACGGTGATTTGTTTCAGTGTAAACGTAGTCCTAATTTTTCTTAAGTATTTCACACATGCAGTGTTTTCTGCAGCATTTTATAGTTAACCACGGGAATGCTCCGTGCACCCTCACTCCTCACTTTTTCACCACGGCATCTCCTCAAAATCATATTTTAAATTTTTTTTTTCTTCAAATCGTTCAGTCCTATTCCAGGGTATGACATTAAACATATCCACCCAGCATTTATTGACCAGCATGTGTTTACAGGTGTTTCTATATTCAAAAATGCAATAATTCCTTCGGTGAATAGAGGCGACTCTCCACAGATCTAAACTGTAATGTAGCGTAGTGCTGTATTCTGCTTGTCTCCCTCATGATAGATAGGCTTAATCTGTACGGTGGAACGTTCCAGACAAAGCAATAAAACTTCCATGGAGACAAGCAGGTGGCAAATATCCCCTCAAGAAAAGCTCCATAGTGTATCTTAAAGTATTTTCTTTGCCAAGTGACTAAATGATGAATGTTTTTATTCTCACTTTCAATATTAACATGAAACAGCTCAGGCAATAGAAGAAGGCAGCTGTCTTGCAAAATAACACAACAGCTTGTACTAGCGAGTCCCAGGATTGAACCACCAACCTTTACGTCAACAGCCAAACACTTAATAAACCGAGCTTCTGCTTTTCTATTCTAAAATCACAACAAAACCCCAAAATGAGAAACCCGCTTTTGAATACTTGACATGTTCAGACCCGCCCAGCCCCATGCAGCCGTCTGAGAGGTAAAAGACAGATCGATTTTAAAAACACATTTATTTTTGTGACAGTGAGTGCTCCTGTCTGCTCTTGTATGCAGATGAGTAGAGTAAATGCTCTTGTCTCCACTTCCGACAGGGTCAAACCGGGCCAGGAACCTCACCGAACCTGTTTTTGTACTAAATGTTCCGCACTTTTAATTTCCCGCTGCAATTTAACTGTCATTTTCGACTTTTTAGCGATGTTGGATAATTGGTGGTTCATAATTCAAAACGTCGGTAGCCCCAATTAGTCTGCAATCATCATTATAAGACAGAAAGACAGAATGTTTTAGTTTGATTTGATGGTCTACCAAATCATAAGACGGGTTAATATTGTGAATCAGAGAAAGCTTTATTGTGATTGACGATTTTATTATTTGACAATTTAAGGCGTCTCCAAGGCAGACTGAGTTAATCAATGAGAAATTTTCACATGAAGTCGAAATTAATCTCGGGAGAAGTCTGCCATTCGCATTTATTTTCTAATTATGGCCCAAATTTCAAAACTTTTTTCCATTTTTTTCAAATTAACCAGAAAAAGTGATTCGTCATAACCCTATCTTCAATTTGTTCGCTTTCTAGAATATCCGTAATGTAAAATTGTATGGAATTTGCTGATTTGCTTTATGGTTAATATCTGTGTAAATACTTGGTCTACCCACTCTTTAATGTCTCTTTGTCAGCATAAATAAAGTGAAATTTATTTTTTGTAGTAGCTTCAAAGTTGTTCTTGTTTTCTTTAAGCCACACCAATATAAGTTTGTGGAGCTTTGGAAATTGGATATTTCTTTCAAACGCCTAAATCGCCCATGGAGTTAAATGTATCGGCCCCTGTCCTCCTTCTGAAATTACGACATCCTCAAATTCTATAAAGCCAATCATCTCTCACTCAAATTCATTTAAATGCACTCTCTCTCCCAGCAGCAAAACCAGCCTCCATCTTCTTCTCCATCTTCTCCTCCTCACCGTTCGTTTCAAAGGTCCAATCTTATTCAAAACTGACTCTTGTGAGCTTTAAGATGTGTAAGAATGCTGTTACCTCATCATAAACATAGCCAGAGTTGTATTTTGTTTCATTCAGTCTGTCTACATCACCAAATCTCAAAATGCTGTTCCACCTTGTGATGTCATGAAGCTGTAGTTTTCAAGTTAACAGCTTTTATAGCAGCTTTACCATGGGTTCAGCAGAGATTGGTAATTCCAGAGTGTTTTCTTTGTTTTTTAAGTGAAAAAGAGCCTAAATATCCACGATTTGTGTGTTAAATATGTGTGAATGAAACAAAACACAACTTCACTTATGTTTTTCACAACGATTATAACATAGATCAGAAAACAGCGCCCTTAAAGAGAGATGCATTTTATAAAAGAAGTCTATCATACTCTCCTTACTTGGTGCTTCTCTCGTTTAAATCTGCATTTATTATCCATCGTGTATTTCCTAATTGTAATGAAACGCCCCGTACTTTTGTGTTGACAGTTGCGAGCCCACGCTGTGGATCTGAATGGAAACCAAGTGGAAAACCCAATCGACATCGTCATCAACGTCATTGACCAAAACGACAACAGGCCCGAGTTCACTCACAACATCTTTAACGGCTCTGTCCCCGAGGGCTCCAAACCTGGTACGATGCTGCATCACCGTGTTTTCATTTGTTTTTCTCTCACTTTTCGAACTAATGAATTTGTTTGTTATAGTCAAAGTTTTGCCAAATATTTTCTAGTCTTTTTAGTCAACAATGTGTTCTTTAAAAGTAGTTAAGATTCTGTTCCGCTCTAGTCTCCACTTGACACTTTTACTCATTTTTGTTTAGTTATAAAGTTTAGTTATAAATCGTCAAAGCACTAGAACGAATTTCCACTTCTCTTCAAAACAACACGGTTTGCAGTGGTCCAAATGAATGCATTCCTAGCATTCTAATTATTCACCCTGATGAGTTTATAAGTGCTTTTCACAATGTTTATGGGTCTTCATGCTAACTGTGCACTTCCTGATGTTTGGAGGATAAAACACTTTTATAATCAGATGCAGACATGTTTCGTTTAGGCTGCTTTTATGATATATCTGTACTGGTGCGAGACAAATTTTATTACATGAAACAGCCTCTTTAAACAGTGGTGGAAGGTAACAAAGTACAAATAATAAAGTATTGTACTTAAGTAGAATTAAGTGGCTGCTTTTTACGTTTACTTCACTACATTTGAGAGCATTTATCTGTACTTTCTGCTCTCTCCTCTCTACTCTACATTTTGCCTTTGAGCAATACACAGAATCTAGAAAAGAAAATTATTAAATTGAATTGTATTGCTACTGTGTCATGTGATACTTTTAATCTGTGTATCTGCACCTTTACTTAAAGGGGAACTCTGGCACGTTTGAAGCTAAGTCCATTGCTAGAGGTGGTTGAAGCCAAATAAACCGCACAGATCAATGTTGCCTCAGTGGAGATCTCGCTGTGGCAGTGAGTCTGTCAAGGCAACAAGCTAGTGTAGTGATGGGGGCAAGTTCTTAACTTCCACGTAAAACATCAATTTGCTTCACTCTGAAGAAGCTTAACACCACTTTAACCCATTTTACAACAGCCACGAGTCTAACAAACAAAACGCTCTCTCTGGCTCACTCATTAGTGTCTGGAAACATTGTAAAACAACTTTATAAGCAGCCTTAGCCTTACCTTTGTTGATTTCCTACTGTGCATGCAAAAGCCCAAAAGACTTGACTGCCGACTCCAGCGGTGGCGAAGCAACAAGTGAAGATCGACTACTGACGGTGAAGAAGAATAGAAACTTAAAGTTGTTAAACGAAAATGGTTCGGGAATGTAATTTTTAGCGTTTTTCAAAAGATATAATTCATTCATAAATAAATGGGATTAGAAATGACATCTGTGATCGAGTGTAAGGCTGCTTATAAAGTTGTTTTATAACATTTCCGGACACTAATGAGTGAACCAGGCAGAGCGTTTTGTTTGTTAGATTCGTGGCTGTTGTAAGATGGGTTAGAAAATGGTGTTAAGCTTCTTCAGTGTGAAAGAAATTGTCATTTTACGTGGAAGTTAAGAACTTGCCCAAATCACTATGCTAATTTGTTGCCTTGACAGACTCACTACCACGGTGAGATCTCTGCCTTAAAAACACTGATCTGTGCTGTTTTTTGGCTTCTGACAGTATTCAACCTCCTCTAGCAATGGACTTTAGCTTCAAATGTGCCGGAGTTCCCCTTTTAGTAACAAAATTGAGTACATCTACCACAGCTTTTAAAGACTTTATTGTGCTAACTTGTCCTATTCTCCCCAGGTTCGTTTGTGATGACAGTGACGGCGGTGGATAAAGACGATCCTAAAATGGCCAACGGGATGCTCCGGTACAAGATCCTGTCCCAGAATCCTCCGAGCCCGTCCTCCAACATGTTCACCATCAACAACCGCACGGGAGACATCATCACTGTGGCTGCAGGCCTGGACAGAGAGGTGAGACGCATCTTTTTGATAATAATTTTAAGGATTCTTTTATTTTTAGTCAGGTTTACTCAATGAATAGCTCATTTTGAAAGCGACTGAGCTCTACACTTTTGGTTTTGGTTGATTAACTGGCAAACTCGCATAGACTAAGGGAGTGTGACATCACCCATAGTGTTTAGCTCCAGCCAAATGAAGCTCAACATGGCTAGCAGTTATAGGGGCAAACTTGGAGCCGAGTTCCATATTTAGAATTCCAACCAAGAGTGTCATACAAACCAAAGAGCCGATCCGGAGCAAGGCTGTTGAAAGTTAACACTCCTTGCTAAACCAGTGGTGCGGGCGCTTGGAAACGCTGTCAGTCAAATCTGTTGCTAACACTAGAAGAAGGCGGTTGATTGGTCTTTTATTAATGTTCACATCTTGATTTATGGACAAAGGAGCGAAACGTAAACACCAAGATCATGTATAGCGGGTTATTAGGAACATTTTAAGACCAAAATGACAGTAACGAAGAGAGGTTTTTCAATCGAATGTGAATCTTAGTCAGAGTTGACGGAGCCAGAAGCGCTCCTGTGCTCACTTCTTATTTGGAATATGGCATCTTGCAAGTGAACAATGACCATTATTTATATATACAGTCTATGCAAACTCCAAATGGATATCCCATCAATACTAGAAATACTGGGATACTGGGTGTGTTGCCAAATTGACAATCACGTCCTACAACTGAAACCATTTTTGCAGTAAACCCAAAAAGGCTCTCACTGAAACGTGTCTTCGGTAAATGACAGCTGCTAATGGCCTTGCAGGTTCAGTTGTGACTCTATTACTGATCTGAAACCAGTGTGGGCACATGTTGCAGCTGTATTCAAGTGAAAGCCATCGATGATTCACCTGTAATAGACCCATGCGATGAAATTAACGAAGAAATGTGAACGTACTGTACTTTCATTCTCCTGTTTCTATTCATACAGGCAGGTTGCTCTGCTGTGATGGAGGGGGTGTAACAGAAGGGCTTTTTGGCACTCTCTACCAAACATAGTGCTCTGACATTTCACTAGGAGGAGCTGGCCAATAGGGGCAGGTTGGTGGGTATTTTTAGTGTGAGCACGTTTGTTAGTGGGAAGTTCAGGTCCAAGTACCAGCTTTGGAAGAAACCTTTTTTGTCATGAATATCCATACATTAGTTAAAAATTGTAAAAAATTCTGTTGTGTATTTATGAGGTTTGATTTTGAGCTTTTTATAAGGAATGGATTAATTATGGTCAGATATTGGATTGATATAATGATTATAATGAATGCCAAAAAACAAAACAAAAAACATACAAATACATTTCTACTAATCCACCGGTCCAACTACACCCAACATTTAATAGTTTATAAAACATGAATACCAAAACATGCTTTAGCCTATTTAGACATTTATTACTTTTATTTCCCTTAACATTAAAGTTTTCTTTGTCAAATAGGGCCGTTGCCATAGCAATTAATATTTTAAAAGAAAATGTATTACTCTTTTGAATGGGAAAGTCCTGAAAATTTTGGATTATCTGAAGCCGATTAATAGAATTGTCCAAAAATGAATGAAATGAAATGTCCAACCTTTCTTTTTATTGTATTTTTTATGTATTTATTTTCAGTAAGTAAGTAATTTACATTCTTTGACAATGGAACATATTATTCATATAACAGAAGAAATACAAACCAAAAACAAACCCTAAAAACAAATAAGAATGTGCTCAAAAAGGAGTGGGAAGAAGAAAACCTATTTAATCCCATCCCCATTGTTCTGATTTAACATAATGAGTTTTCTTTTGCATTCTTCAGGCATTTTACATTAAAATTCCATTTACATTAGACATTTACATTAGTTAAAGTGAGACTAAATGCCTAAACTCCACCCACAACCACATTTCAAGTAGAACTGCTAAACTGAGTAGTACCTGGAGGATGAAAGAAGAGAGTCAGAGAGGAGGTGTAGGGTGACTGGTCTGACAGGTATCCAAACTTCAAACTCCATCCCTGCAGCGTGAACATTTCTGATTAGAGCCTGAATGTAACCAGGACAGTCTTGCGTGATGTCGCATAGTACGTGCAACTGTAGCGTCCACTTGAGCATACATTTAGACTCCGACGTTTTTGACCAAAAAGCTGCAAATATACCTAGTTTGCACCGAAATTGTCAAAAATGTACCAGATTTTTCATGGCAATTTATATATTAAAATATATAGTTTCACATGTTTGTTATTTTCATACTGACAGCCATGAGGGGGCGCTCTAGGCTTGTGTGCCAGTATTTGCTACTCCCATTACTCCTGACATTACCACTGAATATTTAGTTTAAACATCAACTTATAAAGACAACTGAGAAAGACTGGACACAAATGCCCCCAAAAAGAAAATCATATCCTGCAGATTACAAGCTGCAAGTGGTGAAATCTGCAGCCGAAAATGGTAATTGAGCAGCAGGATGAAAGTTTGGAGTGAGCGAGAAACTTGTAAGTGACTGGTGAAAAGCAGAGGATACTCGAACTGTAACGAAGAAAACAGAAAAAGCTGTTACCGCTTCATGCAACCGCCTCTATCAGAGCACGGACAAGGATTTCCCAAGAACTTCCATTAAATTCCCCTCCCGACTTATAATTCAGTGAGACTTATATATGTTTTTTTCTTCTTCATTATGTATTTTTTGGCTGGTGCAACTTATAGTCCAGAAAATACAGTACTAGGAAAAGTAGAAAATGCTCTTAAAACACCATATCCCAATGCTAATTTAGTGTTTAGTTCCAATTTGCGCATGTTGTTCACGCATAAACAATCTTTGGAAGCTTCAATAACTCATTTCGCCTCTTTTCGATTGTCCTCGCAGCAGTCGCAGAGTTCTATTGTGTGTAATGCCATCCGTATATATTTAGCTTGTTGATATGCTGCGGCGCTGTGAGCGAGTGCTTTTCTTTCACCTGTCAGCGTTTGGCACAGCTTGGCCCGGACTGGCTCTGCTCCACTCAGACATTTACACTCACTCCTCTCGGGGACACTCTAATTGAAAACTGCTGTCAACTGTTGTGTGCAAACCAATATCTGCTCCACTTTTCAAACAGTCGCTGCCAATGCAAAACGTACATGGAGACAGACATGTTTTGGATCGTATCAGTAAACTTATCGTCAGCCTTTTACGCCGTTGTATTTCCAGTGTCAAGTAACAGTATAGCCTGGCACAGTTAGGCTACTACTTTTCCACAAAAATATTCAGTCCGTCACTTTGTTTCTGTGGATACGCCCTAGAATGCTCCACAATATGACATTAAACAGATCTGCCTTACCTATCTTGTTCAATTACAGGCGTTCTGACTGTGAGCGGGATCGCCTCTCCACAGAGCTGACCTGTAATTTGGTGTGTTTTGGTCTCTGTGAAGATTGAAAAGTTTAATGCCATACTGTGAAACATTCCAGACAAAGCAAAAACATCACCACGGAGAAAAGCATTTGACGGACCCTCCACCGGAAAAGTTACACAATTTTACTATAAATTTGGGCATTTTACTTCCTGTTGGGACACAGCAGCAGATAGGATACAGTATACTGAGGCAATTCCAGTTCTGTTACCTAGCAACCATAATGTTAACAAGAGCCAAAAATGACACGCTAGTTATGATTAGACAAATAAAAACCTTTATTTTGTTAAATCTTTGTTTAATCTGTCAGAAAAAATGTGCTCGTAAATTGTTTGTATTTTGGATGGAGTTTTCAGTGTTCTTGTATTTTTGTACTTGTTCTATTTAAAGGTGCACTGTGCAGCTTTTCTGCTTGTCTCTGCAGAACTGTCCACGGTATAGACCTATGTATCTTAAGGGAGACGACTATAGACGACATAGGTCAGATCTATGGAGAGTCGCACTATTCAGAGAGAAAATGATTGTATTTTTGAATGACAGAAACACCCATAATGAAGAAGATGGAAATGTTTCATGTCATACCATGGAACATTCCAGGTAAAGCAATATCATCCCTATGGAGACAAACAAATTGTGCCTTAACTGATGCAAAACTAAGATATTTATCCCAGAGACACCAAGTAATAATCAGAAAAGTATCAGTAGACGCTACAGTGGTGCCTTGTAACACTGTGCAATACACTTCACCCACCTTGCCTGTATCCCTGTGATAGCATAACTGTGTGGGAAGAGGTGTTGGCAGCATTTTTCTAAGTTTTCTTCTAACCCACGTATGAAGAAAGATCACAATAACAGCAGGCTACAGCAGGGTGAGCGCTGTGACAGGCAGAAGTGCTTTTGATTGGATATTGTACTTCCACCACAGCTACACAGCTGGATGGAAGAAAATATTGCTTCTTGTATTAGGCCTGGAGTTTGAGCTGGTGATTTAATGTTTTGTGACGCCCTAAGCTATGATTCAGATAGAAGAATTCTGAAATCCAGACTTTGTATTGAATAAAAAGAGTTTGGTTTGGCTGGTATTGGCGTGTAGAAAGGTGCTACGTAAAATAAATAACAATGCATTTTTATTAAATTATGCTAAATACATTTATTAGAGCTTTTAGACATTTTATAGTTGTTTCCTTCATTTTCATTTCATTTATTTGTTCCTCTCATGAAAATGCCTTACACTAAGTAACAATATGTAATGTAAATGTACAACAGAAGGCATTTCCATGATTAGAAAGGAGCAAATATGAAGAAAAATCTTGTTAGTTTGTCCGTTTATTTACATTTAAAAGAAATTATTTAATGATCTTGCCATTTTCTTATACACTGCAAAAAGCTTAAGATATAAACACTTAAATCTATCAGAAAATAACTTAAAAGTAGTGAAATTATCTTGCTGCATGGACAGATCATTTTAGTTGACTTGTTATCTTAAAATAAACTCTCTAGACTAGAATGAAACAGTCTCTGAACTAGTAAGTAGATAACAAATCTGAAAACAAGATGAATAACCTGATATAAGTTTTAAAATCTTGGCCTGATCAGAGAAATGTGCAGTGCACCCTTACCTGTGAGAACCATAATTGGCCCTCGCCAGTTAACGAAGTTAATGGCGAGGGGTATTGTTCTTCATCGGTTTCTTACGCTATATTATTATTATTATTATTATTATTATTATTATTATTATTATTTTTCTTTGCAAACGATCGCGATTTTGAGGGCCTGAACATCGACGAAAAGTCTCACATGGGGGTATCAGATCGACCGGTCCGGTGAAAAATTTGATAAAACGGGCATCGCGGCAATGCCCAAAGTGCCCCCACTCGACAGCGCCCCCTGGAAAAGTCAAAAATTTAAAGTCTATGGGGAGCTGAAAAGCATATTTTGGCGTAGGCCAACAAAATTCGGGACAGTGATAGAAATAAAGGAGACAAGCAGAAAATGTCATTAAAACACCCCCCTGTGACCAACAGGAAGTCGGCCATATTGAATCAAAAATTCACCGCCCTTTTGACTGCGTGTACGCCAAAGTCTTCAAGTGTCTTGGTTTTGGTCCAAACGAGCTCAGATTTGACACGTCACATCTACAGATGTGGGTCCACAAACGCATCATTTTTCTCAGCGCAGTTTTTCACGGTTTGTCCGTAGCACGCCGGCGAATAACACCTTCGTTTCCTGTTTCTTTAATGACCTCTCACGGTCACAGGCTTTGGCCTACAGAGCTCAAACTCACAACACTATTGTGTGATCCCGGCCTGAATGTGATGAAATATGAAATATAATAAAAGTGAACTCTGTAGCGCCACCTAGTGTATACGTGAAACGTCAACATTATCGGATTTGGACCAAATTTGGGGATTAAATTCTATGCATGATTTCAAGCAAAATCTTATATTACGAAAATGGTGCAATTTTCATTGTTCACCAGCAGGGGCGCAAAGACTCCCTAAAAAAATTGTAAAAAAATGCCTACACACACAGGCTTTGTCTGATCGTGCTGAAATTTGAATCACTAATACCTGATTAGGGCTTGATTATAATAAACTATAAAGCATATGAAAAGTTACTCTATAGCGCCACCTAGCCTATACAAGAAACGTCAACATTATCGGATTTGTACCAAATTTGGGGATTAAATTCTCTGTATCAAAGCAAGCAAAAAAATATATTATGGATATGGGGTGTTTCCCACGGTTGGCCAGCAGGGGCGCAAAGACTCCCCCAATAAATAGTTCCAAAATTACTACACGCACAGACTTTGTCTGATTGTGCTGAAATTTGAATCACTAAAGCTTGAACATGGACTGAATATAATACACTATAAAGTATATGAAAAGTGAACTCTATAGCGCCCCCTATCCAGACATGAAACATCAACATTATCGGATTTGTACCAAATATGGGTATTAAATTCTATGCGTGTCTACGACCAAAAAAATACATTATGGATATGGGGTATTTTCCATGGTTGGCCACAAAGGGCGCAAATACTCCCCCGCCCAAAATATGTTTAAAGGTGCACTGTGTAACTTTTCTGTTGGAGGGTCTGTTTTTATGCACAGTCTTAGTCTGATAGTGCTCTTGATGATAAAAGTCATGTGACCTGTGGCCTAGTTTCTATAATTTGGCTCTAGATCGTTCCCATTTTCAAATATTAAAGGTGCCCTATGTAATTTTTCTGGGGGACGAGCTGTCGGGAGGAGAGAGTCGTGCCAGGGCGGTCACAAGACCTCAGCGGTTGCCTGGCATGGGCGTGCGCGCCGGGGCGAGGGCCATCATTGCCGCGAGCGGCTTTAATTCTTCTTTATATTTGACATTTATCAGACTATCCAGTTGGTATTGTTGAAAGAAAAAAAAAAAAGATCATTTTATACATTCTTTTAAATTGTAAAATAGTTTGACACACTTTTAAATGACTATCCACCCAGTTCTACAGCTTTACCCCTAGAAACGTACACTTGTTTAAGAGTGGTCCGTGCTCCTTTATACTTAAAATTAAATCTCCTCCTTTACAGTTTACAATTTCAAAGTTGTATTTAGAGTGATTCAGGCAGGTTTGAGTTATCTTAGGCCTGTATTATTTGTAACCCTGTACTGAAGATGCTACAACCCCAGTTTTCACCTCCACAGGTTCACGCTCACTGTTCTGTGCTTACTTTATTCTCCCACTTTATTTTATTTATTTCATAATCATTGAAATTAAAAAAAAAAAAAATCTTTCCATAGGAGTGTCTAAGAGCATGTGGCGCTTTGTTGTGCTGAGGGATAGGTGAGAACTGACTGACTGGTATTTTTTTTGTCTCCAAACTCTTTACCCCACTTCACATCAATGGAAAAACTAAGTAATATAATTTTGTGTTTCAGAAAGTGACCCAGTACACGCTGATCATCCAGGCCACAGACATGGAGGGAAACCCCACCTACGGCCTCTCCAACACGGCAACTACTGTCATCAGGATCACCGACGTCAACGACAACCCTCCAGAGTTCACCACGGACACGGTACCAACAGAAACTAAGCTGGACAACTGTTTATTAAGTTGTCATGGGGATAAAACGCTTGTGTTGAATAGGTGAAATTAAAATGATCAAAATGTATACATCCTTTAGTCTAGTCTTCCATATTATTTCAGTCATTTATATATATTTATTTACAAGTTTTTTGTTTTTGTTTTTTTGGGGTTTTTTGCAAAATAGGACCTTTGCTGCATTGATGGTTGATAAAAAAAAAAAATTCTAAAAGCTTTTAAAAAATCTCTGAAATCCACAAATTGCATCACTACCAGTTTATTTATACATTTTTAAAGTTTGTAGACATAACATAGTGTACATTCTAGTCAAGCTATGTAATTTATTTTTTGTACTTTATCAGAGATGTGCTATAATGTCCCTGTATTCTACACAAAATCGTATATCCTATTTAGTTTTTTAGTTTTTTTTCAGCTTTTCAACAGTATTGTTATTATACACTAGTTTAAAGGAGCACTATGTAACTTTTTGGGTTGGGGTTTCGTCACCTGATTCTCTGCCAATGTCATTGCTCTGCCTCGAATGTTCCAAAATATAACACTAAACAGTATTGTAGTACATGTAGTTTTATAGCTCAAAAATACCTTGAAAAACAGGCATTCTGACTGTGAGCAGGGTCGCCTCTCCACAGATCTGGCCTGTAACTTGGTCTGGTTTGGCGTCCATGAAGATAGAAAGGTTTAAGTCCGCACTGTAAAACATTTCAAACAAAATAAGAACATCTCCATGGAGAAAAGCATTTGACGGACCCTCCACCAGAAAAGTTTCACAATGCACCTTTACGTGTACAATTTCCATTAGATTGGAGTTTTCATACCATATTCCCCTCACCTTTATCAACCTTTCTTTGTTCCAGTTCTTCGGGGAGGTACATGAGAACCGCGTGAACGTGATCGTGGCTAACCTGACCGTCACAGATAAGGACCAGCCACACACGGGGGCCTGGAGCGCAGTGTACCGCATCATCGCCGGAGACCCCACCGGACGCTTCTCCATCCCCACGGACCCCACCACCAACGAGGGCCTGCTCACCGTGGTCAAGGTCAGGGCGTAGCCACGTTTAATAGGGAACAGCGCCTGAATACATAAATGGTTTTCTTTTATGGTTAAGATGAGATGGGGTATGTAAAATTTTATATGTGAAATCCGCCGTGCATGTATGACTAATGAAACATGGGTGCCATTCTTCGCCGGTGACCTCTCTCACCGTCAATCACACACAAACACACACATTGGGTTTTCTATGCTTATAGGGGATGTTACATTGGCTTGCATTCATTTCTGGAGACCGATTTTAACTTCAACCATAATTACTGTTTGCGTAACCTTAACCTAACCCGAGGCCTGTCACCATTGTTACGATATTAACTTACTGTTCAGTATATGAGAGCTGGAACAATATATTTTGGGGCTCAGTATGTACCATGTGTACCTTTGCTTCGTAAAAGTGTAGAGATTTGGGATATTTTTGGTGTAAATAATAAGTGGCTTCTATGGCTCATTTTTGGTTCATTTTGTTATTTATTTGTTGCAGCTCATGGCTTTTAATATGGCAGTTTATTTTAAAAAATGGTTTATTGGGATGATCTTGCATTATTGTTGCATCTGTGGCATAAAAAAAGTTTCAATATTATCACTTATCGCAGTACCCCCAACCTATTTTGGCCCATATCTGAACTTTAAACCTTTAAAAATCTATTGTTGATCTAATAATAAAGGCGCAGGACCTGATTTTTTTCTATTTATGGACCCCATAATGTGAGTTTGTATATCAGTTTTAGTCCCTACTCTGTGATAAATTTACACCACTCACACTGCATTTACACATAGGCAAGGTGCGTGAAGTGTGTTGCCCAAGAACACAATGACAGTAACCAGCTATAGTGGCCTCAGACATGGGTTAGTTCTGGTTCAGCAATGGGGTACGATTTGATTTAAAGAAGTGCTTGTGTCTGCTCTATAGTTCTAATCTATGACACCAGTGTTGCCTTTTGGTATAATATTGTTTTTGGACCAATATTGGTCCACTGATTTTTGTGTTAGAAAACTGCGGTGCCCAATGGGAGCTAACGTTGCCGTAAACATCATTACAACAAGGGGCAGTTGTCTGTATCTCCTATGGACAGCTGTTCATCATGCTTGCACATTTTTTCATTTGTACTGAAATAACTACACAATGCTGCCAAATCCTATGTGTGTCACCGATTAAGAAAATAAAATTGGAGAATGAAGTCATAGTAGTAGAGCACTTTAGGGTGGTCCAAAAATTTTTTTTTTAGATTCTCGAAATCAGAACCCTGCATTTCATTCCATATCTGGCCAAAATATTTAGGTCCAAATTTTATGCAATTTAATTAATATTTAGAGGTTGCTCAAGACACTTGAAAATTCCTCTATACCATAACATAACCAAATAAACCAAATTAATAAGACATATTGGGATCATTTGTCATTTTATTCTGCCTAACACAAACTGAAACTTGCATAATACTGAAAACTGAAACTTGCATAAAAAATTACTTAGAAAGTCCATAAAAGTTGCTTATAAAGTCCATAAAAAGTTATTTGAAAATGCAAAATTAGTCCATTTCCAGGAAACTCCATGCAGCTTAAACAACCTCTAAAACTTCTCCTTTTTCTTCTAAATTTCTTCCTAAATCATCTTTTGGGTGCTAAAACCTAATGCAGGGTGCTAATCGAAGTTGTCTGAAACTTTATTTTTTACCCTGCTTTGATGGATCACCCCAGCGTGTACCGGTGGCGGAGAAAAAAGGGGGTTGATCAGAGAATGAAGATCACTCAAACCATCACAAATCACACTAAATGTAGTTAATATGATTAACTTAGGTTCAGGAGCAGGACCACGCCTCAACCGCCCTCAACTCTCCAGCGAATCACAGCTCACTTCTGCCACACCTCAATTTCCCAGAAGCCTATTTATTACAGCCTAACACGGCAATCCAGTTCATTCCTAATAACTCGACTCCACCTTCCCATCCCATATTTGTTCGCTTCCAGACATACGACGCCTACAAGGGGGGGTCCCGTCCTGCTTGGCCATGTGACGATTGAGACTAAACCCCCTCCCTGAGTCTCAACCCAGAAGACCTGCCTCGTCTCAAACGATTTTCACTTAGAACGTGTTTTTGCCGTGGTCCTTGCTCATGAAATACAACTTAAATTAAGTGTGGTTTAGAATTTTCCCACTGAGCCCATGTTACTTCTGGATAGAGGAATTTAATGCCATTGTGTGGAACATTTGATGCAAAACAATAACTTCACTAGCAGGTATGGCACCCTCGTAATGCACCTTCTCAAAGTTCTCAAAAAGATACTCAAGAAAAAATAAATGTAACTGAATAGTATCCAGCTTTAATTTTCACTAGTTGTGGGTAGAAACACTGCACTGTGGATGACGAAAACACTATAATACAGAACGCATAGCAACTCATCCCACTCATGTGGCTGCAGATTACAGCCTCATAAACCATGTCAAAGCTCTGCCCCCCTCCAGCTCCTGTCCGGTCTCGAGGGGGCGCTGTTTCTGTCCAATCCCTCTAGGTCTGGCCTGCTTCTGCCCCCCTCAAGGTCAGGTCCACATTCAAAATCCAGAAATCGATATTTACTGCTACACGTTCTTTTAAGCTCGCCGTATGTCAGATTTTATATTAAAATATGCGGGGATCAAATATGTGTAATGTATATGGGCCCGGGCAGGTTATAAATAGCATTTTTGATGGTGGCCCAAGGACACTGAGAGCTGCTTACTGTGTTTGAGTTGAGGCTAGAGAGTTATCATGCCCTGCAGCTATGGGAATGGCCATATTTTGAAGGCTATTACCAGCTTTTTCTAAATAAAACATAGGTGTGGAGAAGTAGTGGTAACAACATAGAAGATGTGACTATTATAGGGATTCTGGCTTGTAATAATTTGAACTTTCATGTGTGGTATTGATACAGAAATACTCCTATAAGCTATTGATACTGTCCTTTGCAGCTGACATCATCAATATTTCTTGCGGGTGTGATGCTAACTATGGGCACTGCTCTATCTGAAGCTCTGTCACTCAGGTTGGACTTTAATCAGAGCTTTGTTTTAACGTTTTAACACAGTCTGGCCAGAAAAAGTCCGACATGTAATTGCTTTGTCTGAAATGTTTCACCATGTGTCATTCATTTTTATCATCACGGAGCTCAAACCGGAAGTTACAGGAGAGGCGACCCCGCTCACAGTCAGAATGCCTGTTTTTCTTGGTATTTCTGAGGTGCAAATTAACTACGAATTCATGTAAGGGAGAGCTGTTTAATGTCATACTGTGGAACATTCCAGGCAGAGCAATGACATAGAAACAAGCAGGTGATGGCCCACTAACTAAAAAGTTACATAGTGCAACATAGTCTCTTTTTTTGGCTAAAATTTTGGATATTCTGGCTTTAATATAACTTAAAAATACTATTAATAAAAAGATTAGGGCCCGACCGATATGGGCACTTGGAGACATATCGGCTATCGGTGTAAATCTTGCCGATATGGGCCGATAGTCCATGTGGGCATGTTGTACCTCATTTTAAAGCTTAGACTCTCTATATTACAGCAATTCAATACAATTTAGACACAGATAAATGTCCTAAAATGTGGCGCCGCATCAGTATCTATCATTTGTCTGTGTTTTTGCTGCCCCTTACTAAATATATTATCTGTTATATCGGTTATCGGTAGCTCCAAAGCCCCGTTTATCTGTATCATATCGGATCCAAAAAATCCATCACTCAGGCCCTACTTCATATAAAACAATCCAAGCTTTTACAATGCTTTTACTGTCAGAGGACTGGCTGTAGATTTCTCCGTTAAAATAACCCAAGCTGATCATTGGCAATTAGAAATGACTGGATCTTCATCTTGTTTCAAATTTATTGTTTATTTCAAATCAATTGTACAGCCCATATACTCTGAGTAAATACCCCCAGTAATTGAATGCATGCTTGTTTTAGCTGTTGGTTTCAATCTTGTACTGAAAAATGATGCTTCATCGTATTCCACTATCTTCTGTCAGTGTTTCCCACAAACCCACCCGAAAAATAATAAAAATAAATAATAATAATAATAATAATAATAATAATAATAATAATAATAATAATAAAAGTAAATAAATAAATAAATACAATTCTATAACAAGGCAACTAAATGAAATAATGAAACAGCATGAGCCTGCTTGGTGCACATGTCCTATCAGAGAACCTCATTTTACGAGGCTTTCTGAACAATAACTCCAGTGCCCGATCTGAAGGGACCTCCTTGGATTCTGGCCCATTTATGGCACGCCAGGCTTCGTGCGGTTCTGAGTGTCGGGACGAGCCTGGAGGTTTGCCCGCGTAAATGAGCCCGAGCAAACGGACCGGTGTCCCACCTGTCCCACCGCCACGTCACGGTCCGGGGTTAACCTGGCCCGGGCAGAGAGCCGGGTCCGGAGAGCAAATAGTGCAGATGGCATGTATGTGCGCTTTCTCTTTCTCTGCGTGTGAGCGAGAACATCAGAATCGCATTGAAAAAAAACATGGGAACTAGAGGTAGTCAGGGGGCACAGTTTTCAGCAAATGTATTGACCCAAATCTTGCAATCTGTACAAATAATAAATTGCCTTATAAACCTTATTGTAACGCAATGGTACAAAAACGATCCATTTTCTCAACTAGACCTATGATTGTTACATGGTTGGGTTTCAGATTCTAGAGTGTGTTGATGCCATATTCTCAAATACTCCGTTTCCCCTTTTGATTACATTGTACTTTGCAATGAAAAATCCAAAATTCACAAATATTTAACCTGATGATTTCTATCAGTGGATTGATCCATTATCGTCTTGCATTACAACAAAGAAATGCATTTTAACAATACTCATCATAGTCGCCCCCTGCTGTATTAAGTCTCTTTGGCCGATGGAATTTTGTGATGTCAACTGCAAATAGGAATGCACCAATACGCTACTGGTATCGCCCCAATATCGAACATTTTGGTGGATTGGATATTGACTTTGAAGATATCTCTTTAGCACATATTCCATTTTGGTCTATGGATTGATGTAGTAAGTGTTGGTCCAAAACGTCTCATAATATTAAACTTCTTCAAAGCTGTTCTGTAGTTGCATAACACATTTGGATCATCTTTAACCATATGTTGTTTTGAAGCGCATTGGAAAAAAAAAAAGAAAAAGAGGCGAAATCACCACACATTGATGACTAAGCGCGACAGATGGTTAATGTGTGGAAAACACTGTCTATGATTGTCAAAAGTATCAAAAATCAGATACTAATCAATACTAAAACTAGTATCAAAACGAGATACTCATTTAAGTAACATCACAGGAAAGAAACGAACCTTTCCTGAATGTCTTTAGAATGATCTTGAGCTGTATCGGAACAAATATAAGAGCACATAGACTAGTATACGCTCATGGACCACTATGGAACATACCTGGACCACTCAGGGAGTACGCAGATATAAGACCACATGAGAATAGAAAAGAAACGATTTTATGTTGACAATCACATTTTATTGTCTAAAGAAAGTGTGTTTTTTATTATCATTACGGTATCAGAATCGATTTTGAATCTCGAGTCTATTCCTTAGTTTCGAAATCAAGTTGGAAGTTTTAGTGTCGTGACAAAACTATTTTACACAATTCTACTATTACTCCCTTTCAAAGATATGCATGTGGAAGAGAATTGGAGATGGTTACCCTGCAATTGCCCAGCTTGAACCCGTCCTCTGACCAAGGTGACCCAGAGAGGACAAAACGTCAAAAACGAATCAATAGAAAAGCTACTGACTTCTTGACCCCCTTTTAAGCTCCACAATGGATTTCCAGAAGGTCAAAAGGACAATTGTCACAGGTTATTGCAAATTCCACTAAAATTTCAGTTTGGGAAATTATTTTTGGTTGATTTTTTCTCTTCTGTCTTACACTAACAAAATCGACAAATGTTTTTACCCTTGGAAAGTACAAAAGTTTCATTTATATGTGATGTTTTTTTGCAGTATAAATATACATCAGGTATAGCTCAGGGACAAATAAAGCCTTAAGCTATTTTGAATTATACAGCAGTGTTAAGCAAAAATAAACCACCAATTTAGATACTTTTCACTAATATTTGGCGGTCAGTATTTATCGTGGGTAATTTTTCTTTATACTAGAGGGAAAATATTGGTTAATTTTCTGTTCTATGATAAGATTTGCTATGTAGAGGGTTGGATTATGAACTTCTCCAACTCCTTATAGACACAGACTTAGCTTATTTCAGCTTGTTTTTTGTTTTTTTGTTTTTTTTTTGTTTTTTGTTTGTACAATAGTGTACATTAAGAATAAGTTTTTTGGAGAATTCTGCTTTATGATTTAGTTTCAATATTGTCATCTATATTTTCTTTACCAAAACATTGCACTTGACAATCCTAGCGACGTCAGCTTCCATTGGGCGCCGCAGTTTTCTAATCTGGAAGTCAGTTAACAATTTTCTTTTATTAAGTCGTTTTACATCAATATTTTAAAATGTGCAAATGTGCATAATGATCCATGGGTGTCATAGATTACAACTGTATCTCTCCTCCTCTCTTTCACAGCCCGTAGACTTTGAGCTGTCCCGCGCCTTCATGCTGACCGTGGAGGCGGAGAATGAGATGGCTCTGGCTCGTGGTATCCTCCTGCCTCGCCAGTCCACGGCCACGGTCTCTGTGCGTATCCTGGACCTAAACGAGCCCCCCGAGTTCAGCCCCAACCCCAAGTCCATCAAACTGGATGAGGGTCTGCCTGCAGGCTCCCAGCTCACCACCTTCACTGCCCAGGACCCCGACCGCTACATGAGGCAGACCGTCAGGTGAGAGGGCCTTGGGACTGTACTGGTGCTAGGTTTTGAAAAGGAGCGATAAGGTAGATGTGAACACGAATACTACCATTTCATGACAGCCCAGTTTGGAACAGACAGGCTAATAATAAGGGGTTACTCAACACTTGGCTGTGGGTGAGGATGGGAAGGATTTTTTCAGCACTCATGCCTTGTATGAGTCAAACCTGAATGAATGAATTAAAAATAGAACTCGAAATAGAAATAGAGTAAGCGAATGATGATCAAACATCATTATAATGTGATTAAAAGCTCAGAAAATATTGTAATATGTAATCTGTCCCCTACAAGAGATTGTATATGCTTATCCCAAGTGGACCAAAATAAAAAGGCAAGGCTATATGGCTACAAAAAGCATGTATTTTCCCTTTTACATATGCCGATTCACAACATATCAAATTAATATGACTTTTAATACAGGCTTCAATACACACTTTTACATACAAGCCCTAATGAATGCTGCTTTACTTTCAGCTGAGTTCTTCACATTATCAGTGTGGAACGACTCACGACTTGGCTTCCACACAAACCTCAATGCATGCGACATGATTGGTCCCCCGCTGTGAGCGATTTTGAACCTTACACCAGGACTATTTAAAGATGGATTCTCATGAGTTTATGAACTCACAAATATTGCAAGAATCCATCTTGCTGTACAAGGTTACACCAGTATTACGTTACACCGAAAAATGTATATTTTAATTCATTCATCCAAAGTATTAAAGTGAAGAACATCCAACGTCTTTTTTAAGCAATTGCACAGTTCTACAAAATCTTTCACTGCAATAAACTAAAAATATACTGTACTGCCCCTCATACCCTCTTGTTTCTCCATAATGATATTTATAGCTCCTACACAACTTCCAATGAACTGTGCTTTCTCTTTTAAAGGACACATAGACATTTAGTTCCTCCTATTTCAAAACACATGCGATCCAAAGTGGAAGCACCCAAAATGTCCGATATTACATCGTCAATTTGGACTGTGAACATGTGCTGTGAAATAATAACTTTGACAGGCCATATTTGAGTGAAAAACTACCTCCAATCTTTATAACAACCTCATACACAAATCTCTCCTAGAATCTCTCTCCTAAAGTGTGGTCATTCTGAAAGGGCATTTACTGAAACCACTAGCCATAGCTTTCAGTGTAATTCGTGTGCATATGCCTTACCGCCATTTGGTCCAATTCAATTTAACTTTACAACTCCTGAGGGGCAATAAGCACGTCCAATAATATTAAAAGCTGAGATACCAAGTACATCATGTGCGTTCAGAAGTGTATGGTCGGTTTGACAAAGGACCCCAAGTGAGATCAAACTAGTCTAAAAATATACTTTCACTCAAAAATACTTGCTTTATTTCAATTACAATCTGCATATAACTAGTTTAATATGTCCAATTTTCGTTCTTTCAATTATTCAACCGCGTTATGAAATTTCCAGATTGAACATCCTTGTACGCAAAAATTATTACACACATCATAATAGAATAGAATAGGAGAAGGCTTATCAAGCAGTAATGGTTTTATGAAATATTGAAACAGCGCGACACATGGTGGACTTTTCATTAGTTCTTAATTAAAATATAAACTCAAATGGGAACTAGAGGTAGTCAGGGGGCACAGTTTTCAGCAAATGTATTGACCCAAATCTTGCAATCTGTACAAATAATAAATTGCCTTATAAACCTTATTGTAACGCAATGGTACAAAAACTATCCATTTTCTCAACTAGACCTGTGATTGTTACATGGTTGGGTTTCAGATTCTAGAGTGTGTTGATGCCATATTCTCAAATACTCCATTTCCCCTTTTGATTACATTGTACTTTGTCATAAAAAATCCAAAATTTACAAATATTTAACCTGATGATTTCTATCAGGGGGTTGATCCATTAAAGTCTTGCATTACAACAAAGAAATGCATTTTAACAATACTCATCATAGTCGCCCCCTCCTGTATTAAATATCTTTGGCCGATGGAATTTTGTGATGTCAACTGCAAATAGGAATGCACCAATACGCTACTGGTATCGCCCCAATATCGAACATTTTGGTGGATTGGCTATTGACTTTGAAGATATCTCTTTAGCACATATTCCATTTTGGTCTATGGATTGATGTAGTAAGTGTTGGTCCAAAAAGTCTCATAATATTAAACTTCTTCAAAGCTGTTCTGTAGTTGCATAACATATCTTTAACCATATTTTGTTTTGTTTAAATGTAATAAATTATATTTTCAGTTGCCAGGTGTTGACAGATACTTAAAAATCAACTTTGACTGAACTAAACAGCTGGAACAGTGAGTCATTGAAACCCAGCAATAGAAAATGTTCGCTATACATGTCATATAGAATTTACACCAGTGGTATTAATTCCAATATTAATTTATATACATCTACAAGTATTATACAAGGACATCTCTTGGAGACCAGTGCAGAATTTTTTTGTCATGATCATAGAGCGTATATCTGAGTGGGCTGAGTGTGACGTCACCACAGCGTCAGCGCCGCTCAAATGAGGCTCCCGATGCCACGGTTACAGGAGTGAATTTGGAGCCAGTCTCCATATTTGGAAATCCGACCGCGAGTATCATAGCAACTACAAGAGCCAATCATGATCGAGGTGGTTAAATGTGCTGCCCTCCTCATGGCAGAGTGGTGATACTCTGCACCATTCTGCACAGACCGCTGTATTTCGGTGATTCTTGAGAATAATAAGGAAACTTTTAGCTTTTATCATCAAACTTTAAATAGCAAGTTTAAGTCATTGATTTATGTTCTATGTTCTGTTACATGCGAACAACAATAGAATTGGCAATTTAACGAAATTCACTTTACTTTGTTAGTTTTAAGTTATGCTAGTTAAGATTCTAGGAATGTTAGCTATTTTAATTGTTTGATTTATTTTGTCATTTATTTCAAAAATAGTCAATCAGGGCAGGAAAGTGGGAAGGGAACTTAGCAGCGAAACGTGCTAGCTGTCAATCAAACCTGTTGCTAACGCTAGTCGCCAGTGACCTCGGGGAATGAAGGCGTCTGATTGGTCATTTATTTATGTTCATATCTTGATTCAGGAACAAGAGAGCGAAATTAAAAATTCAGGATCATGAAACAAAGATTCAGGATCGGTTCATACGAACATTTTAAGACCAAAATGACGAGGCTCAGTGCAGCAGTTACAGAGAGAGGAGCGATAAGATCTCAGTGTAAGTCAATGGGAAAAGGGAGAGAAGGAGCCGGAAGAGCCTCCTGGAGCACTTCCTATTTGACACACGCCAGCTAACGCTTTAGCTGATAACAACAACTAGCATGCTAACGTGCTCTTCCTGCAGACAGTACACTGCAGAAATATTTTAGGGCTGCTTTTACAATATATCTGAACAGGGGCTCAAAGACATGGAAAAGAATCGTGTACAAGCACTTTAAGTTCAACTTTCTTCTGCTGGCTGACATCATGTCTGCAACCAAAGTAATTTCCCATTGAAGATTAATTCTGATTCTGATGTTTTAACTTTTTGCCTATAACATCCCTGACTAACCTTAAGTGCTATATTTACCATGATTTTCCATATGATTACGATATGTGTTAAACTGATTTATCAAAGCACTGTGGAGTTAAGTACCATCTCTGTGGTTCCCTCCTTATCTACAAACCACTACAATATAACAACACTTTGCCACTGGAGCTCACAATTCAATCCGCCCTGATATTTTTTACAGTGAATCTCTTTATTGCAAACCCGCATCACACTTATTGTCACATCCCCATAGCCTGGGTGTGTTCAGTAAACTCAATAAATTTAGTAAAAGGTGTTCATATCATAGTAGATTCTGTCATCTCCTTTTCTAATATTTACCAGTGGAACAGACATCTCCTCTGGGCTCTCTGCCGTTAGATCTGCAGATATATTGACAGCAGTAAACACTCCAAATCTGCGAGCATGCTGTCTATTCAATCTGAGTAAATAACACCACAGAACACAGGCTTTATCGCACTCAGCTCTGGCACCGGTACGCGCTATTCTAGCCGGTAAATATTGCATTGATTGTGTATTTTGGAAAAACAAGAGACAGTTTCTGAAAATAAGTAACAGTTTGTGCTCCGAATGTGAAGTACTGGAACTGCGAAATTAGCTCAAATTGAAGAAATTTTTGGGCAAATTTCAAAGTGCACTGTGCAGTTTTTCTGAGGGAGGATTCGCCATCAGCTTATCTCCATGGTGATGTTATTGCTTTGTCTGGGATGTTCCGCAGTACGGCGTTAAACACATGCTGTATATCGCGTATCTATTCAATTATAGGTGTTCTTATTTCTCAAAACTACAGTAAAAGCGTGAATTATTACTGTGAACGGGCCCACTTCTCCACAGATCTGACCTGTAACTTGTTTTTATAATGTGGCCTGCTTGTCTCCACGGAGATAGTTAAGTTAGTACAGATATATTGTATATTATAGTTTAATATAAGTCTGCTGTGTGCTGTCTTCATCTATTCATAAAGCTTTTTACTGTGCAATAATGAGGAAGGGCGCACTTAGCATACTAGTTGTTTTGTTAAAAGCTCTGGTCTCTGAGGGTTATGGAATGTGCTCACAAATGCATCACTGTGAATAAGTAGAACTTTCATAATGCCTAAGGTGAGTGTGGAATAACACTGAAAACGGTTTAAAATGAACTAGTTTTGGTTTTCACATTTTAAGACAGGAAAAAAAATCAGGCACTGCTCCTTTAAACGATCTAAACTTACTTTTACAATTGCGTTATCTGCTAAATACACCTAAATATGAGGTTACATGAAAATTGGTTTGGCAAATTCAAGTTACAGGACACTATTTATTGATATTGGAATCTCAGAGTTATTGTTTTATCTTCTGGTGTCTGCTTTCTGCATAATTTAATTAAACCTGTAATCTAATTCTTGATTATTTACTGTGGGAGTGTGTCCATGCAGCTCTGGCACACCACATTTTTGATGAAAAATACATAAATAATATTGTGATTTTGGGGGGATGTATTTTACAGATGGAAACCAAGATTTATATGAAACTGATAGGGTTTCAATAAAGAGAAGGGACAAAATCTGGATTGACTCAGATCTGAACCAACATAGGAAGGGATGATAATAGACATTAGCATTAGTAAGCCAGGACATTATCAATAGAGTTCAGGAAGGAACATCAAATAAGCATCAGTTACCATGGAAATCCACCATGTTAGTGACAATAGTGCAAAAGGGACTCAGCCTTTTGTCTGGGGGCAGGATTTAACATTCTGTTGCAACCATGGCAACCACCTAAACATATTCACATTCACCTGTGCAGAGACCTAAAGTTTTACCAAAACACATCCAGTCTTTTCATTACTTTTTGTTGACGCTTCAGTGGCACCGTTTTCCCCAGACACAGTTATGCCAAACAACAGACACTTTGTAGTAGTGGTTATGTGGCAAATGGTCACATTTTTATACAGCGCTTTTCCACCTTCCAGGCACTCAAAGCACTTTACAACAAGGAACCACTCACCCATTCACACACCAGTGTACACAGACACTCGGCGCAAGGTGGGTTAACTGTCTTGCCCAAGGACACAACGACAGCATTCATCTGTGGGAGCTGGAATGGCACCGCCAACCTGTGGGCCAGTGGATCTGAGCGCTCAACCAATGATGTTTTTATGTAGAGAGCGGGAGGCTTAGGTTTAGGAACATATTTTCTGATTTTGAAATGAACTCATTCTCCAGGGAAAAGTCAGCACGCAGCAGTTAGTTATCTTTGACTGACATGGAACGCATCGGACGAAATGCCGAGAATTTAAGGAGTCCCTAGTGCCAAACTGACAGCGATCACTTCTTGTAAATACATCTATCACTCTGTAGTGTCAGAAAACAGTATCTTAAAATCTCCTTTGGTTTAACATTAGGCTAATTGAAAATTCCATGATGTGTGACTCATGATCCTGATCCATGATCTTTAGGACTCATTTAGAATCCAACCAGGACTATAGCAGGATCTAACAGAACTTTAAGATGCACTATGTAACTTTTAATTGCTAAGAAAATATCATCTCTGCACAGATCTATTTTGTTTCTAGGCTTGGTTTTAGGGTTGGGCTGTATACGGGAAAACGATATTGCTGGGATTCAGATGACATCACAGCATTTTATAGACCTGTTATTTAATACAAATGGGGGCAAGTAAAAGTAATATTGTTAAAATGCAGATTTTTGTTACCATACAGTGAGGTCTTGTGTCTAGGCACGGTTAGAAATGTTCAGGTTCAACATGTGTGGCTATTTCATGGTAAAGTACAATGTAATTAATAGGGAAATCTGGCTCTTGCCCCCATCTGAGAGTAAGACTTGAGGTATCAAAAAGTGACAATGGTATCAGTTTCATTACCATCATTTAAAAAATCTGCAGTGCATAAGGACCCAATATAATATTCGGCAGCATTTTGGCTTCAGGCCAAATAACAGGAGAGACAGCAAATGTTGGCAGAGCTACGACCCTGCGTCAGGCCAGAGATCCTACCACGGTCGCTTCGGACACAGGGCACAGCGCCGACTTCCTCCCCTCCGCTCTCTCTCCTCTTCAAACGTCGTTACACACAGAGATTTCCATCCACACGCAGCCAGGAAGAAGAAAAAAACCTAACTGATGCATCGTGTGTGACGTTGAGCCGAAAAGTTTGCGATGGAGACGTTTTATTGAACGCCAAGAGTCAAGAGGGGACGCGCTGAAGAGGAGGTTCCCGCTTAAGTGCGAAGTCAGACTTTCACGGAGGAGACGGTAACTTCTCCGAGTGAAGAGCGCGGGTCTGTTAGATACAACATGCTGCAGTGGGAAATATCACACGCCCTGGACTGTTGCCTTTTACTTTTTATTCCAGAATCTGCCTCTTCTGCACTTTTCTTGTCTCGGTGTGTCCCAGATCATTAAATGGAGAGAGATACACACTGGTGAAGTTTGGTTTGATCAGAACTTGTGCCTCATTTTCAAATATAATGCTGCTATTCTGTTTCTGAATGGTTTAGGTGCAAGCTACAAAATCCTTCTTAATTAGTCAAGGTAATACTGTATACCCCGGTAAAATGCTGAGAAGGTTTAACGGTATCAACATTTGGATACCGCCCAACCCTGCCTGGTTGCATTACCTTCTTGTCTTTATGCAGGTATGTACTTTGGAACATTCCAAATAAAGCAAAAACATCTCCATAATAAACTGGCAAATTGTGATTCCAGTCTACATTTCTGCAGGTCCACTGCCAGTGTAAGGTAGAGTGCACTCAAGTAATGTTTTATAATGCAAGATATACTTAATATTTCACCCCTTTCAGTATTATCTGTCCATATCATCCATATAGCTCCAGTTTGCCTTACAGCTGCAAAACCTGCGTTTTAAGAGTCTGTATGATTATTCAGAACTGGACCAGGCTCTCACAAACAGGATTTAGTGCCCGCTGTTTTCTCCTTACGTCCCACTATTTGTTTCTAAAAGTGGAGCTGAGGTCTGCGTAGCCATAGCAACAACCGCCGGTGGATTGCACGCGCTCAGTCTCTGAATCCTCCCCTCAGGTTTTGCCTTAGAAGCTGCTTTTTGACATTATGTTTACATCGTGATCAGGAAGAGTTAAAGGTTAAAGGAACTGAATGTGGGCTGTGCTCTTACGACAAAGTATGACAATCACAGCTGAACCTGAGTTGCCGGTGCTTTAACTTGCTGATAGAAGATACAAGTTTTTCTCATTTTCAGTATATGGACAGGTCATGCCTCATGTGAAAGCTCAGAACCTCCACAATTCCCTCACTGAGCTACAAAGGCCACACTAGCACTGATTTGGGAGTATTGATTCGTGATTGCAGTCGCTGGGGTTTATGTAGTGACCATTCAGAACAACGAGAGGCATTTTAGGTTTAAACTAACTGGATTTCAGCACTGAAACTGGCAACTCAGAGGAGAGACTCATTCTGCTTTCTAAATGGATAATTATCTCGAGAAATGGAACACCAAATTATAGCAAAAACAACTTAGCCTTCAGGTCCATTGCTTTTGTAATTAAGAATAAATCAGCATTGCATTTGTTACTTGTAAAAGCAGTATTTGAGTTTTTTGGACTATATGTCGCACTTTTTTCATGGTTTGGGTGGCTTATACTCAGGTGCAATTTATATATAAAATTTTTAACACTGACGGTCCATAGATCAAATATATGAATCCTATATATGACTCAAAAATGAAAAAAAAAATCATCAATTTTTTCATTTTGGTTTTAGAGACAAATAATAAAGAAAATAATTGTTTTTTTCATTTTCTCATTTTTTGTTCTATATTGAAAAACGAACGAATGACACATGGATTGTTCTCTATTCTGTTGTTTTTATTACTATAACTTCTATAACTTGGCTTTCGAGATGAAATGTTGGTTCTTGGTCTCTGATTTTATCAAATAAATTTACCCCCAAAAGTGCGACTTATAGTCCGGTGTGACTTATGCATGTTTTTTTCTTCTTCTTTACACATTTTTTGGCTGGTGTGACTTATACTTTGGAACGACTTATAGAAAAATATGGTAAACATGTAAACATAGTCATGCTGGTATTGGATATTAGTACCAGTATTGAAAATGTTGGTGGATCAGGTATCAGCTTCCAAGATATCCTATTTTGGTCTATAAATTGGTGCAATAAGACAATTTTCTGGCCAGCGTTGACCCAAAACTTCTCATAATATTAAACTGACTATTTTTTACCTCATGCTGTTTGTGTTTAAACTAAATAAAGGCTATTTTCAGTCCCTACACTGGTACTAGTTCATATCGGGTATCGGCTGATTCTTAAAGGAAAGGATCAACATCAGTATCTGAATAAAAAGAGCTGGTTTGGTGTGTCCCTGTTAGCCCGTGTTGACAATTGTACTTTTATTGTTTCCAGTAACCAGTTCCGGTCTTTACATGTTTTTGTGGGTCATTTAGACTAATCCGTTCAAAACCTCTTCAGCTGAATCGAAGTAAACCATGACAATAGAGCAGATGCTTCAATCAAATGAATACTCTCACTAGGTTTGTCTTGTCTTTTCCCCAATCCAGGGCTCATTTCCAAGTCGTAGAAATGAATCCATACCATCCTCCAGCCACAGATGTAGACTGGAGCTCATTTGGGATGTTTTCAGTCGGGGTGAATGTGAGCGAGCGGTCCCAGCATTTGGTCCCTCGCCAGAGCCTGATAGAGAGGGCTTTATGTGCTGTGTTCTAATGGTGTCTCTTCCTCCCTCTTTTCCTCTTCTTCTCCCTGTCTCTCCTCCGTCTCTCCGTCTTTCATCTCTTTTCTGTAAACGCAGGTACTCAAAGATGTTCGACCCGGCTAACTGGCTGGAGATAGACCCAGCCAATGGGCGCATCTCCACCATCGCCGTGCTGGATCGGGAGTCGCACTACGTCAAGAACAATCTCTACAATGTCACTTTCATGGCCTCGGACAACGGTGAGTTCTTTAACAATTCTGAAGAAGCCTTTTCACAAACATCACATCACCCTTTAATTTTAGACATTTTAACGTGCCCTGTGGTGTGTCCTCTCCTGTCACCCGGCTGGACATCCACTATAAATTTACCATGTTGAAAAATTAAATTTAATTACTTAACATGTCTATATTGTTGGTTTAATAATTAGGTAACTATCACATCTTAAAGAATATCTATTAGAATTGTATTTTTTTCTCAGGAAATACAGAGGTCACACTACAGGACAGCACAGTGGCGCATGTCCAAAGGTTTTCAGAAAAGTTAGATTTTACAAAAATAAGAAAATTATGATTATTGCATTTGTTCTGCATCTCAGACCCTGAGTCCCAGAGCTCATCCTGGTGCTTACATGACAGACGAGTTTTTTTAAATGTGTGATTTTCATGTCACACAGCAGGACGCCCTCTGGATTACAGATTAAACTTCTTATATCGTTTTTAGATTGAAAGTAGCGACAAAGGTGTAATATTATTAAATAATGTACACACGCTTCCCTTTAAGCCATTGCCTTTATGAACAGTCTCTGACACAAGAATAGAATTTTTAAAAGAAAAGTGTCACAGTAACACCGCAGGACATTTGAATGTTTAGTGTTAAAATACAAAGAAACTGAAACACAACGTCATTCTAAAACTATATGTCATTTATAGAATATATATTTGTCCACAGTTGACTTGAATTTTGGAGGAAGAAAAATATAATTTAGAAAGTCATTTAAAGTGATTACGCTGAAAAGTGGCATCACATAATATACCCATTTATTATTTATTAGTTTATTTGTCAGGGGCCGTACAAAAAACATTTCCACCAAATAAACTTCTTAAACTTCTACCTGTACAAAGTCAGTATGGGATAAAACAATTGTAACCATTAAAACTATGAATATGTCAAATGTATTGCATGAAATGAGCAAATAACAAAATTGTAGCTCTGTCACAAAATAATGTATACCAAAAAATAGTCATAGCGATATATCGACACAGCAGCCTACGATAATGACACTGTATCACCAAATTTAGCACCACGATATATGGATATTTCGATATTTTAGCACACCTCTAACTTTTCTAAGAAGAGTCTTGTACGAGCAGTGCCATTAGCCCTTCTGACCACCTCCAATCACTTAGGCACAGTGTGTGAAGTGTCTTGCCCAAGGACACCGCGGCTGCATGCACTGCACTGCGAATTTCTCTGATCTGGCCAAGATTTTAAAATGTATAATAGGTTATTCATCTTGTTTTTAGATTTATTATCTACTTACTAGTCCTGAGACTGCTTCATTCTAGTCTCGAGGTCGTTTATTTTAAGATAACTTGTCAAATAAAATGATCTTGCTGCGTGGACAGATCATTTCACTACTTTTAAGCCAAGTGTTTATATCTTAAATTCTGGCCAAGTTTTTGTGCAGTGTGGTTAGAGATTGGAACACCTGACCTTCGGGATGGTGCGTACCATTTTTTTTTTTTTTCAGGGTTTGGGTGGTTCCTGCAACTTATACTCAGGTGCGACTTATATATTACATTTTTCACACTGTCAATCCATAGACCATATATATGAATCCTATATATGAATCAAAAATGAAAAAACAAATTGTTATCTGTTTTTTTTTCATGTTTTTAGAGACAAATAATAAAGAAAAGAGTTGTTTTTTAATTTTCTTATTTTTGGTTCTATATTGAAAAACAAACAAACGAATGACACATGGATTGTTCTCTTTTTGGTTGTTTTTATTACTATAACTTGGCTTTCAAGATGAAATGTCGGTTCTTGGTCTCTGATTTTATCAAATAAATTTCCCACAAAAAGTGCAACTCATAGTCCGGTGTGACTTATACATGTTTTTTTCTTCTTCATTATGCATTTTTTGGCTGGTGCGACTTATACTCCGGCGCAACTTATAGTCCGAAAAATACGGTAAATGTTCAGTCACTGAGCCACTTTTACATATGATCCATAGACTGTAGAAAGAAGTGGACTAAGGGAGTGTGACGTCATGAGGCTAGCAGTTATAGGAGCTAATTTGGAGCCGAGTCCCATATTAGGAATTTATTTTACGGAAAAAATAGCAAAATGAAAACACTGTGATCATGTAGTGCGGGTTAATATGAACATTTTAAGACCAAAATCACTGCAGTAGTTACAGAAAGAGGGGTGACACTTTTTCAATGCAAAGTCAATTGGAGTCAGAGTTGATGGAGCCGGAAGCGCCCCCATGCTCACTTCTTATTTGGAACTAGCAGGTTAGCTATGTCCATTTATATACCAGTACCACTATGCTGCATAGTATTCTGCGTAGTATGTGCGTAATAAAATCTAGTACATGGTTAAACTGGTACAGTTTATGTGTTACATCTGCACGCATATTTTCATTTGCAGTTTTCTAATTAGAAAGCCATTATTTACCTCACACAACCCTTTGCACGACAGCAGGTATTTTAAGGGTATCTTGTCCTAGTTAACGCAGTGATATCAAACCAAATGGCGGAGTTTGGAGCGGGAGCAGATGAAAGATGAAAAGAAAGCTGCACACCGGGAGTGGGGCTGGTGCAGGCTGCTTTAATTGCATTCCTAATTGTGGTAATTAAATGTACCTTGGCCACACGCGCGTCCTGTGTTTATTGGACAGAGCCTTCATGTTTTGGTCCCATTAGCGTGCCGCTCTCTCCGTCTGCTGCCTGCTCCCATCACAAAAGCTGCTTTTTAGGCAGAGGAAGAGAGGAGCCTGTGTTCAAAGTGGAAAATTGTTGGGGAGGAATGCCTTTCAATTCAATTTGTGCACAGAGAGCCTGCTGTTACGGAAGGGTCATTTTAACAAAAGATTTTCAATTATTTGGATTCTACTAAGTAGTATAACAGTTTTACAAAAAGTCAGTCAGTTGCTTTGTGTGAATGTTCCATAATATGACATATAAGGCTGCAAAATGAATCAAAATCAAATTGAAATTTTGAATCGATGCAATTAGCAACAAGCACAAGCAATGCAATATCTTTATTCTGCGTAAAAGTGCTAATTTGTAGTTTAGATCTGTACAAACATGTAATTTTTGTATGGTAATTTCTTCTGGACGTGTTTAAATGTGAACATTGACCAGAATCTTATTAAATTGCAATCACAATGCTGGTCCGAAAAAAAAAAAAAAAACACAATCAGATTTTTTTAAAGGTTCTATATTATGCAAAATTTACTCCCATGATCTTTAAGCCATGTTTTAATGCTGTTACCGCATCAAAAACATACGTGGAGTTGTGTTTTGTTTCATTCGCACGTTTGAGTAATGCTTTATTATTAGTCTGTGTACTTCTCCAAAGCTCAAATTACTTATAATTTCCACTTTGTGATGTCACGAAGCTGTAGTTTTCATGTTAACAGTTACATTTTACCTTTAGTTCAGTAGAGATGGACAATTCCAGGGCTGAAATCATCTAAATGATTCCAGTGAAGGTGTATGGAGTTTAAAAACGCAGTGCAACGCGTCCTGTATTACCAGATGACATCACAAGGTGGAACAGAGTGTTTTCAGATTGAATATGGTGTAGAAATGTTAATGTATTTAGGAATCTGTTCCTGATTTTTAGACTCTTTATCTGAAAAAACAAGGAGCACATTCGGCTTTCTGATTTCAGATACTTGGCGGTTTATTTTTGTATTATTATTAATAAATCAATGCAATATTTGTATTTGTAGAAGCTATATCTTCCTTTGTATAAGAGCCCAGAACGTGTACGAAAAATAAGTAAAAGATCCTACATACAGTTATACAAATACTACCTTTAACTTCTTTTTTGCATTGTTGATGATAGACGGAGTGCCCTCTCTACCTTCTGCTCGGCTTGCCTCAAAAATGACTATCTTAGCACAATCACCGTCCTTCCCTTTCTCACACACACACACACACGCTTACACACACACACACGCATGCACACACAGTAGCGAAGGGGGGGAGGGGCTGTCCGGGCTGGATGAGGAGGGGTCAGTTCTTCACGGGTCACCATATGTCCGGCGCTGACATGGATCCCCCTCTCACTGCACAGTACTGTCCCTGATTTATCTGTGTGTGTGTGTGTGTGTGTGTGTGTGTGTGTGTGTGTGTACCGAGGCAGTCATTCACTCCGCACGAGAGAGTGGAGAGTGATATACCAGGTCATGTGCAACCAGTAATCAAGGAAACTGGACTGTAAATAAGACCATCGACGGTTCTGTGCATGTACGAGATAGGGTTTTAATTAACTATCGAATGTGCTCCTCGCAGAACAATTTAAGCACTCATCCGCAAAAAAGAAGACGGCCTGTTAACACTTCAGTAACCTTCCGTGTATGAATTTGCTTATATAATGTTTTGATTGTGACCTTGAGCAGCTGTACTTAGTAGCTTAACTGTATAATGTGTTTATTTCTGTGTTATCTTGTTAACATGGTGAGTGTGTGTGTGTGAAATGGACAGAAAACCCCGGGGTTCAAGTGAGTGGGCCAAGCTCAATCAGCCTTTAGCAGCTATGTACTTTTTATGTACAGCTCTGCACAGGGTTCACGCACCGCTTTACCACTGGTACTTTTCAGCTGACGTCATCAACATTCCCTGGGGTGTGATGCTAACTGTAGAAACTGCTCTGTCTGAAGCTCTGTTACTCAAAATAGGATGTAATCTGAGCTTTGTTTTAACACAATCTGACCAGAAAGAGTTAGTTAGTTAGAACTGCAACAAGTGAGCTGATTTCAGTTATAGAATGGATGTAAATTAACATCCATCCTATAACCTGGCACCAGCATCTTACATTAATAATTCATTTTGTGCATAATTTTACATTGTTGTTCATAGTAAATTCTGATTAAATTAAAGCAACAAAACAACCTGAAGAGCCGCTTGGGAGCCGAAAGAGCCGGCTCTTTTTAGTGAGCCAAGCCGAAAGAGCCGGTTCTCTAAAAAGAGCCGGAATTGCCATCACTAGTTCCTATGGCTTCTGTCTTGGTTAATGTTGTGCACTGTCCTTGTACAAATAAAAAACCTATATTTGTGATCTTAAAAAAGTCTCAAATGCTCATATGGATGAGTTTCAGACTGTCTTAAAACTTTTTTCACAGTGTTTGTGTCACCATGGTAACAGCTGATGATTCCGCCAATAGAAATACACGTAGAATGCTCCTAAATGGTCACATTTTTATAGTGTTTTTCTACCTTTCAAGGCACTCAAAGCACTTTACAACAAGGAACCACTCACCCATTCACACACACTTTACAACAAGGAACCACTCATACACCAGTGTACACAGACACTGTGGGGGAGGTGGGTTAAGTGTCTTGCCCAAGGACACAATGACAGCATTCACCTGTGGGAGCAGGAATCACACCAGCGACCTGTGGATCAGTGGATCTGACCACTTTATGATGATATGCATGATGTGACTGCAAAGTATCAATACTGACCTAGTGGAGCAGTGCAAGATTAATCCAAAGATTAAAAAGAACAACTAAAAGATTTTCAACTGAGAAAAAGTTGATCTGAAAATGCGCAATAATTGTGACAAACTCCCACTTTCTTAAAGCTGTAGGTCAGGGGTGTCAAACTCATTTTGGTCCGGGGGCCGTATGCAGCCTACTTTGATCCCAAAAGGGCCGGATCAGAAAACTCAGTTCTCTCTTCAAGTTATTGTATTTTTCTCCGTGTCTCGTAGTGGTGTTTAAGATTATATTCCTCGAGCAACGCCACTTGTTCCAAACACACTGAGCACAGATTTCCCATTCACCTCTGTCAACAAATAAGAATTAGACTATTTTTCTTGGGAAATCCTGAACTCGGCATCTGCTTTTCTCATTTTTTGACATTTTGCTGATGAGGGTCACGGTCGACAGTCAAAACGATCGTCCTTTAAGAGCGTTTGGAAAGAGGAAAGTCTTCATTTGTGCTGCTCTGGTGGGAGTCGCAACGTACAGAAACGCCGGAGACGCTGCTATGCTAAACGGTGCAGAAAATTAACAGAAAAATCTGAAAATTTTAAGTATTTTAATAGAAAAATCAGCCAAGGGCCAGATTAAAGGTCTTGGAGGGCCGGATCTGGCCCCCGGGCCGCATGTTTGACACATGTGCTGTAGGTGATTCAGCCCAACGAGCAGTTTTTTACATTGTGCTCTATGGCAATAACATTTTTTGGGCTGGACTTTTGGAGCACAACTTGAACTTAGACAAACTTTATTGATCCACAAGGGAAATTACTTGGACAGGCTAGCAATACCCTGTTCACGTTTTTAATAGAGAAAAGTTGGCACATTTTTCTCTCAGAAAGGAAGTTCTTTGCGATCTCAAATTGGTTTTAGTGGTGCAGTCTGGCAACCCAAAGTGAACAGCTCATTCTGATTTCTGATCTGTAAACTTAAAGCCACAGTATAGAACTTTTCCCCAAAAATAAAAGTGTGTATTTTGACTATCCATGTTTTTATTGCACCGAAAAACAAATAAAAACAGTCACACTTGCTGTGAGGGGACTGCAATCTCCACAAAACAAGGCCTCCCACTTGTTTCTATGGAAATGTAGTTCCTTGGGCTATAATATTCCACAGTAACCCACATAAAACAACAAAAATCTACCTCCATTCAGAATGCTCCAGAGTCTGAATTTAACTTTCTGTCTCCATGGAATTATGCAGGTGACTTTCCACCACCAGAAAGTTACTTACTATTACTTTAAATGACTTTTCTATCATGTCCGTATGCATAATTGTGAATTATTACAACTGGCATCAATAAAAATCAATATTTAGGCTGACCATGCTTACTTTATATTTGAGAACACAGGTAATCAATTATTATTATTTTGTCTACATTTCCAAACCTCAAAATGCTCTGTTCCACCTTGTGATGTCATGTAGTGGTAGTTTACAAATTAGCAGCTACCTTTTTACTTTTGTTCAGTGGAGATGGGCAATTCCAAGGCTGAAATTATTCAGATGTTTCTAGTGAAGATGTAGATAGTTTAAAAACACTGTACAGCACTTCCTGTATTACCACATGACATCACAAGGTGGAACAGAGTGTTTTCTGTGTGAGCAAAGAACTAAATATAGCCTAAATATGCAGGGTTTGTGTGTTAAACGTGTGTGAATGAAATAAAACAAAACTGATGAGGAAAGGTGGAAAGGTTTAATACCGTACTGTGAAACAAACAAAACAGTAATAATGTATCCATAGTGAAAAGCATTTGATGGACCTTTCACCAGAAAAGTGACACAATGCATCTTTAAACAAATATCCTACACTACATCCAGTAACCTCCCTCATCTCTTGTATCTTTTCCAGGCATTCCTCCGGCCAGTGGCACCGGTACACTGCAGATTTACCTCGTGGACATAAACGATAACGCTCCGCACGTGTTTCCTCCTGAAGTGGAGATGTGTGAGCGTCCGGACCCCAGCGGCATCAACATCACGGCCAGCGACCCCGACCTCAGCCCCAACGCCGGGCCCTTCGCCTTCGAGCTCGCCAACCGCCCCATTGATGTGCGCCGAAACTGGACTCTCGCCAGAATCAACGGTTAGTAATGTTTATGTATATTTGTGGATTTACATTAGCTATCGACTAATATGAGTTTTTTCATGGCTGATATCGATTGTTTAGAATCCAGGGAAGCTCTGCCGATATTTTTGGACCAATATGTAGAGCTGATGTTTTGTGTTTTCCTCAATTGTCATTTAAATTTATGACAAACTCATCCACAGCCCTTTTGTACCATAAATCTAAAGGAGAGCTGTGGATTCATGTCTTTGCACTAAAGTTTCAAAATAAAGCTTTTTAGGAAGTAGATTTACGAAAAGGAAATATCGGCCTCTGAAGGCGGAGGGATTATTGTGAAGAGCAAGGGAGGGGGGAGTCAGAGCGTCAAAACTAAACTGAAACTAAACATTTTAATGTGGTTTTCAGTGACTTTATCATTTTATCAAGTGTAAAACCCTCACTTTAATCCTGTTTACGACCCCGTCCTGTTGCTATGAGTGTCAAAACTCACACAATTTCAATCTTCAGTTATGAAATACTCATTTTAAGATCCAAAACATGAAATTTTTAGATCCAAAACATGAAATTCCAAAGCAAAGATACTCAAAAATGAATGCCAGAAACTGTTTAAATAATACATTATATTAGTAAATTGAAAGCCTCAACACACTTTTTTTAATTTGTAATTTTCTATTTAAAAAAAAAAAAGTACAATGTAATCACTTAAAAAAATGTGCTAATACAATATTTATCACCTGTACAAAATAACTATCATATTGTGTCTCAGTGTAAACAACAGTTATATTTCAAACCATACATTACAGATCGAATACACTGCAGAACATAGGACATAGAAGTTTCTAGTTTAGGAACAGAAATCGCTAATCTTTACTGCCCCCTGTTGGCAGGAGTTATAGAGCGTCCCAGCCTCAGAATAAATTGTTAGTCACCACATAGAACAACAGGGGAGAAAATACAAGTATACAAGTATTATACAGTATTAGTTTGCAAGAGCCGCAGCCTGTCATATGGATGTTTAATGATTGATTGATTGCGTGCATACATTTACATTTCAAATTAGACTCTGGTGTATATTATTTACACCTTTTACCCGCTAGCATACAAGGTGTCATTCATACAGACACCATCTTTTTAATCAATAAACACGTAATATGCCACACGCAATTACAATGTAGTTTAATACGCCTTTGTGCACGTTTAAAGCAGATTATGTTTTAACTTGAGAAAAAAACAGTTGTTGGATACTGATTTAGAGAAAAATATTTCCCTTTAGATTTGCTTGTCTCCATGGTGATGCAATTGCTTTTCCTGAGTATTTTACAGTATAGAATTAAACCTATCTATCTCCATGGAGACGAGCAGGTGACACCGCAGGGTTGAGTATTGATTTGGTAATAAAAAAAAACTGTAGTTAACTAAATGCAAGAGAGATTACTGTGAGCAAGCTTGCCTTTCCGCAGAACTGACCTATAATTTGAATGCGCTTGAATCCGTGGAGATAGATAAGTTCCTTGCCATGCTGTGGAACATTTCCTGCTTCACAATAACATCAAGATTTTTAAGGTCGTATATAATTCTGAGCTGACGTTTTCATTTTAACGTCACGTCAATCCCAACTCGTGATGTCATCTGGTGGAAATCTTGGGTGCTCCTCTGTGTTTTTAAACAGGGCTGCAAGGTTAATCGCAATCACAATTTGGATGGTTGCAATTAGTAAATCAAAAAGTCTGCATTTATTTTATTTACAAACAAAAAAATTATAGATTTCGTTAAAAAAAAATAAAAATAATAACCCCGTAGTTCAGACCTCTACAAACATGAAATTCTGAAATGCGTTTTATGATTCTTGTATTACTTTAGCAGTTCATGTCTTCTCTCAGATAGCAAAAGAACATTTCAATTCTTCTAAAAAAATCAGTTATTTTAAATCAAAATTCTGACAAACTGAAGAAGCTGCGAAATGTTTTCACTCTAAAATTTTGGTCCAGTTGACAAAATTGATTTTTTTTTCTATTTTGCGGAGGATCATTTTGAGCAGAATCCTTCTATCTAAACATAGAAAAAGAAAAACCAAGTCATAAAAATCGCATTTACAAACCTCATTTATATTGCGCCCTGTGCTGGTGTATTTATACTTACCAATGGATGCTTGTATACACTTATTACTTATACACATTAGGGCGGTCCACAATAATGCTAAAAATAAAACTTTAACTTCAAGGTGCTTTTTTATTTTTTGGCTCCAATTGGACAAAAAATAAATTCTGTGAAATTTCACTTGATTTCAAGATTGTTTTACCACTGTGACATGACCCCTGCTTTTTTGTGCCACAGTGTAAAAATGACCATCACCAATTGTTAGAGTGTAGGGTAACATTCTTCTGACAAAACACATGCACTGTTATAGAAATAGTATGAATGGAATGAAAAAAAAAAATCTGAATCTGTCCATATTCACACATGTCCAATCTGCCATATATTTAGACAACATATGTAAAGCGAATGTGTGGCAGACTGACAATAGTCTATAAATGAATAATTCCGAATTGCAATTTTACAAACTACCATCACACGTTTAGTTTCTTTGACTTAAATGCATAATAATTCAAATTTGTGTTTACGCACTCCTGACTTCCAGGTTGTCATCTTTGTGCAACTTGAAGTATCATTGGAGAACCTCTGCCTAAGATGGGAGACTATTTCCAGGCATCTCATTACATGGGAAACCAATCAGCCACACACGGCTCGTTTTTCAAATCACACACACCATCACATCTAAAAGCAGACCACTATATAATGAGTCAGTAGAAACCGAATGTTGAGAAATGATTAAAAAGTAGTACTACAGCCTCTGCAGTGGTGAGGTTTGTTTTTTACTACAGAAAAATTGCCAAGGTAGTATACAATCCTCAAATCTGTACACCGATTGAAATTAACAAGATGACGACAGTTGGAAATGTACTTTTTATACGCCCGTGATAAAACGGGACGTATTATGGTATGGCGCTGTCCGTCCGTCCGTCCGTCCGTCTGTCCATCCGTCTGTGGACACTTCAAAGCTTTGTAGTGTCTTTAAGTTCTGTTGCTGCAATCTGATTGGTGGAATTCCGATTCTAGAATGTGATGATGTCATACTCATACTCCTACTGCAAGAGCCAGATTTCCCTATTGATTATCCGTCCGTCTGTCTGTCCGTCTGTCCGTCTGTCTGTGGACAATTTCTTGTCCGCGCTCTAACTCGACAACCGTCTCACCTAGGAATGTCAAACTTCCAAACTGCACCAACAATTCATCTTTAACTAGGTTTGACAAATTCTAACTTAATTCTATATACAATAATTCAAAGTACGGGCGTATTTTGCCCCGCTGGCGGAGCTCTTGTTTAGACTACCATCACATATTTGTTTTATGTAGACTGAATATATAGTATTTTGAATATGAGTGCATATGATTAGATGCACAGTTCTGTTGTCTTTTCATGGGTACTCTTGTTATAATGATATATGCATCTTGTGAAAAGTACTTACACAAAATGTTACCCTATGATGGTCAGTTTTACTCTGTAGCACAAAAAAGCAAAGGGTCATGTGACAGTTGTAAAAATTATTGAAACCGAGTTAAGTTCACTTAATTTATTTTTTCCAGAATTGTAACCTAACAAATCAAAAAAACGCTTTTAAAAAGATGAAGTTAGATTTTTTTGGACCATCCCTACCACATACTTGTTTTGTTATAGTATAAGTTATAATGCTTTTTCCTCATCACAAACATACCTGGAGTTGTGTTTTGTTTCATTCACACATGTTTAACACACAAACCCTAAATATTTGGGCTGAGTTCTTCTCTCAGACTGAAAACACTGTTCCACCTTGTGATGTCATGTGGTAATACAAGAAGTGCTCCACTCCACGCCATACACTTTCACTAGAACCATTTGGATAATTTCAGCATTGGATTTGCCCATTTCTAGTGAACAAAAGGTAAAAGTAGCTGTTGACTTTAACCACACTCCTCACCACAGCCACTTGATGACATCAGAAGGTGGAACAGAGCATTTTGAACTTGGGAGATGTAGACAGACTATAATAAAATCTTCCTCAAACGTGTGAATGAAACAAAACACAACTCCGGGTGTGTTTTTGACGAAGCATCAACATTGTAACATGACTTAAACCTTGCAAGAGTCTATTTCACGTAATATAGCACCTTTAATAATAATAATAATAATAATAATAATAATAATAATAATAATAATAATAATAATAATAATAACTAAATACCAAGGTGTTCTGAAATATGCATATTAGCGTCTCTCCATTGTAAAGGTCTTTGTCAAAGTAGTGTTTTCTTTGATGAGACTGTTATCGCATGTGTCAGGTTTGATTTATGTCTTCTCTCACAAAGGAAATTACTGCTTTTATCCACTGGCTCTTGTTTTGGGACAATTTCCTCGGCTAAAACTGTGACACTTAAGAAGACCCAAATGAGGAGGCTGTCTGCTGGGCTCTCAATAAGTCAATGGTGTAGCGGCCAATTCTGAACAATTTGCAAAAGATGTAATTTTCAGAAACTCAGACTATTTCCGCCACAAGAATAGTTATCAAGTCGAAGCAAAGAAGCAGAAGATTGAAATTACCAGTTGTATCAAATATTCATGGCATGTCAGATATGTCATAAAGTTATTTTGAGAACTTTGGTTAGACTTCAACTTACGAAAAACAGCTTGACAGCTTTTAATGTTGGAAATGGGATCGCGCTAATGTATCCCTAGGAAATGTGTTATCTAAAAATACAGTATCAGAAGGTTTTTTTTAACATAGTTCTCCATTTTGATGAGGAGCTGTAGACTATATGTGTTTTGCAGAAGATTCCTACAGTGCAAAATCACACTGCAGCTCCACTTGGTTTCATTGCTGTTGCCAAAGAATATTTTTTGGCGCTTAATCTTCCTGAATGAGCCCAAACACATTAGAGTAGGTACTAAATACTGGACTTACTGGAAAAAAGTCTATGAAAACCTGGAACTGTATGTAAGATATTGCTTTTAAATGATATAAACTTGAACTATCTGTGTCAAATTAAATATAGCTTTTACGGATTTTACAGACGCCCATCAGCCTGATGGTGCAGGTCGAGGGTGGATGTTCACACACAGTCTGTGTCATATGGGCCAACAATGAGAATCTCCACAGACACAAATGCACAGTTCTGGCGGTCATCAGTCTGTACCTCTGTGGGCCTCTGCAGACTCCAGCTCCCGGTGTATAGGCCATAACCCTGCACACTTCACATCTGATTAATGTCTCATACATGAGCCCTTCTCCTCCTCCCCTCCTTCTCTCTGCTCACTTTGAGGATCTGACTGTCATCTCATGTTACGGCCGTTATTCTGATTTATTCTTAATTACAAAAATAATTTGTGTTTTGGATCACAAGACTATTCTCTTCCCCCGTAGGGTTGGGCGGTGATATGGTATACCAAGGTATCAAATGTAGCAGCAGTATCAGTTTCATTACCGTCATTAAAAAAATCTGCAATGCATAAGGACCTAATATAATATTAGGAGTATTTTGGCTTCGGGCCCAATGACAGGGGAGAGACATCAAATGTTGATGGCGCTACAACCCTGCGTCAGGCCAGAGATCCCACCACAGTCGCTTCAGACACAGGGCACAGTGCAGACTTTCTCCCCTCCGCTCTCTCTCCTCTTCAAACATCGTTACACACAGAGATTTCCATCCACACACAGTGAGGAAGAATAAAAAAACATGCATCTTCTGTGCTTTTCTTGTCTTGGCGTGTCCCAGATCATTAAACGGAGGGAGATACCCACTGGCAAAGTTTGGTTTGATCAGAACTTGTGCCTCATCTTCTGCCAAACCCTATTCTCCACTAATTTGGGGTGCCAGTTTCAATGCTTAAATCCAGTTGTTTTAAACCTAAAATGCCTCTGATAAAATATTATTTGTAGTACATTTTTGTAGACTAATTGTGGAATACTTTGTGGAATACTATGAAAACAATGTATAATTCTTAACCTTCAGTACTGTTAATAGAGGCTGCTCAAACTGTGAGACTCCACTGCTCTATCTACAGGTTAATGCTCTGGCAACCCAGTTTTATTATTATAATGCCTTTTTTTTTTTTTTAAACTGTAACAGTGCAGACTACATACTGTTCCTTTAATAGCATAAATTTTTTGTGTGAGACAGACTTGATATTAATATTCCAAGCCTGATTACAGTTGTGGAGCCACAGTCTAACTTCTCATAAATACAAAATACATTTAAATGATTCATATGAAACAAGGTGAGCAGTCAAATTCGACTTTGAGTCCACGTTCTGCTGCTTTGTATGATTGCCCCTGCAGTCCTGGAGGAACTGTTTTATCATTAACGGTGCTTTATCTGATTTTTACCTTCCACTGTAGTTCATATTAAACAGTTTGCAGGGGTCTCAAGTTATGCCTCACTTACCTTATGCGTTCAGAGCATCCTAATTATTCACGACGATGAGCTTCTAAGCGCTTTTCACAGCTTCTAAAGACCAGAGCGGAGTCACGGTAATGTTTACAACAACCGGCATGCTAACAACGCACTTGTTGATTGACAATAAACACTATATAATTAGATACAAACAGCACAGACATCCATACAGAGGCAAAACAAAAATAAGATTCAGTTTCTATTTGCATTCCAATCCCACAAATTAAAAACAACAATAAAATTCACCCAAAAAAAAGAAATGTGTAGGCTTTAATAGTAACTCTGGCTAGACTTTTTTGCCTCATTACAAGTCCTTACATTTCATGCTTAGTGACATATGTTTCACCTTTGACATGAGAGTTGCCAAGACCCGACAAATGTTCAATCTACTGTCGAACAATCCCCCAGACACCAGCTATACCTATCCTTCTATTTACCAGAAAAATAAAATCCAGGTGGGATTTGAAACTTGTAAAAGAACTGCTAAAACTAGTACCAAAACTAGATACTCATTTGAGCAAGTGGCGATAGTAAAAAAGTCATATTCACTGGACAGAAATGAGCCTATAAAGTGCTTAAAAAATACTTTTGGGAGCTGTATCAGAAGAAAGCCTCATACCCCCATGGACCACTATCGAAAGAGAGATTACACAGATATAAGACCACATGGTAAAATAAAAGAAAGTACTGTGATTTCAAGTAGAACATCACAAATCTGAATATTACACCACGTGAAACAAAAATGGGAAAAGGAGAAACATCTAACCATATCTGATCAGGAATGGGAACGCCTGCGAGATACAATAGAAAACTACTAACTCAATAATATGGAGGGAGTTTTGTTGGAAGAATTTAGTTCGTTTTTCAAAACAGCAGTCCAGGAAAGACATTACACCAAATCATCAAAGTGTTGGATGCAATGTGGTAGACTGGAGAACCATTGCCATATATTTTGGACATGTCTTCATATTGTTCCACTTTGGAGGGAAATTCACAAATCCTTAGAAACTGTGTTCTGTATTGATGGACCATTTCCTCTTAAAGCAAAGTATCTAGGTCTCCTGAAGGGTGAAAATGTGACATATAAAGTTAAAGAGTACAGGTGCTAGGAAAGCTATAACCAGGAAGTGACTTAAAGGGGAACTCCGGCATGTTTGAAGCTAAAGTCCATTGCTAGAGGTGGTCGAATATTGTCAGAAGCCAAAAACCAGCACAGATCAGTGTTGCCTCGGCGCAGATCTCGCTGTGGTCAGTCTGTCAAGGTAACAAACTAGTGTAGTGAATTGGGAAAGTTCTTAACTTCCACGTAAAACGCTTTGCTTCACACTTCAATTCAATTCAATTTATTTTGTAGCGCCCAAAATCGCAACAACAGTAGCCTCTAAGGGCTAACACTGAAGAAGCTTAACACCACTTTAACCCATCTTACAACAGCCACGAGTCTAACAAACAAAACGCTCTTCCTGGCTCACTCACTAGACGTTTGGAAACGTTATAAAACAACTTTATAAGCAGCCTTAGCATTACCTTAAAGCGCTATATAAATAAAATGTATTATTATTATTATTATTATTATTATTACCTTCATTGATTTCCCACTGTGCATGTGAAAGCCCAAAAGACTCAACTGCTGACTCCAGTGGCGATGAGCAGCTCCAGCCGCCAGAAGCAACAAGTGCGGATCGACTACTGATGGTGAAGAAGAAGAGAAACTGAAAGTTGTTGAAAGAAAAGGGTTCGGGAATATATATTTTTTTGTGTTTTCAAAAATTCACTCGTAAATAAATGGGATTAAAAACGACATCGGCGATCGAGTCTTTTGGGCTTTCGCATGCACAGTGGGAAATCCACAAAGGTAAGGCTAAGGCTGCTTATAAAGTTTCTTTATAATGTTTCCAGACACTAATGAGTGAGCCAGGCAGAGCGTTTTGTTTGTTAGACTCGTGGAAGTTAAGAACTTGCCCAATTCACTACACTAGTTTGTTACCTTGACAGACTCAATACCACAGCAAGATCTCCGCTTAGGCAACACTGATCTGTGCTGTTTTTTGGCTTCTGACAATATTCGACCACCTCTAGCAATGGACTTTAGATTCAAACATGCCGGAGTTCCCCTTTAATTCACAAATACCAACAGTGGATGAATAGTTTGATATTGTTTATGATATTTTTTTTAAGATGGAGAGAATTACTTTTAGTATAAGACTGCAACCAGAAACATTTAAGAGCAACTGGAAACGGTGGACTGAATTTATCAAAACTGTAAGACCAGATTTTGTTTGACCCTTTACTTAGTTTTTCTTGCAGTGGGTTGTAATAACTATTCATGTCTCGCATCATCCATCAAAGTCACATCCCACATATTGTATTTGTCTTTTTCATAACACTTAAAACATAAAAAATAAAGAATTACAAGTACTGAGTATCGAGTCTGTTTCTTAGTATCAAAATCAAGTTGTAAATGTTAGTATCTTTTAGGAAAAACAAGCCCTCTTAAAAAGCCCTCTTAACTCACAATGATATATAAACCCTGCATTGTCCTCCTCCAGGTGAGCATGCCCAGTTACGTCTGCGGATCGGCTCCCTCTCCAGTGGGATCTACCAGGTTCCCATCATCATCACGGACTCTGGAAACCTGCCCATGTCCAACACGTCCTACCTGCGGGTGAAGGTGTGCCAGTGCGATCACCATGGCGACTGCGTGGACATGGAGAGGATCATCGCCGCGGGGCTGGGGACCGGAGCCATCATCGCCATCCTCATCTGCATCATCATTCTGCTGGGTGAGTCCGGGTTGGTGGGGTTAGAATGAATGTAGAAATCTGGGAATAGCAGCGTGAGCGTATGATGGATGGTATGGGTGATAATTGCGCTTTCATTTTTCCCATGGACTTTAAAAAAAAATTTGAATATTAATGGCACTGAAACAGATTTTTACTGACTTAAACATTCGAATAACAGGCCTAGTGCATTTTAAATGGTTTATCCTGGTCCAGAGTCATTCCTCTCTTACCTTATGTATTCACCATGATGAGTTTATAAGCACAGTTCACAACCTTCAGAGACACGTGTGAGGTTTTGCCCGTAGACTATTATAATGGTTTATAATTACATGAAGACAGCATGCAACAGACTTTTTTGACCTGAAGAGCAGCTTAAAGAATATTTCTGTAATGGGGCAACACAAATTGTATTAATATATATGTAAAATGTCCATAACACAGTCTAAAAAACAAAATTAAAATGTAAAATTCCACAAAATGTAATGTAATATAGTGTTGTAATAGCTTTCAGGTTTTTTGTTTTGTTTTTTGTTTTATCTAGTCCCAGTGGTCATTCATTCAAACATTTAATACAATTTTCTTCTGGAAAGTCTAAGGGAAAAATTAAGCAAGAATTTAATGGAACCAAGTGGTGGGTGGTCAGCGTTGAGCTACAGAGATCGTTTAATGAGAAAATATTTGCCTCCCCAAGTACTGTCTTTAAGGACCAATTTAAATCACTATCTTGTTTTCCTGATTTATTTCAAATATCAAAGTGGAGCAGTGGAACATGCTGTCAGAGTTAAAGCAGATACAGTATATTGTGTCAGATTGACTTTTGGCGCTTTTAACTGTGAATCATCAATAACTAAGTCAAAGCTGGATTTGAGTGACTCATGTGTTCAACAGTGCCTCACGGCTCTTCTAGCACAAATGTTAAAAAAATCAGTAATACACAGTTTAATGCCACTTCGAACGTCATCACAACAAGGCGCTGAGGTTGTCATGGTGACGTTTATAGTGGCATTAGATAAGGAAAAAAATACCAAAAATAGCATAATACGTCTTTCTTAAGGTGTGGTACCATACATCTTAACACTGCTCGTGAATATCCAACAGGAAACAGAAGGTTGAAACCATCCTTTAGAACATTCTAGTTAGTTTATTCCGTTTTGTGGAAGATTACGGCCAAACAAACAGAGCAACAGAGTCAGATCTGTGGCGATGCAAGCCCACTCAGAATAAAGACACATGTTTTTCAGTGCAATAAACAGTAACTAATTGAGAAAAAAATATATTGAGATTAGTGCTGTCAAATGATTCATTTTTTAAATCAGATTAATCACACTTTAGAATTTTGATTAATCCCGATTAATCGTAGTTAATTATTCTTTAAAAAAGACCAAAATATTATTGCTAATTGCTAATAATTATTGCTGCTTGGCTTGTTGTTGGTGTACATACAAGTAACGTCGTTGCTGCCGCTGAATCAAACACGTACTTTGCTTTAAGATGGTATTTTAAACTTGTTGTGCTTCTGTGGAAAGAGAGTTCATCGTTGCAATATCTGCAAACTACCTTAGTTTTATCTAAAGTTGTGTATGGATAGACCTGCTCACTGACCTGGTATCGATAACGATATCGACACTACGGGTTTAAGTATCTGGCAAGATTGAAAGTAGCATTTATTTCCTTAAAACAAAAATAAAATAAGGCAAAACTACTAATACAAATTCAAACATTATCAGATCTTTTGGGCTGGATACGACCTATAAATACTCTTATTACACATCTAACCAGGATATCAACTGAACTGATATTTGAAAGCCGATATCCAATCCGGTAAAAGTTACAGACCGTGGATTTACCCAACAAAACAACATTAGTTTGTAGCTCAACCTATGACGAGCACTATCATTTTACAAACAGTCTGTTGTGGAAAAGACTATCAAGTGACTTAGCGTATTTCCATATTAAAACAACTACCCCTGTACTAACCATACTCTTGTGTAGGAGAGCTTTGCCTTTTGTTTCAGGGACAAACACACACACACAGATTATATCACATTGGATTTGCTTTGTAAATAGACTAGCCGCTCTCATTTGCCTGTGCAGCCTCCAGTGTCCGTCATGGCTTTGTTTGGTGAGGCAGAGGTTTACCGTGGCTCCACTCCCAGCATTTAATCCTCTGTGTCAAAGTCAATGGGGCACTTTTTTGAGAGTTACGGCCTTGTTAACCTGCAACACTCCAGCAGCCCCAACCGCCGCTACTGCACTATCAACACAATGTAGCACGGATCACGGGGCACAGCGACCGGCTAATGGCCAGCTAATGGCGGACAAGGGTGAAGAGAACGTGCTGCGCTTTTGGGAGGAAGACTCGCTTTTTTTGGCGAATAGAGTCGTGCTGGTGTTTTCAGTAGTTCCGCAGATGTTTTATTGATGTGTATGTTGTTATTTGCGAACACGGAATATTGTATGGAAATGAAAATATAAAAATAGTTGCGAAATAACTACATCAAAAGTAATCAGTTATGACTAAAACGATGGCTAAAAGTGTAGATTATTTCGATTGCTGACGATGATGATCTTTATTTGATTTGATTTTATTAAGTCCAGTGAAAAATTTAAAAAAACTAATGCTGATTTGATAATCTTACAAATTGGACTTGATTAAAACTTAACATTATTTGATTTACTCTTGTACCTGGCCAGCCGAGACCGTTTTGTCAAAGCTTTACAAAGACGTGTGCATCTGGAGCTTATCCTGTCTCCTTGTTTTCAGAGGGCATGATTGACAGGCCGATTAACCAATCAGAGAGACATATGCTTGTTCTTGTCAAAACAAACATGGCGGTGTAAAAAAGGGGAAAAAATAACACTGAGGAGCGTGAAACAGTGCACATTTCTGCTGAATCAACAATCAAAGCACCAAACTCTTACTTATAGCTCTGGAAAAAATAAGAGCCCACAGCAAAATGATCAGTTTGTCTGATTTTCCTACTTATAGGTTTGTGTTTGAGTAAAATTAACATTTTTTGCTTCATTCAATAAACTATTGACAATGTTTCTCCCAAATTCCAAATAAAAATATAGTCATTTAGAGCATTTATTTGCAGAAAATGACAAATGGTCAAAATAACAAAAAAGATTAAATGTTTTCAGACCTCAAATAATGCAAAAAAAAAAAAAAAGATCAAATTAATTTTAAAACAACACAATACTCATGTTTTAACTTAGGAAGAGTTCAGAAATCAGTAGTGTAGTTGGTGGAAAACCCCCAATTTTAATCACAATGGGTTTTCTCCTGGTTCGGGTGATCATCAGTCCCTCTTTAAGCAGAATGAAGTGTGTTTGTGTTGAATTTAACAGACGCTGGAATGGAACGGCCGCCACACATGTAGAGATGATGCTGATTCAAAAAAAAAAAATGCAGTGGTCTCTAATTTTTTTTCCAGAACTGTATCTCAGGCAAAAGAAGGTATCTGTTTGTTCTGAATGGTACAAGAATTTTCAAGAGATCTCCTGGATTTGACAGACACGTGATACAAATTAGCAGCTGTGGTTAGACCGCCCAAGTTACAGCGGAGGTTTGTCACGCTCTACGTATGCTCTGATTCCTGACCCTTCTGGATTCGGGGTCCGCCGCCTATTCTGACGTCCCTTCAGTACGACATGTATTTAGACATGCCAGTATTACGACACTTGTTAGTATCGCTATTCCAACACAATGTTTTTAATTTCAACAACTATCAAGTCACACACAAAACTGACACGCACAGTAGCCAACTACATAATGACAAATATTTGACAAAAATAAAAACACGATAAAAGACCAGAGCGTACCAGAGTTGAGTTTCATCTTTAGACAGCGCCAGTCAAATGAAGCTCATTGCGGCTGTGTATTTACAGCCTGTGGTTGCTTGAAACGGAGACGAATGTTTGAATTAACACCAGAGAAACGGTGAAATCCCGAATGAGCCGAGCATCTGAGGACAGAAGAAAAACATGATTCAGACCAACTGAAATTTCACTACATGTCCTACTTGCATACAGAAACATCCTTGTATCCTTGTTGTATCCTCGTACTTTACTATCGCATTAAACCAATCCCGGTGGTATCTAAGCTCCTCCTTCCTCCTTCTGTACAATATGCTGTGTTTTTATTTTATTTATTTCAGTATATTTGACCATGAATTATAACCATTATTATGACCAATATTTCATTTCGTTTTATTCTCAGAAGCAATTCTTCATTTCAGCTATTACATTGTACAGTTATTTGGTTGGCCTATTGTATATCCTGTGGGGCTAAAGTATTCTCTGGCCAAGCACTTTGCACCGGCCCAAGCATCTGATGATACATGGGTTGGGAAGTATAACTGGATATCACATTAATATTCTCGGAAAAGCAGAATGTTTGAAAAATAGTAAAATGCCGCTACTCCAACAATGAAAAAAAAAAGTTGAAGTTGTGGGATGTTTGAAAAATAATGTTTATGCTGTGACTCCGACAATTAGATGTTAATGTCTAATGTCTAATGTGTAATAGCGGCATGTCAGAATGGCAGCGTGTGACCTCTGGATTCTAACAGATGTAGAAAGGACTCTTTGGCTACGTTCAGACTGCAGGGCTTAATGCTCAATTCAGATTTTTTTTTGTGAAATCCAATTTTTTTTGCGAGGTCGTTCACATTTCCAATTAAATGTGACTTGTCTGTGATCTCCAGTGTGAACTTTAAACGCCCCAAAAGTGTCCTGGATGCGCATTGGAGGACACGACGACGTCACATGGAGCAAGTGTGCTCAGTGTTTACAGAAGTCGCCTAAACATGTACGATAGCATTGAGCACCTGGAGATTTTAAAATTGCTGTTGTATCACTCTCACAGGTGGAAACACATCTTTGGCCTATTTCAGTGAGCAAACATGTCAGCGTTGGGCTGTTTCGGTTTGCAGCAAGTGCTTGTTACAGCACAAGAGCTGTCCTCTCGCTGCTTGATGATGTGTAAGTCGGATGAATACGACGTGGCCGTTCAGACTGAAGGATATGTATCAGTTTTAGGTCCACATATCCAAGTGACCTGGGTCGCATTTGAAAAAATCGGATCTGTTTCATTCAAGCTGTCATGAAAAGATCAGATTTGGGTCATTTCAGGCTGCAGTCTGAACATAGCCATAGACTATACTAGAGCTATAAAATAACATTGGTAGTAATTAAGGCCCTGTTTACATGTACACAGATATTTTTAAAAACAAATATTTCCCTTTCTCCGTTTTTCAAAATAACATCGTCCACACAGCATCAAGTTTCAGTTTACATGAACCTGCATAAATTCGCCGTCGAGCGATGATGGTCGTCTCACCCTCGTTGTAAGGACGCAGCAAGTCAGAGAGTAACAGCAGTGATGACCGTGACATCCTAAAATTTTCACGTCACTCCTCCAGGACGACCACTTCATTTTATACGGAGAATAGAAAATAGAAAATTGCTGACCTCCGAGCCTCATTCGTCTCTTTTCATCGATATGATCCATCAGCTGTCCAAATGCAAACACAGGACAAGTGTTTGCACCAGAAGTAACGCGACTGCTGCTCTGATGCCTCCATGATCATCACCATAGAAAAACATTAACACTGGTCACACACACTAAAACGCCGTTTATGTCACTTTACACACAAATGCGAAACCATAGTTTTCCAAAATCTCCACTTTTGCCGGAGTTTTTAGAAAGATTCGTTTTCAGAGGCGAATTCGCAGTTTGCGTGTAAAAGATGGGTACAAATGAAGGGAAATTTCTCAGTTTTTAAAAATATCCGTGTACGTGTAAACGGGGCCTAAAATGTGTGAATGTGTGAGACATAAAAAGTACGATAATCAAAATGAGATCAAATTTGACCTATTTTTTTTTACATTTAGTAAAGTAAAGTAAATAACTAGATTCTTAATGACATAATACTATCTTGATTTTTAAAGTCTCTATGCATTGACCTTCTGGAACAACTTTCTTTCTCCTTTAGTTCCGTATAATGTTTAAATGGATTTCCCTTGTACCTCATATAGAAGTCCATTGTCCCCAACTATTAATAACTCAAGATACCCCCCCATCTTAAACAGACTTACCGTAATACCACGCAACGTTAATATTACATCACCTCTCCTCCTTTCTGCTCGGATTGCCTCTTAATTCATATCATTAAAACATCTAAAACCGCATTGCTTTAGCACCGCTGCCTTCGCGATCCAACCAACCTATTACGCCAGCCGCCATTTTTCAACTCAAACACGCCGTAAACAAGCCCGACTTTTCAAAGGGCCGAACGGGGCGAGGGAAACGTCTGGGGTGATTCAACTCTTACATCATCCGAACATCGCGCCGATCAGAGGAGAGGGCGACGCAGAGGGCCCTACCTGATGGGTGCTTTGGGGAGAACCACTTGAGCTTTGATTTGGGTAATGGGAGGGAGCGGAGTGGACTGATCCCGGAGCTGTATGTGGTACGGAGAGAGATCAGTGGGTGTGAAAAAGAGAGAGAAAAACGAGTTCTGAAATGACAAGATGTTTTTATGGAGGAGAGATGGAGGCGTTGGAGGTGTTGGGTTTCGGGGCAGTGCGGAGTGTGATGGTGGATGCAGGCTGCCTGTTACGTGCTTTCTGCAATCGCTTTATGTTCAGTCGATACTGTAGGTAGTAGTAGATTTTAAAACTTCTATCAGGTTATTCATCTTGTTTTCAGCTTTATTATCTACTTCCTGTAGTTCTGAAGTGGTTGTATAATCTTAAAAATTGTCACCTATATTTCTTCCATGACTCAACTAGTCAGAAAATCTAGATAAACGTACTTAAAACAAGTTTATGATTAGTATGAATGGACTAAAATGTCATGTAAGGCTGATTTCAAGTACTAATATCTAGAATTTAGCATCTTTGAATTCATTATCAAGCCTTTCAGACTAATCATAAACTTGTTTTAAGTATGTTTATTTAGAATTTAGCAGAATTTAAAGAATTTTGCCTAGAATTTGACATCTGAGAACTTATTATCAGGCCATGAGCACTAATCATAAGTTGCTTTTAAGTATGTTTATCTCAAACTTAGCATCCATAAACTTATTTCCAGTCCATGAACAGTAGTTTATTTGAAGAGAACTTGTCAAGCAAAATGATCTTGCTGCATGGACAGATAATTTCACTACTTTTAAGCCATTTTCTGATAGATTTAAGTGTTAATATCTTACATTTTGGCCAAGCATTTTTGCAGAGGAGAATGTAATGTACGTAATGTAAAATGTACTGGTGGCACGGTTATCTGGAGAAGTTGTTTCACTGTTAATAAGAAATGTGTGGTTTAGTAAAGACATGTCCTGTCCACTGGTCCATGAAATAAAGGGGTCGTGGCTTGATGCTTGCAAAGACTCTCACAATGATTATGATTTCATGCAAAAGCGAATATACACAGAAATATGAGTAAACAGAATCGTGAAAGAGAAAAAAGCTGTTTAAACTGTCCAATCACTCCCAAAACTCCAGCTATTTTGCTCCATACGATGTGCACACAAATCCTTATATTTAAATCTGCCTACTAAGACACTAGCAATGTATTAATGAATGAAACGACAAAATACCCTACTGTTGATTTCAAGAATAAAGTAGAAAACAGAAATTATAAAAGTATTTTAGCGATACTATATTGACGAGAAATTAGTCTCTCTAAAACATTTTGGAGTGGCTGTTTTACAAAAAAAAGAAAGTAACCCTTACCACATTCCATTATCAGATCAGAGAACATTACACTCACAGTGCACCCGAGGCAAAACAATTATAACGCCAGACTATCGACGTAAATGTCTGTGTCCATAGAATCATTTTAGAAGTAAAACCAACCATTGCATTTGAAGGATTTATGTCTGAGCAGCAGCAGCGAGTATATATATATGAGAAAATAGTCCCTCAACAGTTTAGTTTTATTTCAAACATTCTATCAACACAGACATTCACATTGACAGTCTGGCATAATAACTGTTTTGCTTCGGGTGCTTTGTGGACTGGGTAAGACTTTTTTTTTTTAGTGGCAGGACAACTATGGCCATTGACATGCGCTAGCCTAGCACCAGCAACCTCTGCAAATACAAGGACTGGACTTTAACAACTCCAAATCAGAGGTGGACAGTAATCGGTTACATTTAGTGATTTATTTGAAAAGTTGTGGTTCCTGTGAGTAAGTTTACAAGTGACAATATGACATGATTTGAACATTTGTGTTTCTTGCAGCTCCTTCAGATATAATGCAGTTTTTTGTAATTTTTGTGTATACCAGATTTTGTACGTTATTCCTTCAAATTACATTAACTTCACATTATAAATCAGACGTTACGACAGTTACTCTTTACTCTTACTTGATTTGCAGTTTTCTCCCCTTTAGTCTGGTCCACTACTTTGTACCTCTACTTGAGTAATATTATTTTGAAGTAACACTACTCTGTTTTATTTCACCGTGTTCTTGGGTCAGCTCCTGCTTTTATCAACGGACTAACTGCAGCGTCTGTGTACAGCTCCACTCACACCCGAGCTCTGACAGACCATTTTTCACAGCCTCTCCTGAGTCTACATTGTCCTCACTTAGTCTCTCCTCGCTTCTGTGTTTGTCATTGGCCAAAATAAAACATTTCACATCAACTCAGTCACACAAATAATAAAAAATGCCAAAAAAGATTCACTAATTTACAGATGTGTTACATAATTGATTGTGTACCATTTGGTTTTGGTCTAAAATAAAGTGGTCATTATGGGGAGATTTTTACTGTCTTAAAAACACGAAAAATAGAAGTAGTTAATTTGAAGTGGTTTGTAGTGTAGTTATTCCTCCCTTTGCTTATGCATTCTTAGCAACAGCAACTAGCATGCTAACAGCGCATAAGCATTACTTTCTGGTTCACAGAAAATAAAACGTTTTATAGTTAGTTTTAGATTGCACATGGCTTTGTATAAATACAGTGGTGGATAAAGTACCGTATCTTTCGGACTATAAGTCGCTCCGGAGTATAAGTCGCACCAGCCAAAAAATGCACAATGAAGAAGAAAAAAGGGGGCTTCCGGTGACGTCACGATGCGAGGAAGAAGCTAGAGACAAGGCTCCGTCAGTAAAACTGATAAAGTTATGACAACTGCATATATTTAAGACCTTCAGACAAGAAAACTACTTTTGAATAAGATGACCTCTTCCTCAAGAACCAGAGGACAAACAAAACACGGGATCTTGAAAGAAACAGGCGAAAAGTCATCGGACTCGGAGAGCGTTAGCTTACACGCTACTAGCCACTGGCGCCAAGCGCCCGGCGAGCGGAGATATCGCTGATAGAGGAAATGAGAAACTCGAAGAAAATACTCTGGGGCATAGACAAACCACGCAGACTTTGGGCGCTTGGAGAAGTCTGTGACAGATATTAAGAACAGCTCGGTGACCATCAGCGGAGGATCCTGAGCTCGAGGGCAGAGTGAAGCGTGGTGGAGGATGCCGGAAGGGAGACAGGATCGGGTGCTCTGGTACCTGCTCCAGCGTGATAAACAACTTTCAGCTGTGTGTGACGATCTACAAAACAGACTGAGACGGAACAACATTCGAATATTTCAAATACCGGAGGGGATGAAGCAAGGGACATGAGTCGTGTTTGTGAAAAGCCTGCTGCCCAAAGTTCTGAAGCTGCCACCAGACTTGGACATTAAAATCGAAAGGGCACACCGCTCGCTTCAGTCTAGACCGACAAGCCCGCGGCTCCCAAGATCAATTATCGTGAGGTTCCTCGATGCAGCGGTAAAGGATATCGTTTGCAGCAAGCGTGGAGACAAGGGCAAGTGATGTTTCAAGACAGGAGGATATTCTTCGACCAGATTATTCTCCCGAGTTACAAGGAAGCGAGCTAAAGTCTACGCTGTCATCAAACAGTTAAAGCAGAAAAGGCATGCAGGCAAAGTGCCTGTACCCAGCGCCTGAAGCTAAGGATGGACTCGGGAGAAAAACTTTCCACGCTGACGGCGCTGCCACAACTCTGAGGGAGTTGGGGTGCAGGTGCAGTGTGGAAGGAGCTCATCGAGGAAACACTGGCAGAAGGATGGAACATCAGCTCGAGAGAACAGAAACAACATGCTGGCAACTCGACCTGAAGGCCATGATGGAGGAGGGAAACTGATAGTCTAAACAAGGTAAATTATGATTCAAATATCTGAGGAATTGAACTGAGGCCAAGATTAAAATTAATAGAAGATGAAGAGACTGAAGGCTACTGAAAGATTAAAAGTTTAAGTTGACAAAAAAGGCTATTTCAACAAAGAAAATACTGACGGGGGACTCTTTGTTATGAGTGATTTACACTCACTAAGACCTTTTCTACATGTTTATGTAACATTGGTCATTTTTGCACAATTTGTGCCATTTCCCACAGAGAGATTAGGTCACCACTCTCTGTCCCATAACCATCGGGAGTTGGACGCGGATAATACTTGTTGTCTGTGTCTGATTGGTAATATGGAAGTTCTGTTTTGTGTTTGTACTGTTCTTATTTTGTTCCTCCTGAGACAAGTGGTAAATTTTATTTCCTCTAATCTTAAATGTCAAAAGTTAAGTTATTTTTACAGTTTAATCAATAGAAATAAGGGGTCAGTGTCATGCTATGTGAAACAATCTATACATAAAGATGACATTATTTAATTTTATTACTTACAATGTAAAGGGAATTAACCACCCAGTCAAAAAGAAAAAAGATATTGGGACAACTGAAGAAAATGCATTCGGTGGCCATAATTCAAGAAACACACCTTATAGAGATAGAACATCAAAAACTAAAGCGAGAATGGAGTTGACCAAGTCTACAGTAGCTCATATGGTAACCACAAAAAAGAGGTGTTGCTATACTGTTTAGCAAATCAGTATGCTTTAACTGTGAAAAAAGTTTGTCAGGACACAGAAGGTCGTTATGTTATGGTTATAGGGACGATGGCTGGAGTTAAAATCACTATCTTGAACGTTTATGCACCTAATGAGGATTGCCCATATTTTTCAAAAAACTTGCCCACCTGGTAGCAGAAAACAAGCAGGAGTATTTTTTCTTATGGGTGGGGACTTTAACTGTGTACTAAATAACAGATTAGATAAATTACCAATATCACCAAATCCTCCAACCAGAATGTCAAAAGTTTACTGAATATGATGAATGAATTGGGTTTAGCGGATGCATGGCGCCATCTACATTCAAATGAGAGAGACTTCACCTTTATGTCACAGGTACATGGAAGTTACTCACGTCTGGATTATTTTTAATTTCCAAAAAAGCATACCGGGTTAAAAACTGTGTAATTGAGCCAATGACCATTTCAGACCATAGCCCAGTAACATTGGAATTTGATATGGGGTTTGAGCCATGTAGGAAGTATTGGAGAATTAATGTTTCACTATTGACAGATGTTAGTACTAGAGAAGAAATAAGGTCAGCTATACTTGATTACTTTGCTCTGAATGATAATGAAATGGTTTCCCCCCATCGGTGTTATGGGATGCAGGAAAAGCCACAATACATTAGGAAGATAATATCCATAGGATCAAGACTAAAAAAGAAAGACTTCAAAAACAAATAGAATTAGAAAGGGAAATAAAGAATTAGAAACTGAACATAAACAAAAGCGGGAAAACAGGAAATTGCTTGATAAACTTAAAGAAAACAGGACCAAACTAGATGAGATACTCACATACAAGGCAGAGGGTGCCTTAAGATTCATTGATAGGAAATATTATGAACAGGAAATAAGGCCAGTAAGTTATTATCATTTCAACTACAAAAGGCACAAGCCAGTCGTATCATTCAAAAATTAAACAACCCAATTCTAATACAGTTGAAACTAGCCCGAAAACAATATCAGATTCTTTTGCTAAATACTACGAACAACTATATAGAGGTCAAATTCAAGAATCAAAGAAGGAAAAAATAAAAAACTTCTTCAAAAATCTTAAATTGGACAAGCTGACTGTTGATGAAGCTTCATCACTAATAAAACCAATTCAAGAAAAAGAAGTTAAAGAAACTATTCTAAAACTGAAAAACAATAAATCTCCAGGGATGGATGGATTTTCTGGAGAATACTATAAGATATTTGTTGATAACCTAAGCCCTACTTTGTGTAAACTATATAATTATGTGCTAAATTCAGGGAATCCTCCAGAGTCTTGGTCAGAGGCAATCATCACAGTTCTGTATAAGGAAGGGAAAGACCCATTACAATGCTCCAGCTATCGTCCTATAAGTCTTTTGTGTGTGGATTACAAAATACCTAACAACCATATTGGCAAACAGAATCCAAAAGTATATTAAAAAAGTTGATAAAACCAGATCAGACAGGGTTCATTTCAGGCGCCATGGGACAAATAATATTAGGAGGGCATTAAATTTACAGTCACTTATGGCAAAGGATAATCAACGTCAATGCTTCTCAGCCTAGATGCTGAAAGCATTTGACCAAATGAACTAGAAATTCTTAGAACAAACACTAATTGAGATGGGCTTTGAGGAAAAATTTACTGGAGTGGTTTCGACTATTATACAAGAATCCCAAGTCAAAAATTAGAGTTAACGGGCACTGTTCTGAATTTTTTGCTATAGAGAGAGGAGTGAGACAGGGCGATTCCCTGTCCCCATCCTCTTTGCTCTCAAGCATTGTCAGGCCACTGGCAGAGAGCCATGCGACAGGATGTTCAGATAGAAGGGGTGGAGGATGGTGGGGAGAGTTCATAAAATTTCCCTTTTTGCAGGCGACATCCTACTTTTCATAAAACATCCTCTCACTTGAACCTCGACTCATGCAGTGTCTGAAAGATTATGGAGACATTTCAGGATACAAAATCAACCCAAAAAATCAGAAGCAATGATGATATCAGGTGTGTGGCCAGGGCAACTGGATGAACTGGTGTCATTTCACTGGTCTAAACAAGGATTTAAGTATTTGGGGATTGTTATAACACAGAAACAACTAAACTTTTTGATGCAAACTATAATAAACTAATTAAACAAATTAGGAAGGACCTGACTAAGCTGGGATGTTCTCCCCTCTCTCTGTTTGGAAGAATTGAAACCATAAGGATGAATCTGCTTCCTCGTCTCCTCTTTTTATTTCAGGCGCTGCCCATAAGAGTTCCAAATTCCATTTTTAACATGTTAAACAAGTTAATTTACGCAGTTCATATGGCAACATAAGAGACCCAGAATTAAACTGAAGACTCTCCATTTGGCTAAAAATAAAGGAGGTTTGGCTCTCCCAAATTTGAAATTATATTGCTGGGCTGCTCAACTTGTAGCAATTGTGACATGGATCAGTGGTGACGAGGCGTAAAGTGGATTCAAATTGAGCAGAGTGAAGTCACAGATGTATCGTTAGCTGCACTACCTTTCATAGACTCAAAATGTCTCTCAATAAAATGAAAGATTGGAAATATATGGATAAAACATACTATAAAGGTTTGGTCAGAAATAAAAAAATGCTACAAGAGACTGGGTCAATGTCTCGGGTTATGCCCATTATGGAAACCAGAATTTCCACCTTCAATATGTGATTATGGTTTTAGGAGATGGGTAGCCAAAGGCCTCATTTGTTATAATCAGCTATTCACAGAAACATACTTAAAATCCTTTTCACAATTACAGGAACAGTTTGATCTTCCCTAAAAAGATTTTTATAGATATTTACAAATTAGGCACATTATATTGCAAACCACAAGGAAAAAAGACAGAATTGCTAAAAATCCAAATAGTATAGAACAGTATTTCATCACAATTTTAGAAAGACATCTACCTTTAGGTAAACACATCTCCCACCTATATAAAAAGACTATCATCACATTCCTCATAATACTTATAATATAAAGGAAAAATGGGAACTGGAGTCTAATACCATCATAGAAGATGAACACTGGGATAAACTTTGTAATAACAGTCATAAGGTATGAGCAGCCAGCAGTGGAAAGAGTTTGATTGGAAGCTAAAAATTAGATGCTTTCATACTCCATTGGATTGTTCAAAATTTGTTAAAGATCCTTCAACAGCTTTGTGTTGGAGACAATCACAGATAAAATAGGGGACCATACACACATTCTGGGACTGTCAGTAGTGGTAGGATATTGGAAAAACATCAAAGAAGAGATAGGAAAAATAATGAAAAAGAAATTCCTTCGGACGATCTGTTCTATTTGCTGGGTGTTATACCTGTTGACATCTTCAATGCTGACCAAAGGTATATTTTACGTATCCTGTTACTGATTGCCAAGAAAATAGTAACCACAAATTGGAAACAGGTTAAATCACCAACAATAGCTGAGTGGAAAGAGAGACTGAAAAAGGTGTACTGGATGGAAAAGATGACTGCATCGTTACAAATTAAAATGGATCTCTTTAATCAAAGGTGGAATATGGTCATGGAATACTTAGCTCTATAATTGTTTGCTGTGTCAAGGTTAATGGACGTGTACACTGATCAAATATAAATATGTTAACTATATTTATTATTGATTTAACTTTGTATTTATTTTTATTCCTATGTTTGAACCACTTGTCTCGGGCACTGTTGTGTTCAATGAAAAATTCTAAATAAAAAGTTCAAAAAAAAAAAAAAAAAACATATATAAGTCACACCGTATTTTGGGGGGAAATTTATTTGATCAAACACCAGGAACAGACATTTCATCTTGAAGGGGAAGTTATAGTAATAACAACAGAACAGAGAACAACAGGCTGAACATGTGTCTGGTGTGTTCACGTCACATATGAACAGTTATTCAGAAAACTACAGTAGAAACAACAGAACATAACAAGTTTACCAAACTCTCCATCTCACTCCAAATCATTAAATCCATTGAACTCTTCATCATCAGTGTCACTTCTGAGCAACTCTGCCAACTCTACCTAAATCCAGCTTTTTGTTTTCTTCATTGCAGTTCGAGTTTCCTCCACTTTTCTCCAGTCAAACACAAGTTTCTCGCTCACTCCAAACTTTCTTTCTGCTGCTCGATTGGTCCTCGCTGCCACCGCTTTGCATACGTTTCTGTTACTCCGCTCAATATATAAACTGAGTTATAATGTGTTTATGCAGCATCTCGCACATTTGTTTACGTTTTACAGAACAAAACTTAAAGCCGCATGGCTCTTTGCATATAGTGATAAAAACAGCTGGTGCACTGATGCAGTGAACTTCTGTCGGACTAAAGAACCAGATTCAGTGGATTATTCACTGTCTGCCCAAAAAAAAGTCACCACCTGGATTTAACTAAGCAAACAGGCCCGAGGTGCTGCAGGTGGTGAAGTGACAGTGGTGCAGGAGGAAGAGCATAATCGGTAGCAGATACTGGTACACAAGCCTAGGGCGCCCTCTTGTGGCTGTCCATGTGAAAATAACAATCATAAATGTGAGATTATATCTTGCTGGTCGAAATGCATTGGCGTCCTTCGATGCAATAAAGGACTTTGAATATATTCAGTCGGTGCCTCGGGTTTGTACCTTGCGTATGTTTACATTTATGTTTAGATGTGAACCGAAATGTTTCATACATAAGTCGCACCTGAGTATAAGCAGGAACCACCCAAACCATGAAAAGAACTTGTTACTTAATAGATACAGGGGCAAATGATAACTCGAGTAAAAGTAAAAGTATCACAATCAAAATCACAAAAAGCAATGCTATTGAAGTACTTAAAGAATAAAAAGTAAAACTATTTTGTGGGAATTTTTACAATAATAAGCATCAAATGTAGGGATTTTGATCAAGAATGTGTCAGATTTTCAGTGATTAAATTGATTTCTTGATGTTTCTAGCTGTTTTTGTGTTTTCGTGCATTCGGTTTGATCAAAGTCGAAACATTAACTCAAATTAAATGTACTAAAAATAAGTCTCCTCCGTGTCAGCAGCTCTCAAACCAAAAAGAAAAGTATTTTTTACTTTTTAGTCCAGATCTCAAATGTCATGGACTTATACATGCTCTCAAATGTAGTGAAGTCAAAGTAAAAGTGCCCATTATAAACATGACTTGGATAAAGTACAGATAGCTAAAAATTGTACTTAAGTATTGTACTTTTACTTTTGTACTTTGTTACCTTACGCCATTGTATAAATAAAAGTTCATTCTGAGATTTTCTGGGATAACTATGAACAGTAATCATTTTTTATATCAATTTTTATGTGTTTTAGTATCGGGGCTGATCTTAAGATACCAGTATCGGATCGGTACATCCCTAATATCTGTAGTTGGGCGAGACCGATTTGCTTTTATTACATGAAAAACTCTAAACTCACAATTTGAATGGCTGCAGATACCAACTCACATCATTTAGTAAAAGTTGTAAAATGTCTTCTGGAAATTTATAAGATATTTTTATACATCTTGTCTCCATCGGGTCCAATTATGAGTTCAATCTGTATTCCCATAATTAAGACTTGTGCTCTGAAATGCGTATGATTCTTGTATTAGTGTAGCCATTTCTATTTAATCTAATCCCAACTGTGAATGAGAGAAATAAATGAACATAAGTGCAGTTTGAAATTTCATTAAAGCCTTACCTTTTAATGCATCTCTCCGCGGCTGTAAGGTATTTTAGGTTATGTATGCGCATTATAAAGGTGTGAAGGACTCATTTAAACTAAAAAAGTGCATTTGAATGATTCATATATTTTCAAAGATGGAAAATACACAAAGTAGCAGTGAGTTTTCAGACAGCATTCCTCTACCCAATTATGTCATCACTTGTCATCAATTCTGTTCAAAATGCAGCTGCAATTTCACCAGAAAGGCAGTTTTATAACCGTTTAAACACTGATCTGGCTCTTTACAACAAGGGACCACTCGTACACCAGCGCACGCAGATACTGGGGGCGAGGTGGGTTAAGTGTCTTGCCCGAGGACACAATAACAGCATGTCCAGTGATGTTTATGTCGTTAATGTGTTATCATTCATTTTCTTTGTCATACCGTAAATGTTGTGTAATTATTTAAATGCATTTTGGCAATAGGCTATTATCACATCCAACAAGGTCGACAAAGAACATACTCTGTCCATGAAGAATTTATCCACAACTATCAAGGTAAGAAAGACGAAAACTTAAGGCGAACTAATTAAAAGGCAGATTAAAATGAGTTGTCGCTCGCTTTTAAGTTTTCGTCTTTCTTACCTTGATAGTTGTGGATAAATTCTTCATGGACAGAAAATGTTCTTTTTCGACTGCGTGAAGTTGGCCCCCATCAAACTCAAACCTACACAAAAACTGGGTAAATCGTTTGTGCTTTGTTTGTGCTGTTTTGTGCTGCAAAAAGTTTTGTTTGTGCTCCTTTAGTTTTGGAGAAATTAATGATTCTTTTATAGGTCAAAAAGGGGTCAGCCAGCCCCCAGAAAGCTTCAAAATTCACTAAAACAGTCCAAAACTATGTCAATTGTTTGTGCTTCATTTGTGCAGCAAAAAGTTTCATTTGTGCTATTCTGGTTCTTAAGATATTAGGAGTTTTATTTTCGGCCGATGACGTCATCCAACCCCTCAAAATGTTAAACAGCCTCAAAACAGGAAGAAATCTTTGTGCTGTGACAATTTTCATTGGTGCGAGTTTATTTCTAAAATTATCAGTTATTTTTTCTGCGGTAATTATAGGAAGTCATTTCCGCTCAGCAACAAACCTTTTCTATAATTTTCTTCCTGTTTTGAGCTCTATTTCACATTTTGAGGGGCTGGATGACGTCATCGACCGAAAATAAAACTATCATAAATATCTTAAGAACTAGAATTGCACAAACAAAACTATTTGCAGCAGAAAACAGCACAAATGAAGCACAAACGATTGACATAGTTTTTGTGTAGGTTTGTGTTTGATGGGGGGCCAACTTCACAGAGGTAGCCTTAAGTTTTCGTCTTTCTTGCCTTGATAATTGTGGATAAATTCTTTATGGACAGAATATGTTCTTTGTTAAGCTTGTTGGATGAAGATTTGGTGTTGGGGCAGATTTATGAAGCTGGTCAAAAATATGCGACAGTTTTCGACAGGTATTTTGCCATAGAAAAGCATCGATCAGAAGTTGCGTGACTCAACATCGCAGCACTTCCTGCTATTGTGATAATAGCCTATTGTAAACATTATGGTTGCTGGGTACTATACCTTTATGTAGTGTATGTCATATTTGCTGCTTATGTTTAACCAAGAAGTAAGATTATAAACTTTACCAAAATTACAAAACTAGAAAAGACTAGGGAAGACTTTTTTTCGTAAAATTTTAAAGGGCCCATATTACGCTATTTTCAGATCAATGTTATAATGTTGTTTCCTCATCAAACCATCATACCTGGAGTTGTGTTTTGTTTCATTCACACATGTTTAACACACAACCCCAAACCAGTTCTTCTCTCAAACTGAAAACACTCCATTCCACCTTGTGATGTCATGTGGTTATATAGAGGTTTTCAAACTCCACACACCTTCCCTAGAATTATTTGGTTCATTTCAGCTCTGGAATTGCCGAATTCTACTGAACAAATGGTCAAAAGTAGCCACGGCGTGACATCACAAGGTGGAACAGAGCATTTTGAGCTTTGGAGATGTAGACAGACTAATAATGCAGGTTTACTCAATGTGAATGAAACAAACGCGACTCCGGGTATGTTTTTGAGGAGGTAACAACATTCTAACATGATTTAAATCTCATAAGGGTCAATTAAGCGTAATATAGGACGCACTTTAAGCCATAAATATTCCATGAGTTCTGTCCAATCTCAATTTTAACACATTTAGCTCATATATTTACGCACTGTCCACGCCGTTTGCATTTCAAAGCTCCTAACACGGCCTAAAACGTGATGCCGTGTCCTCACCTTCACTCACCATTTGATAACCGCTGTCCCCGAAGCTTATCCCGCCAAATTTAGTATGCAAATGGCGTGCGCGTGGAGAATCGGGGTGGGCCGTGTGGATCTGCGATACGTGTGTTATATATGCAGGAGCGGTGGCGTTTGGCGGTTAGCGTTAGCCCGAAGCGTCCTCTCTTTTCACACACTTTAAAACGGTCTCCTCTTATCTCTTTTCCCACGACGCAGTGCTGGTGCTGGTCTTCGTCATGTGGATGAAGAGGCGAGACAAGGAGAGGCAGGCCAAGCAGCTCCTGATCGACCCCGAGGACGACGTGAGGGATAATATACTGAAGTACGACGAAGAGGGGGGCGGAGAGGAGGACCAGGTATTGTCTTGTTCTGTTCACTCTAACACAACAAAGCAAAAAAATCAAATGTAGCTAAGTTAAGATGACTTGAATTAAAGATTTATCATGATAAGTACATTTCACTTCAAATGATCTATCAGTGGAACAAGACTTTTTGCACTTAATTTAAATTATGAAAATACATCTTGCTACACTTAAGATAAGAAAACCAACAACTCTTTGCACGTAAAATAAAAAATAAAATCTAATGTTGCTTGAATTAAAAACACACTTGTTCTATTGGTAGATTATTGTACTTGTCAACTTGAATTTAATAAAGGAAATTGTGTTTATTTGTTCATTTCATTCATAAAGTATAAAAAGACATGCAAGAAATGAATGAAAAGAAGCAGAAAGAAAAGTCATTTTATGTGATCTGCCCCTTTTCCCCCTTTTCCAGAACGTACATTAACACTGATGGTTACTTTAAAACATTTCAGTACATCAGTACGTTTCATTTCAGTTACAATTACAAATCAGCTGCAAACAGAAATCTTCCTTTTTATGCACAACTACTTAGTTTTCTTTTCATACATACCGTAAAATGCCAAATAATAGTCTGGGTCACTTAACAGACCAGGCGGCAATTTGGGGCCGGCGATTCATTCCTTCTGCCCAAAAATCTTGCTCATCAAAACTGCGAAAATATGGTACTCAGATTCTTTTAACCAGTATGACTATAATTTAGGCGACTTTCTGTACAGATGTAGGTGAGTTACTTTGAAATACTACAACAAACAGATGTTTTTTTCAGCGTGTATACGGTAGTTTATGCAAATGACCCATGTGGTTTTAAGTTTGGTTTCTGTAGGAAAGGAAAATGTACATGTGTGTGTGTGTGTGTGTGTGTGTGTGTGTGTATGTGTGTGTGTATGTGTGTATATGCCTGTATAAGGTGTGGGTGAGTTCACCTTGGGGATTTAACACAAAATAGTGTATATATGCAAATATATATATATGCGCAAATTTGTTTTGAGAGCCCCAGGGTGTAAATTTTGTTTTATTTTGTATTTTTTATGTGTTTTGATTGTGTGTTTTGTTGTGTTTTATGTTTGTTTTGTTGTTTAAGAAAATTACAAAAATTATAAATAAAACAAAAAAAAAGGTTGGTTTCTGTAGAGACAGCTCAAGCGTCAGTATGGTACTCATATTGTTTTAACCAGTATGACGATAATCTAAGCAACTTTCTATACAGATGTAGGCGAGTTCATTTGAAATGTTACAACAAACAGCTGTTTTTTTCAGCACATATACTAGTTTATGCAAATTAGCCATGTGGTTTTAAGTTTGGTTTGTGTAGATACAACTCGAGCATCAGTCCTGCATCTCATTGTTGCAGCACAACTTCTGTTTTCCAGCACATACATTAGACTCGGCGTTTATTTGAAACCGGCAATTATTTATCAAAATATACACCTGCTTAAATGGGACCTGACGATTAATTGGAACCCGGCTCTTATTTTGGTATTTTATGGTACACATTGCACTGGTTTTTATGTGTTTTTTAAATGCCATTATTGTATTTGACCCTTTTATATCTTTGTCGAGACTGTTCCGTAAATGACCTCCTTTCACAGCACTGCTTCGCTCCATAACTTTGGTTCTGAATCTGGGTTTTTTTCAACATGTAGGCTCCTTTTAAATTGTAGTGGCTTGTTCTTAATTTAAGCCATTTTATCTTACCTAGATATTGATTTTTGCAGTGTGCCAAAAGACGTTTTATAAAAAAGAAAAAAAAACTGTTGCTTCATACTATATATATAAATCAAAAGGTCAATTGATGCAAATTTTGAGGCATCCAGGAATAAGATATTGTCGAGAACCAACTGGACTTACTGTTTACTTGAGGAGTTTTTGAAGCTAACGTTTTGTTACCGACCGGGATGCTTCATCAGGGCTTGTGTTGGTTACTGCGACAGATGTAGAGGTGGGTGTTGATGTTTTAGTGATGTTAGTTTGTGTCAAAATGTCAAAAAAATTTAACATTTTCTGCTTTCAACCCATTCTTTATCTAGAAATCCTCAATCATTTTTTTCATATGATTTAAAATGTATAAAAAATCTTGTTTGATGACTTGACTAACTGAAAAAATAATTGCTTTTTATAACAAATCCATACGTTTACGAATTTGGAGGAAGAGGGAATTATCTTAGGGTGACACTCTTGGTTTGGGGCAGTTAATTAAATTGCAAAACAAGTGCGTGATTAAGTTTAAGAATCGTTCTGCGCTCGGCCCATTCATTAGTTTATTCAAGTCAGTATAGACACATTTTCTTTGAGTTTTGGTCTTTTTTTTTGTTCTTACTGTTGACAGGGATCAGATTGGTCAAAAATGGGGAGACCTGGGACATTTTTTGTGTAAAACTGGGACAAATCAGTGGTTTTGGATAAATCTGTTGGAACAGGGGACACAGGGCTCAAAAGTGGGACTGTCCCAGGTAAATGGGGACGTCTGGTCACCCTCAATTATCTCCTACCGCAACAAGCTTGATAACTTCTTATAAATGAAGCCATAGCAGAGATAACTTTTGAAACTGAAAGAAAGTATGAGCGAGATATCACACATGAACTTGCTATAAAAAAATTGATCACCACATGCAAAAACAGCTAAGAAATGTGTGATTTTATACCGGATGCCCTTCCACTTGAAGCTCGTACTTCATTATTTCACCTCCGGCTTTTCATCGGTTTCAATTGCACATCTTATTCCAATTCTGGACACCATTTTGCAGATTTTCGACTATTAAGACAACAATAGAACAGCAAGATTTGTAAATGTTTATTGTTATAGCAAATAAGAATATGCTAATGGCGATGAAAGCGGATTAAGAAGCAGTAAAACAGGCGGGCCTGTGTTTTAAATTATGTAGAGATTAATTTATGATTTTATCTGTTCCCGTGTTATGAAGATCTCTGGCTGGCCCTGGGGAACTTTTATGCCATTAGCTGTGTAATTTGTAGCAGAGAAATTGCCTCTTCAAGCCGCACTATACCACTATTCATAATTTTATCTGTCGCAACTATAAACACTGAACATAAAATACTACCATCGTTATAGCTTTTTTCTCTTCCAATGGCCACGTTTACACGATGGTTTTTTACTGAATTAAAATATTCTCCTTCAAGTTTATATGGAAATAATCATTCTGAATTGAGGTTTACATGGAAACCATGTTAAATCGCTTGTTTTTAATTCCACTCAATATCTGGGGGTGGGGAAGGGTTCTGATTGGACAGCGACACGGACGTATTTAAGTCGACCGGAAGAAAACCCACACTTCAGCTGCTACCGGCTTTTCTGTCATCTCGGTTTGTAGTTACGCCACAGACACAAACATGATCCAAACTTTTTCCGCAGTCGTTCCGATGATAATGAAGCAGCAGCTGGAGAATTCTCTCCTCACGCTTTACGTCTGTGAGCTGAGGAGGAGAAGGGAAGAGTGTCGGAGAAGGAGGAAGAAGACAAACTGAGTCTGAGGCTGCGACACCTCAGCCCACTCCCACATCCCGCTCACAAATCCAAAGAGCAGAGGAGGAAAGTCTGAAGAGACGACTGGTGGAGCCGGATCGCATCAGATGGACGACCCACCGAGCATGAGCTGAACGACCGGAATTATTTTTAAGGAGAATAAACGTTTACATGATCGAGGAATAAATTCATTCTGTTTTAAAATAAACCACCCACTTACTTTGGAATTAAGTTTAATTACGAATAATAATTTTCATTCGGAATTAAGTGTTTACATGGTCTTTTTAAAGCGAAGTTCATTTTTATTCAGAATTAAATAATTTTTATTCAAAACTAAAGCTCTCATGTAAATGTGGCAAATGAAGAAATACACACGCAAATAAGAGAAACTGCTCTCAAAACAAACCAAAAATTATACACTTTACTATATTATTCATACTTTGCAGCTGATGTCGTCAACATTCCTTGGGCGTGTGATGCTAACTGTAGGCGCTGCTCTGTCTGAAGCTTTGTTAGACATTAATATGAGTTTTATTTTAACACAATCTGACCTGAAAAAGCTGATTTAGCTGGAACTACAACATATGAGATTATTTGTGTTGCTAAACAAACTCAGCTCCATGAATAGGTTGTCTTTTTTTTATATAGTTTTCAGACAATATTAAACCTTTTGAGAGCGTTTGCTTATATGTCACCATGGTAACTCGTAAACATGCCTCCATGTGAGATACATGTAGAACACCCCCAGTGTGATATTACTGCAAAGCATCAATGATCTAGTGTAAAGTTTTAAGGTTTTTCTGAAAGAACTACTCTAGAAACCCACATGTGCTGAGTGAAATTTAAAGGTGACGATTCTTGACATCTGCCATTTTGAAAGAAGCAAAAGTGGAATTTCACACAGGCTCTGAAACAATGTGAAATGTCACCAACCTTACCGTGAATGTGACAAGATTTACATTTTCTTAAACACAAGACGTCTGACACAATAATTCTGACATAATAATAAAAAATATAATTATAAGATTCATAGTATTTTTTTTCTGTTAAGCTTAATTCTAGTTTTTATCATTTGTAAATAATTGCGTTGAGTCTCGTTTATAGACTGTATAAATAGATTGTGTGGACTTAAGGAGTGTGACGTCACTCATAGCTTTCCGCTCCAGCCAAATGAAGCTTATCGAGGCTGGAAGAAAGCGCTCTGATTGGCTGGGACTTTCTCAGTGGGCGGGGTCCCGTTCATATTACACCGTTTTCTAACCTGATATAATGTTGTTTCCTTATCGCAAACATACCTGGAGTTGTGTTTTGTTTAACCCTGTGTATTTAGGCTGAGTTCTCTCAAATGGAAAACACTCTGTTCCACCTTGTGATGTCATGTGGTAAAACAGGAAGCGCTCCACTGTGTTTTTAAACTCCATATACCTTCACTAGAATCATTTGGGTGATTTCAGCCCTGGAATTGCCCATTTCTAGTAAACAAAAGGTAAAAAGGTAGCTGCCAATTTGTAAACTACCACTACATGACATCGCAAGGTGGAAGAGAGCATTTTGAGGTTTGGAGATATAAACAGACTAATAATAAAGAGTTTATCAAATATGTCTGAATGAAACAAAACACAACTCCAGGTCTGTTATTCATGAGGTAACAACATTCTAACATGGCTTAAATATGCTCACAAGAGTCAACTTTTATTATGCGTACTTAAACTTTTGTAAATTCTAGCCATTTATAAAATACTTTCTTATAGATACAGAAGGGGGAGTGGTCTTTAGGATATAGTGTATAAGAGAAAACACAAACTTTACTCATTTACAAGAATAAAGTTTGGCTTTAAGCAAAGAAAGAGTTGGGGAAAAAAACTCATTTGGACCTGGAATAAGCAAAAGTGCTTTGCCCTATTTCATTAACAAATGTAGTTCATTACAAGAGGACGACTTTTACATGAAATGCTCCATTACATTCCGCATTTACATCCGGAGTCTCCTCACATCGTGTCTGATACTAAACGAGAAAGAACAAGCAGCCATTCTATTTTAACAGATATGCAAATAGTCCCAAAACTCGGAAACAGACACAAACGGCCCGAAGACTTCACTTTTACATGTCCCATATCACTAATATCTTTTCTGCATATTTTTGGATACAAATGACTCTAGCTAGAATGACCAATATGAAAAACAAAGCTATTACTATGACTAGGAAGATGGAATTTATTCTGAAAAAAAAAAAATCATGTGAATCTTGTATTAACGTAGCAGTTTATATTTCAGTCTTCTCTCAAACGTTAATGCTTCTGATCATGTTAAAATAAGTGAATGTCAAAATTGAGAAACGAAACAACTTCACTCTAAACCTTTTGTCCAGTGGATAGAATTGAATTTTACTTTTACTATGTTTTGTTCACTTTAAAACACATCCCAAAAGACGTGCGTTTTGTGCGTTTTCATTCACACACGTTTGAATAATCCTGGATTGTTAGTCTGTCCACATCTCCAAAGCTCAAAATGCTCTGGTCCACCTTGTGACGTCATGATGCAGTAGTTCAAGTTAACAGATACCTTTTATGGTTTTGTTGCAATTCCAGGGTTGTGGAGCACTTTTTGTATTACCATATGACCTCACAAGGTGGACCAGAGCATTTTGAGCTTTGGAGATGTAGACAGTTTGTGTTCAGTTTGAGAGAAGAACTTCTAAACGAATAAATATGCAGGGTTTGTGTGTTAAACATAGGTGAATGAACAAAAATAAAAACTTTGATGAGGAATGAATATTAGAACATGGATCAAAAGTAGTGTAAAAAAACAAAACAAAAAGAAAAACAGTTGCTTTATTAAATCAAAATGTGAACAATTTCTGATTTCCACTAATATTCACGCTCTGTTTGCAGTTGTAAATCTGACTAAATCTACGAAAATGAGAAAATGGCCCAGTTTTCCTAACCCTTTTATTACCACAGGGATCACCGGTGACCTCACTATTTCAAATTACCATAACTCCTCGCTACTTCATGCAATTTTAATAATTTAATCTTTCAAACTGCCCCTGAAAACTGTGAAACGGGGCTTGAAACGGGGCTTGAAAGTTGGAGAAAATTCAATTCCTTTTGGCCTTTTCGTCTTATAACACAGTTTTGGGTATTTAATTACCGTATTTGTCGGACTAAGTCGCACTTTTTTCATGGTTTGGTGGTGGGACTTATACTCAAGTGCGACTTATATATTAAAGTATATCATTTCATATATAGAACTGTCAATCATATTCTGCAGATTACAAGATGCAAGTAGTGAAATATGCAGCCAAAAACGGTAATCACCAACAAAGAATGCTATCTATCGAAACTTATGAGGGACTGGAGAAAAGTGGAGGATACTCGAACTGCAGTGAAGAAAACAAAACAAAGCTCAATGCGGGCTAAGAACTAGATTTAGCTAGAGTTGACAGAGTTGCTCAGAAGTGACACCGAGGATGAAGAATTCAATGGATTTAGTTTTTTATTTGAAGTGAGATCAAGAGTTTGGTAAACTTGTTCTGTTGTTTATGCTCGAGTTTTCTGACCCACGTTCAGCCTGTTGTTCTCTGTTCTATTGTTATTACTATAACTTGCCTTTTAAGATAAAGTGTCTGTTCCTGGTCCCCGAAAATGCATCTTATAGTTTCTTCTTCATTATGCATTTTTAGCTTATACTCTACTTATAGTCCGAAAAATACGGTACATTAGAATGGTAAATACTTGACAGTTCTACTTCTTATGGAAAAGGTGTGAATTATTTACACATAGGGCATTCTTTGACACAATTATTGACAAAAATAGACTATTCAATTTTTATTAAGAACACATAATACCTGGTTCATAGTAAGCAAGTATGTAAAAAATAAGAATAATCATTTAAAAAACAGACAAAAAAGACCAGGTGTTTCAATAAATATAGTTATTATTATAGGGTTAAAAGGGTAATCTAAATGTCATTGTCATTCTGTTATGTTCGGCTAATCAACAATTCCAACCATACCTCAGTTTTCATCATTTCCCCGCTGACGCACAACTCCGAGCGCACTGGATACATGCGATTAGAAGAGATGAGGGCGCCAGATTCAAGATGATTCCAAAAAGCACAAACCTATGCACTCTTTATTTTTACCAACGCTCACATTTACTTCAGTGGGTTTTATCACAGTCAGTCGGCGAGCCCAATGTCGGGAACTACACCGTCTTCCTGCTTTGTGACGTAAGCGTGAATAGAGCCTATTATCTATCTAGAAGCCCAAATCCCACCTCTATTTCCAATTTCAGTACTTACAAAAATGTCAGTGCAATGTTTTTCTAGCTCCACTCTTACATTTATGTGTTGTTTGTCAGGACTATGACCTGAGCCAGCTTCAGCAGCCGGACGCTCTGGAGCCGGACTGTGTGAAGGTGGGGATCAGACGACTGGACGAGAGGCCCCTGCACCACGACCACCAGTACCCCATGCGCTCTGCGGCCCCTCACCCCGGGGACATCGGAGACTTCATCCACGAGGTACGCTTCAGAAGTGACAGAAACGAAACTAACGAGAATAAGAATGCATTAGTCTTGCGTAGCGCTTTTCCAGACGCTCAAAGACTCTACAAGTTCGTGCATTATTTATTCTTTCACACTAGGCGTTGAGTGAAGCGTCTTGCCGAAGGACACAACGACCCTGGTGCTTCACTGCGGCTAAGATTAGGCTTGGACAAGGATGTTTGGCATTATAACCTTAGCCACAGTGCGTCAGATCTTTATTAATGCTAACCTGTCTACAGTCCGATTGTTAGTCCAGCTAATGAGGTTAGCTCTGTTCTGTCCGTCTGGAATGGCTCCTGTCGATGTTGTTCGGGAAGAGGAGGGACTTTCACTGGAGTTTTGGCCAATCACAGCAGCTGTCGGCATGTTTCTATAATAAGACCGTTAGATTTCTGCTCGCACAAGATGGATCCGTGTGAGTTTGAAAAGTCAAATCTCGTGATAATGATGCTGCCATTTTGCACAGCGCGTCTTCAAAACCTCTGAAGTTTCTGTTTTCATCTCGCTCTCTTTCTCCCACTCTTCTCTCTCCCTCTGTTACCCCCCCTCTGTCTCTCTCACTTGCTCTCTCTGTCACTCTCCCTGTCTCTCTCTCACTTTCTCTCGTACTGTCCTGCATTTCTCTCTCCCTTTCTGTTTCTCCTTTTCTCTTCTCTTATCTCTGTCCTGCTGTGACCTGTCTGTCTTTCTCTCTCTCATCCTACTTCTCCCCCACCCTCACCTCCATTCTTTCTCTCTCCCCCGACAACTTTTTTATCTTCCCCTCTCTCTGTGTGCCTCTCTCTTTCTCTGTCATTCTTTGTCTCTTTCTCTCTCTCTGTGTCCATCTCTTTCTTTGTCTCTCTCTCTATTTCCCTCTCTCTGTGTCTCTTTCTCTTTCTTTGTCTCTCTCTCTCTATTTCCCTCTCTCTGTGTGTCTCTTTCTGTTTCCCTCGCTCTGCGTGTCTCTCTCTTTCTTTGTCTCTCTCCCTTTCCCCTCTCTGTATGTCTCTCTTTCTCCCTCTTTCTTTGTCTCTCTCTATTTCCCTCTCTCTGTGTGTCTCTCTCTGTTTCCCTGTCTCTGCGTGTCTCTCTCTTTCTTTGTCTCTCTCCCTTTCCCCTCTCTGTATGTCTCTCTTTCTCCCTCTTTCTTTGTCTCTCTCTATTTCCCTCTCTCTGTGTCTCTCTCCCTGTTTCCCTCTCTCTGTTTCCCTCTCTCTTTTTCTTTGTCTCTCTCCCTGTTTCCCTCTCTCCCTCTCTTTCTCTCTTTTTCTTTGTCTCTCTCTGTTTCCTTCTCTCTCTCTCTTTCTTTCTCTTTCTTTGTCTCTCTCCCTGTTTCTCTCTCTTTCTTTGTCTCTCTCCCTGTTTCCCTCTCTCTCTCTTTCTTTGTCTCTCTCCCTGTTTCCCTCTCTCTCTCTCTTTCTTTGTCTCTCTCCCTGTTTCCCTCTCTCTCTCTCTCTCTTTCTTTGTCTCTCTCCCTGTTTCCTTCTCTCTCTCTCTCTCTCTCTCTCTCTCTCTCTTTCTTTGTTTCTCTCCCTGTTTCCCTCTCTCTCTCTCTCTTTGTCTCTCTCCCTGTTTCCCTCTCTCTCTCTCTCTTTCTTTGTATCTCTCCCTGGTTCCCTCTCTCTGTTTCCTTCTCTCTCTCTCTCTTTCTTTGTCTCTTGTACCTCTTTCTCTTCTCTCATCTCTGTCCTGCTGTGACCTTGCACCCGTTTGTTTCAGCTTCCTGTTCATAGACGACATTTTAAGTACTTTTACCTGTTCAAAATACATGTTGTTTAGAATTGTTAATCACCACGGTAACGGTGCCAGTACAGAACATAGGCTGTGTTAGTGCGGAGCTCTTTGGACGTGGCAGACGACTGTTGGAGGTGGGACCCGGCTCAGACCACCGCAAATCCTCGCTCCCCTCCTCACGCCTCTTATCTCCCCCTCTCTTCTCCTCTGTCCTCTCTTCTCCTCCCTCCTCTCTTCCATCTCCTCTCTTCTCATCGCTGACCTTGTGGACTTCAGGGCGGGATACAAAATTTGCCGTAAATAAAAAATCAAATTCAAAGTTTCTGATTCATGTTTTTGAGGAGAATTTTGCTCCCTCTCCCATGCCACTTTCTCCCCTCTCTTCCCCTTTGCTCTCTTTCTTTCTACCCTCTCTCTTTCCACCTCCCCTCTTCTCTCTCTCCCCCACTCCCACTCTCCTCTTTTCTTTCCTCAATCCTCCCTCTTTTCTTCTGTCTCTCTCTTTCCCTCTCATCTCCCCTCTGCTTTTTTCCCATTCTTTCCCCTTCCTCCACCCCCACTTTTTTCTCTCCTTCTCCCTCACAACCCTCTCTCTCCTCTTATCTCTCTTTCCCTTCCACCTTCTCTCTCTCCCCCTGCTCTCTATCCTCCTTCCTCCTCTTCTGTCTTTCCCTCTCACCTTCCCTCTCATCTTCCCCCTGCTCTTTCTCTAATCTTTCTCGCTCCTCTTCCTCACTTCTCTCTCCTCCATCCCCCCCCCCCCCCCCCCTTCTCCTCTTTATTCTCCCCCCACACTGTCTCTCTCCTTCCCTTCCATCTCCGCTCTCTATCCTCCTTACTCCCCGTCTCCCGCTCTACTCTAAACCATCAAAGCGTGTTTTGTGAGTGTCCGTTCGTGTCTTCTCCGTAGGATGTAGAGATGGCGGACTCCGCACAGGTTTCTCTTTGAATGGAGCTCTCCCTCAGGATAATGTGATTTAACACGATATCAGCATCTCATCCTGTCTGCACCGGGCTCACCTCGTCTCCCCAGCACTCCCCGCTGCTTTACTCGGCAGTGGGTAGAGCCGCCGAGTATGTTTGTGCCCGAGTTATTTCAGTCTTCTATAAATAACATGGCAACTTTAATACCTGGGCGGAGATACAAAATGTTCCAAATGAACAGTATGATGTGGTAGAGATGCAGTAATCCATCTTTTTTCAGTTCTGCTACAAATATTTGAACTTTAACACGGAACTAAACACTGGATTAAAGTGCATTTGCAGCTCGTCAAAAAGTGTGTGCGGCCTCGAGTGACCGCTGAAAGTTCAAGAGCTATGTGACATCACGCAGGACTGCCCTGACTACAGCCATTTTTTTTGTCAGTTTCAAAACGCAGACAAAGCAGGAAGGCTGATGGTCAATACTGTGAATAATTCAGGAATGTGCATTTAAAACAGGATAGAATGAGCCCCCAGATCTTTATCCACACTAAATATTTGATATAGGCTTTATCCAGGTAGATTTTCAAAAAACTTGCTGTAAAAAGTACAATGTGATGCCCGGGGGAGGGACTTTTTTTTTGCCGTACTAGAATAAAGTGTAATTGCAGATCCACTACAATAGCTGGCAGTGGGGCTCTCATTGTCAGAGTGTGCGCAGGGAGTACTAGCGCTATAGCGTCGGGGACCGAGCGTACGCACTCACAGCGCAGAGCAGGAGACATGAAGTGACGTGAAATGAACAAACCCTCAAGAGACAGCGTGGAAAATATTTAACAGGGAGGAAAAGAAAGACAGAGATAATGAGACAAACGACAGTCTCCCGAAAGCTAAGAAGAAGAAATATGACGAAGCATATGTAGAGCTAGAGCTAGAACTATGACTACTGTGGGAAACGAGGAAAGATCGGTGTGTTTACTGTGTCTAAAAATGTTGGCAGCGACAGCGTGAAGCCAAATAAATTACAGTGTTGCTTAAAGACATTACATCCCAAAGACGCTGATAAGCCGCTTGAGTTTTTTCAGCGAAACAATCGGACACATGCTGGGGAGTCACTTTGGAAACGTGTCTAAAACGTAGGCTACTGAAGGTGAGGGTGCGGTTTGGACAATGCCTGTGATAGACCAATCACAGTGTTCCTTAAAGTCAACATCTGTAAGTTTATTATATTTTTTTGCACCAGTAGATGGCAGAGGAAACTGTGGTTGTACAGGTTAAGCAGAGGCAAGTGCAATACACTAGTGTTTGTAACAGTTAATAAATGAAAGGGTATCGTTCTCCTGCTGTTATTCTGAGGAGCACTTGTGTTTACTGTTTGTCACAAAGATGGATCGCAGAATCAGCGAGAGCAGCGCTCACTCTGAGACTAAGATTTCATAATATCAAACAGGTATTACAGCAGACACAGCTCCTCTTTGGTCAGAGACACAAGTTTGATCTTTGTCCCTGTCTCACTCCTACTATAAAACCATTTTTAGCTATGACTCAAGATTCAGAAATTTTTCATTGCAGACGTCCAAAATCATGCAGTGGACACTGGCTTAGGTTAGCCGCTCTATCTGAAATGTGATTGTGGGAGGAGCTTAGACGTTAAATCACACTTTAAACATCCTGTGCCCGCCAAACGCCAAATTATGCCGTGTATACTGTAAAAACAAAAATAAGACATAAAATCACTTTGCCTAATGAGAACCATGTAGAAGCAACTACCAGGGACATTTATTTTGTCCCATGAGGCATGTAGTTTGTGACCATCCCAGATAGTAGTAGTAGATAGTAGTTTGTCCGTCATGGTAGAAAAGTGAGAACAGGGATTTGCAGGGACTGAGCAGTTCATACTGAAACTCATGGTCCAATAATTCATTTCAGATCTCAGATATGACGTCACATCTTCGCTTCAACCATCTTATTATGTTTTGTGTGCTCGACTCAGAGAAAAACATAGACGCCAACCAGAAAGCTGTTGTTGCTTTAGTATTGGCCGAGTACCATGTCAGACTAAGTATGTGCTTTGACTACATAACCTCGAGGAAGAATTTAGTATAAATAGTATAATTCAGTGTATTAGTGAAGAGAAAGCATTGGTGTTGTGTGATAGTAGATCATTTTGGCATGTTAGCTAGCAGGAAATGGGCTAAAAAACCTGAGTGACACCGACTACCATACCCATAGGCCGTAATATGGATGCAGTTTAGTATTTCATTTAAACCACCAAAGTGTACAAACACAATGAAAGTTCATACTATAGGTGACACTAGGTGCAACCATCTTAAGGATTCTGTCTCGGAAACCTTGCTTGGTCTCCTCCAAGCTCTTCCGACTTCCACCGTACGAGAAAAAGAGGCATGTCAGTGCGTGTTGCTAGGCAACGCCCTTGGACGCCCTCGCCCTCGGACCTCCAAGTGGGGTGGATAAATGAGCGCACTATCATTTCCTTTAAAATATTACATCTAACTAATCCAAAACTGTAAATGTAACATGTTGTATGATGAGCCAAAGAGTTGTCTGACTCTGCTTCTGCTTGTAGGGAGTATTATACCTTTGATGGAAAGGCCAGATAATAAGGATTGAGCTGGATGTGTCCTTGGTGCCATAGTGCAATTTCTCTATCTTAAATGTTGTATATTTTTAAAACAATTTATAACAGCATTGCAAAAATTAAAGTCCCAACACTGTGAGGCGTTCAGGACCAGTACAGTCTTATAGCTTAACTTATTGACTGCTGAAATTATAATAATAATTCTCATTTCCTCTGGTTCAAATCCAATACCAATCTAGTTAGCATGCATAGAGATCTGTGCACGCAATTTAAACTATAGAAACAAATATGGAAACTCGCTCTAAATGATTCTGCAACATATGAACAGACCGCTATTACTGCTCTACATCTCTGCCCTGCTATGTACGGGTTAACTCACTGTTAACCCTCACAGCGAGGTTGCCGTGGTTTCCCAGTACATGTCGTGTCCCTCTAACCCGGGCCGGATCCGCTTAATTGAAATTCGCTTTCATTTTCCATCGCTGACAGCCACAGCGCCGCTCCTCCTCCACTTAATCAGATCGTATTTTTGCACAGGGCCCGATAACTAGCTCATGTCTGGAGAGAGGGAGGAAAAGAAATAGAGAAAAAGGGAGAGAGAAGGACCCTGGGGCGTGAAGAACCAAGATGGCCGCTCCGCCTCTTCCTGTCTGCCGCTGTATTGTTTGTGCGTGTGTGTGTGTTTTTGTGTGAAGCCATCTGCCAAAGAGGGCTCTGAGTAACGAGGGGGACTGTCAGACTCACCACCGGTTCATCGAGACGTCTTAATCCTGCATCTCTCCTCTCGCTCTCAATCATTTTCTCTCTTTCACTCGCTTTTTTTTTGTCTCTCTATATGTTTTTAGTCTCTCAGCTGCCACATCTACATGAGAATTCTAAATACAAATTAATTCCGCTTTTAAAAAAAGACAGTGTAAACACTTAATTCTTAATGAAAATGATTATTCAGAATTAAACTAAATTCCAAAGTAAGTTGGTGGTTTCTTCCGATTTTAAAGCCAAATTAATTTATTCCTTGATCATATAAACGTTTATTCTTCTTAAAAATAATTCCAGACGTTCCACAGACGTAAAGTGTGAGGAGAGAATTCTCCAGCTGCTGCTTCATTATCATCGGAACGACTGAGGAAAAAGTTTGGATCATGTCTGTAACGTAACGAAAAACCAAGACAGAAAAGCCGGTAGCAGCTGAAGTGTATTTTCTTCCGGTCGACGTAAATACGTTTGTGACGCTGTCCAATCAGAACCATTCACGACCCCCAGACGTTGAGCGGAATTAACTAAACGACGATTTAACAGGTTTTCCATGTAAAACACAATTCATAATTATTATTTCCATGTAAACTCGAAGGAAAATATTTTAATTCCAAACTATTTGATTTAGAATAATTAATTTGGAATTAAAAAACATCATGTAAACGTGGCCTTTCTCTCTGTCTCCTTTCTCTCTTCTTCTTTCTTCTCTTTCTTTGTATCTCTGTTTGTCTTTCTGTGTTTCACTTTCTATCTCTCTCATCTTTCTGTTTCTCTTTCTTCTCCTCTCTCTTTTTCTCTCATCTTTTTTGCTTTCTCGCTCTCTTTTCTCCTTTATCACAGTCTTTCTCTCACCCTTTTTTCTCTTTTTCCTTCTCCAACTCTACCAAGTTAGATCAGTGTAGAGGCAAGCCAGCTCACAGTAAAAACATAAGATACTTGCACTTTATCAAATGCAAGATAGATAGACACACGTTTAATGCTATACCAAGAAACATTACAGGCAAATTAAACATATCCATGGAAACCAGAAAATGTGCATCGAGTACCTTTTTATTACTATCTGTGTTACAGTGTTGTTTTACATCACAAACATACCTGGAGTTGTGTTTTGCTTCATTCACACACGCATGGTGAGGCGGAGTTCTTCTCTCAGACGGAAAACACTCTGTTCCACTTTGTGATGTTGTAATACAGAAAGTGCTCCACTGTGTTTTTAAACGCCGTACATCTTCACTAGAATCATTCGGGTGATTTCAGCCAGTCTCTCAAACAAAAGGTCAAAAGTAGCTGCTGATTAAAAAAAAAAAGTCTGTTTCATGACATCTCAAGGTGCAACGGAGCATTTACCGAGGGCCATCTCCAGCTTCAGGTGCCAAAGACCAGGCAGGGTCGAACTCTGGAACACTCTGCCCCTTCAAGCCCGAACCCCCACAGTGGAGTGTTTTATTCTCTGGCTTTTAACACCGCCTGAGTTGTGTGGTTCTCTGTCTTTTTTTTATTTTTATGTTGTTGTTTTTTTTTTTACTTTTTTATTATTTATTGGTATTTCTTGCTCTTGTTTGATTTGACTAGTTTCATTGTCTTAACAAGGACTAGTGGAGTTAAGAAAGAGCTCTATTTTTGTATGTTTTATTTGTATTCTGCAGCATTTTGGAAACTGTTTTGCTTATGAAATGGGCTAAAGAAATAAAGTGGATTGGATTTTCAGCTTTGGAGATGTAGACAGACTAATAAAGGATTACTCAAACATGTGTGAATGAAACAGTAACTCCAGGTATGTTTTTGATGAGGTAACAGCGCTATAACATGGCTTAAAAAGTTCATTTTGCACTATAGAAGACCTTTAAGTTCCACATTTTTAGTTTGTCTCAGGTCAGAAACTATTCAGTATAACCACACTTTGCAGTAGCACTCTCTTATAGTCCAGCACCAGTCATAAACTTCCTGGTGCTTTTGTTCAATACGTGAATGCGCAGGTCAGTGCTTCCGTCTGGCCCATGGGGCACTTGACATTTCGGACAGCACTTCTGAGTCCTCTTTTCAACAGAGTCTCCACGGTTCACTGGGCTACTTTCTGTGGATGCTGTGTTTTCCTCCGCCATAGACTTTACTCCGCCGTCTCTATAGTAACCGCCCCGGATTACGCTTAATCCTATAGCCGACATGGCCAGAGCATTGCGGATCGCCGGACCGTAAATTGTGCTTTTCTTGGAGATGTTTCGAAGCCTGGGCCCCGGTACTGTCATGTGGAAAATCTCCCTCCAAAAATGTCTGTCGCGGCGGTTGGAAAGCAGCTGGAGGTGAACCACGGAGCTTAGCGGAGATTTCAGTAGTCTGTGTCTGAAGAGATGAGCAGAGAAGTTCAGGGATTAGAGGGGGATACAGAGCTAATGTGAATCTGTCTGGTATATTTTGGACAAGATAAATGAGTTATGATAGGCTGGGGTACTCAGAAAATCCTCAATAGACCCTAAAGCCATAGTGTGACTGAAATAAAAAGCATTTTCATTTTGGTTGTCTTTATTGCACTGAAAAACTTTTGCGCTTACTGTGAGCGGGCTTGCATCTCCATAAACTTGACTCTTATTTGGTCATAGACAATTGAAATTAGTTTTGTTTTTGTTTTTTTCTTTACTTTTACTATACCTTTAAGTTCTTTATTTGTCATTACACATGTAAGTTCAGTATGGACATTTGTGCCATTGCTAACAAAGTCACATATCCTGTTGCCTTTAAACATTTGTGTTTTTATGTAGCAGTAGTAGCTAAAGTACTTTTGGTAGTAGTTACAGTTGAAGTTATAGTAGTTGTGACTGTAGTAGTAGTTCATTATTCACCAGTGTGAAGTTGTAGCAGTAGTAGTTCTTGTTGCTGTAGTAGCAGTAGTTGAAGTTGTAGTATGTTGGTTTTTTTATTCAACAGTTATATTAGAAGTAGAGGTGGTAGTAGCAGTAGTAGCAGTAGTAGTAGTGGTAGTAGTAGTATATTATAGTTAGTAATGAGAATATAGATTTTTTTTAGCTGATTAGGCTGATTAAACAATATGTTGTTAGTAAAGTTATTATAAAGAGTTCATATGCACTTCTATAATTTGTCTTTAGTTTATAGAGACACTTTTTAGAACGATTCAGGATTATTACTGGAAAAAGTGTGTTTGAGTAATTACTTCATTGGTTTTCGCATGGTTCTGTAAGCCTTCATTTGCACTTTCACATAAACTGCATCAAAATTATAACAGAATTGAGACTAAAACTGAGCTTGGAATAGACCAGGACTACACCTAGACTAGGCCAGAACCAAACCAAGTCTATAATGAGACGAAAACTAGGATCAAACCAGAACCAAACCATGTCATTGCAGTGACATAAACATACAGATACTGGAGCAAAGAATAAATAAAAAACGCAAGTAAAAGTATCACATGAAAAGATCTACTTAAGTTAAAGTATTAAACTACCAATTTAAAAAGAGTAAAACGTTTTTATACCCTTATTTTTCTTTGTTCAAACTACAAACATGTTAAAAGTAAACTCCTCAGCTTTTTCGGCAGGTCTTAAACTATAATAAAAAGTGCTTTTTAGTCCATTTGGTAAATGTAGTGGAGTAGAAAGTACAGATACAGATCAAATTCAGAATAAAAATTATTCAAACATCTTTTTTCAGAGTTAAAAAATTCAAAGTGAGAAATTCAGCAGTTTTTAAAATTCAAAATCTATTGGTACAAATTATCTTCCATAAGTATCCACTTAAAAATTAGCTTAAATAAAATATAGGTACCTATATAATACCTTTACTTAAATACAGTACTTTACTTTTACTTTTAGATGTTGTCTCATTTATACAACCCAGTGATTAATTGTATTCTTTTAACCCAATTCTGACTATCTTTACCACAACAACAGAACACGTTTTCATAGTAAGGCAGCATTCTGTTATCTTTACACTATATTTGAATTCCCACAGCTGTTGAAGTGAAAGTTAAAATGTAGAGCGTAATACAGATTTTGCTGCTTTTATACCTTTTTAATCCCACGTGAAAGAGACAAGAGAAGCAATATTTGCTTGATGTACTGAAAACATTTTGACTTTCTTATCAGTGCGAGCGATTTAACAAAAGCCCCGCCAGCGCACCGAGAAACAGAAGACAAAAGACGCACAAGGACACTTCAATTTTGCTGTGCGTAGGATGCCAAACCCTTTCACTACATCTGCCAGTACTTAAATTAGCTTCTCAAACGAATTCTTGAGGTCAAAATAAGTCCACGGTGCGTTGATGGCATCTAACTGTAAAGCATTGTATTGTGTTGTCCAAGAATCACAAACGACCTTCGAAGAGCTGCAGACTCCGGTAAAATCACCATCCTCATCCTTGGCTGGTATGCTAGCCTTATTGTCACGGAAACACAGCGCTGGTCATTGAAAGTTGCGAAAAGTGCTTATATAATTATATATATACTATTGATATTGGAGAATTTATTTTCCTGTCAGCGAATGGAGAAGAAGGAAGTCCACAGTTATGCTAATCATTGCTAGTATCCAATTTTTCCCCGTGGATTTGTGCAAAATGTGTCTTTCCCCAGCAGCTCTTGAGGTCAAAATAAGTCCACTGTGTAAAGCCTAACTTCGAAACGTTTCATTGTCCGATAATCAGGAAGTACCCAGTTAGCATACTAGTTGCGTTTAGCTTTACTGTGAAAGCTAACGGAATTATCGTGAGGTCAAAATAAGTCTGCTGTGTACTGTCTGCGTCTAACTGCAAAGCCGTTTATTGTCCTATCATCAGGAAGTGTGCCGTTAGCATGCTAGCTGTTGTCAACTTTATTGTGGCGCAAAACTCGTCTCTAAAAGTTGTGAAAAGCTTTTAGAAACTCATCATGGGGATATTTAGGATGTTTGGAACGTATAAGGTATAACTTTGGATCGCAGTACTTAATTTAAAAATGAATTTGTTTTGTTTTTTACGCTTTTAAGACAGTAAAAATCATCTTTAAAATATACTGTGGTCTCAAAGTCACTCTGATGGTTTAATCCAAATTCGAACACTATCAGTAGACTCAATAATAGACGCTTCTCTAAAAGCCTCGTTCAATATCTGGACTGATCTTGGGGAAATATTTGTGGTGAACTCAATTAACCTAAAAACTGCTTACAATTACTTTTGACTATGAAGGACTTCTTCACAATCATCGTTTCTTCTATAACAGTTTCATCCAATTTATCAGTGGAATGTCTTCGTGTTGAGCTGAAACTGTATTTGTTGCTGCCACTAAGTTGTGAAAATAACCTTGCCAAAAAAGTGAGGCTGTTTTTATCTCTTATTCTGCGTGCTTAGTTTAATGACAGTGGCAAACAAAGTCAATTAATCAACATTGTTTACCAGAAAGTCTGAGTTGTTTCTCTGTCATGGAGAAAAGGGGCAAGATGGGCAGGGGTAACGCTAATTCTCAAACAGTTTCTTCGCTTATGGTTCAAAATCGGGTACAGGCTAGGTGGCAGAGTGGTTAGCATTAGGTCAAGATCCGGAGATGTGTGCTTAACTGGTTGTTCTACCGACACTGAAGAATTGGTCAAATGTAGAAGACAAATGTTGTTTTAAATTATTCTGTTTTAATTACCCTAACTCCTAATCCTAATCTGTTTGTCTTCATGGATATGTTAGGGTGACCAGATTTTCAAAATTCAAAACTGGGACACACTCAGGTTGGGATGGTATAAATAAAATTGTGAAAAGAGCATGTAAGATAGTGCATTCTCCTGTCAGTCTTGTATAAAACTGGGACAAATCAGTGGTTTTGGATAAATCTGCTGGAACAGGGGACACATGGCTCAAAACGGGGACTGTCCCGGGTAAATAGGAACGTCTGGTCACCCTAGGAGATGTTAATTACTTGCCTCGAATGTTCCACTGTGTATTGTATTGAACATATCGATCTCCATGGAGACAAGCAGATAACACCAAGATACAGGACAGGTCATATCTGTGGAGAGTTGACCCCAGACACACTAAGAATGCATGTTTTTCAAGGCATTTTTTGAGGATTAAAACATTGCCATACTTTGGAATATTCTACGCAAAGCAGTATCATCTCCTCAAGAAGTTCCATAGTGCAGCTTTAAGTATTTACTAAGACTGAATCATTCTTAATAATAATAATAATAATAATAATAATAATAATAATAATAATAATAATAATAATAATAATAATAATAATAATAATAATAATAATGCATCAGTTTTATATAGCACTTTTCTGGACACTCAAAGACACTTTACAGAGCATTATTCATTCACTCCACACCCGGTGGTGGTGCTACTATTGTAGCCACAGCTGCCCTGGGGCAGACTGACGGAAGCGAGGCTGCCAATCTGCGCCATCGGCCCCTCCGACCACCACCATCACTCATGCATACACCACTTTCATACTAGGCAATGTGGGTGATGTGCCTTGCCTAAGGACACTACGACAGTTTTTGCGACTGGCGCCCCACTGTGACACCTGGAATTCCCAGTGGTCTCCCATCCAAGTACTAACCAGGCCCGGCCCTGCTGAGCTTCTGAGATCTGACGGGATCAGGCTTTGACGAGCCGGTATGGCCACAATAGTAAATTGTTGATTATGAATTAAATCTTTCTACATGCTTTATTAAAACCTTTTAGGACGTCGTTATTATAAAGTTTGTTGAAATTTCTTTGCCACTAGAACCTCAATACCTCTTAGGACCTATGTGGTACTACAGAAAGCGCTCCACTGTGTTTTTAAACTCATACGCCTTCACTAGAATCATTTGGATAATTTTTTGGCCTTGGAATTGCCGATCTCTACTGAACTAAAGGTAAAAGGAGCTGTTCACTTCAAAACTACAGCTTCATGACATCACAAGGTGGAACAGGGTCCGTGTACCGTTCGTTCTTTTGAATTTCAATGAAGAACAACAAACAATAAAATGGGAAAAAAACAGTTTGTTAGTAATAATAATACATTTAATAATACATTGTTATCTCATTATTCTGTTTTAGTGTCAAATTTAGTGTCAGATTTCAAGCTCTATTTCCAAGTTTAATTTAAAGTTTAATTCAAATAACACTCGTTGCAATTTCGCGGGCAAACACGTCCTCTTCTTTTATAGAGGCGCGTTTACTTTCGCGTCTTAAGTAATTGTTGAACTCCATGACGAGAAACAGTCTGCAGTGAGCCGACACACACTCCTTTGTTTGGTTGATACCATAGAACTATAATATTCTTCTATTTTTTTTTTATCAGATCCATGGTTGACACTGAATTCACACACAGCGCTCTAAGCATCGTAACTTCCAGGGTAAATAAACCAGAGAGAATAAACTAATAAAATTAAAATAGGCTCAGAGAAAGTTTTTTGATTGGTGTTATTTGAAATAAACTTTAAATTAAATATTGGAAACAGAGGTTGCAATCTGTTTTTTTGTTTGACACTCAAATGGAATAATGAACTGTTTTTCTATTTTATCGTTTTGCGTTCTTAATTGAACACGGACCGAACAGCATTCTGATATGGCTAAAACCTCACAAGAGTCCATTTTGTGCAATGTAGGTTCCTAAGCCTGGATCGCATCAAAATGGCTCCATCTGCTTTCTCGCGCTCATATTTATCTTCTACCTCTTTTGTTCTTCCAGGGCCTGAAGGCGGCCGACAACGACCCCACGGCGCCCCCTTACGACTCCCTGCTGGTGTTCGACTACGAGGGCAGCGGCTCCACGGCAGGCTCCCTCAGCTCCCTGCACTCCGGCTCCAGCTGCGGAGACCAGGACTATGACTACCTCGGCGACTGGGGCCCGCGCTTTCGCAAACTAGCCGATCTCTACGGAGGCGGGGACGATTAGACCACGCCCCCCTGCCATCGAACCGCCCGACGACCCCGCTGTACTATTGGCCGCGGGGATGCGAAGGGGCGGAGCTTCGTTTTCGGGGACTATCTGATGTTATAAAGTGGAAGAAGAGGCGCGTTTTTGTATGGACCACAAGACTTGAAATGAGGGGACGATGACACCACGCCCCCTACTGTTGGACCGGCTAACTTACCCCATTGTCCCAGCTGCTAACGGGGCAGTGCTTACATTGGGGTACCACTATAATTGTTTTGAGGGCGTATCGTGGAAGAAGAGGTGTGCTCCCTGGGCCCGGCTGCCTCTTGAGAACTCGCTATGCTAACACCCAACGGCCAGGGCTAGCGTCCTCCAGATTCGAACGAATGACATACGTTAGCCGCACGCTAACTTTGAGAAAAGACAGTGCACTGAGTTTGGATATTTTCGGATATTACAGAAGGGAAGAAGCCAGTGGTGGTTGGGAAACGTCAGTGAATTAGCCTTAAGAGGTGACTGTCGCTATAAGCTCTCATGCGAAGAATTGCTAACAAGCTACGCTAACCTGCTACACAAAAAAACAACAACTAGAAGGTAGTACCAGAACGAGCCTGTACATGTACCAGAAAGCCACCGCCTTAACTACACAATACGAGTAATTTAACTATTTACGTAATTTCTACAATGAATTTTAAGTTTCCGTTCAAAAGTTCACATGGACCAACCCAGTTTGTGGCTATGCATGTTATCCTCGATTTGTAGAGCGCCTCAGCAACATCAAATATGCAAAGTCCATCATAAGACCACTGTTTTTGAGGCTATGCAAAACACTCTGTGAAGGCTAGTATTAGCTTGTAGCATCTGCTAACTGTAAGCCGCACAGATAGCGTGAGTGATTATGTGCTGGTTTTAAAGTTCTGCTGATTATTACGTCAAGCCCCACCTCATACGATTTCAGTCACAAAATAGACTTTATTGCATCGTAGGTGACACTGAAAAACATTTTGTCTTTACTTAGCAGGTTTGCCTCTCCACTCGGGTGACCAGATTTTCAAAATAAAAATCTGGGACGTCCCCGGTTTGGGTTGGTTGGTCGTAATAAAATTGTAAAACGAGTGCGTGATTAAGGAAGATTGTTACTCACTAATTGTGATTGTTACTCACTTGTGTTTCGGTCGTTTTTTTAAGCAGCTTATTTGTATTTCATCAAAACAAATGTCAACGTATGCCTCTCTTTACAGGAAGGCAGGAATCAAATTGGTCAAAAATAGGGACACTTTTTGTATAAAACTGGGATAAATCACTGGTTTTGGATAAATCTGCTGGGACAGGGGACACGGCTCAAAACTGGGACTGTCCTGAGTAAATAGGGAGGTCTGGTCACCCTATTTTAAAGTTCTGTTAATTATTATGTTAAGCCCCACTTCATACGATTTCAGTAACAAAACAGACCTTATTGCATTGTAGCTGACACTGAAAAACATTGGTCTTTACTTAGCAGGCTTGCCTTTCCACAGACTTGACTAGTAACAACCTGATGGAGGGCATTCACCACCGACTTTTGCCTGCGACAATTCCCTGTAAAAGTTTCCAAAGTTTGGCTTTAAACTAGACAAATATGATGTAAAACAAAATCTTAAATAGTATTTTTACGAAATAAATACAAAATAAAAAAATAAATGTTATAACTTTAATGGTGGAGGGTCCGTCAAACACTTTTCCATGGAGATGTTGTTGTCTGGAATGTTTCACAGTACGGTGTTAAACATTTCTATTTCCATGGAGACTGAACCAGACCAAGGTACAGGTCAGATCTGTGAAGAAGCGACCCCGCTCACAATCAGAATACCTGTTTTTCATGGTATTTTTGAGTTATAAGACCACGTGTGATCGAATCAACGTAAAGTAGAGTTGTTTAATGTCATACTGTGGAACATTCCTGGCCGAGCAGCGACATATCCAAAGAAACAAGCAGGTGATGGACCCCCAACCAAAAAGTTACACAGTGCACCATTACATCAGTTGAATGGTAGCTATTGTTTCCCGTATGTACCCATTACAATACCGTAACGCGAGCTTTGCCATAGATTTCGCTTACCTTTTCGCTCGCTTCACTGACGATCACCTCTTCTGGCTAATCTCCTAACCGTTCCTGACCGCCACCACCGACGTTGCGGCCCCCTGTAGACCTTAAGCGCTACGACAGCCATGTTACAGACTCATCTACACTTGAATCTCACAGAACAGGAGCACTGGGTTCAATCGTGCCTTTTGTACATTCCTTTGGATTGTGTTTCAGACAGTCCCCCATTCTGTACGTTGCTTTAAAGCTCTCGGCGTTTTCGAAGGAGGCCAGGAGGGGGCGCCATGCCATGATACTGACTGTAAATGTATGTGTTTGTGTGTGTGGGTGTGTTTGTATGTATGTATGAAGCGTGAATGTATTTTCACTATAGAAGACACTGGATGGACACTAGGGGGCAACGGTCACTATGGGACAACCTTGGACAATGCTACCAGCAACAGTATGTTTTCTCTGCATAGCTCTGGGTTTTCTACCACTGTTAGCATCATTATCATCATTAGCATTAGCATTTTTTTGTTACTACTATTAATTATTGTTACTTAATTGTATTAATAATGACCTCCAAGACACATATTTAAAGGTGTTTCTTCTGCAGCTAGCGGCAACGGACCATCAAATTTGTCATTCCTGGTTATTTATAATGTTTTTTGTTTTGTTTTTTCATATTAGTGGCCATTTAAAGATGCACTATGGAACATTTCTGGTGGAGGCTTGCTTTTCCTGTAGAGATCTTATAGCATTGCCTGGACGTTCCACAGTGTGATATTAAACTATTTTGTTTGCACTTACTGGAGTTTTATGGGGTGACAGCAGCTCAGTGTTTAAAGCAGCCTCTCTACAGATCTGACTTGTAACCATAGAATGTATATGTATGTCCTCTGAATAGGAAGTGAGCATGGGGACGCTTCCAGCTCCGTCGACACTGGTTCCAATTGACTTTGCTTTGAAAAATGCACCTTTTTTTCATTTTGGTCTTAAAGTGTTCGTTTTAACCCACTCTACATGATCCTGGTGTTTTTATTTTGCTATTTTGTCGCTAAATCAATTCCGATTCCTAATATGGAACTGGCTCCAGATTCACTCCTATAGCCACAAGCCTCGATGAGCTTCATTTGACTGGAGCCAAACGCTATGGGTGACGTCACGCGCCCTTAGTCCACTTCTTTACACAGTCTATGCTTGTAACATTGCCTTTTTCGTGGTATCTACTTCTCCGACGTATAGATCGATTTAAAGTCATATTGCGGAACATTCCAAGCAAAGCAATCGCACCGCTCTGTTTATCACTTGTAAACGCATATAGTAAAACGTGTGCTTACTCAAATACTTTAATTATGTAAAAAATTATGTTAAAAAAAACTATTGAGGGTTTGAAAATAAACTGTTTCAAAAATTATAAGTGTGTTATCAAGGAACTAAAATTTAACTCAAATTTTATGTTCATGTTACACAATTCCAACTACATAATCACAAAAAGAACTTATTATTCAAACCATTCCAGCATTTACACAGTATTGAGAACTAATTTGACCATATGTAATCCTATATCTCCACTGGCCCTGTCTCTTGTAAAGGTCACTGTGCTTGCTCATATCATAAAACTGTTTGAAGAATAATATTATTTTCCATTTCTGACCTCAAACACGCCTGGTTTACTCTGGCCGTGCGTTTGTGGGCACCGAGCCATCCCTGCTTTGCCTGTGTAAATAAGACAGAGCAATATTCTCCCATCTGTGTATGCGACGTCGCTCATGTGGAAATGGAGAATAGCGAGTGAACATATCATTCAGAAGTGCTATGGGAGCCCACTTTGGCACATACAAGTACACGTATTCAGTGGTGATGGTACGGTGTTGATACTCTGCAGCTGATGTCGGCAATATTTCCTGGGGGTACGATGCTAACTGAAAGCACTACTCTGTTAGAAGCTCTGTTACTCAAATTAATTTAATCTGAGCTTTATTTTAACACAATCTGACCAGAAAGAGCTGGCTTGGTTGGAACTACACCAGATTAAGATGATTTGTGTGTTTAAACAAGACTCACACATAAAATTACTTTCCGCTTTCACCTTTTTGTTGAAAATCAAACACCTAAATAGAACGCTTGTTTTAAACACAGGAGGTTTGTGTTGTTTTTCTTGAGTTTTCAGACTAAAATAAAACATTGTTGATAATTGATCGTTTTGCGAATGTGTGTGCAGTGTCACTAACTGCTGAACATTTCGCCAATAGAGATACATGCAGAACACCCCCAGCGTGATGTCGCCGCAAAGTATTAATACAGATTATTCAGACAAAATGTGATAGTGTGAAAGAGAAAACATGAAACCGGATTGGTCACAGTGAATGTTATTGGATAATTTTAATAATAGATTTAAATTACAAATTGGCCAAACTTGCTTGATAATTCTATATTCACCAAGGAGAATTTGCGTAATTTGAAATCTACAAATTTTACTGTTTGAATCATGGATCATTTCAGATCTCGAATTGCAAATCTCTAGTGAACAAAAGGTAAAGCTACCAATTTATGACATCATAAGGTGGAACAGAGCATTTTGAGTTTAGGAGTTGTAGACAGATTAATGATAAGGGATTCCTCAAACGTGTAAATGAAACAAAACACAATTCCAGGTATGTTTTTGCATTCTGTTTGACTATAGTGGATAATATTTCAAAGTCAAAGATAATATTTAGACATTTATGCTCTTACTTGCAGTTAATTGCATGTCTCAAAGTAAGAAGCGATAAAATTATTATTAATCATATTAAATGGTCAAAATATTTCATACAATAAATTCTCAAAATCAAATTAAAGCTATCAAAGCAGTCGTTTTAATACTCAAAGTTGGTTATCTTAAAAAAAATCTTAATCCTAAACTTTTTCTGTTATGTTTTTGGAAGCAAACGTTTTAAAATATAAGTATGAAAAATATCCCAAAAATATATGTAAAAAATCATGACGTGGCTTCCAAAATCCTTTTAAAATCTACGAGTGAACTAACTATCTGAATTATGAACAAAAATAGACTCTAAGCCACTAACGCCGCTTTAAAATCATTACCGTAGACGATTTGCTGAAAAGGCGAGCTCCGCTGTAAAACCTCTGCATAGTTCACTGGGCTGAGACAAATGCATATGGTGGAGTATTTGCTTATTGCGTTTTCATACTAAAACCATCTGGGAACACCCTGCCACATTAACTAAACATAAGTGCATGCAGCAATTTGGACTCAAAAGTTGTTGTTTTTTTGTACATTGAGTGATGATGTTATAATTGAATGAAACAGAACATTCAGTATTTTTAAAACATTAGAAAATAAGGGACAGTGTTTTGGTGCAACTTCTGGTAAACTGAGAAACTACATCCTTAACATTGTATTGGAATATTGTATTTTTCTTTAAAATTTGTAATTACGTTTTTGGAGTAGAGGTTTCATTTCCGTTATTCTGAAGTTTTAGTGAGAAAAAGGTTCAAAATTTCAAAAACGAAAGAAACTGCTTTAAAGTTCCACAATATAGTAATAAATATACCAGTCTCTATGGAAACAAGCAGGTAGCTCCACCAGGTCAAGCTACGAGTTAGATCTGTGGAGAGGCAAGCCAGATCACTGTCAGAATGTCTGTTTTTCAAGGTGTTTTGAGCCATAAAAACACCTGTAATCGAATAAACACAAGATAGATAAGTTGAACGCTATACTGTGGAACATTACAGATGAATCAGTTACATCTCCATGGAGACAAGCACTCCAGAAAAGTTAAATAGTGCACCTTTTAGAATAAACAACGGCTACAGTGTGTGTCGATATATTTTGATGTCCAAATTTTTTCTTATAAGTTGAATTTATTTAAATTTTCAGATTCCAATGCATCTTTTTGATAAATATTTCTGTATTTTTTTGTTCTATTGTGTATTTTTTGTTAATTCCTGAAAATCCCAGAGCTGTGCAGAGAAGAGTTTGCCCGAGTCGCTTCCAACGCTACTGATGAAGACATGTACAGAACCTGCTCTAGAATGCTAGACCTTTTTAGAACATTTTTTTTAATATCATTTGTATTTTCGTTTTTTTCATTTTGCTTTTGGATCGCATTGTAACTTATGCAGCTGAGGCTCGAGGGAGTATCCAGTCCTTGTATTTTCGTAGCATTGGTACTTCTGAGCGGGACCCCAAGGCATCGCGGTGGTGCGGTCTGCCTTAGCGTCTCTGGTACTCTCACAGCTACTCACTGTAAAGTCCAAAACGTGTACAGTACAGACATGTATTTTTTCTCTCGTCGATCTTTTGGCTGTGGTCTATGCTAATCTCCTGGATCCTTGTATATGTGTCATTTGGATTACAGATTAAAAAACTTTTGCATGTTTTTATCTTTTCATTTTGGAGAGAGATAGTCATTCAAATGATTCAGTTAGAAGGGGGAAGAGGGGGTGTTATGCAAAATTGACTTCTGAGATTTCTGTAATTTGTCATTTTATCCAATTTTATCCAAAATTCAGCCCGCAAGCCTATGTCACCCATACTCCAGGATACAAAACAATACACTACAACTTCACAAACCTGATCTGATGTGCAGTAGTTTCATTAGCAGGATTCAGAATCAGATCATGTCCTTTATTCAAGCAACTAAAACACAGTCCTGCTTTTCTTAACATTCTTTCTGGGTGGGGTTTAGAAACCAACTGGAAGCAGAAGCTGTGGACTGAAGATTTCATAAACCTGATTTGATGTGCTGTAGTTTCATTAGTGGGATATGTGCTGGTTGTAATCGTAAATGTGATAGCACTCTGAAGGGGGAGTGACTTAACCCGGGGAGCATAGAGAGGGGAGACTCAAAAACCAAACTGTAACACGGTGATCAAAATAAGTTGGGTGTTAGCAGTTAAAGGGGAACTCCGGCATGTTTGAAGCTAAAGTCCATTGCTAGAGGAGGTTGAATACTGTCAGAAGCCAAAAAACGGCACAGATCAGTGTTGCCTCGGCGCATGCGAAAGCCCAAAAGACTTGATCACCAATGTCGTTTCTAATCCTGTTTATTTACGAGTGAATTTTTTTTTTTGAAAAACACTAAAAAAATACATTCTCGAACCATTTTCTTTCAACAACTTTCAGGTTCTATTGTTCTTCATCGCCAGTAGTCAATCCTCATTTGTTGCTTCTGGCGGCTACTAGCCGCTCGCCACCGCTGGAGTCGGTAATCAAGTCTTTTGGGCTTTCGCATGCGCAGTGGGAAATCAACAAGGTAAGTGTAAGGCTGCTTATAAAGTTGTTTTATAATGTTTCCAGACACTAATGAGTGAACCAGGCAGAGCGTTTTATTTGTTAGACTCATGGCTGTTGTAAGATGGGTTAAAGTGGTGTTAAGCCTCTTCAGTGTGAAGCAAATTGGCGTTTTACGTGGAAGTTAAGAACTTGCCCAATTCAATAGGTTAGCTTGGTGCCTTGACAGGTTCACTACCACAGTGAGATCTCCACCGAGGCAACACTGATCTGTGCCGTTTTTTGGCTTCTGACAGTATTCGACCACCTCTAGCAATGGACTTTAGCTTCAAATGTGCCCTAGTTCCCCTTTAATATCCTATAGAAATGTAATACCCCCTCTGTAAAAAGTGTTTTGGTAAACTAAGGTGACACAAAACAGGCAAAATAAATGATGGGAAAAGGCTGGCAAAATAAATTAGGGATGGTCCAATCTGGATTTCAAGCGATATCTGATTTCTTATTTCCGTCATTCACTGGTCATTGATCTTGTATAGATAATATTTGATAAAGGCCAAGCATTGTTATTGTAACATATGATAGAAAAACAGCAAAAAGCACAAAACTGGATTGGTTTCAATAAGTATCCTCAAGGGTAGCAAAGTCAATTAGACATGGTTTGATATAGATTTCATCAGCTGATATGATATCCAATATTTTCCCTTGCTTAAAAATGTGTTATGTCAAGACTCACAAAGTTAGGTTCCCAAATGAACTTTTCTTTAAAGGTCCGATATTACACTGAACTGAGATTTAAGATGTGTTATAATGTTGTTCCCTCCTCAAACACACACCTGCACTGCAGAAAACCTTGGAGAAGGTATAAACACCTAAATCTATCAGAAAATGACTTAAAAGTAGTGAAATGATCTGTCCATGCAGCAAGATCATTTTACTTGACAAGTTAGTTGACAAGAGTAGATAATAAATCTGAAAACAAGATGAATAATTTGATATAAGTTTTAAAATCTTGGCCAGATCAGAGAAATTTGCAGTGTGGAGTTGTGTTTTGTTTCATTCACACATGTATTATTAGTCTGTCTACATCTCCAAACCTCAAAATGCTCTTTTCCACCTTGTGATGTCATGAAGTGATAGTTTTCAAGTTAACAGCTGCCTTTTACCTTTAGTTAGGTAAAGATCTGCAATTCCAGGGCTGATATCATCCAAATGATTGTAATGAATGTCCAAAAAAAGCAATGGAGCACTTCCTGTATTACCACATGATTTCACAAGGTGGAATGTTTTCCATTTGGGAGAGGAACTCGGAACAAGACACAACTCCAGGTATGTTTTTGACATTATAACAGGAAATTGAGTAATAAAGTCACGACTGCACTCTGCAAATGGATTTTAAACTGCAAACTAACACGTAGGCTATAAAATCAAATGCTATTTAAGTTCATATTATAAAAACAGTCTGACACCTGGAGACAGAATTCACTAGAAGATTTCAAAACCCCTGCGGAGGAGAGACCCGAGGAATTGGGAAACTTCCAAGGTGAACAATGATCTCCTTCAGTGCTCTTGTGTGTTGGAGTTCTGAACTTTTGCAATGGCTGACTTTTGTATGACTTAAAATCCGGGAAAAATAACTGAATACAAAAATATCAGCCCCCAAATTCCCCAGGCAATAAGTCAAATATTCATAGCAGATGTTCCAGGGCGGGTTTTGTTGCCTGGGATTCAGAAAACACACTTCTCCAGTATTTTTTTGCAAAGAAGATGAAGCTCCCTGAGTTCAGTCGAGAGTGATTGACAGGTGGATCAGCCAATCAGGGACGAGCAGGGTCTGTCTGTATCAAAACAAATACGGCAGGAAAATTACAAGGAAAAGTTAGGACAAATATGACAAAAAGAGGCATGTCATCATTTGGGCTCCATTTTGTAAGTGTGTGTGTTGTTTGTTTTTTTTTACTGTTAATGGGAAAAAAATCTAAAAAACCAAACACAGCCTGTTTTCTCACCATATTAGTTTAAATGCCAAAGTTCATAATTTGAACTTTGTTGGTGCAAAAAAAGATTTTTACATGCATCACAGAATTAATAAATGTGTAAACCACTGCAAGGTATGTACACGTCTCAACCTTTAGGTTTGTAGGAGCTGAGAACATAGCAATAACCAATAGACACAAGTAATTTAGTTAAGGTAAACTTTTAGTTTGAACTATGAAAGGGTGAACAATGCAATTACAATTGCAATCAATGGGCCCAGAATAAACTAAAAAAATGAAATGTTCCTTTAAAGATGTTCTTTCCAGAAGTGTTGCCTTGCAACTTCAATCAATGTTCAAGTCAAATAGTCAGGGGAATAGTCAAGTCATGGGATGTATCCACAGTAGCTCACGCTGGTGTCGGTCAGTGGGACTGACACAGTCCTACCACAGGATCCATTGTATGGAGTGGTAGGGGCTCACAGTTCGACTGGGAAGGCTCGCTATCAGTGAGTCATCTCTTCAACCTTGTTGAACCCAAGGCTGGGACATCACTTTTCCACGTAGGCAAAAAAACCAGACCTGTATTTACAAAACAGGTTTTACAGTCCATTTTCTCAAATGCAGTCGCAATTTGATTCATTAGATTCACATAAAGATCCCAACAGAGGTGTTGTACAACATAAACTTCTTATCTTATCAATTGGAAAAATAACTAAAGATAGTTAACAGTAGGTAGCTACAGTTATTTCCCAAATAAATGGTTCATACTGTCAAAATATATAATTTTAACCAATAATAACTACAATGAACTGTAAGGATATAATCACATTTCACCAATGGATTCACTCATGAAAAACACATTCACTTGTACAGTGAAATGCGTATACCATATTCTCGTATGTCTGTCTCTTTGCAATCCCTTTTAACATAGGATTTTAGATTGTAAATAAAAGAAATGAATTACATTGTTTTTAATTACAAAAATAACAGCTCTCCTGGTTTTAATCATTTTAGATAAGTAACTAATGACAATTTTTATCTTAAAATGCTTTTATTTCTTTCACACAGTCACATTTAGCGTGTGTGACTCTTTTACAGTATAAACTATACATACTGCGTGTCACCATGAATTTCCTTCTTAAATAATAAAAAAAATAATGTTTTTAACAATATGTTCCTTTACAAAATTAACTTAAAATGTACAATATACCCAAAAATAATTTGCCAACATTGCCCTTAAGGGGCGACATAATACATAGAGTCAATGAGAACATGTGAGTGCTAGCTTACCAAGATAAACTCAGGAGTGGTTCAGCAAAATAAAAGTACTTCTTCAATGGTTCTCCCACTTCTAAACAGGAGTTTCAACCATATTAGAACATAAATTTCAACATTTGTAATTTTACATTACATTTCATTTTTCATACCTTTTTCTTTGTTTTTCAACCAACATGTGAGAGAAAAGGCCGTGCTTTGTGCATCACTGAGCAAGGGTTGAACTATCTGTGTATCTGCATACTACTTCCTGTCTCCCGTCAAAATAAACTTCTGGTTTTCAAAATAAAACCATTTACATATGAAACGTGAAATAAAACAGAATCTCAACATAAATTAAATATTTTTTGGAACTTTTAACCAGGCAGGTTACAAATGCTTCAAGCCAACAGACAGGATCTGACTGATATCCTCTGTATAAAAAGATACAGAGTTATTCTGATTATTTATCAGCTCAAGTTATTAAGTCAAAGAACTAAAATCACCCACCCACCCCAGCACCCATTTACCCAACCACCCACCCACAACCCACTGGTCCTGGTCTTACATAGATGATATATTATTTACGATACATATTTTAGGGCTGCAAATTAGCTATAATCAAAACAGAATGATACATACTTTATCTCCCTGAATCTCCCTGTTTTTAGATAGGGGTGATTGACAGGTGGATCGGCCAATCAGGGTCACACATGGTCTGCTGTATCTGAAAAAATAAAGGATAAAAAAATATCACAGCGGACTGAAAAACATGGCAGATGTTATTTGTTAATGATGTGACCAATGAGCTCCTTCATTTCAAATGAGTCACAGAAAAATAAACAAATCTGATTGGACGAACCCACTTGAGATGCAACAGACTAAAACGCTTGTCTTTATAAAAGAAACACAGACATATCAGTCCGGACTTGCCAGACAAAGACCAAATTGGAGCTGAGAAGAATGTTAAGAATAAAACAAGAAAAATACAAGATGTCCCAAAAAATTTGACATCATTCCATCCATCCATCTTCTCCTGCTTAATCCAGCTGGGTCGCGGGGGCAGCATCATTCCTCAGGCCAATAATTTTGGCAGCTCTTTTCATAGAATGTATAGAAACAGATTAAGATTTTATATTTCAGGTTGAGCCATTCACTCCCATTCACTTCTCTTCTGACATTGATGTTGGTCTACCAGATCCTTTAGCCCTGCATAAACACCTTCCTCTTTACATTTTTGGTACGAAGTCAAAATTTGTTTGCTAGTTAGTGAAGTTTTTCCAAATTTTGCACTGAAGGCTGCACAGTCTTGGATGACTGTGTGCGAGCAGATTCCAAAATGCAAAATGACTTCTCTTTGGGAATGAACAGCTCAACCTGAAAACAGAACAAAAATAAAACATTAAATATAAAATCTTTTTATACATTCTGTGAAAATTTTTGATTATTTTTATAAGAATTGCCAAAATTATAGGCATGCGAAATGATGTTATATTTTTTGGGACGCCAAAAAATGTAAAAACTATATAAAATGCAGCAGAGGTTAGTTTAAAAGCACACACACACACACACACCCATTTACCACCTGGATACAAATATGTGCAAATCTTGGGAGCCCCTGCAGAGGAATGGCCTTAGGCTTTGACAAACCTCCAAGGTTAACAACAAACATCTCCTCCTCCTCTGCCCTTGTATTGGAAATATGAACTTAAGCACAAGCAAAAACAAAACCCTTCCTGCTTTTTTATGACTGAAATGCAGACACAAAAATAACTTACAAAAATATTTTCCAACAGATTCCCCAGGCAAAAAGTCAAACATTCAAATTAGATTCCAGTTTAGCGTTTTAGCATTTTTAGCATTTCAATCTCCACAACCTGGACCTCTGTATTACCAGTGGTGGAGGAGGTGCTCAATTTTCTAAAAGTCCAGATACCAGAGCAAAGAACTACAGTAAAAGTAAAAGTATCATATGAAAAAAAATCTACCTAAGTAAAAGTATTGAAGTACTTGTTTAAAAATGTAGTTCACAACCAGTGTTGGGAAGTAACGGATTACATGTGCTGGCGTTACATAATTAGAATACAAATTGTGAGTAACTGTATTCTGTTACAGTTACTGTTTCAATAAGTGGTAATTAGATTACAGTTACTTTGTTGAAATAAATGGATCACACGGCGGTATTTTCCTGTTTTCACACTTTGTGCTATAACCCTTTTTATTTCGGTAATTCCACTCATTGCCGGAAGCCCAAACAGAACACGCAATAAGAGCGACATAAACATCCTGTTAACGCTGGTGGCGCCGCGTCAATCACACCATGGACGAAGCCGAGGAGCCAGTAGAACAGATCCAGCAGTGCACGGGCAAAAACGCATTTGTGTCTTGGAAATTCAGCATCACTTTGTATTTAAAGAAGAGAGGGACAGCGGGATCTGACCGTGCAATGCAAACTCTGCTGCAGCAACAAGCGGCTTTTGACGTCGAGATTTTTTAAATCTAATGTTTGCCTACTGCAACTATGTGGTTGGTGCCAGGAAGATATATGTACTATTTGCTATGTGTTTTTCATACGTGGACCGCGCCTCCACCCGTACACCGCGCACACCTCATCTCCTCCCGTACGCTGCGCACACCTCATCTCCTCCCGTACGCTGCGCACACCTCATCTCCACCAGTACACCGCGCACACCTCATCTCCTCCGGTACACCGCGCACACCTCATCTCCTCCGGTACACCGCGCACACCTCATCTCTTCCCATACGCTGCGCTCACCTCATCTCCTCCCGTACGCCGCGCACACCTCATCTCCTCCTATACGCTGCGCACACCTCATCTCCTCCCGTACACCGCGCACACCTCATCTCCTCCGGTACGCCGCGCACACCTCATCTCCTCCCGTACGCTGCGCACACCTCATCTCCTCCAGTACACCGCGCACACCTCATCTCCTCCGGTACACCGCGCACACCTCATCTCCTCCCGTACACTGCGCTCACCTCATCTCCTCCGGTACACTGCGCACACCTCATCTCCTCCCGTACACCGCGCACACCTCATCTCCTCCCGTACACCGCGCACACCTCATCTCCTCCCGTACGCTGCGCACACCTCATCTCCTCCCGTACGCTGCGCACACCTCATCTCCTCCCGTACACTGCGCTCACCTCATCTCCTCCGGTACACTGCGCACACCTCATCTCCTCCCGTACACCGCGCACACCTCATCTCCTCCCGTACGCTGCACTCACCTCATCTTCTCCCGTACACTGCGCTCACCTCATCTCCTCCGGTACACTGCGCACACCTCATCTCCTCCCGTACACCGCGCACACCTCATCTCCTCCCGTACGCTGCGCTCACCTCATCTCCTCCCGTACACTGCGCACACCTCATCTCCTCCCGTACACCGCGCACACCTCATCTCCTCCCGTACACCGCGCACATCTAATCTCATCCCCGTACGCCGCGTCGCGCGTCTCTTCCCGCTCCCATACGGTGTGGACACCGCGCGTGGACCATGTCTTGTCGCTTACGCTGAGCTTCCTCCTGTGCGTTTCTAAACCAGAACTAAGACCAGGACTAAAACCAAGACTAAGACAGAACTAAAGCGCGTCTAAACCAGGTGTAAACCAGATCTAAAACCAGGTCTAAACCAGGTGTAAACCAGATCTAAAACCAGGTCTAAACCAGGTGTAAACCAGATCTAAAACCAGGTCTAAACCAGGTGTAAACCAGATCTAAAACCAGGACTAAAACCAGGTCTAAACCAGGTCTAAACCAGGTCTAAAATCAAACAAGAATTTGCAGGAGGTGGTTGTTATATTCATGTAGTTTTAAAAATCATGACAATATCAAGTAATCCAAAGTAGATTACGTTACTCACTTAAGTAATTTAATGGATTACATTACAAACTACATTTTGGGGTATGTAATCTGTAATATGTAGGGGATTACATTTTAAAAGTAACCTTCCCAACACTGTTCACAACTAAAAAGTAAAAGTATTTCACACAAATTTTGAGCTCTAATAAAGCTTCAAATGTAGTAACACTTTTCTCCATGGAGATGTTATTACTTGATCTGGAATGTTTGACAGTACGACGTTCACCTTTCTATATCGTCGTGGAAACTAAACCAGACCAAGTTACAGGTCAGATCTGTGAAGAGGCGACCCCACTCACAGTCAGAATGCTGTTTTTTCTCATATTTTGAGCTCTAAAACCACCTGTAATTGAAGAAATGTAACATAGAGCTGTGGAATGTCATACTGTGGAATGTAGCGAAGTAGTAGTAGTAGTAGTAGTAAAAAACTGTACTTAAGTTTAAAAAAAAGGTATCTGTACTTCACTTACAGTACATTTTAAAGTGCACAGCTTTTACTTTAACTTCCCTTCATTTGAGAGCACGTATTTGTACTTTCTGCTCCACTACATTTTTTAACAGGACTGAAAAGTAAAAGTATTTTTTATTATTGTGTGAGACCTGCTGAAAAGGCTGATGGGTTATTTTTAACGCGTTCAGAATCTGAGCAAACAAAAATACACAAAGAAAAAAGAATCGATTAAATTGTTTCAAAATTATGCACAAATCTGTACCAACATCTCTGTATTTGAAGTTTTATGAGCTCTCAAAATCTGCGTGGAATATTTGAGTTTTTACTCATGAAGTACATTTTTAAACAGGTACTTTTTTTTTTGTTTTTTTTACTGGAGTTGCGTTTCAGCTTTTGTTTTTCCTCACAGAAAAGAGGGAGCCAGGAGCCACGTATGATAGTGATTCTTTTACTTTTACTTAAGTATTTGTTTGCTCCTGTATCTGTACTTTTACGTAAGCAGCAAAATCGAGTACTTCTTCCATCACTGCCTTTAAGACGCGACAAAACCGAACGAATAGCTGTCTGTCCACTTCCTATTTGGTCCTTTAGCCTAAACCCAGGTTACGTTTCATGAAAAAGTACTTGTACATGATTCTACTGTAACATGACTGGGCTTTTGGAGTACCACGCAGGTTCAGAACATGGAGCCTGTCTCTGTGCAGGATATGTTGTACGTTTGATATGACTATTTGAATTCATTTCACGCTCAGCGGACCGGAGCGCGCGCAGATCATTTCAATATGGTTTTGGACATTTCGTATTTTTTATTCCGCGGAAAATGGACTGTCCTCAGAGTGAACCTGGCTTTTTTTTTTCTGGTGAAGTGAAAATTGTCAGTGTGTGAAACTGGAAATAATGGTCTCCTCTCCGTAGATCCGATCTGTAACTTCGACTGGTTGCATCGCCGAATGTAACCGCGGAGATATGCTTAATGCCATACCGTGTACTGGTAATACATGAGGGCTCCACTGTGTTTTTAAACTCCATACACCTTCTGTACTTGTTTTTTTACCATGTATCTGAGCTAAGATGTATTGTATGAGCTGCTCTTGGGGTCAAAATAAGTCAAATTGTGTTCTGTCTGCATTTAATTACGAAGTGTTGTTTTCGCCGATAATCTGGAAGTGCTCGTTAGCATGCTAGTTGGCGTTACTTTTGGCTTCATGGCAAAACTCCCCCCTCATCTCATCATAGTGAATAATTAGGATTCTCAGAACGTATGAGGTAAGTTAGGAGCAACTTGGACCAATGCAAACTGCTCATATTATGTTGTTTTCTGAGATTAAAATGTTGTTTCCTCATCACAAACATACCTGGCAGTGTTTTATAGGCGGTCATGTTGACTACATCCCTCCGAACCATGTGAATCCTCACAAAACTATGGCCGTTGCACCCTGGTCCTCATTCTCGCCTTTTGCCGGCGTGGTATCTCTGTCCTTCCTAACCAGTTTTCTGCGGGAAACACAGCCTGGAGTCGTGTTTCACACATTCACACACATTTAACTCACAAACCCTGCAAATGCCGTACAGATTCACTTGAATCATTTAGATCCTTTTCACCTCTGGAATTTCCTATCTTTACTGAGCAAAAGGTAAAGGGTAGTTGTTCTTCAAAACTACCGCTATAACATGATAAGATGTAACAAGGCTTTGGAGATATACTGTATACAGACTAATAATGATTAAGGATTACTCAAATATGTTTGAATGAAACAAAACTAAATTCCAATTATGTTTTTTTTTTTATTCACCCTGTGACAAATGTACAGTTACAACATTTTTATTTATTTATTTCATTTATTTATTTAAATGGGACAATGCATGTTAATGAACAGACAAGCATATATAGCATGAATGTAAACATACCGGATTTTAGCAGAAATGCTCATTTCCATCCATTGTCCCAAGGGTTGGGGGAAATAGGAGAATAACGTACAACACAGTAAACTGATCCACATACACACAATACACTACAATAAAATATCTAAAAACCCTTCTAGTATATATACACCTGCCTAACCATTATTACCATAAGTGTACCAGCACTCACACATATCCATACAGATTTTGAGGCCATTTACAGATTCATTCAATATATACATTACAATTTATCTATGGGATGTGGCAGCCCAGATATGTAGAGAGTAATGTTGTCATTTTGACCCAAAAGCTGTTTACAGGAGTGCAGTACCAAAGTGCATGAATGTATGAATCCGGCTTATTTTGTGTGCAGTTGGAGCAAGTGTCTGTGGTGAAGCCCATTCTAAATAACCTATGCCCTGTGTAGTGATATCTATGCAGTACCTTGTATTGAATTAATTGGAGATTTGCGTTTTTTGTCATGGAGAAAGTGTTATTACAGATTTGCTGCCAGTGTTCTGGAGTGAAGGATATGGATAAATCTGTTTCCCATTTTATTATTGGAATGGTTACTGATTGGTCAAAAGATGTAATAGTTTTATACATATTTGATAAAAGTTTATGTGATATATTGACTGAAAGTATAGAAGAGATGTGAGTTGGGAGAACTGAATTGAAGAAATCTGTGTTGAACTTAGCTTGAAGACAGGACTTAATTTGAAGATATTCCAGATAGTGCTTATTGTCTAAATTATACGTTTGAACCAGATCTGAGAATGAAGAGAAAGTATTATTGGTGAAGATGTGTCTTAGATGAGTGATACCTTTATTTTCTCAAGTGTGAAAGTGAAAGATCTTTTTATTAATTTTAAATTCAGGGTTGTTCCAGATGGGAGTATTGTTGGATGGGGACAAAGTGCTATTAGTCATGTGATGAATTTTCCACCAGGCTGTCAGAGCTCCTGCTGTTGTTGGTGTCTTGAAGCATGGGTGTTGTTTGATTGTTTGACTGCAGAAAGGGAGGTCTGAGACAGTGAGTTTATTACAAAGTGTTTGTTCTATGTCAAGCCATTTAATTTCATGAGGGAGTGGATGTATCCATTTGAGTATGTACTGAAGTTGATGTGCTAATGAGTAGTGAAAAAAATGTGGTGCTTCAAGACCTCCCTTGTCCTTTGTTTTTTGTAATGTGGTAAGCTTGATTCTTGGTTGCTTGTTTTTCCAGTAAAATTTTGAGATGCATGAATTTGGAACCATGGTGTATCTGGGTGTGTTGGAATCATTGCATTTATTTTAGGGAGTATAGTCATTTTAATGGTTGCAATTCTGCCTGAAAGTGATAGTTGTAGGTTTATCCAGCGCTGAAGATCCTCGTTTACTGATTTAAGTAGTGGAACCTAATTCAATTTAATAAGCTCTGACAGCCTGGAGGAAATATTTATTCCTAAATAAGTGATAAAGGTTGTGCAAAGTGGAATTGGTGAAAGGGCTGCCACATCCAAATGTGTATGTAAGGGTAAAATGGCTGACTTAGACCAGTTGACAGAGTAATCTGAAATTTTCGAAAATGATTCAATAACTTTGATCGTTTCTTGAAGTGAGCTTTGTGGGTTCTGTAAGAAAAGTAAAATATCGTCTGCGTACAAACTGATTTTACTGTTTTGTCTGATAGCTGCTGCAAGGGGTTCTATAAAAATTGTGAACAAGCCTGTAGAGAGTGGGCATCCTTGTCTATTCCCCCTGTGTAAAGTGAATTTTGGTGATATTTGTCCGTTTGTGACAACCGTGGCTGAAGGTGAGTTATAACGAATTTTAACCCAGTTAATAAACGACTCTCCAAATCCAAACCTTATGTACACACAAACAGGAAAGGCCAAGAAACTTGGTCGAACACCTTTTTTGCATCTAATGTGGTTATTATTGTTTTATTGTTCTGGGTTGATGAGTAATGCATTAGATTAAAAAGTCTTCGGGTATTATTGGATGCTTGCCTGCCTTTCACAAAACCGTTCTGATCTGGATGGATTATGTCTGAAATTACCTTTTCTAGTCTGAGAGTTATTGTTTTACTTATTATTTTTATATCTACATTGATTGGGGTCTTTATTGGGTTTTAGTAGTAATGTTATTTTGGCAGTATTCATGTCTTTTGGTAGTGAGGCATTTTGTAATGATTCTTGAAACATTCTGAAAAATAAAGGTGACAGGATGGACCAAAAGTGTTTAAAGACCTCAGCAGGGAAGCCATCTGGACCGGGTGCTTTATTATTAGGCATTATTTTTAGTGCAGAGTGGAGTTTGTTTAGAGTGATCAGAGAATCAAGCATTCTGACTTGATCTGATGTTAAGTGAGGAATTGATATTTTATTAAAAAATGCTTCATTGCTGTGCTTATCAGGAGTTACATCGGATGAATATAGTTTTTGCTAACATTTTTGCCAAACTTCATTTATTTCTTGTGGTGAATGTACTGGCTTCCCTGCTGAGTTCATAATGCTAGTAATTACTGTTTTTTCTCTGTTTTGTTTGAGCAGTTTTGCCAAGTAATCTCCTGATTTATTGTTATGGTTAAAATGTTTTTGTCTGAGTCTCGTTATAATAAATTGTGCTTTTTAATTATACCATTCAATTCAAATCTATATTTACACAGATTATTTTCTATCATTTCAGTTGGATTTGTTGCGTGACTATTTTCAAGTCCTTTAATTTTTTCTTGTAGTTCTTTTTCATGTTCCTTTTCTCTTTTCTTTTTATTAACTGAAAAGGAAATAATTTTCCCTCTTAGTATACAGCCTTCCCTGTTTCCCACAAAAGGGAGGGGAAAAAGTCTGGAGTCATTTATTTCTAGAAAGGATGCCCACTCTTTTTTAATAAAATGATCAAAGTTATTGTCTTGGAGGAGCAAGTTACTGAAACGCCAACATGAAAATGTGGACCTGTGTTGATTGTGACTGGGGAGTGATCATTTTTGACTCTGGGATGGATTTTTGAATCTGTCAAATCATTTATTAGTGAATTACTAGTAAGAAAGTAATCTATTCTTGAGTATGAGTTGTGTACAGCTGAAAAAAAAAGAATGTAAACTGAATGGAGAGTGCGCCAGCTATCGGCAAGGCCACAGTCCTGCATGAACTGGTTGATAGATTTAGATGACTGAGAGTCACGTCTGTCATTTGATGCGTCTAATTTTGAATTTAACACTGTATTGAAATCCCCCCCCTATTATAATTGGACAATTTGAAATACTATGAATTTTGTCAAAAAAGGTTTGAAAAAAAGATGGAGAGTCTACATTAAGACCATATACAGTAGCTATTGTTATTTCTTTATTATTTATAGAAATATTTATTATAACATAACAACCTTCTGGATCGGATATTGTTTTATGGTGAGTAAATTTTATATTTTTATCAATCAAAATACAGACTCCTCTTTGTTTTGTATTGTACATTGCCGAAAATAAATGGGGGAAAGTGCTGGATTTTAATTTGTTACTGTCAAAATCAGTTATGTGTAGTTCTTGAAGTAAGCAAATAGTGGCCTTAAATTGAGACAAATGAGTTAATTCTTTTGTTCTGAGAACCCATTCCCCCGGATATTCCATGTCAGAAAATTAACTGACGACATAAAGCTTTGTAGAAGTGTGTGTTTGTGTGTATGGATGTGGGGGTGTGTGTGCATGTAGTGTGATTGATGTGTTGTGGTGTGTGTTTGTAAGACTGGATATGCATTTTGTTTTGTGAATGAACACATTCTTGTACATTTAATCCCCCAGCACCCTCCACCCCTGTTCTTAATCCCCCCACCCCCCCATTTCAGCTCTTCCGCTTCCTGTGTCAGACCCTTTCACCCAAGTTAACCACTCCACTTGCAGCTCCCCTTCTGTTTCTCTATCCTGTGTATTTTAAGACACCAAAATTAACCATTTTATATACCTTGTTATGTAGGTGACTGTTCTGATTCTTACTCAAACACGTTGTGCTCCACATTTCCATACATGTGTTAAAAGTGTCAAAAATATATTCAGAGATGCATAGATGAGCCAAAATTGTGTTCAAGTAAGAGTAATTTTACCTCAAAATAATAGTACTCAAGTAGAAGTGCAAAGTAGTGGTCCAAGAAATATCAGAAGACCTATCAAGCAAGTGTTAAAAAGTATTTGGCAAAACCACTACTACTAAGGTGCAGTGCCGGGGAACATCGGGGAACATGTTTTTTCCCGTACTAGAATAAAGTGTAATTGCACATCCACGACAGTAGTTGGCAGTGTCGGGTTTTTGCAGCAGGCAAACGCACACACAGCACAGAGCAGGAGGCATGAAGTGCAGAGAACAAACTGTATGTAAAGCGTCTGTACCACTCAGAGTCACTGTGACTACGGTGGAAACGAGGAAAGACCGTTTACTGTGTTTAAAAATGTTGGCAGCGGACAGCATGAAGCCAAATAAATTACGGCGTCGCTTAAAGACATTACACCCCAATCATGCTGATAAGCCGCTTGAGTTTTTCGCGGAATACGCACAGACACATGCTGGATGTGTCCCGGGAGTTGCTTTGGAGAAGTGACTAAAATGTTTGCCCTCGTATGTCGCCTACTAAAGGTGAGGGTGCGATTTGTCCATGTTTGGTAGTGGTTCTGAGGAGTGGAGGGGCACAAAATGTTTTCTTCTTCCTAGTGGGGGTGCGATGGACATATCTGATGTGTAATTTGAAGTGAATGCAATTTGAAGGACAAAACTTCAGCTGAAATGATGAACCAAAGCTGGTATTTTCGAAGGATACACGACGACTAAAACTACATTGTATCTGAAGGAGCCGTGGAAGAAAACCTAGAGATACACAATGTCATTTAAAGCTTATATTTAAATCATTTATTTCTCATACCGTCTAAGGTCCATGCTTTTTATTCACTGTTCCAGATTTAATTAAATATTGTTAATTACAATGTTTGAGTGCAGCATTTTTTTCCCCTTTTCATTTCTGAATCGCAGATGGAGCTATACAGAGTTCATTCCATTGTGCAGTTTTGACCTGACCCGATTTAAATAAAGGTCTGTTTCTGTCCTTGCTGATAAAGCTTTATGCATTCAACGTCATTTTTTTATTCAAAGTTAGCAAAGGGTCAAAAGCCATTCAAGTTTTTATTATTTTATAGATTTTATTCGCTGCAGCTGATGTTTCAGAGCTATTACTGAAAAACATACAGAACTATGAAAATATATGAAAACAGTCACTTTTATCCAGTCCAATCAAAATGGGTTCAAATCAAAAGCAGTGGTGGTTTATGGAGAGTGAATAACAGAAGAACAGATGCACTGTACCAACTAAATTACTGTCATTATATTTATGTGTAATTAGTCTTACAAAACCAAAACGAAATCATTTAAAGAGGGGCTATTATGCACAATCTTTTCTTTTTTTTCTGCCATGTTATAACATTTTTCCCTCATCAAAAACAGGTTTTATATGTCCTCCATGCATGTTTGAGTAATTCAGTGGTTCAGTCCTGGTCCTATCCGAACCCTCCTTATGATTAGCTGTAAAATACTGTGCAATAGGCTTGGGTGGTATCCAAATTTTGATACTGTTAAACCTTCTCAGTATTTTACTGGGGTATATAGTATTACCATTACTAATTAAGAATTATTTTGTTGCTTACACCTAAACCATTCAGAAACAGAATAGCAGCATTATATTTGAAGATGAGGCACAAGTTGTGATCAAACCAAACTTCACCAGCGCGTATCTCCCTCCATTTAATGATCTGAGACACACTGAGACAAGAAAAGCGCAGAAGAGGCAGATTATAAAGGTAAAAGGCGACAGTCCAGGGCGTGTGATATTTTCCATTGCAGCATGTTGTATCTGACAGACCTCGTGCTCTTGGCATTTGGAGAAGTTACCGTCTCCTTCGTGAAAGTCTGACTTCGGGGAGAAATTTGGCGCTGTGCCCCGTGTCTGAAGCGACTGTGGTGGGATCTCTGGCCTGACGCAGGGTCGTAGCTCTGTCAACATTTGCTGCCTCTCCCCTGTCATTCATCCTGAAGCCAAAATGCTCCTAATATTCTATTAGGTCCTTATGCGCTGCAGATTTTTAAAATGACAGTAATGAAACTGATACTGTTGCTACTTTTTGATACCTTGGGATACCATGTTACCGTGATTCCGCCCAACCCTACTGTGAAATGCTCCACCCACAATCCTACATCACACATGATCCCGCGACAATTCTCCGAAAATACACAAAAACATGATACAAAACTGTACACGCCAACTTGACAAACCTGATACCATGTGCGGTAGTTTCATTAGCTGATTGTGTTGTGATAGTGCTCTAGTGACAGTGCAGAGAGCAAAGGGAGGGGATACTCAAAACCGCAAAAATGAAAATGAAACTTGTAAAACATGTAAATATCTTGTTCTCAGTGAATATAGCATTTTCAAAACAGATGCACATGGTGATCTAAATATGTTATGTGTTAATACACGTGAAAGTAAAATACCCCCTCTTTAAAGGCGTACTGTCTAACTTTCAAGCACTTGTAAGAACCAAGATCTGGAGGACGGATCGCTCAGAACAAGTTATAATGAACCAGACCAGATTCACGCATCTGTCCTGATGCTTTGCACCACCTCGGAACCAGCCACAGTCCTCGAGCACGGAGAACTAGAGCAACCCGCCTGGATCTATCTTCCACTGCACATTCTTGCTTTCCCCACATGGAGCCAGCGCACAGAGGACGGCACGGAACCACTCAGACCCAGTCCACTGAGCACTGGTCTTGCTCATCCCCGTATGGAACCAGCACCGGGAAGATGGAGCCTTCAGACCGATCTGACCATCGCACTCGGAGGCACAAGATCAAGGACCGGACCCCTAATCCAGGTCCGAGGAACAGCGGTGGAGCTTAAAATCAGGCCCAGACATGTGCTCATTTCAGCATCAGGTGTGGTCAGTGGGAGTTTTGGCACCGATTACAAATGCATGTTCTGTTGATTTGGATCGGCCGACTGATGTTCAGTGATGTTAAAAGTCGCCTCAATTAGACCTGCATGAAGTTTATTATTATTTATGCATGCACCTTTAAAAAAATAAGAAAATACAATATAAAACACAAAAGATGCATTTACTTCAAAGGCCTGTGTAGGATGGGGCAGGCAGATGGGATTCTGGGGAAGGGGGAGGCTCGGCTGTTTTTACCTACTCTAAGAGGAGGTTCGTATTCACCCAAGTTGAAAACCCCTGGCATAGTGCATCTTTAAATCACATTTGATTTTGAAATAGTCAAAGACACACTCAATCAATGTGGGCACGCACACACAAAAAAAATACAAAAGATAATTTCATGGCAATTATGTGCCCATTTTAGTGACAGTTACCATGGTGACACAAAGCATACAATAGAAAAGACACATTTGTAGGTGGTTGAAAAAAAAATGTAAACAGCCTCACCACTAGAAATATTCACTTATGAACTAAGTTTTTTATATGCATGGCCACAGAGATTTAATAATAATAATAATAATAATAATAATAATAATAATAATAACAATAATAGTAATACTAATACTAATACTAATAATAATAATAATAATAATAATAATAATAATAATAACAACAACTCAGTGGGAATGGATAATGATATAAAAATAGAAGTTGTGGGATATTAAAAAGTTATGATTAATTTATTACAAAGAAAATGGGTCGTGGGGGCAGTAGTTCACTGCCCAGTCCTTTGTGCACTTAACCCTCTGACCCCCTCTGTGAGTGGTGAGCCTACAGGAAGGTGAACCCACGTCATCAGCTGAGCCTGGCTGGGTACTGTACAGTCCTCAGTTTTATATGGTTCCTAAGGGTGCTTGCATGCTGCAAAGAAAATAATGCATAAAAAATATTAAAGCATTTTATTGCAATTTGCCAAACAACGCGGAACATTTGTCAGTGCACCATGTCGTGGTATGCCAATTATACCGACAATAGAGCATGAAAGCGCTCTGGGTCTGCTGGACGGTACATTTCTATTCAAAAAACTACCTGATGGAAGTATTGACAAAGGTGTTGTTTATTGCAAACTGAGCAGAAAAGAGTTTGCATATCACAGAAGCACCTCAACCCTACGATACCATAAATGCAAAACATGTGACAGCAGCACAGAAACTACTGGAGCTGTTGGCGGGAGCAGTTCTGGTCCGAGTACAAACAAGAGGTGTCAGCAGCCCAAACTCCAACAAATGACAGGCTTCAGGAATAAAATTAGTAAATGAGTAAGGCAAATATTTTTATGTGATTAACTGAGTTTAATGACTTATAAAGCCTGTAATTAATTAGATTATTATTTTTTAAATCAAGTCCCATCCCTAAAAAATAGATTCCACATTGAAACCAGTTGAGAAGCAGACGGCTAAAGCTGTTCATCTTCCCTATAGTGTAATCCGATACATATTACATATTAAACATACAAACTGTGTCGTGTTACTGTGGAGAGTTCTTGGAAAAGCCGTAATCACTATTGTCACCGGAGAGAGACGTATTTAAGATCAATATACACAGAGCGCTGAATGGCCATCTGATCCTTTCTACAGACTTCATCAGACCAGCGTGTTGTGGGATCAAACTAGAGGGTTTTTTCATTTGCTATTGATCAGCACCACTCGTCTCCATGGAGAAGTTAGTATGTTGTCGTAATGTTCTGCAGATTGGCTTTAAACATATCTATCTCGATGAGGACGAGCAGGGGACTGAACCTGACAAAGTTACAGTTCAGATCTGTGGAGATGCAACCTCACTCACTTTAAAAAATTAAATTAAATAAAACATGCTTTTATATATATTATATATATATTGATCTAAAGCAACCTTAATAGAAACAAGTCAGTTAAAGCCACAGTATGTAACCTTTTAGTCAAATAATAATAATAATAATAATAATAATAATAATAATAATAATAATAATAATAATAATAATAATAATAGCATGCTTCTTCATTTTGCCTGTTTATTGTACTGAAAAACATATATCCTTACTGTGGATGGGCTTGCATCTCCACAAACCTGCCTCTTATTTTGGTTTTAACATTCTGTTTCCATGGAAATGTATAGGAGACGTGCCAACCCTAGAAAGTTACATACTGTAACTTTTTGTTCAAAAAAAAGAGGGGAAAAAAGAAAAAAAATCTAAATCTAAAAAATGTAATTATGAATTAAGAACTAGACTTGTAATCTTAAGTGACTAACATTGTGTAAAACCCAGAATATGATGATGTTATTAAACCAAAGTTACCTTTTTACTGTATCTGCTATATTCTCTCACCTTCATGTCCTTGAAAACAGTCTAACAAAGCTGAGTCGTTTATATCAGCTCTCAAAGTCTAATGGAATGTATAGTGAGAATGGTTGTGTGGTATATGTATATGTGGAAGTGCATTAATGTGGAGAGCCATAGTAGCAGAAATAACACGGCTGACTAGTTTATGAGTAGTTTAAATCCAGTGTATTAGGAGTTAATGACAGTGTTTGAGAGAGTAAACCCCCAGATTCAAAAACAGTGTCTGTATATATAAATATGTGCGCAACCTATGGATGAAAATGAGCTAAAGGTGCAGCGTTTTTTTTTACCCCCAGTAGAAATATATTGCATAAGCAGCTCCTATATTACACAAAACAGACTCTTGTGAGCTTTAAGCCATGAACTGCAAAAAGCTTGGCCAAAATTTAAGATATAAACACTTAAATCTAAGAGAAAATAACTAAAAAGGAGTGAAATTATCTGTCTATGCAGCAAGATCATTTAACATGACAAGTTATCTGGGGGTGGGGTGTTATGCTGCATGACCACATTACTGTTTTACTGTTTTGTCCGTGTGTGTGTGTGTGTTGAAAGGTGGGGAGGTTTTTTGTTTTGTTTGTTATGTCGTTAATGAAAAAAAAAAAACATGCACAAATCTCCAAATACAACCTTGGGTGAGAAAATGTGGGAAGATGGTGATATGTTTAAAAACACTTTTGAAAACACTAAAAAGTCAAATTTGCATAATCTGCTTTCAATTTGCAATCGCCTTCGAGTTAGCAGTTCACAGGCAGAACACGGTGAAATACAGAGATATAACCAACTTCGATAAAAACTACAAAACCCGAGAATGATTCAAGCTCTTGGTTCAAGTCCAGGGCAGTCGCAGCATGTTCTGAAAGCAAACTTCTTGTACAGTGACTCCATGTTCCTTCAGCCCAAACCTCCACTCTCCTCTGGTTTTACAGTATCTCTTTTCAAACAAGCCCAGAGAACAGTGTGTAGGCTGAGAGAAAAAATAGTTCCCAAGGGCCTAAGAACTCCTGTATCCCTCCTCACTCTCCATCTGTCTGTCTGCGGGCGGAAAAACATATCAGGAACAGGTTCGGCACATACTTGAAGAAATCACACATGGAATTCTGTAGCAAAGAAGAAAAAGGTAAACAGCTCTACTCATTTTTTAATAATAATATATTCAAATCCTTTAAGTAGTCCTCGTTTGCTTTGTCAAAAAATATTAAGTAGTTATTTCACTTTTTTTCTTTATTACATAATTCCATACATCTTGCTTCATGTTTGTGTATAAAAGGTAGAAAGGAGTAAAAATAAAGAAAAAAAACACTGAATGAGTGGGTGTGTTTACATTTCTGCTGGTAGTGCACATTCTTTTACAAGTAGTTTGGTGCAACATTGGAGTGAGAAAATGACTTTATTGATCTGAGTCAAGTGCAGCAAAGCAGGAGGACTGGTCAGGAGAGGCCTTAGCTCCTGTGTCAGGGCAGCGTGAGGAGAGGAAGACCCCACAGGACAAAAGTGTCCCTCCTCAGTGTCCTGCAGCATCACAGCAGGCTCCAGGAGGAAGCAGGTGAACACAACAGGAAAGGCTCTTGCTAATGAAATGGTCTTGGGATATTTCCTCTAGAAGGTCTTCTGCCACATTTGAGGTAAAAAGCTTGTAGAAATTCAAATGTCCATAGGTAGTAGGGTTGGGTGGTATCCAAATTTGGATACTGTTAAACCTTCTCAGCATTTTACCAGAGTATATGGTATTACCGTGACTAATTAAGAATAGCAGCATTATATTTGAAGATGAGGCACAGGATCAAACCAAACTTTTCCAGCACGTATTTCCCTCCATTTAATGATCTGGGACTTGCCAAGACAAGAAAACCACAGAAGAGGCAGATTCTGGAATAAAAAGTAAAAGGCGACAGTCCACGGCGTGTGATATTTCCCACTGCAGCATGTTGTATCTGACAGATCCTGTGCTCTCTGCCCCCGGAGAAGTTACCGTCTCCTCCGTGAAAGTCTGACTTCACCCTTAAGTGGGAACTTTCTCCTCTTCAGTGCGTCCCCTCTTGACTCTCAGTTTTCAATAAAACATCTCCATCACAAACTTTTCACCTCAACATCACACACGAAGCGTCAGTCATGTTTTTTTCCCTTCTTCCTCGCTGTGTGCGGATGGAAATCTCAGAGTGTAACGACGTGTGTAGAGGAGAGAGAGCAGAGGGGAGAAATTCGGCACTGTGCACCATGTCTGAAGCGACTGTGGCCTGACACAGGGTCATAGCTCCATCAACATTTGTTATATTATATTAGGTCCTTACGTGCTGCAGATTTTTTAAATGACACCTCTTTTATTGATACCTCAGTTTACCCTAATAGGTAGATTCTAACTAACTAGCCTCTTCTTGCACGGTCTCCATGGATACAGAAAAAAACATTTCATTTCACAAAATCCACCAGTGCCTTAGTCGTGTCCTTTGAACATGCTGCACTTCTTAGTTGGTTAAAATCCCATGATATGATGTTAAAAACTGAGCTCAAGAACAAAAAAGTTTGAACAACTGTTCAAGGCTGAATTAGTGGAAAATATTCGATTTTCCTGGATTCAAGAAGGTAATGGACGTGACATATTTGGTTAAAGTCATGGATTAGTTTGCTTTGTACATTGCTGCAGTGACGTAAAAAGCATTTAGGGATGTGAGAATACAACAGGAACGGGTCAGCCAATCTAATCACAAACAGTCGCTTTAAACCTATTCAAATGAAATGAATACATCTTCAGTTTCAATTTCAACAATGAATATATTCTTAATGCCAAAGTTTTGAATATGTTTTGCTCCAAAAAGGTTGTGCATGTGACAGAGAAGTAGCAGCAGCAGTAGTATGCAGTAGTAGAGTGTATTAAGGCAGTGTAATGTGGGCTGATTAAGTGACCAATGAGCTGTGTCTTTTCTCCTCTGTTCACTGAATCGTCTCTCTCCCTCTTTCTTTGTCTCCTCTTCCTCCCCCTCTTTGTTCTGTTCACTGAATTATCTCTCTTCCTCTCCCTTTCTCCACTGTGCACATAATCCTCTCTTCTCTCTCCACTCTTCACTAAATCATTCTTTTTCTCTCTCCTCTCCTCCCTTCTCTCCCCCTCTTACTCTTTCTCCTCTTCCTCCTCCTCTCTACTCCATGATGGGTCTCTCTCTTTCTCCTCTTTCTCTCCTCCTCTCTGCTCCATGCTGGGTCTCTCTCTTTCTCCTCTTACTTTCTTTCTCTCTGCTCCATGCTGAGTCTCTCTCTTTCTGCTTTTCCTCTCCTCCTCTCTGCTCCATGCTGAGTCTCTCTCTTTCTCCTTTTCCTCTCCTCCTCTCTGCTCCATGCTGAGTCTCTCTCTTTCTTTTCTTCCTCTCCCTCTCTCTGCTCCATGCTGAGTCTCTCTCTTTCTCCTCTTCTTCTCCTCCTCTCTGCTCCATGCTGGGTCTCTCTCTTTCTTTTCTTCCTCTCCCCCTCTCTGCTTTATGCTGGGTCTCTCTCTTTCTCTTCTTCCTCTCTGCTCTGTGCTGGGTCTCTCTCTTATCTCTTGTCCTCCTCCGCCCTTTTCCCTCTGTCTCTCTCTCTCTTCTATCTTCTTCCCCCTTTCTTCTCTGTGTTGGTTCTCTGTTCACGTTCCTACAGTCTCTCTCCCTCCTCTTCCTCACCCTCTCTTTCCCTCTCTCCTCTCTATTCACTCCGTTACAGTCTCTACACAGACGTCGTATCTCTGCAGCTCCAGCCCGCTTGGCGCTCAATAACGTTCAGCTTTGTGTTTGTGTCCAACAGCTCCAGAATGAGATTTCCCCCGAGGTGCGTTCACAGGAAACAGGATTTTCAGCCGTTATGAGAAATACAGCTATGCTTAGGTACCACTCTGACCTCATCGCCTCCACTCATCACCAACTACAAGAGCGCAAAACGTCTCCGCTTTTTTGCATTCCATTTTTCATGATCATAGCTTAGCGTAAGTTGTAGGTTTTATATAAGGAGACTGTGTTACCATTGGGCTCTAGGGATGCAAGTTAGATCTAGATGTTCTCTGCATTTGACTCATTTGACCCGTTCATTCTGGGAAAACTTGTCAGGAGACCAACTTGAGCCATTGAGGATAGAGGAGCCCATTGCCCGTTATCTCTAACGGTAGAACATTTAGGACAGGGGTCTCCAGCCTCTAGCTCGGGAGCTACAGTAGCTCCACACCCTTCCAAGTAGCTTGTCAAGGGATTCCTGAATTCTACATATCGTGCTGAATTAGTAAAATTTGATAATTAAATGCCTATTACCATTGCACATTTACCAGGAGGAGGTACAGGAGCCTTCGTTCCTGTGATAAGATTTTATGTGTAATTCATTTATCAAAATGTATCTTGAAATGCTATCAAAATTACATGCTGTATTGTGCTGACCATGGTTTACGTGACTAAGGCTGAAAGATATGTAGTAAACAAGAGCGTTGTGAAGCCAGATTGTGAAACAGGAAAAGATATAGAAGATATACAAGATATACGCCTCATATTAGTAATGTGTAATCATGGAGATATGTAAATATTTTGATGACTCATATTGTGAATAAAAGGCACGGAGAGACAGTGGTCGGAGAGAGAGTACCAGTACCCAGCAGAGTACTGGCGTGGGACGAGCTGTAGCGAGCGCCACGTCTCTCCCGTGCACGTAAAATCCAAAGACTTGTCTCAGGCTATTTCTTCTGAACCTTGGTGATTTAATCCACAATTGGTTGGAGGTTTATTTTGATAACAACTGTTAATTCTACGCTGTTTGTGTAAAATTCCCCAACAGTTCCCACACCACCAGACTCACTGTACAGCTTGATCCACCAAGGTGTTAGGATGATGAACTCCCCTCTCTAGCCACCAGGCTGTGTCCCTAAAAAAAACTTTGGACTTTTCCTATTATTTTATTTCATTATTATTATTTAATCTATCTTTGATTGAGAGTGAGAAACGTAATAAAAAATTTTCATATGTGCATATGAAAATGGTGGATTATGGTGGGTCTGTTTCTGGACACTGCCTACTGGACCATCTCTCCCTGACTCCTCCTCCCGCTACAATGTTGTGTCACAATTTAATGTCATATCACAATGTATATATGTGTTCTTTTTGTTGTTCTTCCTCTATTTTCCTTCTTTCTCTGTAGTAGTTAGTTATAGTTATTATAGTTACTATAGAGAGTTATGAAACATAGTATAGAGATAGATAGAAAGAGTTATGAAAGATAGTATGTCACGTTAGTAATCTCATAGTTTCCTGTTTCAGTTAGTAGTAAATAAAGATAGTTATGTCACAGTTAGACTTATTTAGTTTAGCTTTATGTGGGATTGTCACAGATAGTAACTTTTTAGATCTTTGAATCTTTATTTTGTTGCCTTTGTGCACTAATAAATGGATAATGGTTCATGTTTTATAGGCGTGTAACTGTACCTCATTTAAGGCCCGCAGTGGCACTTAAATATACTCAATTTTTTGTTACCGCTAGAACTATTACCTCTGGCATTTTTGTTTTGTAAAGGTAGCTCACCGGAGGAAAAAGCCTGGAGACTCCTGGTTTAGGAGTTACCATGGTGATACAAATCACATTGTCAAAAATGTTTAAGGTTGTCTGAAAACTCAAGAAAAAAAATACATAATGGATTTAAACAGCACATTTTCAGGAGCATCAATACGAGGAATTGTGGTCCTGTTTAGGTTTTTGATTTTCAACAAAAAGGTGAACGAGATGAACTGAAAAACTGCACTGCAAATTTTTTTGATCTGGCCGAGATTTAAAAACTTATATCAGGTTATCCATCTTGTTTTCAGATTTATGCTCTATTTACTAGCCCTGAGACTGCTTCATTCTAGTCTAGACGAAGTTTATTTGAAGATAACTTAAGTAAAATGATAAGTCAAGTAAAATGATCTTGCTGCATGGACAGATTGTTTTCAAATAAAGCTCCGAAGTCTAACAAAGCCTCAGACAGAGCAGAGCCTACTGTTAGCATCACACCTCCAGGGAATGTTGATGGCAACAGCTGCAAAGTCTCAATAGTCTGGAGTGTCTGCTTTGAGGAATAACCTAATATACATCTTTAAAGCTGATGAGGTAAAGCGCAATTTAAAAGATATACTGTATATTATATGTTTGATTTAGTATTGTGATGTGGGATTTTACAGTAATGCACAAAACCAGACAGAATTTGGACACACTTTTCCAACTATTTACATTGTAGATTCTCACTGAAGACATCAAAACTATGGATAAACACATATGGAATGTAGAACACCAAAACTGAACTCAAACTTAAGGCTGCCACACAGGGATGTGCACAGGAATTTTGAGGGGCAGTTGCTCTGACATGAAGAAAGGGGCACCGCACCGCCCGCCAAACTTCAATGAAGTGTAATAAAACTTAGTTTTATTCTCACTGCAATTCTGGGATTTCCCAATAGATGGCGCACTCTAGATACATTGATAAGTAAAACCAAATTATCCATATGGGCCCATGGTACAGTGCCCAGGGGTAGAACTATATGTTGAACAGGTCTTCCTCACTCATGGTCTGAAAACCTTCCCATAAAGCACTGCGGCCAAGTATATATCTAATGTGCCGCGCACACCGCACCTCCTCTTGTACAGCGTGGACACCGCGTGTGGATCGTGTCTTGTCACGTTCGCTGCGTGGACCACGCTTCCCCCTGTGTACCTCTAAACCAGAACTAACACCAGGACTAAGCCAGGTCTAAAGCAGGTCTAAAGCAGGTCTAAACCAGATCTAAAACCAGGACTAAACAGCATTAAACCAGGACTAAAACCAGGTCTAAACCAGGTCTAAAACCAAACAAGAATTTGCAGGAGGTGGTTGCTACATTCATTTAGTTATAAAGCACGACAATATCAAGTAATCCAAAATATTCAGATTACGTTACTCACTTAAGTAATTTAATGGATTACATTACAAACTACACTTTGGGGTATGTAATCTGTAGGGAATACAGTTTAAAGTAACCTTCCCAACACTCAACAGAATTATCAAATCTGTCACAATGAAACGGAATTCAAAACTTGTGAAATGGAAAATCATTGGCCCTAAATATGGTGCACAAGTTGAATTGAGACATTTGAATCTGCCACATGTAAATCATTGGATCCTGCAAGTTATTTTCGGCCTATTTGCTGGGCTGATGTAGTCAGACCAGAACCCTCCGTCCATCTGCTCCTGGTCCGGCCCTTCCATCAAATTTTAAAACCCTTTGTGGCCCTTGAGCCAAAAAGTTTGCCCACCCCTGTGTTAGAAGTAGAAAAAACTGAACTTTTGGCGTCGGCCGCACCGCGGACCAGGGCTCTCCGCGGGACCGGGGCTCCCCACGGGGCCGTGGCTCTCCGCGGGACCGGGGCTCTCCGCTTTGCGCACAGGCTCAGGTGCTGGTCGCGTGCAGCTCTGTGGCTCTGTAAACAGAACTGAGCTCCTCCCTCCAGACCTAATATAAGTCAGTGAGGCGACTATTTTATTTTCAGTTTCAAATCTAGACATAGGCATTTTCATACATGAAAACCTGTATGCTTCGACTGATTTAAAAAAATTATATATATATATTTTCCCCCTGGAAGGGCAACTTCAGTCGAGGAGGCCATACAGGCAGTTGCCAGGGCGTGCCAGAGCGTCAGGAACAGGAGTGACGGACACAGAGATGCAACATACAAACTCAAAAATAAAGACTTACCTTCCATAAAGTGGTAAATTTAAAGTGCTGATCCACATTATCCATAGAAATTGTTTGCAAATAATGACATCCAGGCCACAAAACCATACTGTTAATCCATTTTGAAGCGTTCTTTGGAAGTAAAAAAGTGAAAGTTGTTCCTCACGTGTGTTTATTTACGTCCACAGAGCATAAAGCTGCAGATTAGCGATAGTGACTCTACTTCCTGTGGACTTTATCTCCTCTTTTCTGCTTTAAAAATCCTGTATCTGAAGTATTGCACCACATTTCACAAATAATAATAATAACAGTTTTGACTTGTATCTAAACTAGAAGTGCAGAGCTCTGATCTTTAAACACTTAAGAGTTTCAGAGCGAGTGGTTTTACTGTAGAAAGGAAACAGCTGATGTGATCGTGTCCACAGCTTTGCAGCCTGTGGTCCACAGACATATCCCGTCTTTCCCGTCTGTCTTTGCGATGAGAGATTTTTAGTCTCATAATTTTCTCCTCATGTCTGTGGTGTGCGCATTTTGTTGCACGTTTAAAAATTGAAAAATCCTCTAGTGTGTAGTGGCCTTTAAATTTTACTTTTTTCTTTTATAGCCACCTGCTGCTTTAACCACTTTGCATTGCATTTGCTCTTGTTTTTCTTTTACATAATTTCATACATCTTGCATCATAAACTGGTTGGCTTCAGTATGTATGTAAAATGTAGTAAACATCAAGAAAAAACGTTGAATTAGAAGGTGGGTGCTCATTTTGACTGGCGGTGACACCCATCCAGACACGGGGAGAACATGCAAACTCCACACAGAAAGGCCCAGGGATCAAACCCGCAACCTTCTTGCTGTGAGGCATGAGTGTTGCCATTCAGCCACCATGCCGTACAACATATGATTTAGTTTCTTTTTTTAAAGACAAAGAATCTTGTTTCATTGGGTGATAATGTTACTTGTCATGTGACATTTACTCAGACCATTATAACAAGTTCTTTATTCAAGTCATTATAACTTGGCAAGATTTTAGTTTTGTAGTGAAGTTTGTTTAGAAAGTAAACCAGGATCAAAACACTGCGAATTTAAGACTTAAAAGTAAAATTAATGTCAGTGTGATCAGAAAAACTCAACATTTTTACATCAAAGCATGGATCATTTATAACAAAATCCCACTAAAGCTCATTTTAAATCATTCACTTTCACTTTTCCAAACTTATTTCTGGCGAGGCAGCGTTTCTGAGCGCTGGACTGAGGGCTTTGGCCTTGGATCAAAGAGGAATTAAACAGGGAATCTTTGCTCAATACTGCAAACTGGAGGAGCTTTTGTTGATCACGCTCGCCAAAGATTTGTCAGGGATTCTCAAACTTTTCTCAAATATTCACGACATTCCAAGGGTCCAAAATTATCTTAAAAGTTCTACATTATGCAAAATTGACTATTGTGAGCTTTAAGTCATGTTAGGATGCTGTTACCTCACCAAAAACATGGAGTTATGTTTTGTTTCGTTCACACGTTTGAGTACCTCTTTATTATTAGTCTGTCTACACGGTTTTAAAATGCTCTGTTCCACCTTGTGATGTCATGTAGTTTTCAAGTTAACAGCTACTTTTGACCTTTAGTTCAGTAGAAAGGGGCAATTCCAAGTCTGAAATGATCCAAATGATTCTAGTGAAGGTGTATGGAGTTTAAAAACACAGTGGAGCACTTCCTGTATTAACACATGACATCACAAGGTGGAACATAGGGTTTTCTGTTTAAGAGAAAAACGTGTGAATGTAACAACAACTCCAGGTATGTTTTCGATGAGGAAACAACATTATAACAAAGATCCAAAAGTCTTGCATTTTTTATTTCAAGAATCGGTTAGAGCGTCACCTACAGGACCCACATGCAACAGCAGACATGCACACATACATTCTTTTTCATTTCTCAAAATCCTAATAGAAAATAGTATAAAAACAGAGTTAGAAAATTCATTGATAAAACAATTTGAATAGATATATTTGTTTTTCTGATAATGAAGGAAATTCTACCTGCGTCTGAAAATATTCATGGTTCATTTTAATACAAATACTTTATGCAGTTGTCCTGAAAAGAGTAATTTTACGTCTTTCCAAAGCAGCATAACATTTACGCACAGTTTTACTATATCTGTTCACAGATTCTCATCTTTACTGTTCTCTAAACGTGAAAAACAAAACTAGTTTGTTTTAAACAGTTTGTAGTGGTTCAAAGTTATTCCTCCCGTACCCATTCTGAGCATCCTAATTATTCATCCGGGAGATTTAACCCATTTTCACAACGCTGACACCTGTAACACCAACAACAACTAGCATGCTAATGCACGCTCAAAGTTATTCCTTACTTACTTTACGCATTCTGACCATTCTGATTATTCACCATGAGTTTAGAAGCCCTTTTCACAACACTGACACCTGAAACGCTAACAACAACTAGCATCCTAACGTGCACTTCCTGATTATCAGACAGTAAAGTCTTCCTAATTAGACGCAGACAGAACGCAGCGGACATATTTTGACCTCAAGAGCTCCTTATACGATATATCTGTGCTGGGGTGATACATTTTTCTCAAATAAATGAAAAAAAATCGATAATTACATAACCAGTCTAACTCATCATAGACTTCCCTAATTACTACAGATGTATTTTATTATAATCCACATTTTGCATCAGATCTCGGACTTAAACCACGTATCTGATGCGTTCTATCGAATGACTGGAAATTCCTTTGTGATACAATCGCGGGTATAATAGTCGAGCTCCACAAACGCACATAACATAAAAGAGTAAAAGGGCCTGTTTCCCATCAAACTGAAGCTGTGGATCTGTGGTTTCTTCTCAGTAATCTCAGACACATGCTAATTGGGTCTGGGCTGTATTCTGAGGAAAGGTCAAGGCTCTTTCATAACGTGAGTACTCAGCGAAGCTTCAGAAACGCACTCGAAAATGAACTTGAAAAACGCTGCAATAAAGGAAAAAGTATTTTAAAAAGTACCATTTTAAACAGCGATAAGACTCATTTGTACCGGATGTTTACTGTTTTTTGTGTTTATCCACTCATCTGAAGGCTGCCGGATAGATTGGCAATGCAATTCCAGCTCCCACAGATGAATGCTGTTGTTGAGTCCTTGAGCAAGACACTTAACCCACCTGGCCCCCAGTGTCTGCGTACCGTATGCTTGTGTGTGAACGCATGCGTGAATGGATGAGTGGTTTCTCGATGTAAAGCGATTTGATTGCCTTGAAGGTGGAAAAACATCACCTATGGATCTTGTACGAACATATGAAGCAAACATGTTGAAATATAATATTGATTTTACTGCTAACTGTTGTAAAGCCACGTGTCCTTTGCACGATTTTGAGCGTCTGCACCGAAAACCTAGGATTGTTTACTCAGAAAAACTCCTAAACCAATTGCCTTGTTCTACCTAAGTAACGATAGATGAAGTAAACATTAATAATCCACATGGGAGAACATGCAAACTCCACACAGAAACACACTTAACCCACCTCTGTATAAAACTCTGAAAATATTAGTCATCTTACATCAAATATTTGAGTAAGTAACAGTTTTTTTGTATTTCGATTACTTTTTCAATACTGTAAACTAATGTTATATTACTAGTGGTAACTTCAGCCCTGATATTTACTCCTTTATTCCTCATGTCAGTAGTGTGACGTCCGTAGATTCTATAAAGAAGTGAACTAAGGGAGTGTGACATCACCCACAGCATTCAGCTCCAGTCAAATGAAGCTCACCGCTGCAAGCAATTCTAGGAGTGCATTTGGAGCCAGTCCCATATTAGGAAAAGGAATTTATTTACGGACAAAATACAGAAATACCAATGCCGGGATCATATAGAGCGGGTTGATATGAACATTTAAGCCCAAAATAATGAGACACTGCAGCAGTTACAGGGAGAGGTGACCGTTTTTCAGTGTAAAGTCAACTGGAGTCAGAGTCGATGGAGCCGGAGGCGCCCCCATGCTCACTTATAAGTTCCATCTTATAAGATCCTAATCTTATGAGATGGAACGGACACCAATCTTAAAAGTTGTTTATGTTGACATTTTGTGTCCTGCTTATGAAGCCATTTAACCATTACAAGAGCTCCTCACTTTGGGTTGCCAGATTCTATAATCAATACCAGTTTGTAATAAACCCAAAAGCAGAAACCACCAACCTGTTATGAATATGATGAATACTGTGAACATTGTGATAATGAATTTTACTTTGGGCACATATTAAATCACAATACTGACCTAAAACTGAAACATTTTTGACATACATGTTTGAGTGAATCTTTATTATTAGTCTGTCTACATCTCCAAAGCTCAAAATGATCTGTTCCACCTTGTGATGTCATGAAGTGGTCGTTTTAAAGTTAACCGCTACCTTTTTCAATGTTAACTCAGTAGAGAACGGCAACTCAAGGACTGAAATCATCCAAATGATTCTAGTGAAAGGGTGTGTGAGAGAAGAACTCAGGCTAAATTTGCAGGGTTTATGTGAAATAAACAAACACAATTTCAAGTATATTTTAGATGGGGAAACAACATGATAACGTAGCTCAGAAAACAGAGTAATATGGGCCGTTTAAAAGTAGATTTTTATAAACATGCTGTGACACATCGGCGTACGCTGGTGTGAACTCTACTGGAGTTCTAATTTTCATCTCCCAAATAAGTGACAAACTTCTTTCCCACATGTGCACGTGCCACAGCCTTAAAACAAAAGAGCATCTGTGAGCGTCAGGAGGTCTCAACTTTCACTCACACTGAGCATCATTAGCACTACTCCACCTTTGTCAGTGCTGGAAAACACTGATTTATATGAAAAGTGAGAAAAGCAATCAACTTTTAGAAGATGTCACTATTTTTTGCAGCAAAGTAGCAATTATAAGTTAAACAAAACAACTGGACTAGCTTCATCAGGGCTTGTGTAGTATCTTCTATTCTGAACTCTGCTGTGTACCTTTACATGGAGGAGACGGGCCACACTTTTGACAACAGAGACACGCTGCTGTTGATTGTATCTGTTTTACAATGCTAGCATCAACGCTGCGTTAGATAACTACATTAATAGCCTTGATAAAGCATAAATAAAGACTTAATTCATAATGAGCAAATACATTATTAAGAATGATTCAGGCTTAAAGGTCTCGTGGCAAAGGAGAAATTCAATTTGTCAACTGGACAAATGTTTATTTAGGTCGAAAAACAAAACAGAACAGCTACTTCACAAGAGGATGTACCAACACAGATGAGAGAGCCATAGCGGACCTCAGTCTGCAGTACATCTCCACCTAAAAGGACCTCAGTCTGCCGTACATCTCCACCTAAAAGGACCTCAGTCTGCCGTACATCTCCACCTAAAAGGACCTCAGTCTGTCGTACATCTCCACCAAAAAGGACCTCAGTCTGCAGTACATCTCCACCTAAAAGGACCTCAGTCTGACGTACATCTCCACCTAAAAGGACCTCAGTCTGCCGTACATCTCCACCTAAAAGGACCTCAGTCTGCAGTACGTCTCCACCTAAAAGGACCTCAGTCTGCCGTACATCTCCACCTAAAAGGACCTCAGTCTGCCGTACATCTTCACCTAAAAGGACCTCAGTCTGCCGTACATCTTCACCTAAAAGGACCTCAGACTGCAGTACATCTCCACCTAAAAGCCACGGGACACTCAGAGGATAGTGAGGTACAGATCTTAGCCAGAGAGAAGAAGTGATTTGAAAGGGGAGTGAAAGGGGCTATTTTTGTTAAGACAATCCATCCATGGCAGAAATGGAGGCCTCAGACATTATCTGTTTCCTCAAACCTAAAACAAAGAGAACAATAAAGATAGCCAGGTTAGATCCAGACGTTTGAAAGCACCCATTCTGGCCCTAAATGATTCTGCTAATATCCACACTCAGTACAGTTGAATAGGCCTAGCTAACAAACAGAAACTGTAAACAAGTGTGTGTGTTAGTTTCAGAGTACTTTCAGTGTATTTAGATCCTCCCTGCAGGCAGATATAAGGCAGTGTCCTCCAGCCTTCTGACCAGACCTGAAGAAGCAGTTTGGATGAGCTGGGAAACATTTTTGACCTAAATAAACATTTGTCAAATTGAATTGAATTCTCTGTTGTCATGGATTCTACCTGGACGACTGAGGGATTCTACACACATCTTAAAGGTCTTGTATTACACAAAACTGACTCCTGTGAGCTTTGAGGCCTGTTATAATGCTACTATCTCCTCTGATGCGTTTTGTTTATTAGTTTGTCTACATGTCCTAACCACAAAATGCTCTGTTCCACCTTCTGATGTCATGATGTGGTAGTTTTCAAGTGAACTGCTACTTGTTACATTTTATTTAGTAGTGATAGGCAATTCAAAGGCTGAAATCATCCAAATGATTCTAGTGACGGTGTATGGAGTTCAAAAACACAGTGGAACCCTTCCTGTAGTATCACATGACATCACAAGGTTGGAATGAGTGTTTTCCATTTGAGAGAAGAAACAAAACAACAACTCCAGGAATGTTTTTGATGAAGAAACAACATTATAACATACAGTAGATCCGAAAATAGCGTAATATAGACTCTTTAATTAATTTCCTGACCCTGACGCCTTACCCCAAGCCGTTTTAATAAAATATTTAACCCTTGCTCCTATTTCCTTCCCCTTGAAAATCCAGGGAGTCCATCCGCACAGCAGTCTTAGGTCTTCCCAGGCCAGAGTGAGGCTAATTGCTGCTTCATGAGTGCTCTGAGTGCAGTGAGGTGAGCTGGCAGAGGAGGAGCAGAACGTTTGCATACACACAGTAAGCTAAGTGTGAATTTTAGCTGGCACCAGTTCACTTCAGCATTTTTCACTCCAACTTTCTCCTCCACCGCTGCTGCAAACTTCGTAAGGACAGAACGTGCGCTCGCCGGGCCGGACCGCGGTGATCATTAGCGGACCAAGTGACTGTGAGAAGTCCCTCTCTTAATTATCCACAAAGACAGGCACAGGATTTAATGAGATGCAAAGCTTGTGTTTTGGAAGTCAGAGCTGAGCGGCTTTAGCTAAGCTCCACACAACACAACATGAGGAAGTGTCTGCTCTGTGGGGCTCTGGAGGAGGCTTTATTTGTGTTTTAGGCACCAAACTGGCCGAGGAGGAGGTGACTGGGGAGTGGGAGGTCCAGTCATGGTTTGGGCAATGTCGTTTCAAGTTTATTACGCAAAACTGACGCTTGTGAGCTTTAAGCCATGTTAGAATGTTGTTACCTCATCAAAAACATACCTAGAGTTAGGTTTTTCTTCAGTCTCACATTCTGAAGTTCAGTTTCTTATGTCATTCTTTTCTTATGTCATTTCATTTTTTATTGTTTTGATGATTAAATTGGTGTATTTCATATTAAGTAGTTTAACAAACACTTTTAGTATCATGATTTAGCTTTTATTTTTTACTCAACTGTATCGGACCAGTTTGAAATACAGTGAACCCTCGTTATAACGTGGTTCACCTTTCGCGGTTTCGTATATTTTAAATTTTTTTTTTTTTTTTTTTTTTACAGTGCATTGTGTTCTGAATCCTGATTGGCTAAGGCACTGTAGTCTAGAAGTGAAAAAAGTTGACATTGGTTAGACCAGTGTCAACAGTTTCCGTGCCTTGTCTCTGTACAGCCCGGCAAATTTACGCTTGCAAATGTTCTCCATGACAAAACCTACAATGTCGACGAAACGTTCTGCACCGACAAAGACACCTCCGGACGTGCCCAAAAGGCCGAGGAAGATGCAAACTATTGCAGAAAAAGTTAAACTTCTGGACATGCTGAAGGAAGGTTAAAGCTAGGCGGCTGTAGGCGCCATTACAGAATAAATTAATCTTCGGTTCGTTCCATAAAGAAGGAGGAAAATAGCATAAGGACGACAGAAAAAGACACCTGCACCACAGCCTTCAGTAGAAAAAGACGCTACAGCGGAGTCAGGAAGAAGAGGCTCAGTCAGAGGGACTGTGAAATACGCAGGAGTCACAATGTGTCCAACCTTGTATTTATTATTAAAATTATTATTTTACAGTATCTTTAAAAACTATCATAGTTATTTGTAAGAAAACATTTATATTTTTATTTCTTAAACAAATGATTGGGCCTGAAAACAGGTTTTGATCTTTGGTTTCATTCTATAGTACAGTATAGTATAGTATTGTATTGTATAATAATTGTAAAAAGTAAAGCTGATACTTCACGGATTTCGTCTATCGCGGGTTCTTTTTGGAATGTAACCCCCGCCACATACGAGGGTTCACTGTATATCGTATTGCATTGTAAGTCCATAGTATAGAGATATGTATCGTATCGTGGCCTATGTATCGAGGTATGACTTCTTAATGAGACCCAGCCCAAGTCCAGATAACAATGATTTGATTATGAAATTAGCTGGCGATTATCTCAATAAACATCTCTCAATTCATCAATTCAATGAAATATCAAAGATAAAAATACTAATACATTACTTTACTTTAAAAAATCCTGAGCGTATCCATATTTGATCCTGCTAAAATGTGCATGTCATTTGAAATAACATTCTCTGAGCACCTATAATTTCATTTAGATCAAGAGCCTTCACCAAAACCAAACGCGCTTTTACCTTTTCATCTGCCTCAGTCTCAAAAGCCAATTGATCCAAGCAGGAGACAGCAAAACCAATTTCGTGTTTTTCCCAAAATTCTGATGTGTTCTGAGCTGTTTCATATTCAAATCCGACTCTTTTAGCCATTCTCATTTCACCGGGAAAAGTCTAATCTTTGATCCGAAAACCCAAGGCTGAAAACAACCAACTTCTGCGCTTTGAAACCTGTTTAATTCAGAAAGTGAATTCTCATTTAAGTTTGTAATTAGCAGTGGATGCAGTAGTAGTAGTAGTAGATAAAAAGATCCATAAAATGTTTCAGAATTAGATGCAGACGGTCTCATACTACATATACTCATATACTCATACTACATGCTACTACTACATGAAAAAAGTGTCTTAAAAACATGAAAAACAACAAGTTCAACAGTTTGCAGTGGTTCAAAGTTATTTCTCACTTACCTTATATATTCTGAGCATTCACCATGATGAGTCATGTAATGTAATTCTAACAACATCTAGCATGCTAACTTGCACTTCTTGATTCTCAGACAATATAAATATTAGATGCAGACAGAACACAGCTGACTTTATTTTGACCTCGAGAACTGCTTATACAATATATCTGTACTGGGAGAAGTCAAATTTTGCTGAGGGGGAAAATCAAGTACAGGCCTTTTAACTGTCAGATTGTGGATTCTTTGACCCAGTTTATGATTAATGTCTCTGTAATTACTTGGTCTATCCAGATGAGACATTAAAGACCTATAGTACTACACAAAACTGACTCTTGTGAGCTTTAAGCCATGTTAGAATGTTGTTACCTCCTCAAAATCATACCTGAGGTTGTGTTTTGTTTCATTCACACATGTTTATTATTAGTCTGTCTACATCTCCAAAGCTCAGAATGCTCTTTTTAGAGGTGTATAGAGTTTTAAAAAACAGTGGAGCACTTCCTGTATCAGTTTTAGAGAAGAACTCAGCCTAAATGTGCAGTTAATATGAGTGTGTGTGTTAAAAATGTGCAAATGAAACAAAACACAACACCGGGTGTGTTTGTGATGTGGAAACAACATTAAAACATAGTTCAGAAAATAGCGTAATATGGGCCCTTTAACAAATAATGCTAAAGTTCGGAGATTTTTTTTTCAAAACAGTAAATGTCCCATATAGACCCCTGCTTTCCATCTGAAATAATTACATCATCAAATTATAGCACGTGAACACAGCCTATTATACAACTAAAGCTTCAACACATTTCAGATTTTTGAATGTATTTGTAAAATGTCAACAATGTTCAATTTTGCATGACCTTAATAAGCAATAACCAGTTTAGAGCCAAGCCTCCAGTCAAACACCACCAGTGTACTTCATAGAGATGCAAATACACCTCATGCATATTTCATTCACTCTTCAGTCATGCGCCGTTGTGATAAGTTACTGTACTTCTACAGCCACGGCTGCCTTGGGGCCAGCTGACAGAAACCAGGCTAAAAATCTGTGTTCAGAGGGGGGTAGTACTCAGTTACACTACCAGTCAAAAGTTTGAACACACTTTTAATATGTTTTTTCTTCTTTATTTCCATGATTATTCGAATTGTAGACTCTCACTCTGCGTATTTGGTGTCTTCTGTATTTCTATCAAAGGTAGAAAGTACAAAACACAAAGGTGGATAAACTTTTGACTGGTGTATATTTACTCTTTTAGTCACATTTACTTGAGTAAGCTTTTAAAGAAATTGCCCTTTTCAGAGTACTATTCTAGCACTTTTACTCCTACTTGAGTAATAGTTTAATAAAGTAACAGTACTCTTTTTTGAGTATCAGTTTTGGTTAGTGTTCCCACTGTGAGTAACTCTACAAGTGACAAAAGTGTTGGCAATATTTTTTGAACATTTGTGTCCTTCTGATATGATTAGATTTTTCTTATTTTTGTGCCTTTCCTTTGAAAATACCAGACTTTAATTAAACTTTTGTCCTTCAAATTACATTCTTTTCAAATTCTAAAACAGATGTTCTGTCACTCCTCCTGTGGGCTCACCGCTCCTCATTCATAGGATGGTCAGGTGCTATGAGCAAGCTGCCCCCGTGGCCTAGCCGGACAAAGCAGGAGAAGATGGATGGATGGATGTTCTGTCCCAACAGTTACTCTTTAAGTTAGTCACACTTCAATTCACTTCAATTCAATTTTATTTCTATAGCCCAGAATCACAATAAGAGTTGCCCCAATGGGCTTCACAGTGAAAAACATGGAAACATAATCTAACATAGACATCAGCAAACATATTGTCCCATCCTCAGTCTCAATGAACACAAGATCCTTGGTGCCAGAGAGCAAAAAACCCACCGGCAGGTGCAGTATGGGAAAATTCTCTCCAGACACTGTTGCCAACCAGCTGTCGCCATGCGGCACCTTCAGACCTGAGAGCTTTGAGGAACCAGTCACTTTACAGAGAGGAGGGTCAGACGGACAGGCAGACGTGAGGGGGACTGGCCATCGGCTTATTTGGGTTGAGGGCTCCATCCAGGCAGGTGGGGGCTCCATCCAGGCAGGTGAGGGGTAGAGCTAAGGTCTGGTCAGCGTCTGCTCACAGGAGGACATCTGAAACATCTGAAACCTCTGAAACATCTGAAACAGCTCCACTCCCCAAGGGGAGCGGAAGAGAAGAAGAGAGAGAGACACTGGTGAACAGCAGCAGCAGCACTTGAGGTGTAGTTTTCCCAAATACTTTCTAACTTTCAGTAATTTCTTCGACCATTACTTACTTCTACTTGAGTAATATTATTTTGTAACAGTACAGATGAATGCTGTGAACAGAAACGTTGTCAAAATGATCCCTGAGCATAGCAGTGTCAGGTTCACTTCTGAACTCTGGAGGCACTGGAGGAGCTGCTTATATGGACTACAGAATATTATTACTGTTTTGTGTGATTTCTGTCTGTTTTTTAAATGTTCTATATGGACCCAGAGTCTGAAATAAAGCTTGATTGATTGAATACACGGCACGGTGGCTGAGTGGCAACACTCAGGCCTCACAGCAAGAAGGTTGCGGGTTCGATCCCCGGGTCGCCCGGGCCTTTCTGTGTGGAGTTTGCATGTTCTCCCTGTGTCTGGATGGGTTTCCTCCGGGTACTCCGGTTTCCCCCATCAACCCAAAACATGCCCGGACCCCTATGAACTAACATCAAGGACCATGTTGTCCACCCTCCTGTGGGCTCACCACCTGCAGAGGGGTTCATAGGGGGGGTCAGGTGCTATGAGTATTGGGCAGCACGCTGCCCCCGCGACCCAGCCGGATTAAGCGGGAGAAGATGGATGGATGGATGGATGGATGATTGAATACAATCTTTGGCTGCTCTCCTCACCTCTGTCTATAGCTGTGGCTCCTCCATCTACCATCATTTTCACCTATAATTGCACGCAACATTCATACACAGACAAAGCAGGTTAAGTGTCTTGCTTAAGGGTACACTCATAGTATGAACTATGGAGATGGAATTGAACCACTGACCTCTGGGTTGGTAGGCAAATGACAGAGCCAAAGCAGTTAATGTCTATGAAACGTTCTATTTGTATAGATTTCCTAGCAGCACCATGGACAGCTCCCCCACTCTTACCAATCATATGAACCAACATTTCACATATTCATTGCAATTTAAAGATGCAAAATGTAGCTTTTCTGGTGGAGGGGGCGCTGCCTGCTTGTTTCCATGGAGATATTATTGCTTTGCCTGGAATGCATTAAACACAGTGACTCATCGATCAGATCTGCCTCATTCACAGTAGCATTTTGGAGCAATAAATAAGGTAGATAAGCTTAACGCAATACTGTGGCACATTCTAAGCAAATCATCAAAGAGGGAGTATTATTCAAAATGGTCTTTTTGGAGTTTCTCCATGTTGTTGCCTTGTCAAAAAAAAAAAACATGGCCGAAGAGGTTTTAAATGTCATCTATGCATGTTTGAGTAAACTTGTGATCAGGTGACCCAGGTACTATTAGAACCTTCCTTATGGTTAGCAGTATGATTCTGTTCAAGACACCCACAAAGCTACGTCCTCCATGCTCCCACGCAACCATTTTCCATAAATATATAAAAAGAAAGATACAAAACAATACACTACAACTTCACAAACTTGATGCAATGTGCAGTGGTTTCATTAGCAGGAAGCAAGCTGATTGTGTTGTGATAGCGCTCTGAAGGGGGAGTGACTAAGTGCAGAGAGCAATATAAGGTAACATGGTGATCTGCATATTATGTGTTGGCAATTAACACCCCGTAGAAGTGTTATAGCCCCTCTTTAACAAGCAAAGTGGTGGACCCTCAATCGCAAAGTTAGTGCTCCTTTAAATCCATAATCATCTGTCTGGTGTGCTGTTAGGTCCATGAAAACCGAGGTCACGCTCCGCTCTGACCCCAGAATCACGTCCTGTTTTGGGGTAATCTGACGGACGCCCCAGCCTCCCTCATCAGCATGCTCCAGCACAGAGCGCCCATGGCCTCTGCTCTTCAATAAGACTATGGAAAAGAGGAAAATGCCAAACGGATTCACGGCCGGCCCTCTCGTGTGCTGACCCCTTTTGGCCCCTGCTGTTTGTGGATGGCTCAAATTTCCGCCGGGCTGAAAGTAAAAGTCAGATTAAAAAAGCGTAAGAGTGGAGTGGAATGTAGGATCAGTGTGCAGTGTCTGAGATTGGACTGTCCAGAGAAGAGCAGAGGAAATCAGGGTTCTGAGAGATACTTTTGAACCAGGGAGGACTCCTGAAAAAGAATGAGGTGTAACGGACGGTTTAGGGTTTCATCTTTAGGTTAAATTACAGATTGTAGCTTTAAGGGGAAAAAACGTACTGCATTTAATAATAAAATATTTTTATTCTGCATGAACCAAGTAAGGCTTCTGCGCTGGTAGTATGCTAGCGTTGTTAGCATCACTGTGACAGCAAAACTCTGGCCACTGAAAGTTGTCAAAAGGGTTTATTAACTTAACTCTGCATAGCAATATTTGTGAATTCATAAACTCACAAGAAGTGGAGTTAATCTGATTAAGTGAGGTTCAGGATCTGGACCACGCCTAAACCTCTCCAGCCAACCACAGCTTATCTCGACCACGTCTTCAATTACTCAGAAGCCCTATTTATACAGCCATCCCAATATCACTGCCTGTGTCAGCTCTCTCGACCCCTCTCTCCCACCCGTGTCTCGTCCATCCTTCTGTCCAAAGACATCATCTTTAAGGAGGGGGGTTCTGAATCAACTGGGTGACCATTTTGGATTGGAGACGGAGCCCCCACCACTACGTCTCCCCCCAGCAGCTCATCTATCCGCCGTCAATAAATATCTTATAGTATTCCACTGGTGTGGCGTGGTCTTTGCTAGTGAATCCATCTTGTTTGTGTGGAAGCCAAAAGTGTCCCAACAAACCAGAACAAACATGGCAATGCCAACAGACGTACTTCAGACAATTTTAGCATCAATACAGACTAATTTGTTTGTAAGAAACATGCTGAAGGTAAGAGCTTTGTGCATTTGTGGACAGGGAAGAATCCTGTGCTTTTCTCTCAAATGAACGTAACAAACGTTTGGCTTGTCGGTTAGTTCTACTGTTGTGACGATTTGACCTATCAGATTCAACTATTCATCATGACGTCCTGCCTTTTCCCGATGACTTTCAGTGAGAGTCGTACCAGAGCCGTGAATCATAACGTGTAGAACTCAGGTCAGAGTGACACACATATCAGTTTGACATCAGTTTGTCAGGTTATTATGAACTCATCTTGGTGAATCATTGGTGCTTGGAATTCATTAGCAAAGTGAGGAATAATTTGGACCACTGCAAACATGGTGCTTTTTTTCTCTTTTTAAGACCGTAAAAATCTGGTACAGTGCCTTTAAGGTTGAAAAAATAAAAAATAAAAAATTAAGATGATTCCACCTGTCCTTCAGCTCCATGTTAAATTATAAGGACTCTAAAATGTTGTCCTGTCACACTAATGTGACTTATATCAAAAAGACTGTTGCACTGTGAAAAACACCTAACACTACAAACTCCAAAAGCTCCAGCTCTGCTTTTACAGTGCAGTATTTCTCCTGTACACGGAGCTGTCCGACCTCTATCACCTTTCAATGCCTTAGTCCATTTTTCAGACAGACCCCATTAAAGTCTATGGAGCTCATTTCACACTTGGTTTGTTCCATACCTTTAGAACAACAGTCCGATTAAGCACAGGTCTGTTTCTCAGCTCGAGTTCAACGGCCGTGTGACCATGACGCACACAAGAAATTTACACACAAATTAATTCAGTGGGAATAAGAGGACTGAGCACACTGAATAAATGCATACCAGTGTGTATGTATGCATGTATGTATGTATGCATGTATGTATGTATGTAAGTAAGAAAGTATGCATATATGCAGAAGGTACAGGGCAGAGCATTTGAGTACAATTGGTGCTATAACAGTGAATTGTTGTGCTGTGGTGACAACATGAACAGTGCAGCCATATAATATAATATAATATAATATAATATAATATAATATAATATAATATAATATAATATAATATAATATAATATAATATAATATAATATAATATAATATAATATAATATAATATAATATAATATAATATAATATATTATATTATATTATATTATATTATATTATATTATATTATGTATAATATAATAACTGGACTCCTTTGCCTCTCTTTAAAATGCAAACATATAGTTTGTCTGTGTAACTTTTCTGGTGGAGGGTATGCTACATGCTTTTCACACAGAGATGTTATTGCATCATCTGAAATGTTCCAGAGTGAGATCATTTCTATGCTGCATTTTATTCAGTTACAGGTGTTATCATTTTAAAGTGGGACTAAACACTAAATCCACTTTTCTTCACTACTAAAGTGTGTATATGATGCATCAGCTAATGTTCCTATTTAAACCTTTAAGCCATGTTATAATGCTATTACCTGCTCAAAAACATACCTGGAGTTGTATTTTGTTTCATTCACACATCTAATCTACATCTCCAAAGCTCAAAATGCTCGGTTTCCACCTTATGATGTCATAAAGTGGTAGTTTTCAAGTTAACAGGTACCTTTTACCTTCAGTGTAATAGAAATGGGCAATTCCAGGTCTGAAATCATCCTAATAATTCTAGTGAAGGTGTATGGAGTTTAAAAACACAATGGAGCACTTCCTGTATCACCACATGACATCACAAGGTGGAATAAAGCGTTTTGAGAGAAGCCTAAATATGCAGGATTTGTGCAGTAAACATATGTGAATGAAACAAAACGCAACTCCAGGAATGTTTGTGATGAGGAAACAACATTATAACACAGACCAGAAAACAGCGTAACATGAAGTCAATTTAAAAATCTGTCATATTCAAGCACCTATTATTCAAATGGAGTTATCACACAGCGCATATACATGTTTACACCTCCAGTGGACTGTGCATTGCTTTTGATCCACACTTTAAACAATATGGAGTGGGCTGGTTTAGGCGGTGATTGTGTAAAGGTGGATTGTCAGCTATCTCCTGCTGTTTCCACCACCTGCTGAGAATGACTGACTGCTCTCCCACATCTGTTCAAATGTAAGTGGGATCAGGCTCATTCAAAAGGGCTTTTTCTCCTGCGCTTACACCGAATTACTCTATGCCTGTTTACAAACACCATTCATAATACCGCTGAGCAAAATACACGCTCCGAGCTGCCTGATTTGCAACTGTGAAGAAATAAACATAACAAAAAGGAACAAGACATGGAATTACATTGGTGTGAAGGTGTATAGGAGTTTTCTATCGCGCAGTTTCAGGTTCTATAGTCTGATCATATGTAATAGTAATGCAGATGGAGGCGGCTCAAGTGAATGTCACGAAAATGCATATTTGTGTTATACGGTGTGTCCTTCAGCTTTGTCACTAATGGAAATGATTTGTGAATTTGCCTTTTAATAATAATAATAATAATACATCTTTATTTATGAAGCATTTTAAAAATAAGGTTTACAAAGTGCTGTGCAAGAAGTAAAGAACAATAAAAATAGCTTTCAGAAAGCGTACAAAAACAGGCAATGAAGCAATCAATTCAATTAATTATAATACATAAGTTCATAAAATAGGAAAAAAGAAATTAACTCAAGGAAGGCCGACTGATAAAAATTAGTCTTAAGAAGTGATTCAAAAGATGGTACTGATGGTGCAGCCTTATCTCCTCAGGCAGGTCGTTCCAAAGCCGAGGCGCCCGGACTGAAAAGGCTCAGTTACCCTTTGTAACTGGACTTTGGAACAGCTACGGGGACTTGCCTGAGGATCTAAGGCTGCGGGAGGCTCGTACGGGGTTAAAAGTTCTGAAATGTAACTAGGTGTAAGACCTAAATGAGCTTTAAAAGTGATCAGTAAAATCTTAAAATCAATTCTAAAACACACAGGCAGCTAATGAAGGGAGTGTAGGAGAAGGGAGGAAGAAGTCAACGGCTGCTCTACCTCAGCCCACTCCCGCATCCCATTCGCAAATCCAAAGAGCAGTGGAAGTCCGAAGCGAGGATTGGTGGAGCCGGATCGTCCAGAATAAATGAATTCAGAATTAAATATTTTTTATTCAAATGTGGCAAATTGTTAAGTATATACAGTATAGTTGGCCATTATGTGCTACCAACGCCCGTCTAGTCGTGTTCTCACTGAAGGCTGGACATCTGTACCTCTGACCTGACAGCAGCAGCTCAGATTCCCAGAACAGTTTGGGGTCACTTATTGTCTGAGCTTTAACTTTGGTTCCGGACAAATAAATGTCCTGCATACTGCCCAGGCCGATGTGGTTTTGCTGCAGTTTGAACTATCTGAACTCAGCTGCTCCCCTGTACCAGCACATAATCCAAGCAGCCAAAAGACACTCTCTGCAAAGGAGCTGGAGAAAACTTTCAATACAGTTTTGTCCAATCGGAAGGACACAGAAGCAGAGCAGGCAACGCAAATGAGAGCTGTGTGCACGGACATCATAATAACAGTAAGTGTTTAAATATCATTATTGTATTGTAACATTTTGAATAATAATAATAAAACAAATCTCCTTTGGGATGATACAGTATCTGTCTCTCTATCAATCTAGTTTCATTTATTTATTATGCATCATTTCAGTGGGTCCCAATCTCAGAACCATTGTGAACAGATCTTAGCCTTGGTCATTTCTCTCTGATTAAAATTTGTCCTCACATTGGCTTCTGTTATATAATTAATCATACAAAGAGCCAGACTTCTGAACGGCTCTTTCAAATGAACTAATTCAAAAGAGCCGGATCCCATAAAAGAGCTTAAAGTCCCATATTGTTTGCATGTGAAAATAAACATAGTGAGTGGTACCGCTGCAAAGTAAATACACTTTTTTTTTTACATAATCCTACTCAAAGGGAGGGGTTGGAGGTTGGGGGATGCGTTTGTTGTGGTGTTTGATTGACAGCTCGCCCGCTCCTCACTATCTCCACTCCTCTGCTCACTCCAGGCCCAGCTCCTTTAATCTGTTTAGCATAAGCAGAGGAGAGAGAAAAAGGGGGCGCGCATATGAAGGGCTTAATGGAAGCAATAAGTTAGCTGTTAGTTACAATGAATAATACAAAGTTATGCAATGAGAAGAAATAAAATAACATGTAAAACTATTGTGTAAATTAAGACTTTAAGGAGCACGAAATAATTGTTCTGGTTGGGAAAAAGGCAGTTGACTGTCTACATAAACATAGTATTTCTTTGTTTGGAACATCAGCAAAAATAGTGTACTCAGTTTTAACCACATCTGATATAATAATCTCCATGGAAACAAGCAGGTGCAGCACCACCAGGCCAGGTCATACAGGTCGTATCTGTGGAGACGTGCCTGTGTAAACTCAAGCGGGCAAGTGCCTCACCACCCATCATGAGCACATTCTACAGAGGAACTATAGAGAACATCCTTTTCACTTAGAGGTAAGATCTTAAGCCCGAGCCCGAGCCCGAGCCCGAGCCCGAGCCCGAGCCCGAGCCCGAGCCCGAGCCCGAGCCCGAGCCCGAGCCCGAGCCCGAGCCCGAGCCCGAGCCCGAGCCGAAATTCGGGTCGGGTCGGGCCTAAAATGTCAATCATTGCTTCGGGTCGGGTCGGGCCGGGCTTCTTTCTCGCTGACTTTTTTAAAATAAATAAACAGTTAAATTCGTGCGCAGAGCATGAGCCAGAGCCAGAGCGGCTCCTGTAACAGGAGCCGCAGAGCCAGCGCATGCTCTGCGCACGTGAACGACGCCCTCTTAATAATCTTCCCCTCCGCAGGTCCGCATGAAATTTCGGGTTTGCTTCGGGCTCGGGCCTGCAAATCAAGTTAATTGGTCGGGCTCGGGTCGGGTTTTAATACCCGCGGGTCGGGTCGGGTCGGGCTGGATTTTTTAGGCCCGATCTTACCTCTATTTTCACTGCATCACTGTGTGGGCTGAAGCTGCACTGACCACGACAGGAGAGTCCTGCAGTGCCGAGTGAACACAGCCAGGAAGATCATTGGTGCACCACTTCCCTTCCTGCAAGACACATACACCACCTGCCTCACCCACAAAGACATTCCAGCTGTGAGTGAAAAACACAATATCGATTCTTTGTATATTTTTTTTGTATGAAGATTTGACAGTAAATTTTTGAACTTGATCTTTATGAAGACAAACAGATGGCTGACGCTCCACCAGAAAACATTTACAGTGCACCTTTAAGTGCCAGATGTTTAATTTGGTTCAAAATGATGAGTGACCAATGAGTTCCTTCATTTCACATGCGCAACTAAAATAAACAAGTCTGATAGGATGGTACTGTCGCAATCTGGCAACCATGGTGACCAAACTGTCTTTTCTCATCATCAAAAATAAAGAAACACCATCATATCATGGGATGTGATTAGCAACCTGTACAATGCCATACTGTAGAACATTCAAGTCAAAGCGAAAACTTCATGGAGACAAACAAGTGGCTGAAAAGTTACATGGTCCACCTTTAACTCCAGATGTAAAAACAGAGAAAACTTGCATGACTTGAACACCATAAGAACATGAAAGACGTCAACTGCAAAGTCCAGGTGTAATTTTTCACTCTCTCAAATTGAATTCCAGCACGTATGAGTTAGTATTGGATAATGGGAGCCTTAAATCACCGGGACAGCCATATAAAGGCACTCGGATGGTTGAATATAAAGTAGTGGTCATTGTCTCACTACATTGCACATCTCGGGCTGTAAAAATGTGAAGAAAATCATTAAAAGGAACCATCATCTCCACGCCTCACAGGAGATGGGTTTTAGATCGGAGAGATGCGTAGAGAGTCCCATATGGTGCCCTGTTTTAAACCTATGGAAGTCGGCAACATTGGATCGAACCAACGTTACAATTCTATCGAAAATGAGATGTTTTTGAAATATCCAAGATAAAAATCCAAGGTGCACTGTGTAACTTTTCTTGTGGAGGGTCTGTCAAATGCTTTTCTCCATGGAGACGTGATTGCTTTGTCTAAAATGTTTCGCAGTATGGCATTAAACCTTTCTATCGTCATGGAAACCAAACCAAGCCAAGTTACAGGTCAGATTTGTGGAAAGGCGACCCTGTTCACTGCTTCTCTATGTATTATTTTAGCTATAAAACCACCCATAATTGAACAAAAGTAAAGTAGAGCTGTTTAATATATGATGATAATAAGCAGTAACAAGCAAGGTAAAACTTCTGTTACTATATTACTACATTACTTACATATATATTACTTACATTTGACATTATGCTCCCAAATTGCCCTTTCATTTGCTGTCTGCACATTGTCTGTGTGGATTCAAATTTAAACAAATTGATGCTTTATGAGCTACGCCTGGAAAAAATATTTGGAAATAATAAACAATGTACCTATAGCAAGTATCACTGACCAGTAAATGATACTGTACATTCATTAACTTTACGTCAGCTTCCACACATGCAGTACTGTACAGAAGAATAGAATTATACATATATGGCAACTGAACTTTTGAACACTACCAAAACTGTGTTCACATGTTCACTTTATAGCAACTGGAATTGGTTCATTAAGACGTATAAAAGTGCACAGTATGAAAATAGTTGAATATATCTTCCATTTTCAACATATTTCAGGATTTTTCAGAAGCTCTTGTGCTGGTTGGGTCTCTAAAGCCTGGCAACCCTATAATGTGTGGACCTCATTTGCACTTATGTCTCTGCACTTAATCTGCAAACTGTGGAAAAGGGTGAGTGAATAAAAAAAATAATTACAAACATTTTCTGAAAATTACCAAAATGCTCAGAAGTAGAAATGCATGATTTATATTTATATTTTATTTTACATAGTTTATATTTTAGTTTTCGGCACATGTACTTACTTTTATGTGTAGTATGTAGTTCAAGCTGGCGAAGAGCAAAGATCGAAATATCACTGGTATCAGCCATTACTACTGAGGAATTCTGGAAAAAAAATGTGTATGATCATCGCTTTTTTCTAAAAGAACAGTTACATTATTTTTTTCCCAATTAAAAAATGTTTTAAAGTATTTTGGCTTTAATTTCTCATTCACTTATGGCTATAACTTCACTCACTCATTGCCATAAAGATGGAATGTTTGATAAATTGTTTAAAATTGGTTCCAGATCTCTGGACGCCACTTTTCTCACTTCTGTCCAGACACTTGAACAGAAAAGACGTGTTTCAAGAGCTCAGAGCAACTTTACGGAAAACCTCCACAGACCGAAGCTGTATAAAAACTGCACACTCAGAGCAGATACACAGCTCAATACTTCACTTTACCTGAACTCAAGATGGCTGCGACTCCAAAGTACTTCACATCTACAGCCACCGGCATCTACAAGGACGCCCTGACTCAGGTTTGACAAACGATTTATGTAAAACTACTTGTGCAAACTGTGATAAACTCTTATGTAGCTATTTTTCATGGTTTTACAACTGAAATAATCAGCAATGAAGAAAATATATGTTACAAAACAACCATTTTTGTGCCTCAACTGCTTAGCATACTCAGTACAGCTAGTCGATGGGGTTTTCAAAATACATAAACAGCAGTGCCAGGATTTCAGTTTTCAATGTAGCTTTGCTCCTCTTTTCCAAACAGTGAGGCTGTTCAATCCAGTAAATTTTACCATCAGAAAAAATATTGATGTAGTTAAGTCAGTTATTATCAAAAAACATGCACATGTATCCAGGAATTACACACATCCAACTGCGGTTTACTGTTGGCTCCATCTGATCCGAAAAACACATTAACCAAACCAAATCTTAACCCCAGTCTGTATTATATTTTGAGTGTGGGAAGGATGATATAGTGAATATACATTTCTTTAACTGATACATCATTTGTGTTACAGGTGAATGATCTGGCGACAAAGAACCACCTGCCCGTTCGGTTCTTTGACTATCAGGAGCATGGCCCCGTCCGCAAGAGGGTCTACTCTGTCACCATCAAAGTGGGAACTCTCTCCGCTGTGGGTCAGGGTCACAGCAAGAAACAGGCCAGAGCCACAGCAGCGGCCAACGTCCTGGAACCACTGAAGCAAATGTGTCTGGTTCTTGAAAACAACCAGGCCAAACCAGTGAAGGACCTTAAGCCCAATGGGTACCTGTTTGAAGCTGCGCAGGCCAATGGGTGGGGGTACCCGAAGTACGCACTGCTGGGCTCCAGGCCTCTCCCCTGGGGCTGGCTCTTCACTATGAGCGTCTCAGTGCAGGGGGTAGATGCCATCGGGACAGGACCCACCAAGAAAGCTGCCAAACAGAACGCAGCGGCCAAAATGTTGGAGACACTGGGGTTTGAGTGCCCCAAGTACAACCCCCTGATTGACAAAAAGGACACCCCAGCAAATCCTCAGGTACATAGACAAAGGTGTACGTTTGACTACACAAAATTGTATTTGTAAAGATTAAATATCTATAAATAAAAACAATAGGTTTTTCAGATGGCAAATGTGAGACCTATTCGAACTACAAACTATTGGTCAAAGTTAATTTTTTTCTAAATTAATGTAATTTGTTTCTAGAGTTTATACCACATTTGAATGGCATTAAATATATTCATTTCACTCATATTTCAGGTGAACCTGGTTAATGAGCAGGTGGAGGAAGAGGACCTGATAGAGAACAGGACTGTCTTCAGTTCAGATCCTGAAACATGTTTTGCTCAGGATTGTGAGGACAGATACAGAGCTCCAGATGTCATCATAGAGGAGATAGTAGAATACCTGGATGAGGACTCGGCCCCATGTGAGACAGATTCTGTCCTGGACCTGATCAGTCTTTGTGAGATCGTCCTCGAGATTCAGACTGAATCAGAGGAGCCCGGTCTGTGTGAGGCCCAAGACAAAGAGACTGAGCCAGAAACAGAGACCAATCAAACATCAGAAATTGTTGGACCTGAGATGTCCAGGTAAAATGTCAAAAACTTGCACATTTGTTCCTATAGAAACATTGTTTTTACAGAGGTCTTAGCTTGTTATTTGCTGTTATTGTTACAATAGCACTTAATCATTATTCTCTTTCAGTCAACCAGAGGATGACACCAAAGATGTCTTTGGAGAGAACATTCCTGATGAGGGTCCTGTCTCAGACTCTGATGGTACAGCTCAGGTCCTCAGAGAGACTGAGGTCTTTCCTGCACAGGAGGACATAAGCCCAGCCCCAGGATCTGACCAGGATCATAATCCTGAGTCTTCAGAAATCATTTTAGAAGAAGAGTTTGAACCCTCGCCCTCATATGATGGACCTGATGCTATTGAAGACTCCATGGGGCCAATCCAGTGTGAGGGAGATCCAGTTATTTCTGAAGACAGCCCTGTTGAGGCCTCTATCCCTGATGGTCCACCTGTGGTCCTCAAAGAGACTGAGATGTTACAGCTCAATGAGGACATAACAATACCAGGATCAGACCAGGATCACACCTCTGAACAGGACCAGGGCATCTCAAAGACTCCAGAGACCGTTACAGAGGTCTGTAAAACTGCACCCTCCACTGATCTATTCAACATCACCGAAGACTCCACTGGACCAGAGCTCTCAGTGAAGTGTGAGGTGGATCCTCCTGCCTCAGATCAGTCAGGTCCGTGTGAGATCCTCCTCGATGCCCAGACTGGATCTGAGCTGCAGGGTCTGTGTGAGGCCCAAGACACAGAGACTGATCAAGAAACACAGACCCATCAAATCACTGAGCTGTGTGAAGATGGTATCTCCAGGTAAAACAAACATAATTGTTTCATTCTCATTTGTATGTGACTTTCATCACCAGTGCTATTTGAACATAAATGATATTGCAGTAATAATAAAGTGTTTATTATTCTTTACAGTCAAAAAGATCCCACAAGTCCTCCTCAGGTCCTGGATGGACCTCCTGTGGCCGCCTTCCTTATTAGAGCTCTGGTCCAAAAACTGGTCCAAAAGAACATCTTCAGACCAGAAGACCAGGGAGAGGTAGTCAAATTGCTGCTGGAGAAGACCAAAGAAAGGATTCTCAACCAGGACATCCCAATCTCCATTAAAAACATGAGGGCCGTGGGCAAAGCTGCAGCCAAAGACCTTCTGAAGGACTTTAAACTCCAGGGGGCGCAGCTGAGTGCAGAAGATGAGACCTTCCAGGAGGCCACGGTGAAACACCTGAACTATCGTCTGAACACCTTCCTGTTTGGTCCAAAGAAGAAGGGACTCCTGTCTCGACTGTGTGCAGCTGTGGGCAGATTCTTCTGTGCCCAGTGAACTTATTCACTGCATTTCAGATAAAGCACCATCAAGCATTAGGGTTTTGTTTTCTGTCATGTTATACACGTGCTCCTTCTTCAAAGTTTAAAAAGCTTAAACTATACCAAACACTTACTCTGGTAGTGTTAATTCCCCCGAATTCAGTGTTAGATTAACTATGGGTGGTGTCAAATACAAGTTATACTGGAATATCACGACTGGCAGATTTGGGGTGTACAGGTATTCTACTCTAACATGGTGGCTAAGGTCCTGTGGAAATCTGTGGGAACCTTATTCATATTTGTTTGTTTGGTATTGGATTCACAAATTGGCTATATCAGTCTTTGTATTAGTTATGCTTTAATAGTTGAATAATGGCACCACTTTCTGAGGCTATTGTGCCCTTTTTTGTTTCAGGTGGATAGCCCCAATTCTAACCATAAACCCGGTCAACAAATCCACAATCTGACAGTTAAAGAGCTGATATTACGCTATTTTCTGATCTATGTTATAATGTTATTTCCTCATCCAAACATACCCGGAGCTGTTTTATTTTATTTATTTTTTTGCATGTTTAGCACACAAACCCTGCAATAGTAGATTTTAGAGTCATGAAAACTACAGCTTCATCACATTCACATCACAAGGTGGAACTGAGCATTCTGAGATTTGGAGATGTAGACAGTCTAATAAACCAGAAAGAAACAAAGCACAACTCCAAGTATTGAGGAGGACACTACATTAGAACATGGCTTAAAGATCACACTGTAACACAGGACCTTTAAAATAATTCAATATCTTGTTCAAACATTGTCAGATTTGAGTGGAATGAAATGTAAAAATGTGAGGAAAATCATTACAATGACTTATTCTATCCATGGCTCACTGGGGATGTGTTTTAGACCGGATAAGGTCCCATACTGTGCCCAGCGTGATCGGGACTGTACCGGGACCCGTACGTGTCTATACTGCCACTTCAAGGATTCTAAACCAAAGGACCACAAGCCCCTCTCTGTTCGTAAAGTCATTTTTTAATCTTCTCCTCATCCTGCTGTGATAAGAACAAGCCTCCCATAGAGAGCTCAGGGCTAAGTACACGTCACACTATTATCTATCCACACAGAGAGAAAATAAGTTCAAATGACCCGATTTCAGATGTTTTGCTTTGGATGTGAAGTTTCGCAAGTTTAAATTCGAGACTTTGTATGGGGGAGATTTCGTAAAAGTGAGAGATGTAACTGAACGGGTGGGGAGTCCGCCATCTGCTGTTGCATATGTTCCACAGTACAGCGTTAACCTTCACTGTCTGCGTGTATTACATTACATTAAGTGATATATCGCTTTAAAAAATGCTGAAATACAGAACGACTTTATTTTAAATGGTTTGTAGTGGTCCAAAGTTATTCTACAACTACTTTAAGCATTTAGAGCAGAGCGGTAATGCTAAAGACAACTTGCATTTCTGATTATCGGACAGTAAAGCGCTTTATAATTAAATGTAGACAGGAGACAACAGACATATATTGTAGTTTGCTCAAATACATGGGAAGACAAATCACAAAATCAAACAAAATCTAGTCAAGTTAAGATGACTTGAATTAAGAAAGTTTTACCATGATTTAAGTAAATTTCACTTGACAGTAAAATTATCTGCCAGTGGAATAAGACTTTTTCTACTTAAAATATGAAAATACATCTTGCTACGGTTAAAATAAGTAAAACAACTTTTTGCACGTAAAATAAGAAACAATATGGAATGTTGCTTGAAATAAGAAAAAAACACTTATTCCACTGGCAGAAAATTTTAATTGTCAAGTTGAATCTACTCACATAAAGTAAAATAGTCTTAATTTAACTAATTTTTATTTACCTATATTTAGATTTAGATTTCGTTTTTTTCCTGTGTGCATGCACTGCAATAAAGCTTGGCCAAAATTTAAGATCTAAACACTTAAATCTATCAGAAAATGGCTTAAAAGTAGCGAAACTATCTGTCCATGCAGCAAGATCATTTTACTTGACAAGTTCTCTTAAAATAAAGTACCTCTAGACTAGAATGAAGCTGTCTCAGGACTAGGAAGTTGATAATAAATCTGAAAACAAGATGAAATAACCAGATTTAAGTTTTTAAATCTTGGCCAGTTCAGAGAGATTTGCAGTCTTGAGTAGGGCCCCTCTCCACAGATCTGACCTGTACCTTGGTTTGGTGTCCCTGTTCATCATCATGGAGACGGTATGGTCTGATGCCATACTGAAACATTCCAGGCAAAGTAATAGCATCTCCATGGAGACCAGCAGATGGCTGTTCCATGACCGAGCTCAGAAGGTCCATTTGCACAGGTAATTTGGCACAGCTTTGACACCAGATGCCCAACCCGGTTTTTGCAGCACCGATGATAGTCGTGTATTCATCAACCAAAAAGGATTAAAACATTTTGAAACCTTTTTCAAATTATTTCCATTTTTAGGATTATACATTGTAGTTCTGGTGAATGCTTTTGGCTGTGTGCACCTGATCTCCAGCTGGTCCTTGCATTCAGCAGAGGACTGGAGACACAGCTTTCACTTTCTTTCATATTTCTCTTGCTTATCCTCTTTGTCATTCCTCTCTCTGTATCGTATTTCTTCTTTCTCTCACTCTTTCTTTGCTGTCTTTCTATCTTTCTCTTCCTTGATTTCTGTCACTCATATTTCCCACTCTTTTCCAGTCTTTGCTCTTCCTTCTCTCCTCAACAGTGCTTTGGATGTTCTCTCCTCCTTCTCCTCTCTCCACCTTCTAGCTCTCCTCCTTCCTCTTTCTCTCTCTCCCTTCCTCTTCCCCAGTCTCCTCCTCTTCCCCCTTCTTTCCCTCTCTCCCTCACCCCCCTGACTCTCTCTTCCTGCTCTCTCGCTCCCTCCTCCACACTGGACTTATTGATATTCTCTCCTCCTTCCTTCCCTCCTGTCCCTTTCTCTCTCTGCTCTTGGTGCCCCCCCCCCCCTCTCTTTCCACCTCTCTCTCTCTCTCTCCAGCTTTTATCTTCTTCTCCTTCTTTCTCATATACACACTGGTCTCCCTCGTCTCTCTCCTCCCTCCCTTTCCCTGCTCCTGAGGTTCTCTCCACCTCCTTTCTCCCTCTCTCTGTCCCTCTCTCTTGCTCCATCTCCTTCTCTCACTCCCCTCTCTCTCTCTCCAAATCCCTCTTTCTCTCCCTCGCTCTTCCCTGTCTCCATCACCTCCTCTCGCTTATGTCTCTCCATTTCTCTCTGCTCCTCTTCCCCCTCCTCCTTTCTCTCCTCCCCATCTAATCCTCTCCTCTCTTGCTTCTCTGTTTTCAATGTTCTCTCTCTCTCTCCTCTTCCTCTCTGCTCCTGATGTTCTCTCTCTCTCCTCTTCCTCTCTGCTCCTGATGTTCTCTCTCTCTCCTCTTCCTCTCTGCTCCTGATGTTCTCTCTCTCCTCTTCCTCTCTGCTCCTGATGTTCTCTCTCTCTCCTCTTCCTCTCTGCTCCAGATGTTCTCTCTCTCTCCTCTTCCTTTCTGCTCCTGATGTTCTCTCTTGCTCTCCTGTTTCTCTCTGCTCCCGACGTTCTTTATCTCTCCTATTTGTCTCCCCCTTTCTTTCTACTCCTGATGTACTCTCTCTCCCTCCTCCGTTGTCTCTCTGCCTCCTCTTTGTCTCTCTACTCCTGATGTTCTCTCCACCTCCGTCTCCCCTCTCTCTCCCTCTGTCCCGCTCTTTGTCTCTCCCTTTCTCTCTGCTCCTGATGTTCTCTCTCTCCTCTTTGTCACTCTTTTTCTCTCTGTTCCTGACATTCTTTCTGCCTTTCTCTTTCTCACTCCTCTTAGTCTCTCCCTTTCTCCCTGCTCCTAATGTTCTCTCTCTCCCTCCTCTTTGTCTCTCTGCTCCTGATGTTCTCGCTCTCCCTCTCTCTCTCCACACTCCCTCTCCTCCTTTTCTCCCTCCTCTTCTCTCCTCTCGTCTCCTCTGTCCTTCCCTCTTCTCCTCTCTTCTCCTCTCATTTCCTCCCACCTTCCCTCTCTTCTCCTCTTGTCTCCTCCCACCTTCCCTCTCTTCTCCTCTTGTCTCCTCCCTCCTTTCCTCTCCTCCTCTCGTCTCCTCCCTCCTTCCCTCTCCTTCTCTCCTCTCGTCTCCTCCCTCCTTCCCTCTCCTCTCCTGATGTTCTGTCAGACTGGGCTGACAGCTCTGACAGTGGCTGAGTTCCTAAAGTTCAGTGCTGTCAGTTTACCCTGAGAGCGTGGTGCTCCTCACAGGTGACGGCTAAAGGAGGACAACACTTTTAATCATCGCCGTTTACTCAACAAGTTCAAGCAAAGTCGACAAACAGGCCACTCATTGTTTTTCATGATCTTCCACAAGAAATAATGAAAATCATTCTTCAAAGTCATAAAACAAGAAGCTCTACTGTATGTCACGTTTTCATTGCCTTGTCTGGAAAGTTCCATAGTATAGCAGTAAACATGTCGACTTCCAGTTAGTCGGTGACACACAGTTACACAGGCTACTAGTCATATCTATGGAGAGGCAAGCCTACTCACAGTAAGAATGTAAGATTTTCAAAGCTTTTTGAGCAAAACAAAAACCACCTATATGCTATGCAGGTAATGATGAGCATTTCAAGTGAAGCTGTAACATCTCCATGGAAACCAGCAGGTGAGGTGGTCGACTCTGACCATTGACTGTATATACGAATGGACATAGCTAACCCGTTAGCTGCCGCGTGCCAAACAGGAAGTGCTCTAGGAGGCTCTTCTGGCTCCTTCTCTCCTTTTTCCCACTGATTTACATTTGGATCTTATTGCCCCCTCTCTCCATAACTGCTGCACTGAGCCTCATCATTTTGGTCTTAAAATGTTCGTATGAACCTGCTCTGCATGAGCCTGAATTTTTCATTTCAATATCTTGTTCCTAAATCAAGAAATGAACATAAATAACGGACCTTCATTCACTGAGGTCGCTGCCACCTAGCATTAGCAACAGGTTTGATTGACAGCTAGTTGTTGTTCATGCAGAACAGAACATAGAACATAAATCAATGACTTAAACTTACTATTTAAAGTTTGATGATAAAAGCTAAAAGTTTCCTTATCATTCTTGAGAATCACCAAAATAGAGCAGTCCATGCAGAATGGTGCAGAGTATTGCCGCTCTGAGTAGGGCAGGAACATTTACCAACCTCAATCATGATTGGCTCTTGTGGTTGCTATGATACTCGCGGTTGGATTTCCAGATATGGAGCCTGGCTCCAGATTCTCTCCTGTAACCGTTTGGCATCGGGAGCCTCATTTGAGCGGCGCTGAACGCTGTGGTGACGTCACACTCCCTTAGTCCACTCATATATACGCTCTATGACACTGACAGAAAAATTACATGGTGAAGACAAGTTGCTTTTTTGATCATATGAACTTCAAGACATATACCTACTAGTCAAAGGTTTGGACACACCCTCTCATTCTGTGTTTTTTTTTTTTTTCATTTTATATACATACATTCACAAGACATCAAATATAAGTAAGATAATGTATAGCAGTATGTATGAGATTATGTGGTAAAAGAAGCCACCCAAAGTAGCCACCCTTTGCTTTGACAAAAATGTTTAGTTGACTTATTTTTTATTTTATTTATTTATTTATTTATTTATTTATTTCAGGGACAGTGCATATTAATCAACATTTGCATGTAAATATGCCAGAGTTAGCCAGGGCTATTTTTCATCTATAGTCCCTCGACAGATGTTGGAGGTGTCACTTCTATAACTTGACTGACTTGACTTGTTTAACTTTGTTCTTGACTACATAATTTCATATATCTATACAACTCTCCAGTTCCTCTCACAGCTCTGTTCCTCTCAGTAACGTCTTTACCTGTCAGTCAAGTCACGCTCTTGTCTGCTCCAGGTGGTATAACAAACACTGGCCCCCAGAGCAGCAGGCCGGAGTCCGGCTCGGTGAATCCAGAATGTGACCAGCAGCGAGAGCCGACCGTCCATCAAACCTGACAGTCATAGGGCAGACCAGGCAGGCGGGGCTACCGTATCTCTACTCAGACTGGGCAACATGTAGAGGTCACTGGTACAAGAGATGTGCTTCTAAAACTACTTGTGCTTGTTTTGGTGGTACGAGTTCTCTGCAGGAGAAGTTATTTTTATGCACCTTGCAGATATAGACCTGGTTTATATCTGGTTATACTTGAAAAGAATAATATTTTTCTTAGAACTTTGGAAGTGTTCTCAACTAATTATCTACTTTTGTAATTCTTCTTATTCTGACTAAAGTGCAGAAAAACAAGTGAACCTGAACTTGTACTAAATAAAACTGTGGAAAATATAACGTATCTGTATCTAGGTACAAGTTGTCAGCGAATCTAATACATACAAAGTCATTAATTATGGTTAAAATAGAACTCTGGAACTGCTGAAGTATGTTAATACAACGTAGTACAACTATTACTGCAACTATTTGTATCTTTGGATTAGCTGCCATGTTCAAATAGCTGGTTATTAATTCAATTCAATTCAATTTATTTTTGTAGTGCCCAAAATCGCAACAACAGTAGCCTCTAAGGGCGTTCCAAGATTTGGATGAGCAAAACATACACACAGACATATCAAAACAGGAATAAACAACATTCATGTAAAGCAGCAAATGAAACATTGTCCAGTCATCCCCTGTCCTTAGACCCTCCTTCTCAGCAAGGAAAAACTCCAAAAAACCCAGGGTCCTGGGAAAAAGAAGAAACCTCGGGGAGAACTACAGTGAAGGAGAGATCCACTCCCATGGACGGACAGGCTAAGATGTCCAGGCCCGTGGGCCAGTTCGGTATGGCCACCCAGGTGGGGAAGGAGCCGGGCGAGGAGGGGAGGCCGGGCAAGAGGAGGAGACCGGGCGAGGAGGAGGAGCCGGGCGAGGAGGAGGAGCCGGGCGAGGAGGAGGAGACCGGGCGAGGAGGAGGAGCCGGGCGAGGAGGAGGAGCCGGGCGAGTAGGAGGAGAGGGGTCCAGCTGCCATCAGGCGTCTGAAAGAGTTACACTCCACAGGGGGAGTGGGACAGGGGACAACACGTGAATAGCAATGAACGAACTACAGATGAGAACATAGTAAGTGATGCTGATGAGAAAATAGGAGGAAACAGAGGACAGTGCTCAGGTTGCCACACTTCCCCCAGCTTGTTATCTCCTGCGGCAGCTTATCTTAGTGACATCAACTAAGTAACCTGGTCATAAGCTATTCCGAAGAGGAAGGTTTTAAGCCTGGTCTTAAATAAAGAGACTGTGGTGCCTGTTTAACATCAACAAGGAGTTGATTCCATAACACAGGAGCTTGGTAACTGAAGGCTCTCCCCCCCACTGTACTTTTAGACACTCTAGGAACCACTAATAATCCTGCATTCTGAGAGCGAAGTGCTCTATTTGGCTGATAGGGGACAATGGCATCCTGAAGATATGATGGGGCCATATTGTTTAAGGCAGGGGTGTCAAACTCATTTTGGTCCGGGGGCCGTATACAACCAACTTTGATCCCAAAGGGGCCGGATCAGAAAACTCATGGCATATATACCCCAAAAATAGCAATAAGTCCAAATATTTGTGCAGAGAAATGCAAATCTATTACAGAAATCTTTTTTATTTGATTTTATTTTACAAAATATTATAATATTATGCTAGGTTAGGTTGCTTTCACAGCAGCATCACGAACCTCTTGGCTCCGGGTGAAAACAGACAGCTGTTTCTTCAGTTCCAGCAATAATTCGTTTATCTTCTGTCTTCTCAATTCTCCGTTCAAGTTATTGTATTTTTCGCAGTGTCTCGTAGTGGCGTTTAAGATTATATTCCTTGAGCGCCGCCACTTGTTGCAAACACACCAAGCGTACAGGTTTCCCATTCAGCTCCGTGAACAAATAAGAATTAGTCCATTTTTCTTGGAAAATCCTGCACTCAGCTCCACTTTTCTTATTTTTGACATTTTGCTGATGAGGGTGTCACGGTCAACAGTCAAAACGATCGTTCTTTAAGAGCATTTGGAAAGAGGCGAGTCTTCATTTGTCTGGTGGAGGCGCCAGGCACAGAAGCACTGGAGATGCTGCTATGCTAAGATGCTCAGAAAATTACCAGAAAAATCTGAAAATTTTTAATATCTTAATAGAAAATCAGCCGAGGGCCAGATTAAAGGTCTTGGAGGGCCGGATCTGGCCCCCGGACCGCATGTTTGACACCTGTGGTTTAAGGCTTTGTATGTCAGGAGGAGAACTTTGAATTTAATTCTAAGCTCGACAGGAAGCCAGTGAAGTGATTTTAACACAGGACTGATGTGATCACGTCTTTTAGTTCCTGTTAGGACTCTGGCCGCTGCATTTTGGACCAACTGGAAGCTTCTTAAAGTACCTTTAGCGCAGGCGGTGAGCAGAGAATTACAGTAATCTAGTCTGGATGTGTGGGCGGCACGGTGGCTGAGTGGCAACACTCAGGCCTCACAGCAAGAAGGTTGTGGGTTCGATCCCCGGGTCGCCCGGGCCTTTCTGTGTGGAGTTTGCATGTTCCTCCCCGTGTCTGGATGGGTTTCCTCCGGGTACTCCGGTTTCCCCCATCAACCTAAAACATGCCCGCACCCCTATGAACTAACATCAAGGACCATGTTGTCCACCCTCCTGTGGGCTCACCACCTGCAGAGGGGTTCATAGGGGGGGTCAGGTGCTATGAGTATTGGGCAGTAAGCTGCCCCCGCGACCCAGCCGGATTAAGCGGGAGAAGATGGATGGATGGATGGATGGATGGATGGATAGTCTGGATGTAACAAATGCATGGATAAGTTTTTCAGCATCATTTTTAGGCAAAATATTTCTGATTTTAGTTATGTTTCGCAGGTGAAAATATGCAGTTTTACAAGCTTGGTTTATATGAGCTGTGAATGAGAGATTTTGGTCAAATACGACTCCAAGGTTTTTTTTTTACAGTAGAGCTAGAGGCTATACTCACATTGTCAAGTGAGATTATCTGGTCGGACAGAGAATCTCTCTGACCTTTAGGACCGACAACAATGACCTCTGTTTTTTCAGGGTTTAAGAGCAGGTAATTCAGGGTCATCCAGGTTTTGATGTCCTTCACACAGGTATGAGTAACATGATAAATAAAATGTGAAAAAGAGGTCCATTCATTATATTTTCTTATTCGGACACTTAAGGTGGGAGTATAATTTGTGCGAACTCAAAATTCTTTAAAGCCCAGTATGAGTACCAGTATTTAGAGCCAAAAATAGACTAAAATAAAAGCATGTTTTCATTTTGGTTTATTTTACTGCACTGAAAAATATAGAAAATAGTGTCCTTAATGTATATATTGAATTCTAATCTTCTAATATGGACCACAGACCATGAACAGAGACGAGGGGGTGTTTACTTTGGCTCACACCTGAGACTCACTGATAGATCTGCTGCCAAATCCAGCAAACAGAGCACAGCAGTGACATCTCATTTAGATTTTCACTATGGGTGTTTTATTAGGAGAAAACACAAAGTTTCTCTGTTTTTTACTCTAAGCATGCTTGCATCTCCACAAACCTGACCCTTGTTTGGCCTGGAGAAGGGCCTCCTCCAGCTTCTTTCTATGGAAATGTTGTTCCTTTGGCTATACTACTCCCCTGTATGCCATAAAACATCTCTGTTTCTATGGAAAATGTTCCCAAGTATTGCTTCAACTTTGTATTTACATGAAATCATACAGGTTACATGCTACCTAAAGAAAGTTACATACTGTGTCTTTAAGTTGCAATAACAGAGAGTTGATATCAAACTTGCTCCTTACATAACAGCATGGAACACTTTCTTTTTAAATGCCACCGCGCTGTATCTCCACTTCTCATATTTCTCGGCGAGTATTTTAAGCTGCCTAAATCTAAATGACAAGAGGAGATTTGCCTCGCACTCCTTGTAGACCCCCTGGAGTGCATCATCGCCACTAACTGTCACCGCGTTCTCTTCCATCTGCTCTCAGTGAAAAGTCTGAACCAGGCTCTCCATCTCCCAGCTTCAGCTTTACCTCTGGACGGCTGCGAGGAGGTTCTTACGGCGCGCTGCCAGAAATGTCAAGAGCCTGACAGTCATATAGTGCTCTTTCTTTGTGAATTATTCTATGGCGGTGCTGCTGCTGCTGTTGAATGATAAGCAGTGGGCTAGCTTCCACACAGGAGCAGGGGAGGAGACGGCACAGACACAGCGGCCTTTAGCTGACTTTAGGGGATCATTCACTCCAAAGCACATTGTCCATTCACTGCAGAAAAAAGATATCGGATTCTCTGTGTGTCATCTGAGGTGCTGCACGGCTTTTTAGAACTAAGGCAAGAAATATGGGTGTACTAAAAGTTTCAGCTGTAAATCAAATTACAGTCAAAGTTTCCAGATTTTTCTCACACTCTAGTCTACAATGTTTTTTTTTTTTTTAAACTGGTGGTACACAAAATTATTCTTGTAAATCAGTAAATGGCTTTCCCCCATGAACAAATAACATGGGCTAATCAGGGGGAAGTATGGTATCTAGTTTGATATTAGTACAAACAATCAACATGTTAAGCCAGAGAGAGGCAAAAAACTAAACTAAATTCTTCTGTATTCAATATTGTGCACACCCCTACTGTGCAAACAGTAGGGGTGTGCAAAAAATATTGATATATCGTATTGTTTAATGTGATGATACAGTATCTAGAGTCCTGCACGGGTTCGAGTACTCGTACCCAACGGGTGAACCGCAAATTTTAATGAAACGGGTGAAAAATGCATTGCTGTGTCGGATGCAGATTCAGGTCGGGTTGGACGCAGGAGAGCACGGGTCTAATCTACGGTTTCCAAAACATCATGTGCTAACAAAAACAGGGCTGTATTTTAATGAAATGAAATGAAATTGTTTTTACAAGGAGATTAAATGTAAAGTCCATATGTTTTTGCTGCACGTGCGCACTCCCAGAATTTTCTACCACTTTCATGATCAAACCACACATGTGATGTCTTGCAGTTCACAATGATTCCCCAGGAGCTGAAAAGAAAATTAGCGAGTGGAGAGTATAAAGTTGTCACTCATTTTTGACTCTCTGACTGATTTTCATTTGGGTGTGGTTCGGGTGTCGGTTTGTATTTATAGTGGGTTAAATCTGGTGTGGAAATGTATTTCAATTATGTCGGAAAACAGGTCAGGTCCGGATTGAGGTATGACGGGTAGGGGCGGGTGCGGTTTGTCAAAATCAGACCCGTGTATCGATATCGTGGGCTATTGTATCAATATATCGCAGTAGTAGTAGTAGTATAGTATTTTTTGGTATATTTTACGATATTATTTTGTTACAGCGCTACAGTTTTGTTGCTTGTTTAGAGGAAGGAAACTCGTTTATACAACACATTTACATTATACAACATATTCACATTTTTGATGATTAAAATGGGTGTGTTTCATATTAACTGTGCACAAAAAGTGGTTTAACAAAGACTTTTAGTATCACAGCCATGATTTGGTATCAAATTGTAAGCTCACTGTATCGCGATATGTATCGTATTGTGACCTATGTATTGAGGTATATATCTTATCGGCAACTTGCAAATGATACCCAGCCCTATTGCACAGTACGTTATTGCACTGGCACCCTAATTGTACCTATGCCTATTGCACTGCTTCCTTTTGCACGGTTCCCCATTGCACTTGTTCCTATTGGACTTATTCCTATTGCACAAATTCCAATTCCACATCCATCCATCTATCCATCAATCAATTTTCTTCCACTTATCTGGGCCTGGTTCGTGGGGGCAGCAGTCTAAGCAGGAACTCCCAGTCTTCCCTCACCCCGGCCACTTCCTCCAGCTCCAAGACGTTCCCAGGCCAGCCGAGAGACTTATTACAGTTGCATTGATTTCAATTGCACGTTTATATTACACTGATTTGTGCATATTTCTACTGCGCTGATTTCAATAGCCTATTGCATTGATTCCGAATTCATTTTTAACAATGCACTTTGGTAGACAAAATGAGTATTGCACATGCCCAACTTTTAAAAATGCTGCACATAGCCTATAGCAAAAAGAACAAAAATTCACATTGTTTCCATCCTCTTGCATGAGCGCACTTCTATCTGACATCTCTATTCATCACAGCCTCCTTTCATCTATTGTTATATATTCTCCCCAGACCACAGTTAATAAAGTCATCCTCAGCTTGACTTAAAGACGACTTTTAGATATGAGTTAGAAATCATGAGCACCTTGGGAAAATCACAAAGAGAACCTGCAAACTCCACGAACTGACCTTTCTTTGTACTGGCTAAGCCGCAGTCCTTTTCATTTGTGACTGACTCGGACATTGCTGCTTGTTTTTGGATTGCAGTTGACCCCTGATTTTCCGCACCAAAGGCCAAGAAAGTGGATGAGTTCAGTTGGAGGGACAGGGACTGATAGATGACCGGTGCCTTAGAATAAAACAGAGTGCTTTCTGTGCGGCTGTATGGGCGTGTAATGTACTCTTCTGACACGTCCATTCATCAAAACCTCTTTGCTTCTCCTACGGCTTTTTCTCTCAAACTCAATATTTCCGATGTCTTCTTCAGAGGTGTCCATGCAGCGGAAGATGTCACCTCTAAACCTGGGTCGGTGGTGGGAAGGAAGAAGTTCTCATTTCTGTTATTTGAGTAAAGGTGTAGATACTGGAGCAAAGAAGTAAAAGTATCACAAGATTTAGAATTTCATTAAGTAAAAGTATTAAAGTACCTGTTTAAAAATGTACTTAAAGAGTAAAAAGCCAGTATTTCGTGCAGATTTTGAGATCTAATAAAGTTTCAAATTAAGTAATTTTAATAAAGATTTGTGTTGATTTTTGTTCAGTGAGTCTCAAACAAGAACAAAAAAAACTGTAGTGAACTAGAAGGTGCTCTCAAATGTAATGAACCTCCTCCGTCTGCACTGTCCCACCTGCCACCTTAGATCAGCCATCACCAACCTCTTCACTCCCCTCATCAGGACAAAGCACCGGACCTTGGGGGACCGAGCCTCCCTTGCCGCCTCCTCCCTCTGGAGCTCACTCCCACAATCCATCAGGATCTTGGACTCACTGCAGCACTTCAAATCACAGCTGTTCTCAACTGACTCACCTGTTAAAGGTGGCATTCCCCCCATGATTCCTCCTGTTTTCTACAGTGTTACTCGTTATATTGTTTGTAAAGCAAAGTGTGTCCAAAAAGTGCTATAAAAGTTTGATGTATTTTTATTATTTTAATTATTATTATTATTATTATTATTATTGTTATTATTATTATTATTATTATTATTATTATTATTATTATTATTATTATTATTATTTGAAGTAAAAGCAAAAAAATATCCACTTTAAAATGTACTTAAAAGACCATCCATCCATCTTCTCCCGCTTAATCCAGCTGGGTCGCGGGGGCATCTTGCTGCCCAATACTCATAGCACCTGACCCCCCAATGAACCCCTCTGCAGGTGGTGAGCCCACAGGAGGGTGGACATCATGGTTCTTGATGTTAGTTCATAGGGGTGCTGCATGTTTTGAGTTGATGGGGGAAACCAGAGTACCCGGAGGAAACCCATCCAGACACGGGGAGAACATGCAAACTCCACACAGAAAGGCCCGTTACGTTCCACCACTGTATTGTTCCCATTGTTTTCCATGAGCACACTTCTGTCTGACATCTCCATTCATCACAGCCCCCTTTCGTCTACTGTTATATAATCTCCCCAAACTGACTATTTCCTGGTGGCATCTTGGTGGGTGGGTCCCCTTCAGCCCAGCAGAAAATGTTCACTCCGACTGACCCTGTGCCCGTACCTGCCTGGCTGGCTCCTCCTGTGTAAAGTATGAATTATTGAGTCTGGGCGAGCATTGGTTGTCAGGTTAAACGGCCTCTCGGTACGCTGCTCTGAAGGTGAGTCTATATAGTTTTAGCTTCAGCAAACACAGAAGAGACCGGAGCGCACCATCCTGTCAACACTGCTTTGTTGAATGATTCATGCTAGTCGTCTGTCTGGCCCCCTAGCAATAAGAAAAAAAAATCAAAGAGGGAGCGTATCGGAGCACAACACACAAGTTCAAACGTGGCAGTAGGAAGAACCCGGGTTCACGGACATACACACACATAGCCTTTTGATGTTGTTTTGCAGAGCTGGCATGTATGCTATATGACCGGCATCTGAACCAGGCAGGTGGGGTTGTCTCCTGCCAAGCTTATATGAGTGGTTAGGACAATATGGTGATAAAAATAGATTTGTGATTTCATCCCTGTGATGATCTGTTATTTTTAGTAGGTTCACAAAATCAGGATTCACAGTTTTTTCTTTAATTCAGCTCTATGCTCAAACCATACCAGCTTGTCAAAGCCTGATCTCATCAGATCTCAGAAGCTAAGCAAGGCTGGTTAGTACTTGGATGGGAGACCACTGGGAATTCCAGGTGTCACAGTGGGGCGCCAGTCACAAACACTGTTATTGTGTCCTTAGGCAAGACACTTCTCCCACATTGTCTAGTATGAAAGTCTCGATTTACGGGGGGACAGTCCCATCAAATTGATACAAAACTAGTGATTTGTCCCAGTTTTATACAAGAAGTGTTCCAGGTGTCCCTGTTTTTGACCAGTTTGATCTAAACGAGGTTTAAACCAGGACTACATCAGGACTAAACCAGGACTAAAACAGGACTATCACATTTTTTAACAAATCTGATCCCTGCCAACAGTCAAGAGAAGCATAAATTGTCATTTGTTTAGCCAAAATACTGTATAGTATTTCAAGAAAACTCCCGCAGCAGGTAAACTACACGCGTGGACACGCATGTGATGACGCTCCTAATGGGGAACTTTTTTCCGGTAGAAGGTTGACAAAAATGAAATGTCTTAGTGGTGTTATGGCACTGGGCACAACTACCACATCTATAGTTGCCATTAAGAATAGGGCCAAGGAGAGTTTGCGCATTCGGTGCATCTCTGTCATGGGAGTAGTCCAAGTGTACCAAGACGCCTCGCAGATTCCTCTTCTAGAGGTAAAGAGTGGTGGATCTTTAAATATTTGTCCCAAATATGAAATATAGCTAAGTGCCACTCCTCCGACGCACCTGTCGCCCGGTCAGGTGTGCAGAGTCTACGCAGAAACAAGTTTAGCCAAAATACAGGAATCTGTGTTTTCAAATGACCATAAAGCAAAAGCCCCTCAGATTATGACTGATACGAGAATGCACAATGTTACACGCTCTTTTCACTATTTTATTTATACCAACCATCCAAACCCGGGTGTATCCCAGTTTTGAATTTTGAAAATCTGGTCGCACTAAAATAGTTACATCTTCAAAGTAATATAAAGCAAAATTGACATTAGTTGTGATAAAAATCAAATAAACTGCATTTAAACAGGGACATTAGATCACAGAAATATTCAGTTTGATCATGGTATTGCCCAGTGTTGTAGGCTAAATCGAAGTAACCCAAGAGTTGGAAATCTAGTTTGCATATTGTTTATTCAAGTGATAACGTTTATGGTGATGTCAGCGGCCATTGTGCACTGTAGATTTCTAACATGGAATCAACAGGCTTGTCTCTTTTATGAAGTCATTTTAGATCAATATTCCGATTTTGAATTTCCAAATTACAGCATAATGATCCAGGGGTATCACAGATTCTAACCATACAGTAGTCAGTTTTTTGATAACTCTATTTTTCAGTGTCTGGAACCAAAAGAATTTCCCTTTGGGGATGGATCAAAGTAATTCTGATCCTGACAAAAGCACAATATGTCTTCTTTAAGCCTACAGATAGGCTAACAAACAATGCCCGGAGATGTAGAAAGACAAGTAAACAAAAACAGCAGCCATTATGTAAGGGTGAATGAGTTTAGAGAAATATGACGTTCTGGCCTGTGAGAAGTAAACAAATGATTTATTCAGTGAAAAATAACATGCTTAATAATACAGTAGGCTCAGAGAGGTAAGGGAGATGTCAGCCCTTTGGAGACAAAACAACACTGCGTATTGATACTTTGCAGCTGATATCACCAATCTGTGAAGCTAACTGGAGGCTCTGCTCTGTCTGAATCACTGTTAATCAAGTTAGACTTTAATCTGAGCTTTATTATTACTATTTAACACAATCTGACCAAAAAGAACTGATTTATTTGGCGCTACAACCGAGGAGATGATTTGTGTGTCATAGTAACTGCTAGTAACACAGTAAAATTCCAATATAGACGTACATGCAGAACACCCCCAGCATGATGATCAGTACTTAAGTGGTTTGCTAATTCTTAACAACGAATTATAAAGTTCAAGATATGTGGATTTCTATAAAAAACGATGAATCATACAACAGTGAGTTCTGAACACCGTGATTTGCGTATGATCCTCTATTGACATCATCTACAGCTTTTCTCTTTATTTCCAGTCTTTTCTTATAAATTGATGTCTTCTTGCCCAAAGACATTTATTTTTGTATGCCTGAATAACCCAAAAGTTGCCTCAAAGGGCACTCAACAGGCTGCTCCGGCACCCTGTCCTTGGCTCAGACCATCCATCAAGTAAAAAGTCCAGAAATAAACACGGGAAAAATGAAAAATTAAACAATAGCAGATGACATTGAACAAATACACTCTTTAATCTGAAAAGTTTGATATGTTTTAGATTGTGGTTCATAATGGCAATAGTGTCCTTGGTTTTTGGTTCAAGATGGAGCTTTTTAAAATTATGATTGTTAGAGTTTAGATAGATTTTGTTAAACTTCTGGCTAGTTTTTCATTTGTATTTCTTGTCCATCTCTTTCCAGCTCTCTCTGACCTCTGACCCTGGCTTCTCCACTCCATGCAACTGTATTCTGTCTGGCTTTCTGCATTCTGTACAATCACTTAAGAAGAGAAAAAAAACTGTGGGACTGCGTAAAATGTAGTGAGCATGGGGACAGTTCCTTCAATCTCCTCATTCTGGGTTTAAAATGTTCAGATTAACCTCCTCTATATGATCCTATTTTATTTTATTTTGCTACTTGGTACGTAAATAAAGGTAATGAAGTACAAAAGTAAAAGTACAATACTTATATGCAAATTTAAGGTATCTGTACTTTACTTAAGTCTATTTTACAGTGGATGCTTTTTACTTTCACTTCACAACATTTGAGAACGTGTAGCTGTACTTTCCACACCACTACATTTTAGATCTGGACTGTAAAGTATAAAGTACTTTTCTTTATAGTGTGGGACCTGTTGAAATGGCTGGCTTTTTAGCACATTTAATTTGAGTTTCCATCCCAAACCAAATACACAAAAAACAGCTAGAAATATTAGAAAATCAGCTGAATTCTTTATCAGAATCATTACAAAATGCTTTGATTTTTTTACTGCTTAAGTACATTTTTAAAAACATACTTAAATACTTTTACTTAAGTTTTTTTTTTTCATGTGATACTTTTTCCTCTGTACTTATACTTTTACTTAAAGGTCAGTGCTTGATCCTGCTACATAGTTATAATCTACAACGCCCGTGGATCATTAGGTTATAATGTAAACACATTTTAAATTGCAGTAATCATCTAAAATGACTAAATTAAAGTAATAATCTGCAGACTACCAAAGACTAGAAAAATGCGGTGGTCAATGGGAGCCGACGTCGCTATAAAAGCCATCACAACACGAAGTCGTTGTTATGAATCTGATGGAGGCCGTGTGATATGGACAGAGGAGCGCCCTCTGCAGACAGACACACAGGCATCTGCATCTGGCCTCTGGGGCGCTGTCTAAACAAAAGGTAAACGTTCTTCTGTGGCTTCCTTTCTGCCCTGTCTGAAACAGAGATTTACGCACTCGTCTGCAGTAAAGGAAAGCAGTGAGAGCAAGGTTAGTCTATCTCCGACACACACGGACAGTTCCTCATGTCTCCACTGGAATCAATGCAAACAAGTCGTGTCAATCCAGGGCAGCACAAACTTTCTGCTACATTCATGCTCAAATGCACTGACACGCCCTCTTCATAAATCGCTTCGCTTCATAAATACCACTGGGATGATTTAATAAAATGATACGCGCTCAAAAGAAACACAGATACAGTGTTTAAAACCAAACATTAAGTTTATTAAAGCTGGGCCCTTGTGAGGAACACCCACATCATCACATGTTGATATATCGACACCAAGAGATCCATAACACCAGCAACTCCAGTGGATATCTGCACATCACGCTAGAGAGCAGCAGCTACACTGTCAAATTCCACATGTATCACTGATTGAGAAAATAATATTGTAGAATTAAGTTAGTGCAGAGCAGTGGGCAGTGAACATGGGGGTTGACAGGCAATATGGGGTCTTGAAAATAAGCGATTACAGATTACTCAAACATGCACGAATTATTCCAAATATAACTTCAAGAGGGTAAATAAGAGGGGGAACACTTATGACATGGTTAATTTTGGTCAAATTTGTATAATAGATGTTCTTTAAGTAACAAAATCAAGTACTTCATCCACTCAGTTGCTCAGTTCAGTTGCTATGGGTCACGTCTCCCTTCCTTAGTCCACCTCTTTATACAGTCTGTGATAATAAAGCGCACATCAGCTTTTAAATGTAGCTGTAGTTTTGCCTGGAAGTGAATCATATTTCACCATTTCAATCCGACTCTGATTGGCCCTGGAACCCGACCAGCTTTTGTGGATCGAACAAAAGCACACCACGTTCTACTGGGAACACTGGGAACAGGTTGTAATAGGAAATTTAAAAATGGAGATCTGGAGGTGAAAAGTGGCAGTTGTCAAGAGCAGTTGTCAAAATCCACATTAGATTTAAGTAGAACGCCAGGAATGTCGCTTTGATCGCGAAATGAGTCTAGGCAAATGTTCCAGTAATGCCACTGTAACGCGCGGCAATGTGATCCAAATGAGGCTCGTAGATGGCGGAGCAGACAGAGCAGTGCAGGTAATAGAGGGGTAATTTCAGTCAAGTATGAGCTGATAGGATTACAGTATTATTCATTTGTACTTACCATTGTGAGGGATCAGAATCCAGAGAACAGCCTGCACTCATAAGGACTCATTTAGGAAGCTCTGATTAGAATTTTTCACAATTTTCTTTTTACTGACAATACGAGGCTTTGAATATTAGTTTTAAAGGGTCTATTGTCAGAAACTTCTTACTGTGAATGCGCCAGATCAGACCTGTTACTTGGCATAGTGGCGACGCCTGCTTGCCTCCATGGAGATAGATAAGTTTACTGCCGAGACGAGGTAATAACATCTCCATTCCCCCACCAGAAAAGTTACATAAAATAGAAGTATAAAACCAGTGTTAACATATGAAAGGTCTTATATCATGCAAAATAGGCTCTTATCGCAATGGCAGGAAGTGCGGCGATGTTGAGTCTCGCAACTTTTCTATGGCAAAATACCTAAAAGTGTCGCATATTTTTGACCAGCTTCATAAATCTGCCCCAACATCAAATCTTCTAAGGTCGACAAAGAACATATTCTGTCCATGAAGAATTTATCCACAACTACCAAGGTAAGAAAGATGCAAACTTAAGGTGAACAACGAGCAAAAATAATGTTAAGGTCATGAATAAAACATAAATAACTTGTTCACTCAGACTGATTCTATAATTAAAATTAAAAATCGATTTTGTGATGTCGATATTAGCATAGATAGATAGATTTGTGCAGTTTAAATGCTATAGATGGTCACTGATTAAATGTCGACCATTTAAACTACACAAATCTATCTGTCTGGGCTAATATATCGACATCACAATATCGATTTTTCATTTTAATTCTAGAATCAGTCTATGTTAGTTTTGCTCAGGAGTAGTTCACTAATGCTTGTCGTTGTTCGCCTTAAGTTTTCATCTTTCATACCTTGATATTTGTGGTTAAACTCTTCATGGACAGAATATGTTCTTTCTCGACCTTGTTGGATGAAGATTTAGTGTTTGGGCAGATTTATGAAGCTGGTCAAAAATATGCAACACTTTTCCACAGGTATTGTGCCATAGAAAAGCATTGACTGGAAGTGGCGTGACTCAACATCGCAGCACTTCCTGCTTTTGTGATAAGAGCTCAGCCTAAATATGCTGAGTTTGTGTGTTAAACATGTGTGAATGAAACAAAACACAACTCCAGGTATGTCTGTGATGAGGAAACAACATTATAACATAAGGAAATAGCGTAATTTGGGCCCTTTAATGGCCAGGTTAAGAGCAAAATACAGTAAGTGAAAGACAGTTCCAAAATCGCCTATACCGTTGTTAATATATTATCCGTTCTGTGTAAAGTCCAAAAGTTTATTGTCTCCTCTGCATTATTTGTTATATTCCCGTCAGCTTCCTTTCTCCTCTCACTGACAGCTTTTGCAATTTGCACAGAGCACCGGGGCAGGACGGCACGGACCGGGCTGGCTCTGCACACCAACCGCCACTTATCTCCCCTGAGCAGGTGCGTGCACGAGGAGCGCGCACGAGAGGGTACAGCGCACGTGGGAATAGTGCACGTCGACACTTTCCCTTCTCTGTCTGACAGCTGTTTGCTCGCGGACAGATTGGTGTGTAGTCAAATGAGCGGCGGTTTAAAACGTACGCACTTTTCCAATACGCATTCCTTTGTAGAAGTCAAGCCAGCGCCTATGGCCGTGCACGAGGACTCTAAAAGTGTGCGTCAGTCCATGCAACAATGCCTGTGAAATAGCAGCGTGGCAGTGTTTTGAGGGAGGATAAAAAATAGTGCTGAGCTGCAGGAAAGATGCCTTGTGTTATCGCGAATGGAGCTTCAACTGAAACAAGGTGAATGAGACAAAAAGAGCGGACAGCAGCACAACACTTTTTAAAAATACATCCTTGGCTGGGTTTTTGACTCTAAGGACGTTGCCTTCGATAGTTTTTACCGTTTTATTTTCTCCTCGGCTCAGACTGTCAGGAAGTCAACACTCGATTGACTGAAGTGTTGGCCTAAAATGAGCCTCCAAAACTCTACAACAGCTCAGTAAGAAAGGAGAGCGGCCCACACAACGATTTCTGCCCACACTGTGTTTACTGAAGAGAACTGCAACTATATTGTCTACAAACTAATCTGAGGTAGCCAAAAAGGGTATCTTAATGAAGACATATTCATTTTGGGGTGTATTTTGTATCTAACTATAGCATATGTAGATCATTATTGTCATTTTGTTCATTGTAGATGGCAATATTGATCTAAAACAACTTAATAATAAAAGCAAGTTTGTTGACTGTTCAAAATGGACAGTGTGTAACTTTTATAGTGGAGGGTTCGCCATCTGTTTTGTTTTCATCGAGATGCTTTACCATTTGTCTGGAATGTTCCACAATCTCTCCATGGTGACAATTAGGCGAGGCCATGTTATGGTGAGATCTGTGGAGAATGGATGTTTTTCAAGGTAGTTCTCAGCAATAAGCCTCCATGGAGACAAGCAAGAGGATGGACCCTCCACCAGCAAAGTGGATTAATAAGTAGTGGATTTTTTCACATTATTATTAATGAAATAGAGCTAAGTGATGTTTTTTAATCCGACATGTCTGAATAAATACACAGCAGTGGGTGGAGACAGAGGATGGGTGAAACCAGATTTTTTCTAAACACAATACAGGTTTACTCCAACATGCATTAATCCAAATACAAATCTGAATTGTTGATGATATGATATTATTATATAATAAGGCCTTTGTAATAAGCAATATTTGTGGGTGGTGTTTTAGATGAGTGGTTCCCGGCCTGGAGGTTGGGGGTACCGGTCCGTGGGTCGTTTGGTACTGGGCCGCACAGAAAGAATAAATAACTTACATTATTTCTGTTTTATTTATTATTCTAGTATGAACAATGTTTTATTTAGTAAAGTGACCAAAATTCTCTCCACGATGTTTGTCTTGGTCACGTGATACATTAACATTAGTATTAAACCCACAAGCTGCGAAATCAGTAAAAAACAGACATCTTTGGAAACATTTATTATTATATTTTATGTTTTTGTGTTGGTCGTATCATTTTGTCGTATTTATCCGCCACACCTTAAAGGCCGGTTCAGGAAAATATTGTCTGACACTAAACTGGTCTGTGGTGCAAAAAAATTGGGGACCGCAGTTTTTTATGGATGAATAAGATTAACAAATAAACAATGATTAAACTGAGGACTGCTTGAACATACTTTGTAACTTTCATGCTTGTCTCCGTACAGTTATTGCCTTTGACATGAATATTCTTAAGCATGGCATTAAACATAATTAAGCGCTTTTATTGCTCAGAAAACTTGAAAAACATGAATCCTTACTGTTGCCTATCTGACCTGCACCTCGACCTGCACCTCGACCTGGGGAGGGGCGTCAGCAGGTAATATACGCATTTTTACAAAACAAAACAACCATGACAAAAAAAACAAATCACCCAATAAACACGTCCCCCACTGCAACGCCTCATTTCTACAGACAAACGATGATAATCCACAGTCACACGCTGCGCCCTGGCATTTAGCTGAAATCCTGTGCGTATTTATGAAGTTCCGTCATCACCCCACCCCCCTTTTCTCTGTTTAAAACCCGTGCTGTCTGAATACCTCTGCGCTGTCACCCCCGTCATCCGCACTGGTCCCGGGCTTTGTCAGGATCTCAGGATAAGGCCCATTACTGAGAGCGAAAAGAGAGAGAGAGAGGGGAGGAAGACGAGGAGGAGGAGGGGGGATAGTCGCGTGTGGCTCCCAATGCGACATGCTTTATTGAGGCGGTCCAAAACTCAGCCTCCCTCCGCGTCGCCATGGTAACGGACCAATCAGCCGGTCTGAATATGCCAGATAAGGCCCAACTTGAAAGACTAAGAAAATCCCTCGTCACCTCCCCTCCTCTCTTCCTCCCTCGTTTCTGTCTCTTTATCACAGCGCTTTCTTCTCCTCTCCCATCTAATTTTCCGTGTTGCTTTTAAGGCTGCAGGAAAGATCAGAATCAAATTGAAATTTTTACGGTTGCAATTAAGAAATCACAATGGTAGCTGTTATTTTAGTGCTTTGTAATGAAGTGATACATGGGAGTCTATGAAGGAGTTTTGTGTTTTCTTACATGTCACAGTCTTGGCGTGAAGTAAATATGTTCGAATAAAAGTGATTTACTGATAATGATGATAATAATAATTAAGAATGCAATTACGATAATGGAAATGCACTGATGAAAATGACAATGATGATGACTATTATGTGATGATGATGATAATGGCGATGACAATAATAACGATTATGTGGTGATGATGATAATGGAACCAAAAAACGTGAGCACATTACCCCAATTTTAGCCTTGTTGCATTGGCTTCCAGTTTGTTTTAGAGCTGATTTTAAGGTTTTATTGTTTGTTTTTAAAGCTTTGAATGGACTGGCCCTACAGTTAGTCACGGACCTCATCCAAATTAACACCCCCGCGCTCGCTCTGAGGTCCGAGCTCCAACTCGTGGTGCCTAAGACCAGACTTAAACCCAGAGGGGACACGACCTTCTCTGTGACCAGCCCTGAACTCTGAAACACTCTGCCACCCCCACGTCCGAACCCCCACAGCGGAGTGTTTTAAGTCTCGTCTTAAGACCCACTTTTTCTCTCTGGCTTTTAACACTGTGTCAGTTGTGTGGTCCTCTGCGTCTTTTATTTATTTCACTTATTTACTGCTATTTTATGAGTTTAACATCTTTGCTTTTATTTGATTTGACTGGTTTTATTGTTTTAGAACTGGTGTGACCAAATTTTAGCAAAGCAGCACGTTGGAAGCGGCTTTGTTTGTAAAATGTGCTTTGGAAAATAAAGTGGATTTGGATGACGATGATGACAAATATGACGATAATGGTTATGATGATGATAATGACGATGAGAATTACGACGATTATGTGGCAACGATGATAATGATGATGTGACAATTCTGATTATAATTATGATGATGATGATGATGATGACAGATGACAGTGATGATTTGATGATGATGATGATGATGATGATGATAATGATGATGATAAGCTCCTCTTCTCTAATTTAATGTCTCATCTATTTTAAATTTTATGATGATTATTTATGTTTTGATTTGTTTGTATTGTGAATTTAATGTATTTCTTTTTCTGTAAAGCACTTTGAATTACTTTATGTACGAATTGTGCGATACAAATAAACTTGCCTTGCCTAATGATGATTATAATCACAATCTAACCTGATGTCAAATGCCAAAAGATACTGTATATCTATATTATATGCTCATAATAGTAGGGTTAGTCGTGACTGCACAGTTTTTATAACTTTTCTTAACAAAATGTCCCCTGAAAGTAAGTTTACACCTTGATCACCCACTGATTTTTAATTTTTGAGTTGGTGGACAAATGTTCTAACCAATGAGACTTGTCCTCACCAGGGACGTGCAGAGGGGGGTTGCTTTGGTTGCCCTGGCAACTGCCTGTATGGCCTCCTCGACTGAAGTTGCCCTTCCAGGGGAAGAAAAAAAATTAAAAATTATTAATTAATTAATGTATTTATTTATTTAATTATTGAGGTCGAAGCATACAGGTTTTCATGTCTGAAAATGCCTATGCCTAGATTTGAAATCTAAAATAAAATAGTCGACTCATTCACTTACATTAGGGCACCGCGCGAGTCTGGAGGGAGGAGCTCAGTTCTGTTTACAGAGCCACAGAGCTGCACGTGACCAGCACCTGAGCCTGTGCGCAAAGTAAAAAGAGATTACCCACAAGCCCCGCGGAGAGCCACGACCCCGCGGAGAGCCACGGTCCCGCAGAGAGCCCCGAGCCCCAGTACGCGGCGCAGCCGATGCCAAAAGTTCAGTTTTTTCAACTTCTAACACAGGGGTGGGCAAACTTTTTGGCTCAAGGGCCACAAAGGGCTCTAAAATTTGATGGAAGGGCCGGACCAGGAGCAGATGGATGGTTCTGGTCTGACTACATCAGCCCAGCAAATAGGTTAGGGTTAGGGTCCAATGATTTACATGTGTCATATTCAAACGTCTCAATTCAACTTGTGCACCATATTTAGGGCCAATGATTTTCTGTTTCAGAAGTTTTGAATTCCGTTTCATTGTGACACATTTGATGATTCTGTTGAGTGTTGGGAAGGTTACTTTAAACTGTATTCCCTACAGATTACAGATTACAGACCCCAAAGTGTAGTTTGTAATGTAATCCATTAAATTACTTAAGCGATTAACGTAGTCTGAATACTTTGGATTACTTGATATTGTCGTGCTTTATAACTAAATGAATGTAGCAACCACCTCCTGCAAATTCTTGTTTGGTTTTAGACCTGGTTTAAACCTGGTTTAGACCTGATTGTAGTCCTGGTTTAGACCTGGTTTTAGTCCTGATTTAATGCTTGTTTAGTCCTGGTTTTAGATCCGGTTTAGACCTGCTTTAGACCTGCTTTAGACCTGGCTTAGTCCTGGTGTTAGTTCTGGTTTAGAGGTGCACAGGAGGAAGCGCGGTCCACGCAGCGAACGTGATAAGACACGATCCACGCGCGGTGTCCACACCGTACAAGTGGAGGGGCGGTGTGCGAGGCACACTACATATATACTTGGCCGCAGTGCTTTATGGAAGGTTTTCGGACCATGAGTAAGATGTGTTGAACATATAGTTCTATCCCTGGGCACTGTACCACGGGCTCATATAGATAATTTGGTTTTGTGTATCAATGTATCTACAGTGCGCCATCTATTGGGATAACTCCAGAATTGCAGGGAAAATAAAATGTATAAATTTTATCACAGTTCATTGAAGTTTGGCGGCGGTACGGTGCCCCTTTCTTCATGTTAGAGCAACTGCCCCTCAAAATTCCTGTGCACGTCCCTGGTCCTCACTGTGGTAACTGGTATTCCTAACAGCCTCCCACTCCAACTAACCAACTCTGCTCAGCTCCCAATATCAGATGCGAACAGGCATTCTTAAGATGATATCTCTGCAGATTCAATGTTATTGTAATTGCAATGCCTGCAGAAAAAATAAATCAAAATTCAATATTTTTTTCTGAAAGTTGCTCAGCCGTAGTTGCCTCCACTACTCCTGCGCTGCTCACATCTCCCTGCCTACACTTGTATCCCCTTATTGCATTACGCTTGGCCTCTCCGTGCACTGGATCTGCCTACATACGTCCATCATTGGATTAAGGAGGCTAAACCTATTTCCCAAATGCAAGGTATATCCATAGTCTTCTGTCAGAAAGATGAAAAAATGTAAACTTCAAAGTAATTCCTCTGATGAGTTACTGGATCTTCTATAGGGTCCGAGCTAACTTCACGTCCATAAGCTCCTGGGATTTTGTCTAGTGCTGTTTTCATGGCATTTAATAAACTCAGCATCTTCTTCATGTAATAGTTCAATATGGATTCTTTTTAGTAAGTATGATATATGAATTTGCCTTGTTATTGTGGCTGAATTTGCCATTTATAGTTTTGTTTTTGTTTTGTTTGTTTTAGTTTTGTTCATTAATTAACAATATTACAACCTAAACCTCCTCTCTATCCCAAGTCCAAAATCATATCAGTTTGGAATAGCAGAAATGGCTGGATGATTCATACCCATGACATATTTTGTATTTAAAGTGATCTTTTTATGCGTTTTTTGTAGCTTTAAATCCCTATTTACTCTAGAGATAAAAGTCTGCACAGTTACTGTATATGAACTCCTTAATTTAAAAAAATTACATTCACCATAAATACGATCTTTTCAGGCATCAGCTCTTCATTAGACACAAAATATTATGTTACTGAAGACGAGCAGGTGACAAACCCTGACAAAAGTTAAAGGGCCCATATTACGCTATTTTCTGATTTACATTATAATGTTGTTTCCTCATCAAAAACATACCTGGAGTTTTGTTTCATTCAAACATGTTTGAGTAACTCTTTATTATTAGTCTGTCTCCATCTCCAAAGCTCAAAATGCTCTGTTCCATCTTGTGATGTCATGAAGCGGTAGTTTTCAGCTACCTTTTAACCTTTAGTTCAGAGAGACAGATTAGTAATTCCAGGCTGCAATCATCCAAATGATTCTAGTGAAGGTGTATGGAGTTTAAAAAGCACTTCCTGTTTTACCACATGACGTCACAAGGTGGAACACAGTATTTTCTGTTTGAGAGAAGAACTCAGTCTAAATATGCAGGATTTGTGTTAAACGTATGAATGAAATAAAACACAACTCCAGGTATGTTTGCGATGAGGAAACAACATTATAACATAGATCAGAAAACAGTGTAATATAGAGACCCTTTAAGAAAAACAGAAACAATTCTTAACTAAAATCCTATTAATTAAGCTGCTATTGCTTCACCACACCTTGCTCCCCGCGGCCCCCTCTTCCTCTGTGCTTCCATCAGCCGATTAAAAACACCGGGACATCAGCGCATCTTTGTCCGTACAGCCCGGCGCAGACTGACACCCACCATCTGTCCCGGAGACACAGGCATCGTCTCTGAAATAACTCATTTACATCAAGGACAAAACGCTCGCTCTACTTACATTTCAGCCGAGCCTGGATTTGGCAGGGTGTCTGTTTAGAGATTGGAGCAGATAGGAGGAGGCCTGGTGATATGGGACATCCACAGCCACGGCAGTTGTGGGTTTTGGCAGATGCAGAGAATGAGCGTTTGAAGACCGGGCCAATACACAGTGAGCAGGTGATCAAACAGTTTTCTTCCTGCTCAAATGACTTCGCGATGTAAAGTTGGTTGCCATTTGGAAGCAGTAAAATCAATTTGTGAACATAACTTTTCCTTTTATGTTTGGAGCAGAGACTTGGAATATTTGCATAAATCTGTAAAGGGGTGTTTGAATATATTTGCATAAGGGGACAGATTTGCAAAGGCGCAAGGATGTGATCCAAGTGAGAATCATATGGTATAATCAGCAGTGATACGAGTTATGCGTGATGCCTTTTTTGACATATTGTAGGTGTCTAAATTATATATCTCAATTAAAGAGGGGTATTAACTGCTAACACAACATATTTTTATCACCATGTTACCTTTCAGCTTTTTGAAAATGCTACATTCGCAGAAAACAACATATTCAAATAAGCTTCTTTTTATGTCCTTTGCTCTCCGTGCTGTGTCGCTCCTCCTCCAGAGCTCTAGGTTTGTGAAGTTGTACTGTATTAGTTTTGTATCATGGCTTTATTTTTTTATGAAAAATGTAGCATGGGTTGCATAGACTTGGACAGAATTCTACTGCAGACTATAAAGAGTGTTCAAATAGGGCCAGGAGAGATCACTAGATGGCTCAGACATGTATGGATGACGTATAAAACCTCTTCAGACATGTTTTTGACGAGGAAACAACAGTATAACTTGACTTTACATTCTACCCCCTCTTTAAACTTGTATAGAAAACATCTTTTTTAGATGTTTATTGCCCTCTTTTGGCAATAGTGTTGTGCAAAGCATGATGAAATTACTTATTAGCAGCACCGCTAACAAACTGCGTAAAAGTAGAGAGTAGTAAAAAAATATGATCAGGCCAGTCTGAAAGTTCCATACACTTTAAAGGTGACATAGTTGTATTTCAGTTCATTCATGCATGTTGGAGTAATGCACTTGAGACTTGAGTGCTTAGAAAATATCTGTATTTTGAGACACTGTATCTTGGGATAAGACCTGCTCAGCTCATAGAATGTAAGAAAAAATATATTTACAACATACTACGGGCTGCTGGAAAGAAGTGTATCACACGAAGATGGCTTAGTGATAAAGTCCCTTGTCTTTTGGAGGATTGGACTGATGTTGTCCATACTGTTTATGTAATGGAAAAAGTAACATTTTATATGAGACTTGATTTTGACAAATTTGATAACTATTGGAAAACTGTTTGTTGTTGTTTGTTGTTAGATCAGATTTGAATTAAGTGTGACCTGATGAAACCATTGTGTTTTTATTTACTATTATTTATTTATTTACCTACCTTTTCATTTTTGTTTCTTTTTTGTTATTAATATATTACTAAGCTTTTTCTTTGTTCAAGCTCGATGATTCTTGTAATACATGTAAAATGAGACAGGGACTTTTGATGACGTGCTCTGTCTGTGTACAATATATCACATTCCTTTGTTCCCAAAAAACTTTAATGGAACAAAATGAAAATATCTGTTTTCTCTGCCCACTGCTCTAAACATGTACAGGTGATTACTACTTATCTGTTGTGTCAATTTGTACTGTCAATGCCCATGTCCCCTCTGTCTGTGCACTAAAAACGGCAGCATTTGCACTGGCACTGCTAAACACTTTGGTCTGTAAGTCTGATTCACTGTTATGTATTTATTTATTTTATTTTATTTATTTTATTTATTTTATTTATTTTATTTATTTTATTTATTTTATTTATTTTATTTATTTTATTTATTTTATTTATTTTATTTAAAAGGAACAATGCATATTAATGAACATATATTACATATGTAAATATGCCAGATTTTAGCCACAGGCTAATTTCCATCTGTTGTCCCTCGACAGGTTGATGGTGTCTTTAAAAAACAAAAAACATAGAACACAGGACAATAAAGACAAAATACAAAGGGAACAAACTAAAACCAGGACTGGAGCGATTCATGATCATAAACTCAGGAGGGTCACACTTAAGATTACAATTCACATTTTATTAGTTCATTGAAAAAACAGTTTTTAAAGAATTAATAAAGTGCACAGCAGTTAAGGTGCTACAGAAAAAATATTGCACATACCCTAAACTATCATTAAGTGCTATATGTATTGCACGTATCCTAAAATATTGCACGTGAACCCGTTTTGTGCTACATGTATTGCACATAACCCGAAAAGTATATATATTGCACACCACCCCTAAAATGCAGTATAGATATTGCGCATAACCTGAAAAGTATATGTATTGCACACCACCCCTAAAGTGCCGCATAGAGTATGTGTCTGTTATGTGTCTGTTATGTGTCTGTTATGTGTCTGTCTGTCCGTGCACCCCTGGCAGGTTTTGCACAAGTTTTATTGTAGAGTAGTTTATGTGTATTAGCTAGTAGTTTTATTCATTTTTGTGTGCACTTTGAAGGAGCAGCCTCTCATCTCGTTATACTGTACATGATGACAATAAAGGCTTTCTATTCTATTCTCCTATAAATCATGTAATTTAACATGCTTGACAAAAATACTGGATTTTACTTGAGTTTTTACCCTGGAATTTGACATGAAGTTCTGTTTGACCGATGGAAGTTTCCCACACAAGGGAGTTTAATGTAGCAGAGTTGTCAATGTCGTTTATTCTGACCAGTGTTTTTCATTGTGTAAAAATTGGCTGCTGAAAGTATACACACAATAAAACATTTTCAGATCTTTGAGTCCTACTTTTCGAGCATACACTTGGTTCTAGTTCAGGGCCATTTGGGAGCAAAGAAATCATTTTGTAAACATTACTTCTTTTATGCTTGAATTTCTTCCTAATTAATTCTACACAACTATTTGAAGGTTCACATATATATTTATTTCTGTAGTCCTATTTCCACAGGCCAGAGAATCCAGAGAAAGTGGAAAAGCGGTTAAAGAAGATATATTGTGCTTTTTATGTATTTAAAGGGCTCATATTACATTATTTTTTGGTCTATGTTATAACGTTTCCTCATCACAAACATATCTGGAGATTTGTTTCATTCACACATGTTCAACACACAAATCCTGCAGATTTAGGCCGAGTTCTTCTCTCAACAGAAAACACTGTGATGTCAGGTGGTAATACAAAAAGTGCTCCACTGTGTTTTTAAACTCCATGCACCTTCACTAGAATCATTTGGGTAATTTTAACCCTGGAATTGCCAAACTCTGCTGAACTAAAGGTAAATGTAGCTGTTAACTTGAAAGCTACCACTACATTAGTTAAGCGTAAAATGTAAAATATTTGCTATTGCTAATAAATTTTATAAGTAAAGTAGTATTATTTTAGCACCCCTATGAACTTAGTAGTATTTTTTTTTAGCACCCCTATGAACTAACATCAAGGACCATGACGTCCACCCTCCTGTGGGCTCACCACCTGCAGAGGGGTTCATGGGGGGGGTCAGGTGCTATGAGTATTGGGCAGCAAACTGCCCCCGCGACACAGCTGGATTAAGCGGGAGAAGATGGATGGTTGGTAGTATTATTTGTAAATAGTTAATAATTACTGTATTTATTACTTTATTATAAGGTGCCCTACACTGATACCTACGTAATACTAATATATTAATTACGCTTAACCAACTTAACCAACAAGGATCCTATGAGGAGTGGTTCATATTGAGATAAGCAGTGCCAATGAGACATTTAGTTAACTATTAATAAATATTAATACGATATTAGTTAATAGATTATTTTCTATTTGTTATAACATTAATACATAGATTTCATGCAAACAATTGATGTTTAGTTAATGATGAAAAAAATATTATCAAAATAGATATTTTAGTAAGAATTAATAAATATTAATGAATGATTAGGTAATGATTAGTTTGCTGTTTATTATAAAGTGTTACCCATGACATCACAAGTGGTAAAAAGCATTTTGAGCTTTGGAGATGTAGATAGACTAATAATACAGGATTGCTCAAATGTGTAAATGAAACAAAACACAGACCTGGAGGTGAAAACTTTTCAAATAATCAGAATCATGAACAGGGATGTGGGCGAGGATAGGGGGTGAAGAAGGTGAATATGAAAATTTTCTAAAGCGTCAGATGCAGAACAATACAGAAACAATAAATCAATTGAAATGCAGCTAAGTAAACAAATGAATCATTAAAACATGATTAAAAACTGAAAGTTGTCCTCTTTAATGGCATTTCTAACAGCTATTACTTTAAGAACTGACCCAAATTATGTTCATCCTTAAAAAGCACTTGTATTGCTGACAGTTTGCCCCATGTGGCATCAGAAGACGAGTTCCATGGGAGAATTAATTTCCCTTCTGGGACCATTAACTACACCTTAACCTTAACCAGCTGATTTTTCACATAATGTCCCAGCCATTAATCTTATCCCACAACATCCACTAATTGCAAAATTGCGAAAATCTGAGTTCTGAATCAGCACAGATGTAAGTGTGATGGTAAAAAAATAGTGAAAATCATGGTTTGTCAGGGAAATCTATCTTTTATGGGCCATTTCTGCAAAATTACTATTTTCTCAGATCGCCACAAACAACTACTACTACTACTACTCAGTACTTCTAATTTCACGGTCAGTTATTGAGTAATGACTGATTAAAAATTAGATATTTTTTTACTTTGAGTTGGTAAAATCTACTCTACTGCTGTTGATTTGGAGCTCTACAAAAATGAATTGAAGTCTTGTGCATATGACAGATTTTTATAATTCTCTCATTTTGATTTAATTTGGTGGGATTATAAATACTGCAAGTGTAAATTATAGTTTTACACCAATCAAGAAGGAATTTGTGAAGAAAAGTTGAAAAATATGTTGAAAAAAATTACAGAAAGTACAGAAGGAAGTCAAACATACTGATAACATCACATTAGGGAGAATTCTATCCACAAGTTCGGCACATTTTAAACTTAAGAAACATATTTTTCTGACACTTTAAACATGATTTCTACAAAAAAAAAGGTGTTGTCATATATTTGTATTCCAACAGGCCAAATTAGGGAAACAAGTGTGAAAGTTTTTGCAAAAATCTGAAATATAATGATCTTAACTGTGTTTTAATCAAATAAGTAGTCCAACCTGACATAGGCACTTCAATACCCAGCATGCCTTGTGCTTCACAGATGACACAGTTATTGATTGTGTGAGCAGAGAAACCCACTTGAAACTAAGAGCTCCACAGATTCTGTGTCAGTGGAAGTGTATGGATATGTTGCACACCCTTGAACTCTAGGGTCTCTGGTTCAAATCCTGACTCTGACACTCTGTCCTACCTTATAATGTCATGTGGTAATAGAGGAAGTGCTGTGTTTTTAAACTTCATAATCCGTCACGAGAATCAGCTGGATCATTTCAGCACTGGAACTGTCCATCTCTACTGAACTAAATGTAAAAGATAACGGTTAACTTGAAAACTACCACTTCATGGCATCGCAAACTGGAAGAGAGCATTTTGAGCTTTGGAGATGCAGACAAACAAATTATAAAGGATTACTTAAACATGCATGAATCAAACAAACCACAACTCCGGATAGTGTTGTAGTCAAGACCACACTAGATGAGACCAAGACCCGTCTGAGACCACAGGGTCAAAAACCAAGACAAAACCAAGACCTCTGAGGGTCAAGACCAAGACAAGGCCGAGACTTTTAAAGGTCAATCATTGTAATTTTCTACATTTATTTGTATTTTACAGTTCTGGCGCATATTTGTCAATTTGTTTTATTATTTGTTTTTACAGATCTATCTCAGTTTGATCTGATTAATGTTAATTTATCCTCCTGTTAATCCTCCGAGGGTTCACCACCCACAGAGGGGTTCATCGGGGTCAGGTGCGCAGAGGATGCTGCCCCCGCGACCCAGTCAGATAAAGCGGAAGCTGGATGGATGGATAATATTAATTTAAGCTTAAAATAAACCAAGCAAACTGTATTGCACTTAAACACTCCCCTGTGCCCCTTTTTGGATCCAGATCCAGTTTGAGAACTTCTTCTTTAAGCCAACTTCCACTTGCACTTTACAGAAAACTGCTTCAAAGTGAAGAAAGTGAGTAGGATTTTTAAACCTGTTTTTTTCAAGTTCCAAACTGCAGTCAACTTCTCTTACTGGTTTTGCAGTGGTAGCCTATTTACCAGCCTCTGCACATTTGGGACAAATACAAATGGATTTGTGCACTTTTATTAGGTAAACTACAGCTCACATATCACAGAAGGGCTACTCTGCGTGGAAACTGTAGCATAAATTCGGATTCATTTTTGCTTCACGTTCGTCTTGCTTTTCTAATCAGTGCACAGTGAGGATCCCTCCTATGGACACTGTACACGGAGGAGAGGGAGCGTGAAAAGGCGAGGAGCGGTGCGCTGAAGTGAGGCAGGTGGCATAAGGTGTTAAAAAGTTTAAACTGCCTTGTGACAAGGGCACATGCAGTTGCGGAAAAGCTACAGTGAGAATCCTCGGGTACTCCTGCACACTGGTACAAGTTTATTGCCGGCAGCAGCGCCCGCAGTGAAATGTGGTTACACTTGACAAGTGTCAGACCTCCAGTCCGTGACATAACTGAGTCCAAACCTCTTCGATACCGAGACAAGATCAAGTCAAAATGCACTCGAGTCCAAGATGAGACCAAGACGGTGAAAACAGTCTGGAGGCCGATCTTGAGAGTCTGGAATACTACCACACTAACTCTGGGTATGTGTTTAAAGAGGTAACAGCATTCTAACATGGCCTAAAGCTCACAAGAGTCACTTTTACGTAATACAGGACCTTTACATATAGTGATGCTAATTATGCTTTAGTAAAATTAGCATTGTAACAATACTCTACCTAAATTACTTGGTTGTTTTCTATATTAACACAACTTTGGACTCCCCATCCCTCCCCCGCCTCCCCTCACCCTCACCTCCCCTCACCCTCACCTGTCTGGTCTCCGAAGCGCCGGCCTCCGTGTCCCCTGTCGCGCGCCTCTAATTACTGACATTTCTCCGGAGAGGCGCGGTGCATTGTGGGTATTTCAGTGGCTTTCATTCCATCAGTGAAGACGTGGAAAAGGTCACAGTCCACGTGGCACAACTATCAGGGAATCAATGAGAGAGCCGTGCCTGCGCGAGTCCCTCCATTATGGGACAGAATGTAACAGTGAGGATGAAGCTCACGCAGCCATCTAATCACTCCACAATCAGCCTGCAAGATGGCCCTGCTCAGACTGTGCGCTCCAGTCTGCAGAGATAAGATGACATTGTTTTTCAGAGGTATGTTGAGATGATAAAAAACAAAGTTTAACCAAGTAAGAGTAATGTTGCTTTCAGATTATCAGATATGATTTTTTAAGTTTTAGTGTTAAAGAAATTTGATGCACTGTCCACCAGAAAAGTTACACAAAGCACCTTTAAGATGAATGTATTGATTGTTGGTTGCCTTTGTAGGAGAATTCTATCAATATTTCAGTGCGAGATCTCCAGATCTCGAGCTAGGCTTGGTAAGGAAGATCTTAGCTAGAGGATTTTACCTATTGTGCATGTGCCTGAAGAAAGTCCATCCAGACACAGAGAGAACATGACGTGAGGCTCCACTGGTTGGTACCCCCTCAATGTGAGTTGTGAGTGCTCACCTAACTTTAATTTTGTGTATTAGATTTAGTGTAGTAGTATTTTCACATTTGATTTCATTATACTGCACTGCTTCATGGACTTCTACTAGGGGCTCAGTTAACACAAATGAATACATCAAAATCTTACTGTTTCATTATTATTATTTTATTTATTTAAAACAAGGACAGTGCACAGAAATTTAATCTTATAGAGAAAATATGCTCTGTGCCAGATTTACATACAAGCTACTTTCCATCTGCAGTCCTTGGGCAGGTACAAAATACATTAATGAAACTATTTACATTAAACCTTCCATAACAACATTTCATCAGTAATTGTGTCTCCTTGAAATAACCACTATCCAATTCATCACTGTCAAATGTCATTAGCCAAACACAACACATTTACATCTACACAGCACATCTACAGTATAGTACAATCAGTAAGAATGTTTAAATGTTTGAAGAAGCCTGATGTTGACACGCCGTTGTTTTTGCCCATGAGAGAAAGTGTGGGAATTAGTGCAAGTTTTAAGTTCAGCTGGAGGCATGTTGGAAGCAGGTTTTTGCTGTTGTGTATGAGAAAGCCGACTGTCTCATCACAGTCAGATCAGAATTTGCATATGAGCGAGATGTTCTAGTCATCTGCTCTGATCTTAACTGGAAGAAGCCTTTTAAAGGGATAGTTGTTTTTTTTTTTACATGAATCTGTATGTCCCCGTCAGCAGTGTCGTGCATCAACACTGACTTGCCTCCCGACAGCGTCCGGTGAGCCGAGTTTTTTCCCAGTTTTGGTGCAGACGAAAGTAGTCCAGCAAGTTCACTCACCGGATGCTGTCAGGAGGTAAGTCAGTGTTGATGCACGACACTGCTGATGGGGATGCCATATAGATTCATGTCAAAAAATCCAAACTATCGCTTTAAAGGAGGGGGAGCAGCACTGTGGAGGATACTATGGAGCAGCCGAATCTCAGAATAAAAATCATATTGTCAAAGTTTAACAGGTTGTATCTATTCAGTACGTTACAGGAATAATAATGATTCTGAGCTTAAAACCTTTTGCCCCTACCTGCTGCTTCCCTTTATTTTATTTTAGTTTTTGTTATTCAAGAAATATCTGAACTTTTAGTCTTAGTTTAGTTTAAAGGCACTGTATCCGATTTATCTTAAAAACATGAAAAACAGTTCCTTTTTAAATGGTGCCTCGAACTTATTCCTCTCTTACTTTACCTTATGTATTACAAACATCCTAATTATTTACCCTGATGAGTTTTAAGTACTTTTTTTACAACTTTCAGGGGCCAGGCTGGAGTTTGCCGTTACGGTAATTGGCTTCCTGATTATGGGACGATGACAGCTTTCTAATTAGATGCAGACAGTACACATCTTACTTATTCTGACCTCAAGAGGTACTTATACAATATATCTGTACTGGGATAAGAACCAAGAAGACACATTTTGCTCAAATACATGAGGAAAAAGAGGTGCTGCTCTTTAAGACACCGTGATTACTATTTATATTTTATTGTCAAGAATATTACATTGCCGAAAACTATGACAGAATATTCTTGTTAGCAGACTTCTCGCTGTGTTGTATAATTATACTGTGTGAAGTTTGTCCCAAAAACCTGCTCTCTTTTGAAACTCCTCCTCTCACCTGTGCCCTGATCTCTGTCACATCCTGATGGGCTCTGTCTCACCTCCACCTCTGCTCTTTTCAGCGCCACGTCGTGTGATCATGACACTGACATCCCATTTTAACAGTATTATCTGAAGGTTTAACAAGAGCTATCTGCATCGTGTTGTGTTCTCAGAGGGGGGCTGTTGCTATAATATATGGCAAAAACATGCAAAAAAAACACAAGCTATTTTTACTAATGGCATGTGAATCGTCTGCCTTCTGTTGTACTGTAGATTGTGTGAAAAATGTACTTTGCATCATTTTAAAGATGAATTTTGTGGAATAAAAATGGGAAAGTTACATCGTTTTTTATAGTTTGTATTTGGACTTTTCAGGTTCAAATATTTTTTCTATGGAGATGTTATTGCTTTGTCTGGAATGTTTCACAGTACGGCATTAAACCTTTCTATCTTCAAGGAGACCAAACCAGACCAAGTTACAGGCCAGAGGTGTGGAGAGGCGAGCCCGCTCACAGTCAGAATTCAAGTAGATTTGAGCTATAAAACATTGTGTAATTCAATAAATGTGAGGTAGATCATACTGTGGAACATTTCAGGCAGCGCAGTGACATATCCATAGAACCAAGCAAGTGACGGACCCCCAACCAACAAGTTACACTTTAATACATTAAGTTGTTGTAATATTACTTTATATATTTTTTATTTTACCTTTTACTTTTCATACTTGTACTGTTGTCATTGTCTGAGTTGGATTAATCTATTGACAGTTAGGGAGAAAAGGTACTTCTCCTTACAGTGGGATTGATGGATGGGTCAAATGCAGGGGTCAAATGCAGAGAACAATGAACCTATAGGAAAATTAACTTGCACAATTTGCCCCCAAAATACAGGGTGTCCCAAAAAGTTTGACATCATTTCGCAGGGCAACAATTTTGGCAATTCATGTTGAAATAACCTCAAATTTTTGCAGAATGTATAGAAGCAGATCAAGATTTTATATTTAATGTTTTATTTTGGTTCTGTTTTCAGGTTGAGCCATTCACTCCCAAAGAAAAGTAATTTTGCGTCTTGGAATCTGCTCGTACACAGTCACCAAAGACTGTGCAGCCTTCAGTGCAAAATTAGTAAAAACTTCACCAAATGGCAAACAAATTTGGATTTGGTACGAAAAATGTAAAGAGGAAGGTGCTTATGAGAATGAACGGCATGGCTCAACCTGAAAATATCGCAGTTATTTTAACAAGACTTGCCTAAATTATTGGCCTGCGAATGATGTCAAATTTTTTGAGACACCTTGTATGTAATTGCATGCAATGAAGGGTACAGTACCTGTTATGCCGGGCGAACACTGTGAGATATTTTTGATAGTTTCACTCAGCCCCAGTTTAAACTGTACCACTAAATTGCAGGGTTTAAAAGTTCACAGCTCACGATCCATGTACAAACTACTTAAATTTTGTGAAACCCTCACAAGAGGCGACTGGATTTCAAAGAGGTTTGATATTCTTGCGACCTACGATTCCCGATCAGGAGCTGGTCGTGAGGTTCTGGTTACACCATGTATACTACATGAAGCACGACACACGATTAAGCCAAAACTCCGCCCAATCCCAAAAACAGTCGCACAAGTGAAAAATCGACTCAAAAAGGGCCAAAAATCGCACAGCATACACCTGGTTTTAGTCTCCATGAAGATGAAATAGCCTTTGTTTTTTTTTCCAACTACAGGTAGTATCATTAAAACAGGCATTCTCTCCATAGATCTGACCTGTAGCTTGGCCTTATGGCGTAACCTGCTTGTCTTCTTTGAGATAGATAAGCTTAGTGCCATACTGTGCGACATTCCAGACAAAGCAATTAATGGCGTCTCCATGGATACCAGCAGGCAACAGAACCTCCACAAGAAAAGTGACACTGTGCACCTTTAACCGAGTGAAAGCTGTCTGTCAGTGCAGCTGTAATGACATCAGATCAACTTTGACATGAATTCAATTTGGATAAAGTCAGTGTCAGTCAGGCCTGTCTCTGCGGAGCCTGTTCTGAGTGACACAAAGAGCACTGCTGTCATCTGAGCTCACTGCTAAAACAACTCCCAATCTGCACTTCAGCAACAGGTTCCCTTTTGTGTTTATTAGGATCCAAGTAAGTTATGGGAAGATGGTTTGTGTTGTCAAAAAGTCAAGAGTTTACCATTTGAATATTAAAAATTATATGTTTGGAAATTAGGCATCACTGTGTAGTATTTTATGTTTTCTAAAAAGGTTTATTTCCAGCTTTCCTGTTTAAATTTGTCCACATTTGACCCACAATGCTGCTGGGGAAACCTGTCAGGAGTAATGTGCGTCGCCGAGCAGCATCCAGGAACCCATCTTCAGATCCTGAGCTAGTCTTGGTCAGAACTGCTTTAGCTGGAGGATTTGATCTTCGGGACATGTTTTGGGTTGATGGGTGAAACCTGGGTGCCCAGAGGAAACCCACTCAGACACAGCCAGAACATGCAAACTCCACACAGAATGGCCCGAGTAGGGATGCCGGCACCGATACTGAACAATTTGCTGGATTGGATATCAATTTCCAAATATCATTTCAGCCGATATCCTGGTTTCACATTAGAACTGATATCATAAGACTATTTACGGGTTGTAGTTGGCCTCATAAAGTTTGACTTTTTATTTATACAAAGCTGTTCTGGAGTTGAAAAATGAAAAGTTACAGAACACACATTATATTTGGATCAGTTTTGTCTTATTTTATTTTTGTTTTAAAGAGATAAATGTTTTCAGTCTGTAAATGTTTTCAGCCTGCACTGGTATTAGTTGATATCAGGTATTGACAGATACTTGAAGACGTAGAATCAGAATTGGTATCGGAACTGCAAAAGCTGGATCAGTGCATCCCTATTTCGAACCCACAGACTTTTTGCCGTGAGCCACTGAACCCCCATGCTGCTGCAATAACATGGTTAAAAGCTCAGGATAGTAAATGGTCACATTTTTATACAGCACTTTTCCACCTTCAAGGCACTCAAAGCGCTTTACAACAAGGAACCAGTCACCCATTCACACACACATTCATCCACCAGTGTACGCAGACACTGAGCGCGAGGTGGGTTAAGTGTCTTGCCCAAGGACACAACGACAGCATTCATCTCTGGGAGCTGGAATCACACCGCCAAACTGTGGGTCAGTGGATCTGATCACTCAACCAATAATGTTTATGTCAAGAGTAGGATTTAAACCTCCAGCCTTTGGATTAGTGGACAAACATTCTCCCAACTGAGACACTGACGCTACATTATACTCGATATGTTTGTTTTGATAATATAATGCTTGAGCCCTAAACCTTTTTTAAGACTGACTGGAATTTTTTTGTGTTGTAAGTTGCCTGTGGAGTGTAGATACTGAGCTGAGTGCATGTTAATGGAGTTTTGTGTAAACGTGACTATGAATTGTATGGTTATCTGTACAATTATGCAGTTGGTGAGTATGGAAAATTGTATACAGGGTCTGATCATTGTTTAATGTAAATTTTATTGTTGTTACTGATGTATTTCTGACCCCTGAGACCCTGACCCGTGGGACCACAGATGGAAATTAGTCTTTAGCTACAATCCAGCATGTTTATATTCATGCATTTTGTCATGTCTGTTCATTAACATAATTCACTAGCAAGGACCAACAACACGTGTGCAAAGCGAAAAGAGTTTATTATATGGAGACGAGGCGGGTCGGCTGGGTTGAGACTCAGGGTGCGGGTTAAGTCTCAATCTTCACATGGCCCCCTCGTAGGCGTCTTATGTCTGGAAGCGAACAGATAGGGGTTGGGAGGGTGGCTTCTGGGAAATTGAGGTGTGGTAGAAGTGAGCTGTGATTCCCTGTAGAGGAAGCGAGGACGGTTAAGGCGTGGTCCTGCTCCTGAACCTAAGTTAATCATATGAACTACATTTGTCAAGTATCAATCAAATCAAATAAACAAACAAATAAATAAATAAAACCTACATGAGCTCTGATAGAATCAAGATAAGAAAATTAATTCAAGACCAGTGTGGAGCCTTCTTTCTCCAAAATCAATGGACTCGGCTCCAAATTAGCCACTATAACCGCTAGCCTTGATTGACATTTGGAAGCAAACGCTATGGGTGACGTCACACTCCCTCGATTCACTTCTTTACACACAGTTTATGGTGCAAACAGTATTTTTTAACACTTACACCTGCATTTGGAATGCAGGACAATACAGGATCACTGAAACATGGATGAACCAATCAAAATAGAACTGTAAGCAAAGACTAACCAAAAGATGAGTTAAAAAACAGTATAGCATGATCAGAAATGATCGTCTGTTAACCTCCGTTAGTTATCCCAACAACACTGCATCATAGGGTACACATATTTGAAAAGAATTCTCCAACTACATCAACACAAACTCGTCTTGCGTGATGTTTTTTTTAGGTTTTTTAATGAATCCTTCTGGACTCCGAGGCTGATCCAGGCGGCCTGGAGGAGCACTTGAGGAAACGCCAAGAGTAAAGTCAATATGGCCACTTCAGTCAATCACTCCATCTGAATTCAAGACAAAGCACTCACCATATGCCACAGTAAAGCTCTGTGGGATTATCGCTGTGTGCTGGAGTTACGTATGGAGAAGGGGCATATGCTGTTTTGTTACTCTGCCAGTTTTACACAATAAGAATGTCACTAAATAGAAATATGTCTTAAAGGCTACTGTGTGTAACGCTATGTTTTTGCAAGAATTCAGTGCCAGTTGAACTATATACACTACCAGTCAAAAGTTTGGACTCACCCTAGTTATTAATTACTTAATAGTTATTTAAAGGTGCATTGGGAGTCTGCTACCATGGAGATGCTATTGCTTTCCCTGTAATATTCCACAATACAGTATTAAACTTTAATTATGGGTGTTTTTATTGCTCAAAAACAGCGTTAAAAACATGAATTCTTACCGAGTGGTGTTGCCGGTTCACAGATCTCACCTGTAAATTGGCCTTGTGGCGTCACCTGGTTGTTTCTATGGAGATGGATAGGTTTAATGCCGTACTTTGGAACACTGCAGGCAAAGCAATGAGATCTCCATGGACACAAGCCGGTAACGTGAAGATCAACACCATGACGGTTACACAATGCACCTTTAACTTTTTTTTTCTTTACTAAATAATTCACTATACCTGTCTTCATATATTTGAGATCTTCTGTATGTACCTAAAATGTAGTAAAAAATAAAGAAAAACAAAACACTGAATGAGAGGGTGTTTTTAAAAACTGAAGTAAATAAAAAAAAAATAAACCAACAGTGATGCTTGAAGTAGCACCATTTGTTACAGGGGATATATTATGTAAAATGGACTTTTCTGAGCTGCTAAACATCGCATTTTAAATTTCACTATGCCACATTTCACGGACCTATGCCCAGTGGGTCCCAAATCCCGCTGTGGTTACTGGTCATATTCAAGTGTGCGCCTTTGAGTCATTTAGTATTGGACATGTATAACTAGCCCACTTTTCCTATACTAGTATTTTATATCTGGTCTCTGTGCCAACTTATGAGAGATTTTTTTGGCAGTTTCCACACTTTATCACTAAGGGGATATACCAGGCTTGTGTTGGCACTCAGGTTTCCAATTGGTCCAAATTTCAAAAAGTTTTTTACAGTATATTCAAACAAGAAAAAAAATCTAAACCCAATATCAAACATTTGCTTGTGTCTCATTGAGCATCTCAGTCTAATGTAAGGTTTGGTGGTCCAGTCCCACAACGGAAATTATTTGGACGCAGTACCTCACACATTACAATATTATAATAAGAAAGAGCAAATATAAATGGTGGTAATAAATTCTAAATAGTTAGCAAAAATAGCAAGAGATTGAGGTCAATGAGCATAATTATAGAAATGTATATGTACGTGTAAAAAGTATCGCTACACGGCACACAATGTTGACTAATTATTTTCAAATTAAGAAATAACAATGTATAAAAAAAACTATAAAAACAACCACAAAAATTGCAATTACATATAACAAAAAAGAATGATAATATTAATATGTTTAAAAGAAATGCTCTCTTTTATGAATGGTTTGAGGTTTCTTTATAAATAAAAAGAAATTATAAATTTAAAAAATGACTTCTTTATTTTTTATTAGAATTTGATTATTATTATTTTATTTATTTATTTGCTTTTCTTCTTTTGTTTATACTTTGTTTCTGAAAAATCTGAAAATAAATAAATAAATAAACAAAGAAAGAATTGGTATATGAGTCAATAATATGACGCTGTCCATTTGCAATTTCCTCAGTTAAAAGGGTTCAAATTTCATAATAATTCACCACATTTCTGTAGTACCTCTGACCTCCATGGAACCAAATCATTTTTTCAGAAATCATTTGTTATTCTGCATGTTTTTTGTACTTAAAGTGTTAAAATGTCATGTGGTGCGACTAATAACAGCAGTAATTCTATGGCTGGAGTTTTAATAACAGACAAAGTCGACTTGGGTGAATGATTCTTTAGGCATTTTTCTTCATTTGATGCATTTTCCAGGGCAGTAGTTTGTTCATTAAACACAAGCAGGTGACTGTCATATTGAACAGCAAAAGAAAATATCCATATGCATTAAAAATCTAAAGAAATGTTAACAGTTTGTTTCTATACACTTCATATTACTCAGAACATAGATTAATTTTAAGGTTATTCTCGGGCGCACCGCATGACATTTTACACTAAAAATGCTTAATATAAATGTTAAACATAGATTTATGCACCTGACACTGTAAATATTTGAAAAAGTTCAACAGAAACTAATATTTTATATTTTCAGATTTGTCTGTTGAAAATCCTTATACGTCATTGACCCATATATGTTGCTTGGTTACTCCATTGGGAAATATAATAACTTCAAATTATTATTCTACACATTCTCAACAACAGCGCATATTTTCCATACAAACTAACAAGACCTGCTTCCACCTGCATCCCTCGCTCTCTCTCCCTTCAAACTCAAACTTCAATATGCAAATGAGCAGCTGATTTGCCGTACACCTTTTTCCTAATTATATGAGGAAGATTAATTAACTAACGAGTCAATTATAGCAAAAATCAGACAGGAAGGCAGACTTAATCCTTACTTTGATTAATGCGAGCGAAAATGCCACCTTACTCTCTAAACGCTAGTGTAAAGAATAGGCGGGCCCATGGGTATGCATTGACTAAGCCTACACTACAGTGGGGTCCCAGGAGAGTGAATCCGGGCTGGTTATTATTGGGAAGTACCACGTCTCGTCAGATGGGATGCTCGGATGGCTGTCCTGGTTTCTGAGGAATTCGTGGAAGCACCCAGGTCCCAGAGGAGAAGGAACACATGGAAACCTGTTTTTGTCATGATGCAGCGCTAGCTAGAGGGGATGTGAGAGGAGAGGGGAGATCGCATTCTGTGCAGTGTGCAAAAGGGTTTTAGAGTCTTAACAGATCAGAACACACTTAAATATGGATAGGTAATTGTGGATCACTTTTTTGTTTATTCCTTTTATTTAGATTTCATTTTTGATAATCCTAGAGAAAGTTAGAGGGTTCTCATTAAATGATAATGGCTGCTTTAGTACTTTTAGAAACATATTTTCCAAAGAAGTCAAATGAGCTTTTTCTTAAAAATTGCAAAGTAACATTTTGGTGGATGGCCTGCCACTGGCTTGTTTCCAAGAGATGTTACTGTTTTGCCTGGAATATTCTGTTATCTCTATGGAGGCCAGCAGGTGACAGCACTGGCCCAAGTTACAGGTCAGATCTGTGAAGTGATGACCCCAGTCACAGTAAGACAGTTTGTCAAAACAAACATGAGACTTACATAAAAAAAAAAAAAGAAGGAAAAAAAAAAGACTGAGAAACAGCAGATTTCTGCAGTATCAACAATCAAAGTACCAACAATCAAAGTACCAAAGTCTTACTTATTTCAGGTAAAGTAAGTTATATATTTTCTTCTGAATTATACAAGAATTTCTGAGAGGAGATGCCGTCCACATTTGAGAGATGTGACATACATTAGCAGCTGTGATTGGACCATCTTTAACTTCTTATCCTTAACCCTTACCCTAACAGGATGTAAGAGGGACTGCTTTTGACATTCAAGGTTTTGTTTTTTTCTATTTTGTGCATTAACGACCAGAAGTATCTATTCTCACAGTGGAGTGTAATGGAGGTTGACAGCAACTGTTTTTTTTGTCTGATCCCCCAACTCATGACACCAGTGTGTTCCAGTAACTAGCGATTTACAAATTAGACACTGTCTGGAACAGAATACACTAGAGAGATCAGTTTACTACTGTGGAATATGATGATTCAGGCGAAGCAATTGCATCTCCATGGAGATAAGTTGGTGGTGGAACCTCTATCAGAAAAGTTACATATAGCACCTTCAAAGGGCCTATGCTCTGCTAAAAGGAGAAATTTGAGTTCTTAGCCAGTTCATTCTCTTCATGCGCTCTGAGTAATCCTGCAGAAGTAGTTGTTGTGTAGTGCCTGCACATGGCCTTGACTTGTTTTAAATGTACATTGTTTTAAATGAATAATGCAAAGAAGTTTATAATAGTCCAAAAAGCCTGAAAATATGACATTTAAAATACATCTCTCAAGGTTAGGGTTAAAGTTTGACATAGCTCCCATAGTGGCCCCATTTGTGCATTCAGCCACTGTCGCTGAGGGACCCTTTAGTTAGAATATTGATTTTTTTCTTTTTAATTTATGGTTGAAACCTGAGCACCCATAGGAAATGCACCCAGACACCTGGGAAACATACAAAAGCCCTCACGTTGGGGAACTGAACCCAAGACCTCCTTGCTGACCATAATTCTGCTGTACTGTGCAGTAGAAAAGTGCCTGATCTGCTCCCCTGTGAATGTAATTTCTCATTAAATGAGATCCCATAGATGAGATTTGATAAGTGATTTGCAGTGCACTGTTCCTAATGTGCCATGTAACGTGATTAATAAAGAGAATTTCCCATTGCTTTCCTCTTGTTCTTATCACCACATCCATCACTATTATTAAGCATGGCCCGTGCACTGTGCACAGTGTGGCAGAGACACCAGCTCCACCAGAGCTCTCACACGAGCAGGCTGAGTCACGGGCTCATTCATTAGATGGTTTTATAAATGTTAAAATATAACTTTATCACATGTACAGTATGTCATTACAATCACATTTGACAGTTAAAGATGCACTATGTAACTTATAGCTTATTGCTTTGCCTGACATGTTCAACAGAATGGTAATACCTATTTGTCAAAGCCCGATCTTATCACATCTCAGAAGGACCATCCAAGTACTAACCAGGGCCGGGCCTGGTTAGCACTTGGATGGGAGACCGCTGGAAATAGCAGGAGCTTGACTAAATGTTTGAGTTGCAAATCCCAGCTTTGAGCAAAACTATGCACAAAAAAATACAATAATTTTTTTTAATGAATATCATATGTCAGTCTGCCCCAGGGGAGCTGTGGCTTCAACCACTGCATGTGGAGTGAATATATAATAATAACTATTAAACTTACCTACATCACCATGGAGACAGATGTATTTTAAGCAATGAAAATGTCAGTAACTGAATAAGATAGAGAAGTCCACAAAACAATTAGACTTCATTACTGTCCCCAGCCAGAAGATAAACAAGGGTTAAAACAGCCTAAATAATTATGATTCGACTGATAAAAACAAATGATAACACTTGTTAAACTTGTTAAAATTTAAACTGTCAGGAAAATGCCTTCTTTGTGCATAAATTGTTTCTGCGTTTTGGATGGAATTTTCAGTCTTGATGACATAGAGATATTTTTGTAATTTTCTGTTCTTCCATAAACTGACACTTCACTGATGTAAAACTAATAAATATTTACCACTGGTTCTATCCCACCAAACCAAGTCATGAGTAGAAACACATCAAAATGTATGATATGCACTTTAAGAACTGTTATCAAAGAAATGAATGCGTGCTAGGGTTACAGCTCCTCCAGTCTGACAGAGTGGGAGTGTTTGGAGCCCAGAAAGTCCTATTCATGTTACTATCCCACTGTAATTGTTCCAGAGCTCCAGCCCTTGTCTTTCAGTGAGGATTCTTCTATTCATCTCAAGCACTGCACACCACCTTCAACAAGGACTGTGAACAAACCTGACTTCAGTAACAGCACAATATTTCACTATGTTCCCACAAATCAAGCTTCTGGAAAGTTGCTGTTTTTTTCTAAATAACAAAAAAAACAAACAAAAAATCATGCAATATTTCAAATTTACCTTCAGCTCCATGGAGAGCTCTCTTTCAATCAATAGGAATAAAAACATCAGGTTAGCAGGTAAACAACACATAATTTAAATTTGTACATTTTAAATTGGAGTTCTGTGACAGGTAAATTTGACAAGGAATGTTAATTTAGTTTTGACTTCTGCTTTAACTAAAATGCAATGCTTTTGTTAAGTATCTTTTGGCCTAAATTTTGTTGATAAAAATGCTAATTATAACGCAAAAATGCCTTAAAACAGACATTCTGACTGTGAGCAGGATCGCCTCTCCACAGATCTGACCTGTAAGTTGGTCTGGTTTGGTCTCCCTGAAGATAGAAAGGTTTAATAACATACTGTGAAACATTCTAGACAAAGCAAAAAAATCTCCATGGAGAAAAGCATTTGACAGACACTCCACCAGAAAAGTGACACAATGCACCTTTACCCATGATAAAATGTATAGTATTGGTTCATGGGATGTGCAAAGGAATGTTCCTGAGATGTTCCTTGAACTAAAAAGAATACTTTCACAGAATTCACATGCTTAACTCCAAGTTTTATGAAGATTTAAGCCATTTGGAACATGCCTGGAAAAACAACATCTCTATAGACAGTAGAAGGAATCTTGCATAGTGCCCAGTGAATGCTCTATGTTGTGTTACTGTGGGACTAAACAAACTAAATAGCACTGCAGATGTTTGGTTTTAAGACCAAAAAGCCTGTAAAATGCAAGACTGAATGTTGAATAATTAATAATTTTGCAGTTTATAAAGTTTCAGAAACATATTTTAAATAAAATTATAGGTCTTGAGGTCATTAGTTACCACAAACTTTTAATAAACTTGTAACATTTGAAAACGAATGGGAAATTTGCAGTGTGCGCTGCCTCCACTGGTCATTGCGATTAGTACTATGTGACATCACGCCAAACTGCCCTGATTAAAGCTAGGCATTTCTGATTACAAATACCTGTTAGACCAATCATACTGCTCCTTACACCTCCAGACCCCACCCTTTTCTCCCTTCAATCTCTTCTTTAATCCTCCAGGTACTGCCCAGTTTACAGTTTTATTTGAAATGTGGTTGGTGGGAGTTATCAAATTTGAAGTTCACCAAAAACATGTGTACTGCATAATGGGCTTACCATATCTGAATAACCAAACATTGTTATCATGTCTGTATTATCACCTCTGTTGTCTGACCCTTGTCCTCACCTGACGGTTCATATGAGGTTCTCCGCTCCAGCCCTCCCTCTCATCTGCTCTGCTCCTGCTGTCGGGTCCCCGGGGGAAGGCAGCCATCTTTGTTTATCTTTAAATAACCTGTTTATTCCCAAGGAGCGCGTCTTCTCCTCAGAGGGGACCCAGGGTGGAGGGAAGGGGGGGCGCCGGAACCTTTCATCTGTGCTTTCATTAATTATTCAGGCAGAGAGACGCCTCATCCCCTCCCTATCAGACGCAAACAAAATTATATTCATAGTTGGGTTTTATTATCATTACTGTGGGAAATATTGGGCTTAGCGCATGGATTAAGTAAAAAAGTGGACTAAGGGTGTTAGACGTCACCCAGCATTCGGCTCCAGTCAAATGGAGCTCACAAGGCTAGCGGTTAAAGGAGAAAAGTTGAAGGAATTTATTTACAGGCTAAATAGCGAAATAAAGACGGCAGGATTGCGTAGAGTGGGTTAATATGAACATTTTAGGAGCAAAAGGACGAGGCCGACAGCAGCAGTTACAGAGAGAGGAGTGATAGTTTTTCAATGCAAAGTCAAGTGAAGCCAGAGTCAGTGGAGCTGGAAGTGCCCCCATGCTCGCCTCCTATTTGGAACGCGACGGCTAACTATGTCCCATCCAATATCCAATCCGTTTCTTTCAGTGGCACATAAAAAAAAACGCAAAACCCAACTGGAAAGAGTCATCTCAAGTACTACGTGACATCACACAGGACTGCCCTGATTTAAGCCAGGTGTTTCTGGTTGCAAACATCTGGCTGCAGGGAACGTGGACTTTGAAGTGTGTTAGATCAATCACACGGTTCCTTATACAACCAGATTCCGCTCCTCCTTTTCCCCTCGCTCTCTTCTTCAGTCCACAGGCACTGCATAAATTAGCAGCTCTGTTTGAAGGGGGTTTGTGGGAGTGGTCCAGGGGTTAGTCCCACTTTAAAACGGGCTGATCTATCACTTTATATCTTTGTTTGGGAGACTACACAAAACGTTTCTCCTCATTTTATTTTGACTCAGCTCTGTTTGCTAGAATTTTTACTTCATTTATAGATGTAAGATCTAACCCAGATCTAACCCAGACCTGGGAATTGTACAGTTCCCAGGTCAAATTGACTCGGGTTGACTCTGACCAGCCCATTTAAACTCGTATGGAATTACAAAATAAACACATTTTATAATTTTACCTCATGCGTGGACTAAAGCTGCTTTTATTTTAGAGGTGTTTTTATTTATTTTTTGCAAGGCAACCTCACTTTTTCATTGTTTAGTCATAACATAAACACTTACCAGTCTGACAAGCTCGTCAAAACAAAGCCATTTACTGCTTTTTTATAAAGAAATACCAAAAATATTATGCAGATTCCACAATATTTTCTTCACCCTTACACGATATTATAAATTTGCATGTCTTCAGAACACTAATAACAATATTATCATTGTTTCGATGTATTGCCCTTGCCTACCAGTGTGATTTTTTTTTTCTTTTTTTCTATTTTAAGCAGCCATGTTTGTTTTGATACGGACGGACCATGTGTATCCCTGATTGGCTAATTCACCCGTCAGTCATTCCCATTTATACGTGGGGAGATGTATCAGTGACCAGACTCACATCTTCATAAAGTATTGAAGAAATGTGGATTATGGATCCCAGGCAAACATGGTGCAGCTACAAATCAAATCTTCAAATCTGTCGGTTAGATTTAAAAATATATATATTTTGTGATTTTTAAAAAATTTATTTTGTGATCTGTTATAAATCTAAAATAACATTGTATTACTTGGTTTGTATTGTGCGCCTGAGAATCACAAGGTCCCTCACAATTCGATAGATACGCGATACATGACTCACGATACGATATTATTATAATATGACGATACATGCACAGTCACAAAAAATGTCTAAAAATGTTTAAAAAAAAAAAAAAAACACACACTTCCAATATGTCGATACAGCAGCCCAAATTAACAATACTTGATCACAATTTATCAATATTTCTGCACAGCGCAATTGTACAGTATAGGCATAAATGTACTAAACAAATTTAAATGCACAAGACAAGCTGTTCAGTTAAGAAAGCACTGAACCAGAATAAGAGAGTCAGGGTTAAGTAAAACAATCCTCTTTGAGTTTAAAAGTGAAGAAGTGAATAGAAATGCAGACACAGCTCATTTGTCACTTAATAATCCCAGTGTCAGTGAAGGCAGCGGGCGCATTTAAAACACCACAGAGGCCTTAATAGATTCAGCATGAGATATACAGTACATCAACAAAGCAGTATTTATGAATCGTTTTTAGCATCTCAGACATATGTTTACCAGTGCTACTGTCCACACAACACCTGCCATGTATTTCACAGTTTACTGAGTAGAACCATCCCTGTCACTGCGATTACTGTCAATTTAAAGAGCCCATATTACACTATTTTCTGATCTATGCTATAATGTTGTTTCCACATCACAAACATACCTTCATTCACACATGTTTAACACTCAAACCCTGCAGATTTAGGCCGAGTTCTTCTCTCAAACAGAAAACACTGTTCCAGCTTGTGATGTCATGCAGTGATACAAGAAGTGCTCCATTGTGTTTTTAAACCCCATGCACCTTCACTAGAATCTTTTGGATGATTTAAACCTTGGAATTGCCCATCTCCACTTACTACTATTACTACTAGTCTACTACTGTTACTCAAACATCTATGAATGAAACAAAACAACTCTAGGTTTGTTTCCAGGTTATGCTTTTAAGGAGCTAACATTTTAACATGGCTTAAAGCTCACAAGAGTCAATTTTGTGTAATATTTGACCTCTGAAGTAGACATATTATGCATTCTGGTGGCATTTATTTGTCTTTTAAGCATGCTTTTGGCCACCTTGGTAATGGAGCTAGTGTAAAATTCAGTCTTAACTCCGCTTCTGGCTACCTCACCATTCACCGAGTTGACCTGCTCCTCACCCTTCATTCCTCCTCCTCATCCAATCAGAGCCCAGTCTGTCCAATCTAAACCCCCACTGCAAGTGTACTGTCGCTTCGGTTTGTGCCACGCCCCATCTCGTCCCCAGCACCCCCCATGGCTTCTCATACTTTCGTCGTCCCCTTTACTCTTTAGGTCAGTTTGTCTTTCAGACTGAAAACCCTCTGTTCCACCTTGTGATGACATGTGGTATACACTTTTTACACCTTCACTTGAATCATTTGCACAATTTCATCCCTGGAATTGCCAGTCTGTACTAAACTAAATGTTAAAGGTAGCTATAAACTTGAAAACTTTCACTACATGACATCACAAGGTGGAAGAGAGCAGTTTGGACATTGGAGATGTAGACAAACTAGTAAATGGTTACTCAAAGATGTGTGAATGAAACCAAACACAACTCCAGGCATGTTTTTGAGAAGGTTATAGTGTTATAACATGACTTAAACCTTACAAGAATCCATTTAGTGTAATATAGGACCTTTAAATTTGGCAAGCAGAAACCAACACATCAGAAATGTAATATTAATTCCATTGAAACCACTACAAGTACACACAAGTCCCTATTCTCCAAATGGCAGTGTACAGACAGGACCATTTGCTCAATTCAACTGAAAAGCACAGCCGCACTATACCCCACAAAGCCCCGGTATACAGCCCCAGCGTGAGTGGGCTCCTGTCTATTACCGAACTCCGCTAAACCTTACAGAAACAATTTACTCTCACCGCGAGTTGCTGACGGAGCCTGGGGACTATGATTTGGTCCGATTGCAGTGTGGGCAGTTCTTTTTCCCCCCACACGCTGGCCTTTTGTTGTGGAGGAACTACCTGTGTACCTGCCCCGTCATCGATTTGGCTGTGTTCCGCGTGGACCAACCTTTCTCTCGAATCAATGTGGCCGAATTGGGTTTTTAGCCAGAAAATGTCAAGCGGGAAGCAGCAGAGTGTGCGGGGCAGAGCTGCTTTACAGAGATGAGAGAGGAGAGGGTGATTGACAGCGCCAGACCGAGAGGGTTACAGACAAAAAGACAGGGGAGAGGAAGTATAGTGTTATATAGTATTCCTGCTTTGTAGCTTTTTCTTGTAGATAGCCTTAAAGTGAGACTAAATATCCAAAGCTGTGGTCCGAATGAGCTGGGAAAAGTGAGGGGGGTCTGGAGGACTAGAGGGGATAATGTAAATAGAAAAAACAGCTTCCCTAACTCCAATTTATCCATCTATAGTTTTTCATACCACCACACTGCCAATCACCCCTACAACAGAAAAGAAAGAGGAAGTTTCTTGCCCAAGGAAACAACAGTGGACAGCGCATTTATTTCATCAGGTTCCAAACTGCTCCCCTCCTTCATTCGGTTTACAGGTCCTTTACGGCAGCGCCTTTTGCCTCGCACTTTTCGAGAAATTCTAACAGCAGTCAGTGACCCATTTTTGACACCAGAATTTAATTACCTCCATTAAAGTTGCATTTGTTTTGATTTTTGCCTGGCATCGAACGCCCACAGAAACTCAAATGGATTATGGATTAGTTATTCATGTATAATATAGCAGGAGAAATATGAACACCACTGTAGTCTCATTATTTACACCAAAACAACGCGAGGATTTTTGAATCTTGACTCTTCTATTTATTCGTTTCTGGTAGTGTCTTGGTGGTGTAAATTCGCTGAGGGGGCTGGTTATTGAAAGAACAGAACATCCTTAAAGCCAGTGTGTTTGTGCAATGAGAGACTGAGGGGGATTTTGTTGTTAAATAAATGTATTCTGTCCTCCTGCAGCACCCACTCACTCCCACTCAGCCCTGGTCCAAATACAGCCTTTGGGATTTGGAGATCTGAATTGTAATTTTGAGTTTCGGATGACATCACAATAATGTACTGGTGTTTCATTAAAGGCCCCATATTACTCTATTTTCCGATCTATGTTATAATGTTGTTTAATCATGAAAAACGTACCTGGAGTTTGGTTGGAGTTCTTCTCTAAAACATAAAAAAAGATGATGTCATGTGATAATACAGGAAGTGTTTTTAAATTCTATACACCTTCACTAGGCTCATTTGGATAATTTCCGCCCTGGAATTGCCAATTTCTACTGAACGAAAGGTAAAAAGCAGATGTTAACTTGAAAACTACTACCGCATGACATCACAAGGTCGAACAGATCATTTTAAGGTTTGGAGATTGAAAAAACGAATAATAAATGATAACTCAAACATGTGAGAATAAAACAAAACACAATGTTTTTTGAGGATGTAACGCCGTTAAAACACAGGAATCAAGTTTGTGATATACAGGACCTTCAAATTAATTAATTAATTTGAACTTTTAGCAATTTGCAATTTAGTCACTCTTGAAAATGCACCATGACAGAGAATTGAGTGGCTGCGATAGTGTCACATAGTTGTTTTCCCATGTTTCTTAGTAAAAATGTGCCTCATTGGGCAAAAAGGTGACTCTGTGAGTAGCTTCTGTTACTTACCTGAAAAAATGCTATGGGAAATGAATAGGTTCTGTTTTATAGTCTCATTTTTGTCTTATTTAGCACCTATGATGGCACTTTAAGAGAGAACAGGTAATGTGACTTTGTTCTTCTATGCAACTTTTCTAGTACGACATTAAGCGGATCAGGCATTTATCTCTATGGAGACACCACCAGGCCAAGTAAGATTTGGCCAAGGTCAGATCTGTGGAGATGGGACCTCCCTGACAGTAATAATGCAGGGTTTTCAAGGTATTATCACAACAGAAATGTATAATTTTGCCTTTGTCCACTTAAGAGACTTTCTCGTAGTACCATCTGTGAATATACAGCTGGGTTATAGATTTCATCACAACATCCTGGTATTCTTGACTCCACACCTGGTCACTATCTGCTTCTGACTGGTTGCCCTAGTGAAATGGATGAGTCAAATGTGGTGCAAATGTCCCTAAAACAATACAGTAAACCCCATAATTTACACATGATCTTAAAAATGTGTCAAGGTAATAGCTATAATAAGTTCTTATACTGATTTAAAAACAGCAGCGCAATCACGAGTGAATCTGGGACACCAAGTGAGGACACATAGATTGACTTTTGGGGTTATTATAAAGTGATTTTAGTTGGATCTGGCAGCTCAAAGGGGGGTCTATTTCTGCTTTCTGATTGGATAATTACCACAAAACACAAAAACCTTTCAAAGCCAATATATAGTTATTATGTTGTTTCCTCATCATTAACCTATCTGGAGTTGTGGTTTGTTTAACACACAAAAACTGCATATTAAGGCCGCGGCTTTTCTTGAAACTGAAAACACTCTGTTCCACCTTGTGATGTCATGTGGCAATACAGGAAGACTCCATACACTTTCACATGTGGGTACTTATAGCCCTGGAATTGCCCATCTCTACTAAACTAAAGGTAAAAAGTAGCTGTTAACTTGAAAACTACCACTTCATAACCTCAGAAGATGGAACAGAGCATTTTGAGGTTTGGAGATGTAGACAGTAAAGTAAAAAAAAAAAATCAGCTTCAAATAACCTTGATTAGAACCCTGCATTAGGTTTTAGCATCCAAAAGATTTAATTTCAGTTTAGGAAGAAATTTGGAAGAAAAAGATGTTTTAGAGGTTGCTCAAACTGCATGAAGTTTCCTGGAAATTGACTAATTTAGCGTTTTCAGGTTACTTTTTATGGACTTTATAAGCAACTTTCTAAGGTCCTCTGTGTTGTGTATGCTTTACTTAGTTTACTTAGTTTATTGCTTTCATCTATTTGTCCTACTCTGTGGTTTGACAGTTGTTGCAGGATTAGTATGATTTGGTCTGAGCATATGGTTCTTGCTCTTGTTTTATTTTGCTAGTTTTACTGTGTGTGTGTTCAATTGTGTGTTTACTCTTATTTTATTATTGTTGTTCTTGCTTTGTATCTGTGCATCACTTTGGAAACTGTTTATGAAATGTGCTAAATAAATAAAGTGGATTGGATTGGAACTTTTATGCAAGTTTCAGTTTGTGTTGCAGAATAAAATGACAAATTATTTGAATATGCCTTATTTATTTGGTTCGCTAAGTTACAGTAAAGGGCAATTTCCTTGTCTTGTCTTTAAATATTCCTTAATTTGCATAAAATTTGGACCCAAAATTTGGCCAGATATGGAACTAAATGCAGAGTTCTAATCTAGAGAATCTAAAAAAAAAAAAAAAAAAAGATTTGGACCACCCTAGTAGAGAGACTAAAAATAAAAAAACAACAACAAAAGACGACTCCAGGTACGTTAAGAGGAGGTAACAACAATCTAACAAGGCTTAAAGCTCTCGAGGGTGATTTTGCGTTATATAGAACCTTCGAACGTGTTAATTCTTCACATGCAAAGATGCAGATAGGTAATGTTTATGGAATATTTACAAAAAAAATCCTACATATACTACCTTTTTTTCCCCTTGCAGTGTCTAAGAAGCAGTGAAGGAAACAAGGATGTAATTTACGGTGGTGGACAGTCAGCCTAAGCTTCTCTGGCAGCTCATTTGTCAGCACCGCCTGGTCAGTGTGCCTTGTATATCCTGTATCTCAATTTGAGGACAGGCTCTGCTCAAAAGGACACAAAATAGTCCCAAATCGTCCCCGCTGTAGTGTCCAGCGTCCTCTCCACTCGCACTGACACCTGTAATATGTGACAGTGGTTAATGGAGGTCAGTGAGGCATTGATCAGCTCGGAGGTAGACAGAAGAGAGAGAGGGTAGAGGCAAAAGAGAGCGGAGGAGAAGGGGGGATGAGAGAACAATAAAGGGAGGAAGGGAGAGGAGAGAGAGGGCAGAGAGAGTGTGGGAAGAGAGAAGGGAAACAGAGGGAGGGAGAGAAGGAGCACCGGGAGAGAGGGAAGAGAGGAGGAGCACCGGGAGAGAGGGAAGCAAGGAGGAGCACCGGGAGAGAGGGAAGAGAGGAGGAGCACCGGGAGAGAGGGAAGAGAGAGGGAAGAGAGAAGGAGCACCGGGGGGAGGGGGAGAGAGAGGGGGGAAGAGAGAAAGCGAGAGAGAGAAGGAAGAGAGACGGGGCAATGGGAAAGAGAGAAGAGAGAGAGAGGGAAGAGAGAAAGGAGGCACAAAGACAGACAGATAGAATGAACGAGATAGAGAAGGGGAGGGCCGAGAGAGGGGAACAGAAGGGAATGGGAGAGTAGGGTAGAATGATAGAATATTAGAGAGAGAAAAAGAGAAGGGGTGAGAGAGACAGGAAGAGAAGAAAGAAGGAGGAGCAAGAGAGTGAGACAAGGGGAGAGCAGAAAAGAGAAAAAAAGGAATAAAGGAGGGGAGATAGGATAGGAGAGTAGGGAAAGGTAGAGAGCTATAGCTATAGCTATAGAGCTATAGAGAGAAAGAAAGAAAGGGAGAGAGACCACTACAGTAATAAAGAGATAGGAAGGGAAACGGTAGAAAAGGAGGTAACGATACAGAGATAGAGGGGGGGAGAGAGAAGGGGAGAGGGATATTTAAAGAGAGGGGGTGAAGGAGAGATGATGGGAGGAAGGGGAGGAAAAGAGGAGGGGAAGAGGGGGCGGGAAGAATGAGAGAGGGCGAAAAAGATATATAGAGGGTAATAAAGCGAGAAGGAAGGTAGCTACAGAGAGAGGGAGAGGGAGAGAAGGAAGGAAAGGAGGAAAAGGTTTAAGGAGAGAAAGAAACGGAAAGGAGGTATAGAGGGACAGCAGGGGCAAGGGAGAGGAAGTGAGAGAGGGAGTGAGAGAAGGATGGAGAAGGGGAGAGGGAGAAAGAAAAAGAAAAACTGCCCAATCCTGAGACTTGGACACTTGAAAGGAAAGAGAGAAAAAGGACTAAGAGCTTAATCAATATTTCACTGAGAATAAAAGTGTAGAGGCCTATTACTGACCTCCAGAGACAGGCTAGTTCATTTCAAACCCCTCCCTCTCTCCTTCCTCTCTTTTTCTCTCTCTTTCTCTTGAGTCACGGTAAGAGGAAAGTGTAACATAAAATCTACTCTTACTTAAGACGGTTGCAAATAAGGCATTAGCTTAAATAACAATGGTACTTACTTATAGTCAATAGCCTATTAAGTTAACAGACACTAGTTGATAAATATGTGCAATGATGTGGGGAAACTTTGTGCAGTGAGTTTCGGACTACAAAAGCTATCATGCATGAGCATTTTTGGGTCTATAACAAAATTGTCACTTGTCAGAAAAGGTAAATGTTATCAACCTATTTTACATGAAAATTTGATCACTCTACACTAAAAACACAGAATACCCAACAGGATTTTTGGCTTTTGAAAGGTTTTCATTTCTCATTCTGCACTCTTCTCTTCTAATTCTCTCTAATTTAATGTCCCATCTCTATTTTCAAATTTCATGATGGTTATTTATGTTTTGATTTGTTTGTATTGTGATTTTAATGTATTTCTTATTCTGTAAAGCACTTTGAATTACTTTGTGTACAAGTTGTGCTATACAAATAAACTTGCCTTGTTACAGCGGTTTCAAATTCTAGAATGTGATGATGTTATACTCTCAGATTGCCTCGAGACTTCCCTTTCCACACACACTTCCTCCAGCTCTTTAGTGGAAATCCCAAGTTCTTCCCAGGCCAGTCGAGAGACATAGTCCTGAGCTGTTTCCTGGGTCATCCCTGGGGCCTCCTCTCGATGAGACATGAACACCTCCTCGGGGAGGTGTCCAGGAGGCATCTGAACAAAAGCCCGAGCCACCTCAGCTGGCTGAGTATCTGCGATCTTGTCCTTTCGGTCATTACCCAAAGCTCCTGACCATAGGTGAAAGTTGCACATGATAATTAGTGACTAGCCCCTAGAACTCACTGCATTTCAACAACAATCCGCATTTAAACCAAATTAATGTTAACAACCCTGAATCAGTAAAGTTGAACTTTGTTACTAAACTGTATGTTATAATAGCCTTGTCTTTTAAAAGCAGTGATCCAGGTATATTGGAAATCTCCTAACTTCAAGACTCAAATTCAAGTCTCTAACTAATCAAAACAAAGTGCAGTTGGTGAATTGACCACACACCCAGCTGACATTCACTGCAGATAAATTTTGCATGACCAATAACTCTTCAAGTCAGCTTATAAATAATCATGAATTCAAGTTTGGGCTGTTTAAAGGGCTGACAGCAGTGGCTGGAGGTGGTCCCTGGTTCACCCTCACTCCAGTCACTATGAACCCCAGGAGGGAGGCTCTGCTCTGGGTCTGCTCCAGGAGAAACTCTAACTGTTTACGATCTACTTGGGTCTGAGTTTAGGGCTTTAGAGATCAGCACGTTTTCTTAACTGGAGATCTAACACAAATTGCTAGAGAGGGGATCTTACATTTCTATGGGGTATTAAATGCTAACACATTGTGAAGTTGTGGTGTATTGCTTTGTATCATTTTATATATTTATGGAAAATGACTGTGTGGGAGGATGGGTGACATGGGCATTGCAGACTCTTACAGCTAACCATAAAAAGTGGTTGACTAGGGCCCGGGAGAGATCGCTAAATTCCTCAGACATACATTGATGACATCTAAAACCTCTTCAGGCATGTTCTTGATGAGGGTACAGGCATGTTATAACATGGTGGAAAGCTCCAAAAAAGTAATAATAACCTCTCTATGTATAATAATATGTTTCTTGCTGTCTTGATGACATTTTGAAAGAACCAAACAGAACACTGCCTCCTAAGGTGACGGTAAAACAGAATATTTTTATACTACAGTAAAACACCATTCATGCAAACTGACACACAGCTTTGCTCATCAAACTATGGTGATAGTTAAAACATCAACAGCATAACAATGTCCACATGTACTCAATGTTATTTATCACATGACACATCACATCCACATCTTGGTTATTATGCGTCTAATGTATTGTGATGACGGATTGCACTTGCTAGAGCATTCTTTGTTGTGGTGTGAATCAACGTTTATTTTTTTAAAGTTTTGCTCAACGTTTTATTATAAAATTCTTGAGAGAAAATAGTGGCACAGCATGTAGCATTATAATGGTACAGACCTAGGTTTATTGTTTAGCTTTTTTTCTTAAATCTTAAAGGAACTATATGAAATCTACGCTCTTAATGAAGGTACAGTCACAACTGAACCTCGGTTGCCAGAGCCTCAACCTGCAGATAGAGGACACAAGTATTTCTCATTCTCAGTATACGGACAGGCCATACCTCATGTGAATAATCTCAGAACCTCCAGAATTCCTTCACTAAACTGCAGCGGATGCACTAGCACTGATTCATAATTTGCTGTAGGAGCTGGGGTTTAGGTACTGAGGATTCAGATCAGAGAAAGGCATTTTAGGTTTAAATCAACTGGATTTCAGCACTGAAACTGGCAACACAAATTAGAAAGGCACATGAGGCTCATTCTGTTTTTTGATTGGATAATCATTTTAAGAACCAAAACACCACTTTCCCATCACACCCAGTGGTGTTTGCCATTAAGAATAAATCAGCATTATAGTTGTGATCAGTAAAAGCTTTATTTTATTTGAACCATAGACTGTACATATAAATGGTCCAACATTTTAGCTGCTGCATTCCAAATAGGAAATGAGCATGGGTGCACTTCTGTCTCCATCAACTCTAGGTCCAACTGACTATGTATTGAGAAATAATACATAATAAATTCCTATTCTTAATATGGAACTCAGCTCCAAATTCCCTCCCATACCTGCTGGCCTCGTGAGCTTTATTTGACTGGAGTCGAAGGCTATGGGTGACGTCCACTTAGTCCACTTAGTCCACTTAGTCCACTTCTTTACACAGTCTATGATTTAAACATTTTTACCTTGTATCTGGGGACACGATTAAGTCATTCTCATGGAATTTACAGTCAAATTCTTACATATGGTTCCTTTAAACACCCAGAAACACAATTCAGTACTGCCATTTCTAACCCGATTTGTTTTTCCAATACATTTTTAGCTCTTAGTCTCCTTCTGTGCTCCAAAATGTTTACAAATGGTGTAGCAGAGGAGCAGCAGTGTGGTTAGTGAGCGAGTGAGTGAATCTTGTGGTGTTGATTGATTGCGCTGTAATGGCCCTTAAAGGCACATGTAGGTAAGGCTTTTCCGGCTGCTAACTTCCAAACGGCTTAATTAATCCAGCAAAACGGCCTCACAGCACACAGTGAACAGCAGGGCGCTAAAGACGCCGCAATCATGTGACCACCACAGCCAATCACAGCCATCCTGCTCTGAACGCGCTGAATCAATGACATAAGACTGGTGAGCTAATGAGACCACCCGAATAATCCTCCAATTAACTCAACACTTTGTCAGAAGAACTCAAGTCTTCACACTGAAACTGAAACCATTCACCAGTGGAGAGGAGACGGGGGAACTGCAGGGGGCAGTAGTAGTAGGCCAAATCACACAAATGTCATTTTTACTCTTCAGAAGTGCTTTGTATTTATTGGAGGAAGATTAAAAAATGTAATTGTATATTGGATTGAGAATTAATGTGAGCGTCTGTAAGCTACAAAATGGTTAGTGATTGGGTTACCAGCAAAAAATAGAGGTTTTTAAACATGTCATAACAGTGTTCCCTCACTGTTTGATAACTGTGAGTTGTATTTCAATTGATTTGAGTAATTCTACACCTGTCTTTCATTTGAAGCTCAGAAAATTCCATTCATCTTTAAAACCCCATCTGTCACATTGCGTTTTATACAAAAATTTACCAAAATAAAAGTGTGATTTTATCAGTTTGAATGTTTATTGTTATTGGAGTGTAAAGAAAAACTCACATACATGAACATTCACACAGTGAATGTGGCTTTTTTCTGCGTCATTTGAGGAAAAACAAAAACTAAACCACATTCTTACTTCCTCTAGGAAGGCCCCCTTCAACTTCTACATTTGTAATACATGTAAGAGGTATTTCATCTGCTGAAAGTTCACACTTGATTTCACCAGATGATCTCTGAAGAGGCGAACCAACAGGAGGAGTTGGTAGGAAAGTGTCTTGGTCTGAACATCCAGTGCCATTAAATAGAGAAATAGTGAATCACAATAAGATAATGTTACCAAAATACCAGAATACCAAGATGAGATCACAATTAGATTTTTATCATCATATCACCCAATCCTATTCCTTTGGCTATAATCTTCCACAGTATGCCATCAAAGTCTCGCCATAGAGAAAGTTTCAAAGTATGGTTTTAACTTTCTATTTCCATGGAATCATGCAGGTAACGTGCCAATTACAGAAACATACTTGGTAAGTGTATCTTTCTGTATAAAAAGTTTTGCTTAATTTCTGTGCTTAGCAAAGGTATCTCACTTGACTATAGAGAGTAAAAAAGAAACATTTTTGGAGAGAATTTAAAAAAGAAAAAAACTTAAAGGCATCACCTGTTAGGTAGAGATGGCTTAATCAGGCCATTGAGCCGTTTAGTGACAGGTGAAAATGACATGCTCCTCTTCTTTCACACCTGATTGTATGAGAAGACAGAAATACCAGCTCCATGGGGTATGACTGAACGCCTGTGAGGTCACTGATGTGCTGCAAGGTCTGAAGAGCTAATTACCTTCTGTAGACTGGCCCTGCGTGAACAAGGTCCACCTCCTGGGGCTCTGGGCTTCCTGGGCTGCTCTAAATTAACTTGTGATTGGCCGGAGGTGTGGGTACATGCACACGGTGGGAGCAGCAGACTACAATGTAGTGACTGCTGTTATTAATGTGGGTATGTTCGACAAAGTTATTTAAACTTGGACTGAACTTTAAATTGCAGCAAAGATAAGTTTAGAAGGTCAGAATTGTCAAATGACTTCAAATATAAGGGCAGAGGAACATCTAGTGCTGGGTGATACATTTTTATGTACCATATTACTACAGCAATTACCCTCTAAGACCGATTTGTGTGGTCATAATGTCTTTCCCATTGTGAGAAACGGCTTTTTGCATTGGAGAAGATCAATCACACTTCCAAAATGATAATAATTATAAGCATACGATCAATTATTACAATGACTTGATGTCTGCCATTGATTTAGCAGAAAATAAAAGCATGTAGATCACAGGGATGGGACAATAAGCAATAATATCATTTATCAGGATAAAAGTGGAGACAATATATATTTCAGATAATCATGACAGTCACCAACAAAGATCATCACCATTATTTCACTAGAATGTGCAGAAAAAAGCTACTTCTCCATTATGTTTTCTTCGCCATCATTGTTTTTTTTTTCACTTATAACAAAGTACAACACTATAATAGCTGTTTAAATATGGAACTTTTTCATAATATTGAAATTAAAACAATTATTCACATCCATAAAATGTTTTAACTGCCGGCAACTTTAATCATTACCGTGATATGTTCGTTAATCACATTATTTTGGCCATGATAATCGTGATACGAAATGCCAATATTGTCCCATGCCTATTAGAAAATACAATACAATGTGCAAAAGATATTGTATATTATATAACTGTATATTATCCACATCCCTCTGATTACACTGTCATTGTTTCAGCACTTTAAAAGGTTAAGTGGGAATTCAGTTTGTTCCAATGGAATAGTAATAGTCTTGCTGTTAAACTATGATGTAGTAGGTTGATTAGTGTTAAATGTTCAATATTCATGTGCAGTAACAAGTCAACAATGCACCAATTCTCTAGGCGGTTTTAAAACGGCTTTAGAGTCTGTATAAAACTTATTTACTGTGGACATCAGCCGCCCCATGCAAAATTATGCAACCAGAAAGATAAGGGTAACTTCCAGAATAAGGGTTTATTTTTACAACTTAAAGGGACAATTCGGAATTTTGGGCATAGGGCCTCATTTCCTAGTGAGCCAGAGTGTTGGAGACATGTGGAGACACTTTCTTAAAATTCCATCCAGTCCAGACATCGATAGTCTGGCATAATAAATGATCTGCTTCGGGTGCACTGTGGAGTGGGTAAGACACCAGCAACCTCTCCAAATACAAGGACTGGATAGGCCCTTTAACTTTTCTTGTCAGCAGATCCAGTCCTAGCGTCCTTTGCTGGCAATTAGACCAATTTTATGTGAACTATGATGAGACACTAACAAGATTAATTATCAAACTAAATTCATACAACATTTACACATTTACGAACATGCAAAAGTCATTCTTACTCTATACTAATACCCAATAATTAAAAATTTAAATTTAAATTGCTTTCTTGATTCACGTGCAGTTATTGAAGATGTGATGTCACGTGTGATGCCACCACCAAGTCACAGGTCAGATTTTGGAAGAAGTGTCCCCCTCACAATAATAATGCAAGTATTTGTCTAATGGGGACAGAGAATAAAGAATCATGAGACGCAGGTGGCTGACTCTCCAACAGAAAAGTTACACAGTGCATCTTTAATCTTGCAGCACTACAACTAAACCATTGCAAAATACAGTAAATTATATCATGCCCAATTGCAGACCACGGTTCCATCTTCACTCCTTCTCCGTGCTTCTCACCCTGACAGCTTGACTTGTGTAGATCATGTTATAATGAACCTCCTCTCCTCCTTCTGCGAGTTCTGCGCTCACACGGAGGTAAAAATATCCTCCTCCTCTCTCTCCTCGTTCACTTTCGCACCGTCCCTCCATCACGTGCTATAATCAGCCTGTTTAACCCACCCCAGAGCTGCTCCTCCGGGCGGCCATTTTGGAAGCTCCGTGCTCCCTCTCGCCATCACTCAAGCTGCAACTGTCAAACTCCCTTCTCCACAAAGATTTGAAAGTAGGTTGCAATGGTATGTGTGTGTGTGTGTGTGTGTGTGTGTTTGAATGGCACCTTGGATGATTCTGTGAAAAAATTATAATACTAAAATAAAAAATTAAATATACCTATTTTGAATGCAGATGCAATAGTAAAATGATGTCATATTGTGTCTTCATTAATACATTTCTGAAAGGTTTTTTTAGTGGCTATGTTGACATGTACACCAAAATCTGATCATTATCTGATTTCTGGAGTTATCAGATTATAGAAATGTCATGTAAATTCTGATGTGAGCAGTCGGATTTCTTCCTGATTGTTGACTGTCCAGGTTTTGACAAAGTAAATGATGGAAAAAATAACAAAAAATAAAGGCAGACAAAAAATGTTAAGTGGAAATGGAAAAAGAGTTATTTTAAAATTCACTGTACTCTGTCTTCCAAAAACAACAGTGTGGAAACTGATTAACTGTCACATGTTATTTGATTATCCTAGCTGCTTTTTCAGCCATATAAATATAACTACTGTGGTACAGAATAAAGGTGTAATCAATGGTATTAATTACTGTCAATTCAATAATATTAGATGCAAAACGTGATATACAAAATTTTTATTTAAAAAATTTTGAAGGTGGGAGGCAATTTTTTTTATTTAATTTTTTTAATTATTTTTTTTTGAGAGCCATATTTGAGTCTAGACATGTAGCGGAGGATCAGAACATTGCAATCAATGGTCGAACAAATGCTCATAAGCAAAGGTCTGTAGGATAAAAGCTACTGTAATCTATTATCTATGAAATAAATGTAAATGGAAACATTTAATTCCATGGATTACTTCACTTTAAAGCAATAATAGCATGAAGAAAAGTCAGAGTTACACACTTTAAGTACTATGTTTTAACAATACGCACAATTAAGTTTGTGATGATAATGAATAACAATGTAAAATATTTAAAAAGTAATACTGTATGTTTCAGGGCCACGACATATATTGACCCATATAGTTAGAAAGGTCCAATCTCTACACTTGCATTTCACTTACGCGTAAAATTCTCGCCAAAAATCTAGCACAACCCCCTCTAGACATTATTACAGCAGATTTATCCTTCAACCTCTGTTACACAACTACTACAGTGCCTATTGCCAATTACAATCTCAAATGCTGTACTGGGATGAGATAGTGTGTGTGGACATTGTTGTTTTATGATACCCTGTGCATCCACAGCTGTTTGCTCTGCAGCTCTTTGTTGTGAAAGTAAATTGGTTTAGAATTGACTTTCACCTGACTGTGTAAAATATGAGCACAATATTCACTGCACGATTAGTGAACCACAGAATCACCCAAAGACTCATTTCTAAAGCGTCTGTTACAGTATTGTTCATGAAAAACATATTGGTAAAAACAAATAATGGTTATAGAACTTGCACCTGTTGTTTTTTTGTTTTGTTTTTTTGTATTTGAGCAAAATGTGTCTTGCCCCAGAACAGATATTTTGTATTGTATAAGCAGTGTGGATGTCAAAATAAGTCCATCGTGTGCTGTCTGCAACTAGAAAGCATTTTATTGTCCAATAATCAGGAAGTGGGTGTTAGCATGCTACTTGTTGGCCTTACCATCATAGCAAATCTTCGCTCCACTCTGCTCTATTGTGAAAAGCACTTACAGAGTTGTTGTGGCGAATAATTAGAATGCTTTGAATGCATAACATAAGTGAGGAAGAACTCTGAACCACTACAAACCAATTAAAAAAATAAACTAATCCATTTTTGTGTTAAAAATCAGCTGTGGTGTCTTTAATGCTTTTTATGTTAGCAGATCAATCCTTGTAAACTGCATTGTTGTGCCTGTAGGCAAGACACTACACACAGTTTGTTTTAATGTGATTGGGCGGCAGAAGTAGCTCTACCACCAAGCGTGAGAATGGAGTGAATGAATAATGGACTTTAATAAAGCGCTGAGGACCCTGGGAATAGGCTATTGTTTATTGCAATATCAATCTAAAACATATCAGCCCTTTACTTTACAGCACAGGCAGGAGTAGCATGGAAATAGCAGCAACTAGGCAACTAAAAATGTAATTATATTATACATTACACATTGGCCAGTCTATTTTATTTAATAGTATGCCTAGAAAATTGGCAATGAGACATTAAAGGTTTATTGTGTAACTTTTCTGGTGGAGGGTCTGTAAAATGGTTTTATCCATGGTTATTCCTTTGTCTGTAATGTTTCACAGTATGGCATTAAGCCTTCCTAGCTTCATGGAGACCAGCCAGACCGTAACCATGGTCTCCATAAAGATAGGAAGGCAGATCTGTGGAGAAACACCCCTGCTCATAGTCAGAATGCCTGTTTTTTGTTTTGGTTTTAGCTATTTTTGTGTTCTAAAACCATCTGCAAATGAAGAAATGTAAGGTAGAACTGTTTAATGTCATACTATGGAACATTCTAGGAAGAGCAATGACATAACCATAGAAACAAGCAGGTGACAGACTCTCATCCAAAAAGTGACAAAGTGCACCTTTAATGCACACAAAATGTAGAATCAAAACTAGATTAACTTCTAAAAAAAAGGCCTATGTATGTGACCAAAGTCCACATAATAATATTTAATTTCCTTAGTATCAAACCCAAATATGATAAGGAAACATAATAAGTAACCCTATTTTCTGGGTAATGAACTGGACATGGGTCTGCAAAGCACTATACCAGTTAACATCCTATTACTGTGCTGAAATGTTCCAAAACATTCCAAAAATACATAGCCAACTATTTATAATAAAAATTCATCTGGCTGTTTTATTTTTATTTCACTGATTGCTGAATAAATTGTGTTAATGTTCTAGAATTGGATGGTGTCATAATTAAAGATGGGGGACAACTCTATGGGAGTTGGAAAGAAATATAAAAAAAATAAACAGAACTCTTACAAATGTTGAACCTTATACTTTCTTAGGAAATGGTTACACAATTTTCCCATATTATTGTTCTGGCTTAGTCCTTTCCAAGAACAATAAAAAACCATATCAAACCATGCCTGATCTATGTTACAGTGTTGTTTCCTCCCCTCCTAACCTTGGTTAGATCAAATTAAGGCTTATTTTGTGTTAAACTGACATTGGTTGTCTTTTTCATTGTTTGTTTCGTTGTTATTGTGCTGTTTAGGGCTCAGGTAGAGCAAAATGTTTAGTCCACAAGTTCGAATGCTTCTAATTTATGTGTGATTTATCACAGGCATGGGCAGGTAACGGGGGGAATGTTAAAGGGTCCTTTGATATAATCACGGGTTTACGGGCGGGTGTGGTGCTGTACTGTACGGGTGCGGGCGGAGGCAGGTCTCCAAAAATGGACCCGTGCAGGACTCTGCTCCATACTCCTTCACTAGAATCAGTTGGATGATTTCAGACCTTGAATTGCCCATTTCGACTGAACTAAAAGTAAAATGTAGCTGTTAACCTGAAAACTACCACTTCATGACATCACAAGGCGGAGCAGAGCATTTTGAGCTTTGGAGATGTAGACAGAGTAATATTAAAGGATTACTCAAACGTGTGAATGAAACAAACCAACTCCAGGTATGTTTTTGAAGAGGTAAAAACATTCTAAAACTCACAATTTTGTGTAATATACAGTATATCCTTTAACTCTAGATTTCTCCTCCAGCTCAGTTTAAACCATAGGGTTCCCAGAATGTCATGATGTCACTTATTGCCCAACCTATTGTATAAACTGTCTGCCTGTTTGTTTGTACAAGCCTCTTCTTTCACTCTCCACTCTCACTGCTACTGTGCTGTGCTCAGGCTGAACCTTGCTGCACATTTCAAAGCTCTGAGTTCCTCCAGCAGCACAGGAGAGCCAACTGAGAGGAACCTACATGAAAACAAGAGCTCCAGGCATCTCTGCAGGCTTCTGCTGTATTCATTCCACTGTACCTGTGACACTGACAGATTAGTAGTGTAGTACACACTCTAGTGGTATCCTCAAGACCAATTGCTTACTGCTTACTATAAAATGTATTCCAGTATAAAATTATCAAAAGTATCGCCCGGGCCTTTCTGTGTGGAGTTTGCATGTTCTCCCCATGTCTGGATGGGTTTCCTCCGGGCTCCGGTTTCCCCCATCAACTCAAAACATGCAGCACCCCTATGAACTAACATCAAGGCCACCCTCCTGTGGACTCTCCACCTGCAGAGGGGTTCATGGAGGGGGGGTCAGGTGCTATGAGGATTGGGCAGCAAACTGCCCCCGCGACCCAGCTGGATTAAGCGGGAGAAGATGGATGGATGGATTAAAAATCAAATACTAACTGATACTAAAACTAGCATCAAAACTAGATACTCATTGAGCAAATATCAATACAAAAAAGTAACAACATTCATAGGACAGACATGAACCTTTTCTGAACAGCTTTAGAATGATCTTTGCGCTGTATCAGAACAAGTATAAGAGCACATAGACTATTATAGGCCCATGGACCATTATGGAACCTAGCTGAACAGCTGAAGAATTACATACTTATTACACCACATGGTAATATAAAAGAAAGTAGTATGATTAAATGCTGAAAGCATAGACTGTATAAAAGAAGTGGACTAAGTGAGTGTGATGTCACCCATAGCGTTTAGCGCCGCTCAAATGAGGCTAGAGATGCTAACGGCTACAAGAGCGAATCTGGAGCCAGGCTCTATGTTAAGAACAGGGTTTTTTCTGACAGACAAAAAAGTGAGAAAAAAAATTCAGGATCATGTAGAGCGGGTTCATATGAACATTTTAAGACCAAAATGACAAGGCTCACAGCAACAGGTACAGAGAGAGGAGCAATAAGATCTCAATGTAAGTCAATGGGAAAAAGGGTCAGAAGGAGCCGGAAGAGCCTCCTGGAGCACTTCCTGTTTGGCACGCGGCAGCTAACGGGATAGCTTAGTCCAATTATATATACGGTCTATGGCTGAAAATCACATTCTGTTGTCTAAAGAATAGTGTGTGTTTTTTATTATCATCGTGGTATCGGTATCGAGTCCTTTCTTAGTTTAGAAATTGAGTTTATCATGACAACGTTCAGAGTAAGTAGTAGAGTGTGTAGCAGTAACACATCTCAGACAGTCTATTTGTCTTTTATTACTTTTTAAATATTGGTTTAAATATTGCTAACTGTCAATTAACAAGGAGAGAACGATGGAAATAGATCAGCTGGATTAAATGTGCACTATGTAACTTTTCAAGTTGAGGGTCTGTCACCTGCTTGTCTCCATGGAGATACTATTGCTTCATCTGTGTTCCTCTACAGTAGGTCATTGAACTTATCCATGGGTTTCAGAATGACTAAATTAGGACTGTTTCCATAGCGATTATCAATATCTTTTTATTTGAATCATGAAGTCCTCAAAATGTTGCTTTTAACAGGAAGCTAGAACTTGCTCGATCATATATGTTTTTTATGTTTTTTATTGCTTAGAAAAAAGTGCATTCTTTCTTAGTGGGGTTGCCTCTCCACAGATCTGACCTGTAACTTGACCTAGTTGTGTCAGCGAACTGTCTCCTTGGAGACAGACAAGTTCAATGCTATATTATGGTTCATGTAGTGTACTTAAGAGCGCTTTTGGTATCTTCAAAGGCTTTATATAAATCTAATGCATTATTATTATAACATTACAATTGCATCTCCATGGAGACAATCAGATGGCGAACACTACAGCAGAAAAGCTCCATAGTGCATATTGGAGAAATTAGAATTTCAATGCAGCAAATTGTGTAAAAAGAATAATACATTTTGTTTTTTAAAACTTTTCGGTCGTGTCACTGTTGAAAACCTCACACAGGGACTGACCTATATCTGAAAGGTCTCTGCTCAGTCACTGCTCTGGCAAATCTGTAACTCTTTAAAACAAAGAAAATCTAAGAGACAGCTACAGCAGTCCTGCAGGAATAGGAAAACAAAAAAACAACAACTTTAAACTTCTAACTGTAGACAACTCACGCTAAAGTTCAACAAATGTCAGCTCGCTAGTCCCACGGGGCATCGGTTAGCTTGTGTGTGGTAGGACTCGTGCACGCTCCGCTCTGGTGGGAAAGGGAGGGGGTTCACAGAAAAGGTCAAAGGTCACAAACTCCACCAAAACCAAAGCATTTGAAGGGAGCAGCTCGTTTACATATCACAGGATCTGATCATGGGCTGTTGGCTCTGTATAAAGTGCAGGGTGACATTTCGATCGCAAAAACAACACATGCGCAAATGATCCAAAGTGCAGAAATTAGGACTTTGGGTAGGGTAATCTTGAAACAAATTATTAGTGTGGATTTTTGCTAATATTAATATATTTATATTTAGCAAAATGAAAATGTGCTGAAACTAAATGAGTGAGTTAAGGCCTATTCATACTCCATAAGACATAAGAACTTTGTTCTTGTTCTTGAGGTGATAAGAACAAGAACAAAGTTCATTTGGGCTTCATACTTCATGAGATGTTCTGCTGCTGAACTGCCCCGCCCCCTCACTGTGCCCCACCCCCTCACTCTGCTGTTGCTATACAACAATAGAGCAGCAGCACAGCTTTGGTAACTTTGTCGTGACAATAGAAGAAATTGTACTTTATGAACTATTGAAGGAGGAGGAAGCTGTTTGAAGCTGAAGAAGATTCATATTTGTGGACATTTCCCTGTGTTTTATGAAGGAGTCCAGCCACTGTAGGGAGCTTTAAAGTGAGCAGTGTTTCCCGCAGTGCTTTATAGTTAAGGCAGCCGCCTTGACAACAATTGCCCTGAGCCTTAAATATGTCCCTCCGAACCACGTGAATCCTCGCAAAACTACGGCTGTCACGACTCGGTCCTCACATACGACCCAGTCCTCACATATGACCCAGTCCTCACATACGACCCAGTCCTCACATACGACCCAGTCCTCACATACGAACCAGTCCTCACATTCCAGCACGGTATCTCCGCCCACCCCTCGCTCCTCACTTTTTCACTGGCACGGTATCTCTGCGCCCATTGGCTCCAGCAGATAAACCACAAACACATGAAAAATAACCAATCAGCGCTGCCGAACTGTCAAACAAAATGACATCATTTTGTTCGGCCAGCTCAGGGTGCAAGAACAAAGTTCTTATGTCTTATGGAGTATGAATAGGCCTTTAATCCTAGTTTGACAGTTTTGTTTAATAATAATAATACAAATACATAATACATGTATAGTGCATTTCAAAATACACAAAGATGCTTTACACATGGAGATGAACAAAGGCAAACAGAAGAAACAAAATCAAAATAAAAGGTGGTTTTAAAGAGATGGGTTTCCAGGTTTTTTTGAACATGGGGTGAGTGGGGGGAGACAGGAGGTTGGCATCAGCTCATCAGGAGGTGTGGTGGTGCAGGAGGTCAGAGAGGTAGGTGGTTGTGGAAGCACTTCTGGCTGTACTGGAGTCTGTTGAGGAGTTTGGAAGCTGAACCGTAGTTGCGAATTGGTTGTTTTTGGCTCTACTTGACCAACTGAGAGAAACTTTTTCAAACATCCGACTTTTTAATTGTGTCTGCATTTTTTGGCTTCCCTTTTGTAATGCTTCTGTTGTCCCCTCTACGAGATGGTGAGTACAAGCATAAGCCCACACACAATCCAAACTACAGGATGTTTTTGTGTGACTTTTCAATAATAATCTTTACAGCCCATTCTCCCAAATCCAGACAGTAGCAGACAGAAACAGCTCAGGTGGCTCTCTCAGATACATGCCTATTCTTTATCTCTGCTCTGAGCGCCAGGATTCTGTTTGTAATTCTATAAATCCATTTCTCCTAGGCCGTCTCTCTCCCTATACCTCCATCTCATCCCGTTTTCTCTCTCACCCTTCGATCCCTTTTTGCCATTCTCTATCTCTCCTCTACCTCACTCTGCGCTGCCTTCTGTCAACCCTTCCTTCCCTCTCTCTGTTTTAGTTCTTTATCTTTAAACTCCTTTAACCATCTCTCTCAAAATCCCTTCACCGCCTCCTCTCCACCTGCCTCCCTCCTTCACACATTCTCTCTTTTCTTTTTTCTCTTTATCTCTTACCTCGCGTCTCAACTGTATCCTGTCTTTCACTCTCCACTCACTCTCCTTTATTCTGCTCCTCGTTCTGTTTTACCTCTTTCCACCCTCTCTCCCTTATCGGTCCTTAGTTCCTTCTCTCTCCCCGTCTCCCCTCTCTCTTCACCCCCCACCTATCCTTTATCCTCTCCCCTCCATCTCTCTCTTTCCCCGTCTCTCCCGTCCTTTATTCTCTTCTTCTTGCTTCTTTTCTAACTTCTTTTTCTCTCTGTCTCACTCTGTATCAACCTCTCTCTCTCTACCCTTCCCATTTATCCTTTAGTCTCTCGGTCTCACTCCCACCTATCATTTAGTCTCTCTCTCTACCTCTTTCTTTCTATCCCTCTCTCCTCTGTCCTTCACTCTCTTTCTCCCTCACCTGTCTTGTTTGAAGCCCAGATTCCCAGAGCTGTGAGATGGATGCTAGTCCCACACTCACTGCCCGGGGCCACACTAATTTCATAAACACTGCTTTGATGAGTGGGGAATATTGAATTTATTGAATATTGAAACTATGACTGCAATATCATCATGGGAATGCCATTTTAAGGTTCAGTTTTTAGCAAGACTTTTGCATTAGATATAGTAAACTGAAAGGTTAGTGGATTTGAATACTTACGATTAAAATGGTTTAAGTGAAATTAGCAAAAACATTTTAAACTAGAAAAAAAAATTAGCTGGTAGGCAACTGAGAATTCTATAGTAAAATTTGCTGTGAAATGATAAAAAGGTAGTTTTAGTTTACATATAGGCCTACTGGGCACAAGTATTTGCATCTGATTGGTTAAAGTGTCACAACAGTAGAACAAGTCAAAAAATAAAACTTTTGTTAAATCCAGTTGAGATCCAGAAAAGCCTGGACATCAGGGCACAAAGCGCTTACTTACTGCACATTTTCACAAGTAAAATAGTACCTCACACCTTTCCCCTTTGTTCTGCCTCACCTGTGTTCTCTGGTCTGGAACAGATTGTGGCTTTAAAACGAAAATGGTCAAATATTAGGCTATAAACTAAACTGAAGACAAAAATTACATTGAAGAAGGCAAATGTAATGGTTTTAAAGGTGCACTGTGTAACTTTTTGGTTCAGGGTCCATCACCTGCTTATTTTTATGGATATGTCATTGCTCTGTCTGGAATGTTCCACAGTATGACATTAACCAGCTCTATCTTACATTTATCTGGTTTGGTCTTTATAAAAATAGAAAAGTTTAATATCATACCGTAAAACATTCCAGACAAAGCAATAACATCTCCATGGATAAGAGCATGTGACGGGCCCTCCTCCAGAAAAGTTACACAATGCATCTTAAAAACATGGTTAATTAAGTCCTGAAAAAATATTCAAATGTATCCAGACTAGGGGTGTACATAATCACGGTTCGGTACATACCTCGGTTTTGAGGTCACAGTTCGGTTCATTTTTGGTACTGTATGGGAATAACATGCAATTTGTGTGTTTATTAAACCAACAATTTGTTTTTACATTATACAAACGGGAAAATGAAATAAATAAATCAATAAATAAATCAGTAAATATGTAAGCAAAGTGCTGCTTGGTAATACCAATAAGTTAAGTGTGTTGAATTAGGCACCAGAGAGCCGCTTCAGTTCTGGTTTAGACCTGGTTTAGACCTGGCTTAAAACTGGTTCAGATCTGGTTTAGACCTGGTTCAGTCCTGGTTCAGTCCTGATTTAAACCTGGTTTTGACCTAGTTCAGTCCTGGTTTAGATCAGGTTCAGACCTGGTTCAGACCTGGTTCAGACCAGGTTCAGACCTGGTTCAGACCTGGTTCAGACCTGGTTCAGACCTGGTTTAGTCGACAGTCGTACCTGGAGCACCCAGGGGCTGAGACAGGTCAGCTGATGCCATGGGCCGGCACGCAGCGCGCAGCCGCCCGAGCGGCGAGGTGCGGCCGGCTGCGCGTTTACAGCTCCTCTCGCCCAGGGCTGTGGAATCAGCCACCAGTGACAATGGCTCGCTCACAAACTAGCCCCACTCCTTCTAAGTCGACTATTTCACAGACGAGTTCCCATGTGAATATTAAAGAGCTGAGCCTTCCATGTAGCTGTACATGAAGTGGTGGAACGTAAACACACACAAACTTACTCGTGCCCAGCCCTGCACCAAACCAAACATCCTGTACTGAAACGGTTCAGCACCAATACATATTGTTACACCCCTAATCCAGCCAGTTAGAAACCTTTAGGATAAAGAATGAGCGCAGAACTGTCATGTATTTTATTCAACTAATTATTACTCACTAAATCCTAATGGAAAGGTTAATAGAGCCAACAGCTGTATGATTATAAGAAAACTCACCTAATAATGTGTCTGAAATGTTTTTCATTTTTCCATTATCACCTCAGTTTGGCCAGATCCCACTGTGTGCCACTAAAACCGAAGATCTCATTATTCTATCATTAAAAGTCTAAGAGTAGAACACTTCCTACTGAGCCCTCATCGCATACAGTCAGGAAACTGAGTTTTACCTGTGGAGAAAAATAATGTCATGATTTGGAGTGTTGTTGGCATGGTTACGTATTATTGGATTATTAAGTAAGCAGGGAAGTGTATGGGAAAATGTTATAGAAGGTCTTCAAAGAACAGTACCTAGGATTTTGAGGGAACAGGTTTCACATCTGCCATCTACAGGTGAAAAATAAATCGTAGGGATGGTAGCGTTAAAGGTGTACTGCGCATCTTTTATGGTGAAGTTAGCTACCTACTTATATCCATGGAGATGTTATTGCTTTGCCTGGAATGTTCCATAGTATGACATTAAAGATATCCATCTAGTATTTATTTATTAGGGTGTTTCTATTTCTATCAACACCAAAAGTTTGCAATAAACCCAAAATCTATCTCTATCTATGATGTTCCCTCAGAATAACAGCTAATAGGTTCACTTTTGACTTGTATTGTTTATAACTATTGTATACTTGTTATAGCTATACCTTCACATGAGTGGCTGCCAGGAGGGGTACAGGGTGTGGGACAAACCTGCTGCTACACACAGATGGAGTTTACCCGGTCGTCATGGAAACCACATATTTATAATAACGTGAAACTGAGTCTCCATCACCCGCATCCATCTGCCAGGAATTACACGTCTCACATTTCCATTAAGCAGGCTGTCACTGGGGCATCAGCTTTTTCATTTTGGTTCACACTGAAATTGGCTTTGTGCACTACGAATAATTATTGAAAAGTCTAAAAAAGTACAGAGCCACCTTCCATTGTCAGGTTAAAATTCTGTGGTAACATTTGAAGGAGGGGGTATTTTGCGAAAAGGATTTTTGTTTTTGCTTCCTGCCATGTTATAATGTTGTTCCCTCATCTAAAACATGCCTGAAGAGGTTTTATATGTCATCCATGCACGTTTGAGTAATTTAGCAATCTCTCCTGGGCCCTATTCAAACCCTCCTTATGATTCCCTGTAAGGTTCTGTCCAATACTCGTTACGTTATCCATGCTACCAAATGCAATTGTCCATAAATATACAAAAACATGACACTTTACTGTACACAACAACTTGACAAACCTGATGTAATGTGCAGTAGTTTCAGTAATACCGTTTTGCACACTGATTGTGTTGTGATAGTGCTCTGTAGGGGGAGTGACTTAGCATGTTGAGCAAAGGCAAGAGAGACTCAGAGCATCAACAACAAGAGAGGGTGAAAAGTGAAACATATAAAACGTGTTAATACATTGTTTTCGGCTAATATAGCATTTTCTAAACAATAAGAGATAACACGGGGACCTAAATATGTTATGTGTTAGCAGTTAATACCCCATAAAAGTAAATTACTCGCTTTAAGGTTCAACAAGCCAGCCTTCCAGCGTTAAATAATGCTCTTTTTATACACTTCACCGACTTTAACCTTTGTTTGACATAACATTGCAAACACTGAGCGCGAGTCTCTAGGCAACACAAGCAGTCAAAATATTGGTTAAGAAGCATTGAAAAACATAAAAAGTTAAGGTTACTGAACAGACAACACAGTAAGATGAAAAAATAAAATAAAACAGCCCCATTGATACTTTGCACCTGATGTCATCACCATCCCTTGGGAGTGTATACTAATTGTAGACACTGCTCCGTCTGAAGCTCTGTTACTCAAGTTAGTTTTTAATCTGAATTTTAATTTAACACAATCTGGCCAGAAAAAGATGATTTAGTTACAACAGGTGAGATGATTTGTATTTTTAAAGTACGGTCACAAACTGGTTAGTGTTAGTGACTATGAACATGCATATTGACCACAGTCTCCTGAAAATGTTTTGTTTAAATCAGTTTTGCATTTTTTCTTGAGTTTTCAGAAAATATTAAATTTATCTGTGTTTGCTAATGTATGCCTTGTGTCACCATGGAAACAGCTGAACATTGCGCCATAGATATGCATGCAGAACACCCCAAGTGTGATATCACTGCAAAGTAGCAATAAGTTATAGGTTTTTGAATTTTGTCACCTCACATGTGCTTTGCTCTACGTCAGTCCTTCTCAAATAGTGTGATGTCGGGGGGGGGACATGCTTTTTTTTCCCGTACTAGAATAAAGTGTAATTGCACATCCACTACAGTCGTTGGCAGTGATGCTCTGTCTCACTCTGTCATTGTCAGAGTGTGCGCAGTATTAGCACGATAGTGTCGGGTTTTTTGCAGCAGGCAAACGCACACACAGCACGGAGCAGGAGGCATGAAGTGCAGAGAACAAACTGTATGTAAAGCATCTGTAGCGCTCAGTGTCACTGTGACTACGGTGGAAACGAGGAAAGACCGTTTACTGTGTGTAAAAATGTTGGCAGCGGACAGCATGAAGCCAAATAAATTACAGCGTCGCTTAAAGACATTACACCCCAAACACGCTGAGTTTTTTCAGCAAAAACGTGTCAAATATCACCAACAATCCTCCTGCTTTGTGAATGCTCCTTCAGTAAACCAGTGAGCACTGTTAGCATCAAATACAGTGGCGTACCAAATAGCAGAGGAGCTGATACAGCTGCAGAATTAGACATACCGGTAGTTTCTGTCATGCTGGATGATGCAAGTGCCCCGAACTATAACACGGACATCATTTGTAAAGGCGAGGAGGACACAGGAGCGGACCGCCTCATGACGCAGATGAACAGCGCGGAATACGCACGGACACATGCTGCGTGTGTCCCGGGAGTCGCTTTGGAGATGTGAGTAAAATGTTTGCTCTTGTATGTCGCCTACTGAAGGTGAGGGTGCGATTTGGCCACGTTTGGGAGCGGTTCTGTGGAGGGGAGTGCGAAATGTTTTCTTCTTCCTAGGGGGGGTGTGACAGAAAATAATTGAGAAGCACTGCTCTAAGTACTTTGGGGACACACCAAAAAACTTCACATAGAATAAGTGTTAAAAGTTGTGTCCTGTACTTTTACTAAAGCCATAGCTCTAATGCTGATAAATGATGATGATATAATAGTTTGAAATTTGGCTATGGGGCCTGTTAACTTGGGAGGAATCCATAAATCTCCAGGACACTCATATTAAAGGTAGAACAAATGGGTCACAACTTTGATCAAAAAGATAATCTCCATGTTCAAAAGATTTAGAGAAAAATGAAATAAGATTAGGGGCATTACTCAAGCAGTTTGAATAGGTCTACAGATGGATTTAATGTGTTAATGTAATGGAAAACAAATGGTGGTCCAGACATTGACAGGTATGACTTACATTTGTTGATGAATTGAAAAAAAAAGATCTATTTATAGTGCCGAATCACAAAAAAATAGAGATTACCATTTTGTCATTATCACTCAACACTACCTTTTTGCATAATTTCCATGCAATGATGCAAAGTATTAAAGTAATAAACGACTCAGGTTTGAAAGGGGACTTAATATACAAAATTGGCTTTTTAGAGGTTTTAACCCTGTTCTCATTTCTTCTCATTTCCCTCTCAAAGTTGTATTTAGAGTGATTCCTGCATGTTTGAGTAATCTTTATTCTCCTGTACTCAAGATGTCATTGCTCCGATCAACCCCCGTTTTCCCCGCCGCAGTACACTCCCACTGCTCTGTACTTCATTCGTCATTTTTTTCTTAATCAGTGATAGGGTTTGGCAGCATTGTGTACTGATTTTGGTACAAAAAAAAAAGCTTGATCTGCAGTTAGTTATGAGAGAACGGCTCTTTGATGTGATAACGTTTGTGGCACCGATAAGTTGCTTTATTAAGTAATTTAAGATGAATATTGCAATTTAAAACGTCCAAAGTATACATGGGTGTGATAGATTATAACTATATTGCAGACAAAAGCACAATATGTCTCTGGATTTAGGCTCTGATAGTGTCATAATTTGAGATGGAGCTGGGGTATACTATAACTACAAGACACAATTTCTATGAGATGAGACATGATACAAGATTTGGCTCACGAGACTGCAACAAAATGAGATTTTGATATAATTTTTAATAAAATCAGTTCCCAATTTTGACTTCACAATGTTTGGTTTATTTCATTTTATAGTTTTGCTGTCATTGTAGCACTGCTTTTTGGAATTACAGCTCCTCAAGAGGAGTTACTCTGCAAAGTAAACCCCCTTTTTATCCAAAGCGAATGTAGAAATATGAGGAAAAAATCTCAGTCTTGTGGCAATTTTGTCTTGGGAGATCTTGTGGTACGAGATCTTGTCCCAGTTCTAACTATATTTCTATGGAAGCTTCACTGTTTTTCAAGAAATACATAATCACAAATTAACAAAAGTGAAATCAGTTTTTCACATTAGTTTCAGAAAGTGGTGCCATTATTTAACCTCAAGAGAAAAAGTAGAAAAACGTAAGAGTACTATGGCAAGTGTGCAGAGTCAATTGCTAATGAATGATTCTCATAGTTATATAAGCACCTGATATTTTGACACCAAATACTAGAACGTGAACGCAATCTTTTCTATTAAATTATAAGTAGATTTGCAAAAGCTCCAATTAAACTGTGAAAAAATACAGAGAAATGCTTGGCAAGTAGTCAGTTAACATAACCATTAAAGTAATTTTGTGGATAAGGGATCACAATAGTACAATAACATGTCATAATGGTACTTTATGTACAAATATGCTTATGTTCTGAATTTATCCTTGAACCTTGAATCCTCTTAAACAATATAGTACTCATTGTAGTAGTAATCTATTGGAGAGAGCAGACAGTAATTTGGCCGTGGAAATGTCAGAACCAATTCTCCTTATGAGTCCGGAGCTCACACAAAGGCAGCGAGGAAGAGCTGGGAATCACAGAAATAATTGCATCACCGTTTTGTATTTTCTGAAAAATCTGATAAAGCCGTGGACTGTAATTACCTTTTCAGATCACAGGGAGAGGCAGAGAGAGGCAGAGGAGCAGGTTATGTGTGCTGTGTGAAAGAACACTACTGCCACCTGCTGGGCTCTACACAACTCACCAATACTGAGGCGATGTAAATAAGGCTAGTTTTCAGAGTACAGACCTTGGTTTAAATGTATTTCATTGGTCCTGGAAATTTCTTTTTAAATAAACATAATTTAAAGCCCCAATCTGCAACTTTTCCCAAAAAATGTAGTAAAATAAAAGCATTATTGTTTTCGTTTTGGTTGTGTTTATTTCATGGAAAAACATCAGAAAACATGCATCCTTACTCTGAGCAGGCTCAATCCTGACTCTTTGAGGAGGGCCTCCTCCAGCTTGTTTCCATGGAAATGTTTTTATGGCTATAATATTCCACATTATGGTATAAAATGTATCAATTTGAATATAGAATGTTCTGAAGTATGGATTTAACTTTTTATTTCCATGGAATCATGCAAGCAGCGTATCACATCTAGAAAGTAACATACTGTATCTTTAAAACCTGTGTTCAGAATCAGAGCCATCTTGCCTACATGATCGATAAGCTCTGCCCTGCTCTTTCATTAAAATATATGATTTGAAATGAGTAAAACCTTTGTTATTATCTGTAGTGTGTACTATGGAAAATAATATAAAAATGATTTTTACTGGGTTAGTATTACTAACCCAGTGGCAGTTTTCAGATTCTAAGATGTGACAATGCCATACTCCCAGAGGGGGACAAGAGGGAGTTTTTCCATTGGTTATATTGGAATAACGAAATAACTATATGGACAAATGTTGAACAAGATAATTTCTATTAATGACTAGACCCAAAAACTCACTGTATTAGAACAGAAATGGGCATTTTAACAATATTAATCTGTATTTGATATTACTGCCCTGTAGAATGTTATGATGTCATCTGAAACCCAGTAATAATGGAATAGAGTAATCACATTTTGGTTCTGAGCTGTGGCCTCTTTGCTTTAAGTGTTAAATTAAACATTATTTCTTTCATCAGTTTCACAGTTTTGACCCATTTCTATTATTATGTCTGCTAGGATGAATTTCACTCCACATAAAACAGAATCATTGTACATCAGTGCATCCACAGATGTTTTCTCATGAAGCTAAGGCCACTCCCTTCCATCATAATGTTCAACCTCTCACTAAAACAATACCACTCCAAACCCTCCATGCACCTATTAACTGCTATAGGTGTGACATCAGACCGACTGAACATTTTATACTCAATTTTAAAGTGAATATGCAGTGTCCTCTCCCGCTGCTGTTCAGAGTCTCATTATGTTAGGCCCAGTTTGACGTGTTTGAACTCAAGATTGCAAAGGGAAGACAGAAAATCAAAGAAAAGCTGTAGCGATTGTCACAGCACTGTTAAGATTCACAGAGCTTCAAAGTTGGGTTTGTAGATCTGATTCTGTGTCATGTTTTAGAGCCAGACAGCTCCCGGTGTGAGGGACCCAAAGTTATTCTATGCATATGTCTTTTTATGTGTCAAACTGAATCTGTACAAAACACAAGCTGGATAGATGTTCAGAAATCGACAGGTGGACGTGGGTAGTTTACTCAGTTGCATTTACTTTACATTAACTTTTTGAAGAAATTGTACTTTTCAGAGTGTTTTCCTAGCAGCATACTTTTACTCCTACTCCTAATATTATTTCATTGAAGCTGACAGTACTCTACAGTACACAGTACACTTGAGTAAAAGTTTTGGTCACTCTTTCCACTGTGAGTAAGTCTACAAGTGACAAAAGCTTTAGGTTTATTTTGATTTGATTTAATATTTGTCTTTCTAATTATTGGTATATCATAATGAACTTTCCATTTCTTAATTTGTGATCCATGTTTTAAAAGTGGCTTGCTCTCGGCTTTGTGGAGCAGAACAAGTGCAGTATAGAAAGGCGCTAGAGAATAGAATTTTTTGTGATGCTAAATCCTAGGTAGGTAAGACAACTTTATTTTATATAGAGTTTTTCACAGACACATGTCGCCAAAGACGCTTTACAGATCATTATTACAGAGCATTCTTCATTTACTCCATAATGTTGAAAATTACATTCTACAGTCTAAAGTCTACTGTGTAAAGAGTGTTTTTTTACTATCATTTTGGTATTGAAATCTGTATTGAGTTTCTTTAACATTTTGGTACTGCGACAATACTAGATCAATCTGAACCTAAGAAAATAAACTATCAAAACATAGTACAAAACTGTGTAAATCGCAATGCTAAAAATCAAGATAATAAATATGACACAAAAACGCCCAAAGTCACATCTCATTTCTTATAACTTGCTTTTTGAGGTTGAAATAGAAATTTGCTGTTCTGTGATACACCAGTTCACCAGCAGAGGGAGCCCTCAGTATGCAAGAATGAAGTGATGCTGGAGGTGGACTTAGAGGTATAAATAATGGATCATAGACCAAATCCAGACTGTCTCCTCACTGAACAGACAGATTTTACAACCCCACACTTTGTACTTGGTCTCTGTAGAAAAACAAACTTAGAAAGATGTGGTATAAAAATAGTTATAAAACATCCTATATTGCGCAAAATAGATTCTTTCGAGCTTTGAGTCATGTTCAATGTACCTCATGAAAAACATACCTGGAGATGTATTTCGTTTCATTCACACATGTATGAGTAATCCTGGTTTATTATTAGTCTGTTTACACCCCCAAAACTCAAAATGCCCTCACTGAAATCATCCAAATGATTCTAATGGAGGTGTATGGAGTTTAAGTGGAGCACTTCCTGTATTGCCACATCACATCACAAAGTGGAACAGAGTGTGTTTGGGGAAAGAACACAGCCTTAATATGCAGGATTTGTGTGTGTGTTAAACATGTGAATCAAGGAAACACAACTTTGGGTATGTTTGTGATGAGGAAACAACATTATAACATATCAGAAAATAGCGTCATGTGGGCCATTTAAAAGATTTAAAAGGGTTTATCACTTTTGCATGAAAATATACAACATATCAAGGCAAAACAGTCAAAGGACAAGACATAATTAAAGCAGGACATTTTTGAAGGTGAGAGAAGTTAGAATTGTTACTGTTCTTAGGGCAGTTTCCGAAGGTGAATGGGGGACGCTGGGCCCAAGCCAAGGTTAGGAGCTTGGTCCTGCAGGAAAGGAACAGGTGTTCAGGAGGAGCAAAGGGGGAGTGTGGATGCGGAGCAATGTGAGGTCTATGTGGGGGCATTAAAGGAATAGCTTGAGAGTTTAAACAGGAACTCAAATTACTCATGAGATGTGTTTTGAGGTGCACTTTGAGGTGTATATTTTGGTAGACTTTTTTTTTTTCACTTTTAGACATAACTTGGGAAAATATCTTTTGTGCCAGACAAGACCATTATTTAAGGACACAATCTAAGATAAGATTTTATTGGTCTCACAATAGAGAAGTTATTCTGACAGCTTTTAAAGGTATTATACTTTGCCTATGCTCTTAGAGTTTTTTAACAAAGTATTTCAGTGACAACTGAGTGGGTTACCAGTGCCTTAACCTGCACACTGCCGCAGCTGAGGCACTGTTAAATGATTGTCTGCAGGCGCTGGGTTTAGGTAGTGATGATTCAGATTTCATTTAAGTTTTGAGGCCATACTGGCTCGTCAAACCCTGATCTCGTAAGATCTCAGAAGCTAAGCAGGGCTGGGCCTGGTTAGTCCTTGGATGACCGCTGAGATTTCCAGGTGCCACAGTAGGGCGCCAGAGGCAAAAACTGTCCCACATTGCCAAGAATGAAAATGGTGTATATGTGGTGCGATGGCTGGTCGATCGCGTAGATTGACAGCCTCACATCAGTCAGTCTGCCCCAGGGCAGCTGTGACTGTAATAGTAGTTTACCACTACCAAGTGTGGAGTGACTGAATAATGCACTGTAAAGTTCTTTGTGTATCTTGAAAGGTGCTGTATAAATCCACTGATTAATTCATCTGATTAATTAATAAATAAACCCAAATGAGCTAAAAATAAAAAAAAAAGTATGAGGTGGCAGAGTAACGGTCCTTTTGTGTCTGTTAAGTATTAAATATAAATATAATATAAGTATTTAATATTGTGTATGTCACTTAAATAAGTTGCTTATAAATGTAGCTGATACTGTACTTCTTTCTGCTCCTTTTCAATCACATTGATGTATGAAAAATTATTATTCTATATTCATCTTTCATGAAAAAAATAATTAATTAAATGAGAGACCCATTCTGCTTTCTGACTGGATCATTTTTAGAACCAAAACACAACTAGAAACATGTTTATGGAATTAAAAAGTAATTTATTATATACAATTTCCTTTAATACCGAGTCGTCTGCACTCAAATGAGTACCTTGCCATCAGTGCATTTTAGTGGGTTTTGACAGTGTCTTATAAAAAACATGGGACAAATTGTTCAATCAATTTTGTGTCTTTAATTTTTCATCAGAATAAGTTATTAAAATTTAGTCAAACTCATTTCAAGCCAAGGCTTCAAGCTTTAAATTAATGTATGTTTGACTTTTGGGAGATGTTCTGATGTAAAATGTACAGTATGTAACTTAAGTGGCCTGTCACCTGAATGATTCCAAGGAAATAGAAATGTAAAACTATACTTTGGAATAGTCTCCATGGAGATGGATATTTTATGGCATACTGTGGAAGATTATTGACAAAGGAACATTTTCATGGAAACAAGCAGGAGGAAACAGAACTCATATTTGGTTTAAAGGAAAGCCTTTAGACCAAATATGAGTCCTGTTTGTAGCGATACAAGCCCGCTGTAGCTTTGCTCTCATTACTTGGCTCTGAATGTCCTTATAATCCTTCTTTATATTGAAGTCCTGACTGAACATTTCTAACGCTTGTTCCAGCTACAGCGATTACACCTTGCTACTCTATCATTTTTTCCTGCTTTTCCTTTTGAAGAGTGCCTGTGTTATTTCCCAAAGCCCTGCAGGGACCCTGGCTCACGAATCATCATAAAATTAAATTTAAAGAACGCCGGGCCTTCTGTTATCTATGTCTGCACAAGCGGCATACAAATCAGGCCAGCATCACTCACCAGCACTCTCTGCAAAGGGCTAATTGCTAATTGGGTATAATGCTGTGCAAAATGGTTGAGAAATGCTGAGGAGAATGAAATTGTGGAGGTGTTCTTTATTGGAGCAATATTCTGGTGACGTGCCCAGAGCAGGGGGCTGTTGAAAAGACAGGAGACAGTTTATATTAAGATATGCTTTGGTTTAATTTAGCGTGGCTTCAAAACAATGTCACGGTGTAAGAAGGTGCACCAGATTAGACCAGCAGCCTGAGGTAAGAACAAGCAGAAAAAACATATGAAGCATATGAAAAGAGCTGGCTACAGAAGGCAATAGCATTTAGTAGGCTACTGCAACATGGAGACTCAAAATGGGATACCTATAGCAAAGTGTGTAATTTGGCAGATGTGGTAGAACTATATTTAAACACATCTACCAGTCTAAAGTTTAGACACACTTTTTCATTTATGGTTCATCTTTATTTTCATGATTATTTACATTTTAGATTATCTTCAAAACTATGAATGGAGGCATCGGGAATGTTGTAAACAAAAAATAAACTGAAAATAACTTATTTTTAAAAATATACCAGTTTGTACTCTTGGCATTTCTTGAAGTATGACATGAAAACTATTTAAAAAAAACTTCCTCATAAAGTTCATTGAGAGAATGCGGTTTGCAGTGCTGTCAAAAAAGCACAGGGTGGCTATTCTGAGGATCTGAATATAAAATTTAAAAAATAGTTGAGTTTTTTCTTTGCTACTTCCATCATATTTGATGACTTCTGTATGCATATAAAATGTAGACCATAAACAAACAAACAAACAAAACAATGAGAGAGGTGTGTCCAAGCTGATTAGAAGATGCACTGAACCACAAAAGATACTGACTGAAGCAGTGTAAAGCCAAAAAGTCAGAAAACCAGTTTAATGGATTTGCTGCTGTGAGCGATAAAGGTTTAGTATTTAAAATGAATGAAAAAGATAAAAGACTATGCATTCAAATGCCTTAATGTTGTTTTGTTCATATACAATTATATGATTATATTTTATCACTCAAACCATATATGATATCAGAGTGAGATAATGAGTGTGTAGAGCCCAGCAGCAGCCGAGAGCAGGTCGGAGCTGTATAACCAGGTCACGTGGGCCCAGAGGACCACCTCTGCTCTCACTGTGACGGAAACTATAATAGAAGACCAAAAATAACTACTTTATCTGTGCTTTTATCTGAGAAGAGACAAAGACCAGTCAGTAACCCTAAAATCAGTGTATGTTCAAGAGGATCATATTGTGTGAACATTAACCAAAATAAGTTATAAAAACGCCAGGGTAACTGCATTAGGGTACTCTGTGGTCACTAGTCTAATTTATTTATGCATTTGAAGGCAAAAATAGAACACTAATGTAGTTCTGCTTCTCTCACAGAATAGGCTATAATTTATGCTGCATACTGCATAGTTAAACTGCTGCCCTCATCTGACCTCCAGAATGTGTCTCTGCAAACAGGCTTCAGGAGGGGTTCACTGAGCCATAAGCTCATGCTAATGAGGCTAATAACTCAGACAGACACAGACTGAGCGGACCTCCATCACTGTGGGGTGACACGGGGCTCTGAACAGAAAGGTGAGTCTGCTGCAGTCCTGTTCGTGCACGCGCAGACGCACCGGTCCAATACGCAGTCCATACTGCAGTCACAGTCCGGGAGCGCGTTCCAAATCATCCACCCCATTTGTGCGCGCTCCCTACAACTTCAAAACGCGTGAAAGTGAAGGTCACTATACACAAAAGCGCTCGCGCTGCGGTCCAATATAGCGCATGCGCAGTGCCGGAGGACTGCTTCACAGACCGCAGTGTGTAATGCCTGGCAGCGGGCACACACGGGACATGAGCTACTCTACAAGCCGTGAGTACGAGATGGGGGATGAAGTCCAGGATGAGGAAGTCCAGCAGAGTCCGCCCGGGTGCAGGTCCGAGGATGTGCACCTGGGGCACCTGCGGAGCGAGGGAGAGGAGGAGGAAGAAGAGGAGCCACTGCGTCTTAGCCGGTTGAGTGAGAACACGCGCCTGGCTACGCGATACGCGGTGCGCATCTTCAGAGAGTTCTTGAGCGACAAGGCGCACAGCCCGGACTTTGAGACTTTGGACAAAGAGTCTTTGTGCGCGCTACTGCGCTCTTTTTACGCAGAGGCGCGCTCAAAAAGCGGACAGTTGTACAGTAAATCCTCTTTGATCAGCATCCGCAGCTCTCTGAACCGGTACCTGAACGAACCGCCCTACTGTCGTACTCTGGACCTTACCAAGGACCCGGAGCTGCGAAGCGCAAACTTGGCCCTGGCGGCGGTACTGAGGCGGCTGGAGGAGCAGGGCGCGGGACCTGTGGTTCAGAAACAAGCAATCACCAGAGCTGACCTACGCAGGCTCTACGAGTCTCCAGTGTTCCACGCAGACACGCCGTTTGGGCTACTCAACAAAGTGTGGTTTGAGACGTGTATGTACTTCTGCACGCGCGGGCGCGAGAACCAGCGTGAGTTGGAAGAAGACTCGTTCGGTCTCGCTGTTGACGAGGACGGCAGGAGGTTCGTGTACCTGAAGGCTCTGGGGCAGTACCACAAGTCCCGCAGCGGCGCGTGGGGCAAGCGAAAGGATGCGGAGGAGGATACCCGCCCGCGCATGTACGAGACGGGAACAGCACTCTGTCCATACGCCAGCTTCGTGCAGTATGTATCCAAGCGGAACCCGCTGTGCAACGCATTCTTCCAGCGCCCACGGGACCACTGCTGCTCCAGCGACGCCACATGGTTTGAGAACAAGGCTATAGGCAAAAATCTGCTGGGCACGCGCATGCAGATGTTGTCACGCGCCGCAAAACTCTCCAAAACCTACACCAACCACTGCATCGGTGCCGTCTCCATAGCAACGCTCAACAGCATCGTGGGCGCGAGGACGCTTTGTGTTACTAAGGCGACAGTGAATGGCCACGTGCAGCCTCAGCTGCAGCTCGTGGTGCCGTCCCTGCGGCGAGAGATGTCTCCAGTGCCAAAAAGGCTGTGCGTGAGACCCTCTGGTGGGATGCTCAGTGACATCACGGAGCCCGAGAGATCCACGGAGGCGCAAGAGCAGCCCACAGTCCACTCTACCACTCTCACTGAACACGAGACCCCACAGGTAGGGTACAGGTTTTCTTAGTAGGCTGTATCATCATAGCAATGATGGTGGTCTGGAGGGTAGTGCCTCATGACCAAACCTTTAAACTGGTTGAGCCATGGCTCCATGTTCCTATAAGCCTATGGCTATAAAGGACACAGTGGGGTTCCACATTGGTGTTCAGTGAGGCAGCAGATTCTTGTCAATAACCCACTGTCTGTTCGTTACACTGCTGTGTGCTGCCTCAGGACTGTGTGTCCTCATTCAAACCACCTCTGTTGCCACTGGTAACAGCCTGACCGGTGGAGATTGTAGTATTTTGCTACTAATGAAAACAGCTGATCACAGCTGCAACCCACTCCTGTGGAGACCGTGTTCCATAAAAGTCTTGTATTTGCATTGCAGTACTGTGCACTCTGGGTTATGGTCCTCTGTTATTGTAATCCAAAATGCAGTTGAACACAGTGATGCGGAGCAGGGGAGCAGAGTTGACAGGAGCCCAGAGCTGGTGTGTATGAGGAGGGGTCTTGCAGCTGGTCCCTCTGTACTCCTCACACACAGATGCTCTGTAGCTCAGAGACTCTGGCAGCAGATCCTGCTTTCAGGACCTGGAACACAACTGAGCCACTTCGAATTTTACGGTCACCACTCGAGGGTACTCTGTATATTTGTTCAAGAAAGTATTATTAAACTGGATAATTTGTGCCCACAAGGAATGTTTAGAACCACAAAATATGCAAATCAACAACAATGAACATTAATAATCAATTAACCAGTGTTATTGTTTTGCCTGTTCAATAGACATGACTGCAGTGTCTGTTCCAGGTCAGCCTGAGCAGGAGTGGCCCTTTGCTGCGCCCCGTCTCTCCGCTCTCCTCTCTGGGATCAGCTGGGATTCCCACAGAAGCCAAACTTTCCAAAAGCACCGCCCCGGTCCATATCGATGTAGGGGGACACATGTACACCAGCAGCTTGGCCACACTCACGAAGTACCCTGACTCAAGGTAATACTTTGCTTTGCCTAGAATCTTCCAGGGTACAGCATTAAACCATTCATCTCCATAGAAATAAAGAGGCTACAGGAAGTTACAGCTCAGGCCACACAGAGTAGGAATGCATGTTTCTCATAGATTTGTAGCAATTTAAACAACTACAATAGAATAGATGTAAGATAGATCAATTAAATGCCAAATTGTGGAACATTTCATAGGCAAACCCCATCCACAAAGAAAGTTAAATGTGCAACTTTAAAAGGTCATTATTGAGTCACACGTATCCTATCTGAGAATGATAAACTGATTGTTCTGCAAGTGAAAAGTAGTCCTTTCTACTACTGACATACTACAAAAAAATGCACACAACTATAGTACCTAGAATATCCTATCAATTCAACTCATTTGTGTTACATTCAGAGCATATAACTGACACAAATTCAATTATATTATTATTTTAAAATGTGTAATGTTCTCTATTTTGTTCTCTATCATTGGTTTTAGGATTGGGCGGTTGTTCGATGGGACAGAGCCCATTGTCCTGGACAGCCTAAAACAGCATTATTTCATAGACAGAGATGGTCCCATGTTTCGTTACATCCTGAACTTTCTGCGCACATCCAAACTCCTGCTCCCTGAGGACTTCAAAGTGAGTTTCAGTCTAACAGATACTAACAGGTCTCAATAACATTTAGCTATTTCTTATGTTTACTATGGTGATACCACAAAAATAACACACAACACAACTTTACTTTAACTCATATTATCCAATTCATATTAGCAGATTTGGCAGACATAGTATACATGAAGCCCTTTCACCAAGGTCAAAAATGTGCCGAAATTACTTTATTGTTCATTCTAATTCTATAGAAAGAAAATGTAACTGGCACTGCCGCTTAGGCATGGTGCAATATTCAAATTTGGTGTCAGGATTAGGGATGGGCATTCCATAAAATTTTCTAAATCAATCGTGGGGAAAATTAATGATTGATTTTTGATTAATTATTAACATTTTATATTAAAATTATCATCATTATTATTTCTATTACTAATCTGTATAAATAAACTCAACTTCACAACATATAAACCATAACCACTGTAGAGCCACATCAGCCCGTGTGAGATTAGAATGTGTTTAATGCAGCTTTGCACAGATTTGTTTACATCTTACAGAAACGAAACTTAAAACCGCATGGCTCATTTGTGTAAGTGAAAAAAAGCCGCTCTTTCCTTGTGCTGATGTCAGCCTCGACTGGACTAAAGGACACGACTCAGTGGATTATATGAGTGTTCTTTCTGTGACAGAGGATGTGATGAGGCTGGTGAGTCTGTTCTGTGCATGTCGAGTTGGAAATAAAACCAGGATACTCAAAAAAAAAGAACAAAAGCTCATAACCGGGATACTGATGTGCAGGTAAACACACTCTGAGGGATATAGTGATCTCCAAGGAGCCAGAGCCGAGACGTGGGACTGTGGGGCCAGTGTTTGTGCTGTGACGCAGCCTTGACTCCTTACGCTACGTTACACACAGCAGCCTACATTCAGTTTGTCAATTAAAATGAACGTGATCGACGAAATTCTTAATGATCAATTATTGATTCATCGACTAATCATGCCCATCCCTAGTCACGATTATCCCGGTTAAAAAAACTGCGATTAATGATCACATCACAATCATTATTAACAATTTATTGCTAACAGTTTAAAAAATGTATGCATATGATTAATTATACCTTTAATATTATCAATAGGTCTACAGGCCCAAGCTTCAACAAATTTATTTGGCTCTGGTTACAATGTTTAGTACTGGTGTGTGATATGCCACAAAAGCATTATCAGGATTTTTTAGGGCTTAGATCACAATGTTATCATAATTCATGAAATTTGTGAAAGTATCTTTATATTGTTTTTAAGATTATTAGGCCATTATTTGATTTCATTTTAAACCCGTTTTTCTGAAGGAAGAGTGATGGAACGCGGAGAGCAAAGGGAGGATAGATCTGGACAGTCAAAGTGAAACTTTTAAAAGATGTTAAGTTGTTTTCAGCTAATTTAGCATTTTCAAAACAATGAAAGGTAACATGGTGATTTAAATACATTATGCATTAGCAGTTAATACCCCATAGAAGTAAAACACCCCCTCTTTAATAATTTTGAAAGTTTTAGCAAGACCCATGCCCCACCCTCTTTTAGTCGATTATCCACAGACAGGTCTTTGGTCGACCAAGAATTTCTTTAGTACACTACAGCCCTACACCCACTGTTTAGTTCAGATGTATAGTATGAATGAGTGTCTGCGCTCCTTACCTGTGTATGTGTTGTCCTCAGGAGTTCTCTGTGCTGTATGAGGAGGCGTGTTTCTTCGAGCTGGCCCCTCTGCAGGCAGAGCTAGAAGTGTGGAGGGCACGGAGACAGGACGGCCCGCTGTGGGTGGACTGCGCTCTGGTTCATGTGAGTCCTGGTGTGGGGGAGAGGGTCAGTCTGAGCGTTCAGAGGGACGTGCTACACGAGGTGTTCCCCGAGGTGCAGGATATTCTGAGGATGGCGGCCAAAGACACCTGGAACCACAGTGCAACACACGTCGTGAGGTTTCCGCTCAGCGCCTACTGTCAACTCACCTCTGTGCAGGTACTAACAGTAGCTATGTTTACATGCGTATCAAAATCTGATTATAAAATCAGTTTACATTCCATTATAATGGAATGTAAACCGCAAATCTGATGTGAGTAATCAGAGGGACCATGATCACAAAGAAATCTGCTGAGTTTGCTTTTGTCATTTTAATAATCTTAGAACTCCAAAACTCTGATAATAATAATAACCCATTACTGTATAGTAGAGGTAGAGGTTTGGTGCAACAGTTGTGTTCTCAGCAACTCTCCTGTGTACAATCCATTCTGGTCTGGCAGAAAGTCATTACAGTACTAGTGATACATTTTTGAAAAGGTATTTAGTTGCAGAAGGTAGAATTAAAATGTATTTTGTACTCTGTTACATGGTCCAATCAAAGTACCGTATCTTCTGGACTATAGAGCGCACCTGCATATAAGCCGCATCCACTCTATTTTATTTTTATTTTTTTTAAGTATATACAAGCCGCAACCGGGCTATAAGCCGCTGATATCCATGTTGAAAAATTAGATATTTACTGCATATACAGAACGATTTTGTACTGTAAATGTACATTTATGTACCTGAACAGATTCTTTCTGAACAGTGCCTTTTAACACGGCAGAAACTGTGCTGATTAAAACGAGGTCAAAAACAGAAAAGAACTGGTAATTGATACCTTCATTTCTCCTGTGCAGTGAAACCACAAGTCACTTTAATCATCTCCGCTGAAATTGACGCTGAGCTTACGTGCAGCACGGTAGAGGTCTGCACGGGACACAATTTTCAGTCCTGCTCCCGCATTCTTCAGTACAGCTACCGCCGGCTCCCGCATCGTGCGGTTGTGCTCCCGCCCGCCCCGCAATAAGATTTCAGAATATGTCCCACGCCGCGCTGTTTTGTGTTGGGTCCCGCGGGTCCCGCGGGTGCAGGGCTCTACAGCGGTTTCCTTCCTGGAGCAAGATCGATGCCTTCAACTTAAAACTTGCATCATACAAACTCCTTCGTGTGCTTTTCATGATGAAGGGGTGAGGATTTGAAAATAATTAAGTTAGTAATTTGTCGTGCGTGTTATATCTGCTAAATAAAAAGTAGCATATTCTTCTTTGCATTAATTTTCCGTCTATCTTGTTTTTTAAATTCTGGTTAGAGCGCCCCTAGCGGTGGAAGAAAAATCCACAGATTAGCCGCTTTGTAAAAGCCGCATGGTTCAAAGCCTGGGAAAAAAGTAGCGGCTTATAGTCCAGAAAATACGGTACTGTATTGTGGATACTTATAGTGTAAAAACATAACACAATCTTTTTAAATTACTAATTAGAGAAGGACAAATCACACACATCACCAAATACAGTGCAGTTTGAAACCTAACTTGCATCCAATACCAGGATGTACTTCATTCTGAATACAACCAAATGAAAGCAGTAGTTACTAAACATGGTATTACTTCATTATATTGGAACCCACCCTTGTTACGGAGTCATATTTATAGGAGAAAAAAATTTAAAAAGCCCAATCTGACTGAAATGAAAGAAAATTGGGCGGCATTTTCACTATAGAATATACAGTCCTTGTACATAACCGTCAATCTATCTTGGACCAACTTGGATGATGGCTGGTGACGAGCCAGAGAGTCGTTATGGACAATATTCAAGAAGAAGGTGCATGGAATAATTCTCAAGAGGAAAGCGAAGGAAACCCTTGGCCAAACCTCGGACAGCTATTTGCGTTCAGACACAAAATAGGTAATAATATAATAATGCAATGTGCTGTGAGTTGGACCATATAATTCAGAATTTGTGAAATCGTTAATTTGTTTAATTTGTTATGCAGTTAAAGTTCTAAGTTCTATAAAGTTCTATAAAAAGAGTAAGAGCTCAGTGTTAGTAAGTGTTTGTAGCTCAGTTGTCTTTAAAATGTACAAAGTCTGCAGTGAACAATGTTTGCACTTTGTTTGCAAAGTTGATTAAAACAACTTGCGCTGGATTAGATTTATGACTCATCCTTTTTACATCAAATAACTGAAAGTATCTAAGTAGCTTTTACTCAAATTACATTTTTAATTAAGTACTTTTTTACTTTTACTCGAGTAGCTTTTAGATGGTTGCTTTTACTTGAGTAGGAATTAAGCAAAGTAAAGATACGTTTACACAATTATAAATTTTCAGTACAACTCATATACAGTTATACCAAGTGTAGACCATTTTTGGAATTGTTACACTACATCTAAATTCAAACGTGTTTATAATAAAAAATTATTCAACCCACTTTATCACAGCATGTTTACAGATAAAAAAGATGCAGGAGTGTTTAAGTCCCCTTTTGATGACATTAAAGACAATCACCACGTTATCAGAAGCCTGTCACAGTTACTTTACCTTAGCTTACTCTGAGCTGAACATTATTTGCCTGCTAGTCTCGGGGGAAATTAGACTGAAGTGAAGGGGACGCAGCAGTCCTTCGGGCATGGGCCAAACTAATGCACTTTAGAGATAAATGAGTGAAAGACCCCAGGGATCTAAACTCAAATACAGTGGTGCCTGCCCTAGCTTGATAAATGTACTGGATTCAACTGTTTAGGTCAATTATGTCTGAATAAAATATGAGAAAATTTAGCTAATAGCTTCTAAATTCTATTAGCTAAATTCTCTCAAACTATTAGCTAAATTCTCTGATATTTGTGTAAAATATGACAGAATTTAGTTAATAGTTTCTTTGGTCCTTGTAATACAATTATACTTTTCCTATTTTTGATTGATTTACAAGTGGCAAACCAAACCATAATTATAGAACTTGCATCTAAAAGGCACAATTGCATATGACAGTAGGGCTGGATAAGAATAAGAAGTTGCAGATACGATACATATCTCAATACATAGGCCACGATACGATACATATCTCAAGACAGTGTACTTTTGCTTTAGTTCGATATATTTCAAATCGATTCAATATGGTTCAATAAAAATAATGCCAAAATCATGGCTCTGATACTAAAAGTCTTTGTCAAACCACTTCTTGTGCAAAGTTAATATGAAACACACCCATTTTACAGTGAAAATGTCAAATGTGTTGCATAAAAGAGTTTCCTTCCTCTGAACAAGCAACAAAACTGTAGCACTGTAACAAAATAATTTAGTAAAATATACCAAAAAATACTCTTGGCAATATATCGATACAGCAGTCCCCGATATTGATACTGTAAGTATTTCTATACTATATTGATATTTCTATATTTTTGCACACCCCTATATGACAGGTTTTCATGTTTTCCTAATCATTACTGGGTTTGGTGGGATGGTACCAGTGGTAAAAATCTATTATAGATTTACATCAGTCAAGTGGCAAAAAAGATGAAAAGTACAGTAGCTTTTAGAGTTCATCCATCTTCTCCCGCTTAATCCAGCTGGGTTGCGGGGGCAGCTTGCTGCCCAATCCTCATAGCACCTGACCCCCCCTATGAACCCCTCTGCAGGTGGTGAGCCCACAGGAGGGTGGACATCATGGTCCTTGATGTTAGTTCATAGGGGTGCGGGCATGTTTTAGGTTGATGGGGGAAACCGGAGTACCCGGAGGAAACCCATCCAGACACGGGGAGGAACATGCAAACTCCACACAGAAAGGCCCGGGCGACCCGGGGATCGAACCCGCAACCTTCTTGCTGTGCCGTGCCGCCAGCTTTTAGAGTTCTAAAACAGAATCCCTCTACCTATGTCATCAACACTGTAAATTCTATCCAAAATGCAGGGACAATTTACAGGAATACATTTCCTATCAGATTAAACACTGATTTAACAAAATAAAGGAGTTGTATTAGTTTAATCATAACTATTGTGGAATTTCAACACATTTTGTCCTTGTTATGTTTGCTAGGATACAGAACTGGAATTACCACTGTAAAATTTACAAATTTAGGTAAACATTTAGGAAAATCTTCTAATGATGTTAACTATTTTTAGTGAAAATGTACTCTACCCTGTCATAGGCACTTTAAGTTCACTGTAGACAGTGGCATCCTCCACCAAAGGCCAACATGGCTCAACAAAGAAAGAAAAATTATGGTTAGTGCCAAGACTCAGTTTGCAAATCTGTCCCAAACCTTAATCAAGCGGCACGGTGGCTGAGTGGCAACACTCAGGCCTCACAGCAAGAAGGTTGCAGGTTCGATCCCTGGGTCGCCCGGGCCTTTCTGTGTGGAGTTTGCATGTTCCTCCCCGTGTCTGGATGGGTTTCCTCCGGGTACTCCGGTTTGCCCCATCAACCTAACTACGGATGGAAATTAGCACTTGTGCTAAATCCGGTGTATTTACATCAATATGTGTGATTTCATACAAATTCATGAATATGCATTGTCCCACCCAAATAAAAACAAACAAAATGCCTGTTCCTAAATCTTCAACTAACCTTCAGCCATAACCAATTTCATAACCTAAATTATAACCCTCTTCCTAAACTTCATCACTTCAAATTACAAATCACAGCAGACCATCCCTCAAGCATTTACAATGTAGTATTAACCAAAAATGATGTGCTGTATTGATATAGGATGTCACAAGGCTCAATGTTAGGACCACTATAATTTGTTTTCCATGCATCTCCCTGCTCTGTACAGGTTCTGGAGAGTTTTCAGCAAAGGGGCTTCAAGATCTGCGGATCTTGTGGCGGAGGAGTGGACTCGTCGCAGTTCAGTGAATACGTCCTTCGTAGAGACGGCCATGACAGTGTCCACATCATCACAATCAAACAGGAGCCTGACTGAGTTCACAAGAACAAGAACAGACAGGTGTTTGGGGAACTGGGGGAGAGGATTAAGGCTAAATACACGAGCTTTCAATACTTCCATATGTGAAAGGAGCATTGGTTGAAACCCAGTGTATATTATTCATCACATTGATGCAATTTTCACAGGCCACATTGGGTTGAAAAGTATAGATTTTTCATGTTTTCTGATCTGGTTTAATCAATGCGAGCAACAGACAATCTCAAGCAGTAAATTTAACATTCTTTCCAATCCTAAATGTATTTCTCATTAAATTGTGTATTTTAGAGTTGTGCAATAGCAATGTCATGTTTTAGTTTTGTTGTTTTAACAATGCCATAACAGTATGATTGTAGGGACAGAATTGTACAAACTCAGTATTGTGTCTAAATTAGTCTATGATTCACAATGTTTTTAGCACTTTGCTGTTTGTCTAGTAAACTGAAGGGCAACTCACTTGTATACATTTTGCACATGACTTGCATTGCAGTTAATAAAAGACAGTTTAAAGTAAGAAAAAGATGGGTTTTGAGTTAAATTATGCTTTTTAATGGGAAAACAAAATAACTCAAAGAGAACACATCACACCTCCATTTCTGAAGTGACTTACAAAAAAATAAGCATTATCTTTCTACTCTCTAGTGACAATAACAAACAATAAGTTATTCAATAAATTCAAATTATATACACTAAAAGAGATTGAAATAAAGAACAGTTGAATGTACTGATAGTTTGTTGTGAGGATTGTAACAAGCCTTATAGCTACCCCATACTAGGGTAGTTTGGGGGTTCACTGCATGGCTCTGTAGAGAGTGAGGGAGTGCCTGAGGAAGCGGTCCTGCTCCATACACTGCAACAGGTCTCTCAAGATGATCCGGGTCACTCTCGGAACACCGGGATGGGGCAGCACACAAACCTAACAAAGAACGCATGGCTAAATAATTTCCAGAGGATTTCAAAGACATAAAACATAATTATCTAGGATAGAGTACAACAGACAGAGTTGAGAGCAGAGAGAGACATTTGGTAACTGCTGGAGAGGGGAAGCGGCTACATTATTTCTAACTCACAGAAAAAGATTTAAGGATGAGAATGGAAGATCCTCCAAATGTTGCCATAATAGTTGGCTGTTGAATAGCTTACAGTTCCCTCTCTGGGTCACAATATAAAAAACAACTTCTGACATTTTTAACCTCTTGCAACTTTTCACATGCTACTTTTCACATGCTAGGGTGGAACAAGTAATGCAAACACTGACAAATTCACAAGGACACAGTAGAGGTGGTGCCTTGTGGTTTTATCATGTTGAGACATGAGACATGAGGAGGAAGATGCTCCGTGGTTCCAGACAACCTCTGGGTAATGTAGTCCAAATTTAGGGTGTGTCGATTTTGTGTTTCAATATACAGCGTGCAACAATAAAACTAAATACACAATAATTACAGAAAAAAAATCAACCATCAGTATAACTGTCGAAGTGTGGCTGGAAACAATAGTTAAGAGTTGGAAAATTTAAGAGCTGTAATATACAGTGGACAACCACCTCAAATTATCTCAAAGAAACAAATATAGTGGCTACGGTTACAAAATCACCCGTTTTCTTTCTCATTATGGTCCCTATGATTACAGACATTAGATTTATTTTAATAATCTTAAAGGTCCAGTAATCTGATAATAATCAGATCTTGATGCAATTAAGCTTGGATGATATCTATTTTTTATGGGATCAATACCATTTTCATGGCCCTCAGTACAAACCTGCCCATCCAACTCCAGGGGTCTCTTCTTCCGGGGCCCAATTGCAGCGAGTGCCGCGAGGTTGGCCTCCCTGTGTTGCAGCGCTGCCTGCTCCAATTGCTGCAACTGAAAACACCACACAGAACACTGCATTTACAGCCAACATTAACAAAACTCCACTGTACGGTATGTCAAATCTATTGAGGCTACTAACATTTTAACATCCTTCTACTATTCTAAGATTGCCACTGTTATTCTTTGACTGCAGCACCAACTAATTTGTTAGTATGTGTAAGTTGTTGAAATATATAGTCACTATTCATAGAGACCAAATAGTATTTTTTGGGGGGTTGGAAGAAAGGTCTAAGGACAGAGCAGAGTATGTTTGGAGACAATTTCCTTGTAGAAAGTTAAGTAATCTTTTTCATTATAACCTTACCAAACCCAAAATAAACATAATAGGACTAAAGAAGAAATGCTTTGGATGGTAGAGTGTCGTAAAGTGTATGTTTGAGAAGGCGCATGTGAACTATGCTTCTTTAAATAGAACGAACCGCGTACTCTTATCTGCTTCACACCTCTGTCTCACTTCAGGCTCCACACACACATACACACACACACAGGTTTACAATCAAACAAGCAATTAACATCAGCAAAACCAAACTTTGAACTGCAAGTCAAACATACAAAATTGTGATAATTTCTATTTGCAGTGGGAAGACTTACCTCCTTGGCTCTTTGCTTCAGCAGCAGCATCTCTGGGTCTTCCATATGCACACGGCTCTGTGGAGATTTTTTTTTTTTATCTGACAAAAAGTATTTATGCATTTAATTAGTGAGTTATGTAAATACATATCTCTAATATGCTCACTCGGGCCAGTCGTAGCAGCCTCTCTCGCTCCTCTTCATCTTTCCTCTTCTTTCTCAAAGTCTCCACATCCTCCAAAAACTTCAGCTGAGGGCGAACATCACTCACTTTGGAGTGTAACCAGTCGTTCTGTTAAGGCACACAAACAAAAATCATAGTCTAAACTAAGATATTTTCTCAAATCTCAAATGTCAGAATATCGTAGTAATAGCACCTTGATGAGATTTTTGCGGTGTTGGGCCATAACAGAGAGTTTCTCAAGCAAAGTGCGCAGAAACTCTTGAGCTGCATGAGAGACCAGCGCTACCACCTCTTGGCCCACGTCTGTGACTTCTAAAGATTGACCTGGAATAAGAAACACAATTAGACCGGTTAATACTTAAGTACATAAGCCAAGCCTGGCATCTAATGTTGGCTCCATAAACCAGGGTCACACCCCTTTAGTGTTTTGGAAATTGATGCATGGAGCCTAGTCTGAGTTTAGGCTAACATGATAATATTCTAGGCCTAAAGTGTACCAGGATAAAAAACCTACGAGTACTAATCTAGATAACAAAAGTAATATTTTAATTCAAAGAAGTACATTGCAACTAACATAATTATAAACAAGGACCAGACCATATGTGGGACAAGACAAAACCAGGACTAAGCAGTGGTCATGCAATTTACTCCTCTGTACCACTAATAAATATCTATATGCTAACATTCATCGCACGTTATATAAAGTAATGGAATTAAACACGCTCTGGACTGTTACCCATTTTTAGCACTCTGGCAAGGAGTGCATTTGGGGCGAGAAAGGGCTGGTCTTGGCAGGACTGCACCACAGCACCGACTTGAGTGGTGAGGATCTGAGCGTTTTCCTCCCTGAGATTCACTCCAGCCATAGAGGCCACATCGTTTATGTCATCATCTTCTCTGGGAAAACAACAACAGAAACTTATATTTAACAACCATTCCACTACTTAAACTTCAATAAAATTCCATACTTATAGGATCCCGAGGTGCCTTTGGACATTTGACGAGGCTGCTCATGTGATTGTCTCATTGAAAGGGTACCTGAGGGGAAAAGCATACTGGAAATTCAATTTATTTCTTTTGCATTTTAATAATTGAAGCTCTTTTGGTCCACTTTATGTACCACTTAAATTATACCCATTAGATGTGTGTTTTGAAACATCCTTTCATTAAACCTGCATGTCATCGCAGAATGTTGATGCATGCTTTTTATACCATAAATTACAGTAGACAATCACACTGTTGACTGTTGAAAATGGTTCCTTATAAGCTCAAAAGTAGCTACTCAGTTCAAAACACTTAAGATGTCAGCAGCCTCACTAATTGAAATGGAAAAAGTGAGCTTTAGAGTGGAGTTTGGACTCAAGGGTTGGGTTCAAATAAAAAAGTCACAAATCATATTAGTAAAGCCACATTAATCTGTTCTAAATAAACAAAAAATAAAATGAAATACATCTTATCAAAATTTCAAACTGATAAATGATTTTTTGGCATTTTGCCCAAATCTGAAATCTCCAGATGCAAATATATCACCTGTGAAGTTTCTTGCAGACTGTAGTCCTGTTGATTTGGGAAGAACTTTGTTTCTAGATTGAGAAAATGCTCCAGACGCCAATGGCTTGGGAGGAGGCATCAACTACATGTTCAAATCAGTATATGAAGAAAATGTATTACTGTGTTCTGTTTAATCACTCGAATCTATTCACCAATGAATTTCACTTCTTCAGTGATGTGTACCTGTTTTGTTGTGTCAGTAGGTTTGGGGGCACTGGATGTTTTAGTTGCTGCTTGGTGAATAAAAAGCTGTGGGTCAGGAGTCAGGATTCTTACAGCAGGAAGACTTTTCTAAGAAGAAATGAAAAGCATGTTTACAATATGGTATGAGTAAACGCAAATCTACCTGACTCTCTCTAAAGGGAAGACCTTTAAAGACTTTATTAGTCTCGGAAATGAAGGCATAGATGACAAAAAAAACAACATAAAACTCTACATTAGCTAATACACAATCATTATCACATATGTCCACTCATCCTGTTCTTGTACAGAACAGAAAATTAACAGTAATAGTCTAATTGAATTTCACATTTCTGCCATTCACTTTATCATTATTACAAATTCACTGATATCTTGGAGCAAATGTAAACCAGGGATGGCACTATATGACCGTACACAAATTGTACACTGAAACTGGTTACCTTCAGAAAAGGCACAAGACAGGGCTGTGGCGTAGACTTCAGCTCACGATACAGCTGCTCTGTGAACTCATCTGCTTCCAACTTCCCTTCCTAAAAAAACAACCATTTTTGTAGTGTGATACAGTAAGTAAAACATTTGAAATTATGTATTTACTTATGATGGATATATACCAGTAAACTTTTGACCAATCCTCGGACATTGTTGGCCATGTTTGCCGATCTCGAGTCACTTGAGGCCAGTTTGATGAGAGTCACCAGAAAGTTCTTACACTTCTTTACGCTTTCCAGTGTTTCCTGAATTTAAAAAAAAAAAATGAAACAAGAATAAAAAGTTCATATAGTTATAGTCTGTAAGTTTTTCAACCCATATCGTCTACTGCGTTTACCTGGCTAAAAGTAGATGTAGCATCCTTCTTTGGCTCTGGGACTAATGTCAGGAATCGAGGCTGGTTCAGGGACTGGACCGTAGCGGGTTTCGGGGGTACACTGATAACCTAGACAATTTAATGTTTAATGTATCAGACAGTTTGAACCAAGACACAATTATTTTTCATGGATACTATTATGAATTCTAGTTTTACCTTTACCAGGGGAGTCTTCTGTACAGGAGGTGTCTGGAAGTTGGGTGGAGCTGGCATTCGGATCATGGTCACCTTGTCATTCATTTTGCCTGCTGGTGGAGTCGGCTGCATACAAAGAAAAAATACAAATATTTTAAAACTTTCTTTTTTTAACTATAAACTTTTTTTTTAATTCAATATAGATTTTTTGAATATAGCTCACAGATGTGCCAGTAAGTATCAATGTTTATTATAAACAGTGAAATCTTTTTGGAGTTAAATTCACAATTCAATCCTTTTTTAATGGTCAATTTATTATTTTATTGGGATTAGATGGTTTTATAGGCGCAGGTTACTGTGGTAGTTTTGGAACCTGCTGAAGACCCTTGCAGTATACTGAAGAGATGGTGGAGTGTTTGCATTCCCACCGGAGGAGTGAGGAGCCTGGGCGTGGGGGGTCCGGTGCTGGGACGTGTAGCCTGCTGTGCCTGAGCCAGAGCCTGCTGCAACACCAACATCAACTGCCCACTTTCACTGCGGATCAGCATCATACCTGCATACAAATAGTAACATCAAACTAAACCAAATAGAATATTTAAGGGCTACTGTACATCTTCATTTATTAACTTAACTACTGATAATGAAAGATAAAACAACACACAAAAATGCAGTTACCAACCAATGGAAATTCTAAAATAATACGTTAGTTAGGATTCATCCAAAATAATTCTGAAACTGTGTGAAAAATGTATTTAGCAGTATTTACTCAGCAGTTAATGGGATTGTTTACTATACTGTTATATATCATTTTGGCTACTGCATGTTGACTTTTGCCTGTTTATAACAAACATAGTGGATTTATCTAAACATTTGATTTATAAGATATGATCTTAATCTCTATCACATATCATAGGGCCCCATCCATTTTCTGACCTGATGGGATTTGGAAGTTGGCTGGGATCTGTGTGGTGGTAGTTTGGGCCACTCGAGGAGCCACACTCACTTGCTGAGAAGCAGCAGCAGCTCTGGGGACAGTGATCACAACTGTCCGGCCTGGGGTGGAAGAGGGGCTAATCTGAACTCCTGGGGTTAGGTTCTTTGTCACCTGCTGTTCACAATGTCAGGATTAATGGTATTTACAAATTAATCATGTTTATAGATGTCTATGTAGCAACCAGATTATTCAATGGAATCCAGAAAATGGAACTCAAAATATTTTACTGTCACAAAATAGTTTGTGTCTTATAATTTCCACTGTTCACCATTATAAGAACAAAGATTTAAACACTAATATCATAATGCTATATGGTACGCTAGAAGTGTGAGTAAATAAGTTTAAAAAAAGGGCAAATCTACAAAAAAATATTAAGTTTAAAGTGCGTCACTTTTAAAAGGATCATATTAACAAATAAAACTTCATTAAAGGTTTGCTAAAAAAGTAGACCATGATTGAGATTTTATCACTATTTATGTACAGTTCATATTTTTTATATCCTTTTTTTGCTTAAACACAAGCTCTGGGGTGCTTTTAAACTGTGATTGGACAGAACCACCCACAGTGTGGCCTTTGTACCTGTTGTGTCACAGTGCTCCTCACTGCTCCAGGGGCATTCATTTTTGCCACCACCATGACAGGACCAGGTGTGGTGGGACTGGGCGGCATGGAAACAGAAGAGGGGGGCTTCAGGACAGGGCCAGATGAAGGGACCACTTTGACCAGGGCAGAAGCAGCACCAGGAGAAGGAACAATCTTCACAGCAGCGCCTGTCTCTGCAAAGCCTAGCCTTGAACTTTCAACTGGTTTAAGTGTGTCCATTGTTGTGTCTAAACAAATAAAATACATTCAGACAAACCTCAGTTAACCAATAATGCCTTGAAATTGTAACACACTTTACAGGCTTGTCAAAGCCTCTCAAAGTGCTCCACTGTGGTCATTCATTCACTCCACACGTTACTATTGTAGCCACAGCTGCCCTGGGCCTGACTGGCGGAAGTGAGGCTGCAAATCTGCGCCATCATCCATGCAAAGGATTGTAAATACCTTCTGTCAAGGGATGGACATATTTAATTCATTTAACTGACATATGTAATTCATTTGATTATCCTAATTGATGGAAAACGGGTGACAAGGACTACCAAATAATTAATGTTACGGTCTGTTTGTTGAACTCTCTAAGGCATTTGACTGGTCTTCCTATTGTAAAAGCAGATGTGAAAAAGTAGCAGAAGTGGAAAAAAAGTTTCTGAAATGATCAGAGCAAAAACACACTTTCAGCTCTTATTCAAATTCTTGGGCTGAGCAAATTTGTCTAAGAACTTTGACTGAATGCCAGTGTCTTAACTGGGATCTGCCATGTTGATTTTTATTTTAATTAATTACCACTTGCTGAAATGTAAATTACATTTTCAAGAAGAGAGTGTAAACAGTGCTTAATAATTAGCTCCAGTGTGGGAGTATGTCTATGATATTTATGAGCTTTTATTAGGACTCATTTTGCCCACCTGTTGCAGGTGCTAGCGGCTAGCTCATTCTTTACTAGTTTAGCCGGTTTAAATCGTGTACTTATAAATTGCTTCTACAAAAAGTTCTCAGCCGTATGAAAATATTTAAACAAAACGGATCCACTAAATTATTTATACAAACCTTTTGAAAATACCTCTCCAAACTAGAGTTCCTCAAACTCTACCAGTCACCCAGCATTGTTGAACCATTAGCGCCATCTGCTGGAAAGGGGAATATTTCATAACATGGCAGGACCACAGACCAGTGTATGAAATTATAGTCTATGGGCAGGACTCAATTGTTACAACCGGTACATATGGAAGACAATGATTTTCTGATAATGTATTCATTCTATTCTATTCTATTCTATAATGTATTCATTCTTATATACATTAATGAAATTTATTTCATATTTATTTACCAGTTCACTCAAATTACTTTTATTTTATCACAGGCTTACATAAAGTAGCTCAACAGTGACTGCCTGCTTACCAACTCCAGAACAAAATCTTCCATTCATTTTTCTCAGACTTTAAAAAATAATAATAATAATAATTAAGTTGAAAACATGCTCAGGGGACAATTAGGCACATATTAACTAATGACCACAAGACCTATCGTTTTATTTTAAATAAGTTTCTGAAACTTTATAAACTGCTACATTATTAAAGCATTTCACAGAATCTTTTCAACTTTTTTAAACTGTCTTTTTGAACTGAAAAACAACTACTTTAAAGACCTTAGTCACCACCATGGATTTATGGTCACCACGCACTGTAGCTGGTTAGCCTCCGCGATCACTTTGAATTATAATATTTAAAATTTTCAAGAAGTCTATGGGAAAAATGAAAGGAAAATTTACTTGTGTAACCAGAGCAAATGGTCAGTTAAGATCCATAGACTAACCGAATCAAAACACATCTGAATTTTATTTGTGACCAATGTGCAATGTAATTTAAACGTGTGTAAATATTAAGTAATCTGACGTGTGTAAATATTAAGTAATCTGACGGATAAATGGACAGATACAGAGTGAAATGCAGTGAATGATACAGTGGTTCTATAATTGTCTGATGGTGTTTGACTGTGACTGTATAACTGAGGTTTGAATGTTGGGGAAGTTTTAGAGAAATTTAGAGACTTATAGGGGAATGTACACAGTTTATTTATGTAAAAAGGGACTACAGATGGAAACTAGCTATTCAGCTATAATCTGGTACAGTGCATCTCTGTCTTTCGATTTAATGTTTCTGTGCATTGTCCCTCAAATAAAGATTAAAGTAAAGTAAGTACTTAATTTTTATTTAATATTTCATTTATGAAATCTGTCTTTACAAATCTGTCCAGACCTCACTGTGAACATGTACATTTTATGTTATTTTATATTCATATACTCAAATAATAATTCATATATTCTACTACAAATACATCTATCTTCCCCCAGACAACAACTGCAAGACCAGCTCTTCATCCTCCACCAGTGAAAGTCCAGTGTCCAAAACTGTGTCCTCTTCTTCTTCCTGTCGCTTCACTTTCAGCCTCTTTGTAGACACCGGCTTCTCCTCTTCCTCATATTCACTTTCGCTTTCACTTTCACTACCTGGCTTCCTTTTTGTTGCTTTAGTTTTGTCCACTTCCTCCTCATTGTCCTCTTCCTCACTAACGGATTTGTCCAACTTATCCGGATCTGGCAGTGTACTGGGATCAAATTCGTCTTCTTCGTCGCTCTGATTAGCCAAATATGCTACCACTTCATCCTCTTCCTCATCTTCTGGCTTGTTTTTCTTGCTAGCTTCCCTCCTAGCTGCTTTAGCTTTTAGCCTTCTTTCCCGATGCTTCTCCTTCACCTTCCTTCTGTACTCCTCCTTGTCAAACTCCTGATCCTCCAATTTGAGTCTCTCTTTTGCTTTTTCTACATTAATTCCTGACATTTCTTCTTCATCATCATCGTCATTTCCTGTCACAGCCCTCTGGACCGGAGGCCATAACTGCACAGCTTCCCCTTCCTCGCTAAATGTAACTTTAGTATTGACTTGAAAATTCCTCTTGAGTACCTTTTTGGCCTCTTTGTACATAGTTTCTTTGTTTTGTTTCTTCGTTTCTTTCAGTTCTTCCTCTTCTTCCTCTTCTTCTTGCCCTTCTTTGAGATTAAAAACATCTTTGCATTTTACCGTGAGAAAGTCAAAGTCTCTCAAATCATCATCATCGTCATCTTCTCCTAAGGCTGTTTTGCTATTTGCTGACTCTGCATCGCTTTCTTCATCTGAGGAATTTTCAGACTCAGATTTGGAATTTTCTTCAACATCTCCTTTAAGTTGTTGCTTAAACCTTTTCAGCTCGTCATCCTCTTCTTCGTCTGATTGCTGAACTTGGCTTTCTTTGCTTTGTCCTGGAGTTTTGTTGAGGAACCGGACCCTTGGAGCCACAGCGAGGCCGAGGGACAGGGCGTACTCGTGGAGCTGCAGTTTGCTGACGTTAAACACTTGCTTGTTCTTCATGAGGTAGACAGACCGCAGATAGGACACAAAGCACCTCTGAGCACGCTCCTTCATCTCCTTCTCCTGGGCCAAGAAGGACTCGAGCTTCTGCTCCACACTCTGTAGCTTCTCTGGGTTCACCTAAAATAAGAACAAATCTTTAGCTAACACTGCAAAATTTTCTTGTGGTGGCACATAACCAGCATGATTCCATGGAAATAGCAAATTAAAACCTTACATTTATATTACATACCATGCCATACATTCTCCATGGAGATACTTAAGTTTAATGCCAGACTGTGGGATATTATAGCCAATGGAACATTTTAATGGAGTCAAGCAGGTGGTGGCCCTCCTTCAGTAAAGATGTTTTTTGCAATTTTTGGCTAAAATGTTTTGCAGTGAGGCTTTAAGGAAACACTTAGATTTCAATTTGTGTAACTTTTGTTTGTATGACAACTATGTGTTCACGTAGTAACACTAGTAAAACCAAATTCTTCTCTGTAGTAAAGAACTGGATAGGTGTAAGATCTGGCCTAAAAACCTGTTCCAGATTACTACGTTTTAAAAAAAAAAGGTGAGGCCAAGGTGATGCCACTCTTGTCAATGGATGGAGCTAGAGCAGTAAACGCGAGAAGCCCGCTTTCGCTATTTTAGATGGCTCAAAACCATGACGTTTTAATGAATCAATAAATAACATCAGCAGCGAAAAGGAGTGTAAAAAGACCAGGGTTCACGTTTTCATTTTGTCACAAAAGGCTTCAAGCATGGGCCAAAGCATAGGATAACACGTTCTAGAGTTTCACTTCACCTTCAGCCTTACGTCACAGTTTATATTGCAGCTGGCAAAAGCAGATTGCTGCCAAGTGAAGTATGTGCAGTTCGGCCTATGATTGGTTCTCGGCAGCGATTTGCTGACCATTCAAGTGTCATTTAAAGGGCCGGTTTCTGAAGTGTTCAGTTTGCGCATTAAGTCAATCATATGATAATTTAAAAAACATCTCCCGACCCGACGGAGCTACACGATTCAGGTAGGTCACCCTTTTTTGACTTCAAAACGGCAAATTTCGGCGAGATTTTCATGCCTGTACCATGGAAGATTACTGGATGACTCTGGGATTACACCAACATATCACTCACATAAGGTACAGTTACTGTGGATTTGGGAGTTGTAACAGTGATAGATAAAAAGTACAGACTTATGATGATTATTTTCATTTTACTCACCTGGATCTTGTTAATGGGGACCTTCTTGTCCTGCAGCAGCTGGACCATGCTCTTCTCCTCAGAGGGCAGTAGCAGGAGCAGAGCTTCTCCTCCCTTCTTGTATCTGGCGGTCCGTCCCACCCTGTGTATGTAAGTGTCTGCGTCTTCTGGACAGTCAAACTGAAGGACCCAGTTTACAGCGGGAAAATCCAGGCCTCGGGCCGCGATGTCAGTGGCAAGGAGGACTGCATGCTGTTTTTTCACAAAGTCATTGTACACCTCCACTCGCTTCATCTGCTGCTGTTTACCATGAAGAGCCAGGATAGGGATGCCAGGTCTGAGGCGACAAAATGTTCTGAAACAAAACAAGTATTCATCTTAGTGAAGTAGGCTCATATTTTTTGGCTTTACTACTGTGGACAACTTCGCCTTGTTATATCCTGTAGAGAACTTAAATGAATGTACATGTCTTAGCAATACCACAAATATATTGTACATTCTAATAACTGTAACTGACCAAAAATGAATACCATGGTATTTGGGATATTCCTGATAATTATAACCAGATGCTTATTCTACAATCCAGCAGAATGCCTGTAAATGTCTTGGTTGAATGTAAAGGACTGTAAAAATTGATTACATAAGTGACAAATAAAAGATGAGGTGTCGTTACTACTACCTTAACATTTTAAACTCATTTTATAAGGGAAATGATTTCAAAACAAATGTTGATGCTACAATGATAAAAAATTTTTTTATATATATTAGAGTTTTTAATAATGCCATATTAAAATAGTAACATTTTAGAAATTCAACAAAGGTTCAATTTTGTCAGTATCAATACTTGTTCACATGAGTATCTGCTTTTGATACTACAAATTTTGATCATTTAAATTACACTGACATTTTCTATTATAAAACTCAATATTCAATTTGGTATATCTTGGGGGGGAAAAAATCTATATCTTACCTGAAGAAATACTGCACTTCCTTACAGCAGGCAAAGAACACAATGACTTTCTTCTTGAGGTGACTCCTTATGAATGAGAAGAGCATGTTGACTTTCTGGTGCAACTCACACACCACATAGCTCTGCTCCAGTGTGGCCGGTGTGCTAAACTTGGCCTTCTCATGCACCCAAACGTACTCGGGATCTTTGAGGCTGAGGCGGGCCAAATCCTTTACTGACTTGGTTTGAGTGGCTGAAAAAAGCAGTGTCTGTCTAGTTTTGGGGAGGTTTTCCACAATGGCATTGAGTGTGTCGGCAAACCCCATGTCCAGAATGCGATCGGCTTCATCCAGGACAAGCATGTGCAGGTCTGAGGCGTGAAAAGTGGCTGTTTCATCCATGTGCTGCAGCAGTCGCCCCGGGGTGCAGATCACAATGTTGGTTTGATGAATGCGCTCAGATTCACTTTTCAGGTCCTTTCCTCCGATAACAAGGCCAGCAGAGAACTCATGGTTTTTGCCGACCTTACGTAACACCTGAAGAGAAAAAAAGCATTTAGGTCAAATTATATTACTTAGTTCAAAGTGCAATATGTAACTTTTCTGGTGGCAGGTCTGTCGACTGATTGTCTCTCTGGGCATATTGCTGCTTTAACAAAAATGTTTCACAGAATGACATTAAAATGATGAAGTTACAGATCAGAACCTTGGAGGTGACCCTGCTCACAGTAAGAACGAATGTTTTTCAATATATTTTTGAACCATTAAAATACATCTAATGGGACAGTGCAAGACAGATACATTTAATGCTATATTTAGGAACATTCCAGGCAAAGCAGTAACAACAGACTTGAAAATGCAGTGAGAGCATACAGTTTAATTTCTGACCAAAACCTCTTCTTTAGAAGATCACTTGTCAGTTCAATCTCAGACTAGGAAATGAATATTTTTCCTTACAAAGTGATCTTGGCTTTTGTCGAACAAGAGAAGCAAATGGATGGGTACATTTCTATTTAAAATTTTTTCAGTTTTTGACCATAGATTAATATAGACATAAACGTTTGTAAGAATAAGAGTAGATAAACTAATTAAAGATTTGAATTAGGAACAATTTGCTGCATTACCTCAAAAGTCTGGTAGGCAAGCTCTCTGGTGGGGGATATGATCAGGGCCCCCAGTCCGTCCATGGAGGTCCACTGATGGCGGTACAGACACTCCAGCACTGGGATGAGGAAGGCAAGGGTCTTCCCGGAGCCTGTCTTGGCCGCTCCGAGCACGTCTTTCCCCCGTAGAGCGAAGCCAATGGTCTGCCGCTGGATCTCCGTGGGCTGTCGATACTGCGCCTCCTGAAGTCCTAACAGTGTTTTCTTTGACAGGGGAAAATCGGAGAATTTAACAGCTTCTTTCGTGTTTATCTCCTCGTATCTGCTCACAAGTCTGTCAATATATTCCTTCTCAACCTGCCATTCGGGCTTCTTTTTGTTCGCGCGTTCAATCTTCACTCGGGCTTTAGTTTTGTTGTATTTTTTCTTCCATTTCTCGAAATCTTTCACGGGATCAGTTCCGTCTTTCATTTTTGCAGCTTTTGGTTTCTTCCCAAACGAATTTGAGCCTTTCTTTTCCATTATTTACTGAGAAAAAAACGATAATATTGGAAGTAAATTGCGTGTGTACAAACTACACATGGGAAAAGCTAAAGGTCGCCTTAGAAAGACGTCATCAAACTGTGACAGTGTGCTGATTGGTTGGCTACTTCTATGGGTTATTTATGTTGTCAATTTATTATTCTATTTCATTGATCTATGACTTGATTTTAGAAAATTATAATTACATACTTGGATGCATGGAGAAATCTTCAGCCATTAGCATATTTTGTTAAGTTAGAATGTTTTATCTTTTACAAATTCTTCTAAATAACTCTTCTTGCCAAAAAAAGGAAACCTGCATTGTGTTAAAGTTATACAAAATAAAGCAGTGTCATTTTAGACACTAATAAAATGAGGCTCAGTACAAAAGTATGTTTTATTATTGTCAGAAGAAAACTAAAGAATTCATATTCTATTCTAGTATCATGACATTTTAACAGAAAATATCAGATGGATGCTGTAAGAATGTCATCGGTTGTATGGATGCATGGACCCTGATGCAGACTTGATATTTGTCTTGATACTGCTGGGCATTTTTCCTGTAAAGAGAAAATATATTACCACATGCATTTTTGCGCTATATTCATCTAACTTTGTCTTTTGAAAATACACAGTTTTTTAGGTAGTCAATCCACAGCCTTAATACTACAAGTATATAGGATGTTGTGATATCTACTGAATCCCCTTTATCCCTCACCTGGCTGCCCCTGTTGTTGCTGAGGTACAGGACCTCCCATAGCAGGCTGTTGACCAGAGCCCCCTCCGATGGTGACCTGCTGCAGAGTGGGGCCCCCACTCATCATGGGCCCCTGTCCCGGGAGCCCTGGGGCCACTGGTCCTGGGGGCCTGCATTTAGACAAACCTTTACCAAATGCTACCGCTCCAACCAGGGCATTTGTGTCTGCAGGGTTGAATGACGGTTTGTTCTGTCTTAAAGCTAAAAAAAAAAAGAACACATGCAGTTTAGATATGATACAGGAATAATTTTAATCTGATGTTTCTTTGTGTTGTTATTGGTACTACGGTTTTGAGGAGATGAGACTTTGAGTTTCAGTACATTTTAATGCATATATTTCATAGAACAACAAACCTGCAGTTTCAGCCTCCCTCTCATCTCTGGGGTTGTTCAATTTTTCCAAAAGACCGGAACACATCTTATTCAATGTCTGGATCTGCTTCTGTTGTCAGAAACCACAACAGCCAGTCAGATTATTGTACATGTCCCATTTCTCAGAATTTTGTCCAAAGTCTCAAAGGTTTGTCAATGAAATTATGGCTACAAATTGGCAATTTAAGTCAGTCCCAGGGCAGTTGCATGAAAAATATCAGCTCATCAATGCTATTTAAAAAATAAATAAAAATAAATGCTACACATACTAAATGCCCAAAAGATCATTATTTGAATTTATAAGCCTGGGAGTATAAATATGTCTTGTCAATTCTGTACATTTGTTTTCAGGTTTTATGTTGACTTGTGTGTAGTGTAGTTTGGTTCTTAGCTACAGTTGTACAGTTGGACATTGCCATTCATTCTGATAATAACAGACCTGTGCCACTTCAGGGCCTATGCGAGCTGCCTCTGCACTCAGCTGCTTCTCCTGTTCCTCCACCTCAGGGTCAGGCTTTGTGCGCAAATAGTCAGGAACTATTTCATGGCTGAACACCGGCACTCGCTGCTCTGTTAATTTCTAAAGGAAAAGAAGCACAAAAGATGGATACTACACCAGTTGCATACAGATAAGCTAGTAGAGTAAGTAACTATTTGTTTGGGAGACTGGCTGTCATTTATGGAGGCTTTGGCCACCGTAATTATCTTTCTAGAAATAATTTAGCTTAAGTATTTATTTTGTGGAGCTTTTGTAAATGTGTTGGTGCTGTCAGCTGACAGGTGATTAGTGAGAAAACCTGAATAGACTGGGCTGCACCACCGGGAATGTGTTAGATGGGGGGATCTGAAATTGGTTTTGGCTTTATGTTCTTGGTTCTTGTATATTGGTTTACATAGGTATTAATTATATTGCTTTACATATAGTTTGATTATCCTCCTGATTTATTTCATGAGTGTCAATTCTTCTATTCAGACAATTCTGTCAATTCTTCAGTTCTAATTTTCCTCCCTTCCCTGGTGGCTGATGGGCCCTTCCAGGCAAGTGAGGCTCAAAATTCAAACTCCTGTTTAGGAGAATGGAGAGGTCAGCTTGGGGTGAGGCTGCACTAGTTAACTAAAACTATCTAAACAGACAACAAAAATTAAGACCCGGGCATTTTTTCCTTGTTTGGTTTTTCTACCTTTATTTTGTAAATAAACTTTTGAGCACTGACATCCTGTCCTGCCTTGTCCAGTGCTGAACATTACCATCTGTGTATCTAATATATAAATGATACTCACAGCCAAATCGTCATCTCTGTCTGGGGAGAGCAGCAGTGGAATGATGACCTGATTGCGATAAGACGGGGTCTTCTCGTTCTTTAGAAGTTTGTTGATGGTGTTGAGCTGACCGGACAGCAAGGCAAAGTTGTCCAATACTGATGGCCTGTGGAAAGGGCAACAATCTCTATGATATAATCTTGCATAGAAAACCTCTTCACAGCTATATGACAGTTATAAAAATGAATTCACATTTTAATAATAAGCTTGTATTCAATCAGAGTTTGTGTGGAAGAACAGCCAGTACATAAAGATTGTATACTCCAGGATTTCCAGTCCGCCAGAAGAGTTTTGCAGTACTTCTTTAATGTCTGCTTGTCTCTAAGGCAATTTTATTTTCTATCCATCTACTAGGAGAATGAAGTAGCTCTACCAGGCCGAGTTATAGACCGCACGGATAGTAAGAATGCATGCCTTGGGTATTCTGACCTGTAAAAACACTTGTAATAATACCGTAAAAACATAATAACTAAGTTTAAAGCCATATTGTGGAATATTTCGGCAAAAGCAAAAGCATAAAGCCAGTAAAGAGCGTAGAATACTTTACCATCGCTCACCATGTTAATCTGTCGTATTCATTCTCTAACTTGTAAATAAAGCTGTGCAGAGCGTTTTTGACGTGAGCTACTCGAGAAATGAGCGACTCCACAGACGCCTCCAGCTGTTTCTCCTCACGCTGCTGCAAAAGGGAAGGGACAGTTAGCATTCACAAGAATGGAAACGTGTGTGACACTAAAAAGATTCGTTTTAAAACATAAAAACAACAGTATTTCGGTGTTTACCTGCATGGTTTTGTAAGATGCGTGCTGTGTTTTGTCCTAGAGCTTGTAGGAAGTGGACTGTATCGTCGTATTTTCTAGCAGGTCGCCATCTAGCGTGTAGGAGGATGTCGTAACGGTAGAATCAGTATCCTCATTTTATTGTTTTTAATAGTTTATTTCAGTCCGTTATTAAATTGTGGAAGTTGTTAGCAATAATTGAATCTACTTTTATAGATGCTGTTATTAACCCTACGCCTACTTTAAAGGAGGGCAGTTCATTGTTCATTTGGGAAGAACAACATACAAAGCTCAGAAAACTTTTCTGTATACAGTATTCTAAAATAAGATGAAAAAAACAACAACATTGTGATCATCATTGCGGGGATAATAAAAAACTGATGATGCTGCATAAATGTTCAGAGTGTTAACATTTCTGCTCGCTTTAATGACAAGCTTTTATCATTGATTTTTGACCAGTGCCAGGAATACGAGTGTGCTTTGAAATGCTGCCAGTTGTGCCTTAGAAAAAAGTCCAACTTCCATTCAATCACAGATTTAACTGAATGATTTCTACCTTTTAAGTGTCCTGACCAACTTCTGAACTGGCCGAGGAAGCAAAACAATCACCATTGCCAAAAAGAAAACAATAGACACAGGGGCGAAGAAAATACCTGCACCATATTTCTTCTAAACTGTAATTTGGTCACAAATTAGTGAGTGGTGTGTCATTGAGTCATTTCAAATGAAAAAGTATGCCACGATTCAAATAAAGTTTGAAAAACACTGTGGAATCAAGTTGAAAAATGTATCTTCATCAGTCATAAATAACACAGAAACAATAGAAATCAAATTAATTTTATTCTGCTATAAAAAGCGGGTCCAGTAGCAAAAGCAGCATGGTAAAAATGTGGTGGATTCAGCCTCAGGTAAATTATTGTGCATTATGCAACGAAATGTATTTGACAGAGTGCTAAAGTTTTATTCACATACTGTATGGGACAACATTCTTAGTAAAATTTAGAAGAGGCTCTCTACATCTCCCATTTCCACAATAACAGACTTGAGCTGGGTGTAGTATTCGATTGTCACTTGGCCATTCTCTTTGCCGAAGCCTAGGAAAAGAGAAAAAATAAAAATCAGTGGATTTCAAAAATAAATGGGAGTGGTGATCCAACCACTGAAGTTCTAGTCAGTGAGTCACAACTCATTACCCAATATACAGTGTTGTCATTTATTTTAGAAAATGTATGCAAAATAAAATAATGTATTCACATAAGGTGGGATAACCTACAACTCTGCGTCCCCACTAAAGTGAAATACCATTTTAAAATCAGTAAATGAATAAGCATAGACAAATCTCTAATACAGGGATTATTTTTAATTCAACATTTTGGATAAGAGGTACCTGAATGTTTGTATCCTCCAAATGGGATTGCCACAGAGCCAATGTTGTAGTTGTTGATGAAGCAATTTCCAGCTTCTAGGTTTTCTGCAACACGATGAGCTCTGGAAATGTCCCTAAAAGAAAACAGAAAATATGTTCGATCAGGCACCAGTAAAAAGTTTATAAATACAATTAAATTAACTTCGCCAAGCATCAAAACTGAGACCTTTGATATAAAATGCAGATTAATATGATTACTGTTGTACCCTTAACACTAATTGGCTTTCTATTTTCTAATCTCCTAGTTCAAACACCACATGCAATAAACCGCTGCATAACTGTGCATCCATTCACACTGACCTGGTGAATACTCCTGAGGCTAATCCAAAGGTTGTATTGTTAGCTCGTTTGATCACCTCCTCTTCGGTGTCAAAAGGCATCACAGACATCACCGGGCCAAAAATCTCCTCCTTCACACAAGTCATGTCGTCTCTGCAGTTATCTGTGAAAAGAGAAATACACTGTGTGAATGACATGGTACAACAAGATGTACTTAAGAGAGTAGAGAATGTAACATAATGAAGTGTTAAAAGCCTAAATAGTTCACAACGTAGGGCCTTTAACTTTGGACACCTTAGCTTTGGGTATTACATGTAGTACTGTTATAGATAACCCTATGTCCTGTCATCATCATCTTTTCACTGTTTTCTTTAGGACCTCTTGTAAATAGCCAAGATATTTTACTAGTATTTCTTATTTCTTATTTTATTTGTACTTGTATGTATACATTTATATAATTATACCTTATTTGACAACAGTCTTTTTGCTACTTATTTAGAATTTATTATAACCAATTGGATTTTTTGTCTTCATTATAATATATTGTGATGTGTGAGTTACTATGTGTAATTTCCCTTGTCAATAAAGTCTGTCTAACTCTAAGTCCAGTATAACTTCAAATCATGTGTGTTAGGAATATTACATTTGTATTAACTCAAAAACAAGGGAAGCTTGCTTAGTAGATGCAAGGCTGTGTTTTGATGGAAATCGGATCACAGAAAAGATCAGAAAGTCTGGTGAGGTATAATGGATTGAGAAGAAAGAACCAGTATGCAGATTAACTCAGATTTGTAAATGAAACAAAACTACTTGCAGCTTTTGCATACAACATAATAATATGGCTAAATGTATTTTCTAAAAATAGCATACCTAATACACAGGGTGACATGAAATAACCGCCTTGGAGTTTGGGATCACTAGGGACAAACGGCTCTCCTCCACAAAGCACTCTGGCTCCCTACAAAAAGAATAGCAGTTTAAGTCAAACATGTATGTTTCCATTATCATATTCTAATAATCCAGAAACCAGAATTAATAAATTCAATATAACGCAATTTGCTTGCACACAAGCACAAAATCATTTTGAGCCAATATCGCATAGTAACATTCTATAGCATTTTAGATATAGTAATTTAGTTAAGTTACTTTTATTTTATTCTACTTGTGCAAATGCATATCTGTGAATTTGCCCTTTATTTGACACATCTTACCCTTTTTGCAACTTTCATTATTTTGAAATAGAGTACTTTTTTCACCTTTTATACCACAGAACAATACCTAGACCTCCATAAGAGTCCTACATACCTCCTTCTTGGCCTGTTCCACAAAGCCCAGCACTTTCTCCAGGTGAGATTTACTAATGAGCGCTCCCATCCGAGTCTCGTCCTGCAGAGGATCACCCACACGAATGGCTTTGGTCCTCTTCACCACCTCCTCCAAAAACTGAGGCAAAATCTCTCTCTGCACGAACACTCTGGTCCCATTACAGCAAACCTTTCAATCAGACCAAAACAGATATGTCACCGCTTATAAGTAACCATTTCATTTACTCAAATATAGGGTTAAGGTTGTTGAAATACTGAATTGTCTTGTTTGGACTACAGAATTATGTCCTAGTTTCATAACATGACATGAAGGTGGAGAGAAAAAAAGTCATTTAGGAGTAGTAATATTGTACAAAACATAGCCTCTGTGGAGCGGGGGTGGGTAGAGTAACCAATATTTTACTCAAGTTAGGGTATTCAAAATAATATTACTCCAGTAGGAGTACAAAGTAGTAGTCCAAGAAATTACTCAAGTAAGAGTAACTGACTTACGTAACATCTGATGAATACATTTGAAGTGACAGATATCCTTGCTTGTAAAATTCTTTGCCAGGTTTTATGGTTATCATATTTTAAAACCCATTTACTTCTGATATTCTTTGATCAGGTCAGAAATGATGTAAACAGATAAGACTTACCTCTCCTTGTGTGAGGAAGTTAGCCATGAGAGCACCTCTTATGGCATTCTCCAGTTCACAGTCTTTGAAAATAATGAGAGGAGATTTTCCCCCGAGCTCCAAAGTCACCTGCTTCACTGTTTTGGAAGACATCTCCATCACCTGAGGACAGAGTTAAACACAAAGGACAAAATGGGTTATTGTGGTACTGGGGTTGTTGTAGATACAACTTAAAGAAAAATGTAAAATCCTGCTACAGTGATTAACAATTTAAACCTACATCTTTTGAGTGGGAAAAAGTAATGAAAATGTGGCATTTCTGATTTCTGATTATAACAGGAAGATGAATAGGCTCCGTTCACATCCTAAAAATCACATCGATTTGTATTTTACCAGTAATTACAAAGTTCAACATATTCTCGTCTACATAAACTTCAGAAAGTGGTTATTCAATGCCAAAGAATTGATTGTCAGGACTAAGCCATAAAATCAACATGCAAAGTATGGGAAGCCAAACCCCCAATATTCTGCAAGTGTGTACATTTCTTTCAAAAACAGTGATGTTATATAGACCCTCCATCTGAAATTATGACATCAAATTCTACGATGTGAAGACAACCCATCGGAGCTATCTGCCACATTTGACACTATATTAACATGCTTTCCAAATAAACAATCATCCAGTGGGTTGTGCACCTTTTTGCCTGTAGGCACACTGCCGGTGAAGGAGACTTTGGCGACCATGGGGTGATGACAGAGGAGGGTCCCGGTCTGAGCTGCTCCCTGCACCACACAGAAGAGACCGTCTGGGACCCCAGCCTCTTTGTAGATCTCAGCCAGGATCACAGCCGTCACAGGGGTCATAGGAGACGGCTTGAACACCATGGCGTTTCCTAAAATTGAGATTTTTCTGTCTATTACTGATGTTCCCTAAATGGGCAAGTTTGTTAGAGTTTTAAAGAATCCTGAACTCACCACAGGCCAGAGCAGGGGCAGACTTGCAGACTGTAATCATAAAAGGAAAGTTCCATGCCCCGATGCCCACACACACACCCAGAGGCTCCCTTCTGGTATAGGCAAAGGTTCCCCCAGGAAGCTGAATGTGTTGACCTTTACAAGAAGATAAGTCAATACAGTGAACACAAAAAGATACAAAAACATATGAAGTCTATCCAGCTGGTTTTGCAACTGAATGTGATCCTTGCAAAAAAATAATAAATGTCATCTATTATGTTAAATATTTGTCAACTTTCACATTATGAGAAACATTTCACAGGCCGTCAAATGTACAGTGTTTTTAAGCTCAAGACCTTAACTTATTAAACAGGTGTACCTTACATTTATTCAATTACAGGTGGTTTTATAGCTAAAAAATGCCTAGATAAACAGGCATTCTGTCTGTGAGTGGGGTCAGCTCTCCACAGATCTGACCTGTAACTGGTTTGGTCTCCACGAAGATAGAAAGGTTTAATATAGAGCTGGGCGGTATGACCAAAAATTGTTATCACGGTATTTTTTTAAATTATCACGGTATCACGGTATTTAACGGTATTTTTGTCTTTGGCTAAGTGGAGTGTGATAGAGTTGGTAATATCATTCCAACGTTTGCTTTTCTTGTCATAGACGGTCCCTTTAGACGGAGTGCGGCTCACAAGCACTCAAGGCCTCGCCCGTGTCACAAAACACTACACAGACGGTCCCTTTAGCAAACGCGCCTTACACTACACAGACGGTCCCTATTAGCACACGCGCCTAACACTACCCAGAAGGTCCCTTTTAGCAAACGCGCCTAACACTACACAGACGGTCCCTTTTAGCAAACGCGCCTAACACTACACAGACGGTCCCTTTACCAAACGCGCCTAACACTACACAGACGGTCCCTTTTAGCAAACGCGCCTAACACTACACAGACGGTCCCTTTTAGCAAACGCGCCTAACACTACACAGACGGTCCCTTTTAGCAAACGCGCCTACCAGGGACATCTGTGTAGTGTTTTGTGCTGCAGTGCCAACGTTACGCAGAGATTGGGGAGAAGATGCAGATTTTACTTTCTACTCAACTCGCTATCCTTACCTGGCTTGTTGGCTTGTTTGGTGTAACACTGAAAAACAGCCCCCGCTCAATCTACCGCTGTGCGACGTTCCGCCGCTCTGTGTTGCCGACATATGCGCGCACACACGGTATGGCGGTAAATAAAAAATTCATATCATAAAAATAAAAATTACCGGTATACCGGTTCAAACGGTATACCGCCCAGCCCTAGTTTAATACAATACTGTGAAACATTCCAGACTAAGCATTAACACCTCCATGGAGACAACCATCTGACGGACCCTCCACCTATCCCTCCTGTGGGCTCACCACCTGCAGAGGGGTTCATGGGGGGGTCAGGTGCTATGAGTATTGGGCAGCACGCTGCCCCCGCGACCCAGCTGGATTAAGCGGGAGAAGATGGATGGATGGATGGACCTTAACTTATGTCTAACCTGCAAGAGTTCCAGCAATCCCTGCGTAGTACTCAATGCACTGCCAGGCAGCATCAACGTTCCCCAGAGCCTCAGTGATGGATTTGCCATTGTTGATCACCTCCAACTTTGCAATCTTCTCCCTTCGTTCCTGTTGACATGTTTTATACAAGGGATAGTCGTTAGCATTGGGCAAAATGGTGAATCGTGAGCGTGTTCCTGTGGGATTCTGCTTGTTTTGGTCAAATCAGCACATCATGTTTGACTGATTTTCTTCTGAATGCAACCCCATGCTCAAAAAGACACTTTTTCACCCACACAGTACTGTCAGTCTCTGCAAAACTCAGTGACTAACATGTGAACTTTAAGCAAACTTTTAGAAGGAAGTGACTGTATAAGGCAGTACAAAGATTCACAAATTTACATGAATCTTGATAAAATTGTGATCTGGCTCAAATAAAATGAATATTTAAATTCAGCATACTGCCTTGTACCTACCCCTGTATCTTACAGTTTCTACATGTAGTTGATATATGCATGTTTTATTACATTAGAAGTCTGTTTTATGTATAAGGTTCACATAAGCATAAAACAATGAGCATTGACAAAAGTAGGTCACTGGTTTATAGTCAGGGTGGTTTAATCAATAACCTGAAAGGTCTTGCATTACTATTGTGCAACATTACAGAGCTAGTTACATCTCTTACATTTTAGGGATGTGACAATAATGGTCATGTGGTGTGATACGATACGATTATGGATATGACATTATTTTATATTTGTATTTATGAGTTACTGAGTGCAACTACAATTATATTGTATTATAATTACTGATAATATTACTATAACCTGATATTTGGATTATTGTTAGTTGTCTAGGTGGTAATATAGTCGTACCCTGATAATTCGCGCAGCCTCCAGCATCACCCGTGCTCTCTCCATCCCTGCCTTCTTCCTCCAAATCAGGTAGGCCTCGTGGGCACTTTTAATGGCCTCATCCACCTCCTCAGCTCCACATGGATACATCTGGCACAAGACCCGGCCTACAGGAAAGCAAAATATTTTATATGTTCGAATAAATGGTGGTAGATACAATGGAGATACAGAGTGTAGAGTAGACAGATGAAAAACTTCCACTACCAGTGGACACTTGATGCTTCTTTATTTCTATGATTGTAAACTCTCACTGAAGGCATCAAAACTATTAATAAAGACACATGGAATGTAGTAAAACAAAAAATTAACTAAAAATAACCTCCCACACAAGCTAAGGATCCTTCCACCCCAGCGAGGTGATATTCCATGTCTCCAGAGCTAGTCTCCATGTCCAGAGATCCAGTTGTCGAGGCCACCGCCTTAGAGCGCTGCCCAGAGCTCCTGCACCGACCCCCTATGGATCCTCTTGCAGGTGATGGGTCCGCAGACGGACAGCCCCATGTTGCTTCTTTTGGCTGTGCCTGGCTGGGCCCCGTGGGGGAAGGCCCAGTCACCGATCGCTGTATCAGACTGTTGTGGTGAAGAGGGAGCTGAGCCGAAAGGCAAAGCTCTCAATTTACTGCTCAGTCTACGTTTCTACCGTCACATATGGTCATGAGCTTTAGGTAATGACTGAAAGAACAAGATTGTGGGTAAAAGTGGTTGAAATTAGTTTCCTCCAAAGATTGGCTGGGCGCTCCCTTAGAGGTAGGGTGAGGAGCTTGGTCACACAGGAGGAGCTGAGGTGGCTCGGGCATAATTCCACATACCTTGCAGCATATATTTGATGTCTTCTGTATATAGGCTATATAAAATGTAGAAAGTGGTAAACAAAAAAAAACACTGAATAAGGTGTGTCCAAACTTTTGACTGATATTTATTTATTTATTGTTTATTTGTTAGGGACAGATACAATAAACATAGATCATTGAGTCAAAATAATCTGATGCATGTATCACAGTGTTTATAGCCGTGACTAATTCGCAACACCTGTCCCTAGAAGGGCTTTTAACAGTTAGCACTAATAAAAGTTTGTGAGGTATAAATACACGCATACTCAAGCTCACACCTATGCACACCTCACATACACACACACACATTTCATTTCAAATGACATGGTTACGCTGCTGTTGCTCTAGGACCCAGGATTTAGTTTGTTTTTTTAAAGGTGGACAGTTTAGTTATTGTCTTTATGTTAGCAGAGAAGGAGTGCCTCTCTCACAGAGAAAACATTCTGCGCAAAAAATGTTTTACAAAATGGAACTTTACAGTTTCCACATGTAGCTGCTCTTGTTACTCTGGTCTCCAGTCTGTTTACAAATTTACAAAGTGGCTGAGGTGCAAGTCCAGTCAAACATTTGAAAAACAACTTTAAATGGTTAAAATTAACAAAATGTATAAAGTTTAAGATTTTATGTTTGCTTAAAATGTAACAATGATGGAATTGAATGGGCTTTTTATCTAAAAAATTTTAAGGCCCGATTATAAAGCCTCTCAATAGGCTTTAGGGCAGTTTGGCTGGTCTGGGACCAAACAGTGGTGTACTACGCAGCTCTTGATCATTCTGAAGCAGTTTATGCTGGCCTTCATTTTATTTGAGATGCTCTTGATATGATATTTAAAATTTAGCTGAGATTCTAATGTGATTCCTAAGTATTTTTCTTGCTCTACCTATTCAATGAATTCACAGCTCATTTTGATATTTAGGCTGTTTGATGTCTGAGTTCTTTTTATAGAGAAACACATAGATTTAGTTTTCTTTATATTTAGTGTTAAATATGAGCTGTTTAACCACTCTGTCACTTTCTCAAGACTTTTGTCAATGTACTGCCAATAGTGGCGGGGGTTTTCCCGGACACAGTGTCGTCGGCGTACATTTGGAGGCCAACTTCAGGACACACATCAGGCAGTTCATTGACATACAAGCTGAAGAGAGTAGGCCCCAGTATGGTTCCCTGAGGAATTCCTGTCTTGATTTTACATGGGGCAGATTTTACATTATCGATGACTACACTTTGTTCTCGACCCTGTAAGTATGATCCAAACCATAAGAGAGCCTGGTGTGACATATTAAGAGATGAGAGTTTTGAGATAAGACGACTGTGGTTTACGGTATCAAAAGCCCTCTTCAAGTCCAGGAATACTGCACCCACCATGTTTCCTTTATCAAGTGGCTGCACAATATTTTCCAATAATTTGCAGATAGCTGATTCAGTTGAATGATTCTGTCTGAAGCCACACTCTTGTGGATGTACAAAGTGATGTGTTTCTAAATACTGAGTTAACTGTTCTGAAACTATTTTTACCAATATTTTTGACATTACTGGAACTAGACTTATCGACTTGTCAATAGTTACTGACGTCTGTGGTATTCCCGGATTTGAACCTGGGTTTAACTATTTTTTTCAAGTATATGGAAATTTTCCAGTTTTAATAGAAACATTTATAACATGGGTCAAAGGCAAGATGATAATCTGGGCATATTTTTTGAGCAAAGCTGCATCTATGTTATACATGTCCTTAGATAAAGTGGTATTTAGGTCTGATATAGTTTTCAATACCACCGACTGATCCACTTCTCTGATATTAAAAAGATTCTCATCTGTTGCTGATATTATACTTAGATTATTACCATTGGGCTCATCATCTGGAATTTTTTTTCTTTAATGAAGAACTGATTAAAAACATTAGCAACTTGGACAGGGTCTGATATGTTTTTTTCTTCAAGTTTTAGTTCATATGAATTATTTCTCTTGGTATTAGGTTTAATTAGACTCTTAATTTGTTTCCAAATTGCTCTACAGTTTCCTTTGGTTTCAGTTAAAATTTTCATGTAATAGTTTGCTTTTCAGTTCCGTAATTCTCGTAACCCTTTTACTAATAATAAATCTATGTTATATCTGGTCTTAAAATCAGTAAAATCTTGTTTTTTAATTAGCTGTCGCACTGCATCACTTACCCATGGAAGCTGTACTTTTCTTTGTGGCCTTTTACATAGTTTTAAAAACTTTTCTAAAATATTACTCATTGTTTAAGTAAATATATCACAACAGTCATTCACTTGGCTATGTTCCAAAACCTCATCCCAATTGGTGATTGCTCATTTTCAAATTTAGGAATGTCCTTATGAGGAATTATTAACTTCAGTGCCTTCTGATTATTTTTATATTCAGTAAGGTGCTTTTTTGTGAGTTTTCTGGAAATTAATATCATGTTATGATCTGATAAACCACACACCACATGGTAGTGTACATGATTTACAGAAGACAAAGCATTTGTATTATATAAATTCAAATAATAAGGCACAGAAACACTATTGTTTAATTTTGTCCTATATTGAGATTTGAAAGACTAATGCAAAGCAGCATTCTTTTGGGGAGCCATACATTCCACAATTTTTTTTTCTACTGGGGTTAAGTAAGAATAGAACAGGTTTTTTTTCTGCAAAGCATTATCCCCAATGTGCTCACATATTGTTTTCTATATGTTTGTAGTCCATTTGATCTGAATAACCCGGGCCAGAGCTCCCCCTTCCCTCATAGAGTGTTCTCAGTTACACAATACAAATACAAAGTCTCTTCAGTCACTTGTAGTACAAATCCATGCAAAGATCCAAAAGTGTATGACTATTTACGTTTTAAAAAGTACAAAGATTTCTTTGTAAAAAGTTTCATCAATCAATCAATCTTTATTTATAGAGAGTTTTTCATATAAAAACACAAAGTGCTTTACAGTGATTAAAAAAGTACTCTCTGCTTTCTGCTGTACTCTCAGGGCGTATGAGACGTGGCCTTGGTCCAGCATTGGGAGAACGAAAAGCTGCGCCCAGTTTCCATAACACTGCTCTGTCTGTCCAAGGTCATTTCTACGCAAAACTCCAGGTTTCCTCCAGATTTTATCTGAAAATTGCGATTTAGAGCCACCATGTCCAAGCATGTCCATTAGCGGTCAGAGACTTCGACCCCGGTCCATAGTCATAAAGTTCAAGTACTCAAAGCTCTGCCCCTCACTCCAATTTCCGGGAAGCCAAATGGGGCTTTGAACAGCTGCCTTAGTATTTGAATTTTCAGAAAAATCAGGTCCAATGCGTAATCCTAATCTGCAAATGCCATAATCCTGGTTCAGAAAAGGTAGATCTTCTGTGTCTGCAGAACACGCACATTCGCCCAACTCTGCTTGTCTTGTTAAAGTTAAAGTGTCAATTTTGTTAAGAGACCAATTTATCAAATCCATAGTTAATTTAGTTTGGGAGAAAAGAACAGAGAGTCTCTCGAGGAATAAGACACATTAGACCAGATGAGACATAGAAGCAAAACAGGGAAGATAAGGGGCAGGGGAGGAGAGGAAAAAGTGTCCACCCTCGCCAAGAGCCAAAGAAGAAAGCCATGAACTTTGCAAATCATTCCACTAGAAAGTTATGCAGTCAAGCAAAGGTCAGTATCATTCAGTTACATTTACTCAAGTAACTTTGTACTTTGTCAGCACCATAGTTTTACTCCTACTAAAGTAATACATTTGTGTATGTCATGTAACAGTACTCTTATTTGAGCAATGACAAAAGCTATAATAATAATAATAATAATAATAATAATAATAATAATAATACATTTTATTTATATAGCGCTTTTCAAGATACTCAAAGACACTTTACACAGATGAGCAATTAAAAAAAAAAATACAAAGGTAAAAAAACATTAAAAACATTTAAATATTAAAAGCTGTTCTATCTCAAATGTTACTCAAAGGAGAAGTTGTTTACCCTATTTTTACTCCTTCAAAAACGTCTTTAAATTGTTTAGTACTCCTACTTGAGTAATATTATTTTCAAGTAACGTTCTTACTTGAGTACAATTTTGTGGCTACTCACCTCTATAATCAAGCATTTTAATAAATCAAAGGAAAGTTTGGATTTAGGCCAATTGGGCTACACCGTTGTGCGTGTGCACTGCTGCTTGTTGAACTCACCCGTGGCTGGTTCAAAGACTGGCTCTGCGTCTGTCTCCTGTCGAGGCTTCACTCTTTTCCCTCCCCAGAAATTGAGGTGATCCGTTACAGACACAGTCCCGGTGCATGCTCCAGGCATGGAGTCGAGAAGAGACTGGGCCATTCTGGCGTACTACCTGCAAAATAATACAATAAAAACATGGGGAAACTGCTACCGTGCCACAAGCTTACCCGATGCTAACGGGGGCTAATTTTCAGCTACCATGTTATTTAGAAAACTAAGACTAAGGAAGTAGGAGTAAATGTAAAAGATATGTGGTAGAATAAAAATGCGCGGTGCTGTACCTTTGCTGCTCTTGCTAAAGGACTGACTTGAGAGAAGAAAAGGGTGTTTTATGTGTCACGCCCCTTAGAATAACACGCCTCCGTGTTTGTGTGCTGGAGCTGGGCCAGGATGGGCGTAGTGGAACTCATGTCTTGGTCATCTAAGGTCATTTGCTGTGCAGAAAACGTGGTCAGAAAGAAAGAGCAATAATATGAGTTTTGTTTAAGTTTGTACCTTATGTCTGATATGATTAACAGACAAGTGTAGGCTAATATTGTATTACACAAGTTAAAGGAATTTTATGTAGCCTACACTCTTTATACACTCTATTTTTTAAAAGATATTACAGTCACAATTGAACCTGGGTTGACAGAGCTACAACCTGCAGACGGTGTCGGCGGCAAGGTGGGGCATTTGTGGGCCGTGCCCCACCTAGCGGCCATTGGTGCCCCCCCTCCAGCACAGGGCGAAAAAAATCTTTTAGTTATTATAACTATTTTAAAATTATTATCGTGAAAACTGTAACTACATTAAAACAAAACAGTTATTTTAGTTGTCAATGCTCATTGGTCGCTGAGTAAACTTGTTACATTTGATTTCAGCATCTGTTGAGCTGCTGCGCGCAGACACGTCAAATACACTCAACAAAAATATAAATGCAACACTTTTGTTTTTGCTCCCATTTGTCATGAGATGGACTCAAAGATCTAAAATTCATTCCAGATACACAATATTACCATTTCTCTCAAACATTGTTCACAAATCTGTCTAAATGTGTGATAGTGAGCACTTTTGCTTTGCTGAGATAATCCATCCCACCTCACAGGTGTGCCACATCAAGATGCTCATCAGACACCATGATTAGTGCATAGGTGTACCTTAGACTGTCCACAATAAAAGACCACCCTGAAATGTGCAGTTGTTGCTTTATTGGGGGTCTGGGGACTCAGAACCAGTCAGTATCTGGTGTGACCACCATTTGCCTCATGCAGTGCAACACATCTTCTTCGCATAGAGTTTATCAGATTGTCAATTGTGGCCTGTGGAATGTTGGTCCACTCCTCTTCAATGGCTGTGCGAAGTTGCTGGATATTAGTGGGAACTGGTACGCGCTGTCGTATACGCCGGTCAAGCACATTCCAAACATGCTCAATGGGTGACATGTCCGGTGAGTATGCTGGCCATGCAAGAACTGGGACATTTTCAGCTTCCAAGAATTGTGTACAGATCCTTGCAACATGGGGCCGTGCATTATCTTGCTGAAACATGAGGTGATGTTCATGGATGTATGGCACAACAATGGGCCTCAGGATCTCATCACGGTATCTCTGTGCATTCAAAATGCCATCAATAAAATGCACCTGTGTTCTTCGTCCATAACAGATGCCTGCCCATACCATAACCCCACCACCACCTTGGGCCACTCGATCCACAACATTGACATCAGCAAAGCGCTCACCCACACGACGCCACACACGCTGTCTGCCATCTGCCCTGAACAATGTAAACCGAGATTCATCCGTGAAGAGAACACCTCTCCAACGTGCCAGACGCCATCAAATGTGGGCATTTGCCCACTCAAGTCTGTTACGGCGACGATCTGGAGTCAGGTTAAGACCCCGATGAGGATGACGAACATGCAGTTGAGCTTCCCTGAGACGGTTTCTGACAGTTTGTGCAGAAATTCTTTGGTTATGCAAACCAATTGTTTCAGCAGCTGTCTGAGTAGCTGGTCTCAGACGATCTTGGAGGTGAACCTGCTGGATGTGTAGGTCCTGGGCTGGTGTGGTTACACGTGGTCTGCGGTTGTGAGGCCGGTTGGATGTACTGCCATATTCTCTGAAACGCCTTTGGAGACGGCTTATGGTGGAGAAATGAACATTCAATGCCTGAGCAACAGATCTGGTTGACATTCCTGCTGTCAGCATGCCAATTGCACGCTCCCTCAATGCTTGCGCCATCTGCGGCATTTTGCTGTGAGACAAAACTGCACATTTCAGGGTGGTCTTTTATTGTGGACAGTCTAAGGTACACCTGTGCACTAATCATGGTGTCTGATGAGCATCTTTATGTGGCACACCTGTGAGGTGGGATGGATTATCTCAGCAAAGCAAAAGTGCTCACTATCACACATTTAGACAGATTTGTGAACAATGTTTGAGAGAAATGGTAATATTGTGTATCTGGAATGAATTTTAGATCTTTGAGTCCATCTCATGACAAATGGGAGCAAAAACAAAAGTGTTGCGTTTATATTTTTGTTGAGTGTAGTTTGAATGATCGAAAATAGACTAAAGGACAGTGTGTCACTTGAATCAGTTTGCATTTTCGCCAAAAATAGATTTACGAAAATGGCTTAGACCAGTTCAGGAGTACAAGAAAATCTGGATCATTGGAACATGGCTTTGCGAGTGTGGCTATAGTAAATGGAAACAGGCTGTGGCTAAAGACCGTGGATTTCATCAACATGAAACTTCACAATGCTACACGAGAGAAACGCCAGGTTCTTGCAGCTTGTATTCCAGAAAGACTTGACACGCAAATGCGCGAACGAATGGAAGGACAGAGCACTCAGATGTTTCAGCAGTATGTCTACTCGTCGCCTGCAACTCTTCTGTAATCATAAGACCTACTAAGCTGATGAATAGACCGGTTTCAAAGTTTGTAAACATTATGCGCGCTTCCGGTATGCGCGCACACATTGGCCCCAAAACATTCCCGGGTTTACAATCGTGACAAAGGCGGATAATGACAGGTGCGATCAGTCATCGTATTTAAAGTCCCTTCAGCAAACAGATCGTGGCGGCTCTTTAAGGAAGTTAACCTTAAGTACAGGTACGCAGTTACCCGACCCTTACGGGCTCCCTGATAATGAGTGGGAAGCGGACATATCAAAAATACCGCCAACTGAACGGCCCGACATTTATATGTATCTCATAAATTCGCCAAGCGCGTGGACGAAGGAGAATTTAAGAGCATATAAGTCTTTAGAAGCGTTTAATTTCGTGGAATGTGGTCATGCCCAACCTTTGAGGATGCACAAAATAACAATTGAAAGTGAATTTTGTATCGTCAAAGCCGGAGTTTTACCAAGTCAAAGGCCACACAAGGACACAAGATGGGCTGTACCAGGCCTGGGTGGAAGCACATAAGACCAAGGGATCTGTTCTGACAGCCATATAGTATATAAATACATCATATAAAGTGATCACTGCAAACACGAGTCTTGTCAACTCCTCGGACCAGTCTTCTCGTCTGTGGCTCGTATCCACAGACGGCGGCGGTGCTGTTTAAATGCGTCTTTTCCTTTAGGAATCCGATAAAAAATCAATCCGTTTCCTTTCACCTGCCTGTTCGTACAATCAACGGCACAACGCGATGGCATTTTGGTACAATACAAGCAGCTCGAATTTCACCTTCCTGAACGTACAAACCGCGATAAAAACAGTTTGTTTTGGGTCCGAGTTGCGCGCGCATGTGCTCATCATATTTGTGGGACGTGCCTGTTGTTGACTGACATTTGCTGTGTCTTGAATTTGTGTTTTGTGGTAAGCGACCACGTAAATGCCTGGATGGCCTTGTGTCACCGCGTCTTTCAGTGATGTTGTTAATGGGTGTTTTTGATGAGTGTGAGGCTGTTGTTTAATGTTTACAATCAGTGGCCTTATTGTTAATAATTAGCCTTATACTAATAAAGAAAAACGTGTTTGATAGCATTTCTGGTGTTTGACTCCACTGCGTTAAAATAGTTATCAAATGGCAAATGGCTGATGACCCACGCCCCTCCAGTAGATGAGCTCTGTCGCCAACTCTGCCTGCATATAAACAATACAAGACACATACACGTTTTTCCCAATCTCAGTATATGAACTGACTGTGTCTCATATGAAAGAATGAGAATCTCCAGAATTCACTGAATTCACGCATAAAGATTGTATTACTCCAGGACTTCCAGTCTGCCAGAAGAGTTTCGCGGTACTCCTTTAATGTCTGCTTGTCTCTAAGGCAATTTTATTGTTTTGTCCGGAATGTTCCAAAGTAAGGCATTAAACCTATCAATCTACTAGGAGAATGAAGTAGCTCTACCAGGCCAAGTTATAGACCGCACGGATAGTAAGAATGCATGCCTTGGGTATTCTGACCTGTAAAAACACTTACAATACTGTAAAAACATAATAACTAAGTTTAAAGCCATATTGTAGAACATTCCGGGAAAAGCAAAAGCATAAAGCCAGTAAAGAATACTTTGCCATTGCTCACCATGTTAATCTGTCGTATTCATTCTCTAACTTGTAAATAAAGCTGTGCAGGGCGTTTTTGACGTGAGCTACTCAAGAAATGTTGACTCCACAGACACCTCCAGCTGTTTCTCTTCACGCTGCTGCAAAAGGAAAGGGACAGTTAGCATTCACAAGAACGGAAACGTGTGTGACACTAAAAAGATTCGTTTTAAACAGTATTTCAGTGTTTATGTGCATGGTTTTGTAGGCTGCATGCTCTGTTTTCTTGATTTTTTGAAGTAGACTATCTTTGTATTTTTTAGCAGGTCGCCGTCTAGTACCTGTTTATTTCAGTCTGTGATTAAATTGTGGAAGTTATTAGCAGCAATTTAATCTAATTTTGTAGCTGCCCCAGACCATCATTGCAGGGATAATCCAAAAAAACTGCTAATGCTTCATAAACATCCATCCATCCATCCATTTTCTTCATCTTATCCGGAGCCGGGTCGCGAGGGCAGCAGTCTAAGTAGGGACTCCCAGACTTCCTCCACCCCAGATACTTCCTCCAGCTCCTCCAGGGGGACCCTAAGGCGTTCCCAGGCCAGCTGAGAGACATAGTGCCACAGGGCCTCCTTCCGGTAAAACATGCCCAGAACACCTCCTGAGGGAGGCTTCCAAGAGGCATCCAGAACAGATGCCCGAGCCACCTCAGATGGCTCCTCTTGATGTGGAGCAGCAGTGGATCAATTCCGAGCTCCTCCCGCATGACCGAGCTCCTCACCCTATGTCTAATGGAGCGCCCGGCCTGCGGAGGAAACTCATGTCGGCCGCTTGTATCTGTGATCTCGTCCTTTTGGTCATTACCTAGAGCTCATGACCATAGGTGAAGGTAGCAACATAGATTAATGGGTAAATCGAGAGCTTTGCCTTTCGGCTCAGCTCCCTCTTCACCACAACAGTCCGATACAACAACCGCATCACTGCTGACGCTGCACCGATCCGCCCGTCAATCTCCCGCTCCATCCTCCCCTCACTCGTGAACAAGACCCTAAGATTAATTAGTCATTGCATTTATATAGCGCCTTTCATGACGCCCAAAGTGCTTAACAGGTCATTATTCATTCACTCCATACCTGGTGGTGGTAAGCTACTACTGTAGCCACAGCTGCCCTGGGGCAAACTGACGGAATAGAGGCTGCCAATCTGCACCATCAGCCCCTCCGACCACCACCATCACACACCACTGTCATACTAGGCAATATGGGTGAAGTGTCTTGCCTAAGGACACAACAACAGTTTTTGTGACTAGCGCCCCACACTCCTCCAAGCTACTCCTCCATTTGAAGAAGACTCCCCACCCACCCGGAGAGGGTAGTCCACCTTTTTCTGGTCGAGAACCATGGCCTCACATTTGGAACAGCTGATTCTCATCCCGGCCGCTTCACACTCGGCTGCAAACCGCCCCAAGTGCACGCTGCAGGTCCTGGTTCGATGAAGCCAACTGAACATCATCATCTGCAAAGAGAAGAGATGAGATCCTGTGGTCCCCAAACTGGTCCCCAAACTGGACCCCCTCCGGCCCCTGGCTGCGCCTAGAAATTCTGTCCATAAATACAATGAACAGACGGAGTCCAACATGCACTGGGAACAGGTCTGACTTACTGCCGGCAATACGAACACAGCTCCTGCTCCGGTCATACAGGGACCGGACAGCCCTTAGCAAAGGGCCTCGGACCCCATACTCCTGGAGCACCCCCCACAGGGCACCACAAGGGACACAGTCGAATGCCTTCTCCAGGTCCACAAAGCACATGTGGACTGGTTGGGCAAACTCCCATGAACCCTCGAGCACCCGATGGAGGGTGTAGAGCTGGTCCAGTGTTCCACGACCAGGCCAAAAACCTCACTGCTCCTCTTGGATCCGAGGTTCGACTAGCGGTCAGATTCTCTGCTCCAGTACCCTGACATAGACCTTACCGGGGAGGCCGAGGAGTGTGACTCCCCTGTAGTTGGAACACACCCTCCGGTCTCCCTTCTTATACAGAGGGACCACCACCCCGGTCTGCCAGTCCAGAGGCACTGTCCCCGACCACCACGTGATACTGTAGAGACGTGTCAGCCAAGACAGCCCCACAACACTCAGAGACTTAAGGTACTCAGGATGGATCTCATCCACCCTCGGAGCCTTGCCACCAAGGAGCTTTCCAACCACCTCAGTGACTTTGGCCAGGGTGATGGACAAGTCCGTCTCCGGGTCCCCAGCCTCTGCCTCCTCTTCGGAAGACGTGATGGTGGGATTGAGGAGATCCCTAAAGTATTTCTTCCACCGAAGAAGGTGAGGCGAAATAAGTCCCGGGCAACAAAACTCCAATCGCGCAATCGATTTTCTGCGCATCGAAGCGGGAGTTATTTGGCGTATATACAAGCAAAAAAAGTTCTGTAACAAAATATCGTCCGGTCTTCAACATGCACTAAGTGTGTACGTATTAGTCATGGCGTTAAATACAGGCAATTGAATGCAATATGATTACTGGCTAAGTGCCTCTACTTGCTATAGATGGGATTTGAGCAATTAAAATTGCACGATCATGCAAGTGAACATCTCAATTACATTCCTAATGTTTACACAGCGAGTAAAGTAGTAGATTAACGCAACTTGAGGGTGTGTGCCAGCAAAAGTAATACTAGGGAACATGGGAAGGAATAGAAAATATAAGTAGAAATTGGACTTACTGTCGATGATTTCATGCTCCAATTTTTGGATTTTATCCAATGTAAACTGAACGCGATTTACGCGAGGAAAAAAATCTCACACGTGCGCTGAGTGTGACCGGAGTTTTGTTGCCCAGGACCATAGTTCTATGTCCAGGACTTACTTCGCTTGACCCCTGTCTCCTCCTCCGCCAGTGGACTCAGTTCACCACCAGGTGGTGATCAGTTGACAGCTCTGCCCTGCTCTTCACCCGAGTGCCCAAGACACACGGCCGAAGGTCAGATGGCATGATAAAGTCGATCATCGACCTCCGGCCTAGGGAGTCCTGGTGCCAGGTGCACTGATGGCCCCTTGTGCTCGAACATGGTCCAATAACACAACACTGCTCGGGTTCAGATCAGGGAGGCTGTTCCTCCCAATCCCCTCTCCAGGTGTCACTGTCATTGCCCTCGTGGGTGTTGAGCTCTCCTAGTAGAACAGGTCGGTACCGTGGCCCGGTACCGCCATTTCGGGCCACGTTACTGGCCTCGTTATTCTGTCCTTCATATATCTTCTGAACCGCTTAGTCTGACCCGTCCCCCTGGACCTGTTTACCTTGGGTGACCCTACTAAGGGCATAAAGCCTCCGACAACATAGCTCCTGGGATCATTCGGGGTCAAACCCCTCCAGCACGTTATGGTGGCGGTTCAAGGAGAGCTACATACAGTGCCTTGCGAAAGTATTAGCCCCCCTTGAACTTTTTTACCTTTTGACATATTTCAGGCTTCAAACATAAAGATATAAAACTTGATTTTTTTTTTTTGTGTAGAATCAACACCAAGTGGGACACAATCGTGAAGTGGAACGAAATTTATTCAATTTTTTTTTTTTTACTTTTTTTTTTACAAATAAAAAACTGAAAAGTAGGGTGCCCAAAAATATTCACCCCCGAGTCAATACTTTGTAGAACCACCTTTTGCTGTGATAACAGCTGCAAGTCTCTTGGAGTATGTTTCTATCAGTTTTGCACATCTAGAGACTGAAATTTTTGCCCATTCTTCCTTGCAAAGCAACTCAAGCTCCGTATGGAGAGCGTTTGTGAACAGCAGTTTTCAGATCTTTCCACAGATTCTCGATTGGATTTAGGTCTGGACTTTGACTTGGCCATTCGGACACCTGTTGTTTTGAACCATTCCATTGTAGATTTTGCTTTAGGTTTAGGATCATTGTCTTGTTGGAAGGTAAACCTCCATCCCAGTCTCAGGGCTTTTGCAGACTCCAACAGGGTTCCTTCCAAAATTGCCCATCTTCCATCAACTCTAAGCATCTTCCCTGTCCCTGCTGAACAAAAGCAGCCCTGGATCATGATGCTGCCACCACTATGTTGACAGTGGATGGTGTGTCCAGGGTGATGTGCAGTGTTGCTTTTACGTCAAACATAACGTTTTGTATTTTGCCCAAAAAGTAAAATTTTGGTCTCATTTGACCAGAGCACCTTCTTCCACATGTCTGTTGTGTCTCCCAGGTGGCTTGTGGCAAGCTTCTTGGAGAAATGGCTTTCTTCGTGCCACTCTTCCATAAAGGCCAGATTTGTGCAGTGTGTGACTAATAGTTGTCCTATGGACAGATTCCTCCACCTTAACTGCAGATCTCTGCAGTTCATCCAGAATGATCAGGGGCCTCTTGGCTGCTTCTCTGGTCAGTGCTCTCCTTGTTTGGGCTGAAAGTTTAGAGGGACGGCCAGGTCTTGGTAGGTTTGCAGTGGTCTGATACTCTCTCCATTTCAATATAACTGATCGAACAGTGCTCCGCGAGATGTTTAAAGCTTCTGAAATCTTTTTATATCCTAATCCTGCTTTAAACTTCTCCACAACTGTATCCCGGACCTGCCTGGTGTGTTCCTTGGTCTTCATTATGCTCTTTGCTCCCCAGTATTCTTTGAACAGACCTCTGAGCCCGTCACAGAGCAGGTGCATTTATACTGAGACTGACCACACACAAGTGGACTCTCTTTATCATCATCAGTCATTTAGGTCACACTGGAACATTCAGAAATCATCAGGGAACTTCTGGAGTCAGTTGGCTGCACTGAGAGAAAAGGGGGTGAATAATTTTGCACACCCTGCTTTTCAGGTTTTTATTTGTAAAAATAAGTTTAAAATATTGCATAAATTGTGTTCCACTTCACGATTGTGTCCCACTTAGTGTCAGTTCTTCACAAAAAATTCAAATTTTATATCTTTAAGTTTGAAGCCTGAAATATGGCAAAAGGTCAAAATGTTCAAGGGGGGCTAATACTTTCGTGAGGTACTGTAAAGGTTCAGTTTCTGCTCACTTTTATGACAGGCTTTGATCATTGATTTTTGACCTGTGCCAGGAATACTAATGTGCCTTGAAATGCTGCCAGTTGTGCATTGGAATAAAGTCCAAATTCCGTTCATTCAGATTTAACGTTTAGTTTTGAAGTGTCCTGAGCAACTAGTTGAGGAAGCAAAACAATCACCATTACCAAAAAGAAAAAAACAAAAACAAAACACACACACACACACACACAGGGGCAAAAAAAATACCTTCACCATATTTGTATTGCAATGAATTTTCTCAAGATACAAAAGTAAACAAGGCTTAGTAATTGTCTTGCCGCAGATGATTGTCATGTTTATTGTGACCAATGATAGTTAAATTTTTCCACTTGATTTTGTACTATGTATCTTCATCAGTCATAAATAAGACAAACAATAGAAATCCAATTCATTTTATTCTGCTATAAAAGGCTGGTCCAGTAGCAAAAGCAGCATGGTAAAAATGTGGTGGATTCAGCCTCAGGTAAATTATTGTGCATTATGCAACGAAATGTATTTGACAGAGTGCTAAAGTTTTATTCACATACTGTATGGGACAACATTCTTAGTAAAATTTAGAAGAGGCTCTCTACATCTCCCATTTCCACAATAACAGACTTGAGCTGGGAGTAGTATTCGATTGTCACTTGGCCATTTTCTCTGCCGAAGCCTAGGAAAAGAGAAAAAATTTTAATCAGTGGATTTCAAAAATAAATGGGAGTGGTGATCCAACCACTGACGTTCTAGTCAGCGAGTCACTCAACTCATTGCCCAACATACAGTGTTGTCATTTATCAAGCAAAACTAAATCATTTTATTCATATGGGATAACCTACAACTCTGCATCCCCAATAAAAATGAAATACCATTTTAAAATCAGTAAATGAATAAGCATAGACAAATCTAATACATGGATTATTTTTAATTCAACATTTTGGATAAGAGGTACCTGAATGTTTGTATCCTCCAAATGGCACTTCCACAGGGCTGATGTTGTAGTTGTTGATGAAGCAATTTCCAGCTTCTAGGTTTTCTGCAACACGATGAGCTCTGGAAATGTCCCTAAAAGAAAACAGAAAGTATGTTCGATCAGGTACCAGTACAAAGTTTATAAATACAATTAAATTAACTTCACCAAGCATCAAAACTGAGACCTTTGATATAAAATGCAGATTAATATGATTACTGTTGTACCCTTAACACTAATTGGCTTTCTATTTTCTAATCTCCTAGTTCAAACACCACATGCAATAAACCGCTGCATAACTGTGCATCCATTCACACTGACCTGGTGAATACTCCTGAGGCTAATCCAAAGGTTGTATTGTTAGCTCGTTTGATCACCTCCTCTTCGGTGTCAAAAGGCATCACAGACATCACCGGGCCAAAAATCTCCTCCTTCACACAAGTCATGTCGTCTCTGCAGTTATCTGTGAAAAGAGAAATACACTGTGTGAATGACATGGTACAACAAGATGTACTTAAGAGAGTAGAGAATGTAACATAATGAAGTGTTAAAAGCCTAAATAGTTCACAACGTAGGGCCTTTAACTTTGGACACCTTAGCTTTGGGTATTACATGTAGTACTGTTATAGATAACCCTATGTCCTGTCATCATCATCTTTTCACTGTTTTCTTTAGGACCTCTTGTAAATAGCCAAGATATTTTACTAGTATTTCTTATTTCTTATTTTATTTGTACTTGTATGTATACATTTATATAATTATACCTTATTTGACAACAGTCTTTTTGCTACTTATTTAGAATTTTTTATAACCATTTGGATTTTTTGTCTTTATTATAATATATTGTGATGTGTGAGTTACTATGTGTAATTTCCCTTGTCAATAAAGTTTGTCTAACTCTAAGTCCAGTATAACTTCAAATCATGTGTGTTAGGAATATTACATTTGTATTAACTCAAAAACAAGGGAAGCTTGCTTAGTAGATGCAAGGCTGTGTTTTGATGGAAATCGGATCACAGAAAAGATCAGAAAGTCTGGTGAGGTATAATGGATTGAGAAGAAAGAACCAGTATGCAGATTAACTCAGATTTGTAAATGAAACAAAACTACTTGCAGCTTTTGCATACAACATAATATGGCTAAATGTATTTTCTAAAAATAGCATACCTAATACACAGGGTGACATGAAATAACCGCCTTGGAGTTTGGGATCACTAGGGACAAACGGCTCTCCTCCACAAAGCACTCTGGCTCCCTACAAAAAGAATAGCAGTTTAAGTCAAACATCTATGTTTCCATTATCATATTCTAATAATCCAGGAACCAGAATAATACTTAATAAATTCAATATAACGCAATTTGCTTGTACGCAAGCACAAAATCATTTTGAACCAATATCGCATAGTAACATTCTATAGCATTTTAGATATAGTAATTTAGTTAAGTTATTCTACTTGTGCAAATGCATATCTGTGAATTTGCCCTTTATTTGACACATCTTACCCTTTTTGCAACTTTCATTATTTTGAAATGGAGTACTTTTTTCACCTTTTATACCACAGAACAATACCTAGACCTCCATAAGAGTCATACATACCTCCTTCTTGGCCTGTTCCACAAAGCCCAGCACTTTCTCCAGGTGAGATTTACTAATGAGCGCTCCCATCCGAGTCTCGTCCTGCAGAGGATCACCCACACGAATGGCTTTGGTCCTCTTCACCACCTCCTCCAAAAACTGAGGCAAAATCTCTCTCTGCACGAACACTCTGGTCCCATTACAGCAAACCTTTCAATCAGACCAAAACAGATATGTCACCGCTTATAAGTAACCATTTCATTTACTCAAATATAGGGTTAAGGTTGTTGAAATACTGAATTGTCTTGTTTGGACTACAGAATTATGTCCTAGTTTCATAACATGACATGAAGGTGGAGAGAAAAAAAGTCATTTAGGAGTAGTAATATTGTACAAAACATAGCCTCTGTGGAGCGGGGGTGGGTAGAGTAACCAATATTTTACTCAAGTTAGTGTATTCAAAATAATATTACTCCAGTAGGAGTACAAAGTAGTAGTCCAAGAAATTACTCAAGTAAGAGTAACTGACTTACGTAACATCTGATGAATACATTTGAAGTGACAGATATCCTTGCTTGTAAAATTCTTTGCCAGGTTTTATGGTTATCATATTTTAAAACCCATTTACTTCTGATATTCTTTGATCAGGTCAGAAATGATGTAAACAGATAAGACTTACCTCTCCTTGTGTGAGGAAGTTAGCCATGAGAGCACCTCTTATGGCATTCTCCAGTTCACAGTCTTTGAAAATAATGAGAGGAGATTTTCCCCCGAGCTCCAAAGTCACCTGCTTCACTGTTTTGGAAGACATCTCCATCACCTGAGGACAGAGTTAAACACAAAGGACAAAATGGGTTATTGTGGTACTGGTTACTGAGAAAAAGTATTTACGGTAATGCTATGTAGAGCCAATCCAAGGGTTTAATGATGAGGAATGAAAAATCCTGCTCTAGTGATTAACTGCATTCACATCCTAAAAAATCACATAGGTTTGTATGGTGAAATGTGCATTTTAACTGTCAGACTGCAGATTGGTTGATCTGTTTTATGGTTAATAACTTTATCATGTGGAGATTAGCCCCAGTAAATACAAAGTTCAACTTCAACATGGCAAGTGTGTGAAGCAAATTCTTCAAAATGTTATAAGTTTCTACATTTCTTTCAAAAAACGTGATGTTATATAGACCCTCCATCTGAAATTATGACATCAAATTCTACGATGTGAAGACAACCCATCGGAGCTATCTGCCACATTTGACACTATATTAACATGCTTTCCAAATAAACAATCATCCAGTGGGTTGTGCACCTTTTTGCCTGTAGGCACACTGCCGGTGAAGGACACTTTGGTGACCATGGGGTGATGACAGAGGAGGGTCCCGGTCTGAGCTGCTCCCTGCACCACACAGAAGAGACCGTCCGGGACCCCAGCCTCTTTGTAGATCTCAGCCAGGATCACAGCCGTCACAGGGGTCATAGGAGACGGCTTGAACACCATGGCGTTTCCTAAAATTGAGATTTTTCTGTCTATTACTGATGTTCCCTAATTGGGAAAAAAGTTTGTTAGAGTTTTAAAGAATCCTGAACTCACCACAGGCCAGAGCAGGGGCAGACTTCCAGGCTGCAATCTGGAACGGGTAGTTCCATGCCCCGATGCCCACACACACACCCAGAGGCTCCCTTCTGGTATAGGCAAAGGTTCCCCCAGGAAGCTGAATGTGTTGACCTTTACAAGAAGATAAGTCAATACAGTGAACACAAAAAGATACAAAAACATATGAAGTCTATCCAGCTGGTTTTGCAACTGAATGTGATCCTTGCAAAAAAATAATAAATGTCATCTATTATGTTAAATATTTGTCAACTTTCACATTATGAGAAACATTTCACAGGCCGTCAACTGTACAGTGTTTTTAAGATCAAGACCTTAACTTATGTCTAACCTGCAAGAGTTCCAGCAATCCCTGCGTAGTACTCAATGCACTGCCAGGCAATATCAATGTCCACCAGAGCCTCAGTAATGGATTTGCCATTGTTGATCACCTCCAACTTTGCAATCTTCTCCCTTCGTTCCTGTTGACATGTTTTATACAAGGGATAGTCGTTAGCATTGGGCAAAATGGTGAATCGTGAGCGTGTTCCTGTGGCATTCTGCTTGTTTTGGTCAAATCAGCACATCGTGTTTGACTGATTTTCTTATGAATGCAACCCCATGCTCAAAAAGACACTTTTTCACCCACACAGTACTGTCAGTCTCTGCAAAACTCAGTGACTAACATGTGAACTTTAAGCAAACTTTTAGAAGGAAGTGACTGTATAAGGCAGTATAAAGATTCACAAATTTACATGAATCTTGATAAAATTGTGATCTGGCTCAAATAAAATGAATATTTCAATTCAGCATACTGCCTTGTACCTACCCCTGTATCTTACAGTTTCTACATGTATATATGAGTTGATGCATTTTTTATTACATTAATTAATCATTGTAATTAATCATTGCATTTATATAGCGCCTTTCAAGACACCCAAAGCGCTTTATAGTTCATTATTCATTCACTCCACAGTGGTGGTATTCTACTACTGTAGCCACAGCTGCCCTGGGGCAGACTGACAGAAGCGAGGCTCCAATCTGCGCCATGGGCCCCTCCGACCACCACCATCACTCACACACACACACCACTGTCATACTTTATGTATAATAATAATAATAATGCATCAGTTTTATATAGCGCTTTTCTGGACACTCAAAGACGCTTTACAGAGCATTATTCATTCAGTCCATACCCGGTGGTGGTGAGCTACTATTGTAGCTACAGCTGCCCTGGGGCAGACTGACGGAAGCGAGGCTGCCAATCTGCGCCATCGGCCCCTCCGACCACCACCAACACTCACGCACACACCACTTTCATACTAGGCAATGTGAGTGATTTGCCTTGCCTAAGGACACAACGACAGTTTTTGCAACTGGCGCCCCACTGTGGCACCTGGAATTCCTTGTGGTCTCCCATCCAAGTACTAACCAGGCCCGGCCCTGCTTAGCTTCTGAGATCTGACGGGTTCAGGCTTTGACGAGCCGGTATGGCCACGATATATATAAGGTATATGTATAAGGTTCACATAAGCATAAAACAATGAGCATTGACAAAAGTAGGTCACTGGTTTATAGTCAGGCTGGTTTAATCAATAACCTGTAATGTTGCACAATAGTAATGCAAGAGCATTACTATTGTGCAACATCACAGAGCTAGTTACATCTCCTCTTACATTTTAGGGATGTGACAATAATGGTCATGTGGTGTGATACGATACAGTTTATGGATATGACATTATTTTATATTTGTATTTATGAGTTACTGAGTGCAACTACAATTATTAAAAATATTGTATTGTAATTACTGATAATATTACTATAACCTGATATTTGGATTATTGTTAGTTGTCTAGGTGGTAATATAGTCGTACCCTGATAATTCGCGCAGCCTCCAGCATCACCCGTGCTCTCTCCATCCCTGCCTTCTTCCTCCAAATCAGGTAGGCCTCGTGGGCACTTTTAATGGCCTCATCCACCTCCTCAGCTCCACATGGATACATCTGGCACAAGACCCGGCCTACAGGAAAGTAAAATATTTTATATGGCCGAATAAATGGTGGTAGATACAATGGAGATACAGAGTGTAGAGTAGACAGATGAAAAACTTCCACTACCAGTGGACACTTGATGCTTCTTTATTTCTGTGATTGTAGACTCTCACTGAAGGCATCAAAACTATTAATAAAGACACATGGAATGTAGTAAAACAAAAAATAAACTCAAAATAACCTGACAACCGACAAATAACTGATCACTTTGCACTCTTGTCATTTCTCATTGAGGAAGGACAAGGGTTTGCAGTGTTTTCAACAAAGGTAACTATATCTGAATATAAACTATTAAAAATATTACTTGAGTTATTTAACTTTTTTCTTATTTGCTACATAATTCCACAATGCCACATACCCAGCAGCATATATTTTGTCTTCTGTATATAGCCTATATAAAATGTAGAAAGTGGTAAACTTTTAAGAAATAAACACTGATTAAGGTGTGTCCAAACTTTTCACTGGTAGTGTACATAATGCTCCTGTATTATAGAAGTTTAAATAATAATGCACAGAATCACTCTATTGTTTAATTTTGTCCCACATTGAGATTTGAAAGACTAATGCAAAGTAGAATTCTTTAGGGGAGGCATACATTCCACAATATTTTTTAAGTAAGAATAGAATCGTTTTTTTTTTTGCAACACATTATCCCCAATGTGCTCACATATTGTTTTTTGTTTGTTTGAATGCCTCTCCTCCTGGGACAAAACCCAGAGCTGTAACCCAAGTTATGCATGATTGTGATTTGTAGTCCATTTGAACCCGGGCCAAAGCTCCCCCTTCCCTCACAGAGTGTTCTCAATTACATAATACCATCTCTTCAGTCACTTATAGTACAAATCAGGTTCCATGTAAAGATCCAAAAGTGCATGAAGTAACATTCTTACTTGAGTAAAATTTTGTAATCAAGCATTTTAATAAATCAAAGGAAAGTTGGCTACAAGTGGGCTACACCGTTGTGCGTGTGCACTGCTGCTTGTTGAACTCACCTGTGGCTGGTTCAAAGACTGGCTCTGCGTCTGTCTCCTGTCGAGGCTTCACTCTTTTCCCTCCCCAGAAATTGAGGTGATCCGTTACAGACACAGTCCCGGTGCATGCTCCAGGCATGGAGTCGAGAAGAGACTGGGCCATTCTGACGGGTACTACCTGCAAAATAATACAATAAAAACATGGGGAAACTGCTACCGTGCCACAAGCTTACCCGATGCTAACGGGGGCTAATTTGCAGCTACCATGTTATTTAGAAAGCTAAGACTAAGGAAGTTACCCAGAGCTCATGACCATAGGTGAGGGTAGCAACATAGATTAACGGGTAAATCGAGAGCTTTGCCTTTCGGCTCAGCTCCCTCTTCACCACAACAGTCCGATACAACAACCGCATCACTGCCGACGCTGCATCGATCCGCCTATCAATCTCCCGCTCCATCCTCCCCTCACTCATGAACAAGACACCAAGATTAATTAATCATTGCATTTATATAGCGCCTTTCATCAGCTCCAGCTTGTGGTGCCTAAGACCAGACTTAAATCCAGAGGGGACAGAGCTTTTTCTGTGGTTGGTCCTAAACTATGGAACGCCCTGGCCCCCCACGTCCGAGCAGCTCCCACAGTGGAGTGTTTTAAGTCTCGTCGTTCACTCCATACTTGGTGGTGGTAAGCTACTACTGGAGCCACAGCTGCTCTGGGGCAAACTGACAGAAGTGAGGCTGCCAATCTGCACCATCAGCCCCTCCAACCACCACCATCACTCACGCACACACCACTGTCATACTAGGCAATGTGGGTGAAGAGTCTTGCCTAAAGACACAACGACAGTTTTTGTGACTAGCGCCCCACTGATACTCCTCCAAGATACTCCTCCATTTGAAGAAAAGACTCCCCACCCACCCGGAGAGGGTAGTCCACCTTTTTTCGGCCGAGAACCATGGCCTCGGATTTGGAACAGCTGATTCTCATCCCGGCCGCTTCACACTTGGCTGCAAATTGCCCCAAGTGCACGCTGCAGGTCCTGGTTCGATGAAGCCAACTGAACATCATCATCTGCAAAAAGAAGAGATGAAATCCTGTGGTCCCCGAACCGGACCCCCTCCGGCCCCTGGCTGCACCTAGAAATTCTGTCCATAAATACAATGAACAGACGGAGTCCAACATGCACTGGGAACAGGTCTGACTTACTGCCGACAATGCAAACACAGCTCCTGCTCCGGTCATACAGGGACCGGACAGCCCTTAGCAAAGGGCCCCGGACCCCATACTCCCGGAGCACCCCCCACAGGGCACCACAAGGGACACGGTCGAATGCCTTCTCCAGGTCTACAAAACACATGTGGACTGGTTGGGCAAACTCCCATGAACCCTCGAGCACCCGATGGAGGGTGTAGAGCTGGTCCAGTGTTCCATGGCCAGGCCGAAAACCTCCACTGCCCAATCCCACCATTGCACCGCCAGTGCAATGGTGGGATTGAGGAGATCCCTAAAGTATTTCTTCCACCGAAGAATGTGAAGCGAAATAAGTCCCGGGCAACAAAACTCCAATCGTGCAATCGATTTTCTGCGCATGCGCATCGAAGCGGGAGTTATTTGGCGTATATACAAGCAAAAGAAGTTCTGTTGCAAAATATGGAGTGAGATAGCTGTCAGAACTATTTGTGTGCGTAGGAATGAAATCCATGCGTATTTGGGAAATCCATGCATATTTGGCTGTAGTTGAGAGTAAAATAAATATTCGTAAATTCTCGAATGAGTCCAGTCGTACATAAAATGTGTTGTATGTATTTCATCCATCAGAATACGAATTGAAAAGTTACAGCATCAAGAATTACAATCACGAAATGAAAAGTTACGATTACGCTTTGTTAAATACGAATACGAATTCACACACAGGACTTTACTGTCAAAAATACGTCATCACGTCACACAGCTATGAACAGCAGATCTCGCGTTCAGCCTCTTGGCGTTAATACCGCTGCCATCTTGGTACAGGCTTCCCTGGTCTAAGTGTCACTGACCGTCGTTTGACCAAAGCTTTTTCACAGTATCAGCGAGTGGAGATGCCGGACTTTCGCCCCGAACATACGGACTGAACCAGGACTGAATGAGGACTGAACCAGCTCTAAACCAGGACTAAACCAGGACTGAGTATCAGGACAGCCCGGAGGTGCATCCGCGTAGACTGTTGATTGACCGAAGGCGAAGGTGTCCACGGGGCTGAGCGCAGGCGTTGCCCAAACGCGATCCTCGCGCCCGTCTCCGGGCCCCGAGCCCCGCAGCTTCAGAGCTCGGAGCTATGCCGCCCCGGGCCCTGGTGCCAGCCGCGAGGTTCGGCGCGGCATTGCTCCGAGCTCCGGTGTTTTATGTAATAAATCCCCAAAGTAATAAGTCCCCAAAGTCACTCTCTTGACCGGGAAGAGACCTAGTTTAGCCCGGGCACTTTGGTTTCCCCCATCAACCCAAAACATACTAGCACCCCTATGGACTGAAGTCAAGGACCATGACGTTGCCTAGTGCCCGGCCGGGGGTCAGTCCGGGGGCTGACCTGTGGGCTCCACCTGCAGAGGGGTTCATAGGGTGTCCGGTGCGCAGAGGACTGCGCGGTGAACTGCTGCCCTTGCGACCCAGCCAGTTTAGTCCTGGTTCAGTTCTGGTTTAGTCCTGATTTGGACCTGGTTCAGTCCTAATTCAGCCCTGGTTCCGTCCATATGTGCGGGGCAAATGTCCGGCATCTCCGGTCGCTGAGACTGTGTAAAAGTTTTGGTCAAACAACGGTCAGTGACACTTAGACCAGGGAAGCCTGTACCAAGATGGCGGCGGTATTAACGCCAACAAGCTGAACGCGAGATCTACTCTTCATAACTGTGTGACGTGATGACGTATTTTTGACAGTAAAGTCCAGTCTGTGAATTCATATTCGTATTGAAGAAAGCGTTATCGCAACTTTTCATTTCATGAAATACACACAACACAGTTTATGTACGACTGGACTCATTCGAGAGTTTACGAATATTTATTTTACGCTCAACTGGAGCCACATACGTACGGATTTCATTCCTACGCACACGAATAGTTCTGACAGCTATTTCACTCCGTAGCAAATATCTTCCGGTCTTCAACATGCAATAAATGTGTCAGTATTAGTCATGGCGTTAAATACAGGCAATTGAATGCAATATATATGATTACTGGCTAAGTGCCTCTACTTGCTATAGATGGGGTTTGAGCAATTAAAATTGCACGATCATGCAAGTGAACATCTCAATTACATTCCTAATGTTTACACAGCGAGTAAAGTAGTAGATTAACGCAACTTGAGGGTGTGTGCCAGCAAAAGTAATACTAGGGAACATGGGAAGGAATAGAAAATATAAGTAGAAATTGTACTTACTGTCGATGATTTCATGCTCCAATTTTTGGATTTTATCCAGTGTAAACTGAACGCGATTTACGCAAGGAAAAAAATCTCACACGTGCGCTGAGTGTGACCTGGAGTTTTGTTGCCCAGGACCATAGTTCTATGTCCAGGACTTACTTCGCTTGACCCCTGTCTCCTCCTCCGCCAGTGGACTCAGTTCACCACCAGGTGGTGATCAGTTGACAGCTCTGCCCCGCTCTTCACCCGAGTGCCCAAGACACACGGCCGAAGGTCAGATGGCATGATAAAGTCGATCATCGACCTCCGGCCTAGGGAGTCCTGGTGCCAGGTGCACTGATGGCCCCTTGTGCTCGAACATGGTCCAATAACACAACACTGCTCGGGTTCAGATCAGGGAGGCTGTTCCTCCCAATCCCCTCTCCAGGTGTCACTGTCATTGCCCTTGTGGGTGTTGAGCTCTCCCAGTAGAACAGGTCGGTACCGTGGCCCGGTACCGCCATTTCGGGCCACGTTACTGGCCTCGTTATTCTGTCCTTCATATATCTTCTGAACCGCTTAGTCTGACCCGTCCCCCTGGACCTGTTTACCTTGGGTGACCCTACTAAGGGCATAAAGCCTCCGACAACATAGCTCCTGGGATCATTCGGGCTCAAACCCCTCCAGCACGTTATGGTGGCGGTTCAAGGAGAGCTACATACAGTGCCTTGCGAAAGTATTAGCCCCCCTTGAACTTTTTTACCTTTTGACATATTTCAGGCTTCAAACATAAAGATATAAAATTGGATTTTTGTGTGTGTGAAGAATCAACACCAAGTGGGACACAATCGTGAAGTGGAACGAAATTTATTCTTTTTTTTTTTTTTTTGCAAATAAAAACTGAAAAGTAGGGTGCCCAAAAATATTCACCCCCGAGTCAATACTTTGTAGAACCACCTTTTGCTGTGATAACAGCTGCAAGTCTCTTGGGGTATGTTTCTATCAGTTTTGCACATCTAGAGACTGAAATTTTTGCCCATTCTTCCTTGCAAAGCAACTCAAGCTCCGTATGGAGAGCGTTTGTGAACAGCAGTTTTCCACAGATTCTCGATTGGATTTAGGTCTGGACTTTGACTTGGCCATTCGGACACCTGCATATGTTTAGTTTTGAACCATTCCATAGATTTTGCTTTAGGTTTAGGATCATTGTCTTGTTGGAAGGTAAACCTCCATCCCAGTCTCAGGGCTTTTGCAGACTCCAACAGGGTTCCTTCCAAAATTGCCCTGTATTTGGCTCCATCCATCTTCCATCAACTCTAAGCATCTTCCCTGTCCCTGCTGAACAAAAGCAGCCCTGGATCATGATGCTGCCACCACCATGTTGACAGTGGATGGTGTGTCCAGGGTGATGTGCAGTGTTGCTTTTACGTCAAACATAATGTTTTGTATTTTGCCCAAAAAGTAACATTTTGGTCTCATTTGACCAGAGCACCTTCTTCCACATGTCTGTTGTGTCTCCCAGGTGGCTTGTGGCAAGCTTCTTGGAGAAATGGCTTTCTTCGTGCCACTCTTCCATAAAGGCCAGATTTGTGCAGTGTGTGACTAATAGTTGTCCTATGGACAGATTCCTCCACCTTAACTGCAGATCTCTGCAGTTCATCCAGAATGATCAGGGGCCTCTTGGCTGCTTCTCTGGTCAGTGCTCTCCTTGTTTGGGCTGAAAGTTTAGAGGGACGGCCAGGTCTTGGTAGGTTTGCAGTGGTCTGATACTCTCTCCATTTCAATATGACTGATCGAACAGTGCTCCGCGAGATGTTTAAAGCTTGTGAAATCTTTTTATATCCTAATCCTGCTTTAAACTTCTCCACAACTGTATCCCGGACCTGCCTGGTGTGTTCCTTGGTCTTCATGATGCTCTTTGCTCCCCAGTATTCTTTGAACAGACCTCTGAGCCCGTCACAGAGCAGGTGCATTTATACTGAGACTGACCACACACAAGTGGACTCTCTTTATCATCATCAGTCATTTAGGTCACACTGGAACATTCAGAAATCATCAGGGAACTTCTGGAGTCAGTTGGCTGCACTGAGAGAACAGGGGGTGAATAATTTTGCACACCCTGCTTTTCAGGTTTTTATTTGTAAAAAACGACACGATTGTGTCCCACTTAGTGTCAGTTCTTCACAAAAAATTCCAATTTTATATCTTTAAGTTTGAAGCCTGAAATATGGCAAAAGGTCAAAATGTTCAAGGGGGGCTAATACTTTCGCAAGGTACTGTAAAGGTTCAGTTTCTGCTCACTTTTATGACAGGCTTTGATCATTGATTTTTGACCTGTGCCAGGAATACTAATGTGCCTTGAAATGCTGCCAGTTGTGCATTGGAATAAAGTCCAAATTCGGTTCATTCACAGATTTAACTGAATGATTTAGTTTTGAAGTGTCCTGAGCAACTAGTTGAGGAAGCAAAACAATCACCATTACCAAAAAGAAAAAAACAAAAACAAAACACACACACACACACACACACACAGGCAAAAAAAATACCTTCACCATATTTGTATTGCAATGAATTTTCTCAAGATACAAAAGTAAACAAGGCTTAGTAATTGTCTTGCCGCAGATGATTGTCATGTTTATTGTGACCAATGATAGTTAAATTTTTCCACTTGATTTTGTACTATGTATCTTCATCAGTCATAAATAAGACAAACAATAGAAATCCAATTCATTTTATTCTGCTATAAAAGGCTGGTCCAGTAGCAAAAGCAGCATGGTAAAAATGTGGTGGATTCAGCCTCAGGTAAATTATTGTGCATTATGCAACGAAATGTATTTGACAGAGTGCTAAAGTTTTATTCACATACTGTATGGGACAACATTCTTAGTAAAATTTAGAAGAGGCTCTCTACATCTCCCATTTCCACAATAACAGACTTGAGCTGGGAGTAGTATTCGATTGTCACTTGGCCATTTTCTCTGCCGAAGCCTAGGAAAAGAGAAAAAATTTTAATCAGTGGATTTCAAAAATAAATGGGAGTGGTGATCCAACCACTGACGTTCTAGTCAGCGAGTCACTCAACTCATTGCCCAACATACAGTGTTGTCATTTATCAAGCAAAACTAAATCATTTTATTCATATGGGATAACCTACAACTCTGCATCCCCAATAAAAATGAAATACCATTTTAAAATCAGTAAATGAATAAGCATAGACAAATCTAATACATGGATTATTTTTAATTCAACATTTTGGATAAGAGGTACCTGAATGTTTGTATCCTCCAAATGGCACTTCCACAGGGCTGATGTTGTAGTTGTTGATGAAGCAATTTCCAGCTTCTAGGTTTTCTGCAACACGATGAGCTCTGGAAATGTCCCTAAAAGAAAACAGAAAGTATGTTCGATCAGGTACCAGTACAAAGTTTATAAATACAATTAAATTAACTTCACCAAGCATCAAAACTGAGACCTTTGATATAAAATGCAGATTAATATGATTACTGTTGTACCCTTAACACTAATTGGCTTTCTATTTTCTAATCTCCTAGTTCAAACACCACATGCAATAAACCGCTGCATAACTGTGCATCCATTCACACTGACCTGGTGAATACTCCTGAGGCTAATCCAAAGGTTGTATTGTTAGCTCGTTTGATCACCTCCTCTTCGGTGTCAAAAGGCATCACAGACATCACCGGGCCAAAAATCTCCTCCTTCACACAAGTCATGTCGTCTCTGCAGTTATCTGTGAAAAGAGAAATACACTGTGTGAATGACATGGTACAACAAGATGTACTTAAGAGAGTAGAGAATGTAACATAATGAAGTGTTAAAAGCCTAAATAGTTCACAACGTAGGGCCTTTAACTTTGGACACCTTAGCTTTGGGTATTACATGTAGTACTGTTATAGATAACCCTATGTCCTGTCATCATCATCTTTTCACTGTTTTCTTTAGGACCTCTTGTAAATAGCCAAGATATTTTACTAGTATTTCTTATTTCTTATTTTATTTGTACTTGTATGTATACATTTATATAATTATACCTTATTTGACAACAGTCTTTTTGCTACTTATTTAGAATTTTTTATAACCATTTGGATTTTTTGTCTTTATTATAATATATTGTGATGTGTGAGTTACTATGTGTAATTTCCCTTGTCAATAAAGTTTGTCTAACTCTAAGTCCAGTATAACTTCAAATCATGTGTGTTAGGAATATTACATTTGTATTAACTCAAAAACAAGGGAAGCTTGCTTAGTAGATGCAAGGCTGTGTTTTGATGGAAATCGGATCACAGAAAAGATCAGAAAGTCTGGTGAGGTATAATGGATTGAGAAGAAAGAACCAGTATGCAGATTAACTCAGATTTGTAAATGAAACAAAACTACTTGCATCTTTTGCATACAACATAATATGGCTAAATGTATTTTCTAAAAATAGCATACCTAATACACAGGGTGACATGAAATAACCGCCTTGGAGTTTGGGATCACTAGGGACAAACGGCTCTCCTCCACAAAGCACTCTGGCTCCCTACAAAAAGAATAGCAGTTTAAGTCAAACATGTATGTTTCCATTATCATATTCTAATAATCCAGAAACCAGAATAATACTTAATAAATTCAATATAACGCAATTTGCTTGCACACAAGCACAAAATCATTTTGAGCCAATATCGCATAGTAACATTCTATAGCATTTTAGATATAGTAATTTAGTTAAGTTACTTTTATTTTATTCTACTTGTGCAAAGGCATATCTGTGAATTTGCCCCTTATTTGACACATTTTGCAACTTTCATTATTTTGAAATGGAGTACTTTTTTTTACCTTCTATACCACAGAACAATACCTAGACCTCCATAAGAGTCCTACATACCTCCTTCTTGGCCTGTTCCACAAAGCCCAGCACTTTCTCCAGGTGAGGTTTACTAATGAGCGCTCCCATCCGAGTCTCATCCTGCAGAGGATCACCCACACGAATGGCTTTGGTCCTCTTCACCACCTCCTCCAAAAACTGAGGCAAAATCTCTCTCTGCACGAACACTCTGGTCCCATTACAGCAAACCTTTCAATCAGACCAAAACAGATATGTCACCGCTTATAAGTAACCATTTCATTTACTCAAATATAGGGTTAAGGTTGTTGAAATACTGAATTGTCTTGTTTGGACTACAGAATTATGTCCTAGTTTCATAACATGACATGAAGGTGGAGAGAAAAAAAGTCATTTAGGAGTAGTAATATTGTACAAAACATAGCCTCTGTGGAGCGGGGGTGGGTAGAGTAACCAATATTTTACTCAAGTTAGGGTATTCAAAATAATATTACTCCAGTAGGAGTACAAAGTAGTAGTCCAAGAAATTACTCAAGTAAGAGTAACTGACTTACGTAACATCTGATGAATACATTTGAAGTGACAGATATCCTTGCTTGTAAAATTCTTTGCCAGGTTTTATGGTTATCATATTTTAAAACCCATTTACACTCAACAAAAATATAAACGCAACACTTTTGTTTTTGCTCCCATTTGTCATGAGATGGACTCAAAGATCTAAAATTCATTCCAGATACACAATATTACCATTTCTCTCAAACATTGTTCACAAATCTGTCTAAATGTGTGATAGTGAGCACTTTTGCTTTGCTGAGGTAATCCATCCCACCTCACAGGTGTGCCACATCAAGATGCTCATCAGACACCATGATTAGTGCATAGGTGTACCTTAGACTGTCCACAATAAAAGGCCACCCTGAAATGTGCAGTTGTTGCTTTATTGGGGGTCTGGGGACTCAGAACCAGTCAGTATCTGGTGTGACCACCATTTGCCTCATGCAGTGCAACACATCTTCTTCGCGTAGAGTTTATCAGATTGTCAATTGTGGCCTGTGGAATGTTGGTCCACTCCTCTTCAATGGCTGTGCGAAGTTGCTGGATATTAGTGGGAACTGGTACGCGCTGTCGTATACGCCGGTCAAGCACATTCCAAACATGCTCAATGGGTGACATGTCCGGTGAGTATGCTGGCCATGCAAGAACTGGGACATTTTCAGCTTCCAAGAATTGTGTACAGATTCTTGCAACATGGGGCTGTGCATTATCTTGCTGAAACATGAGGTGATGTTCATGGATGTATGGCACAACAATGGGCCTCAGGATCTCATCACGGTATCTCTGTGCATTCAAAATGCCATCAATAAAATGCACCTGTGTTCTTCGTCCATAACAGATGCCTGCCCATACCATAACCCCACCACCACCATGGGCCACTCGATCCACAACATTGACATCAGCAAAGCGCTCACCCACACGACGCCACACACGCTGTCTGCCATCTGCCCTGAACAATGTAAACAGAGATTCATCCGTGAAGAGAACACCTCTCCAACGTGCCAGACGCCATCGAATGTGGGCATTTGCCCACTCAAGTCTGTTACGGCGACGATCTGGAGTCAGGTTAAGACCCCGATGAGGACGACGAGCATGCAGTTGAGCTTCCCTGAGACGGTTTCTGACAGTTTGTGCAGAAATTCTTTGGTTATGCAAACCAATTGTTTCAGCAGCTGTCTGAGTAGCTGGTCTCAGACGATCTTGGAGGTGAACCTGCTGGATGTGGAGGTCCTGGGCTGGTGTGGTTACACGTGGTCTGCGGTTGTGAGGCCGGTTGGATGTACTGCCATATTCTCTGAAACGCCTTTGGAGACGGCTTATGGTGGAGAAATGAACATTCAATGCCCGAGCAACAGATCTGGTTGACATTCCTGCTGTCAGCATGCCAATTGCACGCTCCCTCAATGCTTGCGCCATCTGTGGCATTTTGCTGTGAGACAAAACTGCACATTTCAGAGTGCCTTTTATTGTGGGCAGTCTAAGGTACACCTGTGCACTAATCATGGTGTCTGATGAGCATCTTGATGTGGCACACCTGTGAGGTGGGATGGATTATCTCAGCAAAGCAAAAGTGCTCACTATCACACATTTAGACAGATTTGTGAACAATGTTTGAGAGAAATGGTAATATTGTGTATCTGGAATGAATTTTAGATCTTTGAGTCCATCTCATGACAAATGGGAGCAAAAACAAAAGTGTTGCGTTTATATTTTTGTTGAGTGTACTTCTGATATTCTTTGACCAGGTCAGAAATGATGTAAACAGATAAGACTTACCTCTCCTTGTGTGAGGAAGTTAGCCATGAGAGCACCTCTTATGGCATTCTCCAGTTCACAGTCTTTGAAAATAATGAGAGGAGATTTTCCCCCGAGCTCCAAAGTCACCTGCTTCACTGTTTTGGAAGACATCTCCATCACCTGAGGACAGAGTTAAACACAAAGGACAAAATGGGTTATTTTGTCCTTTGTGTATTTACGGTAATGCTATGTAGAGCCAATCCAAGGGTTTTATGATGAGGAATGAAAAATCCTGCTCTAGTGATTAACTGCATTCACATCCTAAAAAAAATCACATAGGTTTGTATGGTGAAATGTGCATTTTAACTGTCAGACTGCAGATTGGTTGAGCTGTTTATAACTTTTTTATGTGGAGATTAGCCCCAGTAAATACAAAGTTCAACTTCAACATGGCAAGTGTGTGAAGCAAATTCCTCAAAATGTTATAAGTTTCTACATTTCTTTCAAAAAACGTGATGTTATATAGACCCTCCATCTGAAATTATGACATCAAATTCTACGATGTGAAGACAACCCATCGGAGCTATCTGCCACATTTGACACTATATTAACATGCTTTCCAAATAAACAATCATCCAGTGGGTTGTGCACCTTTTTGCCTGTAGGCACACTGCCGGTGAAGGAGACTTTGGCGACCATGGGGTGATGACAGAGGAGGGTCCCGGTCTGAGCTGCTCCCTGCACCACACAGAAGAGACCGTCTGGGACCCCAGCCTCTTTGTAGATCTCAGCCAGGATCACAGCCGTCACAGGGGTCATAGGAGACGGCTTGAACACCATGGCGTTTCCTAAAATTGAGATTTTTCTGTCTATTACTGATGTTCCCTAAATGGGCAAGTTTGTTAGAGTTTTAAAGAATCCTGAACTCACCACAGGCCAGAGCAGGGGCAGACTTCCAGGCTGCAATCTGGAACGGGTAGTTCCATGCCCCAATGCCCACACACACACCCAGAGGCTCCCTTCTGGTATAGGCAAAGGTTCCCCCAGGAAGCTGAATGTGTTGGCCTTTACAAGAAGATAAGTCAATACAGTGAACACAAAAAGATACAAAAACATATGAAGTCTATCCAGCTGGTTTTGCAACTGAATGTGATCCTTGCAAAAAAATTATAAATGTCATCTATTATGTTAAATATTTGTCAACTTTCACATTATGAGAAACATTTCACAGGCCGTCAACTGTACAGTGTTTTTAAGCTCAAGACCTTAACTTATGTCTAACCTGCAAGAGTTCCAGCAATCCCTGCGTAGTACTCAATGCACTGCCAGGCAATATCAATGTCCACCAGAGCCTCAGTAATGGATTTGCCATTGTTGATCACCTCCAACTTTGCAATCTTCTCCCTTCGTTCCTGTTGACATGTTTTATACAAGGGATAGTTGTTAGCATTGGGCAAAATGGTGAATCGTGAGCGTGTTCCTGTGGCATTCTGCTTGTTTTGGTCAAATCAGCACATCGTGTTTGACTGATTTTCTTCTGAATGCAACCCCATGCTCAAAAAGACACTTTTTCACCCACACAGTACTGTCAGTCTCTGCAAAACTCAGTGACTAACATGTGAACTTTAAGCAAACTTTTAGAAGGAAGTGACTGTATAAGGCAGTATAAAGATTCACAAATTTACATGAATCTTGATAAAATTGTGATCTGGCTCAAATAAAATGAATATTTCAATTCAGCATACTGCCTTGTACATACCCCTGTATCTTACAGTTTCTACATGTATATATGAGTTGATGCATTTTTTATTACATTAATTAATCATTGCATTTATATAGCGCCTTTCAAGACACCCAAAGCGCTTTATAGTTCATTATTCATTCACTCCACACTCAGTGGTGGTATTCTACTACTGTAGCCACAGCTGCCCTGGGGCAGACTGACAGAAGCGAGGCTCCAATCTGCGCCATGGGCCCCTCCGACCATCACCATCACTCACACACACACACACACACCACTGTCATACTTTACATTAGAATTACTGTACATTACTGTTTTATGTATAAGGTTCACATAAGCATAAAACAATGAGCATTGACAAAAGTAGGTCACTGGTTTATAGTCAGGGTGGTTTAATCAATAACCTGTAATGTTGCACAATAGTAATGCAAGAGCATTACTATTGTGCAACTTTACAGAGCTAGTTACATCTCCTCTTACATTTTAGGGATGTGACAATAATGGTCATGTGGTGTGATACGATACAGTTTATGGATATGACATTATTTTATATTTGTATTTATGAGTTACTGAGTGCAACTACAATTATTAAAAATATTGTATTGTAATTACTGATAATATTACTATAACCTGATATTTGGATTATTGTTAGTTGTCTAGGTGGCAATATAGTCGTACCCTGATAATTCGTGCAGCCTCCAGCATCACCCGTGCTCTCTCCATCCCTGCCTTCTTCCTCCAAATCAGGTAGGCCTCGTGGGCACTTTTAATGGCCTCATCCACCTCCTCAGCTCCACATGGATACATCTGGCACAAGACCCGGCCTACAGGAAAGTAAAATATTTTATATGGCCGAATAAATGGTGGTAGATACAATGGAGATACAGAGTGTAGAGTAGACAGATGAAAAACTTCCACTACCAGTGGACACTTGATGCTTCTTTATTTCTATGATTGTAGACTCTCACTGAAGGCATCAAAACTATTAATAAAGACACATGGAATGTAGTAAAACAAAAAATAAACTCAAAATAACCTGACAACTTGACAAATAACTGATCACTTTGCACTCTTGTCATTTCTCATTGAGGAAGGACAAGGGTTTGCAGTGTTTTCAACAAAGGTAACTATATCTGAATATAAACTATTAAAAATATTACATGAGGTATTTAACTTTTTTCTTATTTGCTACATAATTCCACAATGCCACATACCCAGCAGCATATATTTTGTCTTCTGTATATAGCCTATATAAAATGTAGAAAGTGGTAAACTTTTAAGAAATAAACACTGATTAAGGTGTGTCCAAACTTTTCACTGGTAGTGTACATAATGCTCCTGTATTATAGAAGTTCAAATAATAATGCACAGAATCACTCTATTGTTTAAATTTGTCATATTTGTCACATATTGTTTTTTGTTTGTTTGAATGCCTCTCCTCCTGGGACAAAACCCAGAGCTGTAACCCAAGTTATGCATGATTGTGATTTGTAGTCCATTTGAACCCGGGCCAAAGCTCCCCCTTCCCTCACAGAGTGTTCTCAATTACGTAATACAAACAGAAAGTCTCTTCAGTCACTTATAGTACAAATCAGATTCCATGTAAAGATCCAAAAGTGCATGACTATTTATGTCTTAAAAAGTACAAAGATTTCTCTATGTAAAAAGTTTCATGAACTTTACAAATCTTTCCACTAGTAAGTTATGCAATCCAGCAGAGGCCAATATTATTCCGTTACATTTACTTGAGTAACTGTACTTTTCTTCACCACCGTTTTACTCCTACTAAAGTAATACATTTGACAGTGTAATAGTACTCTTATTTGAGCAATGGCAAAAAGCTTTAAATATTATTATTTTAAAGTAACATTCTTACTTGAGTAAAATTTTGTAATCAAGCATTTTAATAAATCAAAGGAAAGTTGGCTACAAGTGGGCTACACCGTTGTGCGTGTGCACTGCTGCTTGTTGAACTCACCCGTGGCTGGTTCAAAGACTGGCTCTGCGTCTGTCTCCTGTCGAGGCTTCACTCTTTTCCCTCCCCAGAAATTGAGGTGATCCGTTACAGACACAGTCCCGGTGCATGCTCCAGGCATGGAGTCGAGAAGAGACTGGGCCATTCTGACGGGTACTACCTGCAAAATAATACAATAAAAACATGGGGAAACTGCTACCGTGCCACAAGCTTACCCGATGCTAACGGGGGCTAATTTTCAGCTACCATGTTATTTAGAAAACTAAGACTAAGGAAGTAGGAGTAAATGTAAAAGATATGTGGTAGAATAAAAATGCGCGGTGCTGTACCTTTGCTGCTCTTGCTAAAGGACTGACTTGAGAGAAGAAAAGGGTGTTTTATGTGTCACGCCCCTTAGAATAACACGCCTCCGTGTTTGTGTGCTGGAGCTGGGCCAGGATGGGCGTAGTGGAACGAAAGAGCAATAATTTGAGTTTTGTTCAAGTCTGTACCTTATATCAGATATGATTAATAGAGAAGTGTAGGCTAATTTTGTATTCCACAACTTAAAGGAATTTTATGTAGCCTACACTCTTTATACACTATTTTTAAAAAGATATTACAGTCACAATTGAACCTGGGTTGACAGAGCTACAACCTGCATATAAACAATACAAGACACATAGTTTTTTTTTTTCCCATTCTCAGTATATGAACTGACCGTGTCTCATGTGAAAGAATGAGAATCTCCAGAATAGCACTAGCACTGAAATGAATAAAATATACAAGGTCTGACGTCTAACATGGGGCTAGAGCATGCTTAGCTAATTCTAAACTAGGACTACCCTTAAATGTTGTGGATAAAACTGACTCCAGACACAAGAACTGCAGAGGACATTGTGTACCCCTATTTGAGAATCATAGCTATTTCAACACTTTCTATTTTCTATGTGGGGTGAGATCTAAAATTGCACAACAATAAATAAATCAGACAAAAACAACTATGATATTTTCAATAACAAACCATGATATTTTCACTCATAAAACTTTATTAATATTAACATTTGGATATAAACTGTGGCTAACAATAATACTGGCAAAGTAATTGTTAATTAAAATTAAATCTCAAAACAATCATGTCCTGAAACAATGTAGACACACATTTCATTTGAAAATCAAATAATTAAGAACCTTTCTCTGTATAATTTAAATGTGAAGTCAATACGAAATTTTAAATAAACAGATGAAGGGTCACATTACAGTAAAAGAACACTATTTTGGTTCTATTTGTGACCAAAAGAGGGAGTCTAAGCTGCATGTAGTCATTGTCAGAGAAGAAAAAGGGACACGCAACCAAAAACAGATTTGTTTAAGAAAATTTAGCAGCCTGTGGAGGGGGTCCGAGAAATCCTCCAGCCTGTTTAGTGGCAGCTCTGGATGGGGCAAGACCAAGCATCTTCTGGATATTCTGGGGAAGAAAAACATTGAAAAATGTATGGAAAGTTACAAAAAATGAAAGAACAGGCAGTTTGAATTTCACTGAATTAGACCTACCATTTCATCAATATCAATTGGTTAATTCTAATTCACATATAATTTTATATATATAAAATTTAATTTGACCAATATCCCATAATTGTCTTGGTGTTGTGGCTAATGACCCATATTTGCCAAAACTGATATTAAGCTTTTAAAATCTATAGTACAGACACAAACTAAGGCAGTGCAGAAAAAATACTGGTGCCAAATATTGGCAAAATTTGCCTAGCTGGTTATTCTGATCAGAAGATTCTGAAGATGCAAGTTACCTGTCGAATGGACATGGTACAGAGGATGTAGAGGAAAATGAAGGAGCAGTCGGTATAGTCTTCTCCCAGCAGGTTTCTGTGGGATAGGCCCTGGATGTAGGACAGCGGCACAAAGGGTAGTTTGGCCACCACTCTCCCGTCAAATCTGAACAACAAACAGCAATAAGTATCACGTTTTATGCAAAACTGAGTCTAAAGCATTTGAATCAACTTACATAGAGTTGAACATTCCCATGAGAGCTGTAAAGCAGAAGCCAATGGCAAACATGGACTTCATGCGCACCTGCAGAGAGTATAACAAAAATTAGAAATTATAAAGCAAAATTAGGTTGCAATATCTGTAAAACTTTGCATTTGTATTACAATAACAATTAAACTTACCATAGACAGGTCTCGATTGTTATTCTTAAGCTTCTCCTCTTGTCTCTCTGAAACAAGGACATGGAATGTAGAGGAATTAGTGTGGATATAGCTAAATTAAGAGTAATTAGTGTGGATATAGCTAAATTAATTTGTTAGTTACTAGTTTAGTTCTTACCGATCTTCTTCTTTTGTTGACGCCCAGCCGATTCTGTGATGGTTTCCTTTTTCTTTTCAACTAAAAACAATATAAAAAGTAAATTTACAAATGCAGAATAGTAGATCTGTTCTATTAATTATGCACTTACGTTTTTTACTTTGTTTTTCCACCTCTGCCTTTAGCCGCTTGTACTTCTCTGTCCTATAAACTAGCACCCAGGTTATGCCTTAAAAATGGAAGAGGTGTGTGTGTTTATATATATATATATATATATATATATATATATATATATATATATATATATATATATAATTAGCACACATAAACTAACAACAGAATAAGACAGTGGTTATATTGGAGAATTTTCTTGTTATTCAGCAGAGATATTTTAGTCTACCCAAAGAAATACACTATAACTGATGTTTTGCAAGGAATAAGATCATATACTGGGTTTCTACATATTAAGCTTAAACAAACTTTATTGATCTACAAGGGAAATTATTTGGACACAGTAGCTGACACATCACAATATAATATAACAAAGAGAAAATATATATATAAATGGTAATAATAAATCCTAAATTCTCATTAAGTAGCAAAAAAGATAGCAAGAGGCAGGTGTCAAAATAAAAGTCAAAATAAAATAGAAAAATAAATAATGAAATAGATAAATAAATAAATCTCAGTTATATACAAGAGGTCACAAGAAGACAATGCAACAATGATGATTATTGATAAGTTTTTCAGACAAAGTTCATGAATTTGCCATAAATACGGGAATTTAGGTTCACAGAGATCATGATTAACAGTGCATGGTCTTATATATTGTTAATATAGATCAGAATCTTCAATTATGTTAAAATTCACAAGAACAATTATTATCCACTGATTCTACAGGCTACCCATTTGCAAATAAGCTGTGCCAAAGGATTCCACTTACCTTCGGCTAACAGCGCAGTGCAAACCGAGATAAACACAATCAGAATAGTGTCTGCAAACATAGTACTCATGGTGATGGTTTTATATAATCAATCTCTATTCAAAACTATTAATAAAACATAGATCTCGAGTTATTTATGGGTGATTTTCACAGAGCGCATTACACCGGTGAGCAGCCGGGCTAATGCTAGGTCAGCGTAAGAAAGGTCACACATGCGCAAGAGTACTTCCGGTTCAATAAATAACCAACTTTTGGATCACATATACGGTCTATGTTTTGGATACGATAGAATAATAATATTTTTTATTATTATAATTGTATTCAAATACACACTCTTGCTATTTATTATAATATGCTGTTCAATATATTTATTTAATGTCACTATTTTATTACACTTCTTTTCTTACACGTAAATAAGTATGGCTAAAGATGTGTAAGTTATGTGTTTTAGTTCTATAAATATTTGTACTGTGAAAATATCATAACAAAAAAGGGGGGAGAAAAAGAAAAAATAACCTATAGGCTAAAGCATGGGCATATTTGTAGCCTATTTCTGTTTCTGATTTCCAACAATATCCCTGGATCAAGCTACACGCAGAAAAAAAGTATAGATCATGCAAATCCCACAAAACATCCATATTTCAACCACACGCCATCTTCCACGCCAGCATCATCCTCTTTCATCTTTATTCCGAATGGGAGGAGCATGCACACAACCACCAGCGCAGCAGAGACAGACGAGACCACAGACAGACCAGAGCAGAGCCACAAATCGAGGTACAGAGCAGAGCTGTACGTATGCAGCATGGCCGGCGACAGCGACACAAAGCCGGTGGAAACGACCGACAACCACCGGGTACCCTTCCTCATCGGGGTCTCCGGGGGCACGGCCAGTGGGAAGGTGCGATTTTTAAAATATTTTGTTTCAGTTACAAAGAAAGGGTCCTTATGGGAGCCTATTGTGATGGGGTGTTTACGTTGTATTTTCTCTGACTCAAGAGAAAGCTTGATCTAGGTCATAACTTTTTTTTTTCTGTTGACACCCTGATTAATAATGTATTTTTTATTATTATTATTATTTATTTATATTATTTTTTTACTGATGTTCGAGACGCCGTGTCAAATCAGGTCAAGCATGCCACAACATATCCCTCCAGAAAAAGGTCAAATGGATATAGGCTAATGTATTCATCTCATTCAAATACATGGCCTATGGTATTTTTCTCAACTATAAAATGTTATGAGACGAAATTTATGTCAATGAAGACTTTATGTTAATTAGTGCCAGCTGTGCAGAAACGGTTTTTTTTTCATAAATTTTTTGGGTCACATAAAACATGAGCCTCAATGTGACCTGTGGCCTATATGATTTAACTAAGCCTATGTTGTATTATATGGCACTATAGTACAGTGATTTCATTAAAAAGTGCAAGCTTGACATTTATGATGCAACATTGTCTGGGAATGGAAACCCACGAGCTGCCTGTGACATATGGCCCTTCGAGACCATTAAACCCTCTATTTAGTCTAGACAGGGGATATTATATTGAGTATAAATGATAGTTACATTTATGGCTATAATATAAAACGTTGTTTTGGATACAATACTAAGGAAAATAACACAAGATAATACAAGACTAGAATGTCATTTTCAGCTCAATACAAGAAAGATAATGCAAGACTAGAATGTCATTTTCAGAAGAAAATTGTGTGTGCGTGTGCATTTTTGGCAGTTGCATGTCTTGTACTATTCTTATGAAGAGAAATTACACTTTGAAAACTATTCAGACATTGTCCTTTTTAAGTCTTTTTTTCCTCAGCATGATCACTGAAATGATTTTGATAGCTTTAATAGACTATAGTAGAAATGTATCGGTTTTCTCCTTTGCTGTAATAAAACTGTATACAACTCATTTGTCACGCATAAACATTTTTCATGGCCATTGCCGATTGTTTAGAATCCTCTGCAAAAGATAAGGTTTTGCTTATTTTCCTCAAATTATATTATTTCAGTTTATTACAAACTCAGTCTTTTTAGCAGTGTAGTAATCACTTCACATTCATTTGTGAAGCTTTATGCTTATTCTTTATGCAGCTGGTCAGCCAGAACAAAACATTGGACTCTGCTGGAGCTATAAGGACATATAAAGCTGATGGCAAATACACTAAAAAGTGCAAATAACAGCCTGATATTTTAGCCAACCGATATATCGTTCTATCTCTAAAAATCTATCTATAAAAATGAAGCCAATATAATATTTTTACAGTAGAAGATTTTTTATTTTATTTTTTTTTAAAGAAACCCACCATCACTATCACTAATATTCACTGCTAAATAATGAATATTTAGGAAATCAAATTGATGTAGATAAGCTACAGTTGTGGACATTATTATTTACTGCGTTAAACTATCATAGTTTTCTGGAGAGCAAAGATGTAGTAGATTTTGTCGAGCAGCTGATTGGTTCATTCAGGGTGTGGGCTGTGGTTGTAGACAGATGTTGGTGGGTTTGACTTCCTTATGTTTGGTATTTTTCTTCCAATTGAGTAACTGCTTATCAGACACCTGCATGCCAACAGTTGTAAATATCAAACTGACTAAAGTCAAATTTGTTTTTTACTTTGGAACATTTTGTCCTACAGCTGGCAGTTCAGATCAACACTGAATCTACAAATGATGAAGAAAGACACACTTTTAACTGAGTGAACTTTGAATTTTCTAATCAGCCATGCATATCTCATATTATCCAGGCTTGGATAAGCACAAAATGTAGCTGGAGTTGTTGGTTTTCGTCACACATTAGGTGAAAGTTTCACACAGAAAAATTTTTAATGAATGAAATCATGAAAGAAAACAACTCTTTTGTTGTTTTTATTAACAAGCAAAAAGCCATAGATGTTATTCATCTCTCGTGTTGTTAGATAAAATGTAGATTAAAAAAAAAATATATTTTTCAAGGTTCCCTGTGTAACTTTTATGGTGGGGTGTCCGCTACCCTAATTTGAGGATAAGTATAAATACTGCAAAAAATCACATTAACAGGACAAAATTTGAGGTAGCAAGTTCTTGAGCTTCATTACAACAAATATCAGCCCTTATGCTAAGTTAAAGAAAGTGTTTTCATATTATGACAATAAGGATCTATAATTACTTTGCCTGGAACGTTTCACAATATGTTTCACTTGCATTTATTTAATTATTTCATTTTTGTTTGTTGTTTTGTTTTTCTTGTGCAAAATGCCTTGCATTTTCACTGTGAACGGGGTCGCTTCTCCACAGATCTGACCTGTAACTTGGCCTGGTAGTGTCACCTGCTTGTCCCCACCAAAATGTACAAGTTAAATGCCAGCAAAGGAATGACATCTCCAAGAAGACAAGCAGGTGGCAAACCCACACCAGAAAGCATGGCATAGTGCAACTTTAAATCATCATAATCCATTCCTGCTACTTATTTTGTATGTTGTGTGCTACAGTCCTCCGTTTGCAATAAGATCATGGAGATGCTGGGACAGAATGAGATTGACCATCACCAGAGACAGGTGGCCATCCTCAGCCAGGACTGTTTCTACAGAGTCCTGACCCCAGAGCAGAAATCCAAGGCCTTAAAAGGACAGTTCAACTTTGATCACCCAGGTAAAAACAACACACTCACTGCTTCAAGACACGTCACTATTATAGTCCAGTAATATTGGCATCCTTTGGTATCAGTACTTTTGATAATCTAGTTCACACCACATTAAAACCAGTCCTAAACTGGAACAAAACCTGGAACTAACTCAAGACTAGACCTGGACTAGAAAATGAAAACGTATACAGCATGACTGAAGTGTAGCTAATTCAGTACCAAACCTACAAAAGTGTGAATGCACATTTGAAGAGTTATATAATAGAGTTATATAACAGCTTAATAAAAATGGTTAGGGTTAAACAACATTAGGGCAATTCAAGTTTTAAGAGAATTGGATGTGTTATGAATCTGGCTGCAAAAGGTCATGTCTCTGAGAACTATATCTATACTATATATATATACTAGTGGACGCTACTATTGTCTCTAACTATAGGCCCATCTCCAAACTTCCGCTTTTAGCCAAAATTCTTCAAAAGTGCATCCTTGTGCAGCTGCAGGCTTTTCTAGAAGCACACGACACAGAGTCTGCAGTTTTAAAGGTTTTTAACAACCTGTTTTTAACTGGTGTTTTAACCTGTTTTTAATGACTGGTGATTCTGCCATTTTAGTGCTTTTAGATCTGACTGCTGCGTTCGACACAGTTGACCATGCAACTCTTTTAAAGAAGAAGACTGTGTTGGTATCAGGGGGACAGCCCTCAAGTGGTTTAGGTCATACCTGGGGTGGATGTCCTGTCAGATTGGTGGACCTCATTCTCAGCCCCTATTCACTACGGAGTCCCAGGGGTCTATTCTTTTATCACCCTAACTCCTCCCCCTTGGTCTGATTTTCAAAAAAACATGGCATACAGTACCACCTGTATGCAGACGACTGCCAAATTTACCTACCACCACTAAGGAAGCGTGCTGCGGCCCCTTTGACACCACTGCTTGAGTGCTTTAGGGACATCAAGGCTTGGTTGGCCTCACTGAAGGCAAAACAGAGATCCTGCTGTTCCTACTGCAACATGGACCATCTTATTTATCTCGGTCCATTGCAGAAATATGTCAAACCCTCTATCACCAACCATCACCATTTTAATTTTGAAAAACAAATGAGCTCGTCAAATCTGGCTTTTATCCTCTGCACCTTTTATCCATTGTGAGACGTTTTTATCTTTTAATTCTTTTGAACAAGTCACACGTTTTATCTCTTCTCGTTTATACTACTGTAATGCATTTTTTCTGGCATCAGCCACCATGCACTTTACCGCTTGCAGTTTTCTGCTGTGCGTCTTTTAACTGGAAGCAAAAAGCATAAGCACAATACCCTGATCTTGGCGTTGTAGCACTGGCTTCTAGTTTGTTTTAGAATTGATTTTAAGATTTTATTGTTTGTTTTTATAGCTTTGAATGGGCTGGCCCCACAATACGTCTCAGACCTTCTCCAAATTTACATCCCTGCCCGCCCTCTGAGGTCCGAGGGCCAGCTCAAGCTTGTGGTGCCCAAGACGAGACTTAAAACCAGGGGGACAGGCCTTTTCTGTGGCCGGCCCCAAACTCTGGAACACTGCCCACCCACGTCCAAACCGCCCCCACAGTGGAGTGTTTTAAGTCTCGTCTTAAGACCCACTTTTACTCTCTGGCTTTTAACACTGCATGAGTCATGTGGTCCTCTGTGTCTTTTATTTATTTTAATGTTTTTATTTTGCCTTTTTATTATTTTATGTATTTTCTTGCTCTTATTTTATTGTTTTTTTTATGAGGACTAGTGGAGCTTTATTTTTATTTCTATTGGATATGTTTATTATATTGTGTATGAAATGTCCTATATGAATATACTGAAAGTATATATATATATATATATATATATATATATATAAAACTTTAAAGCTTAAGTTTAAACCTAATGACTGTCTTTTCTCAGATGCTTTTGATAATGAACTCATCATTTCAACTCTATGCGACATCAAAGCGGGGAAATCAGTTCATATACCCGTCTATGACTTTGTGAGTCACTCCAGGTAAATGTCTTGAATCTGCTATAAGATTACATGAGGGGAGTATTACAATAATGATATTCAGACTATATTATGTAAATGCAAATGTGTTAAAACATGTCTTTAAATATATACGCTGAGCCTCAGGTTTGTATCAGACAACTGCAAGTACAGAAATATCACTCAATAACCTTATTTGGAAGTTTACACCATGTGTTTTTTTTGGTTTGTTTTTTTCTGCCATTTTCTTTTTTAATCAGTTAGTTTTGCTGTAACTCTCAGCTAGTTTTGCTGTAACTCTCCCTCCTGTGGGCTCATCACCTGCAGAGGGGTTCATAGGGGGGCTCAGGTGCTATGAGGATTGGGCAGCAAGCTGCCCCCGCGACCCAGCCGGATTAAGCGGGAGAAGATGGATGGATGGATAGTTTTGCTGTAATGTTTAATATACAAATTTTTGCATATCTTCAAAATAACATTCATAATATAATGTGTTTTTTCTATCATCTGTCCATCTCTACTTCAGTTATTTCATTGTCAAAAACTCCCTACACATGATTTGATGGGTGGGGCTTAGTCAGACATTGTAATTACATGTAATGCCATGAAAGGTTAGCCTCATTTGTGACTATGTGTGTTTTGTGTTCCAGGAAGCAGGAGACAGTGACTGTGTACCCAGCTGATGTGGTTCTCTTTGAGGGCATCCTCATGTTTTACTCTCAGGAGATCAGGGACCTGTTCCAGATGAAGCTGTTCGTGGATACTGACGCCGACACTCGCCTTTCCAGAAGAGGTACTAATATACAACAATTAACTGCAACATGATGATCTCTGTGTGCTGTGATCCCTTGGGTAGGAGTTGCATGTTCTCCTCTTGTTTGAGCGAGTTTTGTCTGGGTTATCCTCCAGCTAGGTCCCCATATAGATAGGTGTTTGATGGCATACTGTGGAATATTCCAGGCAAAGTAATAACATCTCCATGGAAACAAGCAGTTATCCATCAGAGGAGTTATATAGTGTGTACCTTTAAAAATTCTTTACAAAGACTTGTATCTTGATCGTTAGTCTATATTAACTTGTAACTCGCATACTTGTGATGACGCGCACAGTGTATAAATGCACTTTAACAGAATGTGCATAGATGGAGTTGATTAATCACTGAATTTGGACCAGAAACCTGCTGTCACAAGTGCATTTTTACACTTTCATTATTTCTTGTTGTAGTTCTGCGGGACATCAGTGAACGAGGACGAGACTTGGAGAGCATTTTGGCACAGTATATTACATTTGTGAAGCCTGCGTTTGAAGAGTTCTGTCTCCCTGTGAGTACATGTAAATAATGTGTGAAATGCTGAGATTTCAGATGGATGGTGCAGCCAAAGAGGCACTAATTAAATCTATTTTAACAAAAAGGTTAAACCCATTTTTGTTTGTGATAGGTTAGTGTTAACTAATAGTATAATCTGATACATATCGATTCCAATAATACAGATACAGGTATCCATGGATTTTATATCTCAGATAAATACATTTTGTTATTTTACAAAAGTGAAATTTAATTTGTGATCTTTACTTCAACTTAAGATATATTTGTGGGTCTTGATATGTCTTTTAAAAGCTAAATATCAGATTGTGCAAATATCGGTAATTGGCTACAGCAGCAAAGCCAAATATCAGATATTGGCAACATCTCAAAAAATCCATATTGGACGATCCCTACTGATAGCCAATAAACTTAGACAAAATGAGAACAGTTTATGTATACTAAAAACTATTTTAAAACACAACAAAGATGTGATTTAAAATATAAAAAAGCACAATAAACTTGCAGTGCAATAGGCCTACTTCAACTAAGGGTATCAATATTTTTGCACTTTTGTAGTTTATTGTAAGATTACAGTACTCAGATATTGTGCAGTACTTTAACATCAACCAATATTTTAGACACACTTCTGCTAGATTGGCATCATACCTGCTATTATATTACACTATTTTTTTGATCCGTTATAATGTTATAAACAAACCTGGAGTTGTTTTGTTTCATTCACACATTTAGCACATAACACCCTGCATATTTACGCAAGTTCTCTCAAACGGAAAATGTTCCACCTTGTGATGTCATGTGCTAATACAGGACATGCTCCATTGTGTTTTTAAACTTCATACACAGTCACTAGAATCATTTGGATTTGGTTCATTAACAAACCCAAGTAGGTTCCATAACTTCTTCCACTTGTAGCTGTATAGACTGGCATATGTACTGTTATTATTTCCATATTTGTATTTATTCTCAGCATTGAGTTGATCCCTCCAATATACTGTTAGAATCTATGCATTACTATACACAATTAGTCATTTATATTTACTGACGGTGAAACCTCACACTCTTACTCATACACTACCGTTAAAAGGTTTGGGGTCACTTAGAAATTTCCTTATTTTTGAAAGAAAAGCACAGTTTTTTTCAATGAAGATAACTTTAAACTGATCTGAAATACACTCTATACATTATTAATGTGGTAAATGACTATTCTAGCTGCAAATGTCTGGTTTTTGGTGCAACATCTACATAGGTGTATAAAGGCCCATTTCCAGCAACTATCACTCCAGTGTTCTAATGGTACAATGTGTTTGCTCATTGCATCAAAAGACTAATGGATGATTAGAAAACCCTCGTGCAGTCATGTTAGCACAGATGAAAACAGTTCAGCTGGTTAGAGAAGCTATAAAACTGACCTTCCTTTGAGCAGGTTAAGTATCTGGAGCATCACATTTGTGGGGTCGATTAAACGCTCAAAATGGCCAGAAAAAGAGAACTTTCATGTGAAACTCGACAGTCTATTCTTATTCTTAGAAATGAAGGCTATTCCATGCAAGAAATTTCCAAAAAACTGAAGATTTCCTACAACGGTGTGTACTACTCCCTTCAGAGAAGAGCACAAACAGGCACTAACCAGAGCAGAAAGAGAAGTGGGAGGCCCCGCTGCACAACTGAGCAAGAAGATGCGTACATTACAGTCTCTAGTTTGAGAAATGACACCTCATAGGTCCTCAACTGGCAGCTTCATTAAATAATACCCGCAAAACGCCAGTGTCAACATCTACAGTGAAGAGGCGACTCCGAGATGCAGCTTCAGGGCAGAGTGGCAAAGGAAAAGTCATATCTGAGACTGGCCAATAAAAGAAAAAGATTAATATGGGCAAAAGAACACAGACACTGGACAGAGGAAGATTGAAAAGAAGTGTTATGGACAGACCCCACTGAGCTGTTGTGGGAGCAGCTTGACCGTCTGGTACGCAAGAAGTTCCCATCCAGTCAATCCAACTTGTGGGAGAAGCTTCTAGAAGCTTGGGGTGAAATTTCTCCAGATCCTTCAACAAATTAACAGCTAGAATGTCAAAGGTCTGCAAGGCTGTAACTGCTGCAAATGGAGGATTCTTTGACGAAAGCAAAGTTTGAAGGAAAAAATTATTTCAAATACAAATCATTATTTCTAACCTTGTCAATGTCTTGACTATAGTTTATTCATTTTACAACTCATGGTGGTAAATAAAAGTGTGACTTTTCATGGAAAACACAAAATTGTCTGGGTGACCCCAAACTTTTGAACGGTAGTGTATACACACACACGCGCACTTTACACCTCATCTGCTGTGGCGTTATATGCATTTGTATTGTATTGTTCCGTATTGTGTTCCGTATAGTGAACCCCTATGAACTAACATCAAGGACCATGACGTCCACCCTCCTGTGGGCTCACCACCTGCAGAGGGGTTCATAGGGGGAGGCAGGTGCTATGAGGATTGGGCAGCAAACTGCCCCCTCGACCCAGCCGGATTAAGCGGGAGAAGATGGATGGATGGATGTTCCGTATTGTACTTAGTGTATTGTCCTTAGTGTATTGTCCTGTACTGTCTAATATCTGTATGCATGTTGTATGTTGCAAATTGCAAGGGGAAAAAACAACTCCAGGTCTGTTTTTGATTAGGTAACAACATTATAACATGGCAGTAGTCAATTTCACGTAATACAGGACTTTTAAAAATATTGCCAAAAACGTATTGAGATTGTAATTTTTGGCAGTATTGCCCTTGCCCAGAACTCCAAACTACCCTAAACCTAAAATTTACTTATGTATTCTATACCACTATATCATTGAATGTGCCTGAACAACTCCCAATAGTGCCTTGTTTTTCTAGACTAAGAAATATGCAGATGTGATCATACCAAGGGGAGCTGACAACCTCGGTGAGTGGCTATTTGTTTCTAGGAAAACTTGAAATGTTCTCCATAATAAAGACAATATATAGCTAAACAAGTCTGGAGAAACACTGTTGATACTGTGTCCCTGTGCTATCATGAAGGCCACAGAAGAGATCAGTCGGAAAATATTGAAGTGCTTGTGGTTCTGTAGATACTCTCTGAGGGCGATAACTTATTCCCTTCAGAAGTTACTTTGTAGATCATGGTGTTGTAAGTTATGGTAAATTTTGATAGCAAATGGTATTTACAACTTGAAACTGCAAATCTCTTTGACTAATTAGCCTTTTTTTGTAATGGCTTTTTTTCTCAACTGCTCCATATTTTGGTCAAACAAAATACATTCTGTTTAGAATCTAGACTACTGTGTACATTTTTCTGAAATAGTTTTTAAAAGTTGTATTACTGATTGGTTTAAATTGGCTATTGTCGCTTGAAAAGAATTTATTTAGTGGTGGAATAAGTACTGCAAATGTGTACAAAGTAAGTACATGGCTAAAAATACAATTTTGGCAGCAGTATAAGTTACACATGAAAAATACTAATCAGAGGGATACTGACTAGTTCCTTTTTAACAGATGTTTTTAGCAGCATTCTAGATCAGTATTTTATATACATTAAACCATTTAAGGCTTAATTTAGTTGTCAATAATAATAATGCATCAGTTTTATATAGCGCTTTTCAGGACACTCAAAGACACTTTACAGAGCATTATTCATTCACTCCAGACCTGGTGGTGATAAACTACTATTGTAGCCACAGCTACCCTGGGGCAGACTGACGGAAGCGAGGCTGCCAATCTGCGCCATCTGCCCCTCCGACCACCACCAACACACACACCACTTTCATACTAGGCAATGTGGGTGCTGTTCCTTGCCTAAGGACACTACAACAGTTTTTGCCACTGGCGCCCCCCTGTGGCACCTGGAATTCCCAGTGGTCTCCCATCCAAGTACTAACCAGGCCCGGCCCTGCTTAACTTCTTCAGGCTTTGACAAGCCGGTATGGCCACAAACCATAATCAGTGTATTCTCACAGCTCTGGTCAATCAGAGCAGGCAATGCAGTGCTGTTATTTCTAAGTTTAGAAAGGAGCAAGGAGTGCAGAGAAACATCTGTGAAATGGAACAATTGGGACTTTTAGCATACAAAGTAATGATTTTAAATGTAACTAATTACAATTACTCAAGTACAGCTGCTGTTGTATTTGTAGTTGCGTCCCAAAATCTGTATGATTATACAGTGTCATTATGCAATCCGTTGTTAAGTCAATTAATTACTGCATCTGAGACATGTTTCATGTTCTATTTAAGGGATGGGGGGTTTGCCTGGTCATCATCAGACTACTTCTGCTACTATGCACTGTAGGTGTGAAAGTTGTGCAAGTGTGTGTTGGTAGTGGTCGGAGGGACCGATTGCGCCGGTCAGCCTGCCCCAGGGCAGCTGTGGCTACAACAGTAGCTTACCACCACTGCGTGTGGAGTGAATGTAAAATGCTGTGTAAAGTGCTTTGGGGACATGTCTGTGTAAAGCGCTATATAAATAAACCTTACCTTACTATAGATACAGTTTGTTGTAGTTTGTTGTTGTAGAGTGGATTTAAAAGTATTGAACATAACCAATCATATCCTTTGTCTGTGCAGTTGCCATAAATCTGATTGTGCAGCACATCCAGGACATCCTGAATGGCGGTTTGACCAAACGTCTGAACGGATGGATCAACAGTTATGGGACAAAGCAGCAGAGCATGGAGTCCAGCAGCCGGCCCCACTGAGCTAAGCCTGTGTGAAGACAGGGGGCAGCATTGCGCAGCAGCCCTCTCATGAGTTTGAAAACTGGTCAGATGGGGCGAGAATTCTGCAGCAAAGATGATTTATTGTGTTTGGACTGAATGAATGAAAAAGGGTATATTCCAATTTACTGTACATGATTACATACATGTTGATTGTTCTGAATGTGAAGTCGAACCGACACTAGAAGCCTTTTCAGAAGCGTCTTTAAAATGGCTGCCTCAGCACTGAAATGCCTGGTGCCTAAAACTACTTGAAGTTTCAACTATTCAATACTCCAGCAGCACTCTCTCCGCCTTATTCAAGTTCACTCTGTGAGCCAAACTTAATGCAACATGCTCTGTGCAGCAAGGAGCAGTCAATAGATTGGGATTGTTCAGGTTATCTAGTAGTACTGTCAGTTTGCTTTGTCTTGTGCAAATCTAAGTTATTTAATGAAACAACCAATTCTCACCTCAATCAGATATCTGACATTGTCGCCAAAGAATCGCGCAGTTCTTTTGTGTTTCATCTAAAATAACATTTTGTGAAACCGCATCAGTGTTTACTTTGACTCAAACCATCAGATGCAAGTTACATAGAAAGATTGTGTTAAAAGCAGAAAGGTACTTAGGACTGTTCTTCAGTTTCCGGTGTACATTTGTACATAATGTTCTCAGGTATAGTTTGAGTTATGCTATTCAGAGAACTGTATTTACTAAATATGTTACATATTGTCTATCACTGTCCTCGCTAAAGCTGAGGGCTTTTGTCTTCTTTCAAAATAAATCATTTAAATGAATGCATTTTTAAGCAATGTGATCATACTTGATGCTATTCTGCTTATCTTTATTGAAAATATTGACATTAAAAATATTAAATAATTTTCTGTTCCATCTATCTGCATTCAAAATATCACAAGCACACTTTTGGCTTATGTATTATCAAGAGTCTGTATGAATTAGGCATGATAAGGTGTATTCAAATTTATATTTAACATTTTCATTGGTCAGTCTCCAAACAGTGGTACAGCGCCGCAGCTACCAAAGTTAAGGTACAATTATTGACATCTATTTTTAATTATTAATTGAACAAAAAGTTACAAATTCATCTGAGGTCATTCCCTGGTGGTTGTGTTCTGTCCAAAAAGCCCTCTGTACAGTTCACTCTTGGCTTCATCTGTCATTGCACTGTGATCCATAGGAGCCATGAAGTTGACCAGTTTACTGTGAATGTGGTACCTGACTTTCCGCCCTTTACTTGCCTTGGTATCCACTTTCTTTTTGATCTTACTCCTCAGCTTCTGTATTGCCAACCACTGCTTGCCCATAGCCACTTGGTCATTGGGGTCTGCTGCACTAGTTTTGCGTTCAATAAGCTCTCTCAATAACTGATGGTAAAAATCGTCGTCATCAAAAATGTCCTCATCTATGTCTTTGAGATGAGAGTTTGTTTTTAGCAGTTTCTCAGGCTCCTCTCCTTCCAAGATTTCACTTTTGGACATTAACGCACCTTCTTTTTTTCCCATGACCTTGTATTCTGATCGGCGAGTTTGTGTGCGCTTTATTAGTCTCTCTTTATCCATAAGCACTTGTTCAATTTGGGTAAGTATGTTTCTTTCAAATGCACCGAAAGATTTGCTGGTTTTACCCATGGTTAGCCTGGTTTTGTCGTGCCACTTTTGGAGAGTTGTGTTTTGGTAAGGTGTGAATGCCGCGAAACGTTTGGCCATCAAATCTGGATATTCTGTCATTTCTAGTTTACGTTTTTGTAGCCTCTTAGTATTTAGTTCAACTTCGCAATCTTCTTCATCACTTAGAATTTCCTCATTGCTTTGCTCTCCCAAGCTGATCGCTCTTGTATCTGAATTTTGTATGAGAAGTTCATCGTGTAGCTCCAGTAATGATCTCTGGAGAGCTTTCAATGCTTTGTGTGAATTTTTCAGTGCTCCAGCAAATTCTGAGTTTTGCTTGAATTCTAGGAAAGTCAAAGGTTGAGGAAGCTGATTGGCCGAAACGAGAGCTTTCTGAAATTTGATTCGTCCTTCTAGAAGCAGGTCCCACAGAGCGAGTTGGTTCTTCACGGCCTTGCCTTTCTCTACTTCCTCTGTGACTTGAGAAAATGTGCGTACGGTGGAGTTGTCGAAGTCTTGTTCCATGTCATCCTCCTCAGAGCTTTCCTCTTCATTGCTTTCTTCTTCATCACTTTCCTCCTCATCCTAAAAGAAATCACAAATTAAAATAGTTCACTTAATACAATGAGTTTTTTATGTTAAAATAGGTCAAATAAAATTTCTATTTTGAACATTTGTGTCTTTTTGTCTCCAAAAATGTTTTTTTCCCCAAACAATCTGTGAACAAAGAAAAAAAATAACACTGATGAACCAAAAAAGAACCTTGTTTTTGTTAAAGTATTAAATTTGTATTCATATTTACTTTATTTCGGGGTTGTTAAAACATCAGATACTGATCAATTCTAAAATTAGTATCCAAACTAGATACTCATTTAAGCAAGTATGGATACTGGGGAAAAAATACATAACTGCATAGAATTTGACCTTCCCTGAACAGTTTCATCTCGAGTTACAGTGAGGCCAGTAAGCATTTGATCACCCTGTGATTTTGCAAGTTCTCCCACTTAGAAATCATGGACGGGTCTAAAATTTTCATCATAGGTGCATCTCCACTGTGAGACAGAATCTAAAAAAAAATCTGGAAATCACATTGTACGATTTTTTTAACAATATTTTTGTACATTATTGTGTCAAATAAGTATTTGATCATTTGTTTATTAGCCAGATTTCTGACCATCAAAGACTTGTTATTCTGCTTCTCAATAGTCCAACTCCACTCTGCTCATGATTCTAATTTAGTAGCACCTGTAGCTTTGATAAAGACGCCTGTGACCCCACAGTCAGTCAAGAGTCGAACTACCAACATGGGCAAAACCAAAGAGCTGTCAAAAGACACAAGAGACAAAATTGTAGACCTTCACAAAGCTGGAAAGGGCAACAGGGTGATTACCAAACAGCTTGGTGAAAAAAGAATAACTGTTGGAGCAATTGTCAGAAAAAGGAAGAGGCTAAAGATGACTGTGAATGTCCCTCGGATGCAAGATCTCACCTCGCGGGGTATCAATGATGCTAAGAAAGGTGAAGAATCAGCCCAGAACTACACGGGAGGAGCTGGTCAATGACGTGAAGAGAGCTGGGATCACTGTTTCCAAAGCTACTGTCAGTAATACACTAAGACGTCATGGTTTAAAATCATGCATCACACGTAAGGTTCCCCTGCTTAAGTCAGCCCATGTCAAGGCCCGTCTGAAGTTTGCCACTGACCATCTGGATGATCCAGAGGAGTCATGGGAGAAAGTCATGTAGTCAGATGAGACCAAACTAGAACTTTTTGGTCTTACCTCTATTCGCTGTGTTTGGAGGAAGAAGAAGGATGAGTATCATCCCAATAACACCACACCTACAGTGAAGCATGGGGGTGGAAACATCAGGCTCTGGGGGTGTTTTTCTGCACAGGGGCCAGGACGATTGTACAGTATTAAGGAGAGGATGAACGGGGACATGTATTGGGAGATATTGGGCAAAAACCTCCTTCCCTCAGTCAGAGCATTGAAGATGGGTTGTGGCTGGGTCTTCCAACATGACAATGCCCTGAAGCACACAGCCAGGAAAACCAAGGAATGGCTCCGTAAGAAACATATCAAGGTTCCAGAGTGGCCGAGCCAGTCTCCAGACCTAAATCCATTAGAAAATCTTTGTAGGGAGCTGAAACTCTGTGTTGCTCAGCGACAGCCCCAAAACCTGATAGATCTAGAAAAGATCTGTATGGAGGAGTGGACCAGAATCCTGCTGCAGTGTGTGCAAACCTGGTGAAGAACTACAGGAACCGTCTGATCTCTGTAAATGCCAACAAAGGCTTCTGTACCAAATATTAAAATGGTTTGACTCAAGTGATCAACTACTTATTTGACACAGTAATATACAAATAAATTGTTAGAAAAAATCTTACAATGTAATTTCCGGATTTTTTTTTTTAGATTCTGTCTCTCACAGTGGAGATGCACCTATGATGAAAATTTTAGACCTCTCCATGATTTCTAAGTGGGGGAACTTGCAAAATCACAGGGTGATCAAATACTTATCTGCCTCACTGTATATCAGAACTAGTGTAAGACCACATGGTATAATGAACATATACTTTGATCATGTGTTCAAAATTACAAGACTGTCAAAATAAGAGCTTTTAAAACTAACATAAGGGTATCAAAATCAGTATCGAGTATCAAAATCTCATTGGAAGTTTTAGTATTGTGGCAACACTATATTTATTAAATTAAATGTTGTTTATTTCTATTATTTTTAAATCAATGCATGCAACTCTACATTGGAGGGATAATTAAATCATACATTTCCCACTCATCCAACATAATTATTTGAGGGTGTATTGAGAGTTACACTAACAGTACAAGAAAGAAATATCTTACCTCCTCTTCCTCCTCACTCACTCCTAAGTCATCCATGCCCTCGGTCAGTTTACGGAAGTCCACTCCTTTACAAAAAGCCACTTCAGAGTTGTTTAGATTATCATCATCGTCATTCACATCTTCATCTGTTTCTTGAAGCTCTTCTTCTTCTTCTGCCTCTTCGGCCTCCTCTTCTCCTTCATCTTTGAAAGGACAAATTATTCATGCATTATTCCAGTCATTAGTTCTTGCATGCCATAATAAGGATATTACCCCTAAATACATATAAAATAATGAGAACTCTGCACATCAATTGCTTGAAACGGGTGCGTTGGAGGAGTGGGAGCAGCCCCAGAACATAGGGAAAAAATCCCACACACCATCTTACTTGAAAATTGCAAGATTTATAGTAGGTCTTATACTTAGTAAGTCCTAATAAATCTCACAAGTTGCAATTAAGATGGTGTGTGGAATTTTTTCTCTACCCCTAAATACATTAATTAATGTGTAAATATGGCCAAATCATGTACATTTTACTATGCCCACTTATGGTAAATGGTCATGGTCACATATTTATAGCAGCTCTTTTTCACCTTCAAGGCACTTAAAGCACTTTACATCAAGGAACCATCACCCATTAAGACACACAGTCATGCACCAGTGTACGCAGACACTGGGGGCGAGGTGGATTAAGAGTCTTGCCCAAGGACACAACAGCATTAATTTATGGGAGGTGGAATGGCACTGTCAACCTGTGGGTCAGTGGATTTGATCACTAATGATGTTTTTTTTTTTTAATGTTGAAAGCAGGATTTAAATCGCAAACCTTCAGATCAGTGGACAAACTCTCTGCCAAGTCAGCTACTGTCACTGTATATATAATGTAAGAAGTGGTTGTGACTTGTTTGGAATAGACATTTTAGTATAGTTAAAAGGTGTACTATGAAGCTTTTCTGGTGGAGGATTCAAAACTAGCTCGTTTCCAAGAAGATCTTATTGCTTTGCCTGGAATGTTCCACAGTTTAGCATTAAACCATCAATCTCCATGGAAACAAGAAGCATATGTTGACAAACCAGCTCACAGTAAGAACACCTGTTACTGAAAAGCTGGTTGAGCAATATGTTTTATATACCATACAGTGGAATATTTTCAGGCCAAGTAACACCATCTCCAAGAATGACAATCAGGTGGTGGTCCGGACCTTCCACTAAAAAGTTACGCTATGCACCCTTCTAAACATAATTTGCACTTTAACGTAAGACAGATTGAAATTCAACCTCTAAAACAGATTTCAGTCAATGCTGCTAGAAAGTTATGTATATTAGCAAATATAAATTATTGACAACACTTCGGAAGAGAAAGAATTTGCCTTACCATCATCCCCTTCACCCTCTTCCTCATCATCTTCATCACCTTCAACATCTTCATCCTCCTCGGAGTCTTCCATGTCCCGCATCAGCTGTTTTCTGGACACCGCCTTGCCCGCATACCTCCTGTCCGTGTCTGTGAGCAGAGAGGCGGCGTGGTTCCTCAGGGCGCTCGGTCTCCTGTCTCCTTCGCCCTCCTCCTCTTCATCTTCGTTAAACTTTTCTACCACCCGGGCTTTAGTTTCCTCGTCGCCATCGTCTTCGGGATCAATGAATTTCGGCTGTGGGTTAAGTAAATCCTCCAACTGCTGAGAAAATGAGCCGGACATGATGAAGTTATTAGAAATTTCACACGTGTGTTGGTCCGGTAGGACTGCAGCAGAGGGTGATGACGTCGGTAAAGAGCGACAAACTACACTCTCGTAAAACCCACAAGTTTGACCGTCAGGGACACATTTAACCTGTTTCTAGTTAATTTGGCGGATAACAGGACAGAAAGTTAACCAGGTTAGCTAGCTGATGATAACGTTTTGATTACTTACTGGCCTCCATTGTGCCTTTAGGCAAGACCCTTGAATTTAGGGAGGCTTTATTTTATAAAGCATATATATATTAAATGCAATAGGTGATTATTTCCATAAAATTACTTTATACCTCCCTAATTACTTTGCCTGAATTGTTCCATATCGTATAGCATTAAACTTTGCTCCACAGAGACAGGTGATGCCACCAGGCCAAGTAACAGGAGAGCTGTGGAGAGGCAAGCCCATTCACAATAGTACGCTCAAAATTTGATAAAGATTTACACTGTACTATGTATTGTTTTAACACCTTTCAAAGAATAGCTACTGTGTGTATACAAAACTGAGTAATTTTATTTTTGCCTAGGATTACACAAAAACATTGCAGACTGACACCGAAAAGACAAAAATCGGGGAAAATATCCACTTTACTGCCAATCTTCGGCGCATGCGCACAAGGTTACCGAGGCTGTGAGCGTTGCTGTTAGACCAGGCCAAGTCGGTCTCGACGTGTTCGTCTAACAAAGATCACGAAGTTTACAGTGAAAATGTCCACCAGCGATTTTTATTTGCGATATTATGTGGGACACAAGGGGAAATTTGGACACGAGTTCTTGGAGTTTGAATTCAGACCGGACGGTAAGTTTGTTTTGGCGGCAATTCATAGTTGTTGTTTGACACGAGCTAACTAGCCACCGGACTGCAGGCCTCACTCAGCAGTGAAGTAGTTATCACAAATTTCTCTGAAAACACAACGTTGTAAATATTTTTCCAAAGACTGTTGTAGCTGCATTGGGGCAATTTATGAGCACTGGTTGTTCAGGCTTGACTATACATTATTTAGATTGTTACTAACAAATGATAATACGTTAGTAATAATGATAATTAATGAACTAATGAATGAAATGTAGCAGTACTATTTTCAACATATCTTCTTTACTTTTCAGGAAAACTGCGGTATGCAAACAACAGTAACTACAAGAATGACGTCATGATCAGAAAAGAGGTACTTAAAATCATTTATTTACCATGGTTGATATCATAGTGTAGTATATTCTCTATTGATAATAGAGATTCAAGTAATCAATCATGTTTGTAGTTTGAACCACTGGAGACATGAATAATCCTGCATAATCTAATAATTGTGTTTATAGTGTTCCTTTTGTCCAAAGTTATTTACTTTATTTGCATTATTGTAGGCATACGTACACAAAAGTGTGATGGAGGAGCTGAAGAGGATAATCGACGACAGTGAAATCACTAAAGAAGACGACGCTCTGTGGCCACCTCCGGATAGAGTTGGCAGACAGGTTTATATTTAGTCAATTCTGCATGAAAAGTATGCTATGGTCAAAGGCTGGCTAATCAGAATTACTAGTAGCTCTACTGTGTGTACATTTTGGCTGCAAGCAGGGCTCTACAGTGCGCCCATTTCACTCGCATTTGCGAGTAAATATTTTGTCGTGCGAACGCGGAAAATAAAACAGTCGCACCAGTGCGAGTGTTTCTGCAGCCACAATAAGGAGCTGCGCACAGACGTAACGTGACAAGTTAAACATTCTAAATGTATCAAACATTAGGGGCGCACTCACACTAGGACTTTAGAATCGTGCCCAAGCCTGAATCGCCCCTAAAGCGCCGACGCATGCCCAGCGAGCGCTGACCTAGCGTCTGAGCTCCGCGTGTGCGCCGATATCACTCATACGAACAAACTCCGCTTCAAAACACACCCACGCCCAGCTTCATGGAGGAGCGCCCCGCAGCAGGACCCACCCCTATCCCATCACTCAGTAAACACCTCCACGCCGCTGGACTTCCTTCTCCGCTAAAGCCAGAGCTTTGTCTTGGTCTTGTCTCAAACTCGAGCGCATTTGGACTCGGTCTTATCACGGACTCGAGGTCTGAATACTGAGTGTAATCATATTTCATTACGGCCGCTGCAATAAACTTGTACCGGTGTGCGTGACCACCCTTGTGTACCAACGTGCGTCACAGGGAAGGTATCCCTACCTATCCTTCCACCTCACGTCAAATACACCAGTACTAATTTTCTATCGGTGTCCGCACAGAGCAGACCCACAGCACACATGTGGGCTGAAGTTTGCCTAAGAAAATGCCAAATAACTCTGTCACAATGTGCTAGTTTGGTAAATGTGCAGAGGCTAAAAACCACTGTAAAACCAGCAAGAGAATGTAACTTCACCTAGGAATTTGAAAATACAGGTTTAAAAATCTTACCTATGTTTTTCACTTTGAAGCAGTTTTGTGTAAAGTGCCAGTGGAAGTTCTCTTAAAGAAGAGGTTCTTAAACTGTGGGTGAAGGTCCAAAAAGGGCCACAGAGTGTTTAAGTGCAGTACAGTTTGTTTGGCTTATTTTAAATCTAAATATTAATCAGATAAAATGAAGATATATTTATAAAAACACTGCGATCATGCAGGAAAAGTAGTCATAATTCTTTTGTTTTTTGTATTAAATTCATTCAAATAAGTTGGTGTGCGCAAGTTCTGCACTGTAATAATCGTTCGAAATGAAAACCTACTTGTGCCCCCATTTTTTTTTCTGTGCTCCTAAAATTTTTAACTTAGGGGCACATGTGCTCCTGAAAAAAAAAGTTAGCGTAGAGCCCTGGCTGCAAGACATGCAAATCTTGGACAATCTCTGTAATGTTTTGTTTTAAATTGGTAATCACTAGTTCTTAAAAAAATGTTTTTGTAAATATACAAGGCAAGGCAAATTTTTTTGTATAGGGCAAGTCGTACACAAAGTATATCAAAGTGCATTTTAGAATAAGAAATAAATTATAAAATCGCAATAGAAAGAATCAAAACATAAATAATCACCAATAAATTCCAAAAGAGAGAGAGGAATTAAATGAGAGAGAAGAAGAGTGCGGAATGAAAGCCTTTCAGTCTTAAGTAAAGGCCTGTCTCATATCTCCAGGAAGACTGTTCCAGGTTTCAGCTACATAGTCTTGTTTAGTCCTGACTCTGAGCACCAGCAGGCTGGTCCCTGAGCTCCTCCGAGTGCAAGATCGTTCATGTGGCACTAACATGTCACAGATGTACTTTGGTGCTAGGCCATGGAGAGACTTGTACACAAGCAGAGCCACTTTAAAGTCTATTCTCTTAGCAACAGAGAATCCCAAAACTGCAGTGCTCATAATGTCTTATTTTTCTATCGTTAACAGATCTGCAATTTACTTGTGCTTTTGTTTTATAGGAACTGGAGATTGTAATTGGAGATGAGCATATTTCATTCACCACCTCAAAGATTGGATCCCTTATTGACGTCAACCAGTCCAAGTGAGTAGTGTTTTGCTGAAACTGGCAATAAAGTACATTGGACATATCAGCATAACTGCCCTCCTTTCTTCCAGGGACCCAGAAGGCCTCCGTGTGTTTTACTACTTGGTCCAGGATCTCAAATGTCTTGTTTTCTCGCTCATCGGACTTCACTTCAAGATCAAGCCAATCTAAGTCTTTTCATTTCTGCTAATTTTATGTGCTTTAGCTATTTTCCCATTCTCAGAACTGATTTGTACATTTGCCTTTGGTGGAATTGTTTTTTATTTTAAATAAAATGTTGGAAAACATGCCTGTTTGTCAAGAAAAATTACTTTTATTCACACAAGCCAGTAAGGCTGACATGTAATTATGATTTTACGTGAGATTACAATACATTGATTTACAATACATTGCAATACATGCAGAAAGTTAGATAATGCACTTTTGAAATGATTAATTTACTGCTCTAATCTAAATGCACAGTAAATAATTACAGTGCAGAAATCATCTATCTTGAGTGAAAATGTGCATGTTCATTTTCCATTCACTTTAAAAAGTTTAGTTTTAGTGACCACTTTATACAGTATTCTAACCTTTGAGATTAGTTAGCTCAGTGACTTTCCTTCCAGAACTGTGAAAATGTCCTCTAATGACTTGTGGACACATTAGATAAACTCATGCACATTTCACTATGTCGTCACGTTGCAGCCAATCCAGTAGTCATGAACTCTGTCATAAATTCATCCTGTGCTTTGGGAGCACCTCCCGCCATGGCCATGGCAGGACTGCTGATGCTGCTGGTGACCAGGATGTTGTGGTTGATGGCGCTGTAGACTGGGTCTGTATACAGGCTGTGCAGAGGCTGCCCCTTTGAGTCGGCCAAGTGCCGCATGGCAAAGGGGTGGCGGTCAACCCAGAGTTGTGTTTTGTTTCATTCCCACGTTTGAGTAATCCTGTATTTCTGGACTGTCTACTTCTCCAAAACTCAAAATGCTCAGTTCCACCATGTGATGTCACCAAGAAATAGTTTTCAAGTAGTTAAGTAGTTACTCTTTACCTTTTGTTCAGTAGATATAGGCAGTTCCAGGGTTGAATTTATCCAAATGATACTAGTGAAGTTATAAGGAGTTTAAAAACACACTAGAGCCCTTCCAGTATTACCACATGACATCTCAAGGTGCAACAGGGTGTGTTCTGTTTGAGAGAATAACACAGCCTAAACATGCAGGTTTTAAGCATACATTTGTGTGTTAAACATGTGTGACAGAACAAATGTTTTTAACAAAGAAACATTATAACATAGATCAGAAAACGGCATCATCTAGGCCCTTTAATGTTTGTGTTTATTATGCATGTGTGTGCTCTGGAAAGGGTGTGATGTTTTGGAAAAGAGTGAATGCACTAATGGATGCCGCAGATGATTTTATGCTGCTGAGAGGACACGATGTGAATAATGTTACAGAACGTTTAGAATCTGGTCTGGTCATTGTAATGCCATTTTCTTTGAATGTTTGATTTTATGAACTATAACATGACCCTGCCCAGTGACTGCAGGGGCCTGTTCCAGAAAGCGGGTTATGTGAAAACTCTGAGTAAGTTAACCCTGGGTTGAGGGAAAGTCTGGGTTTTCTGTTCCAGAAAGCGAGGTAACTGAAACACTGAGTCAGTCACCGCGGTAACAGACTCTGTGAACATAACCTGCTCGGGGGCAGGTTTACTTGAAATAACCCTGAGTTTTTCCGCTCCTCTCGCATGAAAATCGCTTTGACACAACATGGCTTGTCCATTCCTCCCAAACCCAATAGACATGGAAGCGCAAATTATTCGTAACGCTTTGCGCCGCGAGAGAATCTTTCGGCCCAGGCTGGATATTCTGTCATTTCCAGATGAATATCTGTTTGAGCGCTAACGCTTTTCATCAAACGGTATCATTTATCTTGAAAGTCTCCTCCGGCCTCATATTACAAACTTCACCCACCGCGGACGTGCGCTCACTTCCCTACAAATCCTGTGCATCGCGCTACGTTTTTATGCAAACGGGAGTTTTTTGTACAATATTGGCGACGCGGAGCACTATGGCAAGGCCACAGTTTGCAGAGCGGTGAGGAAAGTGACCCTGGCACTGAAACGCCTGTTGCCGGTGATGGTGGTGTTCCCCGGACACAAACCCACCCGCAACATCAAGGAGGAATTCCACAGGATTGCAGGTAATTGATGTAGTAATAAATAATATAGGCCTATTCATTTAATTTATTTTTTTGGTTATTTCTTTACATTCTGCTGCTACCTCAGTCAGTCAGATTAGTTAACTTAATTAAATGTAATTTTGCAGGGGTTCCTAATATAATAAGGTGCATAGATGGGACCCACATTCCCATCACTGCACCTACAGAGAATGAGGCGGATTATGTGAACAGAAAATCTTTTCACAGCATCAATGTACAGGTATATGATCTATAATTTTAAAAAATATGTAGGCTGCATGAAAATGTAGGCTACAGTACAATACAACTAACTCATGTCATTCTCTGCACTGTGAAGATCATATCCGATGCAACCTACATTATTACAAATGTAGAAGCCAAGTGGCCTGGCTCTGTCCATGATTCTCGGATCTACAGGGAGTCTAGTCTGAGCAACAGACTTGCACGTGGTAAGGAAGCTGAAGCTTTGTACAAATGTTCTTTGTCTCTTTTTAAATGCACTCAAATGTGTCCTCTATAATTACAGGGGAGTTTAATGACTACCTATTAGGGGATCGAGGCTACCCATGCCAGCCCACTCTGTTGACCCCTTACCCTGACCCTGAGCCGGGGCCCCAACAGCGTTTTAATGTGGCCCACTGCAGGACTAGAGCCCGGGTTGAGATGACCATTGGCCTACTCAAATCCCGGTTCCAGTGCCTGCACAAGCTCAGGGTCACTCCAGAGAGGGCATGTGACATCACTGTGGCCTGTGTTGTTCTCCATAATATTGCAGTTATTAGGGGAGAGCAACACCTGCCATACAAATCAATGACCCAGAGGATGACCACCCCATCCACCCTGAAGATGTCCGGGATGGAAGAGCTGTGAGAGACCTCATTTGTAGGAACTACTTTTGAAAATAAAACACATATTCAAATGTGATTTGGTTCATCTTTATTCCCTACAGTACAAAAGCAACAGTTAGGATTTATAATAGTTCCAATTATTAACATATTCCTCCATTTCACCAATGCACCCACCTCAACTGGCGTTCCAGTAACTGAATTTCCAGATCTGCCTTCCTTATCTGCAGATCTAGATAGGTCATTTCCTTTTCTGTTTTTTTAATTTTCTTTATCAGGTGCACCCTGTACAACTCTTTGGCTGGTAACTGTGAAACATATGCACAACATTTAAGTGCTGCAGTTCTACATACAGATTTCACAGGAAAATCTCACTGTATGAAGCTGTGCGGCTGAACTTGATGGAGCCTGCTCATGATGCCCAGCCATGTCCTGTTGAAACATAAAAATGTACTTAGTCGTTTGTCCACTCATCACTTCAGTGTACATGAAACTATATTTCACTCAACAGTGTAAAGAAATGTGAATGGGCCTCATGGCTCTGCAGTAACTTCACATCATATTAACACATACTTCAGTTGGCCCCTCTGGATCTATCCCTGAGGCAGCAGCCAGCGTCTCCTCCTCATCATCATCAGCCTCCTCCTCCTGTGATAGAGAGAGACTGTTTCAGAATACTTTCAACTACCACCTGAGGCAGGATCTGAGTATGGAATAGTTACAGCTGCAGGGTGTTGTATTGGGTGGGGAGGCTGAACCAGGCAGAGGACACCATCCTCAACTGTTGGGTGAATAAAATAGGATATATCTATTGGTCTTATTTTATTTGATTAAATGCAGACAGAAGTGTATACTTGCATCTGATGTAGGCACTTGTGTCCATGGGGGTGCTGGGCTCAGAAGAGCTTCCCCCAGGGATGCCCTCAGCCACTGGCCGGGGAGCGTTTTGGCTGAGGGCCATCACCTCAGCCTCGGTCAAACTGGGTGGAGGTGGCCCTCCACCCGTCTTTTTGGCCTCTCCCTTCTTTCTGTTGGCTGAGCAGAACTCAGATGATTTTTTGTCATGTGCACAGTCACATTTCAAATGCAGCCTATTAAACTATAAATGTATAGGCTAAACAAATAAAGTTTTCATTTACTTTAAGTGGGAGGGCATGTTTAAACAGCATTTTGTTAATAATTAGCATTACTATTTGAAGTAGCCACTGAATTAACATTTACTTTAACAACCTAAGGCATTTAAAAAAACATGCCTTGCCGCTTTGTACGATATTTTTATATTTCATTTTTAGCTGCTTCCAAGTTCTTCTCTCCCCTGTTGGATTGCACCTAAACGAAAATCAGATTTTATTCCTATTTAACTCAGCAAATAAGCGATGATCTTACAGTTGAATGTTAACTTAATTAAACAATTTAAACTCACGCATTGACTCGGGCTGCAATTCTTCCCACGCGCCTCTCTCTCCTTTGCCGCTGCAGCGGTGTTTGATTTACGCTGGAAAATATGTTCTTTCTCCGCGTATGCCTCCATTAGGACTTCGAGCTCAAGCGGGCTGAAGTAGGTGGATCGCTTTTTCGTAGTTGTCATGGTGACGCTCATGGTTTCGGGGATCCATTGACTATGGCTTTTTGTAGTAGTCGTGCACGCGCGTAACTCGAGGTAAACCTACTCAGAGTTGATTAACCTCATTCATATCACCTGTTCTGGAACCGAAAACTCAGGGTTTCCCGTCTCAGGGTAAGTCAACCCAGAGCTCATGGTTAAACTCAGAGTATGTTTGAACCCGCTTTCTGGAACAGGCCCCAGGTGGAGGTGCAGCTCTCCTGTTAAGGTCAATGTATACAGTCCCAGTGTCAACCTAAACTAAACAGAAGCAACTGCTGATGCATACCCATTTGTTTTGTTGGCCCAGTAACATAGAGAACTACATAGATCCATTGCTAGTCAGTGTGGACCAATTAAAAGAAATATTAAGAAATGTCTGTTAGTATAACAACCACTTTTATATTCTGGATCTTTTGAAAAATCACAGTAATGATGGGATTTACTAGAAAGGCTGATCGAGCATTTGATCCAGTGCCTCTTAAATAGAGGAAAGCTTTATCTTTGTCTCCATAACCAAAACAAACAGCACACCCAATTTCATTTTTGACAACCAGCCAAAGTAGGCCTTTTGAACCATCTCTGTGAGCTGCAGATACATTTATTTATATCCCCGTCTTTTTATTTGCTTTTTTTCCACTGCAGCTGATCTGCCCAAAAGCGAAGCTTTCATATTTTTCTAAATTTAAATATTAGCAATTTTGTAGGCAATAGCCTTTTGATTTAATGGGCCTTAATCTGTGACCAGTACTTCTCTTCAGACCTCATGGACACTAGGAAGGTGTCTTCTGCTCCTCTTTAACCAGAGGATACAGTGTTCCTTCAGCCTGATGCTGCCTGAGGCTGGAGGTATTATTTTAGATCACGTGGCCTCCATCCATCTCAGCTCATCTGATAACTCTTGACGCTCTGAGGAGTTCAGACGTCCAAACCATTGGACCCCTGCACCACACCGTGACTAACATCTCTGCTCTCCTGGTCGTATACGTACATATCACAGAATGGCTTAATTGATCAGTTTAGACTCAGCGTATAACTTTGGATAACTCTTAAAGTTGTGCCAAATCTCCAGTCTTTAAACACTAGAGGAGCCTACACTCATTTGCATATTTCATATCTAAATCCTGTCTGCTTAACTTGGTCACTAAATATTCATAAACCACAATTTGCTTTGGTGAATAGTGATGTTATTTCAAGATAGGAACAAGAATTTACAAACCTTCAGAACAATAGTTTAATTAATTATTAATTAATGAAACAACTTTGTTCATTGATTCTCCTGGATCGGTACCATATTTCTCAACATTTGTTGAGCGGCCCCCCAAAACTCTAATTTTAGTCAAAGCCAAAAACTCACAAAGGCCACGTGAGTCCTACGTTCTTAATTCCAATTCCATGTTTAATATTAATTACCTCCTTCAATACTACTACACATGACTCAATAAGTTTAATCAGTCAGTCATTTGTCTGGTCGATGGTGAGGTGAGCTGTCATTCATGTCCCGCCTATATAGACACTCAGTTCAATCCTGTTGACAGAAGAGGACACAGGTAAACACTTGATCTGAAATATGTTTGTGACAAATACTGCACTAGATTAAATGTATTGTCATGTGACAAAATGATTGCACGCGCACCTGGTCAGTGAGCACGGTCCACAGAACATGTGTACGGTGGATGTGCAGCTTTGTGATGCTATAGAGAAAACAACAATAAAATGAGTGGAATTGTGGCCCACTTTACCTGAGTTCACCCTTTCTATTTTTTGTCTCGTTTTACCTGGGCAAACTCTTCTGGTAGTGCATTGACGGCACAATACTCCTATGCAGATACTCAGAATGCTGGCTGCTGTACTTCCGTCCATGGATATTGCTCTTGCATACATCAAACATCCACATTTCTTGATACAGCTCACGCTTTCCAATGAGAGCAGTTTAGCCATGTTTTCAGATATCCTAATCAATCAATTTACCAGAGAATAATGAGTTAAAGGCAAGGAGATCCAGCTATGACGACAAGTCAGGAACCGCGTCAGAGATGTCGAGGTAAATAGATAAAAAGACTATGATAGCAACTCCTCTAGTGAAATAGTCCTAATCCTGACAAACTGGATTTTGTCTTTTTGTTTGACTCGGGAGGTTTTTAATCCAAGTGGGATCCTGTTGTTTTTAGGAAACATCCTATTAGAATCCTGTTGGAAAAAAGAAGGAAACCACGTAGGATGTAATAAAGATTTTCTGTAGTGAAGTAGTTCTCACAAATGCACAACGTTGTCAGTATTATTATTTTTTTTCCAAAGACTGCTGTAGCTGCATTGGAGAAATTTATGAGGCTTGACTATACATTCCTTAGATTGTTACTAACTAATGATAATGAAAAGTGTAGCAGTACTGTTTTCAACATATCTTGTTTCCTTTGCAGGAAAACTGCAGAATGACGTCATGATCAGAAAAGAGGTACTTAAAATCATTTATTTACCATGGTTGATATCATAGTGTAGTATATTCTCTATTGATATTGATAATAGTGATTCAAGCAGTTAATCATGTTGGTAGTTTGAACCACTGGAGACATGAATAATCCTGCATAATCTAATAATTGTGTTTATAGTGTTCCTTTTGTCCAAAGTTATTTACTTTATTTGCATTATTGTAGGCATACGTACACAAAAGTGTGATGGAGGAGCTGAAGAGGATAATCGACGACAGTGAAATCACTAAAGACGACGACGCTCTGTGGCCACCTCCGGATAGAGTTGGCAGACAGGTTTATATTTTGTCAATTCTGCATGAAAAGTATGCTATGGTCAAAGGCTGGCTAATCAGAATTACTAGTAGCTCTACTGTGGTGTGTACATATTGGATGCAAGACATGCAAATCTTGGACAATCTCTGTAATTTTTTTTATTTTTTTTAATTATGAAATTACAATACGTTGCTTTATGATGCAGAAAGTTGGATAAGGCACTTTTGAAACTATTAATTTACTTCTCGAATCTAAATGCACAAAGAAATAATTACAGTACGGAAACTTCTTCTTTAGTGAAAATGTGAATGTAAAGTTTTGTATTAATAACCACTTTATACAGTATTCTACCTTTTTTGATTAGTTAGCTCAGTGACTTTCCTTCCAAAACTGTGAAAATGTCCTCTAATGACTTGTGGACACACTGGAGAAACTCATGCACATTTCGAATCGGGTATGTGGACACGTTGCAGCCGATCCAGTCATCATGAACTCCGTAGCCCACCCCAAATCCATCTGGGACCACGGGAGCAAACCCCCCTAGACTCACTGCGGGACTGGTGAGAGTGCTGGTGGAAAGGATGTTGTGGTTGATGGCGCTGTAGACTGGGTCTGTGTACAGGCTGTGCAGAGGCTGCCCCTTTGAGTTGGCCAAGTACCGCATCGCAAAGAGGTGGCGGTCAAAACCCTGGCCTGGTGGAAGAACACGATACGAGGTTACCACATCATTTTGATGATTAGTTTACAGCAACAATGTACAAACTATTTTACTACTAGGCTGATAACACATGCACTACTAATAATCAAAATGCGTTAGTATAACATTAAATTAGGACAGGGCTTCAAGAATTTTATTAATAAGGCTTTAAATAATTAATAAGGTTTCATTTGTATTACAGATCATGTTAATATTACTGGTTATAGCTAATGACTAATACATTCTTAACTTAAAAACACTAGTAGATGCAATGCAATGTTGAGGCCTTTCCACTGGAAATCGTTTACTGACCTCTTGTGGTTGACATTTTAACAAAATCATGCAATGCAGACTGCAGATACGCTGTTATATTCTATTAATCCACTTTTTTGAAAAAGCTTCACCTAGAAAAACAATTTTCTTAGTGATCTTCAAATGATCTAGCAGGAACTATGAATGGAAACTAGCCTATCATCTATAATCTGGAGGTGCAGTGAATATTTTGTCTCTTACTCTTACTGTACCTGATTTCTGAATAAGGAACATGTTTTAGTTTTACTTTTTAACCCCATCAATGTACTGCTTTCTGCCACTGTGATATTGCATCAAGACACAGGAAACAGCAGCATGAGACTACCCCAGACCGCTGTTTTCAAATAAATACTTTGCTTTTCATCATTCTTGAAAATGCACCATGACTTGATTTCCCATGAGTTTTAGTAAATGTGCCTCACTGAACAAAAATGAAAAAAAAAGTTACTAATGCTTCTGTATAAATTATTCCCTGACCACTACAAGTGCATTTATCTTGGCAAAAACACATTAAAATCACATACAGGGCCTTTCTGTACATTGCACCCCAAATAAATTAAACAAACCAGTTGGTTTATCTGCTAACATTTGAGATACTGACCCATAGCTGCCTCCTTGGTGAGCTGACCATGGTACTTGGAGCACTCGTTCAGCATGGCCCTCAGCTCCTCAACGCTGTGCTTCCCCGGCTCATGGACAAAAGCGTGAGAGCAGCGTTTGGTGTGAATGGTGGCTGGTCTGATGGTCTCTGTACGGCCGTGTTTAAACGCCGCTGTGCTACAAGATTCATACGTGGCTACGGTTTGTCCATACTGCCTCAAAAATCCCATCTGGAACGCCAACTGAACGATAGCATCCGGGCTCAACTTGCTCTTTTTCAACTGCTCTTTGCCTCCCTTTTTAAACTCCATTGCATCTATGGTCAGCATCGATACGGTTGCGTCAAAATTCTCCTTGGCTTTTTGAATACCACTTTTCAATTCATCGTCTAAGTTAAACTGCAATCTTTGGACAGCGGAGGCCGAATCTACAGCGGCAGGAACAGAGCCAGGGTTTACATTGGGTTTTTCTGTTGTATCTTTGAAGATTTCATTCTGGAATCTCAGCACTGCCACCCCATCGCCCCATGAATGCTCAAAATTGATCGCTGCATTTCCGTCTTTGGCTATGATGATACTGAAGGACTTGTCGTACCAGCGATTGCACCCATCTCCATGAAGCATGTTGTGAGAAATGTGAATATGGTCCTTCATAGCTTGATCATCAAGACAGAGGCAAAACAAAGCACTGTCCACGGTCTGCAAAAGTCCTCCATTGCCACCGGCGATTAGCTTCTCCCTTAAACCTGCCCACACGTCTCTGTTCTCACTTGTTAGGACACCAATCGGACTGGAAGCCGCTGGGGTTTCATCTGACAAAATGTACTTTAGGTGAGAGTGAATCTCTGCCGGTTTCACCAAATTTCCATCGTGATCGACAATATCAAACACGTAGAAGTTGCCTTTCCGCATCACTAAGAGATGTCTTCCCTTCTCGTCTGTAAACAGTTCGTCTCTTCCTTGCTTTGGCAGTCTGGTAGAGTTGAAAAGACGGAAATATTGGGACATGTCCAAAGGATATGCATTGACCAAGTAGGCCCCATACCAGGACAGCGAAGAAGGAACCCAACGGATCAACTTTTTGAATTGGTCTGTGTCACTTTTAGCAGGGTTCAGGTGGAAGACTTCAGGTTCTAGTACTCCTGCTCTTAGTGTTTTCATGAAGCGAACGGCGGAGCAAACCATGTTGGTGGCACGGATGAGCTGATCGTTGTATTCTGGTTTGGGGTCGGGGTTAAAGGACATGAAGGGGTTATAGTTGAGGACGACAGATTCCCGTGCAGAGAGGTACATGTCAAACCAAGGTGCTGGAAGTTCAAGATAAGAAGTTAGTAGTACAAATAAGCAGTACAAATAAATGTAGGTTGAATCTAGTTGTAGTTCGATCAATCAAATTAATAATGGCTGGATTTTGTGACAAATTATACAATACATTTTGGTAATTGGCAATCATATTGCAATTTCTGTTTAATGTTTGTGTTTGTTATACATATGCGTGTTCTGGAAAGGGTGGGCTGTTTTGGAAAAGAGAGGATGCATTGAAGGAGACAGCAGATTATTTTATTCTGCTGCAAAGTCTGGTCATTATAATGTTTTTCTTGAATGTTTGATTAAATGAACTATAACATGAGCTTCCCCAGGGACTGTAGGTGGAAATTAGCACTAGTATCTGGTACAGAGCAGCTCTCCTGTTGGTCAAGGTCAATGCATATTGTGCAAGGTCATAATCTCAAACTAAACTAAACGAAAATAAAGCAGCATCTTTTCTCACTCACCCACTTTTCTTCAGCCTCTGTCATACTAAATAAAATATCAAATAAATACATTATAAAAGTATCCGGTGCATTCTTTCAAAACAACAGTATTTTGAAAGTAAGTGGAAGGCAGTTTGAGAAGTTTTCCCATTTTTGATTGAGATCAGAGAGCTATAGTAACATTTACATTCATTAATAAAACAATAAAAGGGGGGCTTATTCCCTCTCCATTTGATACAATGGATGTGGAATTTCACCAAAAGCAATACCGTGTTAAATATTTCTGAAGAAGAGTCCATAGATTATGTCAAATAGAATGGGGGAATTTTTATGTTTAATATTAGTCAACTTGACATGTGACCAAAAGACCTAGAATGGAATAATGAGTGTATTCTTTTCAAATGAGTCTCCTTTAGTTTAACAAATGTAGTAGGATATGCCTTAGTTTTCATACACTGTCAGAATTGGGCACATGATCCTTGTAGCAAAGTTATTCTAATCTAAATGATTTGTTTCTCACATCCTTAGTGATAAACATATTGTGTTATGACTCGATAAGTTTTATCAAGCAGTCAGCGCAAGCATTTGCCTGGCCATGGTGGGGTGAGCTGTCATTCATGTCCCGCCTATATAGACACTCGGTTCAATCCTGTTGACAGAACAGCACCGTCCAAGTGCGCTTTTTGTGCCTAGTGGTGACGGCACACCTGCAAGTCCAACAAGAAGCTCCAAACTGACCCTATCTGTGGTAAATCTGTATGGATGATTATGTTTTCAAAGACTTTAGAATGGTTTTATTAGTGCCTTAAACACCAATAACCGTTGCCGCCACAACATAACATTTTATGAATTCGATTTTTCATGTTATTTGTAGTTATCCCAACTAAAAATGTCTAAATGGGACCCACGTATTTTACATTAGTTTACAAACCGTTTTGCAGCTCAAGTTTTTACTTTCAGTTTTGTTAAACCACTTCATACTGGTATTTGTTTCATAATAGAAAGGCAATCGTACCTGAGATGTAGCTTGTGTGTTTATTATGTTTGTCCTGAGCGACCAGTTCTTCGTGCAGTTGTTTTCCTGCTCCATTCTTGAAATCTTCAGTAATTTTCTCTGTGTTTCTGCAAGAACAAATGTCTGTCAGAAGTGCTTATTATACTATTCTTTGACTCAGTGCTTGTCAAACTTACCTGAACTGGTTGTCATCCAGAAGTGGTCTCTGAGCAGCTAAATATCTTCTAATAGTGTCCTCTAGTTTGGGAACCGGCAACCTGGGAACAACAAAGTCAATTCAATTGACTGTTTCTGCACTTGTATGAGTTTGTGCGTTTTAGTGTGACAATCAAATCTGTCAACTGGACAAAAGTTTTAGAGTGAAGAGTGGCTTCTTCAGTCTAAAACTTTGTCCAGTTGACGGATTAGAATTTTTTGTTTTCCATTTTATAGAGCCCATAGAAAGTTGGTGGGCAAGTATGTAAGTAGTAGATATTGTTTCAAACTAGTATAACAATTGTGTAGTCCATAGACTATATATATAATGTGCTACTCGTGTTCCAAATACGACATCCGGCTCCTTCTGACCCTGGCTCCCATTGACTTACAATGGAATATTGTCGCCCCTCTCTCTGTAACTGCTGTAGTGAGCCTTGCCATGTTGGTCTTAAAATGTTTGTATTGACCTGCTCTACATGATCCTGATGTTTTTTTGACAATTCTGTTCCTTTAAAAAAATCCTGGCTCCAAATTCGCTCCTATAACTATTAGCATCATGGGCTTAATTTGAGTGGAACCAAATGCTATGGGTGACGTCACAATTGCTTAATCCACGTCTTTTATACTACAGTCAGTGGTGTAGTCCAATTGTAAAGTAGTTCTTACCCTCATCTATCTGTAAATTTGACACACTTAAATGGTGGAGTTGCCAAGTGATGGCATGTCAATTTAAATTAATCTACATAAAATAGATTCTTGTGAGGTTTAAACCATGTTATGTCTTATAAGACATTATAGCATAGATCAGAAGAGTGTAATATGAGCCCTTTTATCACCGTTTGACCCCTTGTTTGAATTTACTCCCTCTAGTGGTCACGCTAAACACCTGTCGTGCACTCTGACCTACATTCATTCAAAAGCTCAGGCCAGGCACCTTCTACTGCAATACTTTCCATACTTTTTTTTTCATATTTGCTTACTTTATATATTTTAGCACTACCACACTTTTCATTTGCACATTTTTGTTTTGTCTATTTGTGGTCTTGTCTAGTCTAGTATGTCTTTATATTCCGTTTTACTTGACTTGAATGTTTGCACTAAGGTGGGAGAGGACAGTAATTTCATCTGTGCTATATGTTTAGTATGTATATGGCATGCACATGTGACAATAAAACATGATTGATTGATTGAATGATTGATTGATATGAGAGCGACGTTCAGTCATTTGCAGTGTACAGATTATGCAAAAGGCCCTAGCTAATAAATAAATACATGTTTTTTTTCCCTTTGTCTTACCTGGGCAAACTCTTCTGGTAGTGCATTGACGGCACAATACTCCTATGCAGATACTCAGAATGCTGGCTGCTGTACTTCCGTCCATGGATACTTATTGCTCTTGCATACATCAAACATCCACATTTCTCGATACAGCTTTTCAATGAGAGCAGTTTAGCCATGTTTTAAGATATCCTAATCAATCAATTTACCAAAGAATAAAGTATTAAAGGCGAGGAGATCCAGCTATGACAAATCAGGAATCGCGTCAGAAATGTCGAGGTAAATAGAGAGCTTATGCTAGCAAATGATTAGCCACAAAGTGATCTGACCTTCTTTCGCGGATCTTATTTTTTCAAACCACTGTGGTAAATGCTAAACTAAATAGCACTTCTCGTAAAAATATGAGGTAGAAATAATCATAGCGCGTTGAATTAGGTGTAAAATCACTGCGGCATTTGCGTTTTTGGACCGAAGCATATCCAGGAAGTAGAACCGGTAAGATGTCACGTGACTTTATTTTACTTCTGGGAGTTGGAGTTCCCTCCTGTGGGCTCACCACCTGCAGAGGGGTTCATAGGGGGGGTCAGGTGCTATGAGTATTGGGCAGCAAGCTGCCCCCGCGACCCAGCTGGATTAAGCGGGAGAAGATGGATGGATGGATGGATGGATGGATGGATGGAGTTGGAGTTCTGTTTTGTCCACCTTGTGATGTCATGTAGTTGTAGTTTTGGGGGTACCTTTTACCTTTAGTTCTATAGAAATGGGCAGTTCCACGTCTGAAAATGTAGTTGTGGAGCACTTCCTGTATTAACACATGACATCACAAGGCGAAACGCAGACTAAATATGTAGGAATTGTGTGTTAAACTTGTGTGAATGAAACAAAACACAACTTCAGGTTTGTGATGAAGAAACTAAACATAGCATAATGTCGGGTGATCAGATGTCCCTATTTACCCGGGACAGTCCCGTCCCGTTTTTTTTTTTTTTTTTTTTTTAGGTTTTTGTTTAGATAAAAAATACGGAAAACGCAAAGAACATGATTTTATTATAGTTCTATGGACCACACTGACTCACATGTTATGGGGCCAAGTGCATAACAATTTTCTTTAATTACGCACTCATTTCACAATTTTATTATTACCAGTCACGACCAACCCGAGGGTGTCCCAATTTCTGATTTAGAAAATCTGGTCACCCTAAATATGAGCCCTTTATGAACCGCTGTGACCGTACATAAGTGAAATAAAGAGCTAAACCTGGACACATATGATCTGCACACGTTGTGTCGTTGTGCAAGACACTTACCCACCACTAGCGTTTGTGTACACTGGTGTATGAATGTGTGTGTGAATTGGTGGGTGGTTCTCTGATCTAAAGCGCTTTGAGAGGCTTGAAGGTTGAAATGAAATATCACATATTTCAGAGTTTTCCCTGTCACCAACAGAGGGCAGTAGCTTCTCGCGATTATAACCTTGGCCTTAGTTGACTCCTGAACATAAACACTGGGCTGCTGTTCACACCTTCACATAAACTATGACAGGACTAGACCAGAGCTATTTTAGACCAGGCCTATTTTGGAATAGACTAATTAATAGACTACAGGTGTATACCACAATGGTTTGATAAATATGACTGCAGGTCTAGATAGTCTGTTCTATTTTATTACTGCAAACTTACTCAAACAAACACACAGTCTCACTTCAATACTTTTTAATTTAACATAAAACTACTGTATGTAAAGTGTTCCAAAATATAGTTTTGACTTCACATGGTAGCCTACACATGTCCTTGAGCCTTTTTTTCATTTTTGGTTGTGTTCATTGCATTGAAAAACATCCATCCTTCTCAGCGGGCTTGATTAATTAATTAATCATTGCATTTATATAGCACTTTTCAAGACACCCAAAGTGCTTTACATTTCATGGTTCATTCATTCCACTCTCAGTGGTAGTAAGCTACTATAGCCACAGCTGCCCTGGGGCAGACTGGCAGAAGTGAGGCTGCCAGTCTGCACCATTGGCCCCACTGACCACCACCGTCACTCACACTCCACTTTCTTACTAGGTAATACAGGTGAAGTGTCTTGTCTAAGGACACAACCACAGTTTTTTTGCCACTGGGGCCTCACTGTGGCACCTAGTGTTCCCAGCGGACTCCCAACCAAGTACTTTTATTTGGCTTGGAGGAGGGACTCCTCTTACATACTTTCCATGGAAATGTTCTGCCTTTGGCTACAAACATTTGCAATGTGGCATAAAAGTTATTGAGAATTATTTCCTAATTATTGTTTAAACTTTCTATTTCCATGGAATAAAGCAGGTGATTTGCCACCTCCAGAAAGTAACACACTGTATCTTAATCAGTGTTTTTGTTTCCTGTTTGCACAGTGGCTCCAGTGGCTGAGGTGTGAGTGTAATGCGCCTGGATGTCTCTGTGTGTGCTCCCATAATGTCAGTGCCGAGCAGGGGTCTGTGCTGACGTGCCATGGGCACGACACACGGTCCACTTGTGTCCACTCGGATCAGTGATGCCCACCTCCCTGCCTGACCTACATCTTCCCTCTGCTGTTGGTCACTCCCCTCTATCTCCTCTGTCCCCTGCTGAGAGTGAGTGAGACAGGCCAAAGATGCAAGAGTCCAAAGCACTCATCACTGGGACACCATGGAGGAAAGAAGACAGTTTTTCATGGTAGATAGGCTATGATAAAGTTTGGTGAGGCTCAGATTTTAGAAGCAATATATCTGTCTGCACTTTTCTCTCAAGTGGATTTAACCAAAGTTTGATAGTTCATCTTGTTCCGCTGTAGTGAGTCTACAACCAATCAGCTTGGAGTATTCGGCTGAACATCCCCATTGCTTTAAGCCAGAGTCATCCCAGTTTGATAAATGTGTCAAACTCAAATAGACTTCCTTCAGCCCAGACCATAGACTGTATATATGAGTGGACTAAGTGAGTGTGACGTCACCCATAGTGTTCAGCTCTGCTCAAATGAGGCTCGTGATGCCACAGTTACAGGAGCGAATCTGGAGCCAGGCTCTATGTTATGAATAGGATTTTTTTGACAGACAAAATAGCGGGAAAAAAATTCAGGATCATGTAGAGCGGGTTCATACGAACATTTTAAGAGCAAAATGACGAGTCTCACTGCAGGAGTTACAGAGAGAGGGGCGATAAGATCTCAATGTAAGTCAATGGGAAAAAGGGAGAGAAGGAGCTGGAAGAGCCTCCTGGCGCACTTCCTATTTGGCATGCGGCTAACGCGTTAGCTTAGTCTACTTATATATACGGTATATGGCCCAGACACTTCCTCCAGCTCCTCTGGGGGGACCCTGAGGCGTTCTCAGCCGAGAGACATAGTCCCTCCAGCGTGTCCTGGGTCTTACCCGGGGTCTCCTTCCTGTGGAACATGCCCGGAACACCTCCTGAGGGAGGCATCCAGGAGGCATTCGGAACAGATGCCCGAACCACCTCAGCTGCTCTTCTCAACATGGAGGAGCAGTAACTCTATTCCAAGCCCCTCCCGTGTGACTGAGCTCCTCATCCTATCTCTAAGGAAGTGCCCAGCCACTCTGCGGAGGAAACTCATTTTGACTGCTTGTATCTGCAATCTCGTCCTTTTGGTCATTACCCAAAGCTCATGACCATAGGTGAGAGTAGAAACGTAGATTGAGGTAAATCAAGAGCTTTGCCGAAACTTTCAGATGGTACTTCACTTAGCCTCTGTAACTGGCGGGGTTGCCTTATCTTTGATCTTATCTTTCAGGTCAGTTGCCGCCTTGTTCAGCCTGATGCTTATTAGTGCTTCATACCCAATCTCTGGTTGGGGAGTTGGTGATAACTTGTCAATCTCTAGTTATGATAGCAGATGCCGTTTGTGGATGTTGGAACACTGTGCTACTAATTGTTTGGCCAGCTTGGACTGTGGGCATCAAAGTAACCATTTCTCCCACATCCTGTTCATGTAACCTGACTAGGGTTACTGAGGTAGGAGCATTCCAACAGAGCCTGGTTCTCGCATCTCACCCATTTCCGCCTTGTTCCAGTAGCCCATTTTTCATCAAGGTGCTCTGGTTCCCCAGCACCTTGTTTAACCGGGCGACATCTGAGTGATTTACGGGTTGAGATAGCCAGCTGCTATAAATATTTTTTTTAACAAATAAATAAATCTACTTTCTCAAAAAGACAAATTTTTCAAATTCAAGTAAATTTTCACTTGTATGGTGCAGTAGTTTCTGATCACCGAGTATCTATAAAAGGCCTTGTTTCAATCTACACATCTGTCAATCAAAAACACTCGCTCACTGCTCAGTATCCTCCCCTGTCTATACAAGATGATGGGCATACTTGATATGACAGCTCTGTCTCTTAAAGCACTTGGTAAATCTATACTGACAACACTATCAGCTATGCCCTCTTATCAAAAGACAGCATTTCTGTTCAAAAACAAGAGCTACCGTGTCCAAACGTGTCACACGATTTCATGTCCAGGTAACATATGAGATCATGTAGTCTTAGAGTGAACATGTCACATGGTATTAGCAGCTGCTGCAGGGTCATTATTTAAACAGGAGAGGAGACAGGAGCATCCTGTCCTCACATTCACTGTAAAGGGAGACAAAAAGGGTTAGACAGCCACTGGATTTTAGGTGTCATCTTGGCTGCACATTGGAATGAGGTAAATGATAAAGAGGTTAAGTTTGGAGTTGAAAAAGTAGTCATAAATATTTTAGGGTCAATATTTATTTTGTGTGTACAATTCCTATGCAGTAATGGGGAGATTTTTTGTAATTTTAGTAGTAATATAACAAAATTTGAGCTGTGGAGGGTTGAATAAATTACTTCTATGGCTAATTATTATCAGTTCATTCTGCTGCTGTTTATAGCAATATTTCCATGTACTGTAGGAATACTATACAGTATATCATGCGGCAAAATTAGTTATCATGACAGGCTTAGGTGCAACCACTGACAACAACACCACATAATCTTCTGGAGGCATGCATGATTCCATATAGTCATTTAAAACAGTACTATGGGACATTCTCCACAGAGATACGCTTTATGCCATACTGTGAAATATAATACCCAAAGCAACATTTCCTTGGAAACAGAGGTACAAGTAAGGACGCATGGAGTGCAAAGATGCAAACAAACAAAATGCCTTCATTGAAATCTATTTCTTGGCTAAACAGTTACATGGTGGAACCTATCATCATTAAGCTGTTATCAAAGGTCCTGTATATTACACAAAATGTACTGGTACTTTAAGCTTTAAGCCATGTTATAATGGATCAGTGGTTGTTACTTCATCGAGTTGGGTTTTGGTTCATTCATACATGTTTGCGTAACCCTGCATTATTAATCTGTCTACATCTCCAAAGCTCAAAATGCTCTGTTCCACCTTGTGATATCGTGAAGTGGTAGTTTTTAAGTTAACAGCTACATTTTACCTTTTGTTCAACAGAGCTCGGCAAGGAGTGAAATGATCCAAATGATTCTAGTGAAGGTGTATTGGGGAATAAACAGTGGAGCATTTCCTGTATTATCCCATGACATCAAAGTGTTCAAAAGTGTTTTCTGTGTGAATGAAACAAAACACGACTCCAGGTACGTTTGTGACAAGGAAACAACATTATAACATAGATCAGGAAATAGTGGAATATGGAATCTTAAATTGTGATGTATTTACCAAGTACTTGCATATTATCTTAATGGGTTTTGCCAAAAGTGACTTACCCAAAACAACTTAGCTGCATGTGTCATCTCCTTCCTCTCCAAAACCATGAATAAATCAAACTTTTACCATTAGAAAGCCATTTTGCACCCTGTTCTTCATACTTATTTGAATGCCCCCTTGGGTGTTTGTGCTTGGCAGCGAGAGTATTCCAGTTTTCCGAGTTGTGATTTGGAAGCGCTTCATTTTGGCACCCTCATCTCTTATTTTGTGTTTTGCCGATGCCACCCACAGTCTCCTAATGAATTCCTCTGATCACAACTTTCACAAAGAAGACACTTGGACCCGATTTCACACATGCGTCATCAATGCTTTTCAAACGCATCCACCGTGACGTTTCTGAATCATAATTTGCAATATCTGAATCATAATTTGTTGTGTATTAAAAAGCACTGGACGTGGGAGTCTGAATGAGGAGTATAGCCTACAGCTTCCATATTATAATGAGAAATATGTCCCTAGTTGTTACAGGCTAGTGCCACTTTTTGGTGCCAGAGGATGTTTAAATGAATGCAGCAGACGTTATCTTAGAAAAACACAGCGAAAACAAAACAGTATATCCAAGAACCCTATTCTAATCTAATTATTATTATTATTCTAATCTACAGAATGTTTACTTAGTGATGATTGATGATTACTTAGTGATATTTTAAAGTTTTTACTGTTGTCATTTCAGGTCCTCTGCAGTTGATCCATCCTCTAGTTTTGCCGAAGCAGCCTACTGTGCATCTTCAAGCGAGTAAGTTTATACGTTTTTTTTACCGGTAGCGAGTTGTGTTTTGTTTCATTCACACATGTTTAACGCACAAACCACGCATATTTAGGGTTCATCTCTCTTTCTGTTCCAACTTGTGATGTCATGTAATAATGCAGGAGGTGCTCCACTGTGTTTTTAAACTCCACACACCTTCAGTAGCCTATTAAAGGGTTACTCAAACAGGTACAGTATGGATGAAACGAAACACAACTCCGGGTATGTTTTTGATGAGGTAACATTATAATTCATTATAAGCTCATACAAGTCAATGTTGCATAATATAGGAGCTTTAATGGTTAATGGGGTTGATGTAAGTGTATATACACATGGGAGACAAAAAGATGGGGGACATAAAAATCTTATACATTATGATTGTGTTTCGCAAATAAATCACAATCTTGACATACTACAGCATGTGTGAACATATTTGACTTTGACGAAAGCAGCAGAGAAATCGGAAAGTCATAAATACAACGTGAAATTAAATTAGGCAGGTAGGTTTACATATGTGAATGAATTGGGCCATGAGGTAAGAAAACATAACTCTTGTATTAAACCAGTGGTGGAAGAAGTACTCAGTTTTGTTACTTAAGTAAATTTGTAACTTTAAACAAGTAGGGTATTAGTTTCAGAGTAATTTCATAGTACCTAGCTCCTCCCTTTCAGGCAGATATAAGGCAGTGTCCTCCAGCATTCTGACCCGAACTGAAGAAGCAGCTTGGATGAGCTGCGAAATGTATTCGACTAAATAAACTTTTGTCCAGGTGACAAATTGAATTTCCCCTTTTGTTGTTACTAAGTAAAAGGACAGACTCCGAAGCAGAAAAATAAAAGAAAAAAGTAAAAGTATCACATGAGAAAAATCTACTCAAAAATGTTTTTGAGATCTTATAAGGCTTCAAAAGTATTGATTTTGCTTTTTTGCTAAATTTTGTTCAGCAGAAATAATTAAATCAATTGTTTTTTCTTGCTGTTTTTGTTTATTTTTGTTTGCTCAAATTTTGAATGTGCTAAAAATAAACCCTGAGCCTTTTTAGCAGGCTCAGACAATAATGAAAAATAGAAGAAAGTAAACATACTTGCTCTCAAATGTAGTGACGTAAAAGCCAAAAGTATACACTGTAAAATGTACTTAAGTAAAGTACAGATACCTGAAATGTTTACTTAAGTACAATACTTTATTACTTTTACTTTATTACGTTCCACTGCTGTATAACTTTACTAACAGATTCAAAGCAGCTTAGTAAGTAAGTGCTGAGTAAGTTTTTTCAAGCACTTCACTTTCACTTAGTTTTCATCTTTTGTTATGGCAACCGTGACAGATTAGTTGAAAATGATCTGACATGCCCTCCTCATTAGTGTTTTCTATGCATTTTCAAACCACCATTCCTTTGATTCACACCAAGAATACAGCCCTCACAGCCAAATTAGATATGCACTTCTGTTTGTAATCCCTACATTATGTTCTGATTTTTACAACAGCACTTGAATGCACCATGCTCGTCCAGTCCTTTGCTCTTTTCACTCCAGAACACACAGGAGCTGTAGTCTTTGATACTACCAGAGCGCCCTCCATGTAATTACACTTGATCATGTTTGCATTATAATGTGTCTCTCTCTCGTTGGTCTGTCAGGCTGCTGCGCTCCTGGGAATCTCCCACTAATCCACAACAAGTCCCCCCATTCCGAGGCATGTTTCCAGGGAAGTCTGATATCTGCAGAGAGGAGATAAGTGGAGTGAGTGGGCTTGTGTTGTGCATGCATGTTTGTGAGCCTGGGAGGGAGCGCTGGATTTGTGGAGAGTGAGGGGGCAGCCGGGTGGGGTCTACGTGCCGGGAGCAGTTGTTCTTTCAAAGCTGTGAATGTGAAGGATGTGATGGGGTCTGGAGGTGTTGGACGACTGGATGTGTGAAGTCGCGGCCTAAAGGGGATCACAGAGGCGGGCGAGTCTGTTTACAACACGTGGTATTAGTAACTACCTAACCTTAGACAAACTTTACTGATCCATAAGAGAAATTATTGAGACACAGTAGCTGACACATCATAATATATTATAATAACAAAAGAGAAATGGTAATAATACATTCTAAATAAGTAGCCAAAACAGCTGGTGACTTGTGTCAAATAAGATGTAATTATATAGTAGTAAAAATAAAATAAAACATAAAAAATAAATATAGAAATAAAGTAATAAACATATATTTCATCTATATAGAAGAAGTCGAAAGATGATATGATGATTGACAGGATATAGGGTTATCCGTTGCACAAGGGTGAGTTGTTGTACAGTTGTATGGAATGAATGAAGTCCGGTATTTCTCACTGAGCAGAGCTGTAGGAGCTGTAGGATGATGAAGAGCAGTTTGTGCCCTCACTGTGTCCACTATTTCCACGTCCTGACCCTGGATGGTGAAGGGCCACACAGATCCAGACATATGCTTTAAAATTTCATGTGCTGGTTATAAAAATGATGACAGAATCATTTATTTAAGCAACAAATGAACAATTTATTTGGGTTAATGCATTGCCAGTACAAATGAACAGAGCATAAAACCTACACCTTTTCTACTGTTCTGCACAGAAAAAAATGAATTTAAGTTTGAGTTAAAAATACAATATTTTTATTGTAATACCTTTTTACAGAAACACAGAATCCTAAAAGTCCAAATCTGTCGAGAAAAAGGCTCATGATTCTCATAAAAAACAAGTTCACATTCAAAACACTGCAGTACGTTATTTTATTAAAGAACTAAAGACATGCAACAAAGAAAAGATTTTATGTTTTACAAATTCTCCTCTCCATGTCCTTTTCATATCGTCACACTCAAAGCCTCATTACACGATGCTTCAGTCCTGCGTGGCCTGGTTTGGAACAGCACTCCTCTGCAGGGACACTGTAAACTATAGTCTGTGATGACATTTTGGTTCAAGTGCCAGAGACAGATTTTTATAGATTCTGATTCAAATAAACTAAATAAAACATCACGGCAAAGTCAATAAGAACAAGGGATACAAATAAGCCGGATATGGTATGATTTCAAGTGTATTTAAGTGTGGAAGATCCTTCAAAAAGTAAGGGCTACTACTGCTTGCCTGAAATCCTGAAAACACACTTATCCAATACTTTACAAAGATGTGAGTCTGGTCACCGGTGAATCTGAGTTCAGATGGGTGTGATGGACAAGTGGACTAGCCAATCAGGGACAAGCATGGTCCATACAATATCAAAACAAGTATGGCTGCTTAGATACAAGGAAAAAAGAATGGAAAAAATGGCACATGGGACTGAAAAACATTATGGATTTCTGCAAAATCACTGAACGAAGCACTAAACTGAGGTGAGAGAAATGTCTTTTTTTGTGTAAATGATGCTTGACCATCATCCTTCATTTCACATGTGCCACTGAAATAACACAAATCTGATTGGATGATCATGTTTGAGGAGTGGTGACCAGACTGATATCCTTCTGTGTAAAGAATATGGAGAGGTTCTAGACTTGCCAGATAATGCTTTTGTAGTTTTGCAGACTTCCTCTTTTATAAATTAAAGGTGCAATATGAAACTTTTCTGGTGGAGATCTGCCACTTGGCTGTCTATATGGAGGTGTTGTGTTTTGTGTTGAAATGTTCCACTGTATGGAATTAACCTATTTATCTCTATGGAGACAAGCAGGGAATGTATTCAGGCAAGTTACAGGTCAGAACTGTGGAGAAGTGACCCTGCACATGATAAGAATGCATGTTTCACATTTTCAGTGCATTTTCATTTTCAATGCATTTCTAGTGATAAAAACTCCTGTAATTAAATACATGAAAGATAAGACACTGCAATGGAACATTCCAGGCAAAACTACCATATCCACAGAAACAACCAGGTGGCAGACCCTCCACCAGAAAAGTTACACAGTGCATCTTTAAAGGGCCCACATTACGTCATTTTCTCATGATGTTGATGTTCCTCCTCAAAAACATACCTGGATTTGTGTTTTGTTTAATCCAGTGAGTTTTTCTCTCAAACAGAAAATACTGTGCTGACCAACTTGTGATGTGATCTGGGAAAACAGGAAGTGCTCCACTGTGTTTTTAAACTCCATACACCTTCACTAGACTCATTTGGATAATTTCTACCCTGGCATTTGCAATCTCTACTAAACAAAAGGTAAAAGGTAGCGTTAACTTGAAAAATACTGCTTCATGAAATCACAAGGTGGAACAGAGCATTTTGAGCTTTGGAGGTGTAGATAGTTAAAGGGTTTCTCAAATATGTGTGAATAAAACAAAACACAACTTCAGGTATGTGTCTGATCAGGTAACAGCATTATAACCTGGCTTAAAGCTCACAAGAGTCAACTCTGCGTAGTACAGAACCTTTAAGAAAGCTTCCTCTAAAGTGATTCTTAATTGTGGGTGAAATTTTTGGTGATGAACATGTCAGTACACTAAATAGTCTACTGAACAATATGCACCCACAAGCGGTATCCAATTTTCAAACAGAAACCTGATGGATAAATTATCATTAAATTACTCTTTCATAAAAACAGAAAAAATGTGAATGAATTTGTTTACATCAGTAATGTAACTGTGGCTACAGCCCAAAGAGATATAAAAAGTAAAAGGTGCGTATCTACATACTGTATATAGAAGAGCAGTCTAATTCACATATCATGGCGTTATAAAAAGCAAACTTGTAGCAAAGCAAATCATACAATACAAAAACAAGTTATTGAGAAAATGCTGACATAAAATATTTTCTATTTCAATTCTTCATCTTGACCTGTGTGCCATGGAGGAAAGTCCGCTATAAACACGATGTGAATCTTAAGTTTTGGTTTTGTTAACACGTTTACATAATAATAATCCTATGAAAAGATGACCGTAAAGCTGATCCCAAAGTATAAGATAGAAAGTTTGCCTTTTTGGTATCAAAGTCTATAAATGCTCATGAGGACTACTATAATGCTATTGTTTTCTATGACAGACCACGCACTACCTGTAGACTGTACAGATAAGTAACAAAGCAGGATTGTATGGAGTTTGGATGGAGAAAAATGTTATGAATGGAAGAAAATAGACTGATTAACATTGTGATGTGAAGAGGACATGTGCAGTTGTTTACACTGCAAAAGGGGATATCTAAAAATACGCTGAATGCAGGGAATGTCCGTTTTAGCACAGTAGCGAGTCTGGATTTTACTTATGTGAAAAAGACAGTTTGACAGATTTCCAAATGTTTGTAATTGCAAGCGAAAATATCTGCAAGTGTTTTTTCTTTTTTTTCTTTTTGTTGCTAATTTATTATTCAGTTGGGAAACAGTTTGGCTTGAAATCAAAAGAAAGTAAAGTAAGTAAATCAAATCTAGTCCGATTATAGTTTGTCAAGTTAAGATCTGTAAACAAATGTAAGATACTTATTTTCAGATTTTTAACAAGTCATTTAAACGCACCACTTAAACAAAAAAATAAGAAACATGTTAGTAAATGACTTATGATTTAGCTGCTCTGTTGGCTAAATTTTTGGAGTTATCTTAAGAAATATTGTGATAAAAAGAAATATGAGACTTTTAAAAATGGCTGAAAATAACATCACCATAACTACACTTGTGGCACCTAAATCTTCTACATGTTCAGGATTTACTTACCAGCAATTTTTGGTACTGTTGAAATGATTTTGTTAAATTTAATGCAGATATATTATTTTGAATCGTGTGCATGCCACAAATATACAGCTAAAATTTACCCAATGTCATATTGTGCTTTTCAAATCCATGTTTGTACGAGCAGAACCCAGTGGTGAAATACTGTGATGACCACTGTTAAAAAAAAAAAAAAAAAATTCCAACTCTTTTTGTAAAATTTGTAGGTGTAGCTCAGATTCAAAATGTTAAAACATAACATCTGGAATAATGTAAAAATTCAAATAAAAGAAAACTGAACTTTGGCACTAATGAAGAAAAAAAAGTGAATGTACTGATGAAGCAGGGAGGCACTCTCTGGTGTAGGTACCATTCACCCAACCTTAAAATGGGCTCTATTCACGCTTACGTCACAAAACCGAAGACGTTTGGAAACATGTGGATGACGACTTCATTTGGGTTCTGTTCACGATAGTAACTCTGACAAAATCTGGAAAAACGAACCAGTTTGCTTCATCTAGATGTCATTGTATTCTTTCTTTTTTCCTTTTATAAATTGCCTATTCATTTGTGTATTATAATTTGCCTGTAAGTGACGCTGAAGACGCGATCAGAGTCATGTCCCCCATGGAAAGTTTTGGCAGATTGTGAAGACCCCTCCTGCTGAATCCATGGTTTTATCAAGCATGAACAGAGCCTATTATTAGACTAAAATCATATTATCTTAAATATGCCAAACATTTATGCTATATTCAAGAATCTCAAAGTTTCTTCTTATAAGCTAGTCTCGGATATGTCATGAAATCCACTCCTGCTAATTCTTTTATTGCTGTAGCTTCAGTTATGTGTTAAGTTATGCTGCACACAATATCCAGGCCAATAATCAAATAAAGAAGTCTCAAAATGTCACTAAAGCAAATTCAGCAAACACACAATATGTGTTTTTGTATTGTTCTATTTTGTGTGCGATTTACCTGAGATTTCATTTATTGCCTGTGAACGTAGTAAATATAAATTGCAATTACATTTCAAATTGATTTTTTTAAATACAAATAGCCAAAATAATAGGCTAGCACATCCATAGTTAAAAAGACAGAAGAATGTGTTTGAATTTAGCAAGACAGATTGCTGAGAATTGACTGATACGTGTGATGACTGCAGCGTTCACATCCGTGGTTGTATTTAAGAAGTGTTTCCAAAAATAGTAGAAAAAGTTAAGTGTGCGTTGTGTAACTTTTTTGGTTCAGGGTCCGTCAAATGCTTTTCTCCGTGGAGATGTTGTTGCTTTGTCTGGAATGTTTCACAATATGGCATTAAAACTTTCTATCTTCATGGAGACCAAACCAGACCATGTTACAGCTCGTAGTCAAAATGCCTTTTTGAGCTATAAAACCACCTGTACTTTAACAAATGTCAGGTAGTGCTGTTTAATGTCATACTGGGGAACATTTCAGGCAGAGCAATGACATCTCCATGGGGAAAAGCATTTGAATGACCCTCCACCAGAAAAGTTACATCGTGCACCTTTAAAATATCTATCCTTTCTCCTGTCTGCTTCTGTATATTTGAATAATAATTGTATATAATAAATAAACTATACTACAAAACTATGAAAATGTCTTAAAGGACACAACATATGCAAAATTCAGCTATTTGAGCTTTTTGTTATAATGTTGTTCCCTTGTTGCTTCATTCACGCTGATTTAATGAATCTGAGACTTAAAATAACTGTTTCAATTTTCCTCGGATTGTAAAGCCGAAGGTCTCAAATACATTCTGAGCATTTTTACCTTCAAATTGCATTCATTACTGCGGATCTATATTAGTACTAAATAGGGTGACCAGATTTTCAAAATAAAAAACTAGGACATCCCTGATTGGGGTGGTTGGTAATAATAAAATTGTAAAACAAGAGCGTCAGTCAGTATAGTCAGATTTTCTTTGTGTTTTGGTCATTTTTAGGCAACAAATGACAATTTATGCCTCTCTTTACTGTCGGCAGGAATCAGATTGGTCAAAAATAGGGACACTTGGGACAATTCTTGTATAAAACTGTGACAAATCACTGGTTTTGGATAAATTTGCTGGGACAGGGGACAAAAGGCTCAAAACTAGAACTGTCCCGGATAAATAGGGACGTCTGGTCACCCTAATGCTATGTCCAGAAGGCTATGTTGCTGATGGCTGACTTATTTTAATAATTATAATTTCCACTGCTGCCAGTAGAGGGCGTGCAAACACCAAATTCGAACAAGGAAGCGCTGAAGTTAAAAAAGAATGTGGGGCTCTATAAATATGCTCTATACTCAAGAGCACGCTTAAAGGTCAGTAATACATATAATGCATAATGTGTGTCCTTTAATCCAAGCCTATCAAACTGCCTCGAATAATGGTACCTACACCAGTGCAGCCCATTCCCAAACATTACAAAAGTGCACCGAGGTAGTGACTGCGTTTCCATGACAACTCGTGGGCCTTACTCTGCTAACTGTGTGACCTCATGACACCAGAAAGACAAAAAAACGAAACAAAGATTTGGACGTGAAACTGTACAAAGTCTGAAGATTTGAGTCTCATTTCAGGCTGCGCAGCTGGTCCTGATCTGAAGGAGGAGATCCAGGACTTCAGCTTAAAGAGAGTCCAGTCCTGAAGGGTCCATGGCGGGGTGGGGGTAGAGGGACTTTGGGGGCGGATGGGATGGGACGGCATCAGTTGGAGGTGTCCGAGTGAACGCTGCCTGGACCTTCTGTGGGTGAAGTGACTGAGGAGGGGGTGGGGGCGTCCTGCCAGCCGCCGTTTGCCTGAAAACACAGACACACGAGAAATGACTTAGAATAGTGCACAATGTTGAGAAATTGACTCAAATGAGCAATTTAGCAAATCACAAATGTTACTTAAGCTATTTAAAGGTCTTATATTAAGCAAAATTGACTCCTGTGAGCTTTAAGCCATGTTAGAATGTTTTACCTCCTTAAAAATATACCTAGAGTTGTGTTTTGTATGTGTGAATGAAACAAAACACAACTCAAGCTATGTTTGTGATGAGGAAACAAGATTAAATGAATACAAACATTTTCTCAACTCAACTCAAATTTAACTTGAGAGGATGAGTACAATAGGTTATGCACTTGATGTGGCATCTTATATTGAGATAAACACCACAGTTAAATGTCCTGGGGGAACAGAAGTGAGCGATCGCAGCCGGGGATGCTGGGAAATGGAGACCAAGGCCCAAAGCTATAACTAATCTCTGTGCTCCGTGATACGCCGAGTTCATCCTGGGCAAATGAGGGCTTCTATATCTGCTATAAAACAAAACAATCAAGTTTGCATTGGAGCAGAAAGAGGGATTTCAAGATGGAGCTTTCAGTGGTAGATGATAAATTCAGATAATGAAGAACGATCCTGTAAGAAAAAAATTGTTCAGGAATTCATTGTTATGTGTATATTTATAGTTCATATTTGTCAGTTGTTTGTAAGTACATTCAAGGGGCCACTGCAGTAAAAAAGACATGTTTTGTATTGTGCTGTGGACAAAGGACATTAAAAATCGGCAAAAATACTCAAATATTGAAATGCGAATCTCAACAATCGTATTTGCAGTTAAATATGTATTTTTGTTTCCTCCATTAAAGATTTAATGCCACTGAAGTAAGAAAACTGAGTTTATAGTAAAATAAACTAAATTTAATTTGAAAACTACAACATGGCAGACAATGCGTGAATTTAAATTGTGAATTCAGACAGAAATAAAACTTCAAAAAGTCATAATATTCAAAACTACCGGTACACAAAAACTACTGTATGTAGAAATATTTGATCTTTAAGTAATTTTAACTAATTCGTAATGTATGACTATATAAAATAAACAGTGTAAACAATTTGGGACAAAATATCAAATTGTAATTTTTTTGATTTGGGATTTTAATAGTAGGATTCTAGTAGTTCACATTGCAAATGCGTTTGGAAGAATTGACAAAAAAAAAAAGAACTGACAATTTAATACAAGAAATACAGTTCAGAACCTGTTTGTGTACTTCCAAAATATAAAGTATACCGTTTTTACGCAGAATTTTGTTGTTTGTGGAGGTGGAGGAAATTATGGTACTTAAAAAACTGCAAAACCTGCTCCTTTGTGATTTGCCAGCTGTGCTTTTGATCTGATTGCGACCCATCTTTCAGCCTGACATTGTACTTCTATAGTATTTGGGAATAAGTAAGTTTATATCCAACATGGAGGCAGCTTTGAGCAAAACAAAAGATCCGGCTGAATTCCTCCCAAACACATTCAAGTCTAAAAATATGTAAAGTCCTGAATGTCAGTGACAGTGAACAGGCTCTGACAGAGATCCTGCTGTTACATAATGCATCACGGAGCTTCTTTACCGCCTTAAACCTGAAGAACGCAGCGGTTTGTGCCGGTGTAGGACGTGCTAGAGCGGGCACGCGTCCAAGGAGAACAGGCCGACCCGGAGCATCGCTAGAATACGTTAGCGACCGCAACTGGGAGAGGTATGCCATAAGTTTAACTGTCCGGTTGTTTGTGTGCACGATGATATGCGTTGCTTCTTCTTTGTATAAATAAGAAGAGCGCAATGTAGGGAGGAATCAATTAAGGTAAAAAAAAAAAAAAAAGAATAATCTTAATTTCACATTGTCACGGCAGTTTGATTTACAGTGTATATAAATGTTTCCAGAATTTCCAAATTTGAAAATGAGATATGCATAAATAATGTCTGCTAAGCTAATCCAAGAATATTTTTCATTTGAGAACGTGTTTTTAGAAGCCAAAAGTACAGGGTTAGCAGGTTTTATATAGGCATCCACAAAGAACAGAAAGAAAATGCTGAAACTGCTATCTGTAATGCTATCTGTAATCTGTAATGTCATTTAATAGCTGCTGGCTCGGAACATCTTATATTTAAACTTTTAATTATACAAAGAAGTGATGCGTTAGCACTGAAATATAGATCTGTGCATCTCGTTTTATGCCTGCTTATAAGGACTCTCTGAAGTCTCTGGAAAGGACATTATGTGTGTCTCAATCACTGCAAACATTGTGCTTTCCTAATTATAACGATTCAAACTGTGATTTAATAATAAAAATAATAAATTAATTTAAAATACATCTTCTAGAGCAACCCCTAACCAGAGGTGGAAAAAGTCCAGACAAATTGTAATTAAGTAACAGTATCTTAACTTTGCTTAATTCCTACTCAAGTAAAAGTAACCATCTAAAAATCAAGTCGAGTAAAAGTAAAAAAGTACTTAATTTAAAATGTAATTTGAGTAAAAGTTACTCTGTTACTTTCAATCATTTGATGTAAAAAGAATGAGTCTTAAATCGAATCCAGCAGAAGTTGTTTTAATCAAGTTTTTGGCGACACGGTGCAAACTTTGTTAAGTGCAAACCTTTTACTTTGTACAACATTTACTAACACTGAGGCTTTAGAGGGAAAACTTATAGAACTTAGAACTTTATATGTGTGAATTATATGGTCCAACTCACAACACTACAATAAAAAAGAAAGAAAATTAACCCAAAATCAAAGTCTGCAAAACAAAAATGTTGCACACATTGCACACTGACTATAAGAAGCTTCTTTTTTTTTCTCTATCAATCTGATTTTAGTCAGTAACGAGGGTGGGCTCCAATGTAATGCAGTAAAATACTTGGATCAAAATGTACTCGAATAAAAGTAAAATGACCTATTTCAAAAACTACTTCAAAAATTACAAATTACTCATAAAAACTACAGTAACGTGAGTAAATGTAATTCGTTACTTTCCACCCTTGCTTACAATAGCTGACAAACTGAAATTCAAAAATAGTCCAAACTGAAAATACAGCAGAGGTCGCAACTTCAACAACAAAGATTTTAGTTGTTAGTTTATTTAAAATGGTAAATTCTAATTGATTCACTTTCTGATTTTGATTTCATTCGTAAAAACAAAAATGCCTCAGTGTGCTTTCCTACACCTTAACTCTAACGTGCTGGTGTGACTGCACAGGATGTGCTAGAGCGGGCAAGCGTCCATGGAGAACAGCCCGCAGGAGGATGAAGAATACGTTAGCTTCCTCTGGGGGTTGCCATGACCAGCTCCCGTTTGAATACACTGCGCTCCCGTGTTCCGTCGGATTACCATAGGGGGCGGGGCCTCGTGTGTGCACCCCGCTCCTGTCAGGACCATTACCGCGGCAACGCTGAGATCAGGAGAATGCGCTCGGATTGCTGTCCCGAGTCCGCACTGGCCATTCCCTGTGTCTGTCCCATCGATTTTCCCCTGTGCGATTTGGCTTGTCGCTGCAGATTTCCCCCCCGTGTACAGCCGCCAGCCAGGCCCCGCCCCCTTTAAGTCGCTATGGTTTTAATGCGACTAAAGTCATGCACAGGGCAATCTAATGTGTGTTATTCAAAATATGCTCAAGATTCTTCAATATTACATTTATAGTTTTCCAAATGTAATGTTTTTTTGTAAGTCCTGTGTTGTCGTGATACTCAAATTTCAAACTTGATTTCGATACTAAAGAATAGACTCGATACCGATTTTTATACATGCAAATTATCATAAGGAATTTTCAAAACAAAATAATACTATTTGGTTACTCTGTGTTTATTATTAACTTCTTGACATGTTTCGAAACATGTCAAAAAGGTAAATACACCTCCTACTGTACCGTCTTTAAAAAGAACCCAAGAAGTTAATGTACAAGACAAAATGAACAGTTTTGGATTATTTCTTTACTATGTTGTCTTATACTAGTAAATGCTAATAAGCGATACTAGTTTTAGTATGAATTATTAGATGCTTTTGACAGTCCTATTTTATTGTTCACCAAATTTCATCTTGAATTGTATGTGTTTGGCTTGGGTCTTTCTAACCAAATAGCTACACCGTAATAAACCACAACTTTTTTGACAAAGAGATGCAAATTTGGATGGGAGAAAAGATGAATATTTGAATATTTTTGAACGATGAGTTTGGCAAAATATATTTTTAAATAGGAAATGAATTAAATTGTTATCCTATTGACTGACGCTTCCTTTTTCAAGCAACCATTCTGGTATATATATATGTATTTTTAAATGTAGTTCTACCTTTTAACATTCAAATCAAATAATTCAACACTGTATTTATGCATGTTTTATTCACAGTTTTCATCCATGCTCTACTATTCTCATTCTTTAACCTGTCTTTATAGGGTGACCAGATGTTGCTATTTACCCAGAACAGTCCCAGTTTTGAGCCCTGTGTCCCCTGTCCCAGCAGATTTTATCCAAAACTAGTGATTTGTCCCAGTTTTGTACAAGAAATGTCCCAGGTGTCCTTATTTTTGACCACTTTGTTACCTGCCAACAGTAAAGAGAGGCATAAACTGTCTTTTTTTTTTAGGTAAAACAGGGAAGAGCTGCTTAAAAATGACCAAAAAACAAAGAAAATGTGACTTATACTGACTCACATGTTAGTCAGCTATGTCTATAGCTAGAAAAGAAAAATGTTTAAAAAAGTAGAATTGCTTTTTTTTTGTTTTTACAGTCTGCTATTTCAAAGTCTTCCAAAACTCATCTAAATTTATAACAGCGCATTGACATTTAGACTTCCCCCAAGACTCCACTTCACACTGTCACCTGTCCCCAGCCCCTGCCCTGTCAGCGCCATCGCCTGTAGCAGCGTTAGCCTCGTGCACTACTGCTAATCCCAGGTGCGCCGCTGTGAGGGCTCCTGAGGTGTGAGGAGCCGGCCCTGAGCAAACGGGACGCGACAGCCTGCCCTCCGCCTGTGTGTATGTGTCCCACCCCCCAGCGCCCGAGCAGGGGGGACCGCACACAAGACACGTCCCCCCTAACAGGCAGAGAGAGCCCCCTGGTGCTGAAATAATTGGCAGAGGAGAAGAAAGGGGTCTTACGTTGATGCCCTGTGGACTGTACATCTGGGAGGCCGAGAGCGCTTCACTGTATCCGCCTGTCTGACTGATAACATGGCGAAGAGTATCCACCTGGAGACAGCAAACAAAGCAAGGTCACACAAAAGATACAAGTTGAACAGCACTGGCACTTTCACACTCGGGGCCTTATGGGATTAGGTTAGTCCAATCGTTTTTCATATCTATTCTATACTAGGGAGGATGTTGTTCCATTTATTCAAGTATGTTTTGTATTTATATTGAGTCTGTTTATTTTCAAAGTGTATTTTTATTTTAGCACCTTATACACAAGCCCTTATTTATCATACTTTTATATTGTACTGTTATTATTGATTGTTTTATGTTTTACGCACCATATTGCCAAAGTAAATTCCTACTTTCAGATTTTTTTAAATGGCAAAACTACTTTGTTGCTTTAACAAACAAATATTAATTATTACATTTACAATTCATACTTTTGAATAACTCTGTAACAACATTCAGTAATATGGGTAAAACAGCAACTTAGTCATTTTATTTAGCCTGTTATTAGTACAGAATTTGCATATATTAAAACATGTCTAGTAAATGTTTCATTATATTAATAAAAGTAGTTTTCAACAGTAGTCAGTGCTGCCCTAAAAAGGCAGAACCCCGTAACATCATGTTTGGTCAAAAATGAGTTAATGCCATTTTGGGGGGACCTCCTTTATCATGCGAATAAACATTGTGAGCCAATTTGATTGTTTTAATGAGGAAATAAAGTGCTATGACAACTGTAACATCCAAAACTATACGAGAAACCACAGCAGAACGGCAGAACAGTTATTTTTCTCAGTTTCACACTGAGTGAAGGTCTTTTGCCTTTTAAGGGCAGAATGGGTAAGGTGCAACATGCCATATTGCAATAAGTAGGACTACAATAGGTCTATGTTGTTGGAAACAAAGTTGTTTTGTCATGAAAAGAAAATAACTGATCTGTTATCCTACTCGTAATGTAATTTTACTTTATTAATATTTATTAGAATCCTACCATAGAGCCCTACAAGCTTTCAGTACACTTAGTCTAATATAGTTTACTAAAAAGTACACATACATTTTTAATACTAGGGTGAAATTGTTGGTTATAGTTCAGAAAAGCAAGAAAAAGGTGTAATTTATATCTCTAATTAGAAGTGTGTCCTAATAAGAAATGTCCAGCTAAAACCTGATAACACTGCACGACTTACTTTTACTTACTTTATTTGTATTTGTTTATTTCTCCTCATATTTAATGACATTGTCTGTATACTTTTGTTTGATTTAGTCAACCCCTACCCCCTACCTGTGACTGGACGTTGGCCCCCACCTGTGCTCCCTGGTACGAGTCCCCGTTCAGAGACTGCACGGTCATGAACAAGTCGCCCGAGTTGGACATGTTAAAAGAGGCACCAGAACCTGGAGGAGACAGGGAGACAGAGAGAGGACAGGCTAAAGCGAGCAGCTCTATGACAGGCACCATGCAGTTAGCGCTGAGCTAAAGGGACAGCTAGCCTCTGGTAGGGGCCACGCCACAGCCGGAGTGCAGAGCCAGAGGGGGAAATGGAGAAGTGAAGTGTGCAGTATGTGGGTCGAAGTGGGTTAGTGAAGCTTGTGAGTTTGCAGAGTTTGAAGTTTATACATGAAAAACACAGTAAGAGTCAAGCAATTGTGTACAATCAGTGAGTTTATAAGAGATGTGGAAACAGGAATAAATACATTTATAGAACTAAACATTTTGCTGTTTTAATGTTAAATAAGCTACGGTATAGAAGTGACTTCATGAATAAGCAGGGTCACCAGACGTCCCTATTTACTTGGGACAGTCCCAGTTTTGAGCTCTGTATCCCCTGTCCCAACAGATTTGTGATTTGTCTGAGTTTTATGCAAGAAATGTCCCAGGTCTCCCTAGTAAAGAGAGGCCTTTTCATTTGTTTAGGTAAAATATAGAAAAGCTGCTAAAAATGATAAAAACACAGAAAATGTGACTATACTGACTCACATTGGGCATAACAATTTTTAATTATGCACTTGTGTCACAATTTTATTATTACCAACCACCCCAATCTGTAAATTTGAAATACTACAATTGGCTACATAAGGTTAGTATGAAGAATACAGAGCAGAGTTAGGGTAGTTGCAGATGCTATAATGCATTTTGAAAGCAGAGTTAAACTGTATCAGAAGAAAACAAAGCATTAAGAACAGGATGGCGACTTGGTGAGGGGCTCAGGGCAGTTCGTTTGTGTAACTGTAGTCAGGGAGCTGCAGTGGCTCTCCACCCCTTTCCAAATAACTCCTGAAAGGTTATATTAATTCTATATCCACAAATGAAATTAGATTCCTGACTTGGCAAACCAACCTTCAGAAAATGTATATGTGTATTGAGTGAGGTTCACCAAAATATTCACTGCCATGGATTATATTGTTCCACAGTTTAGAATTAAAATGGTTTGTTATTAAATTGCACATGCACTAGAACTAAATATAGCTTTTATATTTGAAAAATAAATGAGTTAGATGATCAGTTATCTGCAACTCACTGACTGAAATAAGTATAAGATGATGCATGAATGGATTCATGTTACACTTTGTAAGTATCTCTCTGATTTTGTAGTTAGTAGTTAGTTTATAGACCCTTTAAAATGCTTTGTTATTAGAATAATCAAAACTCTGGAATGGTGGCGACTGGGGGCAATAATACAATTTCAATTATCAAAAGAAAGCAGCGTTTTTAAATTTCTGGGGTAGAAATGTAGTTAGTTTGCTTTTCAAATCATGGACTTCAAGCCTCTAAAATGTATTTGAACTTCACAAAAAAAAAAATCATTTGTGGTAAAGTTTGTAAATTAAAAAAAAAACTGTAAAATTTGATTTTTCACTTACAATATTCTTTGATTAATCTTAATTTAATCTTAATTCTTCTAACTTCACTTTTGCCTCCATTACAGATTTAGAATGTTTTTCTTTAGCCTTTAAAGGGTCTATGGGGGAAAGTTGGAGACCCCTAATCTAGTGTCTCTTCTAACCCTAGTGCACAATACTCGTCTAGCGTCTACACTGCACAGAGAGGTGACAGCTGAGCGCACAGCCTTGACTTCCTGTCTCACCTGCAGAATTCGGAGTGGAGGGTGAATTTGCTTGGCTCCCGTGTGAGGATGCGTTAGCCGCACTGACGGCAGTTCTCGCAGCGTACATGTTGGCTTCCTCCTGGAACTTACCAATGTTTTTCTTGTATCTGATTCTTTTATTCCCAAACCAGTTGGAAACCTGAGCAGAAAACAAGAAAGAGATAGAAAATAGATTATTGAATGCAGTGGCTTTAATGTTATCAAGTGAAAAACAAGCGGACATCAAGTTATAAACACATTGCACAACATATGCAGTAGTGTGAGACCTGACAACACGACTGACAAAAAAGCACACCAAAAAACAGGCTACTACATTCATGTTATAACATGTACATTACCCTTTTACCCCCAACAAATGGCTCATGAGGACTCATTAGATGTTCAGCTATACTGAGACACAGGCCCCTTGGATTTAATCCTACATTTTGTCTTGAAAACCTTATGTAGCGCACTTCTTTAAGGTCGAGGGTCTGAACTTTGCAGAATACAAATCTGTAATGTGTAATATTGTATATGAACATATCCAAATCCACAGGATATATGCCTATTATACTACTATTATACTACTTAAAATGTTTGTTTCAGTGATGACTGTGATCAGAATCAGTGTTGACCAGTATTGAGTCTGTTCCTTAGAATCAAAATCCAGTTTGAAATTTTGGCATTGTGATAACACAATGTCACATTTTTTTGGAGAATCAAGAGTGAGTGTTTTTAGGATGCATTCACACAAACTACATATACAAACCGAATAAACTAAGATTAAATCTGAGACTAAACCAGGCTGGACTGGACCAGTGCTAAACCAGCATCAGGACTAAACTTGGCTCATACTTGGACCAAATCAGGACAAATGTGAACACACCTTTAAGTAATGTATGTGTACACGAGTGCATCCTTCACTCTGTTTTCATTCATTCATTGTTTTTCTGAATGGAGAAGGCCAAGTGTATCTATATAAGCAGCAGTTTTTGCAGCTCAGAGCAGAGGTGCACAGGTTTGAGGATAAGTACCTCCTCTCAGAGCCACACTGCTGTGGCCTAATTCTGAGCATTTCATGTTGTGCTTTAATGCCATCAAGACCACAACAGCGAGCCATTCACACCTTTGTTCCCCTGCTTTCCCCATAACACCGTGTAAACCCTGCGCCGCTGAAATCGAGATGTCTCACTTAGCCTCAGCAGCAGCAGCATCATCGCAGACTGGTGCTGTGAATCTGCATTAGCTCCAGAACCCAATGATTGCCAATAACAGTCTCATTATGACTCCATGACGGTAGCTATCATCGCACCCGCTCCAATCACTCAACATCGGCTAGCTCCCCCATTAACGCTAATGCACTCCCAGATGAAGCTTCGAGGGGTAATCCCGCCACTAATGATAAACAACATTAAAATGAAAACCGAATCAATCCTCCGAACTTTCCCCGGCGCTGCCAAGGTAAACAGTCTCCTTTATTACGAGCGGCAAACCGAAACGCGACAAATCAAGTGCGGGCCGAGTAGCGTTCACAATCAAGCGCACATGCATCAGGGGTGGTTGAGAATAAATTAATGAAAGAAGCAAAGGAAACGATCTATTCACAAGTGATGGATTCAAAACACGCGCTGCTGTTTACCTTCGCAATGCTTTTGTCGTTAGCAACTCTCAGAACATAAAAACGACTCAAGTGCCCGAACGCAACTCTAAATCTACATTTTTACTCATCAGCAGTATTGGAATGGATTGTGCTGAGTTCAAAAGTTGGTTCGGAAAAATAGATGTGTTAGGACTTTGACTCTAATACGAAAACTTTCCAGAAATGGAAATATTCAAAACAAAATTAGGTTTAATGTGGTTCATTTTTTTCACTATTTTGCTTGCATACCATTTAAACTTCAGAACGACTTTGTTCTCATCCTCATTCTTCTATTGTCGTCACAATACGAAAATATATTTGGATATCTTATTGATAATTTAGAAAAGCACTTTTTTTACACAATATTGTCATTTTTAACACAAAATTGTAGTATTTGTTTATTGTATACTGTGGTCTCTGATAAAACTAGAGATAAAACTGTTAAATTGTTACTAGTTTCTAGTTTCAATACTAGTTTAACAAACAATTTTGCAACCTAATATAGACACATATTTCCTAAAATAAAAGATAACATTTAAATCATTTACTGTTACTCTTTACGTTACTTTTTGGTGGAGGGTTCACTGCCTGCTTGTCTCCAAGATGTTATTGCTTGCCTAGAATGTTCCACAGTATGGCATTAAACTTATCTATCCCCGTAGTAACAAGCATGAGGTCAAGCACCTGGTTACAAATCCAATCCTCCACCAGAAAAGTTACAAAGCGTACGTTAGTATTGAAAATGAGATACAAATAAAAAAATATATAAAACTACTAATTTGAGCAAGTATTGGTTTTGCAAAAAATCACATTAACAGGACAAAATTTGAGCTTTTATGAAAAAAGTTTTTAGTATTACTTTGAGCTTTATCAGAATGAATATAAAACCTCGGGCTAAGATAAAGAAAGTATTATTTAAGGAAGGGATTGTGGTATCGTAATCGCCATCGGGTATTGAGTGATTTCCTTGGTACTGACATCAAGTTTAAAATTTCAGTATCGCGACCACACTGTACACCTTTAAAGAGCTCTCATTTTCATTTATTTATTTCATTTGACAACACAATAATGGAACCACGCTGTTAAATATTACACTGTATTGTGCATTGATGTGAGTAGTGTAGAAACATGTACACAGTGACAGCAGAGTGTGGAGCTTCAATGGAAACAGCCTGTGTTTGTGTCTGGTTTGAAGAGCTACATCCTCACTACACTCGGCTCGGCTTTGTTGTTTAATGAAAGCTCCAGCTGAAGATTAGAGCGCTGTCTGTAGTCATAATGTATTCATACCAGCCACACACTTTAACGCTGTTCGGTCTGGTTTTAGTCCTGGTTTAGTCTGGATTTTTTAGAGTTCTGGTTTAATCCTTGTTTTGTCCTGATTTTAGTCCAGGTTTAGTGCTGATTTTAGTCCTAAATCCTGGTTTAGTCCTGATTTTAGTCCTTGTTTAGTCCTGGTTTGATCCTTGCTAAGTCCCAGTTTGGTCCTGATTATAGCCCTTGTTTAGTCCTGGTTTAGTACCGTTTTAGTCTTTGTTTAGTCTTGGTTTTAGTCCTTATTAAGTTCCAGTTTAGTCCTTGTTTTGTCCTGATTTTAGTCCTGGTTTAGTCCTGGTTTGATCCTTGCTAAGTCCCAGTTTGGTCCTGATTGGAGCCCTTGTTTAGTCCTGGTTTAGTACCATTTTAGTCATGTTTAAGTCTTTGTTTAGTTTTAGTTTCACTCCTTATTAAGTCCCAGTTTAGTCCCGGCTTTGTCCTGATTTAGTACTGATTTTAGTCCTTGTTTAGTCCTGGTTTGATCCTTGCAAAGTCCCAGTTTTGTTGTTATTTAGTCCTGGTTTAGTGCTGGTTTAGTCACATTTTAGTCTTTGTTTAGTCTTGGTTTTAGTCCTTATTAAGTTCCAGATTAGTCCTGGTTTAGTCTGATTTTAGTCCTTGTTAAGTCCTAGTTTAGTCATATTTTAGTCTTTGTTTAGTCCTGGTTTGATTCTTGTTAAGTCCCAGTTTTGTCCTGATTATAGCCATTTAGTCCTGGTTTAGTGCTGGTTTAGTCCTTATTAAGTCCAAGTGTAGTCCTGGTTTAGTCCAGATTTTAGCCCTCAGTAAATTCTGCTTTAGTCCTGATTTTAGTCCTTAATAAATCCTGTTTTAGCCCTAGTTTAGTCCCACTTTAGACTGAATTTGTCCTTGTTTAGTCCTGATTTTAGTCCTGGTTTAGTCCTATATTTTAGTCCCGGTTTAGTATGGATTTGTCCTTTCATCACAGTTTATTAACTGATTTTAGTCCTTGCTAATTCCTGATTTTAGTCCTGGTTTTAGTCCTTTAGTTTTGATTTTAGTCTTGTTTAATTCAGACTGAATATTTAAACCATTTCTGCCTATATCATCGTGTCCAAATCCTGGTTTACATCTGATTTAGCTATGACATAATTCTGATTTTACCCTGGATTTGTCATAATCTCGTCCAAACAGTCCTGGTCAAATCCTGGTTTAGTTCTGATTTAGTCCTGGTTTGGTCTTGGTTTCTTTCTTGTTAAATCTGTTACCTGGGCGACTGTGATGGCGCACTTCTTTGCCAGCTCCTCCTTGGCCTCCTCACTGGGGTACGGGTTACTGAGGTGCGAGTAGAAATATTCGTTCAAGATCTCTGTGGCCTGCTTGTTGAAATTCCGTCTTTTTCGTCTGGAAATAAAAACAGAGGGGAGAAAAAAATACTGTTAAATATTTTAGAATTTGACAAGGTTACAGCTCAGAGGGTTCGCTTCAACTTGTTTTGGTTTAGTCCTTGTTTAATCATACCCAGATTGATTTAGTAATACATTATTTGTTATTTATGAATTTCAATTTTTCAGAATTTTTCAGAATTTTTCAGAATTTCAAATCCTGAAAATGGTTTGTGGCTGCACCCCATTTTTATCCATGCAGACGCCAAAATGAACACAGACGTATAGAGTAAAAGACGCTCCTAGGGCCAGAATCGCTGTGAGCTGTATGCATCTCATTTTAAAGCAGTCCCCTAAACCAGGAAGCACACTGTTAGCATGCTAGTTGGGGCTTTTACAGTGAAACGTTCTCAAACCACCAATTCTTGACTCAATCTTTTCTGTCACAATCAGCATACGTGTTTACATTAATAACCTTAAGTGAATGACCCATCCCCTTATACGGTACACGTTTTTGTTGCTCCTGTCAGGTGAAGTTGACAGGTGAAGTTGACAGGTGGCAGATCTTCACAGAGCTCTCCTTATGCTGGCGGCGACTCCCTGGTCTGAACCTTAGAGCAGATTTTTTCAAAACCTTGTGCGTGTCTATATGTAAATGCACACAGCATGGGGCAAGAAACAGCCGAGGAGGCAAGTGCATTCATCTGCTCCCCCACTCTTCCCCTCCTTCCCTCTCTTTCTCTCTTCTGCTTTCTATCCTGCTCTTTCTTTCTTCCTCTCCCCTCTCACTCATTTCCCCCACTCCTCTAATTGTTTACCTCCCCTTTTACTCCTTCCTCTCTCCTCACGCTCACACTTATCTTCTTTCCTCCTCTCCTCCCTCTCTATCGAACTCTGTTGCTTTCTCTCCCCTTCTCTCCTCCCTTGACCCTCTCTCCTTTCTCCCTCTCTCACTGTCTCCCCTCTTTCTTCTCTCCTCCATCGTCCACTCTCTCCCTCCGTCACACTCCTCCTTCTCGCTCTGTCGCCTTCCGTCCCCTGTTTCTCCCTCCATCTCCTTCCCTTTCACTCCCTATTTCTTTCCTCTTTTTCACTCCCTCCACCTCTTATCCATTGCCCCTTTCTCTTTCTACAGCATTCCGTTCTCCCTCTCCCTCCTCTTTCCCTCTTCCTTTTCTCTCTCTCCCTGATTGCTTCTCCTCTTTCTTCCTCACTCCATTGCTTCATCTTTCTCCTCCCTTCCACCCTCTCCTTCCTCCCTGGCTAATCCCTTTCTCCCCTTCTCTCTCTCGCTCACTCCATTGCCCCCCCTTCACTCTCCTCCTTCTCCACTCTCATTCTCTCCTTCTCCCCCTCCTTCCCTCCCTCCGTCTCTCTCATTACAGCAGAACAGATAGGGGGCTTTGTACAGCAGAGCACGCCTCATTTAAATGTTATGCCTTCCACTCGGAGCGAGATTTATCCTTGAGAGAAATGTATGCTAATCCGCGGCTGGCATCAAAAAGAAAAAAAGAACGACCCATTACATTAAAGAAGAGGAAGAGACACAGGAAGCTCCCATTAGACTCTGTTTCGGAACAAGTCTGACTCTATAACCAAAGCTACCCTGGCCCTGGTTACGTTTAATACATATTTGGATGTAATTTAAATGGTAAATGTCAATAAGATGGTAATCTATTTATTTATTTACTGTTTTTATTGGCGTGGATGTGAGAATGTGTCTATATTTATTCATGTTTACCGCTGCAGTTTTGCTCTGTCGAAGTTTTGTCGTATTTTGTGCAATGACAATAAATCGAATCCAATCTAATCTAAAAATGGTCACATATTTATACAGCGCTTTTTCCACCTTCAACGCTTTACAACAAGGAACCGCTCAGACGTTCATGTTCGCAGACACTGGGGGTGAGGTCGGTTAAGTGTCTTGCCCAAGGACACAACAGTCGCATTCATCTGTGCACTGCAAATTTTTCAGATCTGGCCAAGATTTTAAAACTTATATCAAATTATTCATCTTGTTTTCAGATTTGTTAATGATTTACTAGTTCTGACACGGTTTAATTCTAGTCTAGAGGTCGTTTATTTGAAGATAACTTGTCAAGTAAAATGATCTTGCTGCATGGACAGATCATTTCACTACTTTCAAGTCATTTTTCCTGATAGATTTAAGTGTTTATATCTGTGGGGCGAGTGTTTCTGACCGCTCAACCAGTGATGTTTATGTCGAGAGCGGGATTCGAACCGCCAACCTTCGGATCAGTGGACAAACGCTCTACCAACTGAGATACTGTCGCCCCAATTAATTTATGCCTAATTAATCCACATTTTTTGTTAATTTAAGTTTTATATCATGTTGACCTTGCTAAATTTTAGTATATGATACAACACACAAGAGATTAAAGAGGGGGTATACGTGAGTCTTGATAGTACTGCTTATCGTCGTAGGGTTTGAATATTACCAGAGAGAGATTGCTAGATTACTCAAACATGCACGGACAGCATCTAAAACCACTCAAGGCATGTTTTTGAGGAGCATAACCAAGTCCAAGTCAAAGAAAAGATGCTGGTGCCAGGTTATAGCAGTGGAATAGTGGAACAGGGGTCCAAATGTAGGGAGAGACAGTGCTGGGATTTAGTTTGAGTTATTTGGCCTTCTTCAATCTTAGTTTTGGTTTAAGTGTAGTTTTGTCCCCGATTCATATTCTGTCTTGTTTAATTTTTTTTCTCCATGTTGATGAATCGCAATTTCAATTTGATTTAATTCTGTCTTACTAAATAAAAAAAATAAAAAAAATGCATTTCCCGAATGATCCCGAACGATCAATAATGACCAAATCTCAATTAAAATGTGATTAATTGCATAGCCCTACATGGTTATAGTTTGTACTTTTGTTCATTATTTTCTGACTTGTAGGTTTCAAAGTACACAGAAACCTAAGACCCAGTTTAATGATTTTAGTCCTTAATAAATTCTGTTCTGTTAGCCCTAGTTTAGTCTCCCTTTAGTCTGAATTTATCCTTTAGTCCTCATTTTAGTCCTTAAGTACAAGTTCGATTCTGTTTATAGCCATTATTTAGTCCTGATTTTAACCCTTAATGTGTTCTGGTTTAGTCCTGATTTTAGCCCTTAATGTGTCCTGGTTTAGTCCTGATTTTAGTCCCGGTTTAGTCTGGATTTATATGATGTTTTTAGTCCTGGCTGAATCCTGATTTTAGTTTTAATTCAGATTTAAGTCCTTATTTAGTCCTGGGTTTAGTCCTGATTTTAGTCCTTAATAAATCCAGGTTTAGTCCTATAGTCTAGTCCTGATTTAGTGTCCTTGTCCTTGTTTAGTTCTGGCTTATGAACTGATTTTAGCCCTTCCTACATGGTTATATTTTGTACTTTTGTCCCTTATTTCATGACTTGTAGGTTTTGAAGTACACAGAAACCTCTTATTGACAAATGCTGTTGTGTTTTCTATATAGGAATCTCACCCTCACACACACACTGACTATAGCGCAGTGGTATATTATAGAGCAGTGTGTGACAGCCGAGGCCTCTTGTCGCACTCATTCATATGGTGATGAGCGGACATGTTGGTACCCCCACAAGTTATTTACTACGCAGCGTGAATGAAGCGTGTGTGACTGTGGAATGGAGATCACACCAACACGCTACGGGGACAAATATAAACCAATTCAAACTACAGTGTATTAAGGAAAAAAGCTCTGCCTATATTACGGCTTGAAAACACCAATATCAGCAAGCGATAATCATGAACAATATTAGTGAGCAATGTTAGGAGGGAATAACAGAAAGCGATTTTAGCAAGAGATAATAGTGAGCGATATTAGCAAGTGATATTGTACTAGTGAACAATATTAGCAAATTATATTAATGAGTGATATTAGCAAGCAATAGTAGTGAGTGACATTAATGAGTGATATTACCGAGCAATGATAGTGAGCGATATTAGCGAGAAATATTAGTGAGCGATAATAGTGAGTGATATTAGTGAGTGATATTAGTGAGTGATATTAGTGAGCGATATTAGCGAGCAATAATAGTGACCAACATGAGTGAGTGATATTACCAAGCGATAATAGTGAGCGATATTAATGAGTGATATTAGCGAGCGATAATAGCAAGCAATATTAGCAATTTATATTATACTAGTGAGCATTAGCAAATGATATTAGCGAGCAATATTGGCAAGCAATAGTAGTGAGTGACATTAGTGAGTGATATTATCAAGTGATAATAGTGAGCGATATTAGCGTGCGATAATAGTGAGTGATATTAGCGTGCAATAATAGTGAGTGATATTAGTGTGCAATAATAGTGAGTGATATTACTGAGCGATAATATTGAGTGATATTAGCGTGCAATAATAGTGAGTGATATTAGCGTAGCGATAATAGTGAGCAATATTAGCATGCGATAATAGTGAGTGATATTAGCGTGCGATAATACTGAGTGATATTACTGATCGATAATATTGAGCCATATTAGCATGTGATAATAGTGAGTGATATTACTGATTGATAATATTGAGCCATATTAGCGTGTGATAATAGTGAGTGATATTACTGAGCGATAATATTGAGCCATATTAGCGTGTGATAATAGTGAGTGATATTACTGATTGATAATATTGAGCCATATTAGCGTGTGATAATAGTGAGTGATATTACTGAGCGATAATATTGAGTGATATTAGCGTGCGATAATAGTGAGTGATATTAGCGTAGCGATAATAGTGAGCAATATTAGCATGCGATAATAGTGAGTGATATTAGCATGTGATAATAGTGAGTGATATTACTGAGCGATAATATTGAGTGATATTAGCGTGCAATAATAGTGAGTGATATTAGCGTAGCGATAATAGTGAGCAATATTAGCATGCGATAATAGTGAGTGATATTAGCGTGCGATAATACTGAGTGATATTACTGATCGATAAAATTGAGCCATATTAGCGTGTGATAATAGTGAGTGATATTACTGAGTGATAATATTGAGTGATATTAGCGTGCAATAATAGTGAGTGATATTAGCGTAGTGATAATAGTGAGCAATATTAGCATGCAATAATAGTGAGTGATATTAGCGTGCGATAATACTGATTGATATTACTGAGCAATAATATTGAGCCATATTAGCGTGTGATAACAGTGAGTGATATTAGCGTGCGATAATACTGAGTGATATTACTGAGTGATAATATTGAGCCATATTAGCATGAGATAATAGTGAGCGATATTAGCGAGTGATAATAGTGAGTGATCTTAGCGAATGATATTAGACTTAAACAAACTTTATTGATCCACAAGGGAAATTACTTGGACACACTAGCTCATATGTCACAATATGGTATAGTAACAAAGAATAAAAAAATAAATGCGAGCAATATTAGCAGCCATAAGAAGGATCTCACTGTGAGTGCTGTGGGTGCACATTTTAATAATGTAAGGAAATTACGGTTAAAAACAACACAGTATATTGTGCATTATCATACATATTGAAACCAGCATGTGCAATCAGTTTTCTTTAATAATAAATAATAATGCATGTGTCTTAGTGCATAGTGTTTTTCCAGGTGCTCAAAGACACTTTAGAACACACACATACACCACATCCATACTAGGCAAGGTGGGTGAAGAGTCAAGAACCTGACATTCCTTCCTGCACTGCTTAGCTTCTGAGATATGACGAGATAATATGTTTTTATTGAACTATTGTGCTGAATCAATAGATAGATAAGATATATAGATAGATAGATAGATAGATAGATAGACAGATAGATAGATAGATAGATAGATAGATAGATAGATAGATAAATACTTTATTGATCCCGAGGGAAATTGTGCAGCAGTCTATTGCTCCCATGCAAACATCACACAGGAGATACAAGATGAACATCCACACATTAGATAAAAGTGTAATAAATAATTAAAAACATACAATAAATTCATCAAATAGATTCATTAAATAGATCGCTAATAGGTCAACAAGGTGCAAATATACTAAAACACTAAGATACACATTTCAGTGTATCCCCCTCTTCCCCCCTCCCCTCCCAGTGACATTGTACAGCCTTATTGCACTGGGGACAAAAGACTTCCTGAATCTCTCAGTGAAGCAGGGCAGTGAGAGAAGTCTATTACTGACAGAGCTCCTCTGGTCAGAGAAGACTGAGTGCAGGGGGTGGCCAGTGTTCTCCAGGAGCTCTGAGCTTAGACAGCATCCTCAGCTCCACCACTGACTCCAGGCTCATTCCAACTACAGAGAATCTTTATTCTCTGCACTTCATTTCAATTCAGTTTTTTTTTCATTTGTTTCCATAACAATTTTTTTTTGTCGAAAAGATGCCACAGCACAACATCCACTAAACATTAGCAATCTGTGAATTTTAACTCAAAATTGAGGCACACCTGGCAATCCATCAAACGAAAGTAGTTAAAAAATAAAAGCCTTAGAAGTATTTCTTTTCAGTGTATGCCTATTTTAATATTTATGCATGCTTTCTTGTGTGATTGACCAACAGTAAGCCATATTTTTAGCCACTCACAACACTGAGGGCTCCTTTCACCCATGCCAAAACTTCTTCACACTGTTACCATCAGACAAGCCCTACAAGTCCCTCTGCCCCATAAAAACATATACAGAAAATCATGAATTTCAAATGCTGTTGCCTCTCTGAATTAAACCCCACATAACCACATAGCTGTTGTCTTTTATTGTGATATGTTTTTAAATGAAGCTTATGTTGTCTTCCCTCTTGAGTCAGGTGAAGTTTGTCTATCTGTTGCTCTGTTGACAGCAGCTCCCTCCCTCTCCTGTCTCTGATGGGGCACTGAGCACATACCTAGCATCGAGGAAGCGTGAGCGCAGGATCATGACGGCCTCACACGTGCTCTGCTTCAGCTGCATCTGGATGGAGCTGAACTTCCTGTGGATGATGCCCACCATGCGCTCGATCTCTTTGGGAGAGATGGGACGTGTGCGAGACTGCTCCCTCAGCAGGTTCATCACGTGGGTGGTGAACTCGTTACATGCCTAGAAAGTGCAAAAAAGAACAACACAAAGTATGTCATGAGAATAAACAATGAAATAACAAAAATACATTATAGTAGATGTTACTTTATTGCAGTTAATCCAAATAATGAACTTGGTCTTCTGTGCACATAAAGGGATTTTAAAGTACTTTTAGCATCTTTGTAACTTTAAAGGCGCACTGTGTAACTCTTCTGGTAGGAGCTCCACGACAAACTTGTTTCCGTGGAGCTATTATCGCTCTGCCTGAAAGATTTCACAGTATGACATTAAACTCATCTGTTGCATTTGTTCAATTACAGCTGATTTACCGCTCAAAAATACCATGGAAAACATGCATTCCCACAGTGAGTGAGCTCGCCTCTCCACAGAACTGAGGTACTGTGGCCTCGTATCCATGGAAATAGATATGTTTAATGCCATACTGTAGGACATTCTGCAGTAGACAACAATAATATTTTCATGAAGACAAGCAGGTGGCGGACCTTTCACCAGAATGTTCCACAGTGCATCTTTAAAAAAACATATTTCTATGCAGTAGGGTTGTGTAAATAAACTTAATTGACACTAACTAGTACTGACACTAAAATCACATAAATAAAATCAAGTTGGACCTTCTCTGAAAAGTTTGATGTTGATCTATATCAGAACTAGTATTAAACCACCCACACAGTAATATAAGAAACTATTATATTGTGTTAAGAATGACATAACAGTTGGTATTGTGGTCGGTATCAAGCTTTTTCAACAGTGACAGTATTAGCATTACGCAGGCAAAACATCGTAGCCAGCAGCAGGCCTAAGCATTTTACATAAGGCTAAAAACAACATCTGCGAGCTAAACACTTTGTGACAACACTCTGAGCACTAGAATAGTGAGTCAGCTACTGTGGGTGAAGAGTATGGACTTTAACAACACTGCACGCTGTGGAGAAGGCCACTTTAGAACTAGTGGAACAGAGCGTTGCGAAAAACATTACAACACAAGGTTAACATGACATGACTACTTTAAAATATTCAATACAAAGAGACATTTAAACATGTTGTGTGGCTCAGTGTTGTTACAATACAAAAGATTAGAGTTTTGATACTAAAAGAAAGTCTCAATGTTGATTTTGATACAATGATGATAAAAAAACAATAGAATATAATTTTCAACATTAATATAATGGTCTTTTTTATATAGAGCAAGACCCCTCTAAAACTGGTCTTTATGTACTTTGCCAGTATTAATACTTGTACAAATGAGTATGTACTTGTAGTATGGATTAGTATGTTGGTAATGGACATCAACACTCCTTGACAACCCTCCTGTGGACTAAAGTGAAGAGTATAGACAACTATGAGTAGACTACTACTTTACATCTGAACAAGAATATCCCATATTCCCGGTATGAATTATGTCAACCATTTTGTTTCATAACGTTATTTATAGTGACATACTTGTTTGCTGCTCACCTGCTCGTACTTCTCCAGCTCTGTGTGGTAGATCTGTCTGATCTGGGACAGCTTGGCCCTGTAGTCCGAGTGCTCCGCCGAGTTGTCTGCTCCGGGGCCCCCCCCAGAGGCCGCCGCTGCTGCTGCTGCCGCCGCAGACCCTCCGCCCTTCTCTGGCCCTGACACACCCTCGGCCAGCAGCATGTTGTCCAGACGCATGAGCTGAGGGTCTGGGGGCTCCTCCTCTTGGGCTCCACGGATACTCAGAACTGTAAGGAGAAAGAAAAGGGGGAGAGAGGTTAGGGGTGAGGAACAAGATGTCTGACAAAGCTGACAAATGCATTGGAGCTATAGGGAGAGTGTGTAGCTGCAGAAGAAAATATACAGTAGATCAGATCAGAGCTGAACTTGTTCATTTTATTCCATTGCCAGAGATTTCAAAAGGAAAAAACAAAAAGGGTCGAGCAAGAGTTGGTCATTTCCATTTGCTTAGGCCTTTTTAATGGAGAACTCTACAGCCAATCAGTCAAATATCGGTTAAAGCACGTGGTCTGGTTGCCTGGCCAACCAGAATCACACGATTTGACAAAACTTTACAAAGACGAGTGGGTAAGGAATCATATCGTGTTTCCCCGATTCCAGACAGCGTGATTGACAGGCGGATTAACCAATCAGAGCAAACATTGCGGCATTAAAAAAGGGAAATAAACAACACAGGGCTCTAGAAACAGCGTGGACTTCTGCAAAACCATTAATCGAAGCATCAAACTTGTATTTAAGCTCTATATTTTGTTCTGAATGATACAAGAATGTTTTAGATGTTTTCCGCATTTGAGAGAAATATGATACAAATTAGCAGCAGTGATGTGGAGTTCAGACTTGGGACGGATTTGACTATTTTTTTAGGTTTAAAGGTGCACTATGTAACTTTTTGTCACCTGCTTGTTCCCATGGATATGCTACTGCTCTGCCTGGAATGTTCCACAATATGACATTAAAGTGCTCTGCTTTACATTTAGTCAATTACCTATAGTTTTATAGCTCAAAAATACCTAGAAAAACAGGCATTCTGACCGTGAGCGGGGTCGCCTCTCCACAGATCTGACCTGTAACTTGGTCTGGTTTGGTCTCCATGAAGATAGAAAGGTTTAATGCCATACTGTGAAACATTCCAGGCAAAAAATAACATCTCCATGGAGAAAAGCATTTGACAAATTCCTATCAGAAAAGTTACACAACGCACCTTTCTGTCTTGTTTATGTTCAAGAAATGTATATTGAAAGCCATTTTATTCGACAAAATAAAATAGAAGAGAACATTAGGGGAAAAGATGTGATTCATTTGATCTAATTTCGCTCAGCCCTACCAAATACATATTAAAACATGAAAATATCAGTGACAGTTAACATCAAATCCAATACATTGACATGTTTGATCAACAAGACAGATATCTGCAAAATAGTGATGCAAATTCATATTAACAGTTACTCATTTATTACTTCGCCCGTTGCTAACCTTTGTGGATGATTCTCACATTAATAAGGTACTTAAAAAGGTAGAAATTGTGACAGAATCGTTCATAGGGAGACAAAATTCACCGAGCCACCATTTCAGAACCACACACGTAGTCCAATCTTGGAATATTTTGCTTCCATATTTTCGATATAAAACACTCCTTTAAAGTAAATAAGTAAATAGAAAAAAATTAATAGACCAAAACAAAGCCAGCTTTTTATTTTTTAGTTATTATAGCATTTTAAATTTGACAAAAAACACAAATATTAGTGTACATGACTAGATATTATTCCGTCTTCCACTAGAGGTCTCCCTTGCCATTCTTTCCAGCACAACCCTCACTTGCTTCCATTTTCTGAGGTAAAACTATTATAAGGTGGACATCCATTTCAATACTGCTACTTACTTACAGTATTTAATGTTTTATTAAAGTGAAGATATAACGTCATTTTTCATAATATGTCAGTCATTGTCTATAGGGTTATATGTATTGACTGAAATGACCACGTGCTGTTTAGAGACACTAGAGGCTGTTCATTTGGAGACAATGGTATGTTTTTAGTGCATTAACCCCAGCCTGCAGCCAGGGTCTATGGGGGGTCCATGGGGCCATCGAGGAGGGGGGTACAGGGGTGAGAAATAGGCCTGCTGTCCTGCCCGGCCCTAGCCCAGCGTGGAGGGTTAGCAGAGTGGAAATGCAAATCCAGAGGGTGTGGGTGAGAGGGAGAGGTCAAAGGGCATGGCCACAGGAGCGCTGGGAGGTAGAGGGGAGTGGTGCATGATGGGAGGTGGTACTGTACAAAGAAAAATGGGTGCATAATGTGAATGTTTGATTCTTAGACCAAGATTAAAACTGATTAAAAAAATATAGCTACCCATTTAGGCCTACAAAGCAAGTAATTTTAGTTATTTCAAAATCTAATACAATTATAAAGTAAATACTGTAATAATATTAGTTATACAATATTTATAAAGTCATATATATTAGGGGTGTAAGAAAAAATCGATTCAGTGATATATCGTGATACTTCATTGCACAATTCTCGAATCGATTCAAAATACATCTGAATTGATTTTTTAAATAATATTTTTCACTAAAATTCATTAGTTCCATTCACTGTTCTCATGATTTAAAAAAGGTAATATATTGTATTTTATACCATTTGGTTCTCATGAAGGTGTAGTTAAAGAGAAGTAAATATTGAATAATTGCGATATCATCCATTGTTTTAGTATTGGGATATATTGGGATATATCGTGATATATCGAATCGTGATATGTATATCAGGATATGTATCGTATCGTCAGAAGTCAAAACAGAACTGCTAAAATCAATAAAAAAAATACTGACAATTTAAAATTTCCTTTTACTTTTTAATTATGGCAACTAAGCTGACATTTTAAAAGTATTAGAAGTAAAAGTATTAATTTTACTTAGAGATACTTTACCGGTAACAATACACAATTTTGTACTTTGTAAAAAAAACAACAACAAAAAGCACAAAACTCTCCTTTTTTTGTAAATTAAAATTCAAAACAACTTGGCCAAAACTATATCGTGGCATCTATATCCATCAAAACTAGCGGACAACAGATACGTAAATGGGACCACTTGTTTTTATATTACTCAGGAAATGTAAAATTGTCACTTTCTTGGATATTGATCTGCTCTTTTCAACACTCACTGTGCATAGACCTACATGTAGCACACACACAGTCTCTCACCTCTTCACTGCTCTACCCCGAGCCTTGACCCCATCGCACCTGCCCCCCCACGCAGTCAAGTGTCCCGCGCAGCCTGTCCGATTTGGTTATTGTAACACGTAGGAGACCCCCTTCCCCCTCCACCTCTCCCTCCACCTCTCCCTTCACTCCTCCACACGCTAACACACGGCATGACAAGGTAAGCGCTACAGCCACCTCATAAATACACAAGGAAAGGAGCTGCAAAAATCCCAACCTCCGCAGCCTTATCCCTCAGAGACGCGTTTTCACCTTGTAATGTAGCCGTGCACTTTATAGTTTGAACGTGCATGAGGTCATTTCTTCTATTAAAAAGTAGAAAAAAAGATTAGTTTGTTTAAAAATGGGGGAATTGCAGATTCATTTTTTAAACAGCATATTTTTTTATTGAACCCATTCCCTATGCCATCCCCAACATTACAAAATAACAAATATAAGATAAAAAATGTAATAAAAAAAATAGCATATATGGTATCTCTACCAAGGGTTAGCGAAAATTTAATTTAAAAATCCAGTTTGCTTTAATGAAAATGTTATTCTCTCACCATTGATTTGAACCAAGCACCTATAGTAAGAAGATCAAATTTTTTAATGTTTTGTAAAAAGTTAAATTGCTAATAAATTAAAAAAAGTAAAAAGGCAGAACAAAAATACAAAAAACAGCAAAGCACGAGTTGCCTCTCTTGAGTTGTTCTTCTAAAAAAAATTAAAATTGTGTACAGAAAAATGATTCTTTGAAGGTGCATTGTGTAACTTTTTGGTGGAGGGTCTGTCAAACGCTTTTCTCCACGGAGATGTTATTGCTTGGTCTAGAATGTTTCACAGTATGGTATTAAACCTTTTTATCTTCATGGAAACCAAACCAACCCATGTTACAGGTCAGATCTGTGGAGAGGCGACCCCGCTCACAGTCAGAATGCCAGTTTTTCTAGATATTTTTGAGCAGTAAAACCACGTGTAATTGAAAAAATGTAAAGTAGAGCTGTATAATGTCATACTGTGGAACATTCCAGGCAAAGCAATGACATATCCATAGAAACAAGCAGGTGACGGACCCCCAACCAAAAAGCTACATAGTCCAACATTAACAAAGTAGCCCAATTGTCATAGCTGCCATCCTTGAAGAAAGACAATGAAGAAAAATGGTCTTTGAGAAAGGAAAAGAAAAAGCAAATCTGGAAAAAATAATAGCTGTATAATTTGCGATTTACAATACTACTTCATGTAACAAAAACCATCCATACGGGCCACTCGCCAAAAAAGCCCAAATTTATGCCCCCACATTAAAGAGGAACAGCGCATAAATATGAACTATCAGTACAAAGAAAGGGAGTAAATTTGCACAAAATCACCACCGCCGCATTTCTTTCCGATCTCGTAAAACGTCTAGACTGTCAAATGCTAAGGTAAAAACTCCCCGTATCCACAAAATGATTTGATTCAAGGCAGCCAAGTTCCAGCTAAAGTGTTTATTTAACTTGGCTGTGACCCATCTCGCATCAGTCTAAACGGAGAAAAGGTCACCGCTTGGAATGGGTTTTGACGGGAAGGAAAAAAGCGAGACTCGGGGTCAAATAAAGTGAAGCGGCGCGTCTATAAAATATGACGTTGGGTGTTGTGATAATGCAGAGGTCCAGGGAGATAGTGTGTGGAGGTAAGTGTGGAGTCTGCAGTGTTAGAAGTGACCATTTTTGGGTCGGAGCTGGTGAGCAGAGAAGCTGGGTGCTGGTTTGCCAGATTTGAAAAAAAGAAAAAGAAACAAGTGACCTGAGCCCCCAGAAATGAAGGCCAAATAAGAAGCAAGAGTTGGATGCAAAGCTCAGAATCAATCACACCCTCTAAAGTATGTGTAGCGCTATTAATCTGTTGGTTTGTACGCACAGTTGCGGTCAAAATGTCAAAATTTGGGTTACAATTTGGGCACAGAGACTAGCCCTTTGTGTAAAAAAGGTGATTTGAGACCCCACTCAAGATATTTTTCCTGAATTTGTTCATTTACATGGTTTGCATTATGTGTGTGTGACATGCACGGCTTCATTTGTTCATTATTGAAGGTTTGAGCTCTCAATCTGGTCCCCACACCCTCTGTAGCGTCTCAGACCCGGCCGAATGTGATCGTCCCATCAGATTTGTTTTGTTTTTTTCAGCCACGCATGTGAAACGAAGGATCTCACTGATCACATATCATTTACAAATTTCTCTCACCCCAAATTAACAGTTTCGCACATTGACTCTACAGAAATTGGTGTTTTTATCAGTTTTTCAGCCTCCTGAGTTATTTTTTTCCTTTCTTTTTTCTGATACAACGTGCCATGCATGTCCCTGATTGAAAACTCAGGTGACCAGACTCACATCTTTGTAAAGTGCTGAAGAAGTGTCATGAAGAAATTAAGTATTCTGGATTCAAGGCATTACACTTTGCCATAGTGGTTTAACAAAGAAATATTGTTGTTAAAATGGATTTGGTTCTTAAAAAACATTTCTATCATGTGTAATATATTGATTATAATATCACAATATCGTATTGTGAGCCATGTATTGCGTATCATATTGAATCGTGAGGGACCCTGTGATTCCCAGCTCAAATCCAGACTACTTTCTATCACAAAATCAGACCTGGTAGCTCCAGGAAACAACTTCCACTTCCTCACTAGCTCCAAAAGCACATTCCAACAACCGAACCAACACCTGTATTTCCACTATACGCACCTTTCTCCCATGCCTTCAGTACTCTGAATAAACAGGTAGAAGTCACACTAAAATCTGGCATAAAGTGACAATTAACCCTCATCCTAACACCATCCCGGGCTTGCTGACGCGTACCACCCCTCATTGATCTCCTCTCTCCTTGTTCCTTGCTCCTAACTCCTAGCTCCTTCTTGTCTTGGAAATCCGCCTGTCAGGAGGGACCCGTGCAGGAACAATGCAGGGCGCCATGTTGGTTGTGTATTGTCATCGCTCATCGTAGGCGCGTTGTCACATTTGGAACACAGCGAGGGTCCTGGGTGCTGGGAGCGGGCTGAGGAGTGGCTGTCTGTAACGTCGCGTCATGCTGTTGGATCGTAGCGTGGATCTGAAGGCAGCTTGTGCAGACAGAGGAGGGTAAAATGGAGAGGCGTGTAAATCTGGCAGGTGGGTAATTTGATCGTGAAATAGTGATAAAAGAAATGATCACAATTCGATCGCGTCTTAAAGTCTTAAAAGGTGCCATATTACACTAAATTTATTCATGTGAGCTTTAAGCCTTATTACGATGCTTTTACCTCCTAAAAACATACACAGGGTTGTGTTTTGTTTCATTCACACACATTTTTATTCCTCTGTTATTAGTCTGTCTTCATCTCCAAAGCTCAAAATGCTCTGTTCCACCTCGTGATGTCATGTAATGTCATGTCATGAGTTTTTGGCTACTTTTTATGTTTAGTTCCGTAGAGACGGGCAATTCCAGCGCTGAAATGATACAAATGATTCTAGTGAAGGTGCATGGAGTTTAAAAACACAGTGGAGCACTTCCTGTATTACCACAAGACGTCACAATTGTTTTATGTTTAAAAGAAGAACTTATACACCTAAATATGCAGAGTTTGGGTGTTAAACATGAATGAAATGAATGAAACAAAACACAACTCCAGGTCTGTTTTTGATGAGGAAACAACATTATAACATAGATCAGAACATTTTAAATGTGAACAACAAAACTAGTTCATTTGAAATGATTTGCTGTAGTCCATTTCAAAAATTTCAGAGCAAAGTTTGGCCATTACGTTACTGATTAGACAATTAGAATGCTAACAGTGCACTTCCTGGTTTGCGGACAATAGATGCAGATAACAGAGGTCTCAATTTGACCTCTTTAACCTTAATACAATGAAAAAAACAGGTATAGCCTATCTAACAATCCATGAAGGAATGTTACAAGTGTACCTATAGTGTATATGTCTAGTGAAAATTATATAAAAAAATAAATAAATAAATAATGCAGCAAGTTTAATTGGCAAAATTGCGCAATGATATGAAAACTAACCTACTACCTAAAAATGCACTGTGTAATTTTTTGGTTGGGGTCCGTCACCTGTTTGTTTTGATGGATATGCCATTGCACTGCCTGGAATGTTCCACAGTATGACACTAAACAACACTACCTCACATTTATTTAATTACAAGTGGGTTTATAGCTCAAATTTACCTAGAAAAACCGGCATTCTGACTGTGAGTGGGGTCGCCTCTCCACCAATCTGACCTGTAACTTGATCTGGTTTGGTCTGAAGATAGAACGTTTTAATACCGGGCCGTGAAACATTCCAGACAAAGCAGTAACATCTTCACGCAGACGGAAATGTCACACAATGCACCTTTAAAGTCACATATATTAAAGTAGCTTACAAATGCTTTTCCAAATTCCAGCTCAGTATTGATTAAAAATGGATTTAAATCTACAAAACAATCACATTTCCTATAAAAATGTATGTATTTTCTCAGCTATGCACATTCACATATACCTAGCCTAGTGAAAGCAAGTCGTTACATCATCACAAAAACTATAAACAAAAATAATAATAATTCAAAATTCATCCTTCAAAACCGTGGAAACACCATTTAAATTCATGTCCCAATATCCACCATTTACAATATTCTGAAAAACGATCCAAGCCTGATGTCTTATGCAATCCGCCGAAACCCCCAAACCGAAAGCGCGTCCTGACGCCGTGGACACATTAAAGCATGCAGGGATTATGATAAACAAATGGAATTAATAGAGAAAGCGCGGGGCATTATATTCCTGTGTAAAACGCTGTGCTGTGGCTGGTAATTACTCGAGTCAGTGCGGCGCGGGCTCGTTTGGGGATAATGGAGGGGTAATTGATTGGTCTAATGTTTGTGGAGCTCTGGGCTGGTTTGGCTGCAGATACTGAGACACCCACGGACCAGTGCACTATGTAGACTACTCCCGGGAGTGGGTGGAGGGCGGGGGATAGTCAGTGAAGTCAAAGTATTGCTAAATGGATGAAAAAAAAGTCATTATAACCGCTCATACAAGTTACTTTTTGGCCGTTGCTCTATCCTGACCAGCTCTTCAGTGACTGGAGCAGGCATAACAACAATGAGGTGAGGTTTTCAACTTGAGACCCTTTGTTGGTCTATAGCTATAATCTATGACACCCGTGGATCATTCTGTTATCATTTGGACAGTTTAAATCACAATATTCATCTAAAACAATCGAGTCAAAGAAACACATTCACTGACTTGTGTTAGAAAACTGCGATACTCAGTGGGAGCTGGGGTCGCCGCAAACGTCATCGCAACAAAGAGTCCACAGCTCCGATGGATAGACACAGATGACACTAGGCAGTAGATTTAGTTTTCGTTTGTAGCAAAAATGGCTACGCGACACAGCCAAATCCTACGTGTATCACCGATTAAGAAAATACGCAGTCCGCAGTCCAATAATTTTGCCAATTCTTGCTGAAATAACCTCAAATTTTCACAGAATGTATAAAAACAGATCAAGATTTTATATTTAATGTTTTATTTTTGTTCTGTTTTTAGGTTGAGCTGTTCACTCCTAAACAGAAGTCACTTTGCGTTTTGGAATCTGCTCGCACACAGTCACGCAAGACTGTGCAGCCTTCAATGCAAAATATGGAACAACTTCACCAACTGGCAAACAAAGTCCCATAATCGGCTTAAGATGTTCAGCACCTAAAATGTTCAATTTCACTGAGCTAGACTTAGTAGTTTTCAAGATAACTGCTTTTAAAATTTTTGGGACCCCCTGTACAACTGGAGAATGAAGTAAGTACGGAGGTGTGAGTGAGTGCCTCCAAATACAAATACAACTTCAGGTGAGTAAATGGTGACAGGGAAACAATTACAACATGGTTAAAAGCTGTAAAAAGTCGATTTTGCATAATAGGTTTGTTAATTCTGTAATGTGACGGTATCTAACATATTTGAAATGGTAAGAAATATCTACAGGAAAAAAACAGATTATATTTGCATTCTATTTATGTCACAATCCATTTTATGTATGTATCCAACCACCCCACAAAACCTGTTTATTAACATTTTTACCTATATCCACATCAGCTCTAAACACGACACTTTTCTAGAACGTGAGATGACATTTGCGTTCACCTCTGCTCAAAATACTCCCAGAGATGCACTAGAGAGAGAGCCAGCACTCCCCAAAGAAAGAGAGAGAAGGGGGGAAAGGGAGATAGAGCAGGAGAGAGGAAGATAAAGAGGGAAGGAGACAGAAGAGGAGGAGATGAGGGGGAAGAGAAAGAATGAGAGAGCAGGGCAGAAAATGAGAGAGAGAGAAATGGACAGTGAAAGATAAGAGAGAATGAGAGAAGGTTAAAAGGGAAGAAGACAGAAAGTAGAGGGAATTAGAGAGAAAGAGAGAGAATGAGAGAGCAGGGCGGGACAGAGAAAGATAAAGCGGGAGGGAGATAGGAGGAGAGGAGGAGGAGACAGAGAGAGAGAGAAGAGAGAGAAGGATTAAGAGGGAGGGAGACAGAAAGAGGAGGAGAGAGGGAGAAGGAGAAAATGGGAGAGAGAAATGGACAGAGAAAGATAAGAGAGAAAGAGAGAAGGTTAAAAGGGAAGGAGACAGAAAGAAGAGGAAATGAGAGGGAAAGAAGGAGAATGAGAGAGCAGGGAGGGACAGAGAAAGATAGAAAGATAAAGAAGGAGGGAGATAGGAGGAGAGAAGAGGAGAGTAGGAGGAGAGAGAGAGGGAGAGAATGATTAAGAGGGAGGAAGACAAAAAGAGGGGGAGAGAGGGAGAAAGAGGGAAAATGGGAGAGAGAAATGGACAGAGAAAAATAGAAAGTTAAAATGAAAGGAGACAAAGAGGAGGAGATGAGTGAGAAAGAGAAAGAAAGCAGGGCAGAAAATGAGAAAGAGAGAAAGAGAGTGAGGGACAGGGAAAGATAGAAAGATAAAGAGGGTGGGAGACATAAAGAGGAGGGTGAGAGAGAGAGAGCAAGAGAAGGATTAAGAGGGAGGGAAAACAGAGAGAATGAGAGCGAGAAATGGACAGAGAACCATAGCGAGAAAGAGAGGTTAAAAGAGAAGGAGACAGAAAGAGGAGGAGATGAGAGAGGAAGAGAGCAGGCAGAGAAAGACAGAGAAAGATAGAAAGAAAAGGACTGAGGGAGACAGAAAGAGGAGGAGAAAGAAAAGGATAAAGGGGGAGGGAGACAGAAAGCAAAAAGAGGAGCAGTTGAGGAAGAGAGAATGAGAGCGAGGGAGCCAGAGAGAAGGATAAAAAGGGAGGGAAAGAGTGAGCTAGTGTAGTGCACATTTTGTGTACGTCCCTAATGGCTGCCGGGTTTTCCCACACGGAGGCGGCTGGAGATGGCTGTTGTCAGACAATGCCTTATTCCTCACGACTGCTGTTGACAAGCAATTCTCACAAGCAGCATCAGGCTCCATCACTACAGCTTATAGTGAGCTGAGAGAGAGAGGGACACTGTAAAGAGATGTTACACAAAGTGGAGAGCGGGGAATATGGGCTCGACAAATACTATAGTGGATATTAAGGGTCATACGCTGAGGCTTTTATATGGATGTCCGTCCTGGAGAGAAACAGTGCAAGTGTCTTTTTACACAATTTCAAGTCCAGTAAGTCGTGGTTAATAATGATTGACCAGAATACTTGGTCTGGAATCCATAAATGTAAAAAAAGTAGAAGTGGGCAATATGACAAAAACATGTAATAAAAAATGTAGAGCTGCTTTAAAAGGCCCATATTCCACTATTTTCTGATCTATGCTATAATGTTTCCTCATCGCAAACAGACCTGGAGTTGTGTTTTGTTTCATTCACATGTTTAACACAAACCCCTGCATATTTAGGCCGAGTTCTTCTCTGAAACAGAAAATACTCGCTCCACTGTGTTTTTAAACTTAAACATCTTCACTAGAATCTAGAAGCTCTACTGAACTCAATTCATTAACATATTGTATTTGGATATACAATTTCCTGATTTTGAGGCTTAAGAACTCAGAAAAAAAATCAGTTTTCACCTCTCCCTGCCCACTGTAGTACTTGTACTTAGTCAGAAAATTGTAACAAAAATTTAAAGAAAGGCAATGCTCCAAAGTGTTGCATTTTTCAGCAATAAAAACACTACGAACATCATCACATTAGATAATTTAAATGTGCAAGATGGAACTTAGACTTAAGACGAGCTTTACTGATCCACAGGGAAATCATCATAATATAATATCATCATAATATAATATATATATAATAATAATAAACTAACTAGTAGCTTAATAGTAACTAGTAAATATTTGGTTGGAGAGCTGTCATCTGCTCGTCTCTATAGATATGTCATTGCTCTGCCTGGGATGTTCCACAGTATGGCATTAAACAGCTCTATCTTACACTTATTTAATTACAGGTGGTTTTACTTGGTCTGGTTTGGTCTCTATGGAGATAGAAAGGTTTAATACCATACCGTGAAACATTCCAAAGCAAAAACATCTCGATGGAGAAAAGCATTTCACAGACCTTCCACCAGAAAAATCACAGAATGCACCTTTATACCTAAATACTCCAAAAACTATGTCTCCAAATACTGCCTACTGCAGAAAATTATTATATACCACGTTGTAAAGATCACTCAAAACTAATTCTTATTCTCCCAAAGTTGAAAAGGCAGTATTGGAGTAGACATCTCTGTTGTGTACTCTGCTGTGTACAGACAGTAAATGTCACATCACAAACTGGACTGAAATGAGAAGATGACATTTATTTAACCTTGCAAACATTTGGCCTTTTGCAAATCAAATCGATATTTAATAAAAGCATTTGGGAGGGTGCACGCTCAACTGTCTGCTGGAATATTTATGAGAGCTCTGCCCAGAGGAGGAGGGAGAGGCGGTTCGAGGATAAGACTGCGTGATGCAAAGAAGAAAAAGACGAAAAAATGATGTACGTTCATATTTGAGACTGCATTTTGTCTGCGCCTCCTGTACTCCCTTTTCGAGATTGTTTCTTGTAGCTTATGTGTAATACTTTTCTCTGCGTATTAATCATGACAAGTTTTGCAAAATATCAGCTGAGGCAAAAGCAGAGGAGTTTAATCGTCATAGTAACTTGTAAAGGGGCTGTAAATCATTCATGCCTATAGCGTCCTAATTATTCACCATGATGACTTTATAAGCACTTTTCACAACGCTTCAGGGGACACGGCTGAGTTTGGGTGTCACGCTAATGCTAAAAACAACTAGCATGCAAACAGAGCACCTGTGTTATGTTCACTAGGGTTCACTAATAAAAGTGCGACACATTTAGATGTAGTCTGATTAAAGATTACCCCCAAAAACTGGTTTCATTATCTAAGAAAACAGATTTGACTCTACTACATGGGGGGAAATGGGCAAAGCCTATTTAAGATATTAATAAAAAATAAAATAAAATAAAATACAATTGAACAATTTGCTATAAACCAGGCAGATTAAAATCCAAAAGGTGTTTCAAGTAGGGATGCAAGCTCATTTTTCATGCTTCCAGTGCTCTAAGACTGTCAATTAAATACTTTTTGCAGACACACAACAGAAGGTAAGAGAATTTGATTTTTTTTTTTTTTTAGAATTTGTGAATTTTATCAATCAAATCAAATATTGTTGTATTGTAATTGTTTTGTTTTTTTGTTTTTATTTGTAATTTTTTTCTGTATATTTTGACTGAGTTCTTCTTTCAAACAGTAAACACTCTGTTCCACCTTGTGATGTCATGTGGTAATACAGGAAGTGCTCCACAGTGCTCCACAGTGTTTTTAAACTCCATAAACCTTCATTGGAACCATTTGGATAGCTTCGGACTTGGAATTTCCAATCTCTATGAAACAAAAGGTAAAAGGTATAGCTGTTAAAAAAACAACAACTACCACTTCATGACATCACAAGATAGAACAGAGGATTTTGAGCTTTGGACATGTAGACAGATTAATAATAAAGGATGACTCAAATGCATGTGAATGAAACAAAACACAACTCTGGGTGTATGTTTTGGATCAGATAACATGACCTAGGACCTTTAAGTAGGTTTTTTTTTAGAATTTGTGAAATTTGAAACATGAATTTTTGTCTTTTTTGTACTTTCCCTTATTTGGATAGTGGCAGTCTTGGCTTTATACATTCAAATCATAATCATTCCAAGTTTGACTCACCGATTCCTTTAAAAAACTGTCACAACTGAACCAGCAGCGTACATGACAAGACTGAATAAACATTGGATCTAATTAAAAGAAAATCTCCACTTTCCAAGTACAATATTTGGGATCAGATCAAAAGCTTGTCACCAAAGGATTACGATTTCTTCCGGGACGCTGCTCGCATTTCCAAACGAGCTTCCTTAACACCCCCGTATAACAATACCCCAAGTTCTCCCAGCATGCTTTGCGGTCCAGATCTCTCCCCGTTAGATTATCCCTCGCAAATGTCGGCCTGTCAAAACGCATTTCCATATGTAATCCCCTTGTAGTTTGGGAAGGCGAGTTGGCAGGCTGTCATGTCCGCCGCAGATAGAGCAGAAGTGGTTTGATGTTTAATGAATGGAGTTTCCTGTCACCCGACGCTCACACAGGGACCAGGGCAGGGGCCAGTGAGCACCTGCGAGGAGTATACAGGTCCCACAAACTGAAATCTGATCCAGGAGCGCGCCTGTGGGCAAAAATGATGAGACGGGGGGTGTTAGAAGAGAGAAGGATTTGATGTTTACATACTGAGAAACCCGCCGATACTGAAAAATTTGCTGGGTTGAGTACTGGTTCCATGATAACGGTTCAGTTGCGCCGTTATTAGGATGTAAGAAGACAGATCGATTTTGGCCTGGAGTGCCTCATCATGTGTGAACTTTTATTCGTACAAAACTGTTCACTAGTTATTTAAAGGATAAATAACAGTTACATAACATAACTGGAATACATGTGTAATAAGTTCACTCTGTTTTAAGGAAATAAGTGTCATTTTCTGTCCCTACGCTGGTATCGGTTAATATTGAGCATCGGCAGATACTTAAAGTCAAATTATCAATATTGGTATCGGTATCGGTGCATCTCTAATGCTAACTACTATATATGAACCAGCCCTGGGGTTGACGGATGGAAGAGCCACCAATACTCGCTCAAAATACGCTCAAAAACACAAGGCAAGGTGAGTTTTATGTAGTGTACCACCCAAAGTTAGGGACAGAACCTTCGCCTTAACATTTTGGGGGCTGCAGTGGCTCAGTAGTTAGAGCAGTGGTCCCGGAGTGTCCTCGAGCAAGACACTTCACCCGCTGAGCCTTGGGTCTGTGAAGTGGTTTGAGGTTTAATGAATGGTGTTTTCTGGTGTCTGGTGGAAGGTCTGTCACCAGCTTGTCTCCGTGGAGATGTTATTGCTTTGCAGGAAATGTTCCATGGTGTGACATTAAACACATCTCTCTAGCATTTATTCATTCCAGGTGTTTCTATGGCTCAAAAATACAATAATTTTGTTGTTGTCTTGGTTTAATCTCTATTGTGGAACATTTGTGGAATCTCCGTGAAGACAAGCAGGTGTCGGATCCTCCACAAGAAAAGTTACGCATTGCACCTTTAACTATGAATCTTCTATAGGTTTTTTTGAGTAGCCAGAGCTGCCCTGGGGTTGCCTGATGGAAAAGTGGCCGCTCCAACCAATACCACACACTCAAAAACACTTACATAATATAAAGAATAATACAAAGACAAGGTGAGTTTTATGTGGTGTTCTGCTCGGAGTTACGGATAGGCCCCTCCGACCACCAATGACCTATGACGCAGGTTGGCAGCCTCTCTTTTGTCAGTTTGTCCTGGGGCAGCTGTGGTTACACTAGTAATTATTAATACGTTTTATAACTTCTTCCATCTCCATAGCATATTACTGTACATCATATTTGATCTCTTTTATATAATAATTATTGCGAGCTGAATGTGCAATTATTACTAAATTCGTTTTTTTAGCTGATGCTCAAATAAAAATAAATAGTATGGTCATGAGCTTTGGGTTACGACCGAAAGAACAAGATGCCGGATTTTCCCTTAGAGATAGGGTGAGGAGCTCAGTTACACGGGAGGAGCTCGGAGTAGAGTCGCTGCTCCTTCATGTTTAGCGTAGCCAGCTGGGGTAGCTCGAGCACTCTGGATGAGGTGTTCTGGGCACGTCCCATCGGGAGGAGGCCCCGGGGAAGACCCAGGACACACTGGAGGGACTATGTCTCTGGGCTGGCCTGGGAACGCTTTGAGGTCCCCCCGGAGGAGCTGGAGGTAGTTTGCGTGGAAAGGGAAGTCTGGGAGTCCCTTCTTAGACTGCTGCCCCCGCGACCTGGCCCCGGATAAAACGGAAGAAGATGGATGGGGATAGATGGAAAATAAATAGTAGCTTGCCATCACCAAGTATGGAATAAATGAATAACGTCTCTACAGTGTCTATGTTATGACACAGAAGTGATTATGATTAGTGATCCTCTGCATTTGACCCGTCCTTCAGTGAAAAACTTAAATGGTATGACTTTGTTCTCTCAAGTGGTAATTAAGAATCTATATCGACATAATGCATACTGTACATATCCTCCATAAGCCCTTTATAAACATTTACATATCGGGACTGCCTCGAGGAATGAAGGTGTGCGCATGACGGCTTCTAAGTACTGCTGTCACTATGAGCAGTTATTTCGTTTGATATTGTTTTAGCTTTGCCTTATCCAGCTATTTGTCCAGTATTGGCGTCATAGTCATAATAAAGGGTTACTCAAATATGTGCGAATGAAACGAAACACAACTCTGGGTATGTTTCTGAGGAGATAAATGTTCTAACAAGGCTTAAAGCTCTCAAGAGTCAATTTCATGAAATACTGCTTTTCCTTTAGACTACGGTATATTCCGAACAGTAGCATGAAGTCTTGAGCCACAGAACGACACCCAATCAATGACAAATGAAGGCTGCGCTAATGGCTGCTGTTGAATGTATTATGTGATTTCTAATACGGCTCCATCTGTTCCAGCTCATTTATCAGGATCATCATTTTTAAAAATTACACCCATATCAGCGTTAGCCGTTAGCGTTCCCCTCCACTGCACAAATCTTCAGTTAGAACAAGGATATGGATCGAGAAGTATGGTTCTAAAAGGTGAAATTTAATCAATTCACCAACATGGAAAATATTTTTTTTATGTAAATGATGGTATTATGATGAAATGATGCTTCTATCTATCAAAATGTCAGGGGTATTTTATGGCATAAAAAATGTAATTATTACAGTCTGTAATACAATTCATTTAGATCACATTTCTGTCACTTTCTCAAGGATAATTGATTTATTAAAATTGTATTGTGCCTACAAAACAGCAAAACATACTGTATGCCAAATTGGGTTTTATAGCTTTTCAAAACTAATTTTCTAATTTGTAGAGTCCATTTTGATTTTCATAGTAAGATATTTAGTAATCAAGGCAAATTGAATTGAATTGTCAACAAGGGGGCTGTAAGTATGAAATAGAATGAATCAAGCAGTGTGAATGAGCATAAGAAGGAAAGCTAAGAAGGAAAACTACAGTCAAATGTGGACAGTTTTTTGTAATTGTGCACTTTAATATACAGTGTCCAAAGTTTCCTCATCATAAACATAGCCAGGGTTGCATTTTGTTTCATTCACACATGTTTAACACACAAAACCTGCATATCTAGACTGAATTCTTCTCAGACGGAACACACTCTGATGTCATGTTAGACACAAATATATATACAGGAAGTGCTCCAATGTGTTTTTAAACTCCAAACACCTTCACTAGAATATTCATGCTGTGCAAAAAGTAAAAGGAGTGGTTAATTTAAACTGTACCTGCTTCATGACATCACAAGATTGAACAGAACATTTGGCGCTTTAGAAACAGACTAATAATAAAGAATTACTCAAACATGTGTGAATAAAACAAAACATAACTCTGGGTATGGGTAACAATATTCACATAACATGACTTAAAGCTCAAGAGGTAATTTTGCTTAATATAATTTTAAATCCTGCCATTATAACCTCAATGTTGGCGTGAGACAGACCTGACTATAAGCTTCTGAGATAAGGTTTAGTGTCACTGTAAAACCTCAAATAAAAACAACTTTCTTGAATGAGCCGCTGTATCCCGCGTGTTTAAATTGACGCTTTGTGCGATACCTTTTACTGCCAGACATTCTCTATTTGCCAATATTCAGTTACGCGTTTAAGCTCGACGCCAGTGCAAATTGCCAATTCCGTTTTTATTGCAACGCGGTCAGTTAAACCACACTCAATACATCCACGCTCTATATTGTTTACCGGTCCTAACTCTTTCTCTCTTCCTCCTCTCCGTCATGGCCTTATCCGCCTATCTTTAAAGCCCCCGTTGCCTTTTGCATGATTAACCCTTCGCGGTCGGTCTGTGCGTCATCTCCAATCCGCCCTGACAGCACCCGTCCCATTTGTTTGCGTTGGGTGCTCGAGTGGGCGCACTTCATCGTGGCTTTAGCAGTTAATAAATCACGGACCTTGCACCCCCCCGCCCCTCCTCACCCACCTCTCCCCTCCCCTGGGTGCCGCGGCGGTGGTCCCGTCACAGAGCGGGCCCTCGGAGTTGATGCGACAGCTACATGCTAATTCAACACGACCATAATTCATTATACAGTCGCGAGTGTAGCGGGATGGAAAGAATACCCACCTACACCGGGGAAGAGAGAGAGAAAGAGAAGGGGACAGTGTGCTCAAACCAGGTCTACTTATGCCAGCAGTATGCCCCCAATGAAAGGAAATTGTAGATTAGGTACAAAAAAGGTTCAGGCATAGTCTTAGCATGGTGTTTGCATGGAAGATCATTTGTTTCATCCAATTTTGAATTTTAAATACCGTTGAATTTCTCATTTTGAATTTTTTAACTCTGGAAAAACGTGTTTGAAATGTTTTTATTCTAGATTTTTGAGTGTACATTTTCAAAGTGTTTACAATTCATTATAAAAATGTATTTTTTAAATATTCAGCACACATATTTTCAAGCCCTCAAATTCAACAGTCAAAATTCAGAGTGTAAAACTGGCAGTGAAAAAAATTAACAGGAAAGATGCCAAGGACTAAGCAATCGATCCAAAGTGATCCGATCTAACATTATAGTAACAAGCAGGAAACGGTGCAGTGAAGCGATCTGAGTGGTCAGAATCATCTCTTTTATTTCTTAAGCGTAAACCCCGCCCACAGATGAGAACGGCCAATAGGAAACAGCCTCTGTCCTCATCCCTCACACAGGATCGATTTCTTCTGTCTTGGATCTTTGCTGTGAAATTTTACACTGAATTTTGACTTTGAGGACTTGGAATTGTCTGTGCTATAATATTAAAAGGTGATTTTTTTTATTTTGAATCTAAAACATATTGAAAAGGTATTCTTAAAATTTCAGCAACTAAAATTCAGAATAAAAATATTTCAAACATCTTTTTTCAGAGTTAAAAAATTCATAGCGGTATTTCTGATAGAACAACTTATCTTCCATAAGTTTTGGCCTAAAGTGTGTATATCAGGTTTTGGCAATTCTCACATTTTGAATTAATTTGGTGGGATAATACCTGTAATTACAAATTATAATTTTACACCAACCAAGAAACAAAAAACATGATAATCTCATCTGTGTTTTCGTGACATGAGTGGTCCAACCTGTCATAGACGCTTTAAAGGTGCATTGTGTAACTTTTCTGGTGGAGGGTCTGTCAAATGCTTTTCGTCATAGAGATGTTATTGCTTTGTCTGGAATGTTTCACAGTATGATATTATCTTTCTATCTTCATGGTGTCTAAACCAGACCAAGTTACAGGCCAGATCTGTGGAGAGGCTCACACGCTTCACGCTCACAGTCAGAATGTCTGTTTTTTTTAGGTATTTGTGAACTATAAAACCACTTGTAATTGAATAAATGTAAGGTAGAACTGTTTAAAGCCATAATGGTGAACAATTCAGGCAGAACAATGACATATCTATGGAAACAAGCAGATGATCGACCCTCCACCTGAAAAGTGACACAATGCACCTTTAAAGTTCCCAGCAACAATCAGAATTGTTGCAGAATGGTGGATGCGATGGGTTTGCGTAATGCACACAAGCTTAAAAAAAGTAATTTATAGAGAATAAACTGGAAAGGTCATTAAAGGCCACGCAAAGGTTAATATAATACAGGATAAGATAAAAGGGACGACAAAAGCAAAGGATATTGGGTAAAATGCTATTAAAATGCGATAAGGTAATGTTAGAAAAGGGGGGAAAAAATTCAGGTTATGCACATTTCTATAACTTTACAAAACATTTTACAGAGCATGTCTTACCAATTCAAAAACATACTTGAAACATATGGACATTGCTTTACATTATCTGGGTTACTGGCAAAATCGATCTACTTTCGAAACCCCAACTCACAACAACCCTGTTCACAGCGGTTAATTAAAATTTTAGAACCAAGGTAAGGCATGGAGTCCGATTTTTTCAAATAATAACTAAGTACAGGGATGTGGGCTGAGATAGGGGATACATGAAAACAAACATTTTCTGAGCACTTTGAATACAGAATGATCAAACATGCATGAATCAAACTACAACTCTGAGTGAGAAGTATTGAATATGAATACCATTATGACATTAAAAGCTCAATAAAGTGGATTTTGCACAATATGTTTCTTTTTACAACAAGAAAGTAATATTTAAGATAATAATAATACATAGACTGTGTATATAAATTCACTTCACTTTGTATTGAGAAACCCCTCTCTCTATAACAGCTGCTTTCAGGTTCCTCATTTTGGTTTTAAAATGTTCATAATAACCTACTCTATGTGACCCTGATGTTTTTATTTCGCTATTTTGACTCACTAACAGCTTCATCCGCCAGGCTGTTAGGATGATGAACTCTCTCCTCTCTAACCACCAGGCCGTCTCCCTTAAGAAAAACTTTACACTTTTCCTTTTAGTTTATTTTATTAGTATTATTAATATTATTATTTCAGTTAGCTTTGATTGAGAGTGAGAAATATATTTTACATTTTTCGTATGTGCATATGAAAATTTGACAATAAATTTTTTGAATCTGAATATTTGAAAATAAATTCCTATCCAGAATATGGAACTGGCTCTAAATACGCACCTGTAACTGTGAGCTGCATTTGACTGGAGCTGAACGCTAAGGGTGACGTCACACTCACTTTTACACTCGCCTTTATACAGTCTGTGTAAAGATACTTATTTTGACGCTGGATTGATGATAAGTGGTTGAATTCCAGCTATACACGGGCACACAAACATCACTCGACCACAGGCTAAGTGTCTTGAATCTCCACGACGCCCTCTCGTCTCACCTCACATAATGGACTGGTAGCAGTTCAAGCCCTTCCACACCACTATCTCCTCTGCCCCACATGCACCCGGGGGCGCCCTGTACCAGATCTGCCCCCCTCGACGCATCGCCCGGGGCAGCGCGTGCGTTTGTCATTATCACTATCCCGCCTTCCTCCCGTGCACCTTATTAAAACCATTCCTTCAGGAGAGCAGGCAAGCGTGTCAAAGAAAGCCACCAAAACCAGGCCAAGCAAGCCGGGGAAGGTGACCACACTGCCACCATCGGCTCCATCAGGGGGGTATGCGTGTGTGTGTGTAGGGGGAAGGTTTGTCAGCCCAGACGAGGACCCCTGATGTCCCTGTGATTCCTTTGTCAGTGCGAGTTAATGGAAGTCCCAGCGGCGAGGCCTTATCACAGCCAAGCATTCGGCCCGGCTCTGGCCCTATACCGCTGATGCGTCTGGGGTGAATATTGATCCTGTTAGCTTCTGTTAACGTGCGTTAGCAAGAGAGGATATCAGGACAGGACAAAGGGCGGGCACTGTGGATCACAACATTTTGGTCTGCAGTGGTGTGATGCAATATTGTAGAGGTTATAGGATTTATTAGAATTTATTATGACAGAAAGACAACAATAAGCAGTTGGGAAAACACAACTTTGAAGAATGACTATGTGGCTGCTCTTGATCGAATGCAACCTACTACTATCAGCTTTAATATCATATAAATAAATAAAATCAAATATCACAAGCATTTGACAAGTGTAGGAGTGGTAGCAGTAGTAGTAGTAGTAGTGATGGGAGTAGTACGAGTAAATATTAGTAGTAGTCAAATTTGATTCTTTATATGTTCTAGGGCTTTCTCTGGGTACTGAGGAAAGATAGGTCCTCCAGGTTAAGGATGAGTAGATATGGATTTTTTGAGACGATACCAATATCCGATATTTGGCTTGCATTTGTGGTGATTACCGATATTTGCCCACAGGTTCATCTTAATTTCACCAATTAACTTTTCAGTTTTGTAAAAATAGTAACATAATCAATTCTGGGATATAAATTTATTGTTACATGTTTATGTAAATATCCAGTCACACAAGGCTCTTCAATTTTTTTGTGTGTTCAAATCTGATGCAGGACGGGGCTGTCAGCAGAAATGTGGGGGCCCGGGGCAAGAAGCCTCACATTGGCCCCCATCTAACATAAATGAATAGGATGAGGGTCCAATTCTGGGCACCTAAGACCCTGGGACAACAGACCTGCCCTGAGGATAATGTGAAACTGAGACATGAGTGCACAGAGAATGGGACAGTGCCCAAAAAAGATATCGACAAATTTGTATCAATATCGGTTGACAATGATACTGGAACCAATATGTCGCCCATTCCTACTCCAGCTGTTGCATTGTGATCACCCCCCTGCTCCACTGCTGTTAGGTTTAAATCGAAGGATGGGTCAAATGCAAAACATGCCCTATGTCTATATTTGATAGTACAGCCCACATTAACCTGAACTCCTGAACCCCTGTTGACCTCGTGAGTAAAAAGCCCGTAAGAACCCACAGAGAGGAGCAGATTCTGGCGTTTTTAGCCCTCTCTCTGTCTCTCAATCTGCACTCCCTCACAGTACGCTCTGCTCTCCCACTGCCAACCAGTTTATGTAAAAGTGATTAACAGTAATTAATCCTTAATCACCGTGATTAGCCAAGTCGCAGTAAATTAAGCCACATCTGGAGCGGCTGAGGGCTGGAGAGTGGCAGCGTGCTCCATCCAAGCTCTGCTTAGGGACGCTACCTGGGGTTTCATTAGGAACACTACAGCTTTGTTAGGCCAGTGCTCCTGGCTTCAAAATGGCTTCTTCACAAATTCAAATTTTGAAGCGCGATAAACACTATTGTGGAAGTAAATTTAGACAAGAAATGATAATATTGAAATCTGAATTATCCACAAAAATATTTTAAATCTAGAATGTTTAAAAATATGAGCTGCAATAAATAACAGAATGAACTTGTACAGCTCAAATTTGATTAGATATAGATTTTCAATACTTTTAGGAACCCTAGTTTCGAGATATGAAGATGATCTCAAAAAACATAAAAGAAATGATTGTTGCTTAGATAATGTGCGATGTCTGAATAGGTGAGCTAAAGTATAAGGGAAATAGCTTGATGCAAAAGACTCAAAAGTACAAATATTGGTGATCATTGGGTTACTTTAAGGAAGATTGGTGGAGTTTTCCTATAGTAATAGCATAATAAAGGGACTGAACTTGTTTTTTTTCTTTCAGTTTTTACTGTGAGCTGTCTGCATCTAATTCAGAAGCCATTTTTATAAGTTGCAATCCAAGAAGTAATGCTGTTGCAATGTTAGGAAAAGTTAGGAATAGCTTTTTAGACTGCAAATCATTTAAAAACAGAACTAGTTGTGTTTTCACATTTTTAAAACAGTTAAAAGTCAGGTACAATGCGTAAAGCTTAAGAAACCATTTGAACCATAAGACTGTTGAATGTATTCACGTTTTTGCACGTGACTCCCCCTACTGGCCAAGAATATAACATGGTCCAGAGCATGACTTTCTAACATCCACTTTAAAACACACATGATCTAAAAACACAGCTTCTACTTGAAAATTCAAAACGACAATATCGGCATAAAACTACGACATGAGACTACTACTTTTTTGTTAAATTTTTCCTTTAACATGTGACCTTGAACATCTCTTATAACCGCACACATCTGTCACCCGATTGGCCGATTCCTGGCGAAGTCCCGGTGCGTTCAAGTGCCGCATAAATGAAACGCTACCATCACCGTCATCAGCGGGGGGTTACATTGCATCTCTGAGCTCAATGTTTCCTTATAGCGCCCCCCGGAGAGCTGCTCCTCCCTGCGCCCTGTCTCCCTCCATTACACCGCCCCAGATTAATTACACACTTTAATGAGCTGAATTATTAATGGGGCTCTTACTTGGCAGTTTAAGGAAATGCAGAGAAGACAGTGAAGCGCTCGTTAAAATATCCCACAATGCCTCTGGGCCGGAGGTTATTTAGACAGACGTATAATGGGGATAGGTACTTTGCATATTGGTGAAGGTAAGGATGTTTGAAGCAGGACGGGTCAGCGGAAGTAGGAGTTGTAATGCCCTGTTCGGAAATGTTTTACAACGTGTGAGATAATGTCACGCATTTCATTGACCAAAATGGAAGATCTGACTTGTTAGTTGTTGAATTTTGATTCTTTCTTACATGTATAGTCATTAAAGATCCTATATTCCACAACACTGACTCTTGTGAGCTTTAAGCCTCATTATAATGTTGCTACTTCTTCAAAAACAACCCTGGCATTCACATGTTTGAGTAATCCTTCATTATTAGTCTATCTACATCTCCAAGGCTCAAAATGCTCTGTTTCAAGTTGTGATGTCATAGAAGTGGAAGGTTACAAGTTAAGCCCTTGTAACTTTTTACCTTTTGTTCAGTACAGATTGGGAATCCAGGGTTGAAATCATCCAAATGACTCGAGTGAAAGTGTATGGTGTTTAAACACTATTCCAACTAAATATCTAAGCAAAAAAATGTCAGTGTCACAGTTTTAACTTTCAACAAAAATAAAAATGCACTGATGTTCTGCTCCTATACAGGAACCATCTCCATTTTAAAATCATAACAACGTAGTGTAGATTTTCAACAGAGAATAAAGATAGCTTCTTAAATTTTGCTATTTGGTCCTATTAAAAAGCTCCAGATCTAGATTAATTGTTACAGATACCAGCTCAGATTAGGGTTATCAAAAGTATAGAAAATCAGATCTACTTATCGATACTGAAACTAGTATTGAAACCAGATTCTAAATAGAAGTGTCCATACTCAAAAAAGCAGACAAAAACAAAATTTGACCTTCCTGAAGAGTTTAGAACGATCTTGAACTGTATCAGAAGTACTGCAGAGACCACATAAAGAAAGTATTATTTTGTGTTGAAATTTACATTCTATAGTCTAAAGAAAGGAGTATTTTTTCATCATTGTGGTGTCAAAATCAACGTCGAGTATCAAGTGTACTTCCTAGAATTGAAATCGAGTTTGAAATGTTGATCCTGACAACACTAGCTCAGATTAGTCTAGTTTGATAAAGATTGAGTATGGATTAGTATATATCCGTGTTTAAAGCTGCACTGTAACTTTTCTAGTGGAGGGTCTGATACCTGCTTGTCACCATGGAGACGTTTGTGAGATTGTTTTGCCTGGAATGTCCTGGTTTGGCATTAAACAGATCCATCTTGCATTTACTCTATAACATGAGTTTTTAGTGACCTAAGAACTCGCATTCTTACCGTGAGACTCGCCTCTCCACAGATCTGACATGTAACAGCCCTGTGGTGTTCCCTGCTGCTTCTGTACAGATAAATGAGAGTAATGCCACACTGCGAAACATTCCAGGCAAGATTAGGTGAAGCAGGTGAAAGAAAAAGTTAACTTTAAATTTGCGCACCTTTAAATTTGCAGATGCTTCAAAAAGAATCTAAAAAACAACTAATTCCAGGTTGTAAGTAGGCTAAGTTTACACAGACTTCAAACTTCTTACAATAACTAACAAGCTGACCAGAATAATCCAGCCAGTCCTTAAATCTTGCCTGCAGTAGTTTACACCCAAAACAACCACATTATGTAGAGAGGAGCTTTGCAGTACCCCAGCGCCGCACATTATGTCATTATTAGAGCAGTCCCGGAGAAAATGGGAGGCCATTGAACGCGGCTGCAGCCTGGAAAAGCCTCTCTTTGTGATTGTTCAGCACAGATGGGGCCAATAGCATCCGAAATGAGCCGGACTAGAACTGCAGTCAAATGAATGAATGAAGAGCCTGGGTAATTTGCAGGTGAATATGTCTCATTCGTCCCATCTTTCCGACGGGAGATGCTTTTATCTGACGCAACGCGAGCACTCCAGGCAGCAAGCGCCTCCGTCAAAATCAGGAATATGGAAAATGGCCATTAGGAAAGCAGCGGGGACAGAATGGGATTACAATACTACAATATCACAGGTGTTGATAGGAAGACATGCTGCAGAGAGGAGACGGAGGTGGCATATTGCAATCTGAGGCTAGGCTCATGTTTGTGTATATCTGATAACACTTTGTAATCATTTTGTAATAACTACACATTAATTAGTCTTAAAAAAGAATGAACAAAAACTTAATTCCATGGAAACAAGCAGGAGGAGGCTTTAATGAATCCCTTATAAACCTAAGAAGTTACTAAGCCTAAATCATTCTTAATACACCATTTGTTCATTGTGAATTAAGTCCTTGTTCATGCTTTATTAAGGGTAATGAAGTAGTAGTTATTATAAAGTGATACTTTTTTTTAAATGTTAAGTAAAGTAGTCCAGTAGATCAGTTTATGATTTCAAAAGATTGCTGAATGCCATTTACTGCTCAATACAGCCTCAAGCTAAAAATAACACCAGAATAACTGTCTAGATTTAACTACAATGTTCTGCAGTATGGCATTAAAGGTATCCATCTCCATGGAGACAAGCAAGTCACAGTTGCAGGTCAGAACTGTGGAGTGGCGACCTCACTCAAAGTAAGATTTGTTGTTTAGTGTATGTTTGAGCAATAAACCCACATGACACAATCAGTATTAGTATAAGCAATAGCATCTCCACAGAGACAAACAGGTAGGAAGAAAAGTTACATAGTGTGCCTTTATAAAACAAACACTAAGAGCCGTCCGTTGTGCCGTTGGGAATTTTTTCAAATAACATAAGAGCAAATATTAATTTTCAGTGCCCCCACAATTACCCAGTGCAAAAGTAAAATAAAGGATGTGTGTCATCTGGAGCAAATAAGTGCAAGGTTACAACTGAAGACAGATTTATTCATGGACAAATGGTCTTCAGTCCAAGCCTATATTTCAAATGGATGACTATCTTTTATTTAGGTATGTTTGTGTGAGTTTATGGGCAAGATTATGAATAGTAAATGAGCAGACAATGTGTATGACTGCGTCTACACTGTAACTTTATTTTATGTCCTTTTACTTTTATTGCATTTTTACTGCTGTTTCAACTATATGTGGCCTAAAAACGTATTTAATAAAAACAAGTAACCAAAAAGTATTTAATAAAAACCCGCACTGAGCAACTGGGTCACCACCTCAATTACAATTTACAAGAAGGTAAATAAATAGCAGCAACTATACGCAGTAGTAAAGCAGTAGTAGTAAAAGCTTGTATACAGGAGGTGGTGTGTTTTGTGAGGACAGGAATGGTATTGTGACAGAGTGTATCTTTATCAGGCTGTACTTTAGGTGAAGGAAACAGCGAGAGAGAAGGACAGAAAAAAGAGAGAGGGACTTTACGCTCCGCTGTGGATGGCTGTGGGCTCCCAGGGGACCTCCGGCTCTATCTGAGGATGACTGCTGCAAATGACTGAGCTGGAGGTAACAATAACACACACATTACACCAGGACTGCCTATGACGGGAATAGGACTGCAGAAAACAAGGGCGGCCCGGGAGAGGAAGAGACATGTTTAGTTTACACATATTCGAATTTTACGGCTAAAATTTGAACTTAAGTCCACCGTATACCAGGCCAGGTACGCTATGTAACTTTTCTGATGAAGGGAATGTTCATTGCATGGCCATATCTATTGTATCTCCATGGAGACAAGCAGGTGATGCCAGGTTTGGTGTGTGGAAAGGAAAGCCACTCTAAAGAATCCATGTTTTTCAAGGTAAGTCTGTTTGCAATAAAACACTGCAAGATATACTGTGTATATTAAATGTGGTGGAACCTTCCAGGAAAAGCAACAACTGCTCCATGGAGACAAGCTGGTGGAGAACCCCTCACCAATAAATAAAATTAAATAAACCATTAAATAAACATATTAAAGGCCTCATATTACACTATTTTCTGAGCTTTGTGATTTTCTTGTTTAATTTATAATGTTGTTTCCCCATCAAAAACAGACGCGGAGTTGTGTTTTGTTTCATTCACACATGTATAACAAAGAGAAACACTCAGTTCCACTTTGTGATGTCATGTGATAAAACAGGAAGTGCTCCACTGTGTTTTTAAGCTCCATACAATTTCACTACAATCATTTGCATAATTTCAGCCCCAGAACTGCAATTTCTACTGTACAAAACTTGAAAACTACCACTACATGACATCACAAGGTGGAACAGCCAGACTAATAATAAAGGGTTACTCAAATGAATGAAAGAAAACACAACTCCAGGAATGTTTTTGATGGGGTAACGGCATTTAAACATGATTTAAAGCTCACAAGAGTCAATTTTGTGTTATAGAGGACATTCAGCAAAAAGTCCAGTTTATGTATTGTGGTGTTATTACTTTTATTTTACAACACGCCAACAATACAGAGAATTCTTGAACCACGCTTCTCTCCCATCACTAATGAGGCACTGACCAAATGACCTGAAATGAACCAGCTTCATGTGTGTTTGTGCTTCATAGACAAAGCCCCAGGACAGAGCTAAAGACCCCCCTCTCCACCCTTCTCCCGAGGCCCAGACCAGAGCCACAAGTCCAGACCCAGGACCCAGGACAGAGGACCCAGCACGGGACCGGCTCATTAGGTGATTTGAGTTTGGGTCAGAGAGCAGATGCAAATGTAGGTCAGGAGAAGGGCCAGTCTCCAACAAGGCGGAGAGGAGAAGATTATGTTAAGATTATTTTACAGAGTTCTCCAATTTCTGTCAAAAAGTTGTGGTATTATTTTTCCCCTCATATTGATTAATCCAGATTTTTTTATTAAAAAAAAAGTTTTATGAAAATGAAATAAAAAATGTCTTCAAATATTAATTTTGTGAACATAAACATAAATACAGGCTTATAATAATTGCTATTTAACAGAGAGGATTTTCTGTAGACCTCTCCAATAAAAAGACACAAGTTGATCATGGATGGTTAGAAATGACTAAATGGATCATAATTAAAATTAAAAATTGCACAGACAGACGCTGACCAAAAGGAGTGGGTGGGGAAAAGTCTTTGAGCCGCATAAAGTTTCATATAATAGAAATGCACTGAATCACGCAAATAGAACAGATCTTATTTTATCGGCATATCGACCATTCCTACTTTAAAATAATGCAGGCAATTTAAACCTCTCTTACTCCTAGAGTATTACTGCTGTGGTTGTTATAGGGGAATGTGTGGTGTGTTTTAGTTCTACCTGTGTACACACTGCTGTCATTGGTGTCATATTGCAGCCCCGTGCTAATAAAGGAATGTGCTGCACTCTAGTGTGTTCTGGTGTGCTCTAGTCTGCTCTAGTCTGCTCTGATGTGCTCTACTCTACTCTGGTGTGTTCTAGTCTACTCTGGTGTGTTCTGGTGTGCTCTGGTGTGTTCTGGTGTGCTCTAGTCTACTCTGGTGTGCTCTAGTCTGCTCTGGTGTGCTCTAGTCTGCTCTGATGTGCTCTACTCTACTCTGGTGTGCTCTGGTGTGCTCTAGTCTGCTCTGGTGTGCTCTAGTCTACTCTGGTGTGCTCTAGTCTGCTCTGGTGTGCTCTAGTCTGCTCTGGTGTGCTCTAGTCTGCTCTGGTGTGCTCTAGTCTACTCTGGTGTGCTCTAGTCTGCTCTGGTGTGCTCTAGTCTGCTCTGGTGTGCTCTAGTCTACTCTGGTGTGCTCTAGTCTGCTCTGGTGTGCTCTAGTCTGCTCTGGTGTGCTCTAGTCTACTCTGGTGTGCTCTAGTCTGCTCTGGTGTGCTCTAGTCTACTCTAGTGTGCTCTAGTCTGCTCTGGTGTGCTCTGGTGTGCTCTAGTCTACTCTGGTGTGCTCTAGTCTTCTCTGGTGTGCTCTAGTCTGCTCTGGTGTGCTCTAGTCTGCTCTGGTGTGCTCTGGTGTGCTCTAGTCTGCTCTGGTGTGCTCTAGTCTGCTCTGGTGTGCTCTAGTCTACTCTAGTGTGCTCTAGTCTACTCTAGTGTGCTCTAGTCTGCTCTGGTGTGCTCTAGTCTGCTCTGGTGTGCTCTGGTGTGCTCTAGTCTGCTCTGGTGTGCTCTAGTCTGCTCTGGTGTGCTCTAGTCTGCTCTGGTGTGCTCTAGTCTACTCTAGTGTGCTCTAGTCTACTCTAGTGTGCTCTAGTCTGCTCTGGTGTGCTCTAGTCTGCTCTGGTGTGCTCTAGTCTGCTCTGGTGTGCTCTAGTCTGCTCTAGTGTGCTCTAGTCTACTCTAGTGTGCTCTAGTCTGCTCTGGTGTGCTCTAGTCTACTCTGGTGTGCTCTGGTGTGCTCTAGTCTACTCTGGTGTGCTCTGGTGTGCTCTAGTCTAATCTGGTCTGCTCTGGTGAAGTCTCCATGTTTGTGCGTCACACTTCAGGCCGCTGTGACCTACATGTGCTGCACCTCCACACAGTGTCCTCCAGCTGCTCCAGTCTGGGACACATCAAGTACTTCAAAAGTCATAACCAAAGGGCACATCAGGCTAAAATGACAACAATGTTTTTTTTTACATATTTTCTATATACCAGGCTATTACACCTCAAAAAGTTCAAATGACTTGAATCAAGAATAGTGTTTTCATGATTTTAGTAGAATTGATTTGACAAGTAAAACTAAACTATGAGAGCCATTCTTAAATAATTTGACTTACTCATCATACTGAGTCCGTCTCAGCATCACACTGCAAATTTCTCTGATCTGGCCAAGATTATAAAATTTATATCAGGTTATTCATCTTGTTTTCACATTTATAATCTACTTACTAGTCCTGAGGCTGCTTCATAGTCTAGAGCTCGTTTATTTTAAGATAACTTGTCAAGTAAAATTATCTTGCTGCATAGACAGATAATTTCACTACTTTTAAGTCATTTTCTGATTTTATATCTTAAATTTTGGCCAAGCTTTTTTGCAATGTATGTGCATTTGGTGGATATATTTTGTTATAGTCTTAGATTTGATAACTGTGTGTTGTAATTGTGTTGTTTAATGGATCTATCTTTCTTCATGTGTTTGTTTTGTTTTATTATTTCATTTTTGTCATTTTTGTACCAGACAGCTTCTTCAGGGCTTGTCTATGTGACTGTTACTCCCACCAGATGTAGTCATTTAATACTGCAACTCTGTGTAAATAACATTCATCCCTAGTACATCATTAAACAATAACTCCACCTGGCAGTTTTTATTGTTTTTGTGACTATCCAAATTACCTATCTAGCTCTAATACTTGCAATCACTCCGTCATTAATTTCATTCTCCTTCCACAACAAACCCAGATCTACCCAAACCACGCTGTGCTGTGCTGTGTTGTGCCACATGGTAGAAACGAGGCTGCCGGTCTGCTGTCCCACTTCTGGCAGCCTCCTGTTGTGAAACTAAAATAGAGGAGACTTCACTACAGGTGCACAGGAAACTTCGACTTTTTTTTTGTGAAATCTGCAAAGTTTTTTATAGTCTGTCCTAAAATTCCACTGCAGACTTCCACTTCATTATCAAAGCTGGCAGTTTAGTGCTGATGATGTATTTAATTAATGTAACTAGGACTGAACAAAAAATATGTGAAATTATTGAAGTATTTCCTGACAAGCGCTGCAAATTGAGTTTAAATTCTAAGTACATATTTAAGTGAATATTTGAGAGAAGATTGAAAGATGGCCTCATCTACACTTTCTATAATATTTCACAATATGTTCAAACATATTTAATGGTCCTATATTACACACAATTGACTTTTGTGGGCTTTAAGTCATGTTATAATGTTGTTACCTAAGGCTGGGATGAGATACAGTTTCCACAAGACAAGACGAGACATGAGATTGAAGCTAGGAGAACGAGACAAGACACAATTTTCACATTTTTTAGGCTATAATAAATACATTATGCATTTCAGATCCCCGTTTGAGCCTCACAATTTTTTATTTACTTTATTTAATATTTCTGCTGTCATTGTAGCTCTGCTTTTTGGGACTACACATTCTCATAAAATGTAACTCGCCAGTACTCTATTTTTTTCAATTTAAACGTAAAAAACACAATGTTGTGGCAATTTCTTCTTGCAAGATCTTGTCCCATCCCTGCTGTTATTGTTACCTCCTCAAAAACACACCTGGAGTTGTGTTTTGTTTCATTCACGCATGTTTGAGTAATCCGTTATTATTAGTCTGTCTACATCTTCAAAGCTCAAAATGCTCTGTTCCACCTTGTAATGCCATGTAGTAGTTAACATTTACCTTTTGTCTTTTTTCAGCAGAGTTAGACAATTCCAGGTCTGAAATGATTAAAATGATTCTAGTGAAGATGTATGGGGTTTTCACACGTTTTTTTAAATTCCAGATGACTTATTCTTAATTAAATAGTTCTGAATTAAAATATTTTCCTTTGAGTTTACATAAAAATAATAATTCCAAGTTAAATTGTCTTTATTTAATTCCGCTCAACGTCTGGGGGTCGTGAATGGTTCTGAATGGACAGCGACACGAACGTATTTATGTCGATCGGTAGAAAACACACACTTCGGCTGCTACCGGCTTTTCTGTCATCTTGGTTTTTCGTTACGTTACAGACACAAACATGATCCAAACTTTATCACAGTCGTTCCGATGATAATGAAGCAGCAGCTGGAGGATTCTCTCCTCACACTTTCCGTCCGTGAGCTGAGGAGGAGAAGGGAAGAAGACAAACTGAGGAAACGGCTGCGACGCCTCAGCCCACTCCCACATCCCGCTCACAAATCCAAAGAGCAGAGGAGGAAAGTCCGAAGCGACGACTGGTGGAGCCGGATTGTCTGGATCGCTCCAGAAGGGCGACCCAACGAGCATGAACGACTGGAATTATTTTTAAGAAGAATAAAAGTTTACATGATCGAGGAATAAATTAATTTGGCTTCGGAATAAACCACCCACTTACTTTAGAATTAAGTTTAACTCCGAATGATCATTTTCATTAGGAATGAAGTGTTTACATGATCTTTTTAAAGCGGAATTCATTTTTACTCAAAATTAAAGCTCTCATGTAAATGTGGCAGCAGTGGAGCACTTCCTGTACTACCACATTTTCAGTTTGAGAGAAGAATTCAGCCTAAATCCGCGGGCTTTGTGTGTTAAATATGTGTGAATGAAACACAACACAACTCCAGGTACGGTATGTAACATAACATAGATCAGAAAACGGCGCAGTATGGACCCTTTAAGCTCCCAAAACTCCCTCCCAAACCCGTGCATATACATTCGCAAAAAAGATAATGAACCCAAGCACCATTACCAGCCCCACTATTCACGGAGATATGCCTTAACTACAGGAGTCACCTTGAAACCTTCTCTGCTGTCAACCCGCTCCCATTTGAACATATCTTATCCCTTTGAAAGTGCACCCTCTTTTAGAACTCGTGCACTTTCTGGCCATCTCCCTCTCCTCTCTTCTCCCTCTCCACACGAGCAGACGCCTTCGTGACTTCAGTTCATTCCGCCCCACACGGCGTTCCGACTCGGCGCTAACTGCCTGGAGGTTGACACTTGTCTGAATAATGTTATGCTAATGCTCCCGAGTCTACCTGTATTTACCTCTAAGTGCGGAGAGCTATCTGTTGATTGCGAGAAAGCAATTTTCCCCAAAGAGCCGCTGGAGAGGGAGGGATGGAGGGAGGGAGGGATGGAGGGAGGCGCAGAGAGAGGAAGGGGAGACTAAATGAAAAAAGAAGTAAGGAGGAAGAGATGGCATGAAAGAGATAGAGATAGAAAGGTGGCGATGAGGAGAGAGAGGGGGGAGAGGAAGAAAGAGAGAGAAAGGAAGAGAAGGAGAGATGAAGGGGGAGAGAGGAGAGACTAAATGAAAAAAGAAGAGGAAGTGACTGAAAGAAAGAGATAGATAGGTGGAGATGGAGAAAGAGAGGGAGGGGAAGAAAGAGAGATGAAAAGAGAGAAGGAGAGATGGAGAGAGAGAGGAGAAACTAAATGAAAGAAAGAAATAAAGAAGAAGAGATAGAAATAGAAAGGTGAAGATGGACAGAGAGGGAGAGAGAGAAAGAAAGGGAGAGGGAAAGAAAGAAGGAAAGATGGGGATGAAGACGAGAGACTAAATGAAAGAAAGAAATAAGGAAGAAGAGATTGAAAGAAAGAGATAGACATAGAAAAGCGGAGATGGAGAGAGGAGGGATGGAGGGAGAGAAAGACAGAGAGGAAGGAAGAGAGGATAGATGGGGGAGAAAGAGGAAGGACTAAATGAAAGAAAGAAGTAAGGAGGAAGAGACTGCAAGAAAGAGATAGAGATAGAAAGGTGGAGATGGAGAGAGAGAGGAGGGAGTGGAAGAAAGAGAGAGGAAGGAAGAGAAGGAGAGATGGGGACGGAGAGAGAGAGGAGAGACTAAAGGAAAGTAATAACGAAGAAGAGACTGAAAGAAAGAGATAGAAAGGTGGAGATGGAGGAAGGGAGGGAGGGAGAGGAAGAAAGAGAGAGATGAAGGAAGAAAAAGAGAGATGAGAGACTAAATAACAGAAAGGAGGGAGGAGGGGGTGGAAGAGAGACTAAAAGAGTGAGGGCAGGAGTGAAAAATAAGAGAGAGGAGGGAGAGACTAAAATGAAGAGAAAGAAGGGAAGGAAAAGAAGAGAGATGGAGGGAGAGGAGAGAGAAAAAGAAATGAAGAAAAAGGTGGATAGAGGGATATAAAGGAAAGAGTGAGGGAGAAAGGGAGAAAAGAGGAAGGAAGAGAGAGAATGAGACAAGGATACTAGAGAAAGAAAGATGAGAGAGAGAGGAGAGATGGAAAAGATAGGGAAGGAGGGAGAGAGAGAGCACGGAAGGAAGAGAGGGGGAGAGAGAGGAGAGACGGCAAAAAAGTGATAAAGAAGGATGGAAAGAGAGAGAAAGAGAGAGAAAGAGACTCAATAAAAGAACGAGAGGCCGCAATGAGGGGGAGAGAGAGGAGAGACTAAATACGAGAAAGGCGAAGGGAGGAAGAGACTAAAAGAGAGAGGGGGACGGAGTGAAAGATAATAGAGAGAAGGAGAGGAGAAAGACTCAAATGGAGTGAAAGAGAGGATGAAAAAAGAAGAGATGGAGGGGAAAAGAAAGGGAGATTAAAAGACCGGGACAAGGGGTGAGATAAGAGAGAGAAAACAAAGGAGAGAGGGAATGACAGGGAGACTGAGACGGAGAGGAGAGAGAAAAAAGAAATCGAGAGAACACTGGATAAAGGGAGAAAGGGAAAAGAGAGGGAGGGAGAGATTGGACAAGAAAGGGAGACTAGAGAGAGGAAATGAGAGAGAGGGAGAAAAGGAAAAGAGAGGGAGCGAATGAGAGAGATAGATGGGGAAATGGAAAAGAGAAGGGACGGAGAGGATACTAGAAAGAGAAAGACAAAAGAGAGAGATGCAAAATGGAAAAGAGAGAAAGGGAGAGGGACAAAAGATGAGAGACTGACAGAGGAATAAGAGATGGAGTAAACAAGTGGGGAAAGACAAAGAGAGGGATAAGAGAAAAAAGAGGTCTGAGAAAGAGACAGGGATTGTGGGAGAAAGAGAGCGAAAGATGGAAAAAGAGAGAGTGCAAGAGACAGCAAGAGAAAGAGAAAGAGAGAGGCCAGACAGACGACTAACAAGAGCTCTTCTTTAGGCTGCGGTGAAGCAATTTACACAAGATGACAATTTCCCAAGTCTGTGAAAAGAGCTCTCTCTAATTGTGCCTACACAGAGGCATCACGAGGGGCCCCGCAAAAACAGCCCGGGTCCCACCGAGACCCAGGTATGAGGCCCCTCCACTTACACAGCCATGTTTTATTTTTAATAAACTGCAGCCGTCCACACAAATGCGCCGGCTTTAGAAGTGTGTGTCTCGCGCTTTCCCCCAGAGTGTGAAAGAGCTCCACGTCTACGCAACACAATTACAAGACTGAAAATGGTGCGCGTGTGAAAAATGCGAGCGACTTTCGCCAACTTATTTAACTGGAGTCTGGGAAAGATACACGACGCCGCTCAGTTATTTTGTGTAGAGTTAAATTTAAAAGTGCGTTACGGAATAGGGCTGTCACAAGTGTTGAAAATCAGATAGTCATCAACGCTAAAACTAGTATCGAAACTATGCGTATTTGACCGAGTATCGACTATCAACTACTAAAAACTTCTCACAGGTTAGAAATGAACCTTTCGTAAATATCTTAAGAATGAGAGAGAGATTAGAGAAGAATAAATTGAAAAAAAATTAAAATTGAAATTGAAAAAAGGAAGAAAAGCCTAAAGAGAAAGAGAGAAAATGGAAACAAGAGAGAGGGATATCAGAGAAAGAGAGACAAAAGAAGAAAAGAGAGAGGGATCTTGAGCTGTACAATGAAAGAGATATAAGTATAAAGGTAAAAGGTAATATAAATGAAAAAGCTACAATTTAATGTTGAAAATCACATTCTACTGTCTAAAGAAAGACTGTTTTGGTATCAGAATCAGTATTGAGTCTCAAGTCTATCCCTTAATTTCAAAATTCTCATATCGTGGCAGCACTAACATGTCCAACTGAGAGCTGGGGCCTGTATAACTCTATGGGAGATGTGTGTTTTTGAAAGAATTCGACAAACTTGCTGAACGTTATCACCATTTGTTAAGGATTGTCTCCGCAAACTTGCCATTTTAATCTTATCGCTTCAATGTCTTCGAAATGACAACTGTTACATCTTTGGGTTAATGGTACCGATATCTGAAGCTATTATGAAAAAAAAATAAAAAATGAAGAAGACTCGCTAGTCCTTTTGTTTCACGTGGACAGACTTTGCCAAATATTCCAGTTTGGTATTAATTTTCATTTGTTCAGTCAGTTAGTTTCATGACTACATATACTATGCTGTCACCTCTCCATAGATCTGACCTGTAACTTGAACTGGTGGCGTCATTCGCGTTCCTCCATGAAGATGGACAGGTTTAAAGCTACACTGCGGAACATTCCAGAAAAAGCAGAAAAAAACATCTTTATGGAGACAAGCGAGAGTCCTATTCATAAACTGTATAATTTAAAAAGAAAAGAAAAAAATAATAATTAAAACAAATGTACAATATGTGTGGAAAAAATATGACCTGAAGTTATTTTATCTTTCAACATACAACATAATGTCAATTCTAGCCACATAGAAAGAATACACAAGTTGACATAGAAACCAGGAGGAGCAAAAAAAAAAAACAGGAGGAGCAAAAAAAAAAAAAAAAACCCACAAAGGAAGTAACACTGCATTATAATGAAAGTGCAAGTGAATATGATAACTAATTCATAATTCATGGAAACCTAGAAAAGTGTCAAAGTGTTCTTTTTTACATACACACAGTGACATGTCCCATATCTCTACCATTTAATTGCCATTCTCGCAATATTTCATGCAAATCTCTGGCTTCTACTTCATAAAGATTGAATAATTATGACTATTTGTAATTCAGGACCATAACCCTATCTTCTATTATATTGAAAATTTCACCATGTATATTTTTATTTCTAATCCTGCAGTTTTAGTCCTTCACCCTCTTCGGAAAACAACTGCACTTCAGTACGTCAGTATGTGGCATCCATGAACCTCCTCTGTGTTTTTGAAGTCCATACACCTTAACCTAACTCATTCTAATCAAGTTCATTCTAATATTTCCACTATAAAACTAAACAACTTTGATTCTAGCTGTCATTATTGTTTATCTTATGTTATCGTTGTGTTTTCTGGTGGAGGGTCCGTCCAATGCTTTTCTCCATGGAGACGTTATTGCTTTGTCTGGAATGTGTCACAGTATGGCATTAAACCTTTCTATCGTCACAGAGACCAAACTAGAGAAGTTACAGGTCAGATCTGTGGAGAGACGACCCCGCTCACAGTCAGAACGCCTGTTTTTCTAGGTATTTTTGAGCTATAAAACCACCTGTAATTGAATAAATGTGAGGTAGAGCTGTTTAGTGTCATACTGTGGAACATTCCAGGCAGAGCAATGACATATCCATGGAAACAAGCAGGTGACGGACCCCCAACCGAAAAGTTAGAGAGTGCAACTTTAATACATACTTCAGGAGATGTAGAAAAATGCACAATATAACTTTAATTACCACAATTCGTATTCTTATTACAATACATGTACTTCACTATAACTCTGTGGAGTCTGCAGAATATAGAACAAGGGACTATGAATGGCCTGTATTCTGGTTAGTAGCTCCTTTTTGTTGCAGCTGGAAAAGACAGACAGACAGAAATTAATAGCTCTTTCTAACTGTGCTAGAAAATAAAATATACTGTATGTGTGTGTTGCCAGATTGGTCTTTTTCGAGCGCGTTCGTTGATTCGTTCACTGGTTTCTCTGCTGCTCGCCTCTGCCTCTATCTGCCTGCGTGATAAAGCTGCTAACAGGCTGTTATCGGGGAGCAAGGGGAAATATGCTGTTGCCAGATTAGGCCCCAGACCCTGCCAAGGTTATAAACAGCTTCTTATCTGGCGCCCCAACACAGTGATCCGAAGCACTATCAGCACCAAAACATATGGGCCACACCGCGCTCTGATAGCCGCTGACGGACACTTGGCTTTTTAATTGCGTCGCGAGGAGAGGGCGTAAAAGGGATGTGGAGCTGTGGCCAGACGGGTAGAAAAACCAACATGGATCTCTGTGAGAAAAACTACCTGTGATAGGGAGCCGCTTTTCAATAGACTTCCTTTTTGACTATGTTTCAAAAGAATTAACAAATCATAGAGTTGTTTTTTCTTACCCCATCCAAATGCAAATGATTCAGTCTTATAGTGCTTTTCCAGATGCTTAAAATAGCATTAGAATTTCATGGAAAAAAATTTCGTTATATTAGTTAAAGGTTCTACAGTATGTTACACAAAATGAACTCTTGTGAGCTTTAAGCCATGTTATAATTCTGTTACCTCATCAAAAACATACCTGGAGTTGTGTTTCGTTTCATTCGCACATGTTTAAGGAACCGTGCATTATTAGTCTACATCTCCAACGCTCAAATTGCTCTTCCACCTTGTGATGTCCCAAAGCTGTAGTTTTCAAGTGAACAGCTACCTTTAGTTCAGTAGAGATTTGCAATTCCAGACCTGAAGTGATCCAAATGATTCTAGTGAAGGTGTATGGAGTTTAAAAACACAATGGAGCACTTCCTGTATAAACACACAACATCACAAAGTGGAACTGAGTGGCAACTTTAGAGGAAACTAGGTACACTTGCAGCTTTCTGGTAAAAACCCCCACCTAAATCTAAGTTTGTGCTGCCTTCAGTGGCCTCTGCAATTTCAAGTAACTGGTGACATTACTCAAGACTGCCCTGATTACAGCCAGTTTCTATTGACAATCTCAAAATAAAAGCAAGAATGCGAGATTAGTGAAGATTAAAGTGGCTCAGATGAGGCCAAGAAATAGCTATTAACCTTAAAACTACCACTTGATGACATCACAAGGTAAAACTGAGCATTTTGAGCTTTGGAAATGTAGGCAGACTAATAATAAATGATTACTCAAACGTGAATGAAACAAAACACAATTCCAGGTATGTTTTCGAGAAGCTAACAAAATTCAACATGACTAAAACCTTATAAGAGTCAACAGTGCGTAAAATAGCCACTTAACAATAATAAAACCCCACAAAATAACTGAATTCAAGAGTAACTAAACTAACTAAATCTAAGTTTGTGCTGCCTTCAGTGGCCTCTGCAATTTCAAGTAGCTGGTGACATTACTCAAGACTGCCCTGATTACAGTGGGCAGTGTGGAGGGGGGGAGTTTGAAATATAGATTCCCGTTAGACCAATCGCAGTGCTCCTTATACCTCCAGACCCCGCCCTCCTTTCCTCTCACCCTGTTCTTGGGAGAAGTTTAGGTGTTCAGCCCACTTTACGTTGCTTCTGGCACTGAAGCGATCCTGCTAGGTTGGCAACAGCAAATCGGTCACACACCACACTCACACACAGGCAAGGTGGGCGAGGTGTCTTGCCTAAGGACACAACAAAAGTATGTCCCAGTTTAAGGTAGGCTAAAACCTTCAACCGTCAGTTACTACCACTGCCGTCTAAATTTTCGCAAACTTGACAAATATTAAAACAATTAGGAACAGAAAGGCTCTGTACTTTTTATAGTTTGTAGTTTTTATTGTCTTTGCCGCTGTTCAAAGTTATTTCTCATTCACCAGTCTTACTTCCTGATTCGCGGATGATAAAAACACTACTAAGAGCTGCTTTTACCACTATATTATACTATATTTTTTGATGATTCAACAATACTATTTAAAATTTGTCTTCTGATATTATCCTGCTTTGTGTCAGTGGTAGCGATATTTCTCTGTAGCGCTATATCGCACTTCAAAATAAAACAAAACAACAAAAAAGGGGGTGTGAAGACCAGACAAACCCTCTGTGTAAAAAACACACAGAGAGACATCACTTTGAATTCTCCAGGCAACCAACAACTGCTTTATTGTCTATTCTTCTATGAATGCTTTCCAAAACATCTCAGCACCCTCGTCTCTCCTGGATCGATCATAAACTTGTCCAGACACTTTTGGTAAACAAGAGCCACTCAAAGTCACAGTCGGACAGAGGGAGAGTGAGAGAAGCCAGGAGCCGAGCAGAGCAGCTCCGAGGGGGGAACGCAAAACCAAAATAGGAAAGTCCCAGGATCACTGTTTAGATCTGAGAGCCAAATACATTTATTAGAATATTAGCATTGTCGTAAGTTTCATCCAAAGAGTGTCTGTTTTAGCTGCGGCTATATTTTTGCGAGGCTTTTCACTGCTTTAGCCGGAATGTTCCACAGTGTAGCATTAAACGTTTATTCAGCTCACAAATGTCTAATAAATAACGTGAAAAACATGCACTCGTAAGTTGGGGCTACGGCGTCACCTGCTTTGGAGACAGATGAATCCTGGCTCAAGATTTGTTTCTAGGCATTTAAAGGTGCATTGCGTAACTTTTCTGTGCTGTCATTTGCTTGTCTCCATGGAGATGTTATTGTTTTTCCTGGAATGTTTCTCAGTATGGCATAAAGTTAAGCTACATTTGTTTTAACTGAAAAAAACAAACAAAAAAAACCCATAGAAACTAGAGTTGGGCGGTATCCAAATTTTGATACCGTTAAACCGTCTCCACATTTTCCCGGGGTATACGGTATTACCGTTGCTAAGGCTAAAAAAAAACACTTCGTAGCACTAAGGTGGAGTCCGCACCTATACCGTTTAGAAACAGAAAAGCAAGCATTACATAGGCCTAATGATACTGAAAACATAACAAAACATGTAAAAAATTAGTAACTTTTATTAACAAATGTTTAAAAAGTGCAAATACAGCAGTCAACCGACAGAACGAAATAAGAAATTGTCTATGGGCTAAAGCCCACTTCCAGTACAGTAATCTATATAGGCTACATCAATTAAATTAAAACACAGCCCTATATAATCCAGCACTCACAGGCTTATCAAGGCTTGAGTAGGGCACGCGTTAATGGGTTGACAACTTTGCCCGCGGTGCTGAAGACCCGTTCCGATGGAGAGCTTGTGGCACAAACGCACAGGTATTTTCGGGCAACCCGCGACATTAAAGGATCTGCCTGGCTCTCCCTTGTCATTTGGCCGAAATCCGAAATGCTGCCAAATTGCAGACGTTGTGTTTTTCTTTGGGACCAACTCAGCGCGGCCTGTCATGTTGTCTTGTCCTTCTCCTTCCGGAGCGGTAATGTCACGTGACTACGCAACATCCAGGAACTTAAGAGCAACATTACACTATAACATAGTAATATTCGTTTTAAACTGTAATAGTATTAAATTAACAAACACAACCACACATACATAAGTGTTGAAAAAACACTCTTTATTTAGGCATTAAATCAATTATAGTTAATATTATATTAGGGCAAGATTTTTTTTAATGACGGTAATGAATCTGATACCGTGGCTATTTTTAGATACCGCGGGATACCTTATTACCGTATTACCGCCCAACCCTAATAGAAACATGCATTCGACTGTTGCCCGGCTCACCTCTTCACAGATCTGACCTGTAACTTGGTCTAACATCTCCATACAAGCAGGTGGTGGGCCCTCTACCAGTAAAGTTACGCAATGCACCTTTAACTGTGGTAATAAATTTCCAAACTTTTTTGTATCATTGTATTTTTTTATTTTTTTATTTTTTTTTTTACAGAACTTACACATAATTACAATCTTATACATGGCTGTCTAGAGAAATTTGGGGGCCTGGGGTGAAATGATTCAACTGGGTCCCCAATAATAGAAAATACTAGAATGATGGTCCATTTCACCAAACCCGATACGATTTTGATACCACAATGATAATAAAAACACTTATTCTTTAGATAATAGATATGATATTCAACATTAAATCACACTACTTTCTTTTCTATCCCCCTAAATGTGTTCCATTGCAACAGTTGGGAAAATATAGATGCCCAAGAAAGTTTAATGTTTATTTTGTTAGCTTATGTAGTTAACGTCAGGCATCGGCAAGTTTATGTTTTGGAACCCCGATTTGATTGGTGGTTCCAATGCACTTTCTCGAGGTGGAGGTAATTTTTTCCCGAGTCCCGAGCACAAAAGAATCCAGCATTATATCTGTGTAGTCCCTCAGTGGTCCAGGTAGGTTCCCTAGTGCTCCATGGGCGTATACTGGTCTATGTGCTCTTATGTTTGTTCTGATGCAGCTCAAGATCATTCTAAAGCTGTTCAGGAAAGGTTCACTTCTGTCTTGTAAATTTGACATTTCTAGTATCGATACTTGCTCAAATTAGATACTAATTTTGATATTGATTAGAATCTGATTTTGGTTACATTTGACAACCTTAGCAATTATATCGAAAAACACCCAAAATTACAATTCAAAACAGCCGATTTAAGTTGCATATTTGATCATTGTAACATAACGTAAATGTAGAAGGTCTAACTTCAGTATGGCGGGCTCCACAGCAGCGGCAGCAGCCTGGTGAGGCTGTGATCTGAATACCTCTGCCTTCATAAAAGATTCAGACCTTATTGACTTCCTCCTTTGGTTTCCCCTCGGAGCCCACCTCCCCGAATGCTTTTGAAATTCAGCTCTCGCGCCACGGCACCTGCCTCTGGAAAGAAAAAAATCCACTGGAATATGCTGTTTATAGCCTCCTCCACATGTGCACGTGTGGGGAGGACTGCATGAGCTCAGGGCATCATTACAAGAAGAACAAGAGGCGGACGCCCACCACTAAACTGAATGTAAAAATGCATCTACAAGGTTTTCAAATGAGTGCATGGAAAAGATAACAATATGCATTCTGGTTCAGTTTTGTTTTAACAAATTTGGACAAGATTCAAAATATGTGGTAAATAACTGATGCAGAGAAAATGGAAAAATGTTCCAGTCTGAAGCTGCCACTTGCAAACACTAGGGATGTGTAAAAATATCAGAATAGTGATATACTGTACTGTATCATTTAATGTGATGAAACAGTATTGATATTGTGGGCTGCTGTATCGATATATCGAAAAGAGTTTTTTTTGTGTGGTAATTTTACTAAATGATTTTGTTAAAGGCTACAGTTTTGCTGCTTGTTCAGAGGAAGGAAACTCGTTTATGCGACACATTTAACATATTCACTGTTTTGATGATTAAAATGTATTTCGTATTAACTTTAGCAAACAGTTCTAGTATCACAGCCATGATTTAGCCATTATACAACTTAATATTAACATTTTACTGAACATTATCAAATCGATTTGAAAGCTATCGTATTGAATAGTATGGAATCGAACGTTCACTGTACTGAAATATGTATCGTATCATGGCCTATGTATCGAGGTATGTTTCGTATCGGCAACTTCGCCACTTCTTAATGACACCCAGCCCTAGTAAACGCCACATTAAAATTCAAGCTAAACCCTGGACTAAACCCGGGTTAGAATAGGTCCAAACCAAGTCAGGACCAAATTGGGCTCAAACCAAGACATATGACCAAATCCTTAAAGTAATCGACAATTACAATATTACATCATGCAAACACATTTAACTGAAAAGAGAAGGAGAAACTATATCTCGGGGCGACAGTGGCTCAGTGGTTAGAGAAAGGCTGGATTCTCGCTCGTACCAAGTTCTGTCGTTGTGTCCTTGGGCAAGACACTTCACCCAGCTTGCCGAGTATGCAAGTGGTATGTGGTTGGAGGGTCTGAAAGCACATTATTAGTGTAAGGCATTTATTATTATGCTCATTTTATAAATACTGTGATGTCTTTGCAGCAGATTTGGCCTTCTCATGATTGCAGTTTTGCCATCTGCTTCTTTTGAAAGTTCGCGCTTCACTGTGATTGGTTAAAAACACCCGTGGAAGGGGGAAAGTCATATATATTCCTGTAATTTGCCAGAAAAAAAATGCTAAAAGAAAAAAACAATCATCTTCCAGATTAAAGCTCTTTTATGAAGTGTTGTATAGAATAGCCTTTTCTCATTTTCTGTCAAAAAAGAGTCACGAGCCTTCGGGGACCTATCACCATAACAATAACTGTCTCCAATTATCCCCATGACGACAGTTTCCAAAGCATTTTATAGCTGATTCAAACATATAAAACTTTATTGGATAAAAAGATAAGGGACAGGCCACTCCACGGTTTTCTTGGCTCACGTTTACGCCGCCACATTATAGGTCCTTCATGACATTTAAAACTTTATTGAACAAGACGTAGAAATCTGGGGGCAGTATATAAAACGCAGGATTTATGACGGTTTGTGGCCTTTTCGGTGAAATACTGTGAAGATGAGGAGTCTGTAATGTTGTGCAGTAAAGAGCAGGTAGCAGATGTCCTGAATAAACCCAGTGTTAGATATCAATATTTAGCATAGCAGATGTGATGTGGCATTTTATAAGAGCGATAACTCCACAATGGCGGCGTAAGTCAAACAGAGACGTGATTAGTGCAGTTAACAAGACGCAGGTCATAGAGGATTTTATATGGGAGTGTTCAGAGTAGTAGTTACATGGTTTACAAAATGCGTTGGTGGGGGGATGGTGTTGTGAGTGTAAAATTCAGTGAGGTAGGATTTTAAAACTAGATGTTAGGTGACCTTGAATATTTAATGTATTATAAATGATTTTATGTATTGTGTACTATTTTTTATCTACGTAATAATATTGTTTCCTCGTCATAGACATACCTGGAGTTGTGTTTCGTTCCTTCACGCGTTTAACACACAAATACAGCATATTTAGGTTCTTTTCTCAAACTAAAAACTGCTTGTGATGTCATTAGGTGGTAATACAGGAAGTGCTCCACTGTGTTTTTAAACCCCATACACTTTCACAAGAATCATTTGGATCATTTGAGCCCTGCATTTGCCTGACTTTGAAGTTACAGCTATTGTTTAAGCCTCATTGAAATTGCTTCACTCTTTGACGCCCCAGCAGATATTAGAGTTTCTAATGGCAATTTCAACTGTAAACATAAAAAAAGCTAAATTAAAAGCAAAAATGCTAGAGTATTGAAGATTAAAGCGGTTCAATTGAGGTAAAAAATAGCTGTCAACCTTAAAACTACCACTTGATGACATCACAAGGTAAAACAGAGCTTTTGAGCTTTTGAAATATAGTCAGACTAATAATAAAGGGTTACTCAAACATGTGTGAATGAAACAAAACACAATCAGGTATGTTTTTGAGAAGCTAACAAAATTCTAACATGACTAAAACCTTCTAAGAGTCAATGGTGCGAAATACAATAATAAAACCCAACAAAATAACTGAATTCAAACCTAGTGTGGTGTTTTTGACTTGTATTGTACTTGTATTTGTGTCCAGCTCTGCAGCAGGACCACTCTCTCCAAGACGCAGGATTTCACAGTCGGCTAGAGCCAGCGGCCGGCCCTCTAATGACACACTCTGCCCCCCAGTCACCTCCGATGAACACGCCGCGCTGGAAATAGACCGGAAACTCAGGCTTCTCTCCAGCCAGCAACCTGGTGATGCCTGCCTGCCTGCCAAGCACAGTCCAGCAGCCACACAAAAAGACCGCGCAATGTGGACAGAAATGAATGTGGTTTTTGGGGTGATTTTGAAAATGTTATGAGATTTTTTTTTTTCTTTTTTTTTTTTTTTACAATTTATCAGAAGCTAAGTGTGTAATCATTTTGGTTTTATATATTTTGGTCCAAGGCTCATTACGAAACTGATTTGTGAACCCTAAATATCCCTCCTCACTCTCTGCCCTCATTTACTACTGCTTCCTTTTCTATTTCATGTTTATGTATCACAAAAAAAAAAAAAAAAAATTGTATTTATAAGACAGTAGCTGAGTTGGTGTTTCTCCACTAATCTGAAGGTTGAAGGTTCGAATCCCGTTCTCGACATGGTGCGATTCCAGCTCCCACAGATGAATTCTGTTGTTGTGTCCTTGGGCAAGACACTCAACCCGTCCCTTGCCCCCAGTGTCTGTGTACACTATGCATGTGTGTGAATGGGGGAGTGGTATCTGGTATCAAAGCTAATTTTTCAGCTAATTTTTCAGTTTTGACGCTGATGATAGATCCCTATTTGGATCAATGCATTCCTAGTCGTTCAAATTTTGCTTTAGTTTTGTATGTATCTTAAAATTTTCTTACCATAACACAACCAGCTCCCAGCCCCACATCTTTCCAACCCCACAGCCTGCCTTCCTCATGTCTCTACACGGTGATAATCCTGACACCCTCACCGAGCGCTGTGCTGCTGATACGTGTCCAGCGGAGTATGAGACGAGCCAGTAACCCCCATTGTTTTCTCCACAAAAACAACTGCTCTCACTCTCTTTCTCTCGCCGCGCAACAAAATCCTCTTCAAAAGGACTATCTGAAAAATCTCTGAGATATTCCTCGCGGTTGATGCGGTGCAGATCAGGCGCAGTTGTCTTGAAACGATACAGAGGCGAGGGATCATTTGGTGAGAGATAGGCTGGTCTGTCAGTCAACCGGTAACAAGACAGAGATTTTTCAAGAGTGATGGTTCTTCTCTCTGCTATAGCCCCATTGTCTGGGCTTATAATTACATAACTTCATTTCAGCAGATTTTCAGTACATTTTTTGTAGTTTTTGCATTGAAAATAAGGTTAATGTTATCATGTGATTTGGTATATTGGTGGTTGCAAGATTCTAAAATGTGATGATGCCATATTCCCAGATGGAGGGAGAGTCATTTTTATGTGTATATGTTATGTTGTTATGTGTGAATAAGTTTCTGTAAATAAGTAAATGAGAAAGAAAAACTAAACTTTTCCCTATTCAATACATTTTATTGCAGTTCATCTTTATTCTGGACTGTGACAATACAATCAATATATACATTTTACATGAATGTATTGATTACTTTGTACATCCCACTGGATTTAAAAAGGAAATTCGCAAATGCTGAATCTGATTATTTCAGTTAGGGTCTGGACCCTAACTCTCTATATTCCCTCCATCTGTATTAAATGTTATTTAATAATCGAGACCTATAAAAAACTGTGAGGTCATCTGCTGTGACGTTTGTAGTGGTCAAACCTAAAGTGTTTGCAGACTAGTCTTTGGCATGCAGAAAAAAAGACTTTACTAAAACAACAATGGTTTTGTTAATTGTGTTTAATCTCAAAATACTTTAAAGGTCCTAAATTACGCAAAATTTACTCTTGTGAGCTTTAAACCATGCTAGAATGCTGCTACCTCATCAAAAACATACCCGGACTTAAGTTTCGTAATCCTGGCTCAAAATGCTCGGTTCCACCTTGTGATGTAATTTAATTTCCAAGTAAACACCTACCTTTTACCTTTAGTTCAGTAGAAATGGGCAATTCCAGAGCTGAAATGATCCAAATGGTTCTAGTGAAGGTGTGTGGAATTTAAAAACTTCCTGTATTACCACATGACATCACAGAGTGGAACAGTGTGTTTTCTAATTGAGAGAAGAACCCAGCCTAAATATGGAGGGTTTGTGTGTTAAACATGTGTGAATAAAACACAACTCCAGGCCTGTTTGTGATGAAGATCCATTATAACATAGCTCAGAAAATAGTCACACAAACCCTTTAAAGTACACCTGACAAATCCGGTGTTGAAATTACAATCTGAACGAAGCAGAACCACACATTTCAGATGGAGTAGTGCGTAACTGTAATCAAACTGTCCAATCACCTGAAATTGAAAGAAAAGTTGAGTCAAATGCGAACAGCTCGATAAATGTTCTGAATGATTGGCAGTTTTTTCTGGTTTTCAAAAACGAAAACACAAGTAGGCTGCATAAATAGTCTTTCATCTAGCTTCACCTACACCGCTCCATATAGGATTTCTTTTATCGGAAACAATAGTCAAGACCAATGGAGCTGTGAGCGCGTATGAGTGCAAGCTTTAATAGCCCTTCCTATTTGTTTGGGGGCATTTCCATTTGAATCACTTGCCTTGTCTGCTGCCTCCACATGACATATAGCCCATTTACCTGGTTTTAATACTGAGTGCTTTCCTATCGATTGCACCTTTCTCGGCTGGGACATGCCTGGTTTACCTCCTGAACATTTCAAACTCGCTTGCACTTTGATGGCGAGTCAGTATCACCTATAGAGGCAGCCTAGGGTTTCAAAATGGCTTTCTGAATGGTTCCACATTGCTATGACTGACCTAAACTAGGACTTAACACATTTTTGAAGCACGATATGGAACTACTTTATCCCAGTTTATACAAGATAATACCAGTAAACCGTTTTCAAATAGATAGTCTCATTAAACATCCCATATTACGCTATTTTCTGATATTTTAAAAACATTCCTGGAGCTGTGTTTTGTTTCATTCTCACATTTAACACACAAATACTGCATATATAGACTTCTTCTCTGACACCGTTCCACCTTGTGATGTCATGTGGTAATACAGGAAGTGCTCCACTGTGTTTTTAAACCCCATACATCTTCACGAGAATCATCTGGATGATTTTAGCCCTGGAACTGCCCATCTCTACTGAACAAAAAGGTAAAAGGTAGCTGTCAACTTGAAAACTACCGTTTCATGACATCACAAGGTGGAACAGAGCATTTTGAGCTTTGGAGATGTAGACAGACAAATAATGAACATTACTCCGGGTATGTTTTTGATGAGGCAACAGCAGCATAACATGACTTAAATCTCACAAGCGTCAATTTTGCGTAATATAGAACCTTCAAAAGCCGCAACAAATACATAACAAAATGATCCAATATTCAAACTTTTACAGCTCAAATCTTATCATAATACAACAAAAACAACCCAAATCTCCATACTGTCACACAGAAAACGTACACACGATAAATACTGAACACCAAAATATATTGTTCCAGCTTTCAAGTGGATATACTGTTATAATTATCGTGACAGGACTAATCGTTAAAGGTGCACAGTGTAACCTGTCCGCTGGAGGGTCCGTCATCGGCTTGTCTCCATGGAGATGTACCTAGAATGCTCACAGTAAGATATTTTTGAGCAATAAATAACACATGTAGTTGAACCAATACACGACTGATTAGTTTCATGCCATACTGAGGACAATTGAAGCCAAAGTATCCACATCTCCATGGAGACAAACGGGTTACACAGTGCACCTTTAACACAACTGTCTCGATAGCGATCCCGCCTGCACCACTGTATTGCATAAACCTATTACCCAGAGCCATATAACCTCATTCATTTCTTATGTGTGTATATAGCATTGCCTTCCTCTCCCGAGAGCGTAAACTAGCAGTCTGTAATGATGCTAAAAGAAGTTGTACCGGCTGGAGGTCTATTAAGACAAGACAAAGGGAGGAAAAACAGAGAGATTGCAGCGAGAGGAGAATAGAAAATGTCTGCCCTCCCGCGGTGGCATTATCTCGGTTTGTGGCGGAGATGGGAGACGTGGGATGAAAGGAGCAGGTGGTACTGAGCTGCACTTTGCCTAGAGCTAATCGGTACGCACGTTCTACAGCGAAGGCCCACCTACTACAGTCTGCAGAGCGCCGATACTGGGGGAGACGGCACGAAGACGAGTTTATATTTAGGAACTGAGTAAGCGACGAGATGTTCTGTGAGCCACGTCCGACAAAAGGGAGAGCAAGGAGGGTTTGTAGACGACAGCGGCTTTGCTTGTAATCGCGCCGAAATCCGATTATGATCTGATTTCTGGAGATTTAAGAATATTTAAATGACATGAGAACCACAAGACCAAAGAGGAAAGCATGAGTAGAAAGAAAACAGGTGATTTTGAGGTTAATTTGTCATTGTAATAATATTATGACTCCAAAATTCTTAATACAATCAGTTTTGAATTTGTACGTAATCCCAGTCAGTCAAACAAAGCAATATGATGTACTATGTAGATTTAAATGCCCTTTACCAGATTTTACAGTCTTAAACGAACATGAAAACTAGCTGATTTCTGTTTCTATAAGCTTCAACTACATGCCATCAGCCGCCTCTTGAGGCAAAACGTCATCCTGAGGTTGGGGGACTATGGTAAGGAAGATAAGATCACAATAAATCTCCGATAGCTTTGATGAAGGCCTGCACTGCAAGAAAGGTTGGGTAAAATTTAAAACACTTAAATTTATCAGAAAGTGACTTAAAAGTAGTCAAATTATCTTACTGCATGGACAGATAAGTTTACTTGACAAGTTATCTTAAAATAAATGACCTCTAGACTAGAATGAAGCAGTCTCAGAACTAGTAAGTACATAATAAATCTGAAAACAAGATGAATAACCTGACAGAAGTTTTCAAATCTTGGCCAGATCAGAGAAACTTGCAGTGTGATCTCCTGGTCTGATGGTTGTGTCCTTCCATGATGATCCAATGATATTCCTCACTCATATATTGACTCATTCCCGCCTATTTTGAGCTTCCAAATTATTCATCACAATGAGCGAGTTTTACGTCACAGTAAAGCAAACAACAGCTAGTATCATAACAGCGCACTTCCTTCCTGGAGAAAATAAAATGTTGCAGAATAAACCCAGCAAAGACACTTTTACAACAACTTGGGGAAAAAAATGGATTCAGCCTTAACCAGTAAAATAGAAACTAGCAAAATTGGAACAGTACAGTAAATCATACAACTTAAAATTGACACATATACTACAATTATAAGCATAGTTGCTTGTTTTTTTTATGTAAATCCTGCGTAACTTTCTGGAGGTGTCACCTTCATGATTCCCTTAAATAGAACGTTAAAACCAGACTTTGGTACATTCTCCATGGAGATATATACATTTTATATCATACTGAGGAATATTATACCCAAAGTAACGTCATTTCTATGGAAACAAGCAGGAGGAGGGGGCCAGCTCTATGTGCCAGTAAGGACAGGAAGTTAAAAAAAAAAAAAAAATCGTGTGCAAAAGAACAGATAAGAATAAAAGCATGTGTTCTTTACTAGCCTATCCAAACTAAAAAAACGCTTTTATTCCAGTCTATATTTTGGCTAAAAAGTGACATGGTTGGGCTTTAAAAGGCAGTATTGCTAGGCCTTAAGAACCTCGCCAAACCAGCATATTAACTTCTCACTATAAATCTTTGTGTACACGTGCAATTAAGCTGTACAACGTTGTGTTTCAATCTCAATTTTGTCATATTTATTTTACGACTAAACCAAAAAACGATTTAGCAAGAAGACATCAATAATTTATGTTTACCACACTTGTTCCCACCCACCAAAGCCTTGCTTACACCGAGCTCAAACCCCCTCCACGGCCTCGACTTGATTGACTATATCGTGAATAAATCTTGTCAATTATCAATTAGCTCGAAGTAATCCTCTGTCTTTCCCTTGACTGTGAATATTTACGCCTCAAATTTAAATGCCTGCCTTACTGCGTGCGAACCGAATCAAGGACTTGTGCGGTGGCGTCGTCCGTCCTTACAGAAAGATTTATTTAAATACACCATCACCTACTTCAAAACCAGGAGCTTAATCTCTACTCGATGTCAGGACACTTCATTTAGTCTCCATAAATCAGCGTGGTGCACCGGAACAATGGGACCAATTTTCCCAGACAGGAGCTCATTGCTGAAGGTAAAGTGGTACTCAAAATGGCCGCTGTGTTTACATGCACATCAATATTTAATCTGAGCTAAAGGCCGGCGCAGACGATAGATGTTTTATAGGTGCAGTTAGGGAAGTCTGCACGAGTTCTTTGAGACCTAAATAAAGATAAACACAGACATTACTTTCCGCCATGTTGGGAAGGGCTGGATGCATTAGTGTTATGGGAATAGGCGATGTAATGAGGGTTGTCTAGTCAAGAATATGGCCATCAATTGTCAGGGCAGAGGCAATACCATATCTTAACATTATTGACAGCAGCGGGGAGTGCTCTAGTTTTCATCACGGAAAGTTTCGCAGGAGCAGAGAGTATGGATTAAAATCAAAGTTGGGGCAAAGTTTCGAAGTTTGCTAATGCTCGCTGGTGGTGAGGTCACACTTAAGGGCTTGTCAGAAAGAGGAGAAATCCAAGTTTATCAAGTTTATATCTTTCGAAATGAAAGCTAGGGATGCTCTGATCCAGCTTTTTCAGTTCCAATATCGATAGTGAGGACAGAAAATGGTACTTATTTCCTAAAACGTATTACGCAAAAGATTCAGTTGTGTTATGCAACTGCTATTTTTCAAACTACTGAACAGCTTCATGTGGATAAAGGTTCTAAGCCAAAATCTGTCTGTAAATAGTCTTATTACATCAGGTTAAAGGGCCAACTGCATATCGGGTTAACAAGTATCATGGAACCGATACCTGATCCAGCTCATTTTTCAGTATCTGCACCGATATTCGATACCAGTATCAGTATTGGTGCATACCTAGTCTGATCCAAAACTAAACAAAGATTTAATATGGGCTTAAACTAAGACTAAGGCAGGTCTGGACCAATGTAGACCACACTACAAGATCTACACTAGGGAACAAGGATGAAAAACAGGTCCATGAAATATCCAAATATCCAAAATTCAGATTTCGCAAGTACACAGATACAAAACTGGTATCGAAACTGCATACTCATTTCAACAAATATTGATACTGAAAAAAAAACTTAAATAGGAGAATAGTGAACTTTTCTTGAAATGTTTTTGAATAATCTTGCTCTATATCAGAAATAGCACAAACTGACATGGTAATATTAAAGAAACTACTATTATTCTATGTCAAAAATCAATTTTACTTTGGGACAAAAATTGGCATTGGGTATCAAAATCGTGTTTGAAATTTGAAACCAAAATTGAACCTGGTCCAATAAAACGGCAAAGCAGTTTTAAACTACGGTCAGTCATATCTTTACTAATCTAACCCCAATATGTGAACCATACCCCTACGTTCCTAAAACTACAGTGTTTGAAAATGAATACAGAGTTCCATATGGATTATATATCTGTCTATACCCTCTCCATTTAGCTTTCCTGCCCATTTCCCTGTCCTCCATTCACTGACAGGGTGTGACAGAGAAAGGTCTGCGTCCAATTATCCGGGGGACACATTTGCGGTGAGTGTTTTGTCTGACTGATGCGCGAGGGCTGTAGTCGGAGCGCTAACCGACTCCAAATGGCGGTGATTGAAACGCTACGTATTGACTGGGTTTGACAAACAATAAAATAAAACAGCATACGGAGATCCCCTCTGCGCTCGTAACACGGAGGGGAGTGACGGATGGAGTACTAACATACAAGCAAAGTATGGGCTTAATCAGTTATTAGGGATGTAGCGATATCCAAATCTCTCTGTACGATATTTTCACGATATAGGCTACATTTCACGGTACGATATTTATTGCGATATTGTGTGAAGGTTAACAAACTAAGATTTAAAAGTGCTTAGAAGAGTTATTTCTTCATGTAGTCTGCACTAAAACTGAGCAAAGGATCATGGTCTATGCAAAGGATCATGTTTTTTTCGATATTGCTGCGCCATAACTATTAATTTAAGTGACGAGACTATATATTGTGATAGTCTACGATGGTACTGTGAGACGATACAATCCCAGGACATTTCGGTTATCGTTACCTCCGTTACTACTAAAATTTACTAAAATTTATTACTAAAATTTATCCATGGGCATATACTAGCCTATGTGCTCTTATACGTGTTCTGATACAGCTCAAGATCTAAAGATCTCTTAGATTCTAAAGCTGTTCAGGAAAGGTTAATTTATGTCCATTGTGATTGTTTTAGTATCTCTACCTGCTCAAATGAGTATTTATAGTTACGATACTAGTTTTAATATCAATGAGTATCTGATTTTCGATACTTTTGACAATAGACACAATAGACAATACAATTCAGTTTTTCTTTATTTGTCTTGTAACAACTCAGTTTTTGTTTTAGCTTCTGGAAGTGCTGTTTGAGTGGGGAAAAAGTGGGGCAAAACATCTTTTATTTTCTCAAATCCTGCATCCTAAATTAGGGTTGTCAAACGTATCAGAATCATCAAGACAACATGGGTGTTATTAAAGGAGGTACTATTATTTTTGTTTTGAAAATGACATTCTGTATTGTCTAAAAAGAATTTTTTTTTTTTTTACTAAAGTCTCAAAATCTGTCTTGAGTCCTTTTTCTTAGTCTCGAAAGTTTGAAACTGTATTACCATGACAACCCTTGCTTCAGTTTAAATTTGATCATGATGTGCGCACATTTTCTAGCATTAAAGCTGTCTGTAGTTTTTGAAAGTTCATACTTCACTGTGATTGGTTAAATCCGCCTGTCACTCATAAAAGGCTGACCAATAGCAGGATTGGGAGGAGGAAAATGTCTGTTCTCTAAGTATGGAAGATTTGTTCCATTAGACTTTGAATTTTAAATACCGCTGAATTTCTCATTTTGAAAATTTTAACTCTGAAAAATTGTTTGAATTATTTTTATTCTGGATTTTAGTTGCTGAAATTTTAAGTGTACTTTTTCAATGTTTCAAAGATCCAAGATGCCAAGGCAGAAGCAATCGATCATGTGAGTGAGGACAGAGGCTGTTTCCTATTGGCCGTTCTCATCTGTGGGCGGGGTTTACACTTAAGAAATAAAAAAGATGAGGTTTTGAGGAGGATAATTCTGACCAATCAGATCGCTTTACTGCACCGTAATTGCGTTTTCCTTGGCATCTTGGATCTTTCCTTCAAATTTTTTCACTGAACATTTTACACTCTGACTTTTGACAGTTGAATTTGAAGGCTTGAAAATATTTGTGCTGAATATTTAAAAGGTAAAATTTGATTTTGCATTTTAAACATATTGAAAAAGTAAAAGTAAAATTCAGAATAAAAATAATTCACATTGACATGTTTTTTCAGAATTCATTGTGAGAAATTCAACATTTCATTTTTTTTTTTTTCATGTTTTTATTTATATTGCAAAATATCAGGTACAAACAAAACTGGCACCTCACAAGAGTATATACGATTATGTGAAAACAAAACAATAAACAAAACAAGCATAAAATAGGGGCAATTTCAAATTTTCAGATCAACGGAGCAAATCAATATTGTTCAGAAAGGACACAAGAAATCCAGCCTCTTTTCTTTCAATCAGAATCAGTGAAACAACATTTCAAATTCAAAATCTGATGAAACAAATCTTCCATATCCAAGTTTTATGCAGGTTTTATTTTGGTTTAGCTAATCCTATTTGAACACTAGTCTACTCCCGAGTTTGATCTGGTATTTGAGCATGTCAGAGAGATAAATTTAATACGCAAGATTACTCAAACGTGCAAATTAAACAAAATACAACTCCATGTTTTTCCCCCCTAAACTAAAATGAAAGCAGAGATATTCAAAGTTGATGCTGGATGTTCACAAAAAGTTCAAGATCACTAGAATTTCGACATTCAAGTCGACATAACGAGTGAACCTCTTCTCTCACAGCATCCGACCGCACGCTTTAATAATTGAGCTGGAGACTGCAGCAGGGGCCACGTCTAAGGGCCCCAGTCGATGGGAAGAGTCCTTAAAAGATGCATGGATGCGTCCCCAGAGGGGGAGAGGGATGGAGAGAGGGAGAGGAAGAAGTTGAGAGGGAGGACAGAGAGGGAGTGAGGGAGAAAGAAAAAGGAAGAGAGAGATGGAGAAAGGAAGAGGGAGAGAGAGAGGGAGAGAGATGAGAGGATTGAGAGGAGAAAGAGATGAAGAGAGAGAGGGAGTGAAAGAGGTTAAGAAAGAGATGAGAGGGAGAGAGCGGTTGAGAGAGCGAGATGGTGAGGGGGAGGTTGGGAGACAGAGGGAGAAAGGAAGAGGGAGAAAGAGATGGAAAGAAAGAAGGAAAGGGAGGGACAAGAAAGGGATGAAGAGAGAGAGAGAAAGGAGAAGAGAGCGTTAGAGGAAGAGAGAGAAAGAGAGAGGGAGACAAAAAGGTCAAGAGAGAGGGAGAGAAAGGTTGAGCGAGTGAGATGGAGAGGGGGAGGTTGAGAGGCAGAGGCAGAGAGAGGGACAAGGAGGGAGAGAGATGAAGTGAGAGAGAAAGGGGGAAGCGAAAAAGGAGAGAGCGTTAGAAGGAGAGAGAAGATAGGTTGAGGGAGAGAGATGAGAGGAAAGAGAGAGACGTTGAGAGAGCGAGACAGAGGTGGAGCAAGGGGAAAAAGGAAGAGGGAGACAAAGAGGGCGTGAGAGGGACAGGGAGGGAGAGAGCAGGAGAGAGAGAAAGACAGAGGGGGACATAGCGAGAGAAAGAGGAAGATAGAGAGAGTTAGAGAAAGAGAGGAATTGAGAGCAAGGGAAAGATAGAAAGATAGAAGGAGAGAAAGAGGCGTCACAGATGTGTAGCCGGGGCAGAGATTGTGTGTGTGTGAGGCGCGATGACCGAGGCTATAACTCTCCACAGAGCAGCGAGCTGATAAGATACTATCAATATTCATGCCTCTGAATCAATTACATGCCCCTGTACTTCAAATGCAAATGGTCTGGTTACAGAGAGCATCAGAGAGTGAGACTGAGGAACAGCAGAGGTAAACACACACTTACTGGAGACACAAGACCATGAACATGAAGCGCTATAGAAATTCTAATATATAGAGATAATTGTTCATTGTTCAAGTCAGCAAATACGTCATAAGGAGACAAAAAAGGATGAAAAAATAACAATAACAATATTTGATCTTAGAGCAATCATGAACCTGAAAATGACCTTCTATTAAATGAAGGTAACATAAATTTGAACAAATGTCTAAGTGTTTTTTTTCATCACTGTGTTATCAAAATTGTTATAAATTTTCCTTAGCACCAAAATTGAGTTTAAAATGTTTGTATTATGATATACAGTGCTTAACAAATTTATTAGACCATAAACATAAATAACTTCATAGTATATCAAAAACTTGAAAAATTACCAATTGGAATAACCAAAAATGTGAATACTTTGTGTGAACACCTTTGGCACAGATCACAGCTGATTTCTTGCTGCTTTTTTTATATGTCATTTTGCAAAGTCTCTTTTGTTATTGAGTTCCAAATAGTTTCTAGCTGTTCTTGCTTTGGATAAAATGTTGGTGATAAATTTGGAAAACATTAAACTTGAAAATTTATGGATAGCAGCAATAGTTATATTTTAGCATTAAAGATATTGTTTTGAGAAAAAATTCTTGCATACTGTATACTGGAGGATTAAACATTATCCATCCATCCATCCATCTTCTCCCGCTTAATCCGACTGGGTCGCGGGGGCAGCTTGCTGCCCAATCGTCATAGCACCTGACCCCCCCTATGAATCCCTCTGCAGGTGGTGAGCCCACAGGAGGATTAACCATTATAGAAACCTAAAAGATATTTTGGTAAACAGGAATCCTGTTAGATTATGGCAGCAGTGGCAAACACCTTATAATGGGTAGTGGTCTAATAATGTTAATTTTTACTTACATGTACATACATTTATATAATTTATGTCTTATTTAGCACCAGTTTCATGCCATTTTTTTATTCCTACTTATTTAGAAGTTGTATTACCATTTTATAGATATTTTCTCTTTGTTATTGTTATATAAGGTGATGTGTGAGCTACTGTCCAAGTGATTTCCCTTGTGGATCAATAGCGTCTAAATCTAAGTATTGTGACAACACTAATTCCTACCAGTATTTAACAATGATATAAGAACATAACAGCAGCCTCATCCTCATTCTGCTCTCCAAACCCGGTGAATCGCAATCAAAGCGGAATTGCAATTTTAATGGGAGCTTTTAGCAAATGGCAAAAGGTGCACTGTGTAACTTGTCTGCTGGAGGGTCCATCACCTGCTTGTCTCCATGGAGATGTGCCTAGAATGTTCCATAGTATGACCATAAATGTATGACTCTCCATGGAGGCCTGCAAGCTGAATTACAGGTTAGGTTTGTGGAGAGGCGGCCCCGCTCACTTTTTGAAGATATTTTTGAGTACTTAACCACAAGTAGTTGAATAAATGCAAGACAGATTAGTTTAATGCCATACTGGGGACAATTTAAACCAAAGCATTGACATCTCCATGGAGACAAACAGGTTGTGGACCCTCTCCAGAAAAGTGACACCTTTTAAGCGGCATCATTTCCTCCACAAACAAGATATTCTGTCTTATTCTGCATAAAAACTGCTAACTGTGTAGTTTAGATCTGTAGAAATATGTTCTGAAATGTGATTCTTGTATTAGTTTGTCAGCTCATATTTCAGTCTTTTTGTCAGTTCTTGTGGATGCTTTTAAATATGAACTTTGAACAGAATCCTATCATAAAACAGCTCAATGTTTGTCAGAAAAATCACAGTGAGATAGTTTTCCAAGATGGTGCATCCATAATACAAAATATCATTAAGATTTTTACTCATATTGAGCTGGAGGGCAAATCAGAATGCTATGGAGGTGTTAGCTGTCAGATTGCAGATTTGTTGTCCTGGTTTATGGTTTTTATCTCTGTAATTACTGGGCCTATCCACATGAAACAAAAACTGTCATTAAAGACACTAGAAAAAATGGTTTCTATAAAAAAAACACAGGTCATTTAAATGGTACAGTACGGTCATACAACCTGAAAACAGAGCTAAAGATCACTGTTTATATAATATGGTTACCAGTTCCTTAAGGAGTAATACTGTTAACATGGCTAACACTGAAACTGATCATTCACAAACCAATGTCACTAGGGATAACTTCAGCAGTCTTTTCCAATACCACAATGATCGTAAAAAACACTCTTTATTTAGGCAAAAGAATGTGATTTTCAACATTAAATAATAGCACTTTCTTTTATATTATCATGTGGTCATATATCAGTGTAATCCAGGTAAGATGCATAGTGGTCCATAGTGGTCCATACTAGTCTATGTGCTTCATAGAACTATAATAAAATCTGGGAGATGAATCCAAGATGGCATCGAATTGTTTTCAATGGTCTGTGCTCATTGAGGCATCGTGCCAAAAAAAGATGTTTACTTCCACATTAATTCCCTTCCTGAATACTGGCCAAACATGTGACATCACAAATGTGCAGTTCTGACCAGGCGCTTTGACAATCTCAAAGAATGCAAAAGTTCATACTGTAAAAATACAGAAGAAGCCCTACAAAATCCGACCTTTCTGAAAGCTGTCGATGCCCTGTCAGCTGAACACGGGTAGTTTGATTTAACAAAAAATGCATTGCGCTCTATGGGACAATCCTTCCAGGGCTGGATTAGCAGTGCAGATACCAGTGTCTTATCCAGTTCTGCTTGTTCGATTCAGCTCAAGATCATTCTAAAACTATTCAGGGGAGGTTCATTTCCGTCCTGTGAATGTCATTTTTTAGTATCGACACCTACTCAAATTAGTATCTACAGTTTCGATAACATTTTTAGTCTCGATTAACATCTGATTTGTGATACTTTTGACAACCCTAATGGCTTTAAAAGAACTGTAAGATAAACTACCCTCAGACACAACAGCAAAACCCATAACCTTCATCGCTACAGTCATCTTACCAAGTGGCTTCCAACGCTCATTATCTGCAAGCCTAACCAAGCACCCACTATAGCAATCCTCCTTTACAATATGTGCTGCCTGTTTACTACAAACACGCTGAGTGCCTCTGGTTAACTCAGTGGAGCTGGCAGTGCTTTTAAATTGCAATCTCAGACTCAGACGTATCACTCTCCCCCTCGGCCCACCATTAAGGCCGGGGCTTAAATTATTGATCCGGCTCCTTCATCAGCATAGCAGTCACGTCCGCGCGCTGGGATTCTAACTCCGGAGGGTCCCCGCGCTCCAGCCACTGAAATAATTAGGAGCCAGTCTCATTAAAGGCAGAATGAAGGGTTGAGGAGGAGAGGAGGAGGAGAGGAGGTGAGGACAGGGAGGGGAGAGGCTAAGGGGCACGCTAGCTGGGTGTTTCATCTAACTCCCCGGGGTTGCGGCATCGCTCTGATCAAGTTCTTGTACGAGGTTCAGAAATGACAAGATGGGATGAAGGAAGTGCATGTGCTTTTTGAGTACATTATAAGGCACAAATCCATCAAAAGATATCTGATGTATTAAGATCAATAGTTAACACTCTAGAGGTAACAGTCAAATGGAAACTGCAAAACAACTTAAGGACTTAAAAAGATGACACCCAACATAAAAGATGATTGAAGGAATTAAGATGCATTATGTAACTATCTGCTTGTCGCTATGGAGATATTAAAATGATATAATAATGCATTAGTCTTATGAAGTACTTTTCCAGTCACTTTACAATTACATGTATTATTCATTTGCTCCACACTCAGTGGCAGTGGAACTATTGTAACCACAGGTGCCCTAGAGCAGACTGATGGAAGCAAGGCTGCCAATCTACTAGGGATGTTATCTGGTAACCATTTGACCAGTTCTACAGTCCGAGTGTGAGTGCGCCCTAAATGATCATAGACAGTAGCCGAAACGCACATTTCATTTGGAGCGAGGTCTCCTTGATCAAGATACATCATCGATAATGTATCACCTGAAAATGCTACACCCTCAAGCCTCTTCTACAGGTGAGAAAAGCCAACCTACCGTGCTAACTATGCTAACCATGCTAACTCTGGCCCGCCGAGTGCTTTCTCTGTGTTTCTGTTTATCTCTATGGCCCTTTAGTGCTGCTACGAGCAGGTTGTTTGAGTTGCCACTGAAGTGCTTTTGTTGTGTAGGCGACTGTTGGATGTTTTGGCATTTTATACTGCACAGTTTTGTGCATATTGTGGACTAAAGTCATGACTGCTGGGTTAAACTGAGCCTTACGTGCGTGTCCATGTATAAATGCTTCATGTGCGGCGTTGACAGACTTGCGCTCCGCAGGCTATAAGCGTCGTCTCTTCAGAGCGTTCATTTTCTGAAATGAGCCACAGCAATGAGCTTCTAACACCTGACTAACACCTTTATCTTCTAAGCTATCACGTGTGAAAGCCGGCGGCAGGCACACTCTCCAGTCCAAATGGCTGTTTCAAATAGCAATTAGATTTAGAATAGATTTTAAACTGAACGGTGAACCGATTTTAACCGGCTAACGAGGCTCGGTGGTCTGTCATGTTTTTTTTAAGTTTTCGCCATCCCTACAATCTACGCCATCGACTGGTCTCGAAAGTGCAGTTAAAGTGCAGTAATGAATTTGACACATCCTTATCAGGAACAGTGGGGGCGACCCATCCCAGGGACCATTTTCCAGATTTTGGCCAGGGTTCATGGTCAAGGGTACCTAGCTGGAGGTGCATGTTTCAAGTAATGTGGGAGACCAGAGCAACCACGGCGAGGACATGCAAACCCCACATTGGAAATATATACACTAGTGGCAAGCTCAGACCGTTACCCTGCTGAACCCAAGAAACCATATACTTTAAACACTAATATATACTTTAACTGTCAACACAGTATAATTCAATGTTTACTTCTTGTATAAGTGGTTGGCTGCTTGTAAGTTGCACGACGGCAGTAGTAGTAGCAGTAATACTAAACTAACATTTCATCAGCCCATATATAGTGCAGTACTGTGGTGGTGTGGAAGAAGTGGCTCCCCGCTCGCCGTGTGTTATTTTCTCTGCAGAGGAAATCCACAGGGCTTTGGTGCCTCAAGGTAGTTTCCTTCTTTACACTTCCTGATTCAAAAAGCCAAAATCCTACAGGGTGCATGTGCCTACGTATATGTGTGTACTACTATGTGTGTGTGTGTGTGTGTGTGTGTGTGTATATGTGTGTAATTGAAACACAAGACGCCACGCAGAAAGGTTGAGGGTTAGGGATGTGAATAAATTGGCAAAGACAGCATAATGAATATTTGATTTGTAGCTATTTATAGATGCTAAAGACACTTAGAGAACGCAGAGCAGGAGATGACACCGTGCAAGCCAATATGATCTTGTTTTGGAAGCAAAGTTTACCTCAGGGTCTCTACTAAAGCTGCAAAAGGGTGTAATAACATTATTAGTTTGATGTAATGAGAAGATAGTATGGGAAACCTTGATTATAACAGGTTTAAATCAGGACTAATCAAAACCTTCCATGGTTTAAGGGTGTACTGTGTAACTTTTCTATGCTGAATTTAATCATTATAGGTTCTGAAACATAAAAAAATCTGGGAAAACATGCATTCCGTTAAATGGGCATGCCTATCCACAGACCTCGCCTGTAACCATGTATGCAACTAGGGTGGACCTGAAGTGTAATATTTGTATTATATTATATATATATTTGTGGACCCTTGTATTAGTTCGGCTATGACCCTGGTTAGGGATGAGCGATATATCGGTCTAGTATTTGATACTGGAAGCTATTCCTAAATATCAGTATAAAATTTTACATTTCTCATTTTATATTTGGCACTAGGGCTAACTACTTGTGCAAAGTTAATATGGAATACATCTATTTTAATCATCAAAACAGCGAATATGTCAAGTATATTTTATAAACACTAAATAAGAAACAAAATGCTAAAACATACCAAAAGTTACTCTTGGCAATATATCGATACAGCAGCCAACAATAACAATACCATATCACGAAATTTAGTATCACAATATCGATATTTCCATATTTTTGGTACAGCCCTATTTGGCAAAGATATTTTTCCTAAGCTGGCCCACTCTCAGTGTGGCCATTACATGCGTCATAAAACAGAACAGACTAAACAAGTGGCCTTGCAATGGATTTTAAAGTCGTAATATCAGTTATTGGCCACAAGTCAAATATCAGATATTGGTATTGGCTCAAAAAACAAAAAAATCAAGTCATCTCTAGTGGTGGTTCGACTTGAAACTTGTACTCCACGGTCTGAGTGAGTGTATCTTTCTAGTCACATATAGTAGTGCAGTGTAAGTAAGTATGTGAACATTAGGCCACTCCCCTCGTTAGTGCAGGGAGGGGGAGGGTTTGGGGAGTTGGGGGGAGTTGCTGGTTCGGGGGGCTTGGTTCATTATGCAAATGATCCTGCTGGAGCCGTATCAACGAGGCGCACGCTCCCTTATCATTTTCCGCCGCCGGGGCCCCTCTCCTCCCCGATCGCTCATACCGAATCATGGCCTAATAGCATCCCATTAACATAATTGCCAGCACAACTAGTGTTCCGTGTCTCTGAGCCACTCTGCGCTGCGCCGCCAACCGAGAACCAGAGAGACGGAGGGGGCGAAGAGGTGCCATCATGTTAAGGGGGTAGGGAGAGAGTGAGAGAGAGAGTGAGAGTGAAAAAATTTAATTAAGCCAATGACTGTACAAGCCACTCCCTCCTAGCGCTAAATGTGTGCTTCAAAGAGGAAAGGGCAACGCTTTTGTTTTTGCAGAGACCTTGAGAACAGTCCCAGAAGTGCTCAATATTCCACTGATGAGTCTACAGTATGGGCAGGTCTACCGAGCAGTCTGCCAGGAAAAATAAAATCCCTGTTATTTTTTAATTAACACGTAATTAAAATATATCACGCTACCATTTCCACAAATCTCTCCTAATGCGGTCCATTTAAGCAAATTCACACATCTTTAATTAATAGACAACATTCTTTCAGTGTAACAAGGCGTGGACGAGGTGGTCACTCAGGGATTGTAAACACTTGCCTACTGGAGGTAAACAGTTGTTGCTAAGCTTTGACGTATATTTCTACTTCAATACTCATCATTTTTACACTATTTGTTGCAAAATTATCACTGATGCTAATACGTTCTGTGGCTTGGTAATCAACAGGATTATCTTTTATTATGGTGACTTGATATATGGTAGATTGTTGTACTTTTTTAGAATTATAAAGTCAGAAACCAAAGGTGCCCCATGCCATGAGTAACCCAGAAGACAAATCTTGTAAAATCCTTTCTTTCTGTACACACCTTTACCTATCTATTATTACTACCATGTCTAAATCTCGTGGTATTTTGATGTGTTCTTGCAGGATCTATTACTCATCTATTACCTCCTTATAACTGTGTCATAATACCACATTGCCTTCTACTGGTTTATTCTAGCACGACATTGTATTTCTACTATATCCAGTGACACAGGTGCTTCACACAGGTCAACAGAAGACGCTGACCATCACAATAGTGTGGAAATGAGGCCGCTTCTGAGAAAGACACATTTGCTGGCTTGGTTATCAGTTCCAGGATGTAAGCTCAGCCAATATCCTGTTTTCTGTTTGAAACTGATGTCATAAGACTATTTACTGGTAGTTGTTAGTACAGAGAGTCTTATAATGTTTGAATTTTCATTTATCTATAGGTACTTGAGTGATAAATGACAGTTACATAACATAATTATACGAGTTGTTTGCTGTAGAATGATATAACATTTTCAGCACTACATTGGAATCATTTGATATAAATAAATCAACAGCCAGTATCACGTATCAATATTGGAAGCAGAACTGAAAAATCAGGAACTCTGGTTGAAATACATATCAACCGCCATGTTTGACAATCGTCCCCATGTCATCTTCCCCACCTTTCACCATTCAAACCTTACCGTGTAAAGTAATTACAGACCTTCCTGTATCCTGGGGTCTTTCTGTCTGGTATCTGCTCTTGTCACTCAGTCAGTCCATTACGACACTCACTGCAGCATGGGCCATGGTCCTGCAGTAACCCCCCCCTTCCCCTCATACAGTACTCCCACACCTCGCCCCCCACCCCCCCTCTCCTGAGCCCTCTGCCGCCCGCGAGGAGCTGATGAATTGATTGACACCATTTTCCATCTTCCAGCACTGACGGAGAGGGGCAGGCAGAGGCTCACGCTGGGAGGCTCCTGGTCACTTCTGAAGGGTGATGGGAGTGCGCTGAAATACACGCAGACTATAGCCTCACGTGACCTTAGATACATAAGAATGACAGCGCGTGTTATATGGCGGGAGTCTGGATAGGTAGCAAGGCTTTAAAGAGGTTGCAGTTTTATGGGGTTTTAACTTCTAACACACAACGCATTTAGATCACCCCGTTACCTACAGAAAAGCTCTATTCGCTGAAAACATAATAAACATGTTTACTGCTTGTTTCTGAAGCATCCTCCCTCCCTTAGAGCATTATCACTTAATCGGCATGCATTTAGCTACACCTCAAATCAGGTTTGTGAAGGTGTAGTATATTGTTTTGTGTCATCCTTTTGTATATTTATGGAAACTTGGTGAGCATGGGCGACATAGGCTTGTAGGTTGAGCTTTGGATAGGATTGCACTGCTAACCGCAAGAAGTGTTTGAATAGGGCCCGGGAGAGATCACTACATTAAACATGGATCAGACATGGATCCTAATGTTAATCAATAGCTGAATATTCACTTACATGATGAGGTAAATGTCCAATAAAAATGTGTAGCTGTAATAACAAAAATGTCACCTTCATATAGCACTTTTCTAACTCCAATGGACGCTCAATCTCTTTACATCAAGGAGCCACTTACCCACTCACACACATTCATACACAGTGTACACTAGAGATGTACCGAGCCAGCTTTTTCAGTTCCGATACCGATTTCGATACTATAACTTTACTATCTGCCATTACCCAATATCAGCCAATACCAGAGACTAAAAACAGCATTTATTTTCTTGAAACAACGGTATCATAAGACAAAACTGATCCTTTCAAAATAGATATACAACAATTTTGAACAAATTGTTGGGGCGTTTATTTGTTTCAGTCACTTACCAGGCATTTATTTGAGACCAGGCGGCAATTTGGGGCAGGCGATTCATTCCTTCCTCACAAAGAAGCTCAGCAAAACTGGGAACATATGGTATTCAAATTTTTTTAACCCTATGACTATAATTGACAGTTTTTACAGCATACAATGGCCTGGGGCCTATTTTGCTCACCTTGTCGGCACGATTCCTCCCTTTCCTCGCCCCTTTACCACAACTTTCCTCTTCTGCCACAGCAGCTACGATGACATTGCTGGCTTCCTCCGAATTGCCAAACTGAAGTAATATCCAACAGAAAAACGTCTGCTTCTCCCAAGTTTTCCTCTGCATATTTTACCACAGAACGTTTAAATTTCAAGTCGTACTTTTCATTTTTTCACTGCACCGGAGCCATGGTGATCAACAAAGTGGTCAAAGACTGCAATAAAGAAAGCACGATAGGCTACGTAAAAACAAAACAAAATAAAACAGGCAAAGAACGTGCAGCTAAAGTGGTCACGTTTTCTTCCTTGATTTCTTTTTTTTTTAATACATTAAAAAAATACATTAGACTCAGCGTTGATTTGGAACCGGTGGTTATTTATCAGAATATACACCTGCACCCAGCGTTTAAAGGAGACCCGATGGTTAATTGAAACTGGGTTATTGTTTGGTGTTTTACGGTACGACCAGCAGTCTTATTCTATCTAATAACACTATCGGCTGAACCTGATATTTGGAAGCTGAGATCCGATCCAGCAAATTTTCAGCATCCCTAATGTACACATACACTGGGGATGGGTTAAGTGTCTTGCCCAAGGACACAACAACAGTACACACCTGTGGGAGCTGGGCGCAAACCCCCAGCCTTCAAATCTTCAACACTACCAACTGAGCAGCTCCCGCCCCTTAGATAACCTTGTATGTTTTGACCTGCTGAAAACATCTTTGCTCGCATAGATCCCATTGATAATCCATCTGCATTCACTGAAGCGTCTGCGTCTCTCCCCTCTCCTCTCCCTCTCCGCTCGATACCACGTCCAAACTCGTTACGCTCATCACAATGACAACTAAATAAGTACAATTAGCAGCCACCCAGGCGTCCAAAGCACATCTGATTCTCTCCCCAAATGATCCCACACTCCGCAGCTATTCATCAAGAGGAGGGTAGTGCAGACAATAAAGGAAAGAGAGGTTAAAGAGACATGTAGATTTCAAATGCGTTGATTGTAGCAGGTTTAATCCCATCAAACTCATTACAACAGCAGAGACTTGCTAGAGCGTCAGATCTGTAATTAGCAGGTCAGAGTGGCGAGGTGGAGGTTTGAGGATATGGGAAATCTAAGAAACATCTGTAGGAATGTTAAAAAGGCTATAGATAAAAGGATTTTGTGTGGCTGATGGTTTTATGGTATTATATCACACACAAATTTGAGAGCAAATATTATATTTTTTCAATATTTGTATTTGGAAATGATAATAAAAAAGACAACATGAAGGTTTTTGGACTAATGTATAGTTTTAGGACTCAAACATGTCTCATCAAATCTCATGTCATTCCTATACGATTGCAAAGCTGAAAAATTGTTGGTTGCTTGGTTGTTTGGGAGTCTTCCAGATTCCACAAAGAAGCTGTTGCTTGCCTCCCACTCCTTTTAGGGCATGTAAACAAATTTGATTGTCCTTGTTTAAATTTTCTTTTTTTTGTTTCTTGTATTGGAGTTTTCATGTCTGTACTTATGATTTTGTGTACTATGCTCGAAATAAAATAAAAAAAAAGATGACAACGGAATGTTTCATAGTATGTCATTAAAATCCATGGAGAGAAGCATGTGACACCACCAGGCCATGTAGGTCAGATCTATGGAGAAGCGAGCCCCTCTCCGTAACAAGGTACATGTACATGATTGTAATTTGTTGGTTTTTAGATATAAACTGAAAAATAGATAAGTTTAATGGTATACTGTGGAACCCTCCAAAGCAATAACAACAAAGCAATAACATCACCATGGAGACAAGCAGATGGCAGACTAGAAAAGTTACACGGTGTACATTTGATTTCAGGGCATCTGATGGAAAAAATCAACGCAAAACCAACACAGATTACAACTTTACATAGAAACTAACAGCATAGAACTATAAGGCGACAATAATTCAGGTAGACCGGTAGTCTTAACAGGTTGGCAGTTCAATCCCAGCTCCAGCATGTGCATAATGGCATAGAGTCTCTGGGCAAGACATTTCAAATATCACTGTGGTGTCGCGGCGGATGGAAAGCTACTGGATAATGTCATGTAAACTAGTGTTGTAGTGTTGTCATGATACTAAAATTTAAACTTGATTTTGATGCTAAGGAATACTCGATTACTCAATACAGATTCTGATACAGATATGAAGATAAAAAATACAGTTTATTTAGACAAAAGAATGTGAGTTTTAACATTAAATGGTTGTACTTTCTTTTATATTACCATATGGTCTTATATCAGTGTAATCCCTCAATCAACCAGGTATAGCTTCTATTTAGCTTCCTTGTGTAAAAGTGACCAAAAATAGTTATTATTAGCTATTTAAACAAACTATAAAAATGTGTATATGGCAATGGTAGCACAATTGGGAAACTTTTAGCATAGTTCAGTCATGTTCTACTTGTTTCCATAAGTAACTGCAGATGGCTGAACATGATAACAACTATGCCCTACTCCTCTGATTCGTTTACTTGCTATTAGCGGTCAAGAGAAACCCACATCTTTCAAAATGGTCGCCACTTAAAATATATGGCGACCCAAACATCATAAATAATGCATTATCGAGACGTACAGCGCTGGATGACAAACACACATCTCGCCTTCTTTCTCGCTCTCTTTCCTTGTATCGCGCTCTTCCTCCCTCTCTCCGTTTTAATTTGACACCCAGAGCTGGGGGGTAACTAGGTGGGGAGTGCGAAACCGCCGTGGAATTTATTAAGCAGGGGTCCTGACTCGGTGCGTTAATGACATGGGAGGATATGGGGAAAAGCCAGACAGCCTCCGACCGGACGAAAGCGCAAAATGAAATAAACATGAGGAGAGCCACTTGTGACGGGAGAGGAGCCGAAAGCAACATGAGTCATTTGGGTTGTGGACCTTGAGCCCCGGGAAGATCAGACCGGAGCAGACGCAAAACCAAAACAAAATTAGCGAGAGGAGAGGTTTTGACGGACACTTGCGGGGAGAGACTGCGTTGATCTGCTGGATATCATTGCTGGAGATGTGGTAACTTCAAGGTTAGGGCTGGGTAATAAAAAAAAATATGGCAATTTATTCGATGCTAAGGAATAGACTCGATATTCAATGCCGATTCTGATACAACGATGTTGGTAGTGGTCCATGAGCGTATAGTTGTCCATGTGCTCTTATACTTATTCTGATACAGCTCAAGATCATTCTAAAGCTGTTCAGGATAGGTTCATTTCTGTGACTTTTTTAGTATCGATTTGCTCAAATGAGTATCTAGTTTCTATATTAGTTATCGTACCAATTAGTACCTGGTTTTCAATTCGCAGTTTTGTTCCTCATATTGATCTGTCTTGATTTATTTTTTCATTTTCAAAAGCAAAATGAAAATTGCTTTCGGTATTGATTTCACAAACATTGACTTTTCATAGCTTTTAATCCGAGCCATTTAAAATAAAACAAAACAAAAACCACAATTTCTTCCTCCAAAATCCCAAACTCTGCTCCAAACCATATGTTTTACTGACTGAAGACTGTACCTCTTGATTAAAAAGACCCACGCTGATCACTGACAATTACGAAATGACTGAATCTCTATCTCAATTAAAAGTTGATTAATTGTCCAAGCTTAGTTTCTAATTACCAGAGATGGAGGATTTGAGAACGTGTAAAAAAAAAGGTGAAATAAAAGAAAATTTCATTGTTTTTGTTTTTTATTTGTTTTGGAATAATGCAGCCTTATATTGCCTTAACTAAGAGGTAACGAGGTAAGAGGTAACTAGAACTATCTGCTTCTTCTGAGAGTTCACTCTTCATTTTGATTGGACAAATCTGCCTGTCACTCACTCAAAATCAACCAACAAAAACAGTGAGTGGGAAAAGTAAGTTACAATGCTTCTGTCTGGATTGGAATTTGAAGCTGCATTAAAAAGAAACGCACTGAAACAAAGGTATTAATTGGTCAAAAATGACTAAGGAAACATAGGCAGCATAAAGAAGTGGACTAAGGAAGAGTGACATCACCCATAGCGTTTGCTCCAGTCAAATGAGGCTCACAATGCTAGCAGTTATAGGAGACAATTTGGAGCGCTCCATATTAATAGGAATTGATTTACAGACAAAATAGTAAAATAAAAACACCAGGATCATATACAGTGGGGTAACATTTCAAGACCAAAATGACAAAGCTCCACGTCCCCAGAGTTAGTCTCCATGTCCGAACGCCCCCCTGGAGGAGCTGGAGGAAGTGTCCGGGGTGAAGGAAGTCTGGGAGTCCCTGCTTAGACTGCTCCCCCTGCGACCCAGACACAGATAAGCGGAAGAAAATGGATGGATGGATGGATGACAAAGCTCAAAGCAGAAGTGACAGAGAGAGGGCTGGCAATTTTGCAATGTAAAGTCATTTGGAGTCTGTAGAGCCAGAAGCACCCCCATGAACACTTCCTCTACAGTACAGTCTATGTAAAGAACATTTTTCATCAATACTTTTAACCAGGAGTGAATAAAGACTAAGACTAATAAAGATTTTGCTCTAATCTTGGACTATATCATGACCAAACTAGGACTAAACCAGGACTATAAGTAGACCTTGATCCAAACAAAACCAAAATTACCCAAAGCAGTGTTCACCAACACGATTCCCAGCTGCTCATACTAGACAAATGACAGAGCAAAACAATAGCAGCGTGCACATCTTATTTTGACAGACAGTGCGGTGAGACACAATTGATCTATTCAGGGCTCGGCTCAAGAAATCATTCAAAATATCCATCACTCCAGCAGCCCACAACTGTCAAATACATGGATGCAATTACATTATTAATATGAGCGCGGCATTTTTGGGCCAGCTGTGCGGTCTTAATGTGAGGTCCGCCAGATACAGTACTGCTGAAAGATGTGGGGGAAATATGAATTATGGAATTTTCAGATTTAATTTTTATTTATTTCATTTTCTTTTTGGCATTTTTTTCCGCAATTACACTTATAATTGAACAATCGCATACACTTTCCACATGTCCTGGAGCATTCTGGCTTGAGGGAGGACTGGGAAATGAACTGCTAAAATAATACAAGATTCAAACAGGGTGAGCGATATTGACCAAATTATTATTATTTTATTGCTTTTTTTTAGTATTCCTATATTCAAATCCACTTTATTTATACAGCACATTTTACAAACAAAGCAAAGTGCTGCACCGAGATCATATAGAAGAAGACAACAAAAGGGTAAATTGCTCAAATTTGGTCATACCCATCCTAAACCAATAAAATCAAATCAAAGCAGAATCATCAGGCCTGACACCCTGACGTCATCTAGCCACCCAAACCTACTCTCTCGTGCTGTATGGTCCATGTTGGGCGTCGCACTCCGGTTTCCCCCATCAACCCAAAACATGCATCATAGGTGTAAAAGTGGTGTGTGCGTGATGGTGGTGGTCTGAGGGACTGCCCCAAGCAGTATCTTACCACCACTGGGTATAGAGTGAATGAACAATTCTCTGTTAATAATGCTCCGTAAAGTGTCTTTGGGGACATGTGTCTGTGAAAACGCTATATAAATAAAGTTACCTTACCTTACCATTAAATCATAGTACTTTTTCCTATTATCATGTGGTCTTATATCTGTGTAATACCTCAGTCGTCTGATACAGTTCAAGATCATTTTGAATGTGACTTTTTAGTATCAATACCTGCTCAAATGAGTATCTAGTTTCAATACCAGTTTTAGTATTGATTTGCGTATGGTCTTCCCAACTCTAATCCCATTTCAGAACATGCAGAGATGAGTAGACTTTATACATAATAAGACCCAATGGAGCTGTCAATACCAAATATTACCTTAATTATAATTATAACTCCTGCAGGTTACCACCAGTCACCACCATTCATGCAGTAGTTTCGATTCAATTTCAATTCATCTTGTAGCTCAAATACACTGCCGTCTTTGTCCGTCCTCACAGCAAACCCATTAGACTAGTACCAAAATAACACTGGCTGACAAAGAGAGCGTAGACAGTGGAGATGCAGGCAGGGGAGGGGAGGGGAGAGGTGGGGATGCACCAAGTCATATTTCTTGGGCTATTTTGTCAGTTGTTTGAGTCGTTACATTGGCAGCAGTGAAATATGAACAGGATTCTCCCAAAATGATGGAGCCTGATGGATATGTCTATTGTCGTTATAAGGACAAAGAAGAAGCAGCAAAACAAAAGTGAGGTACTAAATTCATTCCTATTACAGATGTGGTTAGTTATAATGATACTAGAGTAAAGACTAGAAGATTAAGAATTGAATTTGTAGAGAATTTAGATAGGGGTAACATAAGGAAATTGGTTTACAAAATACAAAATAAATGAGTAACTATTAGTAATCCTTTTACAGAGATGTTTTCAAGGATTGGTTTCTGTTAGGAGTCTTCACACTTATGCATTCACCACGTCAAAATTTGGACTAAACCAGAACTAAACCCAAAACAAAACCTGTACTAGATCAGGAATACATAAGGAGCATAGAATAGGACCAGATCATAACAAGAGTGTGAACGCTCCCTTAAAACTGGACATCAACTTCCAATAAGGGATTAAAATATTTAGATTTGTGCATTCATAATCAGCCACTAACCCGTCAAATAAACAGCTCTACAAAGAACCTTAAACATGACTAAGTATAAAAACTATCTTATTTCAACAAAGGGCATTTTATTTTGATTGGCAGGCCTAAATGCAATGAAATTTGACTTGTCACAATTAGGAAATCACACTAGAGATTGACCAATATGGTTTTTAATGGTCTATGCTGATACCAACTGTTAAGAATCCAGAGAAACTGATGATTTTTTGGGCCAATATATACAGCCGATTTTGGTCATCTTCTCCAAATGATCTAATTTTAATTTAGCACAAACTCATCCACAGCCTTGTTTTACTACAAACGATAAGAGAGCAGTGGAGTATCGGTCCGATATCGGTCTAAATCGGCGTCTACAGATTACAACACACATTTTAGTATATAGTTTTTCGTATGTATTTTGCAGTAAGAATGGGATGAAATAGAAATTTTGTGTCATGATTAATATGGTCAAAGTAATTGCGCTTAACAACACTGTTAAGTGTAAGTAATTTTGGTATGGGTTCTGGTGGTAAAGTCAATTATATAAAGGTGACAAATATTGTGTATCTTTATGCATTCATTCGGCCTGTACACCTTTATTTGTTTAATTGATTAATCAGTCAATGGTGTCTTAGTCGTCCAAAATTTGTATTAGTGGACTAATGTTTTTTTAATATTATATGGACTTACATGGGACAACAACAGAACAACAACAGAACAGAAAGTGAGTGAGCGAGTTAGCTTTTGCTATTCATGTATAAATACCATGTATAATGTATAAATACCATGTATAATGTATAAATACATTGGTTCCTAGTACTTTTTTCTGCAAAAATAGTTGTTTTTGCATGAAATCCTGTGCAGGTGTATTATTATGAGTGCAGCTTGGGTCTGATACAAAGAGATCTGTAATAGTTTTAAGAGCTTTTATAACGCCCCCTTTTTAATCCACCAAGAATTTCTTGAGTCAGCTACAGCCCTTGTATACTTCTCTCAAATCTATTCAGTGCGATCAAAAGCACTGTAAATTGAATCTTGATTTTTCTGTGTACCTCAAATCCCAATACTAAGCCCGTCTCCAGCCCATAGCACATTGGAGTGTTACCAGCGTCTGCTCTCAAAGAAAAAACAAAGGAGTCCTCAGTTGTTCCCATGCTCTTCTTGTTGTTTGTGAGTCTTTCAGCTCCGCTCTTCAGAGGACACAATGAACCTGTCCATCACTGTCACTCAGGCCAGCGCAGAACTGCACCATGACCGGGAAGGGGGCTCTCCAAAACATATGGAGCTACAGTATCTGATGATATGTGGTCGCTAGGAAAAATGAAAAATCTAACTGCGCCCATGCTCACTTCTTATTTGGATTATTTTGGTTAGCAGGTAAAATATGCCCAATTATGCAGTCTGTGGTTTAGAGTGCACATTGATGACAACTCCAGCAGTGTTAATTTGTGAGAAAACTGAAATATGAACTTTTAAACTAATACAAGAATAACCTTGCATTTCAGAACATTGTTGTGGAAGTCTAAACTACAAAAATACACAAGCTTTTTCTATGAGACAGGATGTTTTGTTAATTGCAGGTAAATTCTCTTATCTAAATAAATGCATCTTTTGCGCAATAACTCATTCAATTGGGTATGTGTTCACAGCAGCACGCTGAGAGTCGCTTTTATTAAAATGATAAAATATAAAATAAAGAGCCTATTAAAATAAAGACTACACAATTATTTTTACAATGCTTAACAAATGTATTAGAGCACCTGTCGTGAAAACAAGAAAACATAAATAACCTCATAGTACATCCAAAACTTGTTTCAAATTAACAATTTCATTGTTATTCATTAAGAAAATGACCAATTGGAATAACAAAATAGGCCTTGTTGACAAATAACCAAAAATGTGAATATTTTGTGTGAGCACCTTTGGCACAGATCACAGCTGAATTCTTGCTGCATTGTTTTTATGTCTTTTTGCAAAGTCTCTTTTGTTACTCACTTCCAAATAGTTTCTAGCTGTTCCCAGCGATTTGCTTTAGATAAAATTTTGGTGTCATTAAACTTTAAAATTTAACAATAGCAACAATAGTGAGATAGGTTAGTTTTACCCTACTGATGATGTGTTGCTGCAATAGTAAAAGATCTTAATAAAAAGATCTTGCATATACTGGCGGATTAACCATTATAGAAACATAAAAAGATATTTTGGTAAACAGAAATCCTGTTAAATTACGTACGACACCTTATACTGGGCGGTGGTCTAATAAATTTGTTTAGCATTGTATATGTAAGATACTTCTGTTTATGGCGTTGTTGTAATATTAATTATGGCTCAAGATTAGTATTAGCCTGAGCATTGAATTGAATTAGTATTAAATACAGAAGTGTTAATCTGTTAACCTGTTGTCAGCAACATCATCCCACAATTCCCTGTTCACTGTCTTATCTTTAAATATTTATTCATTTTAGAGAGACGAAACCCTCACAGAGTGAGGACAGGAAGTAGTGATGGTAAGACTGATTGTGCACAGAGCCTATTGTGCATGCTCAGTTATGGCTGGATGGTGGTCGTGCGTAGGAGTGAGAGGGGGGTGGGGTCCAGGACAGAGCCCGCTGACAGCTGCCTATCCTGGGAAGACTCTGAGAGGTGACGTGGGAAACCTCCAGTGGACCAGTATGACAAGGACATGCTGACACGGGGCAGGCTGCCAATGCAAATGAATATAGACTGTGTATCAGAGTCATGCTGGAGAGCCGGGAGGAAAAGCATGGAATTCTAATTAGAAACGATGAAGATACATGTCTCTGTGAACTGTAATAATAATGGTGATACTGATGTGTCCAATTTCTCCACTGAAAACCAGTACTGTGCAGTGTAAAACTGAATTCTTGGACAAAAATAGAACTTACTACTACTACTAATACTAATACTACTACTACTACTACTACTACTGCTACTGCTACTACTACTGCTACTGCTACTGCTACTGCTGCTGCTACTGCTACTGCTACTGCTACTGCTGCTACTGCTACTGCTGCTGCTGCTGCTGCTGCTGCTGCTGCTACTGCTGCTGCTGCTGCTGCTGCTGCTGCTGCTGCTGCTGCTGCTGCTGCTGCTGCTACTGCTACTGCTACTGCTACTGCTACTACTACTGCTACTGCTACTACTACTACTACCACCAAGGCCACCTGCCACCACCACCACTGCCACCGCCACCACCACCACTACCACCACCGCCGCCGCTGCCACCATCACTACCACCGCTACCACCACCACCACCACCACCACCACCACCACTACCACCGCCACTGCCACCGCCACCACTACCACCGCCACCGCCACCACCACCGCCACCGCCTACTACCACCACCGCCACCGCCACCACCACCGCCACCGCTACCACCGCTGCCACCATCATCACTACCACCGCCGCTGCCGCCACTACTACCGCTACCACTACCACTACCACTACCACCGCTACTGCTACCACTACCACCGCCGCCGCTGCCACCACTCACCACTACCGCTACTACTACCACTACCACTACTACTACCACTACCGCCACTACTACCACTACCTACCGCGACCATCGCGCATACTAATACTAACACTATTACTACTACTACTACTACTACTACTACTACTACTACTACTAACTACTACTACTACTGCTACTGCTACTACTACTACTACTACCACTACTACTGTTACTGCTACTACTGCTACTGCTACTACTACTGCTACTGCTACTACTACTCATTTTGGTAATTCTTGTTGAAATAACCTCAAATTTTCAAAACAGATCTAGAATTTATATGTAATGTTTTCAGGTTGAGCCGCACTCCCAAAGAAAAGTAATTTTGCGTCTTGGAATCTGCTCACACACAGTCACCCAAAACTGTGCAGCTTTCAGTGCAAAATTTGGAAAAACTTCACCAACTGGCAAACAAATTTAGACTTAATACCAACAATTTAAAGAGTGAGGCTGTTTATGCAGGGCTAAAGGCTCTGGTAGAGCAACATCAACATCATCATTAAGAGAAACTTACTACTGTTACAACTATAACCACAATTACTACCGCAACTTCCACTCTCAAACTTTGCCCATAATGTGACTAAGCCCTACATGTACACACAATCTGCCCTGACAAACATTTCCAGATTTCCAGTCCATATTCTGCTGGATCCCCGAGCGAAGGCCTCTCACAGCCCTCCTGCAGTCCCCTCACTGGCCACTCTACGTGCTCCATGATGAATAGTGGGAGTTTAGAGTTTGAATTAATCAGAGGGCAGTGACAGCTACCTGTGCCACGCGTCTTCATTAGTGCAGAGCAGAGGAAGCCCTGACACGCTGATAAGAGAGGAGGATACAGCTCATTAGCTACAGTACATCCTCCCATTCACTTTGGATAACAACATCACCATCCAAATGAACTGCTCCTCACACCTGTGTATTTGTACGTGCTAACTACCAGGCCTGGGAATCGCCGGGTCCCTCACGATTCCATACGATACGCGATACATGGCTCACGATACTATACGTATTATGACGCTATGGCAATGATACGCTGTCATATATCGCTGCATTTAAAAAATCAACTATCTGTGCAAAGTTAACATGAAATCTATTTTTATATTAAGTGTATTGCATAGTAACAAGTTTCCTTCCACTAAATGGAACAAAATTGTAGTGCGGTTACAAAATCAGATCGAAAATGCAAGAAAATTCCCAGGGAAGACTGCATATATGAATGGGGCTTAAAAGATATCTGGATATATGGAATTCTTATATAATTTAATGCATGTCTGAGGAAGTATTTACTTGTATGAGTGAATAAAATAAAATAAAAACTGCATTGTGTAACTTTTCTAGTGGTACACAACCAGCTTGTATCCATGGAGAGGCTATAGTTTTGCTTTGAATGTGTGGTATTGAACTTATCTTAATATTTATTCAAAATGCTCTGAAAACATGCACTCTTACTGCAAAAGGACACTTCTCCACAGATCTGACCTGTAACTTTGCCTGGTGGCATCAACAACAGCTTGATTTCACTTCTGTCATTGTCTCCTTGGATATGGTTTCGCTTTGCCTGGAATGTTCCACTGTACGCCACTTTTACATATCCGTTTCCATGGCAACAAGCAGGCGATGCCACTAGGCCAAGTTACAGGTCAGATCTTTGAATAGAAACACCTGTATATGGATAAATGCGTTAATCAATTTAATGCCAAACTGTGGAACATATTTCGATACATGGAGACAAGCAGGTGACGCCATCGAGCCAAGTTACAAGTCGGATCTGTTGAGAGGCAACCCCACTCACATTTATAACGCACGTCTTTCAATGCAATGTATCAGTTTAATGCCCTACTGTGGAGCATTTAAGGCAACGTCTCATTTTTTGTATTCAAGCTTCATAACCCGATGGCATGGATTTAATGAAAGTGTGACCCCCGCGCTCCTGTCCTCCGCTCAGAGAAGCCGAGGAGCAGCAGCAGGACTCATTGTTCTGGAGTCGCAATAAAAAGTGACAGTGCCGCGGGGCCCGGGTCTGACTGACAGTCCCATCTTTGGACAGGACCCCTCCAAAAACAGCCAGAGGAGCAGGGGACAATGTGGGCTATAGGGCCAGGGAGCCATGCATGAATGTTTAAGAATTTATGGGTTGTGGAGGTATGAGGATTTTAGCTGTAGCTGAGAAAAAGAATGTTAAAGTGGGACTAACACACAAACTCAACTGCCTACAATCACATTTCAGAAAGAGCTGCTAAACTGGGAAGTACCCGGACTGAAGAAGATGATGTGACTGGTTTAATACTTTAAACTCCACTCACTACTGGAAATTGCAAAAGCCACTAGATAGTTAAGAACAGATTTAGGCTTTTTTTTTTTTTACCAGAAAGTTGCAAAGTTACCCAGTTTGCACTAAAATTTCCACACAAAAAAATGCAATTCATGTTTAGTTCTACTTTTCTGGTACGTTGTCTGATGATCTCCATGGAGCTGTTATTGCATCATCTGGAATGTTCCTCAGCATGGCATTAAACTTGCATATCTCCATGGAGACAAGAAGGTGACACCACTAAGCAAGTTACATTTCAGATCAATGGAGAGGAGAGCCCATTCACAGTAGAAATGCATGTTCTTCAAGGTTTATTGAGTAATATAATATCTGTACGTGATCAAATGCAAGATTAACATGTTTAATGAAAAAATAAAATATTGTGGAACATTCCAGGCAAAGTAATAACATCTCCATGGAGACAAGAATATGACGGACCCCCACCGGAAGAGAAAAGTTACACAGTGCATCTTTAAGTACTTTGGTAATAACAAATAGCTAGTTTTAAGGTCGATTTATAATGGTTTATAATTCACCTATTTAGTAAGTATAAGTAAGTGTTCTAATAAGTATATAAACACAAAGCAGTACAGCTTTAAAATTGCATTTTGTGTATTTTTTAGGACAGTGACTGCTCCTGATTTACAATATTTACTACAACACAAGTGAAAAGGGTAGCGGCGGTGGGCTTGACAGTACAGAAATACGACTTGGTTTTCGAGTATGAAAATGAATAGCTGTGTAAAACCGCTCTACAAGCTGTTAATATTTCACGAGGAGCCATTTTGACACAGTCGGCGATGCAGCTCATTTGTATGGCAGTTGGGGAGCTCCGCGTTTGTGCCAAAAACTCCCAGGTAAAGGTAGCAAACAGTCCTGTACAAAGACATCAAGAGCACCCCAGCATCTGACAGGCAGTTTTTTGGGGGGAAGTCAGCAGCGTGCTACAAAGCGCATCTGAAATGGCCCATTTAACAGCACAGTGGCGCACTCCCAGCCGATGGCACCATTTGCATACTTCATATCAGATGAAGATGGATGGTGAGAATCAGTGTCGGTGCGATAGGCGTTTTATCAAGGTTACACTATCCTCCAGACTCCTCAAAAGCTCTTTATTTCCGAGCTGTTGTCAGAATATTAACTCATCAACACTGGGGTTTTACAACACAACCAATAAGGGGAGATGGCGGTGATGAGAACTGAGAGGGGACGAGGATGATAATGTGTTTGAGCAGGTTTGAAAACAACAGTAAAATCTTGACAACTACAACTACCCAAAGTATCTTCACACTTCCTGTTTTGGTCCTGGTAAAAGTTTAAAGCCAGGTTTTAGTAGTCCAAATTTTGATATTGTGGGGAAGCATTTTTCATTAATGATTTACCTAGGCTGTCAAAACTTTTTACGGACTTGTCGTGGTGTTGTAATCACTAATATGCCAAACAGAATAAACTGCGTATAGTGACTTAGCGTGGAGAGCAAAGAGAAGGGAGACTCAGAGTGACTAAAACGAAAGTGAAACTTATAAAACATGTTAATATGTTGTTTCCAGTCAATATAGCATTTTCAAAACTGTAAAACTTAACATGGAGATCTTATATATTAGCAGTTAAACCCCCATAGAAGTAAAATATCCCCTTTAATGATGAAGGGCCTGGCACCTCCGTCTGTCCATGGAGATTATATGTTCCAAAATATATAAAACATACCATTACATGTGTTTTTATTTTTCAGTTACTACACTGAAAAGCATTCATCCAAACTGTATGTGAGTGGGTTCTCCTCTCCACGAATCTGATCTGTAACGTAGCCTAGTGGTGTCACCTATAGAGATAAAACAGTGCAGTACCATACAGTGGAAATAAGAATGTGGAAACAGCACATCTCCATGGAGACACGCAGGTGGCTAACCATACACGAGAAAAGTTACTTAGAGCACATTTAAGGGAAAATTTTATATTGCAGAGATCCAAACAGTCAGCTCAAGTTAAAGGTGCATGGTGTAACTTTCTTGGTGGAGGATTTGTCAAACGCTTTGCTCCAAGGAAATGTTATCGCTTTATCCGGAATGTTTCACAGTATGGAAATAAACCTTTCTATCATCATGGAGACCAAACGAGACCAAGTTACAGGTCAGATCTGTGGAGAGGCAACGCTGCTCACCTGTTTGCCTCTTCTTCAAGGTATTTCTGAGCTATAAAACAACCTGTAATTGAATAAATGTAAGGTAGAGCTGTTAAAACTGAGCAATCCATACAGTGTTCCCTGCAGAAAATTGGTTAGTCAAGGTTAGTCAAGACCGTGCCGGCAAAAGGTGGGTGGTTCGGAGGGATGTAGTCAAAGCGGGGGGCAACTGTTGTCAAGGCTGCCACCCTAACTATAAAGCGCTGCAGGAAACAGAGCATAGAAACAAGGAGGTGATGGACCCCAACCAAAAAGTTACATAGTGTACCTTTACGCAATCAACATCTCAAGCTAAATAATACTACCATTGCACGGAGGCTTATTCTGAATGACTCAACACTTAACAACACCCAAGAAGTAATGGTATCCAGCAGAACTCTCCACCACGCTCCCCTGTGTAACCTTTAACACAGTGAATTCTCCCCTCTGCCCCCTGCTGGTCCTGTTTAGACCCACATCATTAGACTTGACCTCCCTGTGCGCCTGGTTCTGTCTCTTCTGTAGGATGATCTCACCAGTCATTACACAGAGCCCGGGCCCACTCGGAGGTCTCGCTCTCACCTTTTTTCCTCCGGACCGCTGCTCGTAAAATGTCACCGAAGCACCGGAGCTCACAGGGCGCTTAAGGTACTCAGAGTAATCACGCGCTTCATATATGAGCCGAGACACAGCAATAAGGTTATATGGATGTGGGGAGACCGGGATTATTGCTTAGGTGTCATTTTAACAAGAGAGAGGTCTTCAAATTAAGTAGCGAGATAATTCTGATATATTGTTGGTAACTGCATGTTGTACAGCTAAGAAATATATCTAAATCAAATAGAAATAGCAATTGTAATTCGTTAGTAGACGTAATGTAGTCTGTAAACAATATTGTCTCTTTATGCAACTCCTGTTTAGATCTTAACAAACATGTTCCAGGTTCTAAAATGCATGGGGGTTTATTATATTTATATTTTTTAGCTGTGTATTTTCCAGTCTTCTCTGCTGATGTTTCTGGGCGGGTTTAAAATGTAACATTATAATTGCTAACTAATCATCAGAAAATCAGAAAATGTGCTCTTGGAATTGTTCATAATCATCTGAACAGAGTCCTACTTTGGAAACATATACTGCAAATCTAATCATAATTGTAAAAAGTGTAACAAAATAAATATCACTATTATCACTAAAAATCACTACTAATATTTGGACATAAGTGAAAAGATGCAGTGATCTGGGCTTTTCAGTTCTGATACCCAATTCCAATACAATGTCAGCTCAAGCTAGTGCATTTATTTCCTTTAAACAAAAATAACATAACAAAACTGATCCAACTGTGTTATTGAGCTGTTATATATCCCAATTTTGTATAAATAAAAGTTCAAACATGTACAAACACCTATGATCATGAGCTTTGGGTAATGACCGAAAGGACGAGATTGCAGATACAAGTGGTCGAAATGAGTTTCCTCCACAGTGGCCGGGCGCTCCCTTAGCGATAGGGTGAGGAGCTCGGTCACACAGATGGAGCTTGGAGTAGAGCCTCTGTTCTGGATGTCTCCTGGACGACTCCCTCGGGAGGTGTTCCAGGCATGTCCCACCAGAAGGAGGCCCTGGGGAAGACCCAGGACAGGACTCAGCTGACCTGGAAATGCCTTGGGATCCCCCTGGAGGAGCTGGAGGAAGTGTCTGGGGTGAAAGAAGTCTGGGAGTCCCTGCTTAGACTGCTGCCCCCGCAACCCAGCCCCCGATAAGCAGAAGAAAATGAATGGATGGATGTTCAGACATTAGTTCATACATTATGAGATTTTATGGGTCAACTATAACCAGGATAGCGGCTGAACAGATATTTGGAAGCCGGTTTCCAATCCAGCAATTTTTTCAGTATTGGCGCTAATTTGGTCACTGCTACGTAAGTAGATCTAAATGAACATGTCATGAAATATGGATTATTGTTTAAACACTATTGTTTGCATTAAGAATATTTCCTTCACATGACATAAAGTAAATGTGAGCCTAAACGTGCACACCATCTCCTCATATAACCACATTGACTTTACCACCTCAGAGGTCACAGGGGGATCTGGGCCTGTCCACATCCTCAGTCCTCTCCACTGCCCTTAAAGTGACACTTCCTGTATTCCCCCATGCTCCGGTGTAGTCTTACAAAAAAACACGAGTCCATTTATAAAACAGGAAGCTAACTACAGTACAACGACTGCAGCTATTTCTAGAACAGAGGATGTGTGCAAATCACCCGGAGCTGTCACACTCGAACAGGTCTGCGCTCAAATCACATCCCGATAAATAAAACAGCACCGGAGGCTAAATGCAGAGAGAAAGTTTGGATGGCGCGTGGAAGGGCCCCCTGCAGAGGCCCCCCGCTGATCTCCAGACGAGCACAGACGCACTTTAAGGAGCGCTTCATGTCAGGAGTTTATGCACAGGTTGTTTCTCATTAAAGCTAAATGTGTAACTACCACATTTTTACCGTCATACAAAGGTGGAAAGCGTAAGTAACCTTAACATTACTTCTAAATGATATTACTCAAGTAGAAGTACAAAGTAGTGGTCCATGAAATTACTCAAGTAAGAGTAAAATCTATTTGGAAAAGCTGAAAAATTTAGTCTCATTGGAAGGACGAAACATTAAATCATGCACAAAATCTGATATTTTCAAAGCATACTGTACAAATTTTGCTCAAAAATGGGAAAAATTTGATACGAGACCTTTAAAAAGAGACATATTCAAACTTTTAGTATTGCGGCAAGTGTTTCCCTCCGAGTGTTTTTCAAATGTTTCGTAAAACTCTTCAGTTAAACTAGCTTCCCTAAAATACACAGAAAATAAACAACTAATACTGACTCTAAATGTACGCCAAGTCCTGAAAACTTAAATTTCTCACCTACTCAAGAAGCTCGGAGTGAAAATCTGTTGGCTGACTTTTTACACTCGAATTTTCGATTTGGCAGTGCATTTGTGTGATAAAACGCGGATATTGCCAAGTGCAGTTTGTAATATGGGATTAGTTATCACCCACATAACAGTTCAACGTGTGAGAAGAGATAGTGATTTCCATTACCATATGAGGTAACTTCTATTTTCAGACTTTTCAGAATGGAGTTGCTTTTAGTTTTGATATAAAATAACTCGTTTTGAGAAAGTGTGAAAACTAAAAATTGTACAAAAAAGAATCTAGAGCCTAAATTTCAATTACAATTTTTCTCACAATTCAATTTTTTTCATATAAAGTAATATTTGTTCACCTTAGACCAGGATGTAGTGTTATTAGCATGCTAGTTGTTGTCAGCCTTACAGTAACAGCAAAACTCCACTCTGCCCTCTCTAAAAGTTGTGAAAAGTACAAATAAAGTCATTGCAGTGAATAATTCTGAAAAAAGGTTGAAAAGTGGTCTAAAACAATCAAGCAGAGGTGCATAGTACTAGAGGTAAGATCTTAAGCCCGAGCCCGGGCTCGGGTCGGGCCGGGCTTCTCTCTCGCTGACTTTTTTTAAATAAATAAACAGTTAAATTTGTGCGCAGAGCATGAGCCAGAGCCAGAGCGGCTCCTGTAACAGGAGCCGCAGAGCCAGCGCATGCTCTGCGCACGTGAACAACGCCCTCTTAATAATCTTCCCCTCCGCAGGTCCGCATGAAATTTCGGGTTTGCTTCGGGCTCGGGCGTGCAAATCAAGTTAATTGGTCGGGCTCGGGTCGGGTCGGGCTTTAATACCCGCGGGTCGGGTCGGGCTGGATTTTTTAGGCCCGATCTTACCTCTACATAGTACTCAGTTACTCAGTATTTAAATACGATTTTAAATACTTTTCAGAGTACTTTTTTAGCTGCATACTTACTCCTACTCCACCACTCCACTACTCTTCCTATGAATGTATATTAAGGGGGGCTCATAGGAGGCTTCTTGCCCCAGGCCCCCAAATTTCTGTTGACGGGCCTGTTGAAAATATGAAATGATTTGAACATTTGTGTTCCTTGTACTGCTCCTTCAGATCTGATTTAGTTTGTCTCACTTTTGTGTCTGCTAATACTGCATACTCTTTCCATGGTGGTTTATTTATGGAGGTGCAGGTGAGGCAGGAGCTGACAAAGCACTGGGTGCCACTTCTATGAGGACACTGTGAGACATTCACTGACCAGGGCAAGAGCAGAACAACTCTGTGTCTTATTGTGGTTCATATTAATTGTTGTTCACATTTTAATTTAGGAACTGGTTTGTTCAAAAAAATAAAAATAAAAATAAAATACAGGAAAGGAGTTCTTGGTCCATAAAGTGGTCTTCACACTACCCTTGAACAATTTGGGAAGCATTTTGACTGTGATACAAGTTTTATTTTTCAAAGGTGACAAATCAAGTTACAGGTTAGATCTGTGGAGAGGCGACTCCGCTCACATTGGACACAATTGAATATAAAGCATAAGTTCAATGCCATACTGTTGAACCATAAACTGTATCAAGAAGGATTTTTTAAACAGACAAAATAGGGAAAAAGACCCCACCAGGATCATGCAGAGCAGGTTAATACGAATTTCAAGATTTAGACCAAAATGACACGGCTCAGTTCTAGAGAGAGGGGCGATGATATTCCAGTGTAAGTCAATGTAAGTCAGGGTCAGAAGGAGCTGCACTAACTTCCAGCTAGTGCATTAGATATGTCCATTTATATATACTGTCTATGTGTGGAACATTACAACAGCGAAAACAAACAAAGACAAAGACAAAGAGGGATGGACAGAAAAGTTTTATAATGCACCTTTAAAATCAATTCTCAGTTCCAAATACATATTCTAAAATGCCCAAGATGGGTAACATTTGAGAGAAAACTAAAATTTCCAGTGCTAAACCAATACAATAATCAATAGAGACATGATATTTAGTTTGGTTGATACTTTCTATTCAGTTTTGAAATTGTAAATAATCTTTGAAGTACATTATGCTGGGTGTGATAGACAAGTATTCGGCGGCACCCAAAACATGCTGCAATACGCTCCAATATAAATCTCCCTGAAATGAAACAAGTGGCAGAATATGCAAAAACAGATCAACATGTGAACTAATAACAGCAGATTTCAATGAGACGAGCATAGCGGAGGTGACGGACCATAAATCCTTCAAGCTGGTGCTGACACACAGTGGAAACAGATCTGCTTCACAGTTACAAGTGTCAGAGTCAAGGCTCCCAGGTCAGATCCGGCATCAGAGGAATTTCAAACCGGACAAAATAGAGTCATATTTTGTTGTTAAGTTGTCCCCATAGATAATATTTGTGAAGCTAGGTACGGTCTGGAAGATTTGCCTATTGTGCACCTTTTAGGCTGAGTTGAAAAGAGAAATGTTTGAACTGAAACGAGAAATCTATAACACAATTCAAGTAGAAGTGGTGGTAACTGATTGCTGGTGACTGGAGAGGCCGTTGGCGCAGATTGGCAGCCTTGTTTCCGTCAGTCAGAATGCAGTTTAGTAGCTTTTAACAATACACACTATTTATTACGGACAAAACAGCTAAATAAAAACACCAGAATCATGCAGAGCGGGTTATTATGAACATTTTAAGACCAAAATGACAAGGCCACTGCGCAGGTACAGAGAAAGGGGTGACAGATTTTCAGTCAATGGAGCCGGAAGTGCGCCCATGATCACTTCCTATAACACTTCCACACTTATAGGGGTAATGGAATCATAGGGAGGGAAGGAGAATTATTATTTGACTCTTTTTTTCTACATTTTTCTGCGCTTTTCCACTTATTTCTTTTTTAACCTACTCGTACTCACGCACATGCACTGACACTCTCATATAAGAAGAACAAAAGCCATTCTTATTGCCTGTCACCCCATTCAAACCGTGATGTATGCACTCCCTATTCCCTCAAGTCAAAATGTCTAATGTCTTTTTTGTTGTTTGCATTATCTTCAGTATTACAATTAAAAAAAGAACACTTCTCATTTCGAACACAGCAGCAAGCGGGTTAACTATGTCCGTTTATATATACAGTCTATGATTACAACCCAAACAATCCGACTTCCATTTCTTTTTACGTTCCAGCTCCTCTCAGCTCCGGTCTCTCATATGGAGCGCTGAATGTGAGTGGGATTGCAGTGAGTGGCAGCAGCCCCAGATGTGCTGACTCCTCTCCTCTGCCTCATAAAGGACTGGGCTAATGCAGTCCATGATTTCACAGGCGCAGCTCATCTCTCTGTCACCCAGCTCCGCACAAACACACTCGCAGGGCCCATCACCAAGAAATATACCTCGAATTAAAGGCACCCCATAGCTCACGCGCCGTCCATCTGCGACTACAGCCGGCCACATTAATAATCACTCATTTTGATTTAAGAGCGTTCAGCGTTAATTGGAAATGTTGTAATGGGCTTGATACAGAATTAAATCGAAATGCGGTGATTGTGTGTGTATAAAACATAAATTTGTAAAGTAATTTGTATAATCATTAAAAGGATTTTGGATAATACAGACGGGTTAAGTTTAATTTATCGTTGCACATAGCCATTATTTTCAATATATTGTTTGCATAAAGTTGCACTATGTAACTTTTCTGGTATCTGCTTGTCTATAGGGGTGTGTAAAAATATGGAAAATATTGAAATGTCGTATCGTTTAATGAGATGATACAGTATCGATATTGTTGGCTGCTGTATCGATATATCGACAGGAGTATTTTTTGGTATGTTTTACTAAATTATTTTGTTACAGTGCTACAGTTTTGTTGCTTGTTGAGAGGAAGGAAAGTCGTTTATGCAACTCATTTAATATTTTCATTATTTTGAGGATTAAAATGGGTGTTTCATATTAACTTTGCACAAGAAGTGGTTTAACAAAAACTTTTAGTATCACAGCCATCATTTATCAATTATTTTTATTGAACCATATTGAATTGATTTAAAATATATCATATCGAATCAAAAGTGCACTGTATCAAGGTATATATCGTGGGCTATGTATGAGGTATGTATTGTATCGGCAACTTCTTGATGATTTCCAGCTCTACTTGTTATTGCTTGGTCTAATGTATGACATTAAACTTATCCCAGGTTCCATTTATTTAACATTTAAATTCAATCATACACATATTACAAAAACAACTAACCCTAACCCTAAAACTTGAAAAAAAAAATAAATAAATCTGTGGCTCGCCTCTCCACAGATCTGACCAGTAGCTTCTGGTCCTGACCTGATGGTGGTGGTGACCTGCTAGTCTATAAAGAGACAGATGCCATATTGCGAAACATTCCAGGCAAAGCAATAACAAAAAGAAGTTCCATAGTGAACCTTTAAATATGTTCACAGTTTGCTGCACTATGCCTTCATAGCCACAGAATATTTAAATATATTTCAGTTCAAATTTGGGGTTATCTGTACCAAACATTTCCATGAGCAACAGGCACCCATGTGTTTAAAAATCCTTTAAAAAAAACTTAGATCCCAATGCTAGACCTTCCACACTTGGTATCCTCACATATCTTCTTCCCTTTAATACCGAGCCAAGAAATATAATCTAACAACTGAACGAAACACTACCTCCAGAAACGCTCCTCCTAAACCCTGTACATATATATATACACACACACACACACGCACACACACACACACACACACTGGGGTTGACAAAAGAAGTGAAGACCAGAGACCAATCAATACTAAAACTAATATCGAAACTAGATACTCATTTGAGCAGGTATTGATACTAAAAAGTCACATTCAGGGGACAGAGATGAACCTTTCAGGAAGGGCTTTAGAATGATCTTCAGCTGTATCAGAACAAGTATAAAAGCACATACACGAGTATACACCCATGGATCCTTATAGAACCTACCTGGACCACTGAGGGGTTACACAGATATCAGATACTAATGTTGAAAATGATCATTGTGGTATCGGAATTAGTACTGAGTAGGGATGGGCATTCGATTAAATTTTCTTAATCGATCGTCGGGAAAATTAACAATTGATTTTCGATTAATCATTGGCATTTTATATTAAAATTATCACTATTATTACTATTACTAATCTCAACCTTACAACATATAAACCATAACCACTATAGAGCCACATCAGCCGTGTGAGATTAGAATGTGTTTAATGCAGCTTTGCGCACATTTGTTTACGTCTTACAAAACCAAAAGTTAAAACCGCATGGCTCATTTGCATAAACAGTAAGTGAAAAAAAGCCGCTCTTTCCTTGTGCTGATGCGTCAGCGACTGGACTAAAGGACACGATTCGGTGGACTACTGTTCTTTCTGTGACAGAGGATGTGATGAGGCTGGTGAGTCTGTTCTGTGCGTATGAAGCGTTGGAGATAAAACCAGGATACTCAAAAAAAAAAAAAAAAAGATCAGAACCGGGATACTGATGTGCAGGTAAGCGCACTTTGAGGGATATAGTGATCTCCAAGGAGCCATAGACGAGACGTGGGACTGTGGGGCCACAGCTCCAGTGTTTGTGTTGTGAGACGCAGCCTCGTCTCCTTACGCTACGTTACGCACAGACACCTACATTCAGTTTTTCGATTAAAATGAACGTGCTCGATGAAATTCTTAATGATCAATTATCGTATAATCGAATATTCTTGCCCATCCCTAGTACCGAGTCTATTCCTTAGCATCGAAATTGAGACATGACAACCTAGTCTGTACGAAACCCCACCTCCAAAAACCATCCTCCCCTTAAATCCTATATCCACACACACACTTACACACACACCCCACCCAAGTGACAGTGCCACTGCTCGGGCTGCGTTAAGTATCCGATGCAAATGAAAAGAGAAAATCTATCATGACTTTAATGCAGACTGAGGCGAGGGGAGGCAGGGGGGGCCTCCGCGCTGCTGGCTACCCGGGCTGTGAAACGCCGTGATGTATGGAACCGCTGGATGAGAGGTGAAAAGCGTATCGAGACTAGCGAAGGGGAGGGGAAAAGGAGGAGAAGAAAGGGGGGGGTCTAGCTGTCCCGCCAGACTGGAGAGAGAGAGAAACAGAGAGAGGGCCCAGGGCAAAAGTGAAATAAATGTTGATTAGTGTTGATTTTGTCCAACTGACAGTGGGACTAAACCGCGTCGAAAGCCCCCCATTAATCTTCCTCTCCTTTAAGCTGTGTATATTAATTTGCGTCATTTTCACTCCTGGCTTCTCCTCTTTTGCCTTTCCGAAAAAACACACACACACCGCCAGCTTAGAGGTATAGCCCAAGTAGCGCGGGCAGAGCAAGAGGAAATGAGATTCCTAAACAGTACATTATGGAAAATGGAGTCCGGGGGGGTTGGTATGGTAACGGCATTGAAAAGTGCCCATTGCATGTTCAATTTAACGTGCATAACAAATTTGTGGACTTGATTAAATTGGGAGCGTATTAAAGGGGAGCTGGGCTGGGGAAAAAGGCCAAGTGAACCTGCAGGGACGGATCCAAATGGGAGGTAATAAAGCACCAGTATTTGCCATGGAGCGCAGCCAATTCTGTTATGATCGAGAACATGGGGAATGGTCATGTTAATACGGACGTTACCGTTTTTAGTGTATTTGTAATCATAAATCATTCATATTTTAAGTACTTTACAATTTCATACATGATTCACGCTTGGTGGCTTCTCTGACAATCACTTATTCTAGTTCTGACTCTAGGATATATACAGGTGAGATGGGTAAGGTGTCATGCTCAAGGGCACAACGGCACTAAACATTGTCTGCAGTTGGACTTAAACCACCCACCTCTGTAGTTTGTTACATCATCATAGTTCAAAAATCTAAACTTAAAGATGCACTATGTAAATTTTCTAGTGCGAGATCTGATATCTGCTTGTCTCCATGGAGATATGAACGTTCTGCCTCGAATGTTTCACAGTACGGCATTTATTCGATTACATGTGTTATTATTAAGTCTTTAATTCTGAAAACATGCATTTTTTACTGTGTGTCGCCTTTTCACAGATCTGACATGGAAGGTGTAACTGGGATTGGTGGCATCATATCTAATATACTTTTTCCATGGAGATAGATCAGTTTAACGGCATATTGTGGAACATTCAAGCATAGAAACGCATCTCCGTGGAAACAAACACACCATCCACCAGAAAAATTACATAGTGTAGCATTAATTTTTAAGGCCCAATATTGGTTTGATCATTGGGACGATCGTAAGTCAGTTGTGTTTGTCCACTGATCCGAAGGTTGGGGGTTCAAATCCCACTCTCGCCACAAACATCACTGGCAGAGGTGTCAGAAACACTCGCACACAGGTCGGTGGTGCGAGTCCAGATCCCACAGACGATTTCTGTTGCTGTGTCTTTGAGCAAGACCCAGTGTACACAGTGTCTGCATACACTGGTGTGTGAATGAGTGAGTGGTTCCTTGATGTAAAACGCTTTGAGTGTCTTCAAGGTGGAAAAGCGTTGTATAAAAAAGTGGCCATTTACCATACCAATCTTACCAATAACCGAAATATCGTGATATCGTATTGTCAAAGAACTCGTGGACCATCACAATATATTGAATCCCAAGTCTCTTTGCTTAAATGAATTGTTATGATGCAGAAATAGCTAAAAAACAGAGGGAACTACATAGACCATGATCCTTTGCTCCATTTCAGTGCAGACGACATGAAGAAATAACTGTTCTAAGCACTTTGAAATCTTCATTCTTTGGATTAAGTCTTGTGAAGGCATTTTTAGAGCAAAAAGTAGCAGATTCACAGTTTTGTGAGGCTCCACAAAATATTCAATAAATATTGTACCGTGAGATGTATATGGGGAAAATATGGTACAGAGAGACAACATTTATTGTCATCCCTAATGACGATCACGATATCGCAATAAATATCGTACCATGAGGTTCAAACTGACAATATTGTATTGTGAGACTTGGATATCGTTACACCCCTAATAATTAATACTATGACTTAAAAAGAACCAAAACCAGGTTAAAATAAATTAAAATGAAATGAAATACTTATTACTGATACTGCTTTTTATCTTCTTGGGTTAAGGATTTTGCCTCATATACATTTTGCATCTATAATGTTTACATTCTTTTTTAGCATATAGCTTACTCAGTTCATCGCGTGAGTCTCCAAAGCAGTCGACAGCAGGCTAAAATATGGAAGCTGGTGCAATTTGACTTTTTTAAACTGCTCTTGGATCGGCCTCTAATCTCCACACTCACAGCAGCGCCGCGGAGCAAATGTAATATTTTCAACAAACAGAATTCCAGCGGCTTCAGAGGAGCCCAAGAAAAGCATTCATCAGTGAAAATAGAGCAGTTAATCATATCAGAGGAGGCGCAGTTTGGTTTGAAAAAATACTCTCTCCAAAAAGGTACTGGGGAAAAACACTGTAATAACGACTGGGGAAATTCATGCAGTAATATTAGTTTTGTTGGTTCGTAACACAAAACATAGGAGATCTATTCGTATGTGTCTATAGGATTTTTGAATTAGTGAAGTGAGGTATTAAACCTTTCTATCTTCACAAACACCAAACCAGACCAAGTTACAGGTCAGATCTGTGGAGAGTTGACCCCGCTCACAGTCAGAACGCCTGTTTTTCTAGGTATTTTTGAGCAATAAAACCACCTGTAATTGGATAAATCTAAGGTAGAGCTGTTTAATGTCATACTGTGGAACATTCCAGGTAGAGCAATGGCATCTCCATGGAAGTAACAAGGTGACGGACCCCCAATCGAAAAATTACACAGTGCAGTAGTAAATTTATCAAGGATATTACTTGTATTTTCAACCATATCACAGGACTGCACCATTTTGGCATAAGTGTGAATTTTCTGACAAATACTGAAATAAAATTTGCAATATATTTTTTAAAGGATTCTGTTTGGAGTGTAAACAACTCCAGGGGGTGTTAAAATTTGAAAGAAGACTAAAATATGACCTGATAAACTAATACAAGAATCTGTGCTTGTAAAGGTCTAAAATACAGATACAAGATTTCTCTATAAAAAGACAAGATATTCAGTTCTTTATAGAGGACATTCTCTTCTCTATTGAGCTCTAATAAACTCAAAGACAGATTTCAGTTTGATTGTGATAGATTGTGCACCCCTTGACACCCACTGCTATTATTTTACAAATATTATGGTCAAATAAAAGATGAGTTTTAACAGAGAGAGAGGACATTTTCCACACTAAGATAGAATGAATCCATGTTGGGAATTAGCTGAATACATGTACTCAGAATATAACTTTTGAGTAAATGTAACTAAAAATCATAGGAATAATTGGTAGTCACAGTTTAGGCACATAACTAGTGAGAAAAATATGAAGAAAAAAAAACATTCTTGTGGTGAGTCCAGTGAGTGATAGGAAATGCAAAACAGTGAAGGAGTTTTTAAAGCAATCTTGCAGTTCTACACTATAATTTAAACACACAACTTGACGTAAAAGTATTGGAAATATTCAAAATATGTTACAAAACACTTTTTAATGCAGGTATTCAGTATTTGGTCCATACGTGGCTTTCCAGGTACTACCAGATCTAAACCAGGTCTGTGTGAGAACCAAACCAAGTACAGATTATCGGACCAAAGGTTGAATTCTATTGACAATTAACTCCAAAAACAAAGCAGGACTAACAACCAAAGTACAAGATCTCGTGCCACAAGATCTCATGTGACAAAACTGCCACTAGATTGTGCATGCATGAGCAAAATGATCTCGTGAGATTGTTTTTGATTTGTGTTACCTTTGGATTGGACAAAAAAGGGTCAAGTACTGGTGAGTTACATCTCTTACAGTTTCAAAAAGTATTAACAACAATATGAAATCAAAGAAATTTAAAATTGTGAGGCCAAAACTGGAAACTGAATGGTGAAATTTATATATTAGGAATTACGTTAAAATCTCATCTTGTCTCCTTCTCGTGGACCCAATCTCATATCTCGTCTTGTGGAAATTGTGTCTTGTCACGTTCCATATTTAAAGCTATTACCAATTTACTCCAAAAACAAAGTAGATCTACCAACTCCAACTATATATAACAAATATTTGTAGTTTTTTATTAGTCTATAAAATATATATAGATTGATGAAGCCTAGATTTCTACCATGTGATGTGACATATTACATTAAGTCTCTCCATATGTTGAAGCCTGGGTCTGAGCTAAATCCTAACTCTGTGATGTCAGTGTTAATTACTAAAGCTATCACAGTCAGATTCCTATAATTAAGCTCCTTAATATGATTAACATGTATCAATTAGGCCACTGACAATTTGCATAATGTCTAATGTAACAGCATTGTTCTATACGGTAATGGCATTAACACTCATCTGTGAGAGCGTCACCCCAACTGACGAGGGCTCTGCATCAAATTCAGCCATTGCGGAGAGCAGGTTGGTGGTTCGAATCCCATAATATACATAATATACTGTTGTTGTGTCCTTGGGCAAGACACTGAACCTCCCTCGCCCCCGGAGAGTAGGGCTCAAAGAGAACTTAAAAAGAGTCACGTCGTCTTTTAAGTGCGCCTGGAAGTGCACCGTGTACTTGAGCCTAATTTGAAAAGGTAAATTGCATCTACAGTAGTAAATATTTAAGATCAATTTTGATACTAGTTTCCATTTTTTATCTGTATATGTAGTAAAAGCTTCTAATTGTCTACTTTAGATTGGTGTTGTCACGATGCCAAAATTTCAAACTTGATTTTGATATGAAGGAATACAGTCGATACTCAATACCGATTTCGATACCACGGCGACGATAGAAAAAACTCTTTATTTAGACAATAGAATGACATTTGCAACATTAAATCGTAGTACTTTCTTTTATATTCCCATGTGTTTATATTTATGTAATCCCTCAGTTGTCCAGGTAGGTTCCATTGTACTAGTTTTAGTATTGATTCGTAGATGAGTTTCCATACTTTTGACAACCCTTTAGACCTCAACAACTGTCAGTCTTGTATTCGTTTATACGGGGGTGTCAAAACTGTTCTTCTCCGGGCCAAAATGCACGAATATTAGCAATGCCCGAGACCAAAAGTGATTTTCTATGTAAAACTTTTGTCTGTAAAGATACCTTAGACTGAACAATAAAGGTGAAAAAGATATGCTAAAATCATATTCGATTCAGTTTTTGGTTTTGGGACGTTTGGTATATTTTCTGTTCATTTTCGCTACAGTAAAAGGCTGAAGAAATATGTTGCATGCATAAAACCCATTATAAAATATACAAAGCTGGTTAAACTATGTAAGCCTGTGTATGCCTGCATTTCCACACTGCTGGATGGTGATTATTTTCAGTGCAAAATTGAAGCAAAACATATACGTATTTTTGGCACCTTCTCACGAGCCAAATCACACACGGTAGAGGGTCAAGGTTAGCTCACGGGCTCCACTTTGGGCACTTGTTTTTGCTTCTCGTCATGTTAAAAAATGTATACTGTGGCTTGAAACTTGGCTCAGCAAAAAAATTAAAGGTCCTATATTATGCAAAACTGACTCTTGTGAGCTTGAAGCCATGTTAGAATATTGTTAGGTCATCAGAAACTAGGGACAGGCATTCGATTAAATTTTCTTAATCAATCGTCGGGAAAATTAACAATCGATTTTCAATGAATCAATAACATTTTATATTAAAATTATCATCACTATTATTACTATTACTAATCTGCATAAATAAACTCAACTTTACAACATATAAACCATCACCACTTTAAAGCCACATCAGCCCGTGTGAGATTAGAATGTGTTTAATGCAGCTTTGCACAGATTTGTTTACATCTTACAGAAACAAAACATAAAACCGCATGGCTCATTTGTGTAAGTGAAAAAAGCCACTCTTTTCTTGTGCACTGATGTGATCAGCTTCTGTCAGACTAAAGGACACGACTCAGTGGAATAGGAGTGTTTTCTGTGACAGAGGATGTGATGAGGCTGGTGAGTCTGTTCTGTGCGTATGTTGCATTGGAGATACTGTGTATACGCGAAACCGGGACACTCAAAAAAAAAAGAAAGAAAAAAAGATCATAACCGGGATACTGATGAGCAAACACACTCATTGGGGAATATAGTGATCTCCAAGGGGCCAGAGCCGAGACGTGGGACTGTGGGGCCACAACTCCAGAGTTTGTGCTGAGACGCAGCCTTGACTCCTTACGCTACGTTACACACAGCAGCCTACATTCAGTTTGTCAATTAAAATGAACGTGATCGACGAAATTCTTAATGATCAATTATCGATTAATCGACTAATCATGCCCATCCCTATCAGAAACATACCTGGAGTTGCGTTTTGTTTCATTCACACGTTTCAGTAACCATTTATTATTAGTTTATATACATCTACATTTCCAAAGCTCAAAATGCTCTTTTTTCACCTTGTGATGTCATGAAGCTGTAGTTTTCAAGTTAACAGCTCCTTTTTTACATTTCGTTCAGTAGACATCAGCAATTCTAGGGCTGAAATGATCCAAATGGTTCTAGGGAACGCGTATGGAGTTTAAAAACACAGTGGAGCACTTCCTGTATTACCACATGACATCATAATCATCCGATTGAGAGAAGAACTCAGCCTCAGTATGAAGGGTTTTGTGTTAAACATGTGAATGAAACAAAACTCAACTCCAGGTATTGAATATTAAAGTTACTGAAAAAATATAAAAGTGGGCAAGGTACAGGGCTCTACGCTAACTTTTTTTTTCAGGAGCACATGTGCCCCTAAGTTAAAAATTTTAGGAGCACAGAAAAAAAAATGGGGGCACAAGTAGGTTTTCGTTTTCAATGATTATTACAGTGCAGAACTTGCGCACACCAACACTAACACTGAATAAATTTAATACAAAAAAAAGAATTATGACTGTACTTTTCCTGCATGATCGCAATGTTTTTATAAATATATCTTCATTTTATCTGATTAATCTTTAGACTTAAAATAAGCCAAACAAACTGTACTGCACTGAAACACTCTGTGGCCCTTTTTGGACCTTCACCCACAGTTTAAGAACCTCTTCTTTAAGAGAACTTCCACTGGCACTTTACACAAAACTGTTTCAAAGTGTAAAAAGTGTGCAGGATTTTTAAACGTGTATTTTCAAATTCCTAACTGGAGTTACATTCTCTTAGTGGTTTTACAGTGGTTTTTAGCCTCTGCACATTTACCAAACCAAACGCACATTGTGACAAACAGATTTATTTGGCATTTTCTTAGGCAAACTTCAGCCCACATATCACCTGCTCTGTGCCGTAGCTCTGCTCTGTGCGGACACGGACATAAAATTAATATTGGCGTATTTAATGTGAGGCGGATGGACAGGTGGGATGTTTAACCTGCCCTGTGATACACACTGGTACACGAGGGTGCGCGAGCTCCAGCGCACAGGTCCCGCACACCGGTACAAGTTTATTGCCGAAGGCAGCGGCCGCAATGAAACATGACCGCACTCAGTATTCAGACCTTGAATCCGTGACGAGACCGAGTCCAAATGCGCTCGAGTCCGAGACCAGACCAAGACAAAACCATCGCTTTAGTGGAGGAGGAAGTCCAGTGGCCCGGGGGTGTCTGGGGGTGTCTGTGAGTGGTGGGACAGGTGTGGGTCCTGCTGCGGTGCCGCTCCTCGTTTAAGGGGGGCGTGGGTGTGTTTTGAAGCGGAGTTTGTTCGTATGAGTGATATCGGCGCACACACGGAGCTCGTATGCTGGAGTTGTGCGCGGTCGGAGGTGTTGTGTCCGGGCACGGTTCGGTTACGCTCGCGCTGGGCAGGCGTGAGGCGCTTTAGGGGCGATCCAGGCTTGGGCAGGTTCCACAGTCCTAGTGTGAGTGCGCCCCTAATGTTTGACACATTTAGAACGTTTAACTCGTCACGTTACGTCAGTGCGCAGCTCCTTATTGTGCTGCAGAAGCACTCGCACTGGTGCGACTGTTTTGATTTCCTCGTTCGCACGATGAAATATTTACTCGCAAATGCGAGTGAAATGGGCGCACTGTAGAGCCCTGGCAAGGTACAAACCCGAGGTACACCGACTCAATATGTTAGATTGTGCCCTGATGAAGACCATATTACTGGTTGAAATGCGTTGCCGTCCCTTCATGTAATAAAGGACTTTTAATATATTCAACGTGCCTTGGGTTTGTACCTTGCCCACTTTTACATTTTTTCAGTAACTTTAATATTCTGTTACAATTTCTCATAGAGCACCTATACTGTACCTGCTACTTTTGACTTTTTCTGACCCAGTGAAGCGCTCTACCTGCTCTCTTCACCAGTCAGCTCCAGGTATTGTTGTGATGAGGAAACAGCAATATAACATAGATCAGAAAATAGCGTAATAAAGGCGCTTTAAGTAACGTAAACATAAAAACACCTCAGATGTAGTCGATAAAAATACACCATCCCAATAGTCGTGCACTGTTGGACCTTTCCTGTTGTGGGGAGAGGATGCTTAGGCAGAGATGGGGGAAACAGCTGTGGCAGAGCTTGGCATCTCTCCCTTGAATAAAAAAAAAGAAAAGAAATGAATGGTGCAGATTCAGCAGTGAGACAAAAGCGTCAGAGTTCCTGTCTGCAGAATGGAGCTGGATCACAATCAGCACAGGCAGGTACAACAGGAGGATTCAAGGCGAGAACTGCAGTTTTCTAGTCACAGTCACGTGTACTACTCATTAAGCCTGTCACGATAATAACTATATTGACTCATCCTTCATAAATGTTAGATGGAATAATCATTTTTGGGCTGAGTTCTTTGTACTAGCGATATTTTTGGTGTTTTTCTGTACTATGACCAGATTTGAGCTGTGGTGGGTTGAATAAAGAATTTGTATGGCTCATTATAGATATAAACTGGCTACTAAAGTGATTAATTCTGTTATTTCTTTAGTTATTTATTGTAATTTTTGTTTTTTAATCTATATACACATCTATATATTTAGAATATTTTTGCAGATATTCTTGTTTTAGGCTTTTTGTGTCAGCGGTGTAAATTCGTGTCAGTATTTTCGTCAATATTTACTTCAACAATATATATTGTACTTCAACATGCCTTACTACAAAATGACTACTACTACTGCACAGTACTTTTTAAACATTCATTAATTTTCTTCAAAATAACTTAGAATGTTCACTTTCAAATGCCATATCTGAGTTACACTTATACTATGGGTTATCTTTGAAACCAACAGTTATTAACCAGTAGGAATTTTTTAAAAAGTCAAAATTTTCCATTACATTTTTGCCTCTATATTGTTTACTTAAATGATGGATGAGATTTTGAAATACATGAGCCATAAATTAGGGCTCTTAAAACTGTTAAATGTCGGATTTGACCCAAACTGCACTCACAAGAGAAAAACAACACAGAAAATCATGCAAAAACAACTAAATAATATTATACAGTGTGTACAAGTACTGATATTGTGTATTTATATGAAAAAATGCAGATTAAACTCACGATTCACCCTTAAATCTTCAGCGAGCTCATATACATTGCAATAGCTGTTGTTGTCCCATATAGACTCGAACAGATCCTTAAAATCCAAATATAATAAATGTCCACTAATAAACTAAGACTAATAAGACACTATTAGCCGATTAAACAACTAAATGACTCATATACAACAGAACAAATCAAGCTTTTACTAAGACTGAAAGATGAATCGCAATCGAACCAAAATCTGATTTCGAATGGACATAAATCACAAAGACTGCAATTTTTTCCACAAACAAAATATCTATCTCTATTCTGCATAAAAATATAAATAAATGAATTCGTAAAAACTGCTAACTGCTAGTTTATATCTCTACAAACATGCTCTGAATTCTTGTATTGGTTCAGTCTTTTCATCAGTTTTTCTCGACACACAAAAATAACTTTGGACAGAATCTTAAATCTCAACGTTAATGCTCATCTGAAAAATCGCGATCCGATATTTCCCAGAGGATCGTCCCCAACCCGAATCTTGACTTTAAAATAAGTACTTTTCCTGTGTCAAACGGTGAGAAAGGCCAAGGCAAAGTCAATGAACTGAAGTCAATGCAGTCACTCCTCCAGCACTACTGCCCTCTCCATATAATCAAACCTGCGCCTCATTTCGCCTTGTCAAACACTCGCCGCGCAGCCCCCCATTCGCACCCTGCAAAAAACAACATTACATCACCCCCAACTAGTCACTCAGAGATGGAGCGCACCCTCGGGCCTGAAACTTAAAACTACGCAAACACGCAAGAGAACCGGGCTTTGTTGAGGTTTCGTCGGAGAGGGGAAAAAAAATGTAAAAACCGAAACGGCGTACGCGAGGAGGTGCTGCAGTTATGTTTGACACGATTGGAGATTTATGGCGCTGGCGAAGTGTCTGGCGAGGTCAGCGTGGCTCCTTTTCCAGATCGGTTTGTCAAGAATTTGTTATCTGATTCTTAGAGAGGGCTTCATCCATCAGAAGAACGGAGCGCCTTTGAAAACATACAGATCGCGTTCCCCGGACAGCTCTATTAGACACGTAAATAGCAAACATTTGGATTGGACTGTGACATGATAATTGATATATCCAGAAAGGGCACGGCGGAGTGGCTGTTAAGTGCGGTGTAGAAAGAGAGAAAGGTAATGAGTGAAGCGGGGGAGCGAGGGAAGGAGGGGGAAAAGGAGTAGCCGAGTTAAATGGTCACAGTGATCTCGATTTAAAACGATACAAAGTGCAGCGTGTATCCATTTAGCGCATTTCGTTTCATGTTATTGCAAGCGGCCACTCATTCATTGCTGTAATGTTATGAAAATATGTGAAAAAATGCTCAAATATCTCTGTTTTATTTACTTGCACCTATGAAAACTTTTGGATTTTGGATTGCACATTTTTAATCTCAGTATTACCTAAAACAATTTAATAAAAGAAATAAAGTCGTCTGTGTTAGAAAACTGCAGTGCCCAGTAGGAGCTGATGTCGCTGTAAAGATCATCACAACAAAGAGCCCTGTAGCTGTCGGAATCTCCTATGGATAGCAGCTTTAAAAAAAATTTTTTTTAAAAACATGACGCTGCTGAATCCTACTTATATCACGGCTTAAGAAAATAAAATTGGAGAATGAAGTGAGTACAGAGCAGGGTGCATATACCAGTAGCAGTGAAAACCAGAGTCGATTAGAGCAATGACGTCTTGAAAACACGAATATAAAGATTACTCAGACCTGCATGAGTCACACTAAATACAAGTGCGAGTGGATAAATGAGAAGAGGAAATGACTATAACATGGTTTAAAGTTCCAAAATGCATAAGAGGCCCGTTTTAAGGTAGCTAATGCACAGTAATTGATTATACACATAATCAGCTTGACAATTTTTTCACAACTCAACAAAAACCAGTACGTAACTTAAAATTTGCACGATGTTTTACTTTTTAAATGTTCTTTTTTGTATATATTTTGATACAATTGACAGTATAAACAAATTCAAAGGCAGTTGGATACCAGTTCAAGTGAAGATTCTTTCTGTCTAAACCAAAACCACAGTCTTTTCTGAACCAATATTTACTCAAATAAGCCTCAAATCAATCAAACTTAATTCAAATGGTGCTTGGAGTTCACTTCTGTACTTAAAACTTTACAAAATCAGCGTAGCAACTTTTCCGCAACTCTCCAAGCCTATTTAAAATCGCACATTCCACACAAATTCTGTAACAAAATGAATATGTTTTTACACTCCAGCCTCATCTCCGATCTGGATTCGTCTCCTTGTTTCTCACGGACGGAATCGTGGCCTCGGACGTGAAAAATGTCTTTGCTTTGAAGTGTGTTTGGACCGGAGCAGGTACAGAGGAGCGCCCCAGACCCTAAATCAAGCGCTCCTTCCTGTGCGTCTGTGCGCTTGTTTATACAACGCAGTATTTCGGAGTACCATCCCACTTTTCATTGCAGTAAAAATACACACTCCGGGGGGTCAAAAGTTCAAGCCCGGGATCAACATCGGCCATTGTGTCCCGCAGGTGCTGTCAGTGTACGGCTTTGAAATGTGTATGGACAAGCGCGGCGGGCTAACACTGACAACTATGGTTAAGAAAATAAAGATAGTTGGTTGTTTTATTTATTATGGCGAACGCAGATAAAGTAAACCGTAGATAATTTGCAATAAAAATGTAAAAAAAATTTTTTAATGCAATCTATTTTGTACCTTACTCTGATTCTGGCCGTACTGCCTTGAAATTTGAACAGAATTTTAACTTCCAGATTTGTTTTAGATAACTTTTTAATAAGCAGATAATTCTTCCTACAACAATTCAAGTCAATATCTGTATTTTTGTAATCAGTTAGTGTAGCATACATGATAGACAACTAGTTTTTAATAATGAATGTAGCCAGAAATATGAAAAGAACATCATCAACACAAAAAAGCTGGACCAAAAATGACTTATTTCATATATTTGTGTTGATAACTGTTGATAACCTACACTTTATCACAATTAATACCAAAAAAGCACTCATATAGTAAAATATTGGAGTCCAGTATTTAGATTCTAGCAATTTCTAGTAATTCATATTTAGCTGATCGGTTATTGTCAGTATATAAGATGTGAAGAAAATGAAGTCTTGTGTTTTTCAGATCCTAGAATGTGATGACGTCTTGCTTCCAGATGGGGGACAGGAGCTAGTTTTTCCCTAGTTTTACAAACACTGTACTTTGCCACTTAATATCCAAAATGACCCAAGTATTACAACAAAACATCGTCATATTCACTTCGAAGGACCTGCTGTGTCACTGTTTCCATTCCCCGAATCTACAAAGAAGTTGGACGCAGATCATTTCGCTCTAAGGCCCCTTCAGTTCATCTTTGTTTTCATATCCCAAAACTCCTTGTTTATGTTTGTAGTTTGACTTTTTAATTTTTTAGTTTGTTCTATGATTACTTTTCCATTTGTTTATGTAGTGTATACTCAATTATTTTTTGTACATCCGGAACTGTTGCAGGAGTTGGGAGGAGGGCACGAGGGAGCAAGTGTGTAAGTGTGTGTGTGTGTGTGTGTGTGTGTTTGTAATGTAAGTTTTGTATTCTATCTGTTATATTGTATTGTATTGTTTATTAGTGATGTTTTGTGTTTTTTGGACCCTTTCAAAAACGAGACGACACTTCTCAAGGGGCATTCCAATGAAATCAAATCAAATCAAATAAAAACCTGCATTCTAACGATATTAAATGAGCTGTTCCCCATCTGTATTCAATATTTTTAGCCTACAGAAAGTCCCAGCAATACGGGATTTTATCAGTGGTGGAAGAAGTACTCAATTTTGTTACTTAAAAGTAGAGAAAAGCATCACATGAAAAAACAAATTAAGTAAAAGTATTAAAGTAAAAGTAGAGATGCCGGAGTGAAATAATACTCAAGTAAAAGTATCACATGAAAACACAAATTAAGTAACAGTATTAAAGTAAAAGTATTATAGTAAAAGTAGAGATACTGGAGTGAAATAATACTCAAATAACAGTATCATATGAAAAAACAATTTAAGTAAAAGTATTATAGTAAAAGTAGAGATACCAGAGTGAAATAATACTCAAATAACAGTATCATATGAAAAAACAATTTAAGTAAAAGTATATAAGTAAAAGTATTAAAGTAAAAGTAGAGATACCAGAGTGAAATAATACTCAAGTAAAAGTATCACATGAAAAAAAACAAATTAAGTAAAAGTATATGAGTAAAAGTATTAAAGTAAAGGTAGAGATACCAGAGTGAAATAATACTCAAGTAAAAGTATCACATGAAAAAAACAAATTAAGTAAAAGTATATGAGTAAAAGTATTAAAGTAAAGGTAGAGATACCAGAGTGAAATAATACTCAAGTAAAAGTATCACAGGAAAAGACAAATGAAGTAAAAGTATTTTGCAGTAAAAGTAATAAGGCTTCAAATGTGGTGATTCTGATCCAGATTTGTGGTGAATTTTCTTCAACAGAAAGTTAGTTTGAACACCAAATGTGTTGAAAATAAACCTCTCAGCCTTTTCAGCGGGTCTCAAACTAGTATAAAAAAAGAATAAAAATGAGGTGGAGTAGAAAGTACAGATACCTGCTTTTAAATAGTAGCAGTGACGCAAAAGTCAAAAGTATCCAGTACAGGTACCTAAAAATGTAGTTTAAAGTGCAGTGCTTTTCTACGTTTATTAAATCATATTCAGAGGTAAAAATAGATCTTCAAAAGGTACTAAACAAAACCAAACTATTTCCTTTTGGCTTCCTCTTTCCACCTCACATTACAGGCTGAACACAAGACGCCGCGCAGGCAGGAAAAAGGCCCCGTCACTTTGTACGAGAGCCCACGAACTCTGGGTGAACCCTGATCCGAGCGGGGAGTAGGGCTCGGAGCTCCACTCTGTCACTCCAGAAAAAAAAAGAAAGTACAACAAAACGCATAGACAGAGGAGTCAGGCCAGCAGCATTCAGACGAGAGAAATACTCCGTGTGTGTAGTAAAAGTACTGCAATGTCATATTATTAATTGGAAAGTAAAATGCAGTCTTATCACACGTGTACTATGAAAAAAGAAAGTACAACAAAACGCAGAGACAGAGAAGACAAGCCAGTAGTATTCATGACAAGAGAAGTATTCCATGTGGAGTAAAAGTACTGCAAAATCACATCTTATCAGAAGGTTACAAGATACTAATACTGTCTTACAAGTGTACCATGAAAAAATCAAGTACAACAAAACGCATACACAGAAATAAACTAGCAGTATTCCATGTGTAGTAAAAGTACTGCAAAATCACATAATTAAAAAGCAAGTCAAATGTAATCTTATCATAGGTTTACTAGATACTAATATTGTCTCACAAGTGTACCATGTATATAGTTAGTACTACAATAAATACTGTGATTAATAAGTACTAGAGCTGCCGGTGGTTATGCAAAAAAAAAAAGTTATCCAAATTGTAGTCTATAACTCAAAAATATACGTTATTTTAGAAGAAAGCAATCAAATTTTGTGATATATTGACAGTATTTCTTATTTTTTTTTATTATCCAGATAAATATTTCAGATGATATTTTGGGAATCCATCAGAACACAAAAGTATAAATCAAATACTATATCATAAAAGTGAATCCCTCCATATTTTATCAACCCTTTTCATTGACTACTTTTATTGAAAATTATATATTTAACTGAATATTACACTTTTTGTCCCAGTCTGCTTCTACCACTGCTGACATTATTAGTACTTTCACATATTCATAAACAATACACGATAAAATACTATGACCAAGTTACGTATTTGCCCCCAGAGTCAGCAGTGGTGGTAAATTACTTAAGAACATGCTCCCGTTAAAGTTCTTTGGTTTAGGGTCAAGAGAGGTCCAGGGGGTCCATGGGGGGGGCAGGGGGCACTACAGAGGGGGGTCTGAGGGGGAGTGAAGGAGGTGAACTTGGGAGAAAACAAAGTCCAGACGAAAAAACAACATGAAAAACAGTGGAGCGATGACGCCTAGAGGTCAAGCTCGAGCCACTACAGAGGGCGCAGGTACGTCAACAGATATTTTTATGCTTTTATTTGGGGGGTTACATTGTGTGCCCTTGGTCCTGGTTTGGTCCTGGGTTTAGTCCTCACGTAGGCTTGGTTTGGTTCTTTTAAGTCCTGGTTTAGTCCTGGTCTAGTCTCAATAGTGTCTGTGTGTGTGTGTGTGTGTGTGTGTGTATGTGTGAATGCATGCCTTCGAGTAGGGCTGCATAATTTATTGCAAATTTACTGTAATCTTAAAGTCACAGTATGCAACTTTTTAAGCAAAAAATAGACTAAAATAAAACAAAAGCCTGTTTTTGTTCCACTGGCTATAATATTCCACACTATGGCATTAAAAGTATCTATGTTTGTAGAGAAATTTACAAAGTATAGTACAGTTTATCTTTCTATTTCTATGGAACCAAGCAAGTAACATGCCACCTCCATAAAGTTACATAATGTATCTTTAACATCAGCTAAAAAGAAATTCAATTTAATACAACTAACATTTTACAGATCTTTGCAAAATGTATCTGTAGTTGTATTTTCGCCTTGTTTTGGTCCGTTGTTAGTGGGACTTGTAAATCACTTACAACACCCAAGTAAAAATGATAAGGCATCGTCAAAGAATATACAATTTTTTCCTTGTATTTCTTTGTTTTTCTTTTTTTTCTAATTTTTGAAAAAAAAAAAAAAGAGCAAGGACACAGCAGCTCTAGATCAGCTTGACCATCAACAATCCACATAAGCAGAGACAAATTTATAAATTATTTCTAAAATTTCATCTACTAAAGTTGATATCCAAAAATTTTCTCCAACACCATCGTGTATTGAAAGTACACACAGTACCTGTTGCCGGTACTGCACACTCCACACTCATGTTACTTTGAAATACTGCATACGGAGAGACTGTGCTCAGCAATGCCTGGTCTACGACAGCTACTACAACTTAAATCACAAATGTTCTCTTTTACACATTCGTACATGCATACTTAGATCCACAGCTTCAACGTTCATCCACTTTTTAATTTAAGAATTTAATCCTCAATATGTAAAGTTCATAAACTGTCCAAAACACATCTTAAAAATGACAAAGTGTCTCCATTCCAGGTTTCATGTTTTCATTACTTCCCCAATTCAAAATCTGGAGTAAATTCCACCCAATGAATTAATTTCTTCAATTTTGCCAGTTTCCTACTACACCCAACATCTCCGCAATTACCATTAACGCAAACACGCAATAGTTAAATCCCATTTGTAGTCCTAAATATCCACACGCTAAAAGACTACAAGAATCCATTTTCAAATTGAAAAACATGGCTATTCTGGACACCTCTCTGTTACATTATTCTCATACCAATTATAATACACAGTTAACACCAGCCAATGCACGAATCCAACGCGCCGCACTGCCAGGACGCACAATGGAGGAAGAGGCATTCAGTTGTCTTGACAGTAACTCGCGAGGGGGAAACCTGCGCGTTACAATGGCGTCAAAAAGCCTTATTCTTATTTTGACACCATAATTGATAAGTTCCATTTTGAGGCAATTGTGCACAGTTTCCATATTGTGAAGGAGTTTGAGCGACTTAAGACAAGAAAGGAAACACATGTCAAGGAGAAATTTATGCTTCGATTGTGTTGTGACTGGGAAAAAATGCTTTGAAATTTGGCTAGAAATAGAAAATTACAGCTTTCTGGTAAAATGATGTACTTTGAGAAAGATTTGAGTGATAATAATATGAACTTTGCCAGGTTAAGTTGGAAGTTTTCACACGTTATAGCAGCCTGGTTGTATGTGAGTTTGAATAAAAGAACATACCTGTTTTTTCCTTAATTTCGCACAAAACGTTGAAAAGCGCAGGCTTCATACGGTGGCAGTTCAGAGCATGTTTCCTAGGATAAGAAAAATAAGATATTGTAAGATTTATGAACCGAAAATTTATTTCTAAAAATGTATTTCTAGTCATTATGAATTCACAAGATTTGGTAGGATTTCACTTTGGATATTTTTAATTTCCACATATTTCAAATTTTACATTTAACGTATATACTTCAATCTAAGAAAAATTTACCAAGATATGGGTATGCCAAACACTTGTAATAATATGGTATTATGATATTATGAATCATATAAAATTATTATATTGTAAGAAAAAATTGTAAATAATAGATGTACAGTATCAGTAACTGGAATCTTGGACTTTATTTTGTGTTATAATTTATTTTAACTTATAATGTCCCACTATCTTACACTATATTTCTATTCAGTAGCCTATTGCAATACAGGAGACTAGAGTAGACGCTTCTCGCTCTGATAAATTTCTACTGAATTGCAGATGTATGAATTATGTATTACAAGCCAAGAAGTTGAATTGCATTTGCGCGCAAAAACAAAAATCAATAATTACGCATTCAATTTAGGTGAATATTTTATCTGTTATTCAAAATCTTACGTGCATAAACTGGTCATTATGAAAAGGTGATAATAAAAAAACTAAAAAAAAAGATCTATTTAATTTTTCAACGTCGTAAACATCACCGAGAACCAATCGCTACGTCGCGGTGTTCCAATAATTTGCGCGCCTTTTTCGGAATAAACACAAGTTCGATCCACGTTTCCCGGGTCTTTTCACGCGCTATCTACGCCCGGACAGTGCGTCTCTCTTTACCTGGCTTGCGCTTCGTCCAAACTCTGATCCGTGATGGTCATAATCTGCTGCAAAATGTCTCCAATGTCCTGCTTCCTCCCGTCGCCGTCCGCTCCGGAGCTCTCCTGCATGTGCTGCGGTAGCCCCGGATGCCCTGCCATGCCTACCCCGGTGTGAGAGTGCATCAACCTCGCCTGCTCGTCCATCGCCTCTCCGTCTCCGCTTCTGATCTCGCAAGTGAGTGACTGAGTGAGTGTCTGCGCTCCCGTAGCAATCCCGCACAAACGCATGCAACAAAACAAAAAACAAACAAAAAAAGAAAAACCACACGCGGGAATGTGGCTGGCGATGCTCCCGTTCGGATGCTTCCCTTCACCGCACCGTTTGCCGTTTTACAAAATTGACTCTGTGTCTCTCTATCTCTCCTTTTCAGCTGTGAGATGAAGTGCTTGGCTGGAGTCGGCTCAAGCTGTGCGTAAAACCGCCGCTTCCCGCGATCAACGCTCACGGAACAAGACGAGTGGCTGCGGAAAAAATTCACGAGTGAGTGTCTACGCGAATCAGCCCGTATGGATTTATTGGGCTGTCTCCATCATCTCGCTTTTGTCACCGGGAGTACAGTAGTGCAGGGGCATAGCAGGCAGCAGCCCACAACGTGAAGACTCTAACCCCGCCCACGCCACATGATTGGGAATATAGGACCACTTAGCCCCACCTTGAGGCGAACCGTCCATCACTGCACGCTGCACTCTATGTAGGTAAAGGATGCAGAGGAGATGGATAGCGCGAAGGGACAAATAAATAATGTAGTCTACCGCTAGAAGAGAGCTTTAGTTTCCCCCCTTTGACCCCCGTGGACCCCTGCTGCATCCGCGGGACGCCACTCCATCTCCGAGGCGTGCCAAGAGGAACGGAGGGAGAAGAGAAGGAGCAGTGGAGTATGGCCTAGACCTTTCGTTTATGTAAAGATGGAGAGATTATGGACGGAGAGAGTTATAGCTGGACAAGAAGATAATTCACTGATGAGGAAAAATGGCACAAAATATTGATTAGTTTTCCATATAATGTTTAAATGTGCCTTGCTGGCTGGAATATTACACAGTGTGATGAAATCTTGAAGCAGATCATTTTGAACTTTTACTTTATCCCACTCAAATCTTATATCATATTACAAAAATAAAAGACAATGTACACGTGGCAAATATTCAGCTCCAAATATATATAATTCAAGTTTTCAAATATCGAAGGATAACTCGATATATGGCAGTAATTATTGTATTTATGTATCCCATCTCCACAGAGACAAGCAGGAGACGTCACCAGGCTAATGGACTGGTCATGTCTGTGGAGAGGTGACCCCACCAAGAGTAATAATGAATGTCTTTTGCAGCAATTAAAATTTGTAATTAACTAAATGCGTATTAGATAAGTTAAATAAATACTCTTCAATAATCCAGGCAAAGCAATATCATCTCACTTTTATATGTTATGCAAATTCGTAGATTCACTATTTTGCTTTGTGCTTATTATTGCTGATGTTTATTGTAATTTTGACCTACATTAACTCAAAAACTGACTTGAAAATCACTGTATTGATTGTCTGTTGAGCCTGTAGACAGCTTTTACACTTTTAAAGACTGTAGTTTAGTAAATAGTGGATCAAATGTGACATCCAGTCATTTCTTTTCAATTGATTTTTTGGTATTTTGGTATTTGGGATTTGTTTCTGGTTTAATAATACTACCATGTAGGCCTAATTCCAGTGATTTATCAGCAAAATTATATATTGATGGGAGAAAATCCATCTGACTTTGCTTAAATTATGCAATATTTAGTGAAAGAGCGTAAAAAATTATACTGTATGCAGTTTTGATAGGAAATAGTTTTGAAGTAGACAACGAAAATGTATAAATTATGTTCTTCCACAGTGACCCATTTACATATGCATTACATTTTTTACAAGCTTATGCAGTTTATCCAACTTCACCAAAATGTACACAAGCTTGTCCAACCAATGTAACTGCAACCGCTATGTGATATTTTAAAATACTTTGACGTGTACGCTCCCTTCAAGGCTCTGTAACTGTCCTAAAAATGTGAAAAACAGAAACAAAACAAAAACAGTTTGCAGTGGTCCAAAGTTATTCCTCACTTACCTTATGCATTCCGAGCATCCCAGTTATTCTCCGTGATTTATAAGCGCTTTTCACAGCTCTCGCCGACCAGTGCTGAGTTTTGCCATAAAGTTAACAACAACAAGCATCCTAACACGCCTTTATTATCAGACTTTAAATGCTATTCTTAGATGCAAACAGTACTCAGCAGACTTATTTGGACCTCAAGAGCTGCTTATACAATCTATCTGTACTGGGGCAAGAAAAATGTTACTTAAATACACTGGAAAAATACGTACAAGGCCTTTAAGTATTTGCAATAATAAACAAATGGATTCTTTTGAGAGCCATGTTTTAATGCTGTTACTTCCTCAAAAACATGCCCGGAGTAGTGTTTTGTTTCATTTACATATGTTTGAGTAGCTCTTTATTAATAGTCTGTCAACCAGTATATCCCAGGAAAGCTCAGAAGTCTCTGTTCCACCTTGTGATGTCATGTAGTGGTGGTTTTCAAGCAGAGAAAGGCAATACCAGGGTGAAAATCATCTAGTGAAGGTGTTTGGAGTTTTAAAACACAGTGACTTTGGGTGTGTGTGAGGAATTACAACACTGATCAGAAAATAGCATAATATAGGCCCTTTAATGCTATACTTTCTCTAATACTAATACTATCTCTATTCGCACTTTTGTTTTAACACGTCGCACTGTGTTATCGCTGTCCTAAGCAGTGTCTGCTCGTGTTTCCAGGTAGGTCTCCCTCTCGCTCGGCTGGTTTTGGCTGGGTGCTCTCGAGTAGAACCGGTGACCCGTGCAGAGCAGTGAAGCAGGGACGCCCCTTCCCCGCCAGAGCAGTGTGTGCCCAGGCTGAAAAGTGTGCTCCAGGCCCAGAGATGCTTCGCTGGATGTCTACTACCAACAACATCGAGAGAGAGGGAAGGAGATGGGGAGACGGAGAGAGAAAGATGGAGGTAAGGAGGAAAGAGTCGACAACAAATCAGCCTGGTTTAAAAAGTGTACTTCTGTCTGGTATTTTATTGTCACCATAGACTGTATAAATGGACATACCGTAAAATACCAAATAATCCGGGTCCTCAACCCCCCAAGCCCTAAGGGCAATTTTAGTACATTTCTCCTCGCCTGGATTTTTTTCTTAATTTTGCTTTTAAAACTGCCCCTTTTACCCTATAATGAAGTGTTCTACATCCTTTTGTTTAGTACAGCCTGTTAATCTGCTGCTGTAGTTGTGTCATGTGGCTGTAATAAAAGCTACAGGACCAGAAATAGAGATGAAAAAACAAAAACAAAATAAAATTCACACTCTTTTATACAAAATACACAGCAAACATGTATGAACAACTTTTTGGACATAAAAAATGCTTAATTTAGGGCTTTAGCTACAAAAATGCAAAATATTAAGTCTGAAAGTAAATTAAAAAAATATCCTTATTGCCCTAAAAACAAAAAAAAGTGCAATCGCCCCATTACTTTCCTGGTGCCGTCATGGAAACAGCTCCTGTCAGGTCCAGGGCCAGAGCCACAGCACTTCCTGCATTTCCATGGTGTTTATTACATTTGGATTTGTTCATTTTGAGTGAAATAAACCTTTCAAATAAAAATAGCAAGGGATGCGCAATTGCGCACACCAAGATGTGTAATTTGCCATTTATAAACTGCACTTAGAACGGCTTTTTCAATTGTTATAAACATACTCGCTCGAGAGGAGTCGACCATCTTGACTCACTTCACTCTTTGGCAAAGTTTGGGCCAATCAAAATGGACGGAGCGCATGTGTTTGGCAGAAAATAAAGTTCCTATTGGACATTCGTTTTGCGTACATCACACAGCGTGAGTGTGATGTAGGATAATGCTGCAGATATGTACAGAAACCCCTATGTCTGCACTTTCAAGTAAAAAAAGTAAATTTCTATCTTTTACGGTTAGAAAGTTATGCGCAGTTATATAAAACATATTCCTCTGTATCATATACGATGCCGTAGGTCTTTGAGTGTTTTAAATGCCGGGTTCAGGTATATATTTTGATAAATAACTGCCAGTTCCAAATAAACGAAGAATCTAATGTATTAAAAAAATAAATAAATCAAAGAAGAAGATGTGACCACTGACACTGCACGTTTTTCTTCTTCGCCTGTTTTGTTTTGCTCTGTTGTTTTTACTTTTTTCAGTCAGCATTTGACCACATTTTTGATCGGCATGGCTCTGGTGCAGTGAAAAATAAAAAATACAACTTAAAATTTGAACTTTCAGTGGTAAAATATGCAAAGGATTAGTAAGCGGCGACACTATAGAGAGTGTGATGTTTACAGCCTACATAGTAGCAGTTTGCTTTCAGTTTAGTTTTGCCTTTATGAGACTGGTTGTGTGACTCAGAATGATAGGCTACATTCTCTGCGCTGCGTCCGTTCACACTCACTCCTGAAAAAGTGGCGGAACAGATGACGTTGCTGTGAAATGCCTATTCTGAAGTGACGTAAAAAGAAAGATGCTGCAACATAGCGGGCAGGGAATGAAAGCAGTTTTTAGGAGTTTTGGTAATATTACTTCAGTTTGGCAATTCAGAGGAAGCAGCAGTGTCATCATAGCTGCTGTGGCAAAGAGGAAAGTTGTGGCAAAGAGGCGAGGAAAGGCAGGGGATGATGCGGGAGGAGTTGTCCTGACAAGGTGGGAAAAGTAGTCGCCAGGCCATCGCATAACTGTAAAAACGGTAAATTATAGTCATACTGGTTAAAAGAATCTGAGTACCATATTTTCCCACATTTTTGTGAGGAAGGAATGAATCGCCTGCCCTAAATTGCCACGTGGTCTCAAATAAATGCCTGCTCTGTTAAGTGATTGAAACAAATAAATGCCCCGGCTATTATTTGGTATTTTACGGTTGCTAATCTGTTCCAAATAGGAAGTGAGTGTGGACTCTGGTTCCAATTCACTGTCTTTTGAAAAACCACTGCCCCTCTTTCTGTAACTGCTGCTGTCAGATTTGTCACTTTGGTCTGTAAATTTTTTTTTTACCCACTGTACATGACCCTGTTTTTTATTTCAATATTTTGTCCATAAATCAAGATATGATCATTAATAAGAGAAAAATCAGACTCCCTCTTTCTGTGAGGTCACTTTTGCCAGCATTAACAATAGATTCGATTGACAGTGTTGCTATGTGGCCACTACTGCCTAAACCAGTGGTGCGGGTGGGAAGAGGCGTGTATGTTCAACAGCTTTGCTTCAGATTGGCTCTTTGGTTGCTATGGTACTCGGGGCCAGAATTCCAAATATGAAACTCGCTCCAAATTCGCCCGTATAACTGATAGCCTCGATGAGCTTCATTTGGCTGATGACATCACACTTTACTTTAAAATTTTAAACTCATTTACAGTACTAAAGAACTGACTCGATACTGATTTTGATACCCAAATGAGCATTTTAAAAGATTTTATTTTATATTGTAATTTTCAATACAGAAGAATAGTTTGCTTACACTAGTTCTCACAAACTCAAGATGAAACTGTTCCAAAATTTTATACATTTTTGTGTTTTTTTTTTTTTTGTAGTCTATGCTGTCTTAATGAGGTGTCCAGAAAATGCCAGAAAAAGTCTTTAAATCATTACAAAAGTAAAAGAAACAACAATTTCAATTTACCATAATATAGTAGCTTTACTGTTTATCCCAGACAGCAGAGTTACACAGATATAAGACGACATGGGAACATAAAAAATGTTGAAAATCACATTTTTTATTATTTATTATGTTTAATTGGTCATTTTGCAGCTCTACAAAACAAAATAAAACAGACTACAACCTCATGGGCCATGACTGAAAGGGTTTAGGCTGAAGTAAAAGTACTTATAATATCTAACCCTATTAAAAAATAACAGAATTCCAAGAAAAATGCAGCAAATGAACAGCAAGTTTGCATTTACAATTTCACTTATGACTTACATATATACATATATGTAAGTAATACATATTATATATAAGAGACAAAATATAAATTAAAACAAACAAAATTTACTGCATAATTAATTCATTCCAGAGCTCTATAATGTTTTGTACTCTTTTTTAAAGACTTCTACAGTGTTAGACCTTTTTAAATCATCACTCAGATTGTTCCATACTCTGACCCCTGGAACAAAAATACAGTCTCTTTTTTCTTATCTTCATGTTTTGTTATAGATACCAGTTTTTGTTTTTGTTTTGTTTTTTCATTTATGGTCGTACACACTAGGGATGTAAGAAAAAATGGATTCAGTGATATATCGTGATACGTCATTGTGCAATTCTTGAATTGATTCAAAATGCATCTGAATTGATTTTTTAAATAATATTTTTCACTAAAATTCATTAGTTGCATTCACTGTTCTCATGATTTACAAAAGGTAATAAAGTATATTTCATACAATTTGGTTCTTGTGAAGGTGAAGTTGACAATATTATTAGAAGAAATTATTGATAAATCACAATATATCATCCATTGTTTTAGTATCGAGATATATCGTGATATATCGAATCGTGACTTGCATATCATGACATGCATATGTATTGTATCGTCACACTCGAGGCAATGCACACCTCTAGTACAAAGTAAGAATAATGTTAACAAATGCACAAAAGTTTATCATTTTTGAGTAAACCACAATGAGAATGAAAAAATGTTAAGGATTTTTTTGTTTTCGTTTTATGGTCGTACAAACTAATAATCATGATAAAGAAGGCATAAAATGTATTGTTTATAGTTGTATCGAAATAAAAAGTAATGTTAAAGAAAAGCATGTTAATATTTGTGGTGTATCTAGTGTACAGTGTATCTAGTCTTTTAGATATTTCTGTAAGAGTAGATTTTTATATTGATTTTGGAAGTGCACCAAGTTAGTACAAGCTTTGATATGGTCATCTAAGCTTGTTCTATTAAAACTGCTCATAATTTTCATCACAGTTTCAGATTGAGTATCGAGTCTATTCCTTAGTATCAAAATCAAGTCTGAAATTTTAGTTCTGTGACAACATTAGCGGCAAGTTTATTTCTGTCATGTACTTTCATGTTCAACACCGCTTTAAGAATTGAAAAACACCTTTAAAAGCACTTTTGTTTGAATATGAATGAGAACAAAGTCTAACCTAAAAAGTACGTGTTCCTCCCTCATTAAGCTCTTTCTGTGCTGGTAGATTTCCCATGCACCAGCGGGGCTCTCCACCGGGGCCGGCTGCGGGGCCATTAGCATATTTGAGTTTGAGACTGGGTTGCGGTGACATGTCAGACGCTCCCGGTAAACCTCAGGTGGATCTGCTGCCTCTATGTAAATGTGTGGAGGAATATGTATGATGGATAATGCTAAGTGTGCTAAGTTTGCGTGCCATCTGCTCACTGGTGGAATAATGAGAATACCTGAGGGGCTCCGTGTTACTGCAACATCCGTACCCCTCCGAAACATCTGCTCCTTTACATTAGCGCCGCGTTTAGGAAGCTAAATATATGCTCCGACTGCGGGCCATACAGTGAGCGCAGGAAATCACACTACTGCAAGTATTAACGGATTAAACTGATCTCATGGTGCTAACAGCTAGTAGTTGTCATCATGGTATTGTCGCCATGATAACAAATTGTAAATGTTTTAAAGTGGCACTGTGTAGTTCAGGGTGACCAGACGTCCCTATTTACCCAGGACAGTCCCAGTTTTGAGCCCTGTGTCTTCTGTCCCAGTGGATTTATACAAAACCAGTGATTTGTCCCAGTTTTATACAAGACATGTCCCAGATGTCCTTATGTTTGACCAATTTGATTTAAACCAGGACTAAACTAGTGTTTGTCTACATCCTGCTCCAAGTACCGCAGCAATTTCCTAATGTTGTGAACCTGTTCACTCATATGGCAATAAAAACCTTTTTGATTCTGATTCTGATTCTGAAACTAAGAGTAAACCAGGACTACACCAGGTCTAAACAAGAACTAAAATAGGATTATCACAATTTTTGACTAATCTCATCCCCATCAACAGTGAAGTGCATCTTAAATTGTCATTTGCTTAGCTAAAATACAGAAATCCATGTTTGCGAATGATCATAAAGTAAAAAAAAAAATGCAGCAAATTCTGTCTTGTTATGACTGACACAAGAATGCACTATGTTACATGCTCTTTTCACTATTTTATTTATACCAACCATCCCAACCCTTCGAAAATCTGGTCACCCTAGTGCAGTTTTTCTGATGGAGAGTGTCGTCTCCGTGGCGATGTTATTGTGTTGAATGTTCAACAGTGTGGCTTTAAACTTATCTGTGTTCATGGAAACAAGCAACTGGCGTCACCAAGTTACAGGTTTGGTTTATGGAGAGGTGACCCTGCTCAGTTTTTTTAAACATTAAAAATATCTGTAATCGAATAATGCAAGATACATATGTTTAATACACCTTCCAGACAAAGATAAAGAAAAAAAAATGATGGAAAGACTATTGAACTTTATGTCTATAACACATGTTTACTTATGTAGAACTTTGTATGTGAAAAAGAATTGCAAACATCTGTAGTCGCAGTAATGTTTGCTGCTTTTGTATTATAGTAATATAACAAACATATATGGGTCAATGACGTATAAGGATTTTCAACAGGCAAATTTTTAAATATAAAAAATATTTCTGTTTCTATTGAACTTTTTCAAATATTTACAGTGTCAGGTGCATAAATCTATGTTTAACATTTATATGAAGCATTTTTAGTGTAAAATGTCATGTGGTGTGACTGAGAATAACCTTAAAATTGTTTTATTTCTAAAACATGGTTGGGATATTAATCTAAGTTCTGAGTAATATGATGTATATAGAAACAAACTGTTGGCATTTCTTTAGATTTTTAATGCATATTGATATTTTCTTTTGCTCCAATATGACAGTCACCTGCTTGTGTTTAATGAACAAACTACTACACTGTAAAATGCATCAAATGAAGAAAACCTAAATAACCATTTACCCAAGTCTACTTTGTCTGTTATTAAAACTCCAGCCATAGAATTCCTGCTGTTATTAGTCGCACCACATGACATTTTAACACTTTAAGTACAAAAAAAATGCAGAAGAACTAATGATTTCTGAAAAAAATTATTTGGTTCCCTGGAGGTCAGAGGTACTACAAAAATGTGGTGAATTATTATGAAATTTGAACCTTTTTAACTGAGGAAATTACAACTGGACAGAAAATGTAGGCATCATGTCATTGACCCATATCTTGTAGTAAAAGTCAAAATGTACTTTTCTTAAAATAATAATTGTTACATAAATAACACTCAACAATAAAACTGAAAAAAACAAAAAAAAACAAACAAACATATGAAACAGGATAGAGATCGACTGATATTGATGCTTCAGATCCAGAAGAACTGATGGCCGATAAACTCTGCCGATATTTTTAGGGCCAATTTTGATCATTTTCACCAAAAATATCTGATTTGAAATGAATACTAGCATAAATATTGCCACTGCTTTTTACTGCTCTGCATAATTTAACTATAATAAGGAAAAATAATCTCAATAGAAATTATTTTTAGACATCCCCAACCTTGTTTTTACTACTAACCCATAATGCAGCTGTGTAATCTCATTCTGTGAACGCCATCATCTCACTAAAGTGTTAAAATAAAGCTTTCTGCAACAATTGGTGAGCCCAAACCGAATATGCTGGAAAGTTAAGGCAGTTAAAGAGGCAGATATACAATTTACATATACAACAGGATGAAAGAGGAGACCACATTTGACTATGATAACAACTGTACCATGGCGTCCTAGGTTGGCCCCGTATGTAAATAGCAATGTTTTCTCTTCAGACTGTTTGTATAGCCTTAACATATTTGCATTTAAGACTGATGTATCTGTAGTCACTCATCACCTTTTTTTGCGTGTGTCTTTTGGGATCAAATTCAAATACTTTTCATATACTGGTCAATAAACATTTTTTTAAGAATAGAATTTCTATAACCGCTCTGACAGATTCTACACGGTAAAATAGCATCCACACGACTAAGTTAGCAGGGACAGTCATCTTGAACTGTAATGACAAATGTCACAGTGGAGTGGCTCTCTCCTTTCACCGGGACTCATGGGAACTATAGAAACATAACACTGGGCTGTATCTGGAGGGTCGGGGGTGGGAGGGGCCAGTGAGTGAGTTAACTGCAACTAATCATACTCATGTTAATTAATTCTTCAGTCAATTAATTTCTTCATTAATTGAAAGAGTCTTTGCAGGAGGAAACCCCAAATCATCTACGTGTTTCATTTAAATATAATGGAATTACCTTGGAGTTAATGGGGTTAGGAAAAGCAGTTAATATTTGAGCAAATTCAATACAGTTTTTTTGTAAGTTTTATGGAAGACGTTTTATTCATATTGTTGCTTCAGACTTCAAGCCCCAAAACGTTCTACTTAATTTCAGTTTTAAAGGTCTTCTATTACACAAAATTGTGAGCTTCAAGCCATATTAGAAAGTTGTTATCTCATCAAAAACATACCTGGAGTTGTGTTTTGTCTCATTCACACACGTTTGAATAATCGTTTATTATTAGTCTGTCTTCATCTCTGAAGCTCAAAATGCTCTGTTCCACTATGTGATGCCATGTAGTGGTAGTTTTCAAGTTAACACCTACCTTTTACCTTTAGTTTAGTAGAAATGCAATTTCAGGGCTGAAATGATCCAAATGATTCTAGTGAGGAGGAGTTTAAAAGCACAGTGGAGCACTTCTTGTATTACCGCATGACATCACAAGGTGGAACAGAGCCTAAGTATGCAGGGATTGTGTGTTAAACGTGTGAATGAAACAAAATACAACTCCAGGTATGTTTGTGATGAGGAAACAACATTATAACACAGATCAGTGAACGTATAGGCTCTTTAAGTTGCACTATCTGGTCAGATCTGTGGAGAAGTGACCCCACTCGCAGTAAGAATGCATGTTTTTCAAGTGATTTTTGAAGAATAAAAACTTAATATAATAGCAAACAAGTTTCATTTCATAATGTGGAATATTCCAGGCAAAGCTATCACATCTCCATATTGAAAAGCAGGTGGCAGAATCTCCAGCAGAAGAAAATGACGGTGCACGTTTAAATGGGTTTAACAGTCATCATTCATCAAGTTACTAATAGCTGTGCTGCTAAAAAGCCATTTCAACATGTTTTATTACCCTTACGCACCAGCAGAGGGCAACCTAATGCCAGTACTTAATGCTTATTGATTTATATAAGCACTTTTTGTGTGACCAGCACAGACTTGATGGGTCAGTGAGCGGATTATTACATTAAAGGTTAGATTGTGTTGTATAAACATGATCTATATGTCCGCAGATATGCAGTATATCAAATTCTATCTTTCAATTTCATTTTATTTTTTCCATGTATTTGAGCTTTTCCCCAGTACACATACATGTATACGACTGTATTTTTAAGCAGCTCTTGAGGTCCAAACAAGTCAGCTATGTACTGTCTGTATTTAATTATTAGGCATTTTATTGTCCAGTAATCAGGATGTGCATGGTTAGCATGCTACTTGTTAGCTTTATGGTAAAATGTAAATGGTCACATTTTTATATAGCGCTTTTCCACCTTCAAGGCCCTCAAAGAGTTTTACAACAATGACACACTCACCCATTCATACACCAGAGTACGCAGACACTAGGGGCGAGGTGGGTTAAGTGTCTTGCCCAAGGACACAACAACAGCATTCATCTGTGGGAGCTAGAATCGCACTTCCAACCTTCAGCTTAGTGGACAAACCATCTACCATCAAACCATCTACCATCTGAGCTTTCTCATGCACCCTTTACCATGATGCACCTTCGTTCTGGTTTCTGCATGCATAAAGTAAGGGAGGAATAGCTATGGACCACTGAAAACTGTTTATAGTAAACTAGTTTTTTTACTCAGTAAAGTTATTAAGACAGTAAAAGTCATGTAAAGCATGTTTAAGAAAGTGATGTTTGGTCTTAAACGTACAGAGGCACATGGTTTGGTTTTAGGGAGGGTGAATATTAAAGGGATGCTGAGGAGATCTTCCAGGAAAGAGCTTGAGGAAGACCAAAGAGCAGATTTATGAATGAAGTGAGATGGACTGAGAGAAGATGTCGAGGAGACGATTAGATGTTTTGCTGAGAGGAGACTTGATTTGTGTTTGGCCTTGGAGCATGAAGGAGCATGTCATGTGATGTACTGTACAAGGTGGTGAAGAGATGCATGATGGGATTGCTTCCTTATGAGATGGGCCACTCTCTCCAGTCTTTCATTTCCTTAAGTGGAGCACGCCTGGTGCCCTACTGTAACGGACAGATTAGTTAATTGGTCACCGTTGCTCCTCAGAACTGGCTGTATTTCACAAACAGACACGATGCACTACAGGGCGGCCGTCCTGCTGTCAAAATACACTGTGCACAGACTCAGCTCCTCCACTCTGCACTGCTGAAGGACTGAGAGGGAAAGGGCCTATGTGAAACCAACATATGCATAGGCCTGTCACAGTAACACATTTTGAAGTATTGGTTAAGAAAATATAGATGATAAAGGATAGTACTGAAAAGTAGATTTTGGGCTGATCCACACTATGGTATTAAAGGTGTAAACAAATATACATATATGTATAAATATAGAAACAGATCAAGATTTTATATTTAATGTTTTATTTTTGTTCTGTTTTAGAATGAGTTCACTCCCGTTCACTTCTGAGGTTGATGATGGTCCAGATTCTTTAGCCCTGCATAAGCAGCCTTTCTCTTAAAATTTTTGATACCAACTCCAAATTTGTTTCCCAAGTGATGTTTTTCCAAATTTTGCATTGAAGACTGCACAGTCTTGGGTGATTGTGTGCGAGCAGATTCAAAGACGCAAAATGAATTCTCTTTGGGAGCGAATGGCACAACCTGAAAACAGAACAAAAATTCATCCATCTTCATCCGCTTTACCCGGCTGGGTCGTGAGGGTAGCTGTTCACCACCCAGTGCTCTGTGCACCTGACCCCCCCATGAACCCTTCTGCAGGTGGTGAGCCCACAGGAGGGTGGACGTCATGGTCCTTGATGTTACTTCATAAGGTGCTGCATGTTTTGAGTTGATCAGGGAAACCGGAGTACCCGGAGGAAACCCATCCAGACACGGGGAGAACATGCAAACTCCACACAGAAAGGCCCGGGCGATTAAACCCGTAACCTTCTTGCTGTGAAATGATCTAAATGATTCTAGTGATAGTGTAAAAACACATTGGAGCACTTCTTATATTACCACATGATAGATATGACAACATTTGCCTAAACTAATCTCTGCAATCATCTTAATCAGCACTAAAAGACTATAGACTATATAATGTCATCTGGCGAGCTTTCCATTTGTTTTCATGTGCCATATATTCCCTCCACTCTTATGGGAAAAGTCACCTTAATTGCAGAGTCTCCCATACTTGACCCCAGCATTAGTTCATTAACCCGGCAATAAAAGAAAGCCTTATTTTACCAGATCTGGCCCATATACCTCTCTTTGGAAAACCATCTCCCTCTCTCACTCTCACACCCGCATCCTTCTGCCCACCACTTTATCAATTGCCTTCATAATTTTAAAAGCCTTTTTTATGTTGTTGTTTTTGCCTCATATACTAAATGGAACCATAATTTAATATTTTAATGCATGTTAATGTGTTGTTTAACCTTCTCGCAACAATCAGGCGTCTCTGAAAGGTTAGGCTTGAATGGGGGCCAGTAACGGACAAGCTCACAATAACATGTCAGTCTAGGAAAAACATGGCCACCTAATGGATTGGGGCTTGATTGCGTGGGTCCATCGCACGGGCTGATGCAGTATATATTGGATAGGCATTAAAACAGGCATTTGTCCATTCTGCCCACACCGGCTGCTCAGGGTCAGCAGAGCGGCGCTATAGGGCACACGGAACGCTGAGTCAACCCCGGACACTAATTTATCAGCGCTTTGATTACAGTCATTTAAAGCTCCGGTAGTACACACACGCTGCTGGGAAAATAAACAAAGGTGGAAGGGGGGATTGCTGGGTTTGAGATGGCGTCCAAACGTTCTGTATGATGGAGGCAGGTAAAATTAATCGGTAAAAAATGCAGACTTTTGTTGAGTTATTGGGTCTTAATAGAAATGATCAGGTTCAACATTTGCGCATTTACCATTTAGATATTTCAAGGCAAAGTACAATGTAATCAATAGGGAAAATCTGGCTATTCTTACACTACACCTGTACTACTTACAGTGTATGTTCAGCATTTTAAAGGTGCACTATGCAACTTTTGGAGGGCTGGCCACCTTTTTGTCTCTATCCACGAAATATTTTTCAGTATGGTATATCTCCATGGAAACAGCCACCTGTCCAAATATTTCTTTAGTATAAAAACTTTAGTATAAACTATAATTGAATAAATGTAAGATAGATATGTTTCACACTATTATGGAAAACATTCCAGGCAAAGCATTGGCATCTCCATAGACAACAACATACTGCACCTTTACGTACTGTGGGCAGCATGGTGGCTAGCACTCACCCATCACAGCAAGAAGGCTCCATAGCAGGAGTCTCCTACCTGCAGTCCTGGAGCTACCAGTACCTCTCCACCTCCTTCCAAGTAGCTCGCCAAAGGATTTCTGAATTATACATATTGTGCTGAATGGCTCAAATTTGATGATCTACCACTGTAAATGTATCATTTTGATGCCCAACTTTGTGCACTAATAAATGGATAAAGGTTTATGTTTTATAGGTATCGAACTGTTCCTCATCTAAGGCTTTCCTATGCTCAATTTATTGTAACCACTAAAAAAGTAGCTCTTTGGCATTTTCTTTTTGTAAATAGCTCACCAGAAGAAAAAGGTTAGAGACTCCTGCTCCATCCGTACAGTCCTCCAGCGAAGGTAGTCCTGACCAAGACTAGCATCGAGATCATGGAGATGGGTCCTTGGGCGCTGGACTACTCCTAATAAGATTTCACAGTGGCACTGAAGGATGGGTCAAATGCAGAGGATTAAGTTCCCTATAGGACAATAAAGGTGACCTTAACCTACCTTAATCTTACCTTAAACCTTTAATTCAGGTAAGCTAATGTATTCATGGATTTCAGTTTCTGTTCAATGGTGCCATTTTAAAGACTTCAAATTTCAGAATATAATTGTTATAATTGTGCTAATTTTTTCATCACTCATATAACCCTTGCATTTGAATGGTGTTCCTGGTATTTGCTCAGATTCAGAACAATGAAGGATCTCGGTTATACGAGTACCTAATGGAGGAAGAGATTGCTAGATATTGTGCATGTTTTATTGAAGTTGACACCGAAGTTGCTATAGCAAAATAATGCAATCTTTCCCCCACAACAACCCCCTCAAGTACATGTATCTTTCTATAGTGACTTCCCACCTCTGAGAATGAAGCAGAGAAAAAGGCATTGTGTTTGACAGCAGCAGCCCACTTGTTAGACCTATAAGATATAGTGGAGACACATCAGCACTGACACCAGACATAAACAAAAGAGAAGCACGATGACAGGGGGATAAAGCAGACATGAAGGCGAGAGAGAAAGAGAAGAGAGAGGAGATAAAGGGAATAGAGAGGGGGAAAGGTGCAGTGGGAGGAGAAAGCAGTGGATACAGTGCAGGAAGAGAGATGGAGAGATACTGTAGAGAGTACGAAGGGGAGGAGAGCTCTGATGAGGTGTGAAGGCTACAGACTGTCAGTAACCTCTCTGTGAAGAACTGACATCGCTATCAGCATTAGTAAAAATTTGTGAACTGATACAATTTCACCTCAAATAACGTGATTGCGTGCATTGTGTATTTCCGACCATTGCGTTTGGTTCTTTTAGGTGTCGAGATCTTTGTGGTGACCCCGAGCTGGATAAATAAAGAGATACAAGGAGAGGTATCTCAAATAAAATAAATGTAAACGATAAGATGATTTGCCAAAGATATGAGATTGGGTCCGTCAGCAGTGCCCAGTTTTCAAGCAGATCCTTTTCTTATACAAATTATTTAAGATCAATGTTGTGATTTGCATCCAAAATATAAAATAGTGATCCACAGGTTTCATTTATTATAACTTATGTATTTATGTGTGTTCTTTAAAGGGTCTACACATGATTTTGAGCTCGCTTAGTTTTCCGCCACTCTGATATTGCACTATTATAAAGAAACAACTGTCTGGAAAATCCCATGCAATTGTTTCCATATGTTTTCTTTCACTTTTGATAACATACCATGGTAAAGAGAATAGTGTTTGCCAGTTATTTTCCCATGATTCTTTTAGTTATTACCCAACAACATGCTTTGCAAAATGTACAGATTATTTCTATTTTCTTCAGTCTATTTTCTTCTCATTTGCAGTTACAATACACTCCATACTTTACGAGAAAAAATTTAAATCAGGTACTCTCTCTTCAAAGGGCCCATATTACGCTATTTTCTGATCTGTGTTATAAAAACTTCTGCTTCATGACATCATTAGGTGGAACAGAGCATTTTGACTAATAATGCAGCATCACTCAAACGTGAATGAAACAAAACACAACTCCAAAACATTACAACATGTCTTAAATCTCACAAGAGTCTTTTTGCTTCATATAGGACATTTAAACAACTGTCAGCACTCTTCCTTCAGTAGTCCTAATGTCTTATATATACAACGTCACTGATAGTTTGTTTCTTACCCCTCCTAGTTTATCAGTCCTCCTCACTCATCCATCTCTTGTCTGTGTTTGATCCAGGACGTCCCGGGCTGGAGCAGAGGTGCAGTCGTGTCTGTATTCTGCTGTCACACTGCTGAGCTATGGGGCTGTCGGGTTGGGTCCCTGCTGATGCCCTGGTCCCCTCTGCTCTGTGATGTATGGATCCTTCAGACCTCCTCCTGGATCCACTGCAGTGGCATTCTGACTACAATGCTGTCACAACCAACAAGTAGTAACTGGCTATACTCTATGTAAGTATTTTTTGTGTATTTTTTGAATCTATAGAATAAATTAAGATGATGAATTAAGGTGATATATGTGAGATTTAGGGATGGGCATGATTAGTCGACTAATCGATAATTGATCATTAAGAATTTCGGCGATCACGTTCATTTTAATCGACAAACTGAATGTAGGTTGCTGTGTGTAACGTAGCGTAAGGAGACGAGGCTGCGTCTCACAGCACAAACACTGGAGTTGTGGCCCCACAGTCCCACGTCTCAGCTCTGGCTCCTTGGAGATCACTATATCCCTCAGAGTGCATTTACCTGCACATCTGGATCCCAGTTATGATCTTTTTTTTTTAGTATCCCGGTTTCGCATATACACAGTATCTCCATGCGAAATACGCACAGAACAGACTCACCAGCCTCATCACATCCTCTGTCACAGAAAGAACACTCTTATTCCACCAAGTCGTGTTCTTTAGTCTGACAGAAGCTGATCAGCACAAGGAAAGAGCTGCTTTTTGTCTCTTACTGTTTATGCGAATGAGCCATGCGGTTTTAAGTTTCATTTCTGTAAGACATAAACAAATGTACCAAAGCTGCATTAAACACATTCTAATCTCACACGGGCTGATGTGGCTCTATAGTCCTTATGGTTTATATGTTGTAAAGTTGAGTTTATTTCTGCAGATTAGTAATAGTAATAATAGTGATGATAATTTTAATATAAATGTTAATGATTAATCGAAAATTGATCGTTAATTTTCCAGACGATCGATTAAGAAAATTTAATTGAATGTCCATCTCTAGTGAGAATTGATATATTGGACATGATACTCTGTGACATATTGATGTTTTTTAAGACTCAAATATATTTTAGTGACAATATTTCTTTCTTTGTTAAACCACTACTTGTGCAAAGTTAATAAGAAATACATCTATTTTAATCATCAAAACAGTGAATTTGTATTACATATACAAGTTTCCTTCTACTAAAGAAGCAACAAAACTCAGCAACAAAACTGTAGTGCAGTGACAAAAAAATTGCTAAAAGATACCAAAAAGTACTCACAGTGATATATCGTGTGTGTTAATAGTCTGTAAAGCGTCTTTGGGGACATGTGTCTCTGAAAACACTATATAAATAAAGTTACGTTACCTTACCTATTGATACTGCAGCCCGCGATAACGATACTGTATCACCAAATTTAGTATCACAATATTTTGATAGTTTTGCAGTTTTGGTATTGGGTTCACACTCGTCTCACTCAACTCCAGTGTTTGTGATGTACAGGTGGTTTGATCCTCTTCTAGTCCTGCTTTATTTACACGTTTCCAGGCCATACATATTTGTCCTAGTGTCTTACAGTTTTATGTCTGCTCCAAGTTTGTTAATGACTTCTGTAACCAGGTTAGCCCAGCTTTGTTGCTCTGTCATAGAGAAGAATTACATTATGCTGGATTTACTGGGGATGTGTTCACACTGGTGCAGGTTTGGTCCAAATTTAATGTAGACCTGATTTGGCCCTGTTCTTGATCTAGTTAAGTCCTAGTCTAGTCCAGGTTAAGTCCCCAGTGTTTTCTCTATTTAGTGTGAATGTACCCTTTTAATGAGGGTGAATAAGAAGAAGTGAATAAGAGAAATGCGTGAATTTGATCCATTTGTCGAGAGTAGTGAAGCTATCATTTTGTTTTGGAGTGCATTTAGGTTTGTGGACCAATAAATGAGTAAGAATGAATTGGCTAACACTGTCCTTCTCTACATAAGGAAAAATCTAACAGTATAAGATCGCTTTATTCTTTGCATCACTCACACAGCCTGACCTTGTTCTCACACTCTGATGTCATGGAAACCAGTCCAACATGGCCGACATCCTGACCCCCTCCGCTCACCCTTCACTCGCCCTCTACACGGCTCTACCTAACGCTCTGTAGATACAGAAGTCACACATGAAACTGAACTGAAAAGTGTTTGTAATAGGCTGTTCTTTTTAGTCGTTATTAAATCCAGAGCTCATTTGTTGGATGTAAACCCCAGGGTGGATTCGCTAAATGTGAAAATTAAAACTGTAAATTGTCAGGGGCTTCCCTCAGTTTCAGACATTAGATTCAATTAATGAAGAAATTAATTGACGGAAGAATTAATTATTATGATTATCATTAGTTAATTAGTGAACAGATTTGGTCACACCCCTTATATCTTATATTATAGTATATTAATGATTTATTTCATAACACTATGATTTATGAAAGGTTAAAGGTTGAAGATTTGCTGGAAACATTACTGCAAAAATTATATTAAAGTGTGTACCTTTTCTGATGAAGGGAACACCACCTGCTTGTCTCTGTGAGGATGGTATTACTTTGCCTGGAATGTTCCACAGTATGGCATTGAACCCACTGTATCTGTTTTTCATTTACTTGACTACATTTGTTTTTATTTCTCTAAAATACTGCAGGTTCACCTCGGGTTTGACCTGTAATGTGGCTTGATGGTGTCACCTGCTTGTCTCCATGAAAAGTTTAAAGCTATACTGTGGAACATTCTAGACAAACAAATAACAACTCTACAGAAACAAACTGGTGGCTCAGCATCCAGCAAAAAAGTTAAAAATTGCACATTTAAAAAAGAATCTTATTTTGAAATATTTGCAGTGAGTGACAAAGGCTGATTATACTTGCAAAATATTTTGTCTCCATGGGGACTAACATGTAGTTTAGACCCTACAAACATGCTCTGAAATCTGAAATTGTTTAGCAGCATACATACTTTACTAGCATACTTTACGTTTAGTATTTACAATGACGCTCCTAGACATGAAATATGCAGTCTGGACTGAATCACAACCTACAGCTCAATCGAAATATTCACACATTTTTTCTATAACCTTTCTGCCCTGCCATTAGGCTGTTGTGGCGAGCCTTTGTAGGTGAAATAGTGTGAGAGCGATGAGAGAAAAGGCCGACACGAGCAGACAGGAGCAGAGAGCCGACACTGTCAGTGTGAATCAGGCTCACGGAGCAGGTGAAGACAGAGAAACGCCAAAGGACCATCGCACGGATACAGCCCCAGCACTGAGCTCAGCCTCAGCAGCTCAACAGGGCCACTGGACTCTGCTGTGGAGAAGAGACCGGACAGAGGGAGGAAGAGATGGACAGAGAGAGGAGAGAGGCAGAGGAAGGGGGAAACAGAGGGGAAATAAGGGGAGAGTGGAGGGAGGGACTGACAAGGGGAGAGACAGCTATGGAAAGAGAGAGGATAGAAGGAGAGATAAGCAGGATCCAGCTTTGTTTGTTCTGATACCGATTATCTGCTGATCCAGGCTATCTAAGAGACTGAAAATATAACTTATTTTAGCATATTTAAAAATAAAAAAAAATCCAAATGTGTGTAGTGTAGATGTAATTTGAAGTAGTTACAGAACAACTTTGTAAAAATAAAGACATTTTGGTCCAGTAAATCATCTTTTTACATCAATTTATACAGGATAGGATACAAACTGAACTGATATCTGGAAACTGATATCAGATCCTCCAAAATTTTTGATACTGGTGCCGATATCCGATACCAGTATTGTAGTTGTACCTGTGCATCCCTAGAGATAAGCAGTGGGGGATGAAGTACTTAATTTTGTTTCTTAAGCAAAAGATTACTCAAGTAAATGTATCACATGAAAAAATCTACTCAAGTAAACATATTCAAGTATTTTGCAGAGAGTTTAAAACAGTTACAGGGTGAAATGTAGTGATTCTCAGTGATTCAATTGATTTTTTTTTTCTAGTTTTGTGTTTTTGTGTTTGATTTGCTCAAAATGTGGGATGTTCAAATCAAATTAAATGTGCTAAAAATAAGTCTCCACCATTCCAGCAGGTCTCAAGCCATCAAGAAAAGTACTTTTGACTTTTCCATCCAGATCTAAAATGTTGTGAGTAGAAAGTACAGGTACATGCTCTAAAATGTAGTGAAGTGAAAGTAAAAAGTATCCACTGTAAAATGTACAGATACCTAAAAATTTTACTGTACTTTTACTTTTGTTCTTCATTACCTTCCAATAATGGATATAAGTGTGTAGAGAGAGAATTAGAGATGGGGGAAGAAGGAAAACTATTAGAGAGAGAACGATTGAAAGAAAGAGACAAGAGGAGAGAAGGAGAGAGAGAAAGAGAGTGGTAGAAACACAGGAAGATGGAATAGTGTATAGAGAAAGAGAATGAGAGACAGAGAGACAGAGGAAGAAAGGGGGATAAGGAGAGAAAGAATGAACAAGAGAGAAGAGAAGAGAGGAACAAGGGGAAGGAAGAAGAAAGTGCATGAAGGGAGACAGAGATGGAGTATAAGTGTTATTTTTGTATTTTTGCTTTTATTTACGTTTGATACAAGTGACGAAGTTGACATGGCTTGTTTTGTTTCCCATTTATTGATTAGGAGTCAGTTTTTCATAGTATGTTGAGTGTTTGCCCTCTAACCAGAGAATCACCGGTTCAGACCTCACCTGAGCATGTACTGGTTTTATATCTTTTGCTGTATAACGTTAACTGTCAGACTGCAGATGTGTTGACTTGGTTTAAGGTTAATACTTTTGTAATTACTGGGTTATTCAGATAAGATATTCAGATAAAAAAACTAGCATTAAGTTCAACATCTTCTCTGTCACCATAAATATACACTACAATTCCACAAAAGCCTCAGAAAGTAGTGCCATTATTCAACCCCAAAGATTAATGTGGCAATATGTGGAGCCAGTCCCTAACAAATAATGATAAGATCCAACATTTGTCACTCATAAGTTTGTATATTTCTTTCACAAACTGTAAATCTCCCATAGAGTTATTAATACTTTGCAGTGACGTTCTACATGTTACTGTTGGTGTACTCTTAGCCATGGTGACACAATGCACACATTGGCAAACAGACAAAAATTTTTTTAAGATGATATGAAAATACAACAAAAAAAAATACAAAATGGATTTAAGCAACACATTTTCTGGAGTGTTCATGGTCCTGTTTAGGTGTTTGATTTTCAACAAAAAGGTGAACTGAAAATGAAAAAAAGAAAGAAAAACTGCTTGTGGCTGTAATTTTATGAGAGACTTGTTTAACTGCACAAATCAGCTCACCTGCCAAGACACCTCTTTCTGGTCAGATTGTGTTAAAATAAAACTCAGATTAAAGTCTAACTTGAGTAACTTCTTTCTCAGAGGACCTCAGGACCATCAGGCTCCTATAGCTCCGCTCAAACAGTAACAGTATTTACCATACAACAGTACAACAACTCACCCTTATGGACCAGTATATATAACCCTGTCCTGTCGATCATCATATCATCTTTGCACTGTTTCTTCTTATGACCTCTTAACAGATATATTTGTTTTACTATATTTTTTATTTTTACCTGTACATATACATTTATATAATGCCTTATTTGACACTAGTCTGTAGCTATTTATTTTGAATGTATTATTACTAGTGCTGTCAATCGATTAAAATATATAATTGCAGTTAATCTCATATTAATGTCATAGTTGAATTATCATATCATCACCTCTTATCAACCTAGAAAAGTGAATAGGCTTGCTTTGGGGGACGACGTTATCACACGGCACTGTTTGTTTACATGTCGTACCAGAGCTAACACTTTAGCGGAGAAAATAAGTCCAGCGGCAAAAGTATCTATTCAATAGTGAGACCAATATGAGTCCTGCTGCACTCCTCTGTGAGTTTATGGATATAACAACAGGTTGAAGCAGTGAGAACAAGCGGAAGAGAAGCTGCAACACTTCTGTCTCTGTCACAGCTCTTATCGAAGGCAACTGTGGATTCACCGTGTGTTTTGGAGTGTACTTTATTTCGTGTTTTCCTCGTATGAGGAACATCAGCGCACCTGACAGGGCTTCTCAGTTTCACACAAATAGTTCTGCTTCCTGTTTACAGCGGGATCCTGTAGTTACGTTACCAGCAGTGGCCACAGGTTATGAAAAAACTAGTTCACGATAAAAAAAAAAATTAAAAAAACGGCGATATTTTTGACAGCACTAATTGCCATTTATATTTTTGCTCTTCTGCTCTTTGTTAATAAGTTCCTTTGTAGATCAATACAGTTTGTCTAAGTTTAAGTTGTGCAGAGCTTCAGAGTGAGCAGTGTATACAGTTAGCATCACAGTACAACACCAGGGAATGTTGATGAAAAGTGTTAATACATCCCTCCATCTGAAATTATGATATTATCAAATTTTAGAGCATGAAGGCGTCTGTTGATCTGATTACATTTGCACATAAGACTTCGCAGGAGTGGAACAGGACCTGGGAAGGACTGTGTGTGGAAGTGCCCCAGCTGCATCTTGACAGCCGGTCCTGGAGGCCCTATTCTCCCAAACAGCGCTTTTATTAACACCCCCAAAATAACACACAGAACTCACCACGGCACCAGGGAGGAGCCAAACTGCGCGAGCTACTGGAATTTTCCTACCCTCATTTGCATTAATAAAGAGGCTGTTCCTTGTCGTGATGTGTTTTATCCAACTCGGGAAAGAAGGAAAAAAAAAAAAGAAAGAAAAAAAATCTCCCTGGGCGCTCCCTTCTCGCCTCTCCGCAGAGCTGCCTGTCAAACGCGACAAGACGAATGAATCCGGATGTCAGCGCGGAGTGGCTAGCAGCTGACACATTTTTGAGAAGAACTGTCCCTCTGCCGACAGGCGTGCTTCATTTTCAAATTAATAAATCTGAATCAAATATTTTAGCCTTCATTATGTGGCAGTGACAGCGCTGGGAAGGGGATGGGGGAGAAGGAGAGGAGAAGGGAGGGGGGGGGGCAGTGTGGTGTAACAGCCTGTGCCAAATCCGTGTGGGCTCCGGTACTCTTTATGTTGTTTAAGATGCGTAGGCGGAGGCGAGTTTTTTTGTGTGTTTTGTTTTGGAAATGCATGGTCCTGTTTTGTTTCTATTGATGGTTTTGTTGGGAACACACTCAATATACGCACTTGTTGGGGTTCTGTGCTTTTTGGGGGCATTACTGACCCACATTCATAACCTTAACCCATTTTGTTCTATATTTGAACTTTAAAGGACAAATATTCTGTGTTGTTTGTATTGATATCGGCCTTTAAACGTGCTTTTCGCTTTGGCATTTCATGTTTTGGAACTTATATGGAACAATAATAACTACAAGAGATTAGGGATGTAACGATATCCAAATCTCTCTATATGACATTTTCACAGCACGTTACTTAGATTTAAAAGTGTTTTAAAAGTGTTATTTATGTTAAGTTTGCACTGACAACGCCAAAGGATCATGGTCTATGTAGTTTCCCCTGTTTTTAGATATTGCTGCACTATAACAGTGAATTTAAGCAGACAGACTTGTGATTCGCTATATTGTGATTGTATTTTGTTCTGCATGTGTGTGTATGGCAGAATGTTCAGCAGTTTCCATGGTGACACGGTGCTCACAGAGGGCAAACTGACCGAAAAGTTTTCAGTTTGTCTGAAAACAAGAAAGATTTCAAAATGGTTTAAACAACACAGGAGCCTGTGATCATTATGAGCGAGTAGGCTGGTTTAAAACAAAGCTCACATTTAGAGTCTAACCTGAGTAACAGAACTTCAGACAGCTCAGTGTCTACAGTTAGCATCGCACCCCCAAGGAATGTTGATGAACTCCACCCGATGAACTCACTGCAGTTGTTTTTTATTGTGATCTGTTTTTAAATGTGTGTTTGTATCTATGACATCAGTTGCAAAGTATTAATACTAGGATCTGGAGTTAGATCTACTGACAGCAAATAGAATTACTATAGAAAAACAAACAACAGCAAACAGCAACTTTCCTGACATGTCAACAGAAGAAAGCAGTTGTAATGAATGTGATTTGATGCCAGAAATGCTTAGATATTGTTGACATAATAATAAAGGATTTACATTGCGAGGTGTGGATTTTTGTCCCCCTTAGTGAGGCAGATCCCCATAAAGGGAGCACTGTTGCCATAGCAAATCATAATTCAACGCAAAATATCTTCTGAAAAAACATCAAAATGGCCTATCTATTAGTTTCAGAACTAAGAGAGTTTAGCATGGTTGTTATAGTGACTTAAAATATATCTTTTGACTGTAAGAAAATCCCCAAAATGTTGCATATCACAGGAAGCTGAAGTCCTCAAAATGGAGCCTATAAACATGAAACTGAGACCCACAAATACAAATTCCAGTCCCCACAACATTACAAATACCCACACACACACACGCCACACGCAATAGTTGTATTCCAAAGAGGCAGAGACAAACCAAAATAACTAACAGTCTTGATAGATGCCTCTCGTGTTTTCCCCTCACACCTGTGCAGCCATATGGAGGCACGTCTGCGCCCAACAACAACTTTTTAATAGCCGGCTTTTCGGAATAATACGGAGACATTTCGGAGACGCTGGTGCCACGGAGAGGGAGATGGTAATTAGGTGATATGGCTTACATGTGCCGAGGGGAATCAACTTTACATCAAGCATCAAAAGTGTTTGGCTGCGATTAAGACAAGCGCCAAATGTGCACACAACAATAACAAAATACAGTGGTTGGGACGCAGGAGCTGTCTACCATTTTACCATATGGGATGTGGATCTGATAGTGCAGTTGTCTTAGCTAGAGGGTTGGCAGTTTGAATCCCACTTTATTGCTCGTTCAAAATGAAATTGTGCTCTTCTCCTACATATACTTCATATACTTAGGAATGGGCTTCTCCAGATATCGGTATTGAAAATTTTGCATATATTTGACAACAATAAGTACCATTTCTGCATTACCCAAGTCTCTGTGTGCCCATGTGTCATTCCCAGTTAACATAAATTTGGTCTGTACTATATCGGTATCAGCAAATATCTTATATCGGTATTGGTTTAAAGAAAATTATGTGTGAATGATTGATGATGGTTGGAGAGGTGGCTGATGTAGATTGGCAGAAGCACTTCCATAAGTCAGTCCTTGACCTACATTTTGGAAGATATAAATTTAGATCCTTGTCATATTAAACCACTTGGAACATTTGTAGGCATCAACATCTCTTTTGGACAGCTGAGTGGTTAATAATCTCACCTCACAGCGAGAAAGTTGTGGGTTTGACTCTATCCTGTTGTGGTTCTTTTGCTGTGGAGTTTGCATGTTTCTCCTGTGTCTTGGATTTCCTCTGGGCACTGGGCGATGGTAAGGTAAAGGTAAATTCCTCCAGTTAAAGTAGTCCTGATCAAGAATAGCCCAAGATCTAGAGATGGGTTAGCCCAGCAGCACTGAATGATGGCTCAAATGCAGAGGTTAAATTTCCATACGGGGATGTGTGCAACAAAATCTATTGTATTAATGCTAACTATAACAGCTTAATTTGCTTAACCAACATTTGATAGACTAATTTTTAAAGTGCACTGAGTAACATTTCTAGTGGAGGTCTGCCACCTGCTTTTCTCCATGGAAATGTTATTGAATGTACAGGGTGTCCCAAACGATTTGACATAACTTCGCAGGCCAATCATTTTTGGCAATTCTTGTTGAAATAACCTGTTTTCAGTTTGAGTCTTTCACTCCCAGAGAAGTTATTTTGCATCATGGAATGTACTTGCACACACTCACCCAAGACTGTGCAGCTTTCAATGCAAAATTCTGAAAAACTTCACCAACTGGTAACCAAATTTGGACTTGGTACCAAAGACTTATGCAGGGCTAAAGGATCTGGTAGACCAACATCATCATCATCATTGACAGTATTTTTCAAGATAATTGCTTTAAAAATGATGTCTTGATGTATTTAGAATTTTCCATAGTATAGATTAAACCTATCTATTTTGATGGAGACAAGCAGGTTACAGCACTACGCTACATTACAGTTCAGATCTGTGGAAAGTCACCCCTATTCACAGAAGGAATTATTGTAATTTTGAGCAATCTAAATAATAATGAATAAAAGCTAGATGGATATGTTTAATGACATACCATGGAACATTCTAAGCAAAGTAATAAGAGCTCCATGGAGACGAGTAGGTGGCGGGACCTCCACCAGAAAAGTTGCTCTGTGCACCTTTATATAGATTCACATTATATTCAACACCGCTGCAGATCATGTCAGCTGAGTCCATCACTTTCCAAAAAAACAATTCCTAATAAGAAAACCACTGAACTCAGACCGGCTAACAAGCCTTTCGAAAGACGCTAACTCCAGTCTGAAAGTTGAATGACAGATTGATGTGCTGAAAGACATAATTGCTGAAGATAACAAGACTATACAACAGGGTACGTGAAATATACAACACGGCAGGCTCATAACACTTCTGTACGAGGCCTGGAGGAGCTCGTGGGCTGGATCATCTCACTCATCTCCTCGTAAATTAATATGCAACACCAAACATAATCTGCCCTGTGAGGAGGTCTGAGTGAGGGGAGGGGGTGGAAGAGGGGGGGGTAGCCTGCGGGTAAAATACACTGGAATAAACATCAAATATAATATCCTTAGCTGTCAATTGTGCGAAATAATACAAGATACGCATTGTGTTTAGAGATACTAGTACTACGACTATGATATATGTTGACAGACTTAGACTTGGACAAAGTGATCCACAAGGGGAATTACTTGGACACAGTTGCTCACACATTACAATATAATTACAAAGAGCGAAAAATAATAAAATAACGGTATGTTGTGTAAAAATTCACTTGAAGGTCAATTACAGGTGGTTTTATGGCTCATATATACCGAGAAAAACAGGCATTCTGACTGTGAGCGCGGTTGCCTCTCCACGATGGTGATGAACCTGTAGTTGTAGATGAACTCAGCCTAAATATGCAGGGTTTGTGTGTTAAACATGCTGAAAAAACAAAACGCACCTCTGGGTATGTTTTAATGAGGTAATCGCATTATAACATAGATCAGAAAATAGCGTAATATCAGCTCTTTAACTGTCAGATTGTGGATTTGTTGACCGGGTTTATGGTTAGTATTGGGCCTATCCACCTGAAACAAAAAAGGCACAATAGCCTCAGAAAGTGGTGCCATTATTCAACTATTAAAGCATAACTGATACAAAGACTGATATAGCCAATTTGTGAATCCAATACCAAACAAACAAATATGAATAAGGTTCCCACAGATTTCCACAGGACCTTAGCCACCATGTTAGAGTAGAATACCTGTACACCCCAAATCTGCCAGTCATGATATTCCAGTATAACTTGTATTTGACACCACCCATAGTTAATCTAACACTGAATTCGGGGGAATTAACACTACCAGAGTAAGTGTTTGGTATAGTTTAAGCTTTTTAAACTTTGAAGAAGGAGCACGTGTGTAACATGACAGAAAACAAAACCCTAATGCTTGATGGTGCTTTATCTGAAATGCAGTGAATAAGTTCACTGGGCACAGAAGAATCTGCCCACAGCTGCACACAGTCGAGACAGGAGTCCCTTCTTCTTTGGACCAAACAGGAAGGTGTTCAAACGATAGTTCAGGTGTTTCACCGTGGCCTCCTGGAAGGTCTCATCTTCTGCGCTCAGCTGCGCCCCCTGGAGTTTAAAGTCCTTCAGAAGGTCTTTGGCTGCAGCTTTGCCCACGGCCCTCATGTTTTTAATGGAGATTGGGATGTCCTGGTTGAGAATCCTTTCTTTGGTCTTCTCCAGCAGCAATTTGACTACCTCTCCCTGGTCTTCTGGTCTGAAGATGTTCTTTTGGACCAGTTTTCGGACCAGAGCTATAATAAGGAAGGCGGCCACAGGAGGTACATCCAGGACCTGAGGAGGACTCGTGGGATCTTTTTGACTGTAAAGAATAATAAACACTTTATTATTACTGCAATATCATTTATGTTGAAATAGCACTGGTGATGAAAGTCACATACAAATGAGAATGAAACAAAGATTATGTTTGTTTTACCTGGAGATACCATCTTCACACAGCTCAGTGATTTGATGGGTCTGTGTTTCTTGATCAGTCTCTGTGTCTTGGGCCTCACACAGACCCTGCTGCTCAGATCCAGTCTGGATCTCGAGGAGGATCTCACACAGACCTGACTGATCTGAGGCAGGAGGATCCACCTCACACTTCACTGAGAGCTCTGGTCCAGTGGAGTCTCCGGTGATGTTGAATAGATCAGTGGAGGGTGCAGTTTTACAGACCTCTGTAACGGTCTCTGGAGTCTTTGAGATGCCCTGGTCCTGTTCAGAGGTGTGATCCTGGTCTGATCCTGGTATTGTTATGTCCTCATTGAGCTGTAACACCTCAGTCTCTTTGAGGACCACAGGACCATCAGGGACAGAGGCCTCAACAGGGCTGTCTTCAGAAATAACTGGATCTCCCTCACACTGGATTGGCCCCATGGAGTCTTCAATAGCATCAGGTCCATCATATGAGGGTGAGGGTTCAAATTCTTCTTCTAAAATGATTTCTGAAGACTCAGGAGTATGATCCTGGTCAGATCCTGGGGCTGGGCTTATGTCCTCCTGTGCAGGAAAGACCTCAGTCTCTCTGAGGACCTGAGCTGTACCATCAGAGTCTGAGACAGGACCCTCATCAGGAATGTTCTCTCCAAAGACATCTTTGGTGTCATCCTCTGGTTGACTGAAAGAGAATAATGATTAAGTGCTATTGAAACAATAACAGCAAATAACAAGCTAAGACCTCTGTAAAAACGATGTTTCTATAGGAACAAATGTGCAAGTTTTTGACATTTTACCTGGACATCTCAGGTCCAACAATTTCTGATGTTTGATTGGTCTTGAGGATCTCGAGGACGATCTCACAAAGACTGATCAGGTCCAGGACAGAATCTGTCTCACATGGGGCCGAGTCCTCATCCAGGTATTCTACTATCTCCTCTATGATGACATCTGGAGATCTGCATCTGTCCTCACAATCCTGAGCAAAACATGTTTCAGGATCTGAACTGAAGACAGTCCTGTTCTCTATCAGGTCCTCTTCCTCCACCTGCTCATTAACCAGGTTCTGAAATATGAGTGAAATGAATATATTTAATGGCATTCAAATGTGGTATAAACTCTAGAAACAAATTACATTAATTTAGAAAAAAAACAACTTTGACCAAGTTTGTAATTCGAATAGGTCTCACATTTGCCATCTGAAAAACCTATTGTTCTTATATATAGATATTTAATCTTTACAAATACAATTTTGTGTAGTCAAACGTACACCTTTGTCTATGTACCTGAGGATTTGCTGGGGTGTCCTTTTTGTCAATCAGGGGGTTGTACTTGGGGCACTCAAACCCCAGTGTCTCCAACATTTTGGCCGCTGCGTTCTGTTTGGCAGCTTTCTTGGTGGGTCCTGTCCCGATGGCATCTACCCCCTGCACTGAGACGCTCATAGCGAAGAGCCAGCCCCAGGGGAGAGGCCTGGACTCCAGCAGTGTGTACTTCGGGTACCCCCACCCATTGGCCTGCGCAGCTTCAAACAGGTACCCATTGGGCTTAAGGTCCTTCACTGGTTTGGCCTGGTTGTTTTCAAGAACCAGACACATTTGCTTCAGTGGTTCCAGGACGTTGGCCGCTGCTGTGGCTCTGGCCTGTTTCTTGCTGTGACCCTGACCCACAGCGGAGAGAGTTCCCACTTTGATGGTGACAGAGTAGACCCTCTTGCGGACGGGGCCATGCTCCTGATAGTCAAAGAACCGAACGGGCAGGTGGTTCTTTGTCGCCAGATCATTCACCTGGAACACAAATGATGTATCAGTTAAAGAAATCTATATTCACTATATCATCCTTCCCACACTCAAAATATAATACAGACTGGGGTTAAGATTTGGTTTGGTTAATGTGTTTTTCGGATCAGATGGAGCCAACAGTAAACCGCAGTTGGATGTGTGTAATTCCTGGATACATGTGCATGTTTTTTGATAATAACTGACTTAACTACATCGATATTTTTTCTGATGGTAAAATTTACTGGATTGAACAGCCTCACTGTTTGGAAAAGAGGAGCAAAGCTGCATTGAAAACTGAAATCCTGGCACTGCTGTTTATGTATTTTGAAAACCCCATCGACTAGCTGTACTGAGTATGCTAAGCAGTTGAGGCACAAAAATGGTTGTTTTGTAACATATATTTTCTTCATTGCTGATTATTTCAGTTGTAAAACCATGAAAAATAGCTACATAAGAGTTTATCACAGTTTGCACAAGTAGTTTTACATAAATCGTTTGTCAAACCTGAGTCAGGGCGTCCTTGTAGATGCCGGTGGCTGTAGATGTGAAGTACTTTGGAGTAGCAGCCATCTTGAGTTCAGGTAAAGTGAAGTATTGAGCTGTGTATCTGCTCTGAGTGTGCAGTTTTTATACAGCTTCGGTCTGTAGAGGTTTTCCGTAAAGTTGCTCTGAGCTCTTGAAACACGTCTTTTCTGTTCAAGTGTCTGGACAGAAGTGAGAAAAGTGGCGTCCAGAGATCTGGAACCAATTTTAAACAATTTTTATACACCCGTGATAAAACGGGACGTATTATGGTATGGCGCTGTCCGTCCGTCTGTCTGTCCGTCCGTCCGTCTGTCCGTCCGTCCGTCTGTGGACACTTCAAAGCTTTGAAGTTTTTGAAGCTTTGTCTTCATGAAAGATCTGAACTCTCTTCTCAAATGTTCTGCTGCTGAAAGCGAGAACAACCCACATTCTCTGCTTCTTTGAGCTTTGACACATTAAAGCTTTGTAGTGTCTTTAAGTTCTGTTGCTGCAATCTGATTGGTGGAATTCCGATTCTAGAATTCTATATACAATAATTCAAAGTACGGGCGTATTTTGCCCCGCTGGCGGAGCTCTTGTTCAAACATTCTATCGTTATGGCAATGAGTGCCATAATACATGAGCATAACATTCTATCAAACATTCTATCGTTATGGCAATGAGTGAGTGAAGTTATAGCCATAAGTGAATGAGAAATTAAAGCCAAAAGTCACATGCCCGTACTTCGAATTATTGTATATAGAATTAAGTTAGAATTTGTCGAGTTAGAGCGCGGACAAGAAATTGTCCACAGACAGACGGACAGACGGACAGACAGACGGACGGATAATCAATAGGGAAATCTGGCTCTTGCAGTAGGAGTATGAGTATGACATCATCACATTCTAGAATCGGAATTTGCCTCTTCATGAAGACAAAGCTTCAAAGACTTCAAAGCTTTGAAGTGTCCACAGACGGACGGACGGACGGACGGACAGCGCCATACCATAATACGTCCCGTCTTACAACGGGTGTATAATAATTCAAAGTACGGGCGTATTTTGCCCCGCTGGCGGAGCTCTTGTTTACACCTAAGGTCACATGAGATATTCTTAAAGCAGCACTATGTAACTTTTTTGGTACACAACTTCAAGCGGGTAAATGAGAAGGGGAAACAACTGTAACATGGTTAAAAGTCTGAAAAGTAAATTTTGCATGATCTTTAACTACATTTGATTTGACCATAAAAGTGACATAGTGCACCTTTAATGAACTGAGAATTGGTCATTACCTCGACTTTGCACCGGTGCTGCTGCTGCACGACACTGGAGACAGTGCAACTTTGTTTTTTCTCTGTTGAAGATGAGAAAAATATTCAAATACATCTGAGTACACATGGACATGCATCATTAAAGGTGTGTGTGGACTACGCACCTGAAACGCTGTGTGTTGAACTCCTGGCTGTAGAGGAGTTCGTCGTCTTCAGATGTGTAATCTTTGTTTCTGCGAGTTGCGTAGTTGTGTATCAGTCGAAGGTCTGAGTTGAAGTGAGTTTCTCAGGACCTGTGTCGCCCTTATATACTTATAGAACCCTTTATAAGAGACTCTTGATGATGTCACAAAGAAATAGAATGTCTGACGGAACGTGTTGCCAGGTGACGCCAGGTGAATCTTTCCTTATATGGACATGAGTGCGTTGCCATAGTTACACAATGCTGAATGTCAATAATTACATTGGAAGTGTCTGAATGTCCATCCTAGGCCCTAAACCCCAAACACTACACTGACCTGCACTCTTTAGTGAACTCTATAGAACCTCATTCACTGAGGTCCAGACGCAGTTCACGACTTTGAGGTCACATGTGTATTAGACCTCAATTAGTCTTGATTTAGACCTTATTTAAAACTGGTGTAGACCTGGTTTAGACCTAGTTTAGTCCTGGTTTACTTTTGGTTTAGATCTGGGTCAGACTTTTAGTAATTAGACATGGTTTAGCCCTATATTAGTCCTGGTTTAGACCTGGATTAGTCCTGGTTTAGTCCTGGCTTAGACCTGATTTTGTCACTGTATTTCTCCAGGTTTAGTCCTGTACAGTATATTAGACCTGATTTAGTCCTGGTTAAGACTTAAACAATGGTTTTGTCCTCTAGTGGTCCTGTTTTAGACCTGGTTCAGATCGGGTTTAGACCTAGTTTAGACCTGATTTAGTTTTGGTATAGACCTAGTTCAGATCTGGCTTAGCCCTATATTAGTCCTGGTTTAGACCTGGTTTAAATCTGTCAATACGCCCGTTGTAAGACGGGACGTATTATGGTATGGCGCTGTCCGTCCGTCTGTCCGTCTGTCTGTGGACAATTTCAAACTTCAAAGCTTTGAAGTCTTTGAAGCTTTGTCTTCATGAAGAGGCAAAACATGTGGGGCATGCGCCGATATATATATAAGGTATACTGTATTTGTGTATTTTATTGTATATTTTTGTATCGATCCATGCTGTAGGTCAGTGGTATCAATTTTATGTGACTTCAGGTTTTTTCACACTTGTTCTTTGATTTTATCTACCAGATACCAAATACAGAAATTGTTCTAACACATAAATTTTCTCTTAAACAGCGATCTATGCCCTGTGTCTCACCGGGTCCTTCCACTAGCACACCCATGCCAGGTGTTTCACCTCTGGTGGTTTCCTGTACATCATCCACAGCTACATGCACAGATGCGACAACCTGCAGTCCTGCTGCATCCTATGAATATGCAGGAATACAGGTAAGATTTGATTATTGAATGTTTTGTATCAATTTCAAACTTCAAAGCTTTGAAGTCTTTGAAGCTTTGTCTTCATGAAGAGGCAAAACATGTGGGGCATGCGCCGATATATATATAAGGTATACTGTATTTGTGTATTTTATTGTATATTTTTTATACGCCCGTTTTAAGACGGGACGTATTATGGTATGGCGCTGTCCGTCCGTCCGTCTGTCTGTCTGTCCGTCCGTCTGTGGACACTTCAAAGCTTTGAAGCTCTTCTATTAAATTAACCAGTTCATATTTCAGTCTCTTATCTCATTGTTATTGCTTCTATTCAGTATATAAACAAGAGCTCCTCCAGCGGGGCAAAATACGCCCGTACTTTGAATTATTGTATATAGAATTAAGTTAGAATTTGTCAAACCTAGTTAAAGATGAATTGTTGGTGCAGTTTGGAAGATTCCAATACTGACAAGGTTTTCGCAAAGGGTCGGGCCGTGACCTTGACCTTTGACCCTGTGACCTTGAAATCAATAGGGAACATCCTTGACCCATGGGGTGTCCAGCCATGAAGTTTGACATTCCTAGGTGAGACGGTTGTCGAGCTAGAGCGCGGACAAGGTAATGTGTAGTTGTCTTGTATTCTCTCTCTCCCGTTGCCTAGCAACCGCTGCAGCTGGAACTGTGTGTCACCTTTGAACTTTAAACTTCAAAGCTTTGAAGTCTTTGAAGCTTTGTCTTCATGAAGAGGCAAAACATGTGGGGCATGCACCGATATATATATATAAGGTGACCTTGACCTTTGACCCTGTGACCTTGAAATCAATAGGGAACATCCTTGACCCATGGGGTGTCCAGCCATGAAGTTTGACATTCCTAGGTGAGACGGTTGTCCACAGACGGACGGACAGACGGACGGACGGACGGACGGACAGCGCCATACCATAATACGTCCCGTATTACAACGGGCGTATAATAACAAACAGAATCGCAGAGTCATATTTTTAACAAACTGACTGAAGGGATAATCCACCACATTGTAAAGAGATTCATTATGGTTTGTAAAACCATCATCTCGTACCATTAATCATTTAACATTTTTCAGTGTTTTTTTTTTACCTAATCACAAAAAATAACAGTGGTTTTACTTCCTCTGAATAAAATAAATGACTAAATAAAGAACCAGTGAACTTTGCATGTGTTCTATGACTGATGTCTCACAAAAATTATTGGTGAAAATTATCATAGTACTTTTCTATGGGGGTTCTGTCACCATGGAGATTTAAATGCTTTGCCTGTAATGTTTCTCAGTAAGGCATTAAACCTGTCTTGCATTTATTCAAATAAATGTTTTTATTACATAAAAATGCTGGGAGCTGTGTCACTTCTCTACAGATAACTTTGGCGATTTGTAAGTTTGGCAACACCTGCTTGTCTCCTTGGAGATAAATGTTATATCATCACAAATTATGATTCCTCATCACAAACATACCTGGAGTTGCTTGTGTGTCTTGTTAGACCAGTTTCAGAGTATTTTGAGTGAGCTTATTTCAGACTTTAGTTTATTTGGTTTTGGAAGAGGAAGACGTACTTTGATACTCGAGTGCGTGAGCGAGAGATGCGAGTGAAATGGGCGCACTGTAGAGCCCTGCTTAAAGAGGGGGGAATTTTACTTCTGTGGGGTAATAACTACTACCACAGTTCACTCAGGCACAGTTCACATTTAGTGTAGTTCAAAGTCAGGGCTGCGAGTCCATCTTATTCCTCCGAGGGGTTCTAATACAGTTCTAATACAGGACTAATACAGATTTAAACCAGGTCTAAACCAGGACTAATATAGGGCTAAGCCAGATCTGAACTAGGTCTATACCAAAACTAAATCAGGTCTAAACTAGGTCTAAACCCGATCTGAACCAGGTCTAAAACAGGACCACTAGAGGACAAAACCATTGTTTAAGTCTTAACCAGGACTAAATCAGGTCTAATATACTGTACAGGACTAAACCTGGAGAAATACAGTGACAAAATCAGGTCTAAGCCAGGACTAAACCAGGACTAATCCAGGTCTAAACCAGGACTAATATAGGGCTAAACCATGTCTAATTACTAAAAGTCTGACCCAGATCTAAACCAAAAGTAAACCAGGACTAAACTAGGTCTAAACCAGGTCTACACCAGTTTTAAATAAGGTCTAAATCAAGACTAATTGAGGTCTAATACACATGTGACCTCAAAGTCGTGAACTGCGTCTGGACCTCAGTGAATGAGGTTCTATAGAGTTCACTAAAGAGTGCAGGTCAGTGTAGTGTTTGGGGTTTAGGGCCTAGGATGGACATTCAGACACTTCCAATGTAATTATTGACATTCAGCATTGTGTAACTATGGCAACGCACTCATGTCCATATAAGGAAAGATTCACCTGGCGTCACCTGGCAACACGTTCCGTCAGACATTCTATTTCTTTGTGACATCATCAAGAGTCTCTTATAAAGGGTTCTATAAGTATATAAGGGCGACACAGGTTCTGAGAAACTCACTTCAACTCAGACCTTCGACTGATACACAACTACGCAACTCGCAGAAACAAAGATTACACGTCTGAAGACGACGAACTCCTCTACAGCCAGGAGTTCAATACACAGCGTTTCAGGGTACATAGTCCACACACACCTTTAATGATGCATGTCCATGTGTACTCAGATGTATTTGAATATTTTTCTCATCTTCAACGTCTGTGGACACTTCAAAGCTTTGTAGTGTCTTTAAGTTCTGTTGCTGCAATCTGATTGGTGGAATTCCGATTCTAGAATGTGACGATGTCATACTCATACTCCTACTGTATGACATCATCACATTCTAGAATCGGAATTTGCCTCTTCATGAAGACAAAGCTTCAAAGACTTCAAAGCTTTGAAGTGTCCACAGACGGACGGACGGACGAACGGACGGACGGACAGCGCCATACCATAATACGTCCCGTCTTACAACGGGCGTATAATAATTCAAAGTACGGGCGTATTTTGCCCCGCTGGCGGAGCTCTTGTTCAAACATTCTATCGTTATGGCAATGAGTGAGTGAAGTTATAGCCATAAGTGAATGAGAAATTAAAGCCAAAATACTTTAAAACATTTTTTAATTGGGAAAAAAATAATGTAACTGTTCTTTTAGAATAAAGTGATGATCATACGCATTTTTCCAGAATTCCTCAGTAGTAATGGCTGATACCAGTGATATTTCGATCTTTGCTCTTCGCCAGCTTGAACTACATACTACACATAAAAGTAAATACATGTGCCGAATACTAAAATATAAACTATGTAAAATAAAATATAAATATAAATCATGCATTTCTACTTCTGAGCGCTTCTGTAATTTCCAGAAAAGGGTGTAATTTCATTTATTTTTTTACATTTTTTACAGATTAAGTGCAGAGACATCAGTGCAAATGAGGTCTGCACATTATAGGGTTGCCAGGCTTTAGAGACCCAACAAGCACAAGAGCTTCTGAAAAATCCTGAAACAATATCAATCAATATCAATCAATAATTATTTTCATACTGTGCATGTTTTTGATGAGGTAACAGCATTATAACATAGCTTAAAGTTCACAAGAGTCCATTTCTTCTAATATAGGACTTTTAAACTTATCACACTGATCATGATGGGGGTATCAAATTGAGCTTTACAATATTTTCTTCCAAGTACTTTCTGTAATACTGTATTTCTGAGGCCCTTGCTCCCCTTTTGAGATCTTTCTGTCATCAAATTCTAATAGGCAAATCCGATTCCATTACGCAGTGCGGTTGTCTTGTGTAACGCCCTGACAGCAGCACAAATCAGAGCTGTTCCTCCTTCAATATTTAAGACAGGACATGTTTGAGCTGCTAGTGTCAGCTCAGCTCCTCAGACATGAACCAAGCCTCATCAAACAAGACACCTCATCAGATCCACACCATAAATAATACAAGTAATACCCCCACCACACACACATGCATAGACACACAAACCCAGGGGTGACAAAACCTGAGCTCTATCATAATTCACTCCCATGTCAACTGTCTCCGCTCATTATCTGCTTTGTGAACTGTGTTAAAGGGCCTGATTTCAAAGCTCGAGTCAGGAGCATGTTTTGGTTTGAACTTTTTGCCCCACATACTTTGTCCTTTTGCAGCTGTGGTGTTGCACCATGGCAGAGAGTCCAGTGTCTGGGATAGTGTCAGCCAGCTTGGCTGCAAGGATTCTTAGTAACAGTGTCTCTGGGTGAAAAAGTGACCCTGCTTCTGAATTAGTCCATATACTATAAAAGGCTTTATAATATGAATAAATTACATTTTACTGTCTCAATTTTTTTTATCTTATTTAGCTGCTTTTGCCTTACAAAGCAAGATGTAAAGAGCATTTATCTTGACAAGAATACATTAAAATCAGGCTCTTTAAATGGAGATTTCATTGGGATATTACGTTAAGTGATACAGTGAGGGACAGTGTACACAAGATTATTCAATTATCTATGAACAATATCATTTAATTGTTTTTTTACTTTAAATCTGGCTAATAAAAGCTAATGTTTAAAATTTAACACAAAAATTACAAAAGAGGGTGTGCTATGGAGTCTGACTGAGGATGCTAATATAAACTGCAAGCACTGATAGTGAGTGATTGCAAATGTAAGCTCTTTGTCCAAAATAATATTACTTAAGTAGAAGTAGTGGTCCAAGAAGATGTCCAAAGATGTTTGGGTAAAGTACACATCTAATTAGAGTAATTGTAAAAGTATCGGTCCGGGTGTAACATCTATATGTACATTTATGTAATTGAAAGGACACAACTTAAATAATATATATAATGCACAAAATAGGCTTTTTTACAGACCACAAAAAGAAAAACTAATCTGTTACTTATTCACAGTGGGAGTAGTAACCAGAACTTAACTCAGACTTATACTCAAGTAACAGTACTGCTGCACTGTCATTGTTATGGTGTCTGAAAACTACTACTACTACTATAATTTTCTCCAAAAAAAAAAAAAAAAATTAACATGAGTAAATGCAACTCAGTGTTACCAACCTCTGTTTTAAGATTCATTGTACAATGTTTCTGGTCTCTTTGTCTGGAATGTTACACAGTATGGTATTAAACCTTCCTATCATCATGGAGACCAAACCAGACCAAGTTATAGGTCAGATCTGTGGAGCTATAAAACCACTTGTAATTGAATAAATGTAAATGTACTTTAGAACTGTTTATTATCATATTGTGAAACATTTCAGGCAGAGCAAAGACACATCCGTAGAAACAAGCAGGTAACAGACCCCCAATCACAAAGTTAAACAGTGCACTTTTAAATAAAAGCAATCATATATTGCATCCATCATATAATCCCATTAATATCCATGCTGTTTCTAACCCCCTAACAGAAGACAGACGCTGCCAGTGGGGATTCTGTTTAGTGCAGTGTAGAGTTAGGAGCAGAGCCAGAGACATGTGTCCACCCTAATGTCTCATGGCAACTCAGGCTCGGCCCCATAAAACAATATTTCATGTGGGGTTGGGGCCAATCAGGGGCCTTTTCAACAGCCCAGCAAACTGCTGGGGTCTGGCTGTCCTGAGCAAAACACAATGAATACAGGCAGCTCCCATGTAAAACACAGCACAGAAGATCACATGTATAGAGGCTGATGGAGAGTTAGTGGAGGTGATGGTGTATTGATAAATATAAATAGGTCTGACTAAGGGATACTGTATTAAAAATGAATTCCAAAAAAAAAAAAAGTGGAATCAGCTGTAGTCTGAACGGCATTTTCCAAAAAATACACCAAAAATTAGAAATTTGTGTGGAATAATGAACTGTTCCACTGTAGACTTCAAAGGGCCCGTAAACCCTGCATATTTAGAGTTCTTCTCCTGAACGGAAAACACTCTGTTCCACCTCGTGATGTAATGGGGTAATATAGGAAGTGCTCTACTGTGTTTTTAAAGTCCATACACCTTCACTGGAGTCATTTGGATGATTTAAGACTTGGAATTGTCAATCTTTACTGAACTAAAAGTAAAAAGTAGCTGACTTGAAAACTACCACCATGTGACATCACAAGGTGCAAAAGAGCATTTTGAACTTTTGAGATGCAGACAGACTACATGTGAAAGAAGCAAAACACAACTCTGGGTATGTTTTTGAGGAGGTAATAACATTATAACATGGCATAAAGCTCACAAGAATCTATTTTGCATAGGGTAGTTTTATTGCTGAAAAAGTATGCTTTATTTATTATTTATTTGTGTATATTTTGCTGTCTTTCTGCTTCTGTCTGTCAGCGGGGTTGCCTCTCCACAGATCTGACTTGTAACTTGACCTAGTGGTGTCACCCGCTTGTTTCGTGGTGATAGACACGTTTCCAAGCCAATAACGGTACAGTTTTCGCCCCTGGCTTTCTGTCTGCGTTCATGGATAGGGACTTAACATGACAATCTCTGGTGTCATCAGGATGTTTTCTGATATTGAAATGAAATGGTCTGATTAAATTAGACTGAGACGGGATTAAAATGACAACGTGACCCTCCATGTGCTGAAATAACACGTCCTTTACCATTTGTCTTGTGTTTTGAACGTGTCTGAGAATACACAAAAAATCACTGGAGTTCATCTGAGTGCGAGGGGAACACACAGTCCTGTCAGTTTGGTGGCTCATATCAGCTTGCGAAAAAAATAAATGTTTTACAAAATTAGCCGTATGTTGTATGTTGTGGATTGTTTGATCATGGAGGTGGTTTTGCATGTTGGAGCGAACAATCCAAAACCAGATGTTCCAAGTAAATTTTTAATGCCATAATATGTAGCTTTTTTGCTATAAAGGGACAAAAATAAATGCGTCCTTATTGGAAGGAGGTTTGCATCTCCATGAATCTGACCTGAAGGTGGGTCTCTTCTTGCTTGTTTCCATGGAAATTTAGTTATTTGGCCATAATATTCCACAGTATGGCATAAAACATATCTATTTTCGCAGAGAATGTTCCGAAGTAGACTATAGCTTTAACTTTATATTTCCATGCAATCGTGGAGATAATGTGCCATCTCCAAAAAAATGACATACTGTACGTTTAACTAAATAAAATTAGGCCTATAATAATAATAATATAATATAATAATTATTCTCATGTCCTCTTTGGTCTTTGATTGACTATTGTCCATAATGATAGAACGACTCTAGATTAGGCAGCAGTAACATTCTTATATAATGCAGACAGTCTAAATCAAGAACATTTTCAAAACGTTTATAACTTGTTTACTGAAACTGCAGAGGTTCATGTTCTACCTGCATGTCCTGTACTGATCCAGTTGAGGCCTCCATCTCCTACATGTGTCTTTATGTTCGGGGGTTCTCCAGGGCTCTATTCTTGGACCAGTCCTTTTTTTGTACCCTGCCCCTGAGTCAAATGAAAAAATCAATAACTGTTCCTTGTCACATATTCTGAAGTGTATGACATTAACACTTGGCTGGCCATGACTTTTTTTTTAATTTGAATGAGCAAAGCAGATTTTTTTATTAAATCAAGCATTGTTTTCATTTTCATTTTTCTTCAACAATACAAGTCTATAGCCATTAACCTTGGTATCAGTATTGCTGAAGATTTTAAGTTTCGCATGCAGAGGCTAAATGAGGTTTATTGTAGCAACAGCTCTGCTGTTGTGTCCTTGGACCAGACACTTGACGCCTCACCCCAGTGTCTGTGTACACTAGTATGTGAGAATGGATGAGGGGTTCCTTGATGTAAAGCACTTTGAGAGACTTGAAGGCAGAAACGTGTTAAATAAATGTGATCATTGGCTTTGTGGCATCAGCTCAGTCTCCATGGAGATAGATATATTTAATGCTACACAGTGGAACATTCAAAATATAACAATAACATTATAGAGACAAGCAGGTGGCGGATTCTCCCTTAGAAAAGATACACAGTGCATCTTTAAAGATCCTATATTACGCTATTTCCTGATCTATGTTATAATGTTCCTTCTCAAAAACATACCTTGAGTTGTGCTTTGTGTCAGGCTGAGTTCTTTTCTCAAACAGAAAACAGCCTTCAACCTTGTAGTTTCATGTGGCAATACAGGAAGTGCTCCACTGAACAGGTAGTTGTAAAGGTAGCTGTCAACTTGAAAACTACGGCTTCATTACAAGTTGGAATAGAGCGTTTTGAGCTTTGGAGATGTACTAGAGTACTAATAAAGGCCTATTCAAACACATGTAAATGAAACAAAACACAACTCCAAGTATGTTTTTGATGTGGTAACAACAGAATAACATGGCTTAATGCTCCCAAGAGTCAGTTTTGTGTAATATAGGACCTTTAACATACAGATACAGACATTTACACACCCTTAACAACAGACCCAATATGGCAGTAGGTAGTCACGTGACCTCTCTCCGTTGTTGTTACTGTTATAAGAGCTCAAACCTCCACAGACCCATGTGTATCTGTGTGATGACCTCCTGCCCCCTCAGGTATCTCCTCTGTGCACCATCCTCACTCTCCCCTCTGGACTGACAGTGGTTTTAATCTTCTCTTTGCTGCCTGCGCTGGAGATTGGGACGAACAAAAATCAATACGGCATGGCAGGCGATCTGAGAGCCGCTGAATTACAAGAGTCGGACGCTCCTCTGCAGCCTTGAGCAGAGCATCAGGGGAGTTTCATCACGGAGCAAGGGCAGGTCACCGGGTCAAGTGGGGGGGCAAAGTACGGTGTTTACAGTCTGAGCATACGATGAGAAATGAAACTGACCAAATGTGGGCGTATGACGGGTTAAAGAACTTTACTAAAACAGAGGGGGTATTATACAAAATTATGAGCTTTCTCCCATTTTGTAATGTTGTTCCCTCATCAGAAATATCCCTGCAGAGGTTGTAGATGTAATCCATGCATGTTTCAGTAATTTAGTGATCTCTTCTGGGCCCTAAGCTTCCTTACGGTTAACTGTAAGATTCTGTTCAAGACTCCCCCCATAAGCCTACATCATCACATTCTCATCACATTCTTCCACACAACAATTCTTCACAAATATACTGTATTTTTCGGACTATAACGTGCACTGGACTATAAGGCGCAATATCAATGAACGGGTCTATTTTCATACATAAGGTACACCGGATTATAAAGCATTAAGCAAGACTGATACCTTAGCCCAGGCATCCACGTTCCATTGGTAGATCGCAGTTTAACTTAGACCAACCTGTTGACACCAGTGTCTAGCGGTTGGAGTTCCTTGGTTAATCCATGCGGAGTGATGGCAGCACCAAATTAGTTTGTTTCACTTGGGCGTGTAAGTCAGCATGTCTCTTAACAAATGTCATTTTGGGTCCTTATACACACCCCATAATATGATGTTGAAGCACAGTACATATTACTCTGCGAGGCGACAATCCATCAAGCAGTGCGGCTTTGTAGCTTACCAAAGTCAAACCAAAACATTTTAACAAATATTTGAGCGCCGTGTACCACGCAAAATCGGTTCAAGGTCCATAAACACAACCAGAATTAATACATAAGGCACACCGGATTATAAAGTGTACTGTCGATTTGTGAGAAAATTACATTTTAAGTGTGCCTTATAGTCTGAAAAATATGGTACAAAAGCATGATACAAAATTGCACACAACAACTCCACAGACGTGATGTGCAGCAGTTTTGTAAGCGGGATGCATGCTGATTGTGTTGTGACAGCGCTCTGAAGGGGGGAGTGAGGGAGAGAGTAAAGGGAGGGGAGACTCAGAGTCAAAAATGAAAGTGAAGCTTATAAAACATGTCCATGTTTTTGGCAAACATAACATTTTCAGAACAATAAAAGCTAACATGGTGATCCGACTATGTGTTAGCAGTTAATACCACATAGAAGTACCACACATTCTCATTATATAATCATATTATCTAGTTTTTCTAATTTGTTATTTTTGATGAAGTGTATAATTTGACTTTCTGGCTGGACACGAGCAGCAAATGTTTTGATGTACATACAAAATGACACCATAGTTATGATTAGACTATGAAGATATTACACCTTTATTTAGTTAAATGACAATCTAGCTCTTTTTTCTTTCTTTTTTGTGTTGCTCATATTCTTGTATTTGCAAAAGAAAAAAGAAAATAATTTCTTTATATATCTATGTCGACAGAGGACGCCCTGAAAAGGAATCACACCATAAACCCATTGATTCTCCAGTGACATCCAAAACAGCTCATTTACTCTGTTGTCTATGTGGCTCATGTCCTCTTATATCTGTGCAGTAATCCAACAGAGAAATTATGGTATTTTAAAGACATAGAGAGAGACTTTCCCTCAGTAAAAAAGAAATGCCTGGTTGATTTCTGCTTATGAGCGCAGCCTGGAGCCCTGTGATCAATATGTGTGCAACCACCTGCCAATGCTGCACTCACTGAGTAATTAGCCAATGTGCCCGGGCCGCTCTGACGGGGCTAATGGAGACGCACAGGGAGGCAAATGTGCAGCTCACATCCAAAAGAACTGCTCCTTGAAGACATTGAATATTCAGGGTTTTTTTAGTTGCTTTACCTGCAAAGATTCTGTGTTGTTTTAGAAATGGGTTAGAGTAGGTTTAGGATAAATTAACTTTGAACTAGTTTTTGTTTCATATGCACATCCAAGGTTTTGTAATTATGGATAATAACTATATAACACATCAAAACAAGGATATTTGTTATTCTGATTTTTGGATTTAAATACACTGATAACATTCTCCTTTTTGTAAGCAGTGTAGATCTATGGGAAATAATTGTCATTTGGGAAGCAATAAAAATACTGTGTTACTGAGTCCATCAGCAAAAACAATTTATATTTTTAAAAACTGATTTAAAAAATGCAGTTAGAAAACACAAAACTGAGGTCAATCAGTTATACAAGTGTAAGATAAAGAGTTGGTGAAAATGTCCTCCGATCTCATTTACATTTGACCCAGTCTTTAATACCTCTAGAGTGGACAACCTGTCTGGATGCAAAGTCCACATTCAAGGTTAGACTTTATTGCCCCTGTGGGAGAATTTGTCCTCTGCATTTGACCCATCCTTCAAGGACACATCATTAGAAGCAGGGACCCATGTCTGGTTCTTTGAGCTAGACTTGGTCAAGACTACCATAGCCAGAGGATTTGACATACCGTATTTTTCTGACTATAAGTCGCACTTTTTTCAGGGTTTGGATGGTCCTGTGACTTACATCTTCAATTTTTCACACTGACAGCCCATAGACGAAATATATGAATCCTATACCTGAATCAAAAATGAAAAACAAATCGTTATCCTTTTTTCATTTTGGTTTTAGAGACAAATAATAAAGAAAAGAGTTTTCGTTTTCTTATTTTTGGTTCTGTATTGAAAAACGAATGATACACAGATTCTTCTCTATTGGATTGTTTTTATTACTATAACTTCTATAACTTGCCTTTCAAGATGAAATGTTGGTTCTCGGTTTCTGATATTATAAAATAAATTTCCCCCAAAAAGTGACTTACAGTCCAGTGCAACTTATACATGTTTTTTTCTTCTTCAGTATGCATTTTTTGGCTGGTGCAAATTATAGTCCGGAAAATACGGTATTTGCATGTTTTGGGATGCACATATTCATTTTTAATTAATTCTTAAAAATACTCAAAAATAAATATGAAAGAGTGCAAACTACTAAATTGCCTTAATTTGAGAAGCTTTAGCTAATTAGACATGTTTTCTTCACTTGACGTACTATCTGCCTTTTTTTAAGACATTGCTTTTTACCTTAAGTTAAAATATTTATCACTGGGACAAGATTTTCCTGTTTCAAGACGTTATTCAAAAATGTCTTGAAACCAGTGAAACCTTTGCCATATAAGCAAGGGTCAAAACTATTGAAACCAGATTCAGATTCGGAATTCCAGCTATTCCAAGATCCAAACTCCTCACTTTTTGCATTGCACATCACAGCATGCACACCCAAACTTAATTCCGGCTCCAGTCTATAACTCCTCTGCCATAAAGTCACATCATATCTCCTGGCTCCCAAGGTAAAGTGGAGAGACAGGGACGACGTGGCGTGGCAGAGCTATTTTGTGCGCCGCTTTCCGTTTGATTATTTGTCACCGACACGCGTAACGGCACTTAATGAGGAGCTGGAGATTGAATTAGCCTAGCATCTCTTGTTTTTTCCACTCGCACGCGCTTGTAATAGAGATAAAACCACCTCCGAAGCTATTACCGTCTTATTTAATCATTGGTGGAAAATGTTCTCTAATCAATTGCGCTAGCGTCGCCACCAGATGTTTGCGGATGCTATAATTGAGTTATTTCAGTCAGACAAACCGAGCGGCGTTTGGTCTAATTACGCGTGTGTTGTCAGGAAAGAATCAAATAAGCTTCAGCCGGGAGTCGAATGCTTTTAATACGGCTTTTGAGTGATGTATCATTTTTAGATTAATTTCTGATGCAATAAAAAGTTGTGTGATCTTCGTCAAAAGCTGTCAGTTATTCTCGTCACAGCTCTCCCAGAACAAACTGTTTGGGAAGTGCATTGTTTGCGCGCGTTTGATGTTCCAGAAGCAATCAGCCGGTCACACGGATATTTATAGCGCGGCGCCGCATCGCAATCTTAGCTGGAATTAATACTTGTGCAAATGAAGGGACTCTGGTCTGTCAGGGAGTGAGAGAGGAGATGGGGAGGATAGTGTTTGTATGTGATGGTATAAAAGCCTGTCTGACTGAGCTCCTATAGAATATTCAGAATAATGTTCCCTATGGTGGAAGCTTTGAGGAAGACTTTAAAAAATTTCAATCATGTTCAGAAAAAGTGTCTGGCGCTATGTGTGTTTAAACGATCTCTGTCACTTAAAAGGTATAATATGTGATGTTGCCTGTGTAATCCCTCAGTCATCCACGTAGGATCCATCGCAAAAGAAATTGTCAGCTTTTGTCCAGTTGATAGAATTTAGTTTTGCTTTAGTATGTCATTTTACGGAGGTGGCGCACGATTCTATAAAAATATAAAGTTAAACCCATACTTCTGTGCATTCTTCGTGGTGATCGATACGTTTTATGCCAATTATAGCAAAAGGAACTATTCCTGTGGAAACAAGCAGGAATGAGAGTCAGGTTAAGAGTCAGGTTTGTGGATATGCAAGCCCGCATATCCCCAAGTCCCCAAGTCCCCAAGTAAGGGACCACAGAGTCATGCACGGGTCTGATTTTGACAAACCCGTTCCCGTCATACCTCATACCCGACCCGTTTTCCGACAGAACTGAAATAAAATTTCGCACCCGATCCGACTCGCTATAAATCCAAACAAACACCCGAACCATACCCGAAAGAAAATAAGTCCAAGAGCCAAAAAAGAGCCACAACTTTATACTCTCCACTTGCTAATTTTCTTTTTAGGTCCTCGTGAGACACTTTAAACTGCAGGCCATTGCATGCATGGTTTGAAAATGAACGTGGCAGAGATTTCGGGGAATGTGCGCGTGCAGCAAAAACATGGATTTTACATTTAATTGCCTTGTAAAGACTATGGGATTTTTGCATTTCACTAAATACAGCCCTGTTTTTTGTTCGCGCGTGATGTTTTGTAAACCGCAGATTAGACCCTCGCTCTCCTACATCCGACCTTAACCCGCATCCGACACAGCACAACATTTTTCACCCGTTTCATTAAAATTTGCGGTTCATCCGTCGGGTATCCGCGGGTTGCCGAACCCGTGCAGGACTCTGAGGAAGCATGTTTATATATTTTTCAATGCAATAAACACAACCAAGTCTGTTTTTTTGGGATAAAAAGTTACATACTCTAGGTGTCCTTCATAACTTTTCAGGTGCTATTGCTATTGCTTTGGTTGTAATGTTCCACAATATGGTATTAAACTTTATTCAATTATGGGCGTTTTTATTGCTCAAAAATGCATCTATAAACTGGCTTAGTGGTGTCTCCTTCTTGTTTCTAGAGTTTAATGCTGTAGTTTAATACCACACTTTGGAACACTGCAGCCAACATCTAACATCTCCATGGAAACAAGCAATTGGCGGGCTCTCTACCAGCAAAGTTACATAGTGCACCTTTAAGTAATTTTCTTAAGGAGATGGAGAGGCTGAGGTAGACAGTGGTTCTGATGCTGCGTTGGAGAAGCTGGACGTGGGAAGGAGGAGAGAGTGCATTTAGTTGAATGACTTGTGTTTGATATGATATTTTGTCATGTATATTTTATATATGTTTTGAAATTCCTATCAGCTCACACTTCAGCCTTCTGTCAAATGGTAAAGATTCAGGATGTGACGTGAAATGTGCACTCTGAACAGAATCTTACTGTTACAAAATAATTTACATATTTTATTGTAATGCTGATTAGAAAAACCAAATCATCATCATCTTTTTTCCTCTCAAAATTTTGCAGCCCTTGGACAAGTTTTACCTGTATGTAACGCATGTCTTGGAATAGTGATTGACGCAAGGAGAACTTATTTATACTGTACATTTATTGTATTATTTATAATAGTATTCATCATCACCAACAGTATTATCCACTTACCTGCTGTACTTTCAGATCTGTCTCTTCATCCTATCAAACCGATTGGCCACAACATCCCTGAGAAACCGAAAATAGCGAGTGGTGCAGATCTGCTGGAGCGGCTCATTTCAGAATAAAGTGGAGGAAAACCTAATTGAAACTTTCTCCTCATGATTTGCTGCTGGATCTGGGGCTGGACTTTTCCATTGTCACAAAATCGATGCGCCAGGGACGGGGGGAGGGCCTAACTGGGTAGGGCTGCTGGCTTTGGGAGCGCGGGGTTAAGTGATGTGCCTCTGGAGCTGAGTGGATCCTGGACACAGCCTTCACCCAGGGGTCTGAGGGAGAGGAGAAGGCCTAATGGTGGAGCACTGAAGGGGGGAAGGAGGATCGGGACATGGGGGTGAGAGTGTGGGGCGAGTCGGGAAATGTATTTGCTTCATTCACGCACGTTTAACACCAACCCTGCATATTTAGGCTGAGTTCTCTGTAACGACTCTGTTCCACATGCGGTAATAGAGGAAGTGCTCGATTGTGTTTTTAAATGTTACTAGAATCATTTTGATGATTTAAGCCCTGGAATTGCCCATCTCTACTGAGCTAGAGGTAAAAAAGTAGCTGTTAACTTGAAAACTACCGCTACATCACAAGGTGGAACAGAGTATTTTAAGTTTCGGAGATGTAAAAAGACTAATAATAAAGGATTACTCAGACATGTATGAATGAAAAATAGCACAACTCAAGGTATGTTTTTGAGGAGTTAACATTATAACATGACTTAAAGATCATGAATCAATTTTGTGTCATTTAGGACCTTTAAGGAAGTTTAGCTCTGTATTTGACCCATTCATCAATACTGAAAAACATACCCATAACCTTCTAGCTCTGAATAAGCAGTGCTAAATGCTACATCACTGTGCACGATACTCCTGCTATACTTACACTTAAAAATAGGAAAAGTTTTTTTTTAAAATAAAATACTAAAGTAAATGGATGGGCCACAGTAGAGCATTTGTAATTGCAGGTTCTTTATTGCAAACAACAAAATATAAAATATGTTTTTTTGAGTGGGTTCCCCTCTCCACAGATCTGACCAACACCTGCTAGTCTCCAATGGACATGGATGACCTTAATGCCATTCTGTGGAACATTACAGGTAAAGCAATAACATCCTCGTGGAGACAGATGACACATCTGTTGCAGTTAAAGATGCACTGCCTAACATTTCAGTGGAGGGTCAGATACCTGCTTGTCTCCATAGGAATGCTCTTGATTTGTCTAGAATGTTCCACTATCACTACGGAAACACGCAGTGTACAGCACTACCCTGCATTATAGTTCAGATCTGTGGAGAGTTGCAGAAGGAATTCTTTTATTTTTGAGCAATAGAAACATCTGTAATGAATAAATGCTAGAGGAATATGTTTAAAATCATACCATGGAACATTCCAGGCAGAGCAATGACATCTCACTGGAGACGAGCAGATGGTGAACCACCCACCAGAAAAGTTGAGCCATGCACCTTTAAATATAGCACTAATGACTTCACTCTTGAAAGTCAGTAAAACTTGGGAAGATGAAATAAAACCAAAATGTCTAGAAAAACAATTTTGACAAAACTTTTTACATCAGATATCCTTCCTTCCCCAACCCCCGTCATTATCCGAGCCTGAAAGCTATACAAGCAATTAAAGTAATGAAATATTCTGTTCATCAACTTGTTTTGGAAAAACTTAATTCCACTCTGCAACAAACAGAAACCACAACATATAGCCTTCTTTTTTTTCTTTAAGAAGCCTATAATCACTCACCCACTTTGTAAACAGTGCAGCACGAGGTGGACATTACAATGACGGATCATAATGCAGCCGCCGACAATGACTGGAGCTAAGGACTAGTCAGAGGTTGGAGCAGCTCTTAGGCAAATAGAGCAGCCCCATCGCCATTTGGGTAAGTAGACGCCAATTACACACTAGCATGATTTAAGATCCAATGCTGTCAGCGCGGTGAGGAGCCAAGACCTCTGCCGATGAAACCAAAATGGCCCCCGTAATGACGCTAGTGACAACGCAGCCACTTTGGATGGACTGACTATTACTGCTTGTCAACACGAGCAAGAAAAAGAGGAAAACTATGAGCGACGCAATTAGAGAATGAGAAGGGAAATGGATACGGTACTGAAGAGAAAGTAGTTTGGGGCGCGACTTAACACATTGATTTATCGGATTTGTCATCGGCGAGTTGTGTGTTATAAATTTTCTGACTCCGGTAATAGCAGTAATGAGGTCACAGACTGAGCAGTGTCATCTCAGCACTTTGGGGAGCAGGCCTTGTGTTAAAGAGGTAACAATCATTAGCAAAGCGCATTCATCTACAGCATTAGCTTAGTGTCAGGCTGACTTTGGGCCCTTGGCGTCTAATGGATTCAATCGGAGGCCGTGATTGGACGAGAAAAGCAGATATCAGTTAGAGCCAAGGTCATTGGTCAGATTGTCTTGATACTGTAATGTCAGTTATGAATGTTATGGTCATTACTTTCAGTTGTTTTCAGGATTTTGTGATTTGTGCTGTGCTATGGTAACGCAGATCTAGGTGATATGATTACGTGAAGGTCTCTTCCCACTCTTCACACTTTTTCACTGAGAGTGGATTAAGGTACAAGTGGTCTTCTGTGTATAATAGCGTCTTCATATCTTGACCAAAACAATAAAGCCAAAAATACTAATCAGGTACTGAACTCCTCCCTGTTTATTCCCTATTCCATAGTCTGTATACTGTACTGTGTAGATTAGTTCATCACATCACTTCCTGTTTTATGTATCCAAAATGTGCAATCTAAAACAGCTTAAAGGTAATTTCTTACGCAAAATTGTGACATTTAAGACATGTAATAATGTTGTCCTCCTCCAAATCATACCTGGAGTTGTGTTTTGTTTCATTCACACATGTTTGAGTTACCCTTTATTATTTGTCTACTTCTCCAAAGCTCAAAATGCCCCCTTCCACCTTGTGATGTCATGAAGTGGCTGTCAAATTAACAGCTACTAGAGGTGTAACGGTCATGTTTTGGTATGTACCTCGATTTTGAGATCACGGTTTGGTTCAGTTTTGGTACAGTATGGGAACAAAATGAAAAAATGTCACATGTTTGAATGATTAAAAGCAGCATTTCTTTTCCCCCCAAAGGCCCCTCACCTTGTGTATGCTACAATACAACACAATACTGAATGGTCAGGTAAATAGTAAACAAAGCATGAAAATCATTACTAATAATAAGAACTAATGATAATTATTATAATTATTATAATTATAATTGTTTAGATCTGGTTTAGACCTAGTTTAGACCTGGTTCAGTCCTGTTTAGATCTGGTTTAGTCGACAGTCGCGCCTGGAGCACAGTTGATCCCACACCACTTCCCGGGGGTGTGGTGAGGTGCAGGCGGCTGCGTGCTTTACAGCTCCTCTCACCCGGATCTCGCCGGGTCGCTGTGGGATCAGGCACCAACGACACCTCGAGGGAATCCCCCTGCACCAAGCGGCCGTCCTTACCCCGACGGGTTAGGCAATATCACTCTGATGAATGGTTTGCTCACAAACTAGCCCCCTGTGTGCCAATTCAACGTGCTCTAACTCAACTATTTTGTACAGAAGCATGATGAAATTCTGAGGCGGGTTGTAGGGATATGTATGCCATGTAGTGCAGGGGAGCTTGATTGAAATTTGACACCCTATTTGACAAAATCATCCGTTTTATTCGTGGCACACATGCACGAACTCACTCGTGCACAACCCTGCACCGAACGTCCCGTATCGAAACGGTCTGGTACAAATACATGTACCGTTACACCCTTAACAACTACCATTTACTTTGAGCAGAGATTGGCAATGCCAGGGGTGAAATCATCCAAATGTTTCTAGTGAAGGTGTATGGAGTTTAAGAACACAGTGGAGCACTTCCTGTATCACCACATGACATCAGAAGGTGAGACATGGTGTTTTCAGGCTTTATGTGTTAAACATATGTAAATGAAACAAAATACAACTACTCCAGGTATGTTTGTGATGAGGAAACAACATTAGAACATGGATTATGGGCCCTTTCAAAAGACCCTCACACTCACACACACACACATCTCTGTGCTCTTGCTCTTTTATATTTCTTAGGTTTTTCAATATCACTGCAAAAAGTTGAAATGGGTACATTATCAGCCAAGGTCACTAATGAAATAAAGTCTTAAGAAGCTGTGAACTTTTAAAATGAATTGGTTCATTAAACAGTTTTCAGAGGTCCAAAGTTATTCCTCACTTACCTTAGGCATTCTGAACAACATAATTATTCACCGCAATGAGCTTATGAATGTGTTTAACAACTTTCCCATCACAGTACTGTTTAGTTCAGTTTAGTTTATTTATTTAATGAGACAGGGACAGTGCACAATATGAGAGGAGAGATGCATTGTACCAGGTTGTAGCACTGGAGCTCATTTCCATTTCGTCCCTGGACAGGTTGATGTTATAGATCATAAAATCAAACATACAAAGAGAATGTCTTTATAACGACCGGAGCATCATAACAATTCTGCATCCTCATTCATGCCCAGTTCTCTCAACACCTTAAAATCCTCATCCTTTACCAAAATCATCACTCAATTCATTCACTCCAGAACGTCACACTCTCTCCGGACACTCATGAGTCCACATACTGCTAATAACTAGCATGCTAACTGCCCAATTCCTGATTCTCGTACAGTAAAACACTTTGTAATTAGATAGCGACAGTGGTGGACTTATTTTGAGCTCAAGAGCTGCTTATACAATACACGGAAAAACAATCATGGTGTAATTTAGAATGTTAATGCTATGATTTGGTTACATTTGTTCTTGTTAGCCTTTTGTTGCAATAATTCCCAAATGTGTTACTGTTCCCAAAAATGTGGTTGGATTACAGTAAACCTACTCCTGATCTATACGGAGCCAAGGTCATTGCTCAGATCGTACAGTACAAATGCATTAGCGCCATCACCACCCTCACCCACAGCGGCAGTATCACGTCTATAATCATTATGTAAATCTGCGTGCTCCACTCCTGAGCCTGGACCCCGGACAGCTACGTGGGCCCCTGCATGGCGCATTAGCATCTCTCTGTGTTTTCCAACAAACACTCGGCTCCAATTAACACAGGATTAATTGGCATCTTTATCTCATTAGGGCCGATGCGATCAGAGGATGATGAGGTTTTCGCCGCGCGCCCATTTGTTTAAGCTGATTGTGGTAATTGCCGTCATTATTATGCTCTCCTTAACGTCAACCCAGGGCCCTCTCCCTCCCCCCGTCCGGACCCCATAAAGCTTAGCCATGTGTCACCGCGCAGTTTAGCTAACCCCTGGAATCGCCCGAGCTCGTCCCCGCGTGTGGTTAACGGCCGGGAGGGTGATTATCGTTCATACGTTTGACCCATTAGCCTCCCCTCGCAAAACTCCCCGACGAATGGCTTTTGTGCACGCTCCTAATTGCGGCCCCACCTTCCCAAATAAAACTTTAAAGGTTCCGCGTTCACAGAGCAGGGTTAAGTGCGTGGTAAGATGTTTTACACAGCCCGCGAGTCGCATTTGTCAATCTGGCGATGATGTAGTTCTCGACTATATGGGCTATAAATGCCAAGAGAAACTATAAGCGTCTCATTATATAGAGGGGAAGGGAAATTATAGCTGTTTTAGGCTGGAGTGGTTCATGTTTTTGTTTGATCGTCTTGGCGAGTATTGGAATTTTGGGGAATGCTGTTGTCTTTGGCTCGTTGATAAGGGTAAACAGTGCAACAAAGGACTGAAATGAATTGTACCTCTAGAGAAATTCTTCATCAGCATTTGACCTATCTTTGAGTAACCTGCCAGGAGCATTGGGTTACAGCTGTTTACAAGACTGGGGTAAGATCAGGATTTTGGTCGCAACTACTCAGACTTGACACAAAGACAGATTCACATTGCAGTTTTTTGGAGCTCCCAATTTTTTTATTTTAATGACACCACAATGTCCCATTTCGTATTCAAGCCCTTCTTCAGACATGATTTTCTTTTGCACAATTTTTGTCTTTGGACCCAGCATCCACTTGCAACTTTTATTGTGCATGTCTCTATCTACAAAGAGATATATAAACAGTTATAGAAAAAGTATTACTAATATTAGAAAAGTGAAAGGCATTTTGTTATTATGTTGTTGTCAAAACCCAGAAAAAGCATTGACTTATTGGCTTATGACCGACTTTGTTTTATGTAGTGTTTCTGGTGCGTGACGTGGCAAAATAATTTCTTTTAGCAGCACGAAAATAATTTTGACATGTTACTTCGTGTGATCAATGTTTGTACAGCTTTTTGGCAGCAGTTTGGCAACAGCCATTAAAAGTCATGCAAAATACAAGTAAATACTAGTATAAGTTGGAGGGTACGATGATGTAGCAGGTTTAGCGTGGCAGGTTGATGGTTTGATTCCCAGTGCACACAGCTGTTCTGCCTTTGAGCAAGCACTCTTTTAGCATCAACCTTAACAACAGAACAACTTTGATCAGTTTTTGCTTGGTTTTTACTGCACGATGACCTCACGCTATGAAAGTAGTATACAGTATGACATTAAACAGCTCTACTTAACATTTATTCAATTACAGGTGTTTTTACAGCTCAAAAATACCTAGAAAAACAGGCATTCTGACTGTGAGCGGGGTCACCGCTCCACAGATCTGATTTGTAACTTGGTCTGGTTTGGTCTCCATGAAGAAAGGTGTAATATCACTGTGAAACATTTCAGACAAACCAATAATATCTCCATGGAGGCAAGGATTTGACGGACCTTCCACCAGAAAAGTGACAAAATGCACCTTTAAAATAAATGTATTCAGGGTGACTTTGAGAGTCTTGAAAACGCTATACACAACGAATGCATTAGGACAGCAAAAGTTTTCATCAAATCACAAAATCCAAAAATATCCTTTCGACTCATGGATCACGGTCATAAATATTGTGCAGATGTAAAGCCTGCTCTATCAGAAGACACTGTTTGTGAGATTGGGAGCTATTACTTCAACGTGAACCTGGATCTACGGCCCACCAGAGAGCCCCAGATTGAGATATATGGCACAATAGAAAACGGGGCGCATTGATCTCTATGAGTACAAACTTTACACTTGCCGCTAACTTCTCTAAGGGGAGCTATCAAATTTTATACGCTCGTAACTATCTCGCCCCCTCTAAATGTTAACAACTGTGCACTCATGCTATACAGCCCGTCCCCTTTGTTGACGGCTGGATTTGGGACGGAATAACAAGGCGAGACTGCACCGCGAAATGAGGTACGACCCGAGCGTGACCATGACAACCGCCGGTGCGTTAAAACTTAATTCATAGGGCCAATATGCGGGGCCCAGCAGTCAATGAGCTCCTGGGGGGGCCCTCAACACGTGAACAACAAGATCTATGTGTCAGCTTCTGAACAAGGGTCGTGCTGAGACACCCTCCAGGCAGAAGATGGATCTGTGGCTTCAACAAACTTTTGCATCATGGGAAGTCTGGCATTTTGAAGGATATGACTATTTCTGTGCACAAAGGTAATGCTAACCAGATAGTTTGTGTGGTGTTTTGAGGAAAGGTGCTGGTGCTCCTTCAAAACCAAACCATTACAGAACCAGGTTTCGAATTGTATTGCACTGTAGTAGTAACACTCATAGAAATAATTGTTTTTCAGGGCCAGTCAGTGCCGTATTTTCTAGTGCTTTCCACAGACTTTTCAGATGGGGGTCTATCACCTTCTTGTTTCTGTGGATATGCCATTGTTCTGCTCAGAATGTTCCACAATATGACATTAAAGGATTCTACCTTAGATTTATTCAATTCTAGGTAGTTTTATTGCTCAAAAACAGGCATTCTGACCACTGATCTCCATGAAGATAGAAAGGTTTAATGCCATACTGTGAAACATTTCAAACAAAGCTATTTTATCTCCCTGAAGAAATGCATTTCACGGACCCTCCAGCAGAAAACTTACACAATGCACCTTTTAATCCAAGAACTGAAACCTAAAATAAATATTTAAAATCTCAAAAATGTGATTTTGCATAATAGGTCCACTTTAATATATATCATTTGGACACTAAATGCATATTTTCTTTGGATTTACATTTGTTTACATTAGCAACTAGAACCAAGAGACTGTTGGTGTTTTTGTCAATGTTTGTTGCACAGTGGTAGCTGAACAAAATCCTATCATTTGTTAGGCTTAACATTTTCATGGGTATTTTTAAATACTTGATACTCACTGACTTCAGTAGGTCTTCAGGCCTTGCCAGCTTCTATTTTTGTGTGAACTGAAGGTGAATATTTGGGAGTGACATTCAAGCAGACTGAGCTCAACATAAACCCATCTGTCCAGTGACATGACTTCTTGGCCATCCAGTGGTACTGCTTATTTGTTTAATGACTCTTACTTTTGGCATTTGTACTCATTGCTTTGACTGAAGTACATTTTATTTGTTTTTCCTCTGGCTAAGTCTAAAATCTCCAAGAAACCTTTCAACCATGAAATCAGTTTTGGAAAGTGCTCTAAAAATACAACCACTTTCATCACTTTTTAATTCAGCACATTTGGAATTATGCAGGTAGTTGGCAACTCAAAAAAGTGAGTTTATGAGTTCAAACTAAGAACAAAAATGTTGTCATATTATTACCATATTTAAAGTCATATTTTGTTCATATTTAAAGCTGCCTCAGTGAAGTTGCACTACAGCACCAGAGACACCTCGGGCTCTGTCCTTGTTATCTGGTGTGCATTATCAGAGGTTATAATACTCCCCACAAATGCATGTGTGCGATGACATTATTTCTTAGCCATCTTGTTTGCACCATTCTGATACTGGTATCTGATATCAGCCCGATACTGAAATAAATTGCTGAATCAGATATCAGCCTCCAAATAATGGTTCAGACGATATCCTGATTGCATTGGATTTAAATTGATGCAATAAGACTATTTACTGGATGTAGTTGGCCCAGAAAGTCTCGTAATGTTTGATCTTTTATTTATACAAATTTGTTCTGTGGTTACTTGAGGTGTACATAACAGTTACCAACAGCTAAACACATTTGGATCAGTTTTGTCTTATTTTATTTTTGTTTCAAGGAAATAAATGCTTAATCTCTCCTTCTCTGCACTGGTAAGGGTTAATATTGGGTAATATACTTAAAGCTACAGTAATGATGATCAGTGCATCCCAACTTGTTTATTTAAAGGTGCCTTGTGTACCTTTTCTGGTGGAGGGTCCGTCAAATGCTTTTCTCCATGGAGATGTTTGCAGTGGTATTAAACCTTTGTATCTTCATGAAGACAAAGCCGGGCCAAGTTACAGGTCAGATCTGTGGAGAGGCAACCCCTCTTACAGTCAGATTAATTTAATAAATGTAAGATAGATGATTTTTGCGTCATACTGTGGAACATTTCAGGCAGAGCAACGATCCTTAGAAACAAGCAGGTGACGGACCCCCCCACCAAAAAGTTACATCGTGCCCCTTTAATAACTCTCTTATGTCATTTTTACTCTTTGCTCAGACTGCAGTACATTTTATACTTTTACTTTCTCTGGCTGCACAAACTACTTTTGGAGTGTAAAATCTCAAAGAAACTTTTCAACCATGAAATCAGTTTTAGAATACCATTTGCTTCTGAAAACAATATCTCCCCAAAGTGCTCTAAAAATACAAGCACTTTCATCACGTTTTAATTCAACACGATAATTTGCAGAGACACCCTTTCAGGAAACATTTAGGTGTGACTTCTCTCCTCCGCCAACTTTCAATTACAAATTCCTGATAAAGCCACGCAGATTTTTGCTTCGGTGACAGGAGCATGACAGCAGCCGGCATTTCTTGTTCCCACTCACCTCTGCCTCTGAGCGCCATGAAAAGACTTTGATTCCCCCAGTAGTAACCCACGGTAACAACAAGTACATCTATGCTATCTATGCTAACAACACGACGCGAGGCGGCAGTGCGTAGCCAGCCATCTGTACCTCCAGGGGGAAGCAGAGATGTCTTCAAAGCGCTACACGGTCGGCGATAAAGGTTCTGAAGAAGGCCTCAGTCACTCATGTGCAGGCTGGCTGACACTTCAACACCTGAAGAGAAGACTTGAAATGGCATCTGCCCCACGGTTGAGGGTTTGATGTCACCGCGGATTGGTATTGTGTTCACTTCACGAGAGCGAGAACAAGGAGGGGTCCTGGTGGAGACACTTCCAGACAGAGAGAGACGCAAAAAGACAGGCATAGAGATGTGGAAATGGGGGAGTGGGGTTTTGACGGGTTTTTAGGTTTGCGGTGTGGGGGTGATTTTGAATTTTAAAGATGGAACGTTTTTGGTGTGGGTTGAAAGTTGGTTATTGTGTTGAAAGTGAAAGTTCAAATTAGATTCAGTTTGTTTTGTTATATTAGAATTTTCAGAGTTGGTTTCTAGTCAGTGTATATCTAGTTTAAGAAAGTAGTTTTAATGATATTTAAACTATTGAAGGAATTTTTGAAGAAACTCAACCAAGACGAACGGTAATGACAAATTGTATATGTGTTCAACAAGCATATTTCGTCAAACTCAGCAAATAAAAGTCAGAGCTTATAGCATTATCACAGTGTTTGAGATGGAAAAAGATCTTGTAGCACAATATCTTCTGAGACAAAATTGCCACAAGATTGTGCACATAAGAGAAAAATAGCAAACGAAAATTCAATTCTGGACACATTTTTTTTAAGACGTTTTGCTTCTCATCCAAGCTGCTTCTTCATTTCTGGTAGGACGCTGGTGGACACTTCCTTATATCTGTCTAAAGGGAGGAGCTAAAACTACAATGAAGCAAACACACCTACTTGGATGAGTTTCCCCCTGTCAAAAGACCTTAAGTGCTGGCAAGTTATACTTCCAAACAGCAGTGCTACAATGGCAGTAAAAATGCCAAAATAGGCACAAACCAGGAAGATGCTTGGAAACATATGATGACAACTTCCGGTTTAGTTTCTGACACTGGGCTTGCCAACTGACTGTGATCAAACCCACTGAAGTAAATGTCATCTGTGGTAAAATGAAGACTGCATATGTATGTGCTGTTTGGAATCATCTTGAATTTAGCGCAGTCATCTCTTCTAATCACATGTACCCAGTGTGCTCGGAGTCGTGCGTCAGTGGGGAAATGATGAAAACTGAACTGAGGTATGGTTGTGATTGTTGATTAGCCAAACATAATGGAACGCTACAATGACATGGAGATGAAGAAAACTAGGACATTTTCTCATTTTTCCTAGATCTTGTCAGACTTACTACCGAGAAGAGAGCCTGGCGGAAGATGCCATCGCATCTTTCCAAACATCTTCCTGGTTTGTGACGTAAGTGTGAATAGAGCCTATTGTGAACTGCAACTCACAGTTCATTTAATATGTCAAAATCTTCTCTTATCTCGCCGACCCAATCTCATGTCTGGTCTTGTGGACATTTTGTCTCATCCAACTCCTTGTTGGTAAGCTTACACCTCGAATCAGAAGGCAGCTGTTTCGATACTCAATCTAGACTCGTACTCTTGTTGTGTCATTGGACAAAACACTTCACTACCATTGCCTTTAGTCATAGTGATAACCCAACTGGTTTCTTGCAGGGTAAAAATTTGCTTTATGCAGCTAGTTGGCAACTCAAAAAAGTGAGCCCAGATTGAGCCAAGTTTGGGGGAGTTGTCTTAGTATTACATAGTTTATAAAGTAAAAAGTTAAAATTGCCTTGGAGAAATTTGGCTACAGTACCAGAAACAGCTCCAGCTCACCCCTCGTTTTCTCTCTTGCATTGTCAGAGGTGATAATACTCCCTACAATGGAAGCATAGCCAGACTTGAATGAACAACACCATCCCTTACTGACTGTAAATAAAGTACTTCAATCCTATCAATACTGTTTTTGAATGGTCAAAAGTACTCAAAATGACGTACGAACAGCCCAAACTATTGACTGCTGTAAACAGAAGACAACACTGCAGTCTCCTCTAACACAACCCAAACACAGTCGAGTCCTCGCTGGAGCTCCGGGGACCAGCGTTCAATTACCACTGCAAGAGCCTGTGATGCAGCAGAAATATTCAGATTAGAGCTGCCCCACAGAATCCAACCCGGCGCCCGCGTGCCTTTGAGCCTCGCATACGCATAATCAGACCAGCTAGTGCCAGGCGAGGCTTTGGTGAAGAAAATATAATAAATAAATAAATAAAAAGATGGCGCGGGGAGAGGGAGACGCAGCAGGCTAGTGGGCTTTGAAGTCTTCTGCCGATCGCGCATAGGCCTAGCGAGTCTTTTTATCTATTACTTTGGGAGTCTGTATACTTTACACATTTATATTCACAACTACGCTTGGATATTTCAGTCCGCGAAAAAGATCAAGGTCATGCTTTTTTTTTTTATCTCCCTTTTTTATTTTATTTATTTATTTATTTCGGTTTTCGGGTTCGGCGTGTACGCTTGCTCGTCTATTTGATATTCATAGCTATTGTTGTTGTCTCTTCCCCCAAAGCCGTGGATCATATGCGCGTTGACTTTGAGATTTCAGCGAAACATGAGAGGGAGAAAGAGAGAAGAGTGAGTGGGTTAGGAGCTCACAACAAAACGCAGAAAGTTCTCAAATAACTGTGAGCAATAGACCAGCGAACAGAACCAGGCTTTAACCAAAGTTTCTCAGACTGTATTGAATATTGAAATAAGCTGCATTGCCGGAGTGTATTTCCATGTACTCCTGGTAAACTTGGATATTCAACACTTGAGCCAGCATATTTTTTTTATTATATGCAGCCTTATTTTTATTTTTATTTTTTTTCTTTCTTTATTTTTTTGTAATATTTCTTCCCTTCAAGAAATTTCATTTGCAATTTAAACTCACTGTGTTTGTGGATATAGGGCTTTTAATGATTATTAGTTGTTATTAGGGTATTCTTTAAAGGTATGTTGTAACTTTTCAGGTCCAACAACTACTTGTTTCCATGGAGATGTTATTGCTTTGTATGGAATGTTTCACAGTATGGCTTACAGGTCTGATCTAGAGAGAGGCAAGCCCATTCAATGGAAGAATACATGTTTTCCAAGGTGTATTTTGCCAATAAAATTATCTGTAATAAATGGGAGATAGATAAATGAAATGCCCTACTGCAGAACGTTCTCCACAAAGCACTAACATCTGCATGGAGACAAGCATTGTTTTATGTTGCACCATACCCCCAAAGCAAGTTTCTAGTTTGAGTTTTGTTCACTGACACTCAAACTAAATTCTTATTCTAAAACTTATTCTGAGCAGAGCCCGACCCAAAAAGTTACACTTTAAAAAAAAAAAGATTCTCCAAAACTGACTTTTCAGAGTTTTTAACCATGTTATAGTTGTTTCCCCTCATCATTTACTCACCCAAAGTTGTATTTGAAGTGACTCGAGCATGTTTGAGTAAACTTTCATTGCTTATTTTCTAGATGCCATTTTGGCGATCAGCCCCCGTTTTCACTGCTACCGCCATAGACCCACAGCTCTGTACTTAGTTCTCCTATTCAATTTTTATAATCAGTGATATGCGTAGGATTTGGCACCGTCACATAGTCTTTTTGGTCATTTAAAAATATATATATCTGCACATGTATTTCTTTTGTTAAATCATTTTAGATCAATATTAAAATTAAAAATTAATATCTAAATTAGAACATAGTGATCCACAGGTCCCATTGATTATATACTACTATATAGCAGACAAAGGCACAGTAGGGCTTCTTTAATAATAATGGGGTGAGAGTTGCATAAGCAAGTCCGAACAGACTTGAAATTCACCTGTACATACGCTACTGAAATTGCGTCTCTGGGCAAGACACTTTTCTTACTATGGCCATATTTGTGAGGGAAAAAAAGTCACATATGTAACAGGTGATGAAAACTGACAAAGATGATGAAAAAGGTTATATTAAAGTTGCATTGTGTAACTTTTCTGGTGGAGGGCCTGTCAAATGTTTTTCTTCATGGAGATGTGATTGCTTTTTGTGAAATGTAATATTCACAGTATGTCGTACGGTGGAACATTCCAGGCGGAGCAATGACATATCCATAGAAACAAGCAGGTGACGGACCTTCCACCAGAAAAGTTATACAATGCACCTTTAAGTCTACGAGCACCCACCCCTCCATCACCACCTCCCACCTCTTTCCGCTGCACGTAGTCTACTGTGGTACTATGTTTCCATATAACTCCCATATTCAAATGTTCTCTGTGGCCCTAAACGTGAGTGTGGCTCTTGCTCAGTGAAGGTTCCTCGCGCCTCCAGGCCTTCATCACACCAGCGTGAATCATGGAAATGTCAAGTTCACCGTAGTGTTCCATAGCAGGGCTGCTATATGAGAATGTACAGCAATCTAACACCATCTCAGTCCTATACAGTCCAATGATATACTGCAGTTTTATACAGGGCTGAGAAATATTGATTATAATTATTAAAGGGCCCGTATTACACTGTTTTCTGATCTGTGATAATGTTGTTTCATCATCAAAAATATACCTGGAGTTGTGTTGTGTTTCATTCACACATTTAACACACAAATCCTCCATATTTAGGCTGAGTTCTTCACTTAACAACAAAACAGAACTCCTGGTATGTTGGTGAAGTAACATTCTAACAAGCGTCAGTTTTGATTTGTGGTCTTTCTTTAAAGTTTTTAGACTTTTTTTTTCTATTTTGCATTTATACAATTAAAGGTGATTTTACTGCTGTTTGTATCTCCACCCTCCATCAAATATGTAAGTATGAAAGTGGTGTGTGCATGGCAGGACTCTCTTGAAAAAGAGATTAGTAATCTCAATGGGACTTTCATGGGTAAATAAAGGTTAAAAAAAATAAAATCTTTAAAGACATGTTGTGATTTTAGGGGGAAAAAGTGTTATTGGTGGTCTAAAGACCGCTATAATTCTATCATAGCTCATCGCTCTTGCTTTGATCACTTAATAAAACTTGTTGATTGTTGCCGTGGTGATTAGAAGTGACATATAGGCTAGGTTAGCTCTGGGCGAGGACACTCAGACATAACCTTTATGCCTATCACCTTGAGCTAATGGTCCACATGATCACCGAGGTGTTAGTGTGTGGCTATTTTTACTCCTCTCACCTCTTTCTCCTTGTTGCATGAAACAAGTAGTTAATAAGACATGGGCAAGAAGGTGCTCTAAGATTCTATTACAAGAACTACACTGTCAAACTCTCACATCTTTAAGTCATTTTAGATTGATCGTTTCCCCCATTGAACATTATTATTTAGTACATTTTTGGTGCATAATAAAAATAATAAACCTTACACTTATAATGTGTTTTACAGGCGTGTCAAAGTCTGTCAAAGCGTTACACTAGTCCTTATTCATTCTCTCCATACTTGGTGGTAAGTTACTCCTGTAGCAAAAGCTGCTCTGGGACAGACTGACTGTCTGCACCTCTCGGACCATCACTGATCACTCACACATACACTACATTCAATATGAATGAAAGTTTGAATGCTTGATTAAAGGTGAATGCCATACTGTGGAACATTCTACAAAACAATAACCTTTCTACGGAGGGCACGCACACTTTTTCATTTGCACCAAAATGATTACAATGTTGACAATTCCCATGTGTATCATTGATTGAAAAAAATCAAATTGGAGAATGAAGTAAGTACAGAGCAGTGGAGAGATCAACCTCCATTTTCACTGTGGCAGTGAAAATGGAGGTTGATCGGCAACATGACGATAAAGATCGCTCAAACATGCATGAATTACTCCAAATACAACTTGGGGTGAGTAAACAACTATAACAGGGTTAAAAGCTCTGAAAATTTGATTTTGCAGAAATGATCTGCTTTAAGGTACATTTTATTAAGAATTGTTGGGCAATTCATCCTCTGCAATAATTTCTTTATTTTCTGTGACACATTTGAAAGGCTGAACAGAGCACAGCAAAGCCTGTAGTGGTTTAGAATTTGAACCCAGGACCTTCTTGCTGTGAGGCCTAATTCTTAGCCACTTGAGTGCATGGCGACTATGGGTCTTTTCTGACAGATTCCCAAACATCCATGTTCTGCAAATGATTCCTTGCAGCAAAAACTCATAATTAGCCCGATCACTTCCCTGGCACCTGCACTTGTAGCAGAACCATACTTAAAGTCAAACTTGTGCTGCACCGTGAGCCAAACGTGTGTGCGTTTCTGACAGAAGTGTGATTGCACAGACTGTGATCGGACAGACTGTGATGTGGACAGACTGCCAGTCGCTGCAGCAGGTACAGACAAGCTACAGATGGATCAGAGATGTGCAGCCACAGCAAATCTGGAACTCTTAATAATTCAGCAACTTCTTGTGTGACATTGAGTGCAGTTTAGCTCGCGCTCGAACCAGCCCCAGATGGGAAGACATACGCCACGTCTACTCCACAAAGCTCGACGCTAACACGAGCGGTCCCAGGAGGAGGAGGAGGGTGAGAGGAGAGAGGGAGGAGAGAGAAGAAGGTATAGGAGAGGAAGAGAGAGGGACAAGAGAGGAGAGGGGAAAAGAGGAGTGGAGGAGGGAGAGGAGATGGAGAGAGAAAGAGAGATAGGAGGGGAGTGAGAAGGAGAGAGAGGAGAGAAGAAGAAGGGAGAGAGGCAAAGTAGGGGGAGATGACGAGAGCGAAGAAGAGGAGAGAGTGAGAGGGCAGAGGAAACTTGGAGGGGAGAGCGAAGAAGAGGAGGAGAACAGATCAAGGAAAGGAGAAGGAGAGAAGAGGTGGAGCGAGAACAAAAGGGGAAGAGGAGAAGACGGGATGGAAAGGAAGGAGAGGTGGGGCGGGAGAGGAGAGAGAAAGGAGGTGTGAGGAGAGGGGAGAGTAAAGGAAAAAAGACAAGAAAGGGGAGAGTGTTCAGTAGGAAATACAAGAGGAGGAGTTGAGGAGAGGGAGAGGAGGAGTGATGCGAATGGTGAGAGAAGAAAAGTAGAGGAAGAGGAGAGGGGGAGGAGAGGGGTAAGAACAGGCAGACTAGCTAGCCCCCCGAGACCCCCGGCTCTGCTGCTAACAGCTTGAGTCCACAGCCACACATTGCCAGACACTTCCTCCTGTTTGGGGGATTTGGGCTGGAATCACACAGGAGTCCCCTGGGTTTACACACTGACCACACATGTGCATAGGAAGAGCAGGTAGCAAAGACAAGAGAAAAAGCAAGTGAGACAAATCATTATAATGTGTTTGTTTTACAGCTTAAAGGGCCCATATTACGCTATTTTCCGATCTATGTTTTGATGTTGTTTCCTCATCAAACCGTGGAAACCTGGAGTGGTGTTTTGTTTCATTCACACATGCTTAACACATCCTGCATATTTAGGCAGAGTTTTTCTCTTTAAGTATCAGAGTAGCAGAGTTTTTCTCTTTAAGTATCTGCAAATACCCGATATCCACAGATACCAGTGCAGGGACTAAAAAAAGACTTTATTCTTCTAAAAACAAGAAATATTGTAAAAAAAAAAAAAAAAATTAAAAAAAGAGTTATGTAGCTCTTATTTCCCTCAAGTAACTACAAAACAACTTTGTGTATTGCATTTTCAAACATTGTGAGACTTTCTGGATCAACTAGTAAATAGTCTTAATACATCAATTCATCGTCCCAATCAGAATAACTGCAGAACCAATATTTTGGAACCAATACCCGAAATTTCATAGATCAGTGCCAATATTTAATGCCAGTATCAGTACTGGTGCGTTTCTTGGTCATTTGGATAATTTCAGCCGTGGAATTGCTGATACAGAGCTAAATGTAAAAGGGACATCATGACATCATAAGGTGGAACAGAGCATTCCGAGCTTTGGCGGTGCAGACAGTAATTATAAAGAGTTATTCAATTTATCTATCTATTTATTTATTTTGAAGTAACAACATTCTAAAACAGCTAAAAGCTCACAAGAGTCAATATTGCATAATATATAAATTACATTTTACATAATACTTCCCCTTGAAGATAAAATGCAAATTCTGTCAATTCAATTTCAAAAACACATTCAGCTGAGATACTGTATTCCTGCTTCTTATTTTTACAAACAAACCTTAAAAGTGAAGCACACAGGCCACCGTACAGCAATATACTCCCAACAGGAGCATTAAGCCATCCATTTTATAACTTACATTTTACTGTCAAAACTAAATTGTTTCACCGTAAAACCATGACAATTTTAATTTGCCTCATTATCATGCCATATTATTTAACCCTCGTAAACTCACTCATAAACTCTGACTGGTGCACCCCATTCACCAGTTCCTAAATCCAGATGCAGGGCTGACACTGTAATGGTCTTGACTTAAAACTAAACCAGTCATTAAGAGTCATTATCATAACCATTATACTTTATTACTGCCATTTTATTTATGTATATTTTTTATATCTTCTATGTGTATTTTTATGGATACTATTTCAAAATGATGTGAATTCTTAAAGAAAAGTTACATTTACATAATTCTCCGCATTGTATTTGAATAAATTAATATAATAATAACCATCCTTATAATTCAAAAACCAGGAGCTCATAAACACGCACATTAACAGCCACGCTTTGTTCAGGAGCAATCCAGGGCTGAAATCACTGAAATGATTCTAGTGAAGGTGTATGGAGTTTAAAAACACAGTGGAGCACTTCCTGTATTACCACTTGACATCGTAAGGTGGAAAAGAGTGTTTCCAGTTTGAGAGAAGAGCCTAAATATTCAGGGTTTGTGTGTTAAACATTGTGTAAATGAAACAAAACATAACTCCAGGTATGTTCTTGATGAGGAAACAACATTATAACAGATCAGAAAATAGAGTAATATAGGCCCTCTAATTAACCTAGTTTGAAAATGTCAGTGACCATAAAAGATTTGAGTAAACTTGTAATAATATAAAATGTAAAATATGGAAAATTAAATGGAAATTAAAGTCAATGTAAAAAAACAAAAACAAAAAAACAAAAAACAAAACAAAACATGGCCATGTAACTACATCAGCATACTCAGCCTTTGAACAAAATGTCTACAAAGCATAAAGATCAACCTATAACATGCATATTTATAGGATGACATGCTATGTACAGGAACCTAACTAAATGATGATTTTTTTTGGCTGATTTGCAGATTACCCATAGACCCCCTGGAGAGACCAAAAAAGCTTCGAGTAAGTACCTTTGTATGCACTTTAATTCCACTAAGCAGACAATACCTCACTGACAGTCGGTGAATATGGCGGGATGTTGTTAGTTCAACACATGTGTCTTGTTCTTTGAATGACTCTGCGTATGAATTGCGCTGTGCAAACTAGCTTAGCTCAAAAATGTATTAAGTGTCATCTGATTGTTACATTTGATACAGAATTTTGGTGAAAAAAACATGAAAACCTCTTTGCAAATTCTTTAATTCTTTATATTGAAGGTCAGTTGAGTAAGGATGTAAAGGGGTTAAAGGCTACAAGCAAGAGCTATATAACCTAGCTGTAAGGCAATATGAGAGCGCCACCTCATGACGTTAGCTGGTGAACACTATTGCAGCTGAGTTAGTCAAACATGCACACATATGGACAGACAGATAAAAACAGAGCTCTGGGTACATTTTTGATGCTCAAAAAGTTAATTTGTCAGAATATGGGCAGTGTTGCAGACAAGTTTACCAAATTCCTTTGTGTTAGCAGTTAAGCAGAGACAGAATTCAAAGTTATGGGTAAATGGTCTGTTTTAACAGATCCTTTTTTTTTTTTTTTTTTTTTTTTTTTTAGAAATCCTCTCCTCTCAGCAAAAACAACATTCAGTGCACTAATGCTGATCTTGGCACACTTAGCCAAATATAGGCTTCCACTTCCTATTTCGCCTGCTGTGACACCCATTTCAAGTGACGGCCCAATCAACTTCTCACCATGTCTACCTACTACCTCTTCAAGACTAGTGTAAAACTGCAAGTACCTTCTAACCATACTAGCAGCCCATTTTCCTTTAGGCGTATGAAATGCTGATGAATGACATCTCTCAGGAACTCCTGCAGCTCATTCATCAGCTTCACACTTATTGAAAACCTCTTTTGCTCTGGCACTCTGGACGTTATTGATCCCAATCTCTGTGGCTGTGGTCACCAGGCTCTGGACTCCACTGGTCACGCCCAAATCACCTCCAACAGATCCTGGCTCTCATACTGTCCAGCTGCCATGCACAACCTTCTAACTCACTCATCAACTGCTCCATCTGAGGCTTCAGCTCAGAGAACTTCTGCCTGAAGGCCTGGGAGCGATCTTTGAACAGGTTCACCATCCTGAAGTCTGGGTCATTCCTGAGGGCGCTGAGATCACGGATTTTAGAGAGCATCTTTTTAATTATGTCTTCAGATAAATCTTCCAAATTGATCTTTGGTTGTTTCATGCTGAATTGGTTGAGGTCACTGCTTTTCCATGCATTACAAATGCCCCCCATTGTTGTGATGTAACACTGTAGCTTGTTCTGGAGAACATCTTTGATGAACACATTGGGGCAGAAGAATTTCTCATGGTCCCGTTTGAATAAGAGGAGTAAAGGGCACAAGACTCCAGCAGTATTGATGATTGAACACAAAATCTTCAGGTCAGCTGCAGAAGACAGGCCCATCACTGAGTTATGATTCTTCTGGAACACATGGACAGAGGTGACCATGAGCTTCTCCATGGCCTCCAGGAGGTGTTGGTTTCAGTACAGATCTCAGACCCTCTGATTCACTGACCTTGTCAATGTCCTGGGCCTCTGTCTGTCTGGCCTTTATCCACTGCTCACTGGAGTTGGTGAAGCTCTGAATGATGCCTACATCCCTGTACGTGTCTGAGACGTACTTCTGCAGCAGCTGCTTCAGGGTTCCTCTCTCGTAGGTCATGGCCACTAAGATCTCTGAAGATGTTAGTCTGATCTGTGCAGATTCTGATCTGAAATTATTCTGACCTACGACCCTGTTTTTATACCTTTCTCCTCCGAAAAAAGACAACCTCACATTGGAACTGAAAGGGCCGAGCTCAGTTTCACAATTACAGTGGTGAGTCATACATTTAGTTGAGTTAGAAACATTATATTAGAGGCAGGATCTTAGTGTGAAAGTGAAATTTGTTTTGAGAGAGTGCAGCAGTGTCAGATTCTCAAAGCCAGTTTATTCCTGCTATTGATCTAGTTTAGTTCCAAATCTGTTTTTGGGACAGGTCGACTTGGATCACAGGAAATAAAGCACTTGTGGGTGCTCATTATAATAAAGATAATAGTGAATCTGAAACACAACTAACTACTATCTATCTAACAACTAAAACAAAAACATACTCTTATCCAAAATATAACAAATGTTCCTTATTATAACCCAGCAATGCTCATCATACTTTAGGCTAAAGGGTGAAGATGTCTTCTTTGTATTTATTTTAACCTCCATTCGCTGCGGGAGCACAGTTCTTCCTGGAGTCATTTTCTCATTCATGGACTATTTACATAAATACTTGACATCATAATATTTGCATGCATTAAATTGCGTTTAGTATTTCCAGTAATAATATCACTTGGCAGATTATTTCAAGCAGACATTGATCTGTACTTTACAGTGATTTTTTTCATGGTTTGTTGTTCCTTTGTGTAATTTGAATCTGCCCTCTGTGGCATGTCTGGTTTCATAATGGTGCCCATTTGAACTAAAGCACTAGCTCTTGATAAAGCACATTTGGTCATTTAGTTACTACAGTCTCTCTTTTACCTATAATCAAGACAACACAGAATGCATCCAACTTACATTTAAGTAAGTAAGTGTAAGTGTTTTATTTATATAGCGCTTTTCACAGACATATGTCACAAAGACGCTTTACAGAGGATTATTCAGAGCATTTTTCATTCACTCCATACCCGGTGGTGGTAAACTACTGCTATAGCCACAGCTGCCCTGGGGCAGACTGACGGAGGCGCGGCTGCCAAGCCAACCGGCGCCAACGGTCCCTCCGACCACCACCAACACTCACTCACACAACTTTCACACCTACAGTGCATGTTTTGGGTTGATGGGGGAAACCGGAGCACCCGGAGGAAACCCATCCAGACACGGGGAGGAACATGCAAACTCCACACAGAAAGGCCCGGGCGACCCGGGAATCGAACCCGCAACCTTCTTGCTGTGAGGCACGAGTGCTAGCCACTCAGCCACCGTGCCGCCATTTGTTCTGTATATACCTCAAAGAGCACAAAAAGATGGCTTATTCTGGACCATTTGTAGCCAGTATGAAGTAACAGCCTAAAAAGCTTTTTTGAGTGGCTAATAAGGGCTCTAAATTTAGGCCCAGATGAATTATCATGGTATTAGGCAAGGCAGGTTTATTTGTATAGCACAATTTGTACACGAAGTAATTCAAAGTGCTTTACAGAATAAGAAATACATTAAATACATTAAAATCACAATACAAAACATAAATAATCATCATAAAATTTTAAAATAGAGATGCAACATTAAATTAGAAAGAATTAGAGAGAAGAGAGAAGAGAAGAGATATTAATAATTGTTATAATACAAATATGAATATGAATATGAATATGAATATGAATATTAGTAGTAGTAGTAGTAGTAGTAGTAGTAGTCGTAGTAGTAGTAGTAGTAGTAGTAGTAGTATATGGAATCAATAATTAAAGACTTAAATGAAACACTTATTCTAATCGACACAGAGAAAAAATTCTAAAATCTGAAGAAAAAACATTTCAGTAAAAATAATTAAATATCTATGCTTTGATACATTAAAGCTGAAAAGTTTTTTTTTTTTTTTTTTGTCTACTTAAAAGCTTGCTGGATTTGCTAAATTGGTGCTTGCATATTACTATAAGTAAAAGTAATATGCAAGCACCTCTAAATTAGAGGCCATCTGTTGTGTTTATTTAGTATTATACCTCCAGAGACAAGACTGGGGTTACAGGACTGCAGTGTGACAACAGTGAAATCTACTGTCACACTACAGTCACATTTCAAACTCATGTACTCATGCAACCACTTTGGTTCTGGTTTTAGTCTGAGTACATTTCAAACTCATGTACTCATACAGCCACTTTGGTTCTGGTTTTAGTCTGACCCTAGTCCTGCTTTAGTGCTGATTTAGTCCTAACACACTCCATTTAATCCATTATCAACTGCAAGATTGTTCTAAAATGTATTAATAACAAAGTTTGGTCCATTCACTTCTTGTTACAGCCAATTTTGCAGGTGTGCAAAATTAAATTTGCGCATACTTGTGGACTGACTGAACTGACAGATTGGGGGAAGGGGGAATGAATGGTCACATGATCTTGGTTTGTTCAGTATTATCATGATTTTTGTTATTGTTGTTATTATGAAATGAGTGTTAATGACGAGTTATGTATATCCATTTAACATTTTCAAGTGAATAACATACAAATTTATGAAAAATATTTTTAAAGTTTGTGTCTGGTGGTGCCCCCTCACTGACTGTGAATGGTTGGTGCCCCTGGGCAACGTGCCACTGACCCATTGGATAATCTGGCTTTGGTTACAATTGTAGCTCTAGGGGGTTTGTTTGGTTCTGAAGTGTAGAGTTCATAGTTCCAAATGTAGTTCTAGTGGATTTTGTTTTGTTTTGAAGTGTAGAGTTTGTAGTTCCACTTGTAGTTCTAGTGTTTTTTTGTTTTTGTTTTGAAGTGTAGCGTTCCTGGTTACAATTGTGGTTCTAATATTTTGTTTTGTTTTGTGTAGCGTTTGTAGTTCCAATTGTAGTTCTAGTGGGGTTTGTTTTGCTATCAAGTGTACAGTTTGTAGTTCCAATTGTAGTTCTAACTTTTTTAAGTTAGAACTACAGGATCTAGCCTCATTTGACAAGGTTTTTAGGAACATACAAAAATAAACTGCCAATATCAATAAGATGACGAGTTGTGTTTTTGGTTGTAAAAATTCTTCTGTTTCTGAGCTCAGTGCATTTGTGACCCTGCAAATTGTAATTCATAGTTTAAAAAGTCTGTATAATATAAGTAGCCTGCATGATTTCCATATTCACCACATCAGATCAATCTTTTGCTTTTTTTTTTTTTTTTTTTTTTGCATGGATGTAAACAACTGTCACAAAGATAAAACATTGTAAAACAGCCTGACCCTTTATCCCTTTTTAAAATGATAACAGTGTAATGCCAGACTCAATTTGACCAGGTTAGTTCCCAATTTACAATATAGTTCCTGGCCTGTCCAGACTGATGTCTTTTTTTACAGAGGGATATTAGTCTGGTCACATTGCCTGACCAGTCAGTCTCTTTTATATTCTGTTTGAATCCAAGAGGAACTGGAACCAGAGAGGGTGAAAATTCTCCATCCCTTAGACCAGCGGTCCCCAACCCCTGGGCCAAGGCCCGGTACCAGGCCACACAGAAAGAATAAATAACTTACATTATTTCCGTTTTATTTATTATCTGAGTCTGAACAATGTTTTATTTTGAAAAATGACCGAATTCTCTCTGTTACATCCGTCTATGACTCACTCCTGACACATGTAATGTTTATGATTATATTTAGAAAATGCCACAGTTTTTGTGTTGGTCGTATCATTTTATTTTGTCTTATTTATCCACCACACCTTAAAGGCCTGTCAGTGAAAATATTGTCTGACATTAAACCGGTCTGTGGCAAAAAAAGGTTGGGGACCGCTGCTGTAGACGATCCAACCACAGTGGATTATTTGTAGCACGTGTGTCTCAAATGCAGAAGACATTTCCTCTCCAACATTATAGGAACATTCAGAACAAAATCTGTATTTTTTTTTACCTGAGATAAATAATAGTTTGGTCCTGATCCGTTTCTGTTCCTTTCAATCACGCCCTCTGAAATCGGGGAGACAGGCTGCGGCTCTAGATCCACTCGTACTTGTAAAGTTTTGTCAGAGCGTGTGGTTCTGGCTGGTCAGGTAACTGGTCACCACTCCCTCCACTGCACCTAAAAAATCAGATATAATTATGAGAATGTAAAAAAAAGTAAACAGACACTTTAAATTGGCCTTAAGACAATGAGGGCGAGACACTTCACACCTCTCCTCTGTCTGTAGCACTGCAGAATGTGTGAGTGTCTTTGAGTATGGAGGATAGCCCATAGGCACAGAATGACAGCCACATCTCTGTCCCTCTGCCCCAGGGCACCTTCTCCTTCTGAAGTGTCTCCTTACCACCGGATGTGACTGACAAGTAAAGCAGATAATTGAGACCAGTACCAAGATCATCACTATCTTACTATAACATGATCTGAATGTATTTGTTGAATGTATACACTAAATTGCTCCCTCCTCCTCCCTATCTCTATCTTCTTTCTCTCTTCTCTCCCTTCTTCTCCTTTTTGTTTCCCCTTTTCCTTCTTTCTCAATTCTCTCCCCTTCATCCTGTTTTCACCCTCTGCCCCCGTTATAGCCTGTTCTCTGACTCTCTTCTGTCTCCCTGCTCTGTTTCTGTTCTGTTTTTTCTCCTCTTTCTCTTGCCCCTCTCTCTTCCCTTTCTCCGCCGTCTCCCCCGTTACAGCCTGTTCTCCCACTCTCGTTCTCCCCCCTCTCTTCCCTTTTTCTTCTCCCATTACGGCCTGTTTTCGTTCACTCTTCTTGCTCCTCTCTCTGTTCTGTTTTTCTCCTCTCTATCTCTTTCCCTCCTTTGCCGTTCCCTTGTTACAACCTGTTCTCCCACTCTCTTCTCTCTTTCTCCTCTCTCCATTACAGCCAGTTCTTTCTTCTCTCTCCCCCTTTCTCTTTGCACATTCATCATCTCCCCATGTTCTTTCTCCTTTCTCTCTCTTTATCTTTTAGTTTTCATTCTCTCTGTCTTCTCTGCATCTCGGTCTTCACTTACTCTCTTCTGTCCCCCTCTTTCTTCTCTTTTTCTCCAATAACTCCTCATCCCCCCGTCTCTCTCTCTCCTGCATCCCGAAGTGGCCGAGCTATCCTGATTAGTTTTGATGTCGCGCTCATCACGTTACAGTTCTCGGTTCTCGGTGCGCCCGTTCTCCAAGCGTCGCCCGGGGGACCCTGCCTCTGTGCACCCGAACCCCCACACGAGGCCTTCCCTTTGAGGTCAGGGCCCATCCGAGTGTCCTGGGGGCTTCTCTCATTAGCCGGCCCCAGTGGGTGAATCTACAGCCTCAATCAGAGAAGACTCAGTGTCTCAAGAGGGGTAAGAACCGTTATTATAAAGCAGAGGGGATACTGTCAGGAAGTATAGTGGAAGTGTGTAAAAGTACTAGATATTTAAATTACAGTGGTGCAAATTCGAAAGATGCTGTAGACTGCAAAAAAGATTGGCCAAAATTTAAGATCTAAACACTTAAATCTATCAGAAAATTACTTAAAAGTGGTGAAATTATCTGTCCATGCTGCAAGATAATTTTACTTGACAAGTTATCTTAAAATAAACTACCTCTAACCTAGAATGAAGCAGTCTCTGTAAATGTTCATGGGCTGGAAATAAGTTTATGGATGCTAAGTTTGAGATAAACATACTTAAAACCAGTTTAGGATTAGTGTTCATGGCCTGATGATAAGTTCTCAGAGGTCAAATTCTAGATAAACTGTGGTAAATTTGGCTAAATTCTAGACAAACATACTTAAAACAAGTTTATGATTAGAATGAAAGGCCTGATAATGAATTCAAAGATGCTAAATTCTAGATATAAGTACTTGAAATCAGTCTCACATGATAGTAGTTAGTCCATTCCGACTAATCTAAAAACAACTTAAGTGTTGCTGGGGAAAACTATGGTTTGAACATTTATTGCTTAAATTAAAAATTTTCTGACTAGTTGGGTCATGGAAGAAACATACAGTGCTAAACAAATTTATTAGACCACCACCCAGTATAAGGTGTTTGCTGCTGCCATACGTAATTTCACAGTATTTCTGTTTATCAAAATATCTTTTTAGATATCTATAATGGTTAATCCTCCAGTATATGCAAGATCTTTTTATCAAAACCACATTTTTAATGCGAAAATATAACTATTGTCGCTATCCATACATTTTCAAGTTTAATGTTTTCCAAAAATGACACCAAAGTCTCATTCAAACCAAGTCTCTGGGAACAGCTGAAACTATTTGGAACTCAATAACAAAAGAGACTTTGCAAAACGACATAAAGACAATGCAGTGAGAATTCAGGTGTGATCTGTGCCAAAGGTGCTCACACTAAATATTCACATTTTTGGTTATTTGTGAACAAGGACTATTTTGTTATTCCAATTGGTCATTTTCTTACTCATTTTCAATGAAATTGTTAATCTGAAACAAGTTATTCATGTTTTCTTGTTTTCATGGCAGTTGGTCTAATAAATTTGTTAAGCTCTGTATGTGACCAACATTATACAAACAATTCAGAACTAGTAAGTACATCATAAATCTGAAAACAAGATGAATAATTTTTTTTTTTTTAATCTTTACTACATCAGAGAAAGTTGCAGTGTGCTTGATATTTATCAACTTTTATTACCAACTGAGTTCTCACCCCTATGAAAGTATTATGCCAATGTGTTCTTGGGCAAGACACTTTATCTCCAGTGTCTGTGGATGAATGTGTGGTAGAAAGAACCATACAAGGCGTTTATTATATAAGTACCGTTCACTTAAATAATGTTGTAAGTGGTAAACCGGCCAGCATAGGACAAAATACACATGCAGTGAACTTTGTTTGCTTACACCCGGTTTGCTCTAGGTTTATGGCCAAGGATTCCTAACTAATCAAACCAAAGATGTAATTTATTTAATCAAAAATCAATCAAAACCAAATCTGCACAAAGTCTAAATCATGCCAGACTAGGAGCTTTACTTTTCTAAATCTAGGTTCAAATGGCTCCCCTGTACTTTAAAATATCCAGAAATGGTATAGGCTGAAGTCATAGGAAAACTTGCTCTTTGAATTTGGTCGATTCTTCTGTGTCGCTGGGATAAAGAACAACCCAATCAAACACTGGGAGAACATGCATGCTCCATCTGGGAATGAAACCGGAGACCTTTATGCTGTGAGGCGGGAATCCCTCTCATCCATGATAGAAACAGAAGGACATAGTTTGAGAAACATCATCAGACAATTTATTAAAACCTGGATTCAGAAACTCTCTGCAAAAGCTAAAAGGATAGTGTGGCTCTATTTCATGACGACTTCCCGTTTTCCAAATCCAGCCACTTCAGCGTTTTTCCGTGACGGGCCGCTTTGTGCCTGTTCCATCAGATACTACGCCTTTTAAACTGCTTAAAATGGACAAATGGACTCTTGCATTGGAGAGTGGAGAGGAGAGGAGACAGAGATAGTGGGGATAAGGCTCCATTTTGAACGCGATCGCTATCAGAGGAGTCGGGGGAAAGCAATCAGGGCGGCCAACAATTCTACAGCGTTTTATCACCACAAATACTATCTGCAACTCATCCTGATGTTATCCCAGAGGCGGAGGACACAGCAGTGAGGAGACATTCAAACAGCTAGAAATGCATTTGAATAAATCACAGTACAGAGTTTTTACAAGGCAGATAGTACAAGTCTATTTAGTGTGGCAGTATTCTTGTGTTTGACATGTATCGTGGTAACATACAGTATATTTGAGGATTTTAATTATTTAAATTAATAAAATATGTGCGCTTAAACTATGAATTTAAATGATTTTTTATTAGTGATTGTCTTAAAGGTGCATTGTTTAAGTTTTCTGCCGGAAGGTCTGTCAGATGCTTTTCTTCATGCTTTGTCTGGAATGTTTCACAGCCTGGTGTTAAGTCTTTCTATCTTCATGGAGACCAGACCGAGACTAAACCACACCAAGTTACAGGTCAGATCTATGGAGAGGCAAGAGTCAGAATTAGGGGTGTAACGATATCCAAGTCTCATGATACGATATTGTCACAGTATGAACCTTACGCTACAATATTTATTGCGATATTGTGGGAAAGCTCACAATATGGTGGGGAGGCTCACGATATTTTATATAATAACAAGACTGACCTTACAACATGCTTTGACCAGTCATTTGGTACAACATTTATTGTCATTAGGGATGTAACAATATCCAAATCTCTCTGTACGATATTTTCACGATATACAACTCACGATACGATATTTTGTGGAGGCTCACAAAACTGTGAATCTGCTCCTTTTTCCTCTAAAAATGCCTTCACAAGACTTAATCCAAAGAATGAAGAATTAAAAGTGCTTAGAACAGTTATTTCTTCATGTACTCTGCACTGAAATGGAGCAAAGGATCATGGTCTATGTAGTTCCCTTTGTTTATTTAGCTATTTCTGCATCAGAACTAAGCAGAAAGACTTGTGATTCAATATTGTGATGGTCCACGATATTATTGAGACCTTTGACGATACGATATCATGATATTTCGGTTATTGTTACATCCCTTGTTAGAATGCCTGTTTTCTAGATGTATTTGAAGCTATAAAACTAGCTGTAATTGAATAAAAATGAATGTAAGGTAGAGCTGTTTAATGTCATACTGCGGAACATTCCAGGCAGACCAATGACATATCTATAGAAATAAGCAGGAGACGGACCCCCAAATTCTTTTTTGTTGTTATATGTGCAACTTGCTGATTGGTTTTGGACTGGTACATCTGAAGTCAGAGCTGGAGCTGGGATCCTCTCATCAGAATCTTTATTCCCGAGCTCCAAAGGTCATTTTTATATAACTTACATTGGAACAAAACTTGAAAAATGCCATATGTAAAAGGGCTGTGCTGTTTTTAATTGAGACAATTAGAAGCATTTCTAATTGTCAATGATTACCTTGGGTCTTTATAAAGGAGAGGTTCACAGCCAATCGTTTGCCAGTAAAGGCACATAGTACATAGTAGGAAGAGAAGTGAAATCCATTTTTATTTGTTTTTAATATGACAATTTTTATTTTTTGTTTGAGAGAAGAACTCCGCCTAAATATGCAGGGGTGTGTTTTAAACATGTGTGAATGAAACACCAGGTATGTTTGTGATGCGGAAACAACTTTATAACATATAGTAGATCAGAAAATGGGGTAATACAGGTCTTTTAATCTGAGAATCACCCAGCCCTAAAGTGTGTTTATTGCATGCATATTATTGGAGTAACTTGGAGTAAGTGTACACACAGCAGCCCATCTCCACTCCAGCAGCTCTCCTCACTGCACATATGTCTGCTCTGTGCATTCCTCTGCAGTCTTTGGCTTAGGCCCAGTCTGTTTTCTCTTAGGGAGCAGCAGAAGAGCAGGGGTGAGGAGTCACTGGGAGGGCATCCTGACAGATAGAGACGAGGTGGGGCTGGGGTCAGGGGAGGGAGAGAGGGGGCTTTTCCTCACTGATTGTATCTGTCCATTAACACAATACTCCACCTGGCAGTGAGAAGCGCACACACACACACACACACACGTATTTATATACATACACACACACATAAGAGATCAGACAGCGATGGGTAAACAAACTGTAAAGGTGCACTTGAGATGAATGAAACTTGAGACAAGGAGCACTTGAGAGAGAAGACAATGTAAAAGTCCCAGGAAGCTTCTATTAGCAGTACACAGACTTACAATAATTCAGGTCTAGAACAGGACTAAACCAGGTCTACAAGTCTACAGCTGCAGATTTAAATGTCATGCAAATCAGATTTGTTAAAGGGGGTTTGAAGAAATAAATGTGACCTATCTGTGCCTCCGGATGTGAGGTAAACATGTTCAAATCAAATTGATCAGTTTTTGCTGTCAACAATACTGAGAGGGGAAGTAGGAGCAAGTTTAGGGTCTTGACCAGTGCCTCTCTTGTGTCTGTCAAATGTTTTTCTCTGAGTGGCTGTAACCGTAGCGATATCACTGCATTTGCATAAAGTTGACTTCAGTTCAACTCAAGTAGCTTGGATCACGCCGCTCTTCTCCCCACTTCCTCGAGTCTTCTCTTGCTCCAGCTCAGGGAGGGAATTCTGACCAGTTCTTATATTGAGAATTAGAATTATACAGGTCAGATCAGTAACAATGTAAAGAAATAAAGAAATGATGACTAAATAAAAGCAAGATAGATGTTTAATGTCTATGGAACATTCCAGGCAAAGTAAGAGGCATACCACAAATGAGATGAGTTACATTGTGCACGGTTAATAACTATGTTTGAAAATATATGGTTGTTGTTGTATGTGTAAGAAATGATTTGATTGTCAGACATGTTGTTTTCACAGACGTTTGTGTCCACAGGCTCCAGCCCATAATGCACAGTTCATATCTGTGACAAAGGTGAGCCCGTCCCCCCTGCACACACCACAAAGAACCAGAATGGCACAGAATACTGCGAGGAACTACTGCCCTTTACACACACACACACACACACACACACACACAGCACTAAAGGTCACGTCCAGTCCAACAATAAATAAGAGCTGGGAATTTACATGGGATTTATCAAGCTTGACATACTACTAAAATCTTTTGTAATGTTCTTCTACCGTGTTTGTTCTACAAACTGTATGAAAAACACCAAGATAGGCACAGGTCCTATGCACTCTTGATAAGATTTGCTCCAATTTGCAGGATGTGCAGTCTGAGCGAAGTGTTACGGGTCAGATCTAAGGAGAAGCGGTATTTGGAATTCAGTAAAGTATGTTGTAGCAAATACAAAACTTCTGTAATTGAAAAAAGTAAATCTATATTCGTTTAAAGGAGCTTTACTTGATTTTTACTGTCTTAAAAACATGAAAAACAGAACTAGTGCATTTTAAACAATGGTGACTCCTCATTTACTTATGCATTGCAAGCCTGTCACAATAACAAAATTTGAAGTACAATATATAGCTGAGGTAAATATTAGGAGTGGGACTTGATTAATAAAATGTATCTAATTAATCGCATAACAGTATTTGCCCCAAAAGCAACATTTATTTTCTGTAACTTAATTTTAGCTTTTTAGTTTCTTCCTGAAGCCCGTCATTTGTTGGAGTTGGAGCTTGCTGTCACATGTTTTGCATTTATGGTATCGTAGGATTGAGGTACTTCTGTGATATGCAAACTTTTTTCTGCACAGTTTGCAATAAATGATGCCTTGTCAGTACTTCCACTGAGGAGTTTTTTGAATAGAAATTTACCTTCCAGCAGATCCAGGGCCATATCTTGCCTCCAATCTAAGCAGTAGCGCACGTGTGGGGGGTGGAGCTCTAAACCAGAGGTGTGCCATGCCTGAATCAGGTGAAGCGGAGCAGATTGAGAGCGTGGTGTGCTGAATTGCCAGAATTGTGAAAATAAATATCAAACTAGTCCACTGAAAAACAAAGTGTAACATGCTCAAGATTTCTTTTATTTGGAAATATATTAGGATGATAAATGCTTGACATTCATAACATGTTTGTGTGCCGTGTGGGAGGTTCCTGTGCCATCCGGATGCCGTTCCACAGCAGAGCACAGGCCCTTGCCTGCTTCATGTACACGGGAGCAGAACCGGGACAGTGGAGAGCGGGTGCGGCCAGGTGGAGAACAGTGCTCAACGGGTCTGCTGTGGAATGGGGAGTGTGTGAGATAGACACTGATCTGCCACGTAATGGGAGGCAAATGAAATGAGAAACGCAGAGAAAACTAAAAAGGTTGAAGGAGTGCGTGTGCGTGAGAGAAGCGTACAGGCACATGGAGTGCCCATTCTGTCACGGCCCATATAAAATTTTGTATTCTTAGGCTTCTACTGGTGCGTACTTGCATCATGGGGCTCCGGAGCTGTTCTATTTATACCCATATATAATTTTTCCCCACCTCCCTCTGTGCTGCCTGTAATGAGCCAAAGACACTACAAACATTACCCACACGGGTAGTACTTTTAAATGCCACAGCGAGCACAGATTGGTTCAGACGCCATCACCGTATCTGTACTTGGACCATCCCACTCCAGCCTCCAGCAGCGAAGTACACACCCCCTCCTTAGTGCTTGTGGGCAAGATACAGATTTCATGCACTGTTGTTCTTGTAGTCAGACCTGTGCGTTAGTGTAATTGGCATACCACTACATGATGCACTGACAAATGCTCTGCGCTGCTTGGCTACTGTGATAAAATGTGCTCATATTTTGAATGCATTATTTTCTTCTTCTTCTTTCTTCTTTGTAATTAATGAATCATATTTAACGTATTAATGGCCCACCCCTAGTAAATACAGACAATAAACAATAATACTGAAACTAATTGATGGCTATAACACAAAAACGAATCAAAGTCTATTTGTAATGAGCTATAAAAGTTCAACCGTTAACAGCTCAAATCTATTCATATTGCCAAAAAAAACCCTCCAAATTTCCCAGTAGAGTGAGGAAAATACTATGATAAACACTGACCCCAGCATTATATAGTTCCAGCTTTCATATATTGAACTATAAGTCCATATAGTAATTATCCTGACAGGCCAAATTCTGTGCTTAAAATAACTAGCATGCAAACGCACTCTTCCTGATTATCGGCCATTTAAACGTTTTCTGATTACACGAAGAGAGTACACAGTGGACATATTTTGACCTCAATATATCTGTGCTGGGACAAGACACATTTTACTCACATACATGGAGAAAATGTGTACAGGACCTTTAATGTCATACTGCGGAACATTCATAGCAAAGAAAACAGCGGTGGACCCTCCCTCATAAAGGTTACATAATGCTACTCAGTGGTATTTGTGTATATTTTGACATAGCTTTTCACCTTCCAATACTTACTTATCTGGACATCCCCACTTTGTGTTTCATCCATTTGACCTGAGCCAAGCGGAGTCTATCTATCACTGCTGTACAGACTGCAGCCCTGATCACTCCATAAATCTGCTGAAGCACTCTTAATGAAAGCTCGTGGTCCCACACTAGATTTACATACACCTTATGACACAGGCTCCAGTCTTTCATTTGGGCTCATCCACGGCAGAGGGTACTTCAGCATGTGCCAATTTCACTTTACAGCAAGAGATAATGTTGTTTTAGCAAGATTACATGGGCATTAATTACCGCTACTACTAATAATAGCTGTCTTAATTCACTTTATTCCACCCTGCCTACTTTTACTTCTAAATGCTACTAAACTGGACTCATTGTAGTCTCTATATTACACTATTTTCTGATCTGTGTTATAATGTTGTTTCCTCATCAAAAGCGTGCATGAAGTTGTGTTCTCTACGAAACAAAAAAATGGTAAATGGTAACTTTAAAAAACACTGCACTGTGACATCACGAGGTGGAACAGAGCGTTTTGAGCTTTGGGGATGCCGACAATCTAATATTGCAGGGCTTTTCAGACATGTGTGAAAGAAACAAACCACAACTCCAGGTATGTTTTTGATGAGGTAATAACATTCTAACATGGCTGGAAGCTCACAAGAGTCAAATTTGGTAATATAAGATGTTTAACAGGAAACTCATTCATTTCAATGGAGAATTTGTAGACCTCACAGTTAAAAAGACCCAATAGTCCAATAAGGTTAATTTGGTCTTCTGATACTTTATGTTATTAGGTTATTTTTTCAGCCCAAGAGTTTGTTTTCATACCTGACAGTTTGGACTGCTCAATAACAGTCTTCCTCAGAGTCCCGTGATGTTGCTGTGACGTGTCCGGTCAGGATGACAGCACCATCTGCTGTCCAACCCAGGTGTGTGGGAGTAAAAAAGCTCCCTCGTCCCTGTTTATAGTCCCGTGGGCACGTTTCTGTATTTCAATTGCCTCTTTAATCCAGCGACAATGTTTTTTGTCCTCTGTTCCAATGGTGTTTGCTCAGATGGAGCTGTCGTCTTGCCTCCACCGGTAGGAAGACAGCACCAAAACCTGTATAACTCTGACCACATCACAACAACATCACGTCAGGTCTGAAAACAAACTCTTGGTCTGAAAAAAGAACCTAATAAAATAAAAAGACCTAAGCTCACCATTGGCACTTAGAAATGCGTGAATCTTGATGTTGATCATAATTAGACCATAACAAGGGTAGTGTATAGTATTACTCAAAGACATGGACTCTTTTGATAACACCTGAACCATAACAATGCATTTTCCTCACTAAAAAGTGTCTGTCAGTATCATGTTAACAGTGCGGCATGCTTCACTCCCTACTGCTGCCAATAGAGGATGCCACACACGTGAACAGTGCTGAAAAATAACACATTTTCCATCACTTGATAATAAATCAGATTATGTTCATACTGAATTTTTTTTCTCTCTTTGAGGTTGTCATTTGTGTAGTGATTTGGGATTTTTTTTTATGTCAGATGCCCTTCCTGACGCACCCAGACACATTACTGTGTCTGTAGTGGGCATGTAGCTGGTTAAGTGTCCCATTCTTTGAGAACACCATAGCAGTTTGAGAAATTTAACCCTGAAATCTTGTGGTTGGAAGGCAATAACGCTTACTGACTATGCCACTGAATACACAACTTTTCTGTTGTTTTTGGTTGTATTTGCACTGCTAGTTTTGCTATGTGTTTATGTATATTTGATAGCTCATTTATATCCGTGTTAAGCGCATATTTATTCATTGTTTCATATAGCTCCATATCACCAAAGTACATTCCTAGTTTGGGATTTCTGCTCACTGACAATTTCAATACTAGTTTTTCTTATTCTCATATTTCTATATCCAGACATTTGAACCAACCCAAAATAAAGCCTCTCTAGTCTAGTCTCCACAGTATATAATATGCAGTAGTACCTGTATTTGCTGATCCCATAACGCGGGGAAGCCTCTGTGTGGTGAGCCCAGGAGAGAAGACACAGAAGATGGATGAGGCCTGGAGGAGAGGACCACGGACGCGGAGCTGTGGAGAAGTGGCTCAGACATCTTATATAGTCTTCTCTTAATAAACATGAGTGATCTGTCAGAGCGGAGTACTTCAGCTGAACCACCACGGAACGGAGAGGAGGGGCTGGGACTGCTGCTACAAAACGCCTCATAGTACCACACGCAGGTAATGGTATAGTATTGTTGGAAATTATTCACAATTTAGCAACTGGCAGGGTTAATAGTTAGACCTGGTTTGAATTAATAAAAACTATTTGCTTCACAGTATTTAAAGGTTCTATATGACGCAAAATGTACTCTTGTGAGCTTAGAATGTTCCTAAAAAACAGACCTGGAGTAGTGTTTTGTTTCATTCACATATGTTTGAGTAATGCTTTATTATTAGTTTGTCTACATCTCCAGAGCTTATTGTTGGGCATCAGATTATTCTAGTTATAGGATTTTTACTGTCAGTGTAAATGTATGCACTGACAGACAGAGGCAGAGCAGCCCAAAAAAATTGACTTAGTTTATTTTGTTGATTTTGACAGGGACCAAGTACAGGAGCATTAATCATTTAAACAGTGAATAGATGCTTTCTACCAGACTATAACTCTCAAAGCTATAATTTACATCTGCAGTGCATAGAAAAGACACACAAAACACAGAATACACACATAGCACAAAACAATGCAGTCTATAGTCAAATTATGATTAAAAAATGACAATGGCATTAATAAATATCCAGGGTTCCACCTCAACTCTTTTTCACTGACAAAATCTCAACTTTTCCATGACTTTTTCATGACCTAAAGTGAACTTTCCACGACTTTATGGCACCCTACATGTGTAGAAAGTAGCATACTATTAGGGCTAAATTTCCACTTTCCACTCACCTTATAGTTAGTAGTATAGTATAGTATAGTGGTATTATAGTTTTTTAACATTCAAAAGATGGTCAGTGCATTTATTGTAATCTTTTTTAAACAAAATATCTTATTGTCCTGCTGGAGCGGCTGGTGCATACGTTTGGAAGTAATAATAATAGCCTAGTCATAACTTAACAGAATGCTGTAGTTGTGTGAAAAAGATACTAAAATTACATGACTTTTCCAAAAAATTTCATTGAATTTACAAAATTACGTGATTTTTCCAGGCCTGGAAAATTACATTCTCTATTTCCATGACTTTTCCAGGATTTCCATGACCGTAGGAACCCTGAGTATCTCTATAATTTTATTCAAGTAATGGTAATGTTACTTCAGAATAATATTACTCAAATAAAAATAGTGGTCCAAAACATTACTCTAGTAAGAGTACAAGAGTATTTTAGAAAACTACTCATATAAGAGTAATTTAAAGAGGAACTGTCGGGGAGTAACATCTGATTTATAATTTGAAGTTAATGTAAATAATGCACCAAATCTGGTATTTTCAAAGGAGAGACTAAAACACAGGAAGAAGAACCAACATTTTTACTCAAGTAAGAGTACTGTAACTTCCATAAAAAATATTAAGTACACTGCTAGAAAAGTACTGTGAAAAATACAGTTTCTTTTAAAAGATTCTCAAGTAAATGCAACTAAGTAAAAGTAACAGCATACTCCCCACAGCCTCCATACTATTCCCCACAGCCTCCATACTACATGAGTGTGTGTGTGTGTGTGAGTGTGTGTGTGTGTGTGTGCTCTCTCTTCTGTTTACAGTCTCTTCTCCTCCTCCATAAAATGTGTGTCACAGCTCTATCTGCAGCCCGTCCTGAAGTCTGGATAATGCCTTGTTAAAGCCATCCGCCTGTGAAATGGACTTTTAAAATAAATGAAAGAGAGCAGCGCGAGTGAGGTACAGGGAATACGCTGGTGTCAGGCTGATGGACAGGCCCGCGTAATGTAACCACGGCGATAGTCTCAAACCTGGATTAGAATGAGGAGGAGGAAGAGGTGAGAGGAGGAAGGAGAGGAGAAGAGGAGGGAGGGGGGCTTCTCGGATATTGACGCGACTGACTTTGGCCATTTTTCAACGTCTCATCAGAGCAAAGCATTATGGGAGATCAATCCAGGTTCACAGAAAGCTGCAATTGGCATTTCAGTTATAATTTTCACACTTCAAATTGAATATGTGAATGTAAAAGAGAACTATTTGTTAAGATAATGGTGATAGATGTGGAAAGATTTCTTTATCTATTTTACTTTTAGGGAGGACTTTTGGTATTCAGAGATTGTAACAAACTATTAAGTCTTACTATAAGACCAGATAACTCCACCCACCAAAGAAAGTATAGGACAAAAAAAGGTGTAGTATAGTACATTGTTTCCCAAAGACTGGGTCGCGACCCTCAGGTGGCTTGCAGGAGATTTTTTTTGGGTTGCTTTGTCACAACCTGCCAGGCTTGCGCCACCTAGTGCCTCCGCTCAATTTCATTTCTCTCCAGCCTCTAGGTCAGGGATCACAGTACACTATATGGTTTGCAAAAACCCTGGAAGCTGTAGTTGACACACTAGCCAATCAAAGTGGTGTGTTGGCTAGAACCAACCTGAGTTGTGATAGCAGACTGCATACGCCATGTGCACATGACCAAATAGCGGCGATTGGTTAAATAAAAAATTACCCGCCTACCGTCAAGCGAACGAATCCTAATGCTGCGAGGTTTCCACGACACCGTCTGATGCATCAGGCTATCGATCTGCATGTATGTCTGCAAAATCCACTTCTGACACATGACAGAGATGGTGAGGCAAAGCACAGAAACAGACTGAACGCTGCGCCTCATATGCGGGTTGAGCTCTCCTCCTGCACCCCGGACTGTAATGCAGGCAGGCCCACCTATCTCATTAGAAAAGTTGAAATGTTAAGACATGTTTTGTACAATTTCTAACCTTTTTGTCATTATTTTATTGACTATTTTGTTCCAATATTGCTGGTTCAATTAAATGTTGAAAAGAAAAAGAAACGGGCTAAATTGAATGTCCAAATAGGCTACTTGAGTAATACTAAATGTTCAGAGAGACACGATCACTCAACAATAAACAACAATAAAACAATAAAATATCCTCATTAATCTTCAATAATGGTCAAATCCACCTTTATTTAGTGATTTTCGAATAGGTTTGTGACTTTTAAAATATGGGTCCCCAGAAAAGAGTTTGGGAAACTTTACTATACATTACTATATATATATATATATATATATATATATATATATATATATATATATATATATATATATATATATATATATATATATATATATATATAGGAATAAGAATAGGAATAGGAATCATAAGTTGGCCAGGGGAGGAGATACAGACCACGGATGTTAAGACACGAAAGCTCCTGACCTGCATGGAGGGTTCCATCCCAAGTCCAGCACCCTGAGACTGTACACGAGCCGGAAGGAAGGAGGCCGAGGACTAGTGAGTGTGGGAACCACTGTCCAGGATGAAACATCCAAGCTCCACAAGTACATCAGTGACAAGGCCCAGACTGATGACATGCTCAGAGAATGTCTCAGACAGTGGGGCGCAGAGGAAGAGGTGCTGGAGGGACCATCATGGCAGGACAAACCCCTACACGGGGCATACCACCGGAACATAACTGAAGTGGCTGATATCAAGAAATCCTACCAATGGCTGGAGAGGGCTGGTCTGAAGGACAGCACAGAGGCACTCATCCTGGCTGCACAGGAGCAGGCCTTGAGCACCTGAGCAATAGAGGCCCAGATCTACCACACCAGACAAGACCCAAGGTGTAGACTGTGCAAAGAAGTGCCTGAGACAGTCCAGCACATAACTGCAGGGTGTAAGATGTTGCAGGGAAAGCGTACATAGAGTGACATCACCAAGTAGCGGGCATAGTGTACAGAAACATCTGTGCAGAGTACGGGCTGGAAACCCCAGGATCAAGGTGGGAAACGCCTCCAAAGGTTGTGGAGAATGAGTGGGCCAAGATCCTGTGGGACTTCCAAATACAGACTGACAGAATGGTGATGGTGAACCAACCAGACATCGTGGTTCTGGATAAGCGAGAGAACAAAGCCGTGGTGGTGGACATTGCAATACCGAGCGATGGCAATGTCAGGAAAAAGGAACACGAGAAACTAGAGAAATACCAGGGGCTCAAAGAAGAGCTGGAGAGGGCCTGGAAGGTGAAAGCATCGGTGGTGTCTGTGGTGATCGGAGCACTCGGGGCCGTGACCCCCAAACTAGAGGAGTGGTTGCAGCAGATCCCAGGAAGGACAACAGACATCTCAGTCCAGAAAAGTGCAGTACTGGGAACAGCAAAGATACTGCACAGAACTCTCAAGCTCCCAGGCCTCTGGTAGAGGACCCGAGCTGATGAGGGTGAGAGACCAACCACCGTGGAAGGTGAGAAATGCGTTTTATATATATATATATATGTATGTATATATATATTTATTTATTTATATATATATATATACACACACACACAGACACAGAGAACTTCAATCACTTCAAACTCAGGTCTGTGGTTTCACTGTTGTGAAGCAGTTCCAAGTGTTAACATGAATACTCATTAATCATTAATATACAATTATAAGGTGGATGACATGGTAAAATATGAAAAATATAGCTCCATCGTTGTTGGTTTTTTTCAGAAGTCCTTAAAAAGGTCATTATAAAAGTTTTTTTTAATCTTTTTTTTATCTAGTCTTTTCTAATAGATGGCATGTCACTCGTTTTTCTCCATAGAGATGTTATTACTTTATCATATGTTCCAGTGGCATTTAACTTATGTTTTGCATTTTTTTTAAACTTTCATTTTTACTTCTTACAAATTTTGAAGAACATTCATTAGGCGCGGGGTCACATCTCCACAGATCTGACCTGTAACCTGATCTGGTGCTTGTCTCTACCTATGGAACATTTCAGTGAAAGCTATAACATCTCTGTGTAGACAAGCAGATTTTGTCTCTCCACCAGAAAAGTTTAGAGAGTAAACAAATATTTCTGCAGCTGTGGAGTCATTCACTACTCTACATCTCATTTGCTCTGATAATGTGTTGGGTTTGTGAAGTTTGAAACAGCTTGGTAGTAAATTGTCTGATAACTATGCTTTGAAACAAGGTGCAAGTCAACATTAGTACACGGAATATGGCTATAAAACTCTCATATTTACAGCAGCACAAAGAAGATGAGAACTTTAACTTTAAAAAAAAACACTGTAGTCTTTCCATGGGTTCACAGTCTGGTTACGGCTGCTCTGGGGGTTGTTCTTGACATGAGGATGAACTTTGGCCTCACATTTCCGTTCAAAGTTCCAGAACGTGACACGCACAAACATTCTTCATTGGTTGAGTCCTGGTTTGGTCCGGTTTCAGTCCTGGTTCTGGCGGGACCTGGTTTAACCCTGTCTGAGCTGATCAAAGACTCAGAAGAAATAGATGTCATTAGTGTTAAGATGTTTCTATGCTGTTTCTGCGCTGGGACTAAACTGGAACTCAACCTGGACCAGACCAAGATTAGAACCAGACTTACCTACATCAGGTCTACAGTGTGAATGCATCCAAAGTGTCTTGCCAAGAGACACATTGCAAGAGCGTGCCTATGCAAGATTTGAACGGTCTAGCCTCTGATTATCGGGGCAACACTTACCTTTGTCTGAACATTGCTTTATGGAGACGGCCTTGCCTGGAATGTTCCGGCATTAATGTTATCGATCTTGCAATTATTAAATGCCATCCATCCATTTTCTTCTGCTTATCTGGGGCTGGGTCACAAGGGCAGCAGTCTAAGCAGGGACTCCCAGACTTCCTTCACCCCAGACACTCCCTGTAGCTCCTCCGGGGACCCCAAGGCGTTCCCAGGCCAGACCAGAGACATAGTCCCTCCAGCGTGTCCTCTTCCTTGGGGCCTCCTTCCACAATTATGAAATGACTAAATAAAATAGTTAATGCCGACACAGTCTCTTGAAAATCATGTATTCTTACCATAAGTGAGGGCATCTCTCCACAGATCTCATGTGTGGACCATGGAACATTTCAGGCAAAGGAATCCCAACATCCATGGAGACAAGCAGCGGAACCTCCATCAGAAAAGCTTAAAGGTTCTGTAGCTGATTGTTACTTATTCTTCACTTGCCTTATGCATTCTCAGCATCCCCATTATTCACCACAACAAGTTTATTGATACTTTGCAGTGACATCGCGGTGGGGGGTTAAATGTGTGTGGCAGAATGTTCAGTAAATCAAGTCAAGAAAGACAAAAAAAATAAAATGTTGGTGATGGTGTGAAAACTTAAAACATAAAATGGATTGAAACAACACATTTTCAGGAGCCTGTGATGAATACGAGCGTTCATGATCCTGTTTCGGTGTTTGATGTTGTATGTTGTAACTTGTGACTGTAAGATTATTTGAGAGGAACTTAACAGATCAGCTCTGCACTGCAAAAAGATAAAATTAACACTTAAATCTATCAGAAAATGACTTAAAAGTAGTGAAATTATCTGTCCATGCAGCAAAATCATTTTATCATCTTGACATGTTCTCTTAAAATAAACGACCTCTAGACTAGAATGAAGCAGTCTCAGAACTAGTGAGTATATAATAAATCTGAAAACAAGATGAATAACCTGATATAAGTTTTAAAATTTTGGCCAGATCAGAAAAATTTGCAGTGGGATCAGATAGAGTTCAAACAAAGCTCAGATTGAAGTCTAACATGTGTAACAGGGCTTTAGACAGAGCAGAGCCTCCAGTTAGCATCACATCAGCAGCAAAGCATCAATAAGTGCTTTTCACAACTTTTAGACGGCAGTTTTGCTTTTATAGTACTTTACTTTACTTTACTTTAATCTTTATTTGAGGGACAATGCACAGAAACATTAAATCGAAAGACAGAGATGCACTGTACCAGATTACAGCTGAATAGCTAGTTTCCATCTGTAGTCCCTTTTTACATAAATAAACAGTGTACATTCCCCTATAAGTCTCTAAATTTCTCTAAAACTTCCCCAACATTCAAACCTCAGTTATACAGTCACAGTCAAACACCATCAGACAATTATAGAACCACTGTATCATTCACTGCATTTCACTCTGTATCTGTCCATTTATCCGTCAGATTACTTAATATTTACACACGTTTAAATTCCATTGCACATTGGTCACAGACCAATGGAATTCCATAGGAACAGGAGAAAAGACCAACTGACACTGGTCCAAGATGGACATAAATACACAGTGTCAGTGCTGACAGGTTTGACCGTTCCATAACCACTTTTTAAGTTCCCGAGTAAAAGTGGCAAAGTTTGTAAAAGTGGCAAAGTAACGCTAACAACAATGATACATGCTAAAAGCACACTTCCTGATTCTCGGACGATAAAAACGTTTATTTAAAGGTACGGAACAGTCTAATTCCTGTTCCCTATGATCAGCCAATGTCTTGTAGCGCACTGAGGTCGTAGGTTAGACTCTGAATGTGGGTTAGTGTCCCTTTAGGACCCGTGTCTGGCCCCAGAGCGGAGTTCTGTGAGGATTAAGCTGTTTGACGAGTGAGGGCCCCCCGCTCTGACCACAAATAAACAGCAGCCTCTGAGGGCCCCTGCTCCGGCCCCTGCTCCACGGCAACAGGGGCATCAATCACTACTGGAGAGGGGCGGGGGAAGACAGAACGAGAGAATGACAGAGAAAGAGAAAGAGAGGGACGAAGGGGGAGAGAGTGGAAGGTGAAAGAAAGAGAGAGATTGTTTTTTTTTTGAGAAATAGACAAAGAAAGAAAAAGAGGAGATGGAGAGAAAAAGAAGAAGAGAGAGAGGTGGTGAAGAGAAAGAGACACAGAGAAATGGATGGACGGAAGGAGAGAGAGAATTGGGGTAAAAGAGAGGGAGAGGGAGAAGACAGGGAGGAGAGGGAGGGAGAGAGTGGGGTTGAAAGAGAAAGTGGAGGAAGGGGCAGAGAGAGAGAAATAGGAACAAACAGAGGAATAGACAAAAGAAAGAGGGGGAGAGTGGAGGGTGAAGGAAAGGGGGAAAAGAGGTAAAAAGAGGTGGGGTAGTGGTTTTGGGAGTGACGTGAAGAGAGAGAAACAAAGCGAGAGGGATGGAGAGAAAGAAAGAGAAGGAGAGCAAGAAAGGGCAAAGAAAGAGAAAAGGGAGGGAAAATACAGCCTTTCTAAACTGTTGTTGTATTTACCCATACAGTGAATTTAACTTAACTTTTACATGTAACTTTAACTTTTACATCCAGTTGAAAGAAAAGCACAGATATCTTCCGCAAATCCACAAAGCGTTGACCTTCTGCACGTTTTTCACAAGCGAAACACAACAGTTATAATAACAATAATAGCACACAAATTAATAGGCAGTTTATTAAAGGAAAAAAGAAAGAATACAATGACATCTATGAAGAAAACCGGGCCATTTTCTTAGTTTTCCCATGTTTTGTCAGAGTTTCTATTGCCAACAGAGCCCAAAAGGAAGTCGTCATCTGCATGTTTCCAAACGACTTCCGGTTATGACAAATAGAAATACTAAAAATAAAATGAGCAATGCGATTTTATTTTTGTTTTGTTTATATATATATTATAATGTACTATAATATTGTGATCCAAGTAAATAGTATTTGTCTCTCATGTCCTATAGTTTAGCCTTTCATAGTTTCCCAATAATGAGCCAGCATCAACATTAAGTATTCAAATAGGCTTTCACTTACACAAAGCCGTGGGATTTTTAATTAATTCTCATATACCTCTGCAGTTGTTGGGTAAGTTTTCCATGTGGCGCGTCTCTTTTGTTTTCTGATAATTGCCTGACACTTTCTTTGCGGTGAGGTGCAGACACATTATGCGGCGATAATAAATACACTGCACTATTTTAGCATTTTAACAACTACACCTGCTCGGTTTCAGATTCTCCTGAAAATTTATGCAAAAATGTCTTGTTTTAGATTTTTTAAAATTTTAGACTGCATTATAAAAATTAAAAAAAATAAAAATAAAAAAACAAAATATATTTTATGGCATGTAACTAATACTGGATGTGTGGTTTAATTTGCTGGGGCTCATGCTGAATTAAAACGACGTTGTGTAAACCGTTGCTTTTATGTTGCTGGTTAATATTGCCCCCTGCTGGTCACCAACACAGCAACAATAACAAATAAATGATAAAATTGAAAATAATACGTGATTTTGTATATTTAATCTGTTTTTATCCAATCAAATTAACAATACTCTAGCAGACAATAGTATAAAGAAGTACCGTAAAAAGTAGCTCCCTTTATGAGTCATAACATACATATTTCAATGAAGGACAGTAATGCTTTATTGCTATATTTTTTTGTATTTTCTTTAAAAATGTAATTTTATAAAGCCTGATTACACACCTCCCAGTGAGAAGGTTGTGGGTTCAGTTCTCCCTCTGCACCCAATGCATTTGTACGTTTTATTCTCCACATGAGGCACCAAAATACCTACAGCATTATCAGTTTTTTGTTTCAGTCTGATACAAAGTTATACTATGGCAAGTATTGTGATATCGATCCGATACCAGTGAGTTTTGTATTAAAATGCACTGAAAGTCCTAGTATAAAGAACTACACTGTGGCATCTTTGCACCATACATGTGCAAACTGGTCAAAAACTCAAATATAAACTATATTTTTTAAATGTTCTAAAATTAGGTCAAAAATAAAATAAAATTGGAGAAATTTTAAATATTACTACTTTTGCATGAGAATCAATACTTTTTTATATCTACGCTATATCAATATTTCTTATCCTCTTATTGCTTATTTTTAATACATGTTTTTTTAGTTCAAATTCAAATTCAAAAAGTTCATTGTCAAGAATTTAAATTGTGTTCCTCACTCCTAATGGTATAAATAAATAATGATAAATAGAAAAGTCCAAGTGTTCTTCCAAGTGTTGTTAGTTGCCTTATCAATTAAACAAGACATTATACATTCTTACCCTGACTTGTTTCAACTGCCTCTGTTTCCATAAATACCACTGTGTCCCTCCAGAGCCGCCGTAACTGTTCAAATTCGTTATAAATAAAACAAAATGGCTGCCTCTCTGCGCTCTGTATTGAGTTTGAGTTTTCACAGTTCAGCAGGTTACGCCGCAGTTTGGGCTCATGTGCCAAAGCCGATAATCACTTTGTTCACAAAGGATTTCACAAAAACATTTTCAGTTTCCTCACGCGGCGGGCGCTCTTTTTCACACAGAAACTCACTCCAACACATTTTTACAACTTGTTTTAGGCCTTTTTTTAGACAGCTGGGATAACAAGCTCAGAGTGGTGACAAACTGTAGATGTATTATAGTGGTAGTAACAGTATTTGTAATAGTAGTAGTACAAATGTTTACAGTTTCTTACAATACTGAAGGTATGTGTCATGCAAAAATTGAAATAAGCCATTAAACCATGTATTGAAATATGTTTAATTGATCCCTGTGTCCATTTACATATTGTATAGAAAATGTGTATTCTAATTTTAGGAGCTGCTTAATTTGTATACTTAAAGATGCACTGTGTAACTTTTCTGCTTTCTGATTTGTGCTTGTTTTCATGGAGATGTGATTGCATTGGAATGTTTCACAGTATGCAGTTCAACTTCTTTATTCAACAGTTTTATTCCTATAAATATCGTCAGAAACAAAAATTTTTACTGTAAGTGGGCTCACCTCCTCACAGATCTGACCTGTAACGGTTTGCCTCCCCTGCTTGTTTCCGTGGTGATACATATAATTAATGCCTAGGAGACAAGCGGGTGTTGGACACTCCACTGGAAAAGTTACATATTCCAACTTTAAGTAAAGGTACAGACGGTCAACAGAGGATTTTACAATTCTATTATCGCAAAATAAAATAAGTGAAGTAAAAAAATAAAAGCACTATCCATTCAAATCTTTTATTTAAACAATAGTGTAACAAAACACTGAAAATGTGTGGTGAAAATTGAGTTACTACATCCAAACTTTTATTTCCAACTTGAATACGGCTGAAATCTGAAAATGCAAATGTGAAAGAGTAATGGAGCCGACACAGGGGGTCCGGGTGCATACGCAGTGCTCTCTGTCATTAAAGTGCTGAACTCTCATTTCCCATGATGCAGCGCGAGCAATTAAAGCGCTGACCTCACCTGGCTTTGATTGACACCTGTCAGAAGTGTGCGCACCCGCCTGCAGCAGATTCACCTGTTCTTCTCACCACGTTTAACATGAGGAGGCGTCATGTTTCTGTTGCATAGAATAGATCAAAACAGTTAAACATGGCGTCCCCCTGCAATAAATATTCACTCCATTGGTTCTCAAACTGTGGTACTGGGCCGCAATGGTGTCATGTAGTGCTGTTAAAGACCTGGATTAGACCTTTACTATTTTAAAAATGTGAAAAACAGAGCTACACAGCAAAAAGTGGAGTGTGAAAATTGACTCTCACAGAATCAATTTGAACATTTTCTCAGGGTTTATGAGTCCACTCTGTTCTAGAGTTAATTTAACATTTTTGTAACACTGGACCAAAGTTCCTGTTTAACCCAAAAATCAAGAGTTTTATTCATGTTTTGAGAGTAAAGGGATAACTCTTTGTAGGGTTATCCTGATTCAGCTAAACAACACACAGAGATGTTTTATTTTACACTTTATTTTAGTTAATGAAATTCTATACAAAACTGGTTCAAACGGGTCTTCTCTCACAGGAGTTTGAACTGCTGGGTGGAAGGTACCAAATTAACACTAGTGGAAGTTAAATGAACACTAGAGGAAGCTGAATTAACTTCAGCCATATCAACTCTGGCAAATAACCCCAACTCGAACCCCCATTTAACTTTCAAATAGTTAAAACACTTTTTGTGTTAAAAACGACTCTTTTAACCTTCCGGTTTTTGCTGTGGGTGAAAACATTTGAACATTTCTAGAATATGTGTGCGAGCGAAGAAAATGTGACTGCCAACTAAGGCCGAAAACCGATTTTGTTAGTTACATTAAAAAAAAAGGGCTTATATTTCCTTAACTTGAAAACCACCACTTCATGACATCACAAGGTGGAACACAGGAACTTTTTGAGCTTTGGAGATGTAGCCAGACTAATAATAAAGAGAACGACATTATTAAAGCTCACGAGAGTAAATTTCGTGTCATATAGGACCTTTAAGCGACACCTCTTGACAGAAAAAGTATTTAAAAAGTATTATTCCTGATTGGTTAAAATCCTATGTTGAACAAAGGCTGTGGGTGTGACCTACATGTGTGATAAAGCAGGGGTCGGGTTCTAATTGAAAGACATTGTGTTCTTTGCTCCTCCTTCAAAACTGTGTAACTGATACAGTGAACAAAGATCATAAAATCCCCCAAATCAAATAAAAAATAGTTAATTGGGACCCTTATTACCTCCTTGGTCCTTAATGAACAATGATATTATATGATATTGTGGCTGGTAATTGAATTTCTAATAGAACATGTAGTTTTTGAAATGACCTTTTTCAATTAAAGCGCCTTAATTGAAACTATATCTTTTTCCATCACTGTGTCATTTAATTAAAGAGTACTGCAGATACACGATGTAGGACATGAAGCTTCTCCTAATATTTGTACTTTTGGAGAAATGACTTTGAACAAAAATAATAGTCTAATCGGATCACACAATGTCAGCGGGTCATTCCAGTTTTTGAAGACAGAAGTCATTGTGAAGAACTAAACTTTCATCCATCCGTTGTCTCTCTCTGAGGCAGGAGTATGAGGAGAATTCCCTTTTTATGCACACTTCGTGGAGTTTTTTTGTGGGTGTTCTCAGACAAGGACATGGAACTTGTATTGAGATTGTAAATATAAATGGACATAGCTGACCTGGTAGTCATGGGTTCTACATATAAAGTGAACATGGAGGCGCTTGCAGCTCCAATTTGTCGTCCCTCTCTGTAACTGCTGCACTGAGCCTTCCATTCCATCCATATTGGTCTTAAAACGTTCATACTAACCCTCTCTACATGATCCTGGTGTATTTATTTCACAGTTTTGTCCATACATAAATTCCTATTGTTAATATGATGAAGCTTTGCCCCTATACCTGCTGGAAAAACTGCTATGAGTGGAACATCTCTCTGGGCTGGTATCATGGAGAAGCAGCGGCTCTACTCTGAGCTTTGACTGCATGTATCTGCGATTTTGTACTTTCAGTATGCATCAATCTGCCTGTCAATCTCACTCTCTATCATTCAGACCCCAGCATATTTGAATAAAGTCCAGTACAAACTCATTCACACTTCTGATTTCTCCAATTTCCATGAAATGTTGCAAACCCAAATGTTTGATTTGTTTTGTTTTCTTATACTTAGCTGCTTCGAATTCAGACCTGATAAGTTGTGTTTGTGGTCTCAGGGGAAGGACCAATCTTCAACCTCCTTCATGGGTACTTCTGATGAAAAAATGGATGGGGAAAAAAATCTAGAAATAGAAAAAAAACAAATATTCTTATTGTATTTTTCAACAACATTCAAAATAGTAAAAGCAAACTTAATCTAATGCAATCTCCACCATCATCTTCAGCCTCATTAGTTTGATTACAGCAGCTCTGTTGTTGTAGGACAGATAGTGTATTTGCATTTCACAATCTAATCTAATCTCGACATGGTTCTTCACATTCCTAGTTTAGACACAGCAATAAAACGTAATCAAACAATAAGGAAGTTGATGTTACGGGACACACAAACATCTCACCACATGTGCCACTGCTGTTGTCTTATACACATTTTGACATTTTCCTCCTCCTCTTCCTCACTGCCACTGCGTCTCTGAACTCAAAGCCCCCCCAAAAAAATCACCTTTTCTTTTCAAATCAGGTTCAAGCGCCTCGAAAATCCCCCGAAAAAAGCTTTGTTCCCAGTGATAGCGAGAAAGAGGGAGGGTGGGGAAAGGCATCTGGGGTAAGTCATCTTTAATGGGGCTTTTGAGCCGGAGCGATAGACCGAGGAAGACTTGTACAGCTCCCTCCGACTCGGCAACATCTGTATCGCTCCCAGACAGATGTGGGAGCACAGTCTCAGGCAAATTGGTGCAAAAGAAATGCACGGAATGGAGGAGTAATTCAAAAAAGGAATCTATACTGTACTAGATCTGAAATGATTAAAGGTGCCTCGTGTAAGATTTCTTCTGGAAGGTCCGTCAACTGCTTTTCTCCATTCCTCCATGTTATCGCTTTGGCTGGAATGTTTCACAGTATGGTATTAAACCTTTCTACCTTCATGGAGACCAAACCAGACCAAGTGACAGGTCAGATCTGTGGAGAGGCGACCCCGCTCACAGTCAAAATGCCTGTTTTTCTTGGTATTTTTGAGCTATAAAACCACCAGTAATTGAATAAATGAAAAGTAGAGCTGTTTAATGTCATATTGTGGAACATTCCAGGCAGAGCAATGACATATCCATAGAAAGCAACAGAAAAGTTACATAGTGCACCTCTAAATAATCTTGAAATAACCATAAATCATAGTTTTACAATTGTTATCTGGACAATAGACTCCAGAACACATGCCCAAAGACTTTTTATAACAAAGACAGCTACATTATTAAATCAAATTGCTAAAAATAATACACTGTTCTTGATTTTTGTCACTAATACACACACTATTCATAAATATTAAGGTTAAGGTACACTTTATTATCCCCACAGGAAAATTTGTCCTTTGCATTTGACCCATTTATAAAGACTGCTGGGGTAACCTGTCAGGAGCAGTGAGCGCCACATCGCAGCGCTTGGGAACCCATCCCCAGATTTTGACCTAGTCTTGGTCTGGACTACTTTAACTGGAGGATTTGATCTATGGGGCATGTTTTGGGTCGACGGGGGGAACCTGAGTGCCCAGACGAAACCCACCCGGACACAGGGAAAACATGCAAACTCTGCACAGAAAGACCCTGGTCGTGCTGTGACGCTGTGCCTTTATTTGGCTGTTGAAAAATCTCAATGTACAATAGAAATAATCTTTGACTAGGTGACTTGTCTAAAAGATAATCACTGATTATTTGACTACTATAATACATTATAGCGCATACTGTGAATGAACTGATGACGCTTTAAACTTTTACATGGTATAAATATCACATAGTCCTGCCAAGACATACCTAATTCATATCTAAAAAAAATCATCTTTTTACATTCTAAAATATAATTGCATTAATCTAATATTCTAATGCATTCTAAACAGTAATGGATTTAAAACTAAAAAACAATTGCTCAGTCTTTATCAAATGTACTACACATTGTATAGAGCACATTATAGTGTTATCATTTCTAATAATGGATAAAACCAACCAACATACAGCAACGGTGTCAAGGATTTGTTTTTCATCAATCAAGTGTGTACAATTCACAATTCTTTAACAAATATAAACTGCTCTAAAAATCGCAGCTAAAAGTTTGTTCAGTATTACAACTGTTGCAGTATTTTGGTTTTATTTTGTATATTTTTTATAATACTCGTTTTGAACCTTTATGAACCTTTACAAGGAAATAGTGCACATTTACCCTCATATTAATGCAGCGCTATATATTCCGACATGTTTACCCCCAGTACCCAGAGGCCCCGTGTGTTTGTGCAGATCTGTGACAGTATCTGACCAAAAGGGATTAATAACAAGATGGAAAAAAAGAAAAAAACCAGGAGGAGGGCGACCGTGGCACAGATGTCTCTACATGCAATGTGACAAGACTTCCTCTGTTCTTAACTTCTGTCTGAGCGGCTCCCGGGGCAGAGAGGCAGATGCAGAGGAGAGGGGAGAGGAAGAGGAGGGGACGAAGAGGAGGAGGAGAGAACGAGGAGGGGGACATGTCTCAAGGCAAATACATGATGCTTTAAAGAGTAAAATCAACTTGAAATGGCTTGATCTCATGTGTTGCTATCGTGTTCACTCCCCCCATCTGAGCTACGGCCTGCAAATCAAAATCAAGTGTTTTTACTAATGCGATTTTTACTACTTTCATTTTGAAATTTGAATTTTATTACCATTTGTTTTTTGCTCTTTGTCATTTTATTCTAATGTAATGTGTAAGATACTGTGTTCAAATCATTTCCCTTGTGGATCAATAAAGTCTGTCTGTGTTTAAGTCTAAACCATAAAGGTCCTATATTACACTAAATTGACTCTTGTGAGGTTTAAGTCATGGTATAATGTTGTTACATCCTCAAAAACATTATAACATGACTTGACCTCACAAGAGTCATGTCAGTCACAAGGGCTGCTTTCACTTTTAGTTCAACAGAGATGGGAAATTCCAGGGCTGAAATAATAGAAATGATTCTAGGGATGTACGAGTGTAGGAGTTTGAAAACACAATGAAGCACTTCCTGTATTACCACATGACATCACAAGGGGAACAGAGTGTTTTCTGTTTGAGGGAAGAACTCAGCCTAAATGTGCAGGGTTTGTGTGTTAAACATAATAACATAGCATAATATGGGCCCTTTAAAAGTTTGTACAAAGAATTATTTTGTTTGCAGAAGTACAACTGATATGACTTGTTATTTTGACTTAATTGACACAACATATTCATCCATCCAACTTCTTCCACTTTATCCGGCTGGGCCACCAAGTCCTCTGTGCACCCAGCCTCTATGAATGTGAAACACATCTGAATCATTTTTAAAATAAATAAATAATATTTTCATTCTCTGCCCTAGTATCGGTTGATATCAGGTATTGGCAGATACTTACTGCCTTATTTAAAGTATCAACATCGATATTGGAATAGGGAAAGCTGAATCGTGCATCCCTAATTTTGAGCTATTCTAGATTGTTGTGATGTCTCATGACCATATGTGTGGATTTTGGAGGTCCATAGTAATTATAACATAACAATATATTCTACATACGGTATATATATAATTCTTGACTGGGGAAAAATCCTCAAAATTGCACCTATAATCAGGAATTAAGCAAGAGAAGATGTCTTCCCCCTGGAACGGTCAACCTCCCGTTTCTACGACGACCAGGATCAGCCACTATATATATTTTACATCCTTCATGATTTGTACGTCTCCATTAAAGTCCAATGTGGCATGTAAAAGTTCACACCCTTCACATGATCCTGATCTTGGGTGACAGCGTGCAGACAGCTGAGACCAGTGCGGAGGGACCCCTGGGTTTTGAGGGCCCCAGGAAAAAGAGAGAGGAGAGGAAGAGAAGACAGAGAGGAGAACTCTCAAAATAACAGACAACATCCATGACTACAAGCTAACTTCATCCGGCAATTATTATTAACATGAAAACTACAGAAACAGTGTGTAAGTACTAGATCCCTATAGCGCACTTAAGGATCGAAATACAATGCAGAGAGCCCCAGAAAACATAGACTTAAAGAAATGATACCTCAGTCATCATCTTAAGGTGGAAAAAGGCACAAATAATAATGTTTACTAGGACTGAATTACAGTGATCCCTCGTTTAACGCGGGGGTTACGTTCCAAAAAGAACCCGCGATAGGCGAAATCCGTGAAGAATCAGCTTTATTTTTTACAATTATTATACAATACTGTACTATAGAATGAAACCAAAGATCAAATCCTGTTTTCAGGCTCAAGCATTTAAAAATATAAACGTTTTCTTACAAATAACTATGATAGTTTTTAAAAAATGCTGTAAAATAATAATTCATACGAACACGAGGTTGGACATTGTGACTCACGTGTATTTCACAGTCCCTCTGACTGAGCCTCTTCCTCCTGACTCCTGTAGCGTCTTTTTCTACTGAAGGCTGTGGTGCAGGTGTCTTCTCCCGTCGTCCTTATGTTATTTTCCTCCTTCTTTATGGCACCCATGTTTTCTTTTCTGTGGGAGACGCTCCAAACGGCTCTTTGAGTGTTAAAGGTTGCCGACCCCTGGTTTAAGTGAAAGACCAGTCAACTTTTATCACTTCTAGACGACAGTCCTTTGGCCAATCAGGATTCAGAACACAATGCACTGTTAAAAAAAAATAAAAATAAAAAAGCATAAAAAAATCCGCGAAACAGCGAAGCCGTGAAAGATGAACCGTGTTATAGCGAGGGATCACTGTACTCTGGTCACTGAAAAATAATATGAAAATTCACATCACATTTGTAGAAATGGCAATGTAGTAGCAAGTAATGGTATTTGGGACGATAACAATAACAGCATTATTTAGGGCAGTTGCATATAAGCAAGTTTCAAGGCTGGCGGTTCAAACTTTTCTGTTTTATATCAAATTTAGTCAGAAATAATTACTTATAGATGACAAATTGTGCTTGCGTCTGCTATATAGTTATGATCTATATGACACTCGTGGAGTATTATGTTACAATTTCCACATTTTCATTTGTAATATTGCAGGGTTTCAGATGACATCACAGCATTCTATTGGCTAATGTTAATAAATCCAGATGGGGGACAGCTAAAATTAAAATGGTTAAAATGCAAAATAATGTTGTAATACAGTGAGTTCTTGGGTTCATTTAATCATTGAAAATACCAGGTTCAACATTTGTGAATCAAATAGAAATCAATAAAAAAATCTGGCTCTGAATCTGAAAACTACCAGTGAATCTAAAACTGCGTAATAAAAGAAAGACCGCTGACTTTCGTGTTTGAAAAACTGCTGTGCCCAATGTAATCACTGTAGACAAAATGGCAACAAACAGGACAGTGTCCATTCCTACGTGCACTGCCTTATAATCCGGTGCGCCTTACGTATTACCGTAAATTCCAGACTACAGCACGCACCCGATTAAGAGCCGCATGCTCAGATTTATGAAGAAAAATCAATTTTGTAATTATATGAGCCGCACCATATTATAAGCTGCTGGCCAAAGACTAGGCGGGGGGTTCGCTTCTGCGTCCCCGCCGCCTGGAGCGCCTCCGGGACGGGCCGCGGTCCCCCACTGAACTCTGGGGACGGACTCGCTCACTGGTGACACTTGGGACACACACGCGCCACAGGCACTTACACACCTTCACACACTTGGGACACACACGCACGACATGCACATACACACCTTGGCGCTCTGGGAATAAACCACGTGCGCGCAGAGACCGTGCGCAGAATCTTATGGGACTGAGCCCTGCTCAAACACCGTGGCCGCGTGCTCTTTGCGTGTTAACCCAGTCCTCCAGAAAGTTTTCAAGCTCAGGCCATCTGCTATGGTTACCTCTGAAAGCTTTGGTCGTCTTTTTACACTGGCTCAGTTCTTCTTGCTGGAGCCTCCACCTTCGCACCATCGACTCGTTTATGCCAATTTTACGGGCAGCAGCTCGATTTCCTTCTTTAACTGCCAGAGTGATCGCTTTTAGGTTAAAAGCTGCATCATATGCTTTTCGTCTGGTATTCTCCATGTTGATGAGGGTTAGCAGAAAGACTGAAATAAGGAAGTTGTGATTAATCATACAATTTCATTGGACCTCAGTGAACTACGTATTCATTTTATTGGTCCATGTTTTTCCGCGATGGAAAAAAAAATAAAAAAGCCGCTTCATATTACAAGCCGCAGTGTTGAAAGTGTAGAAAAAAAGTAGCGGCTTGTAATCAGGAATTTACGGTAATTCTGGTTGTGTTTACTGACCTCGAATTGATTTTGTGTGGTACACGGCGCTCAAAAATCTGTCCAAATGTTTTAGCACAACTTTGGTAAGCTACAAAGCTGCACCGCTGGATGTATTGTTGAAGCATTATGGCTACCATAGTCAAGAGCCTCGCGGAGTAATATGTACTGTGCTTCAACATCATATTATGGTGTGTGTATGGCCCCTGTTCAGAGACATGCTGACTCACACGCCCAAGTGAAGCAAACTAATTCAGTTCTTGCGATCATTGGTGGATTAATCAAGCAACTCCAACCTCTAGATATTGGTGTCAACAGGTCGTTCAAAGTTAAATTGCGAGTTGCGTGGGAGCGTTGGACGACAGAAGGCGAACACACATTCACCAAGACAGGGAGGCAACGCCGGGCGAGTTCTGCCACGATCTGTCAATGGATCATAGATGCCTAGACTAAGGTACCAATCTCGCTTAATGCGCCTTATAATCCGGTGCACCTTATGTTTGAAAATAGACCTGTTCATTGAGATTGCGCCTTATAATCCAGTGTCTTAAGGTCCCAAAAGTACAGACCAGTGTGCGTGTACAGGTGGCGGTCAAACTGGGAGTTGATCAGGAATATGGTGATTGAAGATTGCTCAAACATGTGCAAATCACTCCAAATACAACTTCAAGAAGGTAAATGAGAAGGGAAACAACAATATCTAGGTAAGTAAAAATGACTTAAATTAAAAGCATTTTACTGTATTTGAGTTGATTTAACTTGACAAGTAAAATTTTCTGCCAGTGGGATAATTGTGTTTTTCTTAATTCAAGCAACATTTGATTTTGTTTCTTATTTTGAGCGCAAAAAGTTGTTTTTTTATTTTTTATTTTAAGTGTAGCAAGATGTATTTTCATATTTTAAGTACCAGAAGTCTTATTCCACTGGCGGATCATTTTACTTGTCAAGGGAAATTTTCTCAAATCGTGGCAAAGCTTTCTTAAATCAAGTCATCTTAACTTGACTAGATTTTGTTTTTTGAAGTGCACTATTTACAATTTATATACAAATAAAAAAAAAAAACTAAAATAAAATATAAAAACCCAATCCTTGACCCGAAAAGTCACATTGATTGTCGTGTCATTGAAATAAAAATTTGGGAGTTTTTTGGGAGAATTTTGGGAATCTTTTGCACAAGGGGAAACAACAATAACATGGATAAAAGCTAGAACAAAGTACTTACTACTTCAAATATAATTCCGAAAAGGTGTTGGTAAAGGTAAAGCAGCTTTGAACATCTGGAAAAGTGGTAACCGACGTAGAAGACAGATGAAATGTTGTACTTTAATCCGCACTTGTGTACTCCATTACAAAAGTAATCTACAGTTTGTCAGTAGTTTTCCCATCTCTATTGAAAACCATTTTACACTGATATGATGTTAGGGCGAAACAAACCCTAACCATCAAAAATAATGTAATTAAATCCCCCCGTCTCGTGCGTAACAATAGCACAGCGGTAAACAGCACTGGCCTCTTTCAGACCGAGCTCTCTCCTCTAGTCTTTTCTCCCTTTTCCATTCGAACTCAGCCTATCTTCCCCTCGCCGTTCCTTCTCCGCAGTCCTGCTTTAATTGCCTTCGCTCTGCGCTAACAAAGGACTCATTTAGCCCTGGTACAATGGCGTTCTCAGCTGGCCTGTCCCACTTCTTACCGCAAGAAACTTTTAATTCAAAGTGCGGTGTAGATTAATTTTCTGATATGTTTTAACATTGTTCTGCATACTAATTGACACTGGTTTTTATTGTGCAAAGCCAGTCTATTCTCAGAGCTGTAATTAAAAGCACTGGTGAGGCTTTTATGGCGGAGGAATTAGCCAATTAGCATTTTGAGTTTGAGGTGAATTGACCATCGTGGCTGCGCCGTTCGCTTTTATGTGCTCAATTTAATGGTTTTCATCCCTCAGTACAAATATTTAGTATGCAAAATCCGGGGAGAAGGACGCCGTTGGAATTAGCAAGCGATTTATCTGTCCTCGAAATGAAAGAGGAGCAGCGGTGGGAGTTTTTAGTTGCCTTGCTTGTTTGGCTAATGATGGCTAATGATGGCCTATGCACATAACTGGAATGTAAATAGTGTTAATATTGTTTTAGAGGCAAGGCCGTTCAGTAAGCAAATTATGAACAATGCTGGGGCCTTGATTTATACAAAGCTGCTTACAAGTAATGGATTCACTCTTTTACGCCTAATTAAAGGTCCTATATTATGCAAAGTTGACTCTTGCGAGCTTTACGCCATGTTAGAACGTTGTTACTTTCTCAAAAACCTACCGCTGTTGAGTAATCCGTTATTATTAGTCTGTCTACGTCTCCAACGCTCAAAATGCTCTGATAAGTTACTTTTTACCTTTCGTTAAGTAGAGACTGCCAATTCCCGGCCTGAAATCATCGAAGCGATTCTAGTGAATGAGTAAAGGTTTAATAGTGAGTGATTTCTGTTGTGTTAAAACATGTGTGAATGAAACAAAACACAACTCGAGGTATGTTTTTGATGAGGAAACATTATAACAGTGATAAGAAAATTGGACAAAATGGGCCCTTTTGCCTGTTCATTTAGTGTTCATTGCAGTGTTTCTCAAAGTGTGGAACAAAAGCTGCTTCAGGTACTTGGACAGCTCTTCAGTATTGGGTTTGCCTACTTAAGACTTCATTTTATCCCATTTTTGTCCTCCTTTGGCTAACTTCTTGTTTAGAACTACAGTGGAAATGGCTGAGTCCAGTTTTAGACCTGGTTTAGCCCTGTATCAGTCCTGTTATAGACCTGGTTTAGATCTGGTGGCACTTGGAAAGCCAAATTTTTTCTTCACAGGCTAAGAGGGAGACTGAAGCCTGTACCATGCAGTCTAAATTAGAATGTGGATCTTCACTATGTTTTTATACGCCCGTTCTAATGCGGGACGTATTATGGTATGGCGCTGTCCGTCTGTCCGTCCGTCTGTCCGTCCGTCCGTCCGTCCATCCGTCTGTGGACACTTCAAAGCTTTGGAGTCTTTGAAGCTTTGTCTTCATGAAAGATCTGAACTCTCTTCTCAAATGTTCTGCTGCTGAAAGTGAGAACAACCCACATTCTCTGCTTCTTTGAGCTTTGACACATTAAAGGTTTGTAGTGTCTTTAAGTTCTGTTGCTGCAATCTGATTGGTGGAATTCCGATTCTAGAATTCTATATACAATAATTCAAAGTACGGGCGTATTTTGCCCCGCTGGCGGAGCTCTTGTTCTTTGAGCAATACTTTAACATAAAATAAGCAAGACTCTTAACTTTGGATGCAAAACCCAGATTTGTCCACAACTAGCATTCGTAAAAGTATACTTTTTAATATGTACTCAACATGACCAAATGTGACATCAAATCTGTGGTGCTAACCAAAGTAAAAACAAAAATACAAAAAAACAGCAAAAAAACAAAACACTATGATCTAAAGAGATTTTCTGCTATTATAACATGATTGTGACATGCTAAAGGATTGTTGGGCTTGTCAGAAGTATTGAAAATCAGATACTATATGATACTAAAATTAATACCAAAACTATATACTTCATTTGAACAAGTATGAGTAGTAGTACAATAATAAAAAGGTCACAATCACTGGCCAGACCACAAAGACTAGTATAAGTATGGACCACTATGGAACAGACCTGGATGACTGAGGAATTATACAAATAGAGTCATTAAGAAAGTACTACAATGTAATGTTGAAAATTACATTCTACCGTAAAGTGTTTTTTTAAAATTATCATCATTGTGGAATCGGTACTGAGTCTAATCCTTAGTATCAAAATCAGGTCTGAAATGTTTTATTGTGACAACAGAGTGTAAACATAGCTTTACTTCTTCCGTAGGTAAACTTGAGCGTCCCTGCTGATAACTGTGTGAGTCAGTTGTAGTGGACACTGTTGTAGACGGTTCCCCAGTGTCCGGAGATCATAAAGGAGTTGTTCTGTGCGACTGGATACTTCAAGTGATGTGCCCTGGAAAAATAAAATAAAATCACGTCTACAGAAGATACATTTATTTTTCTCTTTGTTTAGGCCATAAAGAGCAGGTCTAATGAGAGTGCAGGACATGAACGCCCTTCTTTTGCACAGAAAACAACAATTATATGTTACTAAAAGAACTATATGGAGGGGCGTAAAAGAGGAGTATTAAGCAAAATCTACTTTTTAGAGCTTTTGACACTGTTCTAATGTTGTTTCCTCATGAAAAACATGCCTGAAGAGGTTTTATATGTGATTCATGCATGTTGGACTGATCTAGTGACCTCTCCCTATTCGAGCCCTCTGTATGGTTAGCTCTAAGATTCTGTGTAATGCTCAACCCCCAAGCCCACCTCACGCAAGCTCCCACACAATATTCCATAAATATGGTCTGAGCATATGGTTCATGCTCTTGTTTTATTGTGCTGGTTTTACTGTGTGTGATCAAATCTGAGTGTTTATTCTTATTTTATTATTGTTGTTCTTGCTTTGTATCTGTGCAGTGCTTTGGAAACCGTTTGTTTATGAAATGTGCTATAGAAATAAAGTGGATTGGATTGGATTAGAAAAACAATCTAAATAATACACTACAACTTCACAAACTTGATGCAATGTGCTGTAGCTTCATTAGCAGGGTTATCTTAGCGTGTCATATTACTTGAGTTCTAGTTATCATCTCTTAAGGGATTCAGAAAAAGTATGTGAAGTATATAGTGTATACTTGCCTCTGCATCTTCTCTTTTTATCGTGGACTCTCTTTCTGCAGTGGGTTTTATTGAAGAAGCAGCAGCAGGGTCCATTTTGAAAAAAAACAAAACAAAAAAAAGTTCCAGAAGATGTCTTTAGTAAAGTGTTGATGGCAGTCAAGTCCAAACCACTTTTCTCATTCTGTTCACTCTTATAGTATACCAAATAAAGTCACTTTCTCACATTTGAACACACATTTTCTCCACTTATTGGAAGTCATGGGAAATACAATTGATTGTGGAAGGAGCAATGACAAAAAAAGAACAAATGTTTTGACTGAAAAAGTACAGTGTGCATGCACTTATTTTAATAAAGCCATGTGATGCAGTCCATCCATGGATCCATGAGCCTGCCAGATCCATGAGCACTTCCGGGAGGCATGGCCTCCGTCATTTTCGCCATCATGGTGGAGGATTGTCTAAAAAAAGCAGACTATGGGTGGAGGCATAGACTGTATAAAAAAGTGCAGTCTATGGATGGAGGCGATTTGTCGAGCCGTTTCCCTTAGGAGAAGGCAATTTCAACTATTTAGACCAAACAAACACAGAAAATATAGCCTATATATGCCTACTCAATAAATAAAATGTAGTTGTAAACTAGGCCTACAAGAGGTGGGGTAAGAAAATAATGCAAAAATGGAAACGATCAATTCTGCTGAAACTAATTCAAGCGTACCAGGGAAATCCAACCTCAAATATGATTTTAAAATGGTGAAAATGGTTAAAAATTCCAAAAAGTCGATTTAGCATTTGTATACATAAAATAAAGTCCAATTGCTGTGATTCTGATGAAATTAAACTGCGGAACAATTGCGCCCCCTGGTGTTTGACAGGTGAATAACCTGCCAGCGTAAAGCAGCTCTCCGAAGTCCCGTTTGTTGTGACTGTCTTGTTTAATTGCGCGCTAAATATGTGTCCCGCGGCCTGCTTGTCACATGTTCTTAAAAGCTGAATTGTTTAAGATCATTAATAATACCCAACCATGAAATAAAATGAGCCGTAATCTAAAACAGCCATCTGTTGTCAAACCCTTGCGTACATATGGTGACAAATTACCCGAGACACACTCAATAAAATAAGCGCTGATGCCTACGCTGCAGGACAGGAGCTCATGCATTAAGGGAAATACTGGCAGGCTACTTTTCACTCGAGTATGGAGTTTTTAAAACACAGTGGAGTACTTCTTCTATTACATTACACACAGGTTTATGTCACAAGGTGGAACAGAGTGTTTCTGCTTGAGAGAAGAATAAGGTTTGTGTGTTAAACATGTGTGAATGAAACAAACACAACTCCAGGTATGTAGTACTTGGACGCCCTCTGGTGGTCACGGAAAATACTCAACCTTTAACTGTTCTTGTTGACTGAATACATTGGTCAATATTAGCATAGAACAAACAAATACCAGACTAGATGGTAGTGTTTTCACAATACTAAAACTCCAGACTTGTTTTTGATGCTCAGTACAGATTCCGACACCACAATGATAATTAAAAATACTCATTATTTAGATATAGAATTACATTTTCAACATTAAATTGTAGTATTTTCTTTTCTATTACCATGTGTTTTATATCTGTGTAATCCTTCAGTGGTGCAGGTAGGTTCCATAATGGTCCATGGGCATATACTAATCTATGTGCTCTGATATTTATTCTGATACAGCTCAAGGTTATTCTAAAGCTGTTCAGGAAAGGTTCACTTCTGTCCTGTGAATGTTAATTATTTAGTACTGATACCTGCTCAAATGAGTGTCAGGTTTTGATGCTAGTTTTAGTATCGATTAGTATCTGATTTTGATCTGATCTGATACTTTTGACAACCCCACGAGGTGCTCAGACTGACTGTGTGACTATGGGTGAGTTCACACTTGCCCTGGTTTGGTCCCGGTTTGTGCCTAGTTTAGTTCTGAGACTTGGTTTGGTTCTGTTCTAGTCTTGTGTTAGTCCTGATCTGGTCCAGGTTTAGTTCCGGGTTTAGTCCCAGTTGTGGTGTGGATGTGCATGTGTGTATCACTGAGGTGTGAAGGAGTAACTAAGTGCGTTATAGCGTGCATTATCATTATTAAAGTTTGACACCTTTGAAATAGTCCTATGCACACCTATTTCACCACACACAAAGTTACAAGACGTTCTAACCTGACGAACATGATCAAAATATTATGTTATGCGATGAGTAACCTACATATGATGTTTTCTCAGTGGTGAGGTACAGTTTGTGCCAGTAGTAGCAGGTCTATATTCATGTGTCACGTTATGCAACATCTGCTCTAGGCTCAATGGAGTTTTGTGTGTGTGTTTTTTTAAACATAATCCACAGCTGCAGAGGCCCACACATGTACACGGATATACACAGAAACTAAAAGAGAACAGTTTCCAGAAAAAATGCCCTGTTTATATGGCACTGTCTTACTAAAAATGTAAGTAATCTTAATTGATTTCACACATAAACCCTGTATAGGCCGAGTTCTCTGAGACTCTGATGTATCCACTGTGTTTTTAAACTTTCTACACCTTCACTAGAATCATTTTAATGCATTCAGCTCTGAGATTAACAATACTGAAAATTAAAAATGCAACTTGTTAACACTGAAAACTTGAGTGAAACAAAACATAGCTCCATTCCAACCTGACTAAAAGCTCACACGAGTCAGTTTTGCGTGATATAGGACTTTTAAAGTGGGGAAAGAAAGTTTCATCGAACATAACTCAAATATTAAAAGTATGGATTTGAAGAACAATGAAAATGGAACTGTTCCGATAGTGATTAACAATTTAAAACTAAATATTATAGCCTATTTTTAGATAAAGTCCACAAAATGTATCAAACAGGAAGCTGAAATGTGCAAAAGATATACTACAAAAGATATTTTCCACAGTGGTCCATGGTCCACAGCTCAAGATCATTTTAAAACTATTCAGGAAAGGTTCATTTCTGGCTTGTGAATGTGATTTTTTTAGTATCGAGACCTGCTCAAATTAGTATCTAGTATTGATACTAGTTTCAGTATCAATTAGTATTTGATTTTTGATACTTTTGACAAGCCTAACTACAACTACAACATGTTAGAAAACTTTAGCTTACAAAAATATACTAATGCTTTGCTTACTTCAACTTTGGGTCTAATGTTACAAACGTTTTTGTTTTTTTTTCATTTGCCAGCCAGCTCCAATGCAAAAGTCCATGGGAAATTCTTACATACATTTCTACTTTCCATACTGTGTTTGCCCATTTGAAATTCCATTGTGATTCATTAGATGTTTTGTGGGCATTTTACAGTATTTTTACAGTCTCTTTAAGTACGATGGGTGAGGGGTGACAACAATCAGACAGCCATTAACACTTCACTTCAGGCAGTAGAGATAATCACCCAAACCACACTTACATTTGCATGAAGAAAGCACTGGTATTTTTCCAGTCAACAAGAAATAGGGCACTTTACCAACAACAGGAAAAGTACAGATGGTTTTGTTGTTTAATTTTTTCACTTTTCTGGATAAAAAAGAGCCAATATTAAATGTATTTTAATGCATATCTATATATTGGTACTTTTACATTTATATTTAGTTGGGCCTTTTATGCTTTCTTTTACTCCAAATATTCTTATTTCATTAATTACTATCTTGTTTCTGTTTCTAGTGGTCCAATAATTTACTCAAGTAAGAGTAAAAGAAGTATTTGGGAAAATTACTGCTTAAGTAACTTAAAGACTAACTGCTGGGATTTTCAAAAGTGAAAAAGCACAAAACAAAAAACTAAACCATGTCTGAAAGAGCGGTGCAAAAAACCCAAATGTTCAAATCATTTCATATTGGCAACATAAAACTTTTGTCATTTGTAGACCTAATCACAGTGGGAACAATATTTTACTCAAGTAAGAGCAGGCCTGCTTTAGTTACTTAAAATACTTAGATAAAAATATGACTTAAGTATGATGATAGAAAAGTACAATTTCTTTAAAGTTACTCAAGTAAAAGTAACTAAAAGTAACTAAGTAAATGTTATTGTATACTACCCGCATCTGCATCAACATTTCATAAATAGGCTTCTAAGCTGAGTAGAGTAAGTATTTTAGGGGATTATAAACTACAAGGCTAAACAGTGATGCACACATTTTTTATTATTATTTCTTTTTTATTATTATTTCTTTGGTTATTTCATTCATAAAGTATAAAAAACATTAACAGTGTCATAACATTAAACATACACGAAATGACAGAAAAGGAGCAGGAAGAAGAGTAACCTGATGTGATCTGCCCCCTCTTCCCTTTTCCAGACAATACATTAACACTGATGATTGCTTTAAAACATCAGTACATTTCTTTTCAGTCACAATTATTAATCAGTTGCAAGCAGAAATTTTCACTTTTATGCACAACTTTTGTGTTTTCTTTTTCATACATAAACATTACACTGCATTTTGTGTTTTTAGATGCCATCATTGTACTTTATCCTATTTTTATACGCCCGTGATAAAACGGGACGTATTATGGTATGGCGCCGTCCGTCCGTCCGTCCGTCCGTCCGTCCGTCCGTGGACACTTCAAAGCTTTGAAGTTTAAAGTTCAAAGGTGACACACAGTTCCAGCTGCAGCGGTTGCTAGGCAACGGGAGAGAGAGAATACAAGACAACTACACATTACCTTGTCCGCGCTCTAGCTCGACAACCGTCTCACCTAGGAATGTCAAACTTCCAAACTGCACCAACAATTCATCTTTAACTAGGTTTGACAAATTCTAACTTAATTCTATATACAATAATTCAAAGTACGGGCGTATTTTGCCCCGCTGGCGGAGCTCTTGTTAATCCTTATTTTTGTCAGGGCTATTCCATTTTAACTCCTTTCACAGCAATAAGAGACTATATAGCCCACTAAGGCTCACTCCTATTGTATGACAGCACGGGAAGAATTGGTTTAAAACAGGGTATTGTTGTGCTTTCTAAAACAAACTCAAATTTTCCATCTAAAACTGTCTAATGTAGATACGTATTACGGTCACCAGGTGGCGCAGCGTATGTTTACTTCCTTTCCCCTCGCGTGCTGAACCGGGCCCAAATCTGAGCCAAAGTTGATGAGCACACTCCTCATCCAGACCGCACTTTGCTTTTTAACACATTTTAAATCAAACATGTTTTAACGAATCTTTATAAATGACCCAAAGTGATAAAAAATAAACACATTTTGACGTATTGATCCATGTAATAGCCCCCCTCTCCCCCTTTCTGCACTCTCTGGCCACGCACCGGTCACGTTTCGCTCCAGCCAATCAGAGACGGATGTGAGCTCGCGCAGAGCTATAAATCCCGCGTGGGTGAGAACGTAAGCAGGAATGAACAACAAAAGAGCCCTTCTGTTCCTTGAAACCTTCAACAATACCTCTTTTAACCGCTTTATATTTGTCTACACTTAACATACGGTAAGAACTTTAACATATCTACTTCTGGTCTGAAGCATCTCTCTATTTTACTCTGAATTGTGTGTAGTATTGTTCTTATTAGACCGCAGTAGGTGTTGTGGGCTACTTTGCTTCCCTAGCAGAAGACTACACTTTTATTGTCAAGCGAAACGTTAAATCTACTTGGAGTGCCTTTTGTTCTATCTGCTGCTTTTTATTGCGATTTTGTTACTTTACTACACATTTTCTTGTATTTTCTTGCCATAGCCTACATGGATTGTGCAAAAAATTTGTCTTAGATCTATAGCTCACATTTTTTTAAAATTATATTTAAGACATATTAAATTAAAACTTAGGAAAATCTTAAATGCTTTTGGATTTTATAAAGAACAGATCTTTTTTTTTAATTACCTAGCCTAAATTTTATTTTATTTTTTAACTTTTCTAGCTCTACTTATCAAATGCAGTCTTATGTTTTATGTAACTTAACGCATGCGTTCTGAAAACTGAACGGACTCTCTTTTGTTTAATGAAAACTTATGCAACAGGTTTGCTCTGCCTGTATATTTTTCACTTTTATGCCCTTCACACCATCTTGTTATGTTTCTTCTAGGAATTTAAAGGGCTCAAGATGGCCACCTCATTGAGTTCCAAACTGAACAAAGCTGTGAAGCAGCAGTACATGGACCTACCTCAGGGGGAGAAGGTCCAGGCCATGTACATCTGGATCGACGGGTCTGGAGAGGGTCTGCGCTGCAAGACCAAAACCCTGGACTCTGAACCCAAGACCATAGAGGGTAAGGATTCAGTTCTATAATATGGAATTGGATTTTTGTTTGCATTTGGTTTTATTTTTTCTATAAATGCGTGAATGAGGATTTACTTAAAATTCTAGTATTTTAGAAGATGAAAGTTTAAAAATGTAAAATAGGTCTCGGTTTCATTTTTGTAGAACCCATCAAAACTGCAGTCTCCTCACAAAATAAAAGTTAAAAAATCTAAACAATGGAACAGTTCTTGGTGAATAAAAGGCAAACGGTGACAAAACTTTTTTAACATACTGCTGCGACAATATAGGCCCTCGAGCTTGCAATCTGAGATGTTTACATTGACACCACGATGGACTTTCCCAGTGTATCAGGCGTCTCAATCCCACTCTATTGCCAACAGCGCAAGCTCAGAATCTGATTGAAACGTATTGATGTGCGGTTTGTTTTTCAGACCTGCCAGAGTGGAACTTCGATGGGTCCAGTACGTATCAGTCTGAGGGGTCCAACAGTGACATGTACCTCATCCCGGTGGCCATGTTCAAGGACCCGTTCAGGAGGGACCCCAACAAGCTGGTGCTGTGCGAGGTGCTCAAGTACAACCGGAAACCTGCAGGTGAGAAAAGACGCTTGGCAAGGAGACCAAATGAGAGCAACATAAACTAGAATCATTCACTTACTCCATAATGTAGTTTTTTATTTAAAATCTAGGCTATTGGTTCATTGATGACTTAACAATCTGGCCTATGCTTTGTAAACAAAAGTTGACATTATTGTAAAGACTGCACATTTTGGAGAACCAGCTTCAATCATCACTACGTGTTCTTGTAGCATGAATTGTGTAATGCCCCAATAAAGAAATTGGGTCTCCTAGATGTGAGAATCAATAAATCAATTCTCATCAGTGATGCGTGCTGGGAAGGAAGCGCTGTCCAGTTTAAACCGGCTCTCAGGAAGATTTCTCAGTTGATGTGATAGCGTTGCCAATAAACAACTATAAAAAATTGACTGGTTATCCAATTAAACTGATAACATTGTGGAGTTGTAAGATTTTATTTCTGTGTCATGTAATACTTTGCACGTAATAGGGTCACCCACAACTGTTTACGTAAGCAAATGCTCAAGTTCATTCATTTAATTGGCCTTTAGGATGGACCATTGCATAATCGAGGGTCAATTAAACGCTTTTCTCCATGGAGATACTATTGCTTTGTCTGGGATCTTTCACATAACGTGTTGAACCTTTTGATCTTCATGGAGACCAAACGAGACAAAGTTACAGGTCAGAATTATGGAGGAGCAAATTCGCTTTGTCAGAATGCCAGGTTTTTGTTGTTTTTTTTGAGCTGGAATTGAAAAAATAAGCTGTTTAATGCCATGACGTGAAACATTCCAGGTAGAGCAATAACAAATCCATAGAAACAAGTAAGTGACGGACCCCCTCACCAGAAAAGTGACACAATGCACCTTTTATGGCAATACATTTAAAGGTTTCATTTCTTATTGTCTAGTAGCTCTACTCGATGATTGGAGAATACACACTTTAATACCATTTGTTTACAAAATGTTCCAATAATAATGTTGATTTTGTCTTTGTTTTTGTAGAGACCAACTTGCGACACACATGTAAAAAGATCATGAGCATGGTGGACACTCAGCACCCCTGGTTTGGGATAGAACAGGAGTACACTCTTTTAGGCATGGATGGTCACCCCTTTGGCTGGCCCTCCAATGGTTTCCCAGGCCCACAAGGTTTGTATTGGATTTCCTGTAACTCATGTTTACTGTGTTGGCCAAAGTGTTCATTGACTAATGGTGTGTTTTTGTGGTTAGGTCCTTATTACTGTGGAGTGGGAGCAGATAAGGCGTATGGCAGGGATGTGGTAGAGGCGCATTACAGGGCCTGTTTGTACGCTGGCGTGCAAATCTGTGGAAGCAACGCAGAAGTCATGCCCGCTCAGGTAAATGTCTCTTTACATTTCAAATATTTCACCCAAATTTCCAACAATTCATATTATCCATTGTTAGAAGAAAATGTTAAAGGAATATTAACAAGTCATGCCAGCAAAACTCTTAATTTCACGTTTGGAAGATGGTATTCTTGGTATTTACTAGTTTGCAATATCAGAATACCAAAATGCAAATTTGACTATTAAACACTAAAGCTAATTCTAATTTAGCCCTATTAAAAAGCTAAGCTAAATAACAGGACAATACAGAACTGGCACTTGATCAAGCTATATAATTATTCCAATTTTGGCCCCTGTAAAGAAAAGTATACATTCTAGACCACACCTAGGCTATGTATATTTCCTGCACCTACTACTTTCCTTCAACCGAAATGGATCTAATAATTAAACTTTTCCGTTGTGGCTTTACAGTGGGAGTTCCAAGTGGGTCCATGTGAAGGCATCAACATGGGGGATCACTTGTGGATAGCCCGGTTCATCCTGCACAGGGTTTGTGAAGACTTCGGTGTGGTGGCTTCCTTTGATCCCAAACCCATCACTGGAAACTGGAACGGCGCGGGCTGCCACACAAACTTCAGCACAAAGGAGATGAGAGAAGATGGCGGGCTCAAGTGAGTACTCCAAAAGCTATTCAAGTGTGCTATAATCCCATCAAGTGTGCCCTATGATCCTTTGGCCACTTTGTCTTTAGCTGCAAAGCGTATTCTTCAACTGACATTTTCTATTAATGTGAAATAACTTGGTCCTTTTAAAGATGTAAATTGCTTATTTAGTCGTGCAACTCAAATTGTAATGTCAAACTCCAAATTTACTAAACTATGGAGGGAATTCAATGTTTTTTGTTTTTTAAGTATGTAATTTTAGGCTTCAAAAAGTGAGAAATTAGTTTATTCTAAACAGAGGTCCAGTTATTCCTCTTATACTATCCTAATTATTCACCACGGTTTGAATCTTTCACCCCTTCCAGAGGCCAGCTTGGAGTAATGCTAACAGTGCACTTCCTGATTCTTGTAAGCTAAAAGTATTATTATTCAGATGCAAACAAACAGCAGTCTAACTTCTACCCAATAGCTGCTTCTACAATGTATCTGTACTAGGAAAAAACTATTTTACTCATGTACACTGAATAAAATCTGGCACAGCCAATTTAAGTTGGGAAAGTTCTAAAAAGCAAAGGTGTTATCGTTATTCAAAATTCTCAAATTTCCACGGTTTAAAACACAATCATGACCACTCTTTCCCTCTCTGCAGAGTCATCGAGGACTCCATTGAGCGCCTCTCCAGGAGACACATGTACCACATCAGAGCCTACGACCCCAAAGGAGGCCTGGACAATGCTCGCCGCCTCACCGGATACCACGAAACCTCCAACATCGATGAATTCTCTGCCGGCGTCGCTAACCGGGGAGCTAGCATACGAATCCCGCGCTCTGTAGGCCAAGACAAGAAGGGTTACTTCGAAGACCGACGTCCCTCCGCCAACTGCGACCCGTACATTGTCACCGAAGCTCTTGTACGCACATGTATACTTAAAGAAGAAGGGGAGGAGCCTGCAGACTACAAGTGAACAGGGTCAAAGTGCCTCCCAAAGTACTGTATATTTGCCATGTCTTTTTCAAGATTTTTTTACGTTCGTACTTGATGATTCGGCGTGTTGCGGGCCATGTACGCTTGTATGCAAAAAATCCTTTACCTCTTCCTCAACACAGCCTTTGACATTTCACTATTGTAGATGTATAGAAGGTATTACTGATTGTGTTTTTAATGTGTACTAATGAGCTTAACAGTAACCAAAGGATGATAAGGTGTCTGAATGTCTTGATCTTGGATGTTGTCTCTACAAAAATCAGCTACTTTTGTACTTTTTTAATGGTGCATGTCTGTTTCCTGAGATTTTATGTCACATGAAGAAAATAGTTTAATAAACTGACATTTTTACTACAAATGAATGGCTCTCATCACTCCATTCTGGATGAAGGATTATTGGTTAATAGGATTTAAAGGAACTGGAAATACTTCAAGTTTAAAATGCGTAAACATAAACTCGCTGTCCCCAGATAGTGCTTAACAGACACCTGTCATGAAAACATAGCTTCATAGTACATCCAAAACTTATTTCAAAATAACTATTTCATTGTTATTCATTAAGAAAATGACCAATTGGAATAACAAAATGGTCTTTGTTGACGAATAAAAAACAAATGTCAGTATTTTGTGTGAGCACCTTTGGCACAGATCACAGCTGCATTCTTGCTACACTGTTTTTCTGTAGTTTTGCAAAGTCTCTTGTTGAGTTAATAATTAATTTCTAGCTGTTCCCATTGTACCGCTGCTTCACATGTCATTTTTGGAAAACATTAAACTTGAAAATTTAAATATAGTATTTTAGTAAACAGAAATACTGTTAAATTATGGCAGCCATGGCAAACACCTTATACTGGGTGATGGTCTAATAAATTTGTTAAGCTTTCTATAAGGTAAACATACAAATTCAATATTTTCTTACTGATAACCATTCTAATGCTGACATATTCTTCATTGCAAAAACATTGGACAAGATTGTGTTTTGGTTCTGAAGACTATTATCCAATCAGAAGGCAGAATGAGTCAATTGGGTTACCTGTTCCGATGCTGAAATCCAGTTGGTCAAAACCTGAAAAGAACTAAACCTCAGTACCTGTAGCTATTCAAATGAATTCTAGAGGCTTTGAGCTTTCACCAATGAGAAAAACGTGCACAGTGGCTCAACAGTCAACCAGTTTTCCATGTTTCTCAGCGTATTAGATGTCATTTCGTGTTTTGCAGATGTAAGCTAACCCACATTAGTTTTACTGTGGTAGCGAGATTAAAATGGGACAGATTCTGAGCTGGACAGTACCCTGACCTCACCCAAGGTCTGTTATGGAAAATATAATCTTACAAAAGGATTCCTTGGAACTGCTGTATTTCCAGATTGACTGATCAGGGAACTTGTCTTCTCTGTTACTGATCCTGCTCCCATAACCAAGGTGTTGTGACGTGTGTGATAGGGATGAAACAGTGAAGTGAACTGAGGTCAATCTAAAGCTAATTTATAAACCCAGTGGAGCACTTCCTGTATTAAAGGGCCAACATTATGCCATTTTCTGATATATTATAATGTTGTTTCCTCAACACATACATACCTGGAGTTGTGTTTTGTTTCATTCACACATGTTTAACACAAAAGCTCTGCATAGTTAGGCTGAAGAATTGTTTTTAAACTCCATGCACTTTCACTAGAATCATTTGGATAATTTCAGCACTGGGATTTCATATCTCTACTAAACCAAAGGGTAAATGTAGCTGTTAACTTGAAAACTACCATGACATGGCATCACAAGGTGGTACAGAGCATTTTGAGCTTTACAGATATAGACAGACTAATAATAAAGAGTTACTCAAACTGATACTGATGAGGTAACAACAGTATAACAGTGTAAAGAGTCAATGTTGTGTAATAAAGGAATTGACAAGAGGATTGAATGAAACATAATGAATTAATATAGTCATTTCCTCTAAAGATAGCAGTGTGGTTAGGGTTTGTATGGTATGTTTATATGGGGTCCCAGTTTGCAAAAGTCAGTTTCTATAAAACACTATGAAGGATCAATACTGTAAATTCTGGCAAAATAACCCCTAATCAGAGCTTGCAAAGGTGACTGTTTGGGTCTCAAATTTATTCATTCATTCCTTAAATTGTAATATAAATTGTGCATGACTTAACACCATTGATTACAGATGTGAGCTAGTGCACGTTTCGTTATTGTAGTTATATAACTGTATTAGAAAGCTGATGAATTGAACTAAAGCCAAGTTTGACTGCTTTTAGTTGACTAGTAGGATACACCCGGTTTACACTGGTCGGCATCCATAAAGTAATTCTAGGAAAGCGCTGCACATGCTCTGGCAGAGGGGACTGTGAACCTTGGGGTCAGAGCCAGCAGACCAGAGACTGCAGCCTGTAATGTTGGCCCAGTTTGAGGTGTCAGCATGTACAGAATATAGTGTATATAATGTGTAGTGTATACTCTATATTATAGTGTATAATATAGAGTTTCTTTCGTCAGCGCAGTTTTTGTATCTTTAGTCCTTGTCTTGAGTTTTTGTCAAAATGTGTCATAATTTTATTCTTTTTATTTTTTAGTTTAGTCAACCCACAATATATATTTAACAAAGGTTCTTTATGGTCTGGGAGCAATTTCACCATTTTATTTTATTTTAATGATAATGCCTGGGACAGACAGATGGATGCGAGGCTGCCAATTTGCAACATTGGCCCCTCCGACCACCACCAATCATTTACGCACACCCCGCTTTCATACTAAGCAAAGCGAGTGAATTGTCTTGCCTAAGGACACAACGTCAGAACTTGGTCCAAGCTGGAATCAATCCTCAATCAATATTATAAATCAAATTATTAATTATTATTATTATTATTATTATTATTAACTGTTATTTTTCATTTTTTTATTTGAAAATAGCCTATATTAGCTGGGAAGATGAACACCAACTGACCTGAGGCTGCAGTGTGTCATGTATAATGTTGATTTATTCGATTATTACAAGCGAAAAGCCACTCATTTAACCATATTTGCCTCACGAGACAACTGCTTTAAATAGTCTGTTTTTAAGTGGGTTGCAGTGACATCGTGAACATGAACACTTAACTTGTGCTGACTTCACGTTTCCCAACGCCCCGGGTCACTCCCAAAATAGCCCTATATTTGGTATGTTGTTTTCACCACAGCCTGATAACCTTTACTCTGTTTACAAACCTACTAGTCTGGGCAGTAGACGGGGCAATGAGGTCTGTTGAACCTGGCTGCAGGATTTTAGGGGCCCAGAATTGGACTCTCTTCCTATTGATTTATATTAAAGGGGGGCTCATGTGAGGCTTCTTGACCCGGGCCCCCAAATTTGTGTTGACAGGCCTGGTACTCGTCCTAGGAAGTCTATGGAAATAGAGTTAGGAAAAGCCAGACAGGACAAATACCTTGTTAAGTTTAGTCATTTAGATGCTTTTAGATACCAGGGTAGTAACTAGCATTGGCTGTTATGTGTAACTAGCATTGGCTGTTATGTGTAATGTAATTTTGTAAGTTAATTAAGGATAGGGTAATTGCATGAGAATGATATATCAGTTACATTACGCATTCAAATGAGTTAAAGGTGCACTGTGTAACTTTTCTGGTGGAGGGTCCGTCTGTCAAATACTTTTCTCCATGGAGATGTTAATGCTTTGTCTGGAATGTTTCGCAGTATGGTATTAAACCTTTGTATTTTCATGGAGACCAAACCAGACCAAGTTACATGTCAGATCTGTGGAGAAGAAACTCCGCTCAGTCAGAACGCCTGTTTTTCTAGGTATTTTTGAGCTATAAAACCACCTGTAATTGAGTAAATATAAGGTAGAGCTGTTTAATGTCATACTGTGGAACATTCAAAGCAGAGCAATGACATCTCCATAGAAACTGACGGACCCCCAACCAAAAAGTGACATAGTGCACCTTTAAGTCACATTTTGTTTTGTTCTGGTTCTGGAGGTCAGAAGATCAGAAAACAACTTCTCACTTTGGGTTAACAGATCCTATATCTAAAACCAGTGTGGAGCCTAGGGTATATGATACTATGTGTCCTCAGTGTATGACACTAAATGCCATACCATACAAATAACAGGTCGAGTTGGGATTCTATTTCTGCTTTTAGAGTTGCATGTTTCATATATTAAATTAATAATATCTGAATATGGGTTAATCTGGTCAAACGTGAACAAATAAAAAAAAAAGAAATGGATTAGGGTTGTCAAAAGTATCGAAAATCAGATACTCACCGATATGAAACTGGTATCTAATGACTCACTAGACATTATAACATACAAAAAAGTCATTCATAGGACAGAAATGAACCTTGAGCTGTATCAGAACAAGTACAAGAGCACATAAGGACACTACGTGCATGGGACACTATGGAACCTATCTGGACGCTGAGGGAATACACAGATATAAGGTTTCATACACTACCGTTCAAAAGTTTGGGGTCACTTATAAATTTCCTTATTTTTGAAAGAAAATCACTGTTTTTTTCAATGAAGATAACTTTAAACTAATCAGAAATACACTCTATACATTACTAATGTGGTAAATGACTATTCTAGGTGCAAATGTCTGGTTTTTGGTGCAATATCTACATAGGTTTAGAGGCCCATTTCCACCAACTATCACTCCAGTGTTCTAATGGTACAATGTGTTTGCTCATTGCATCAAAAGACTAATGGATGATTAGAAAACCCTTATGCAGTCATGTTAGCACAGATGAAAACAGTTCAGCTGGTTAGAGAAGCTATAAAACTGACCTTCCTTTGAGCAGGTTGAGTATCTGGAGCATCACATTTGTGGGGTCGATTAAACGCTCAACATGGCCAGAAAAAGAGAACTTTCATGTGAAACTCGACAGTCTATTCGTGTTCTTAGAAATTAAGGCTATTCCATGCAAGAAATTACCAAGAAACTGAAGATTTCCTACAACGGTGTGTACTACTCCCTTCAGAGAAGAGCACAAACAGGCACTAACCAGAGCAGAAAGAGAAGTGGGAGGCCCCGCTGCACAACTGAGCAAGAAGATATGTACATTACAGTCTCTAGTTTGAGAAATAGACGCCTCACAGGTCCTCAACTGGCAGCTTCATTAAATAGTACCTGCAAAACGCCAGTGTCAACATCTACAGTGAAGAGGCGACTCCGGGATGCAGCTTTAGGGCAGAGTGGCAAAGGAAAAGCCAGATCTGAGACTGGCCAATAAAAGAAAAAGAATAATATGGGCAAAAGAACACAGACATTGGACAGAGGAAGATTGGACGAAGTGTTATGGACAGACCCCACTGAGCTGTTGTGGGAGCAGCTTGACCATCTGGTACGCAAGAAATTCCCATCCAGACAATCCAACTTGTGGGAGGGGCTTTTAGAAGTGTGGGGTGAAATTTCTTGGAAGGAGCAGTACTGTACGTGTAAAATAGCCCCTGATCTGAGTCAACAGACCCCTCTCACAGAATGCATATTTTTTTATGTGAAAATGTGTAACATGAGTCCCTCCTTACTGCCCCTTCAGAGCACTATCACAACACAACCAGCATTCATTTAGCTAAGGAAACTACTGCACATTGCATCAGGTTCACTAACAAGGACCACACCAACAAAACATGTGAGAAGAGAAAAGAGTTTATCATATGGAGACGAGGCGGGTCGGCTGGGTTGAGACTCTAAGGTGGGGGTTCAGTCTCAATCTTCACATGGCCCAGCAGGAACGGGACCCCCTTCGTAGGAGTCTTAAGTCTGGCAGAGACAAACGGATATGGGTTGGGAGGGTGGGCTCGAGTTATTCGGGACAAACTGGGTTGCTGGGATAGGCTGCTACAAATAGGCTTCTGGGAAATTGAGGTGTGATAGAAGAAGCTGTGATCCTGCTTCTGGACTATTTAATCATTAACTACATTTGGTGAAGTTGTAATGCATTGATTTGTATCATCCATCCGTTTTGCATCATGCTTTTGTATAATCATGAAAAATATTGTGCAGGAGCATGGGTGATGAAGTCTTGTGGGCTGAATTTTAGCTTGTACTACTAACCATCAGGAGGATTTAAGTAGTGCACATTAAGAGATTGCTAGAATACTCAAACATGCATGGATGACTACCAAAGTTACATTTTTGATGAGGGAACAGAGTTAGAATGTTACAGAAAGCTACAAAAAGTCGATTTTGCATAATACCAAGAACATGACGCCAAGGAAAAAAAGGATTATTTTGTAAATGACCACTTCTAATTTGTTCATTTCAATTTCAAGAAAGTAAACATGGAGAAATAGATAATGAACAATATAGTAGTATCAGTGAAATAAAAACAAAAGGCTGCAAATTGTAACATGTATCTTTATTGAGTTCATTTCACACAATGACCACTGCTCATCTCAACAGTTTCAGCCTTTAAAAACAGTATTGATCCTATTGTACATTGCCATCACTCCTTCACAGCTCTGGGTTCACACAAACACACGTTGCACACATATTTTTCACCATAATTATCCAGGTTTGCACAATGTATTGACTCAGCGCCTCAGCCTTTTGTTACTTAACCCTGCTGGACACTTTGTATAGACTGGTGTAGATGTGGTTCTCATGGGAGGGAGCTCTTGTGATATTCCAGAGTAGATGGGCTTTGTTTGGGCAGAGAAAGACACATAAACATAAAAACGTCAAGTCAAGAGCTTGGTTTTCACAGCAACCCAATTCTGGTCTATAGAAATGTGCTTTGTGAGGCGAGGTGAGGCTCGATGGCTGGGATTACATAACAGAAGGAGGGCTATATGAAGTATGTAATCTTCTATCTGCTTTTGTCTTGTATGGCGTGCATTGTGGGTCAAGTGCGTGCGATATGATCTGAATGTGCTTGGGACCCGGCCTGTGGTTTTGACCCTAAACAACCGCATAGAATATTTATGCCAGAACCAATTGTGGAATGAACAAAGCAAGTAGGGATACGCGTAAATGATCGGAACTGATTTCAATGATTCACATATTTGAGCAATACCGCATATGTCTCGCCCAGTGCAGATATATTATATAAGCTGTTCTTAAGGTCAAAATGAGTCCACTGTGTACTGGCTCTAATTAGCATTCTATTGTCCGATAATCAGGAAGTGCACATTAGCATGCTAGTGGTTAGTTTTATGATTGCGGTGAAACTCCGCTCTGGCGTCTGAGAGCTGTGAAAAGCAAGGTGAATATTTAGGATGCTCAGTGCAAACTGTTTAAAATGAGCTGCTGTTTTTGTATGTTTTTAAAACAGTGAAAGTCAAGTAGGCTACAGCACCATCGACACCGTGAATATTGCAATACAGGACATATTGGGTCTTTCTCATATCGTGCAGCCCTTGAAGGAATCCATTTGTACCAGTAGGAGTTGAGCTAAACCATGTTAAAGTAAATCATAGACCGTCCAGGTAATTTAATCATGAACACAGCAGCTCCTACTGTCTTCTACATTTGAGTTCAGACTGTCCCTGTCTGAGGAGCTACAGACTGGGAAAGGGTTAAATCAAAGTGACATTTACGTAAGGTTAGAAAAAAAGACTCAAATATAAAACAGATTTCTGGAGGTCTTGGCCCAGTTTGTTCTTTGGTTTACGGAAAGCAGCTTTGCCCTTGAGATAGAACATTTTGCCGTGCATGTTTTTCATAAAAAGAAATGGGCCAAATGGTCAGTTGCCTGTTGTATGCAAAACAAACTGTACAAAGAAGTGGACTAAGGGAGTGTGACGTCATCCATAACCCTTAACTTCAGTCAAATGAAGCTCATCAAGCTAGAAGTTACAGGAGCTCATTTGGAGCTGAGTTCCATATTAGGAATAGAAATGTATTTATGAACAAAATGGGAAAAGAGCAGGTTAATACAAACAAAACCAAAATTAGGAGATACAATCTATGATGCAGAATACGTTTTCCTTTTATAAAGACTTCAACAAAAATGTAATGTATAGTGATGGCTATATTCAATTCAATTCAATTTTATTTATATAGCCCAGAATCTCAACAAGAGTTGCCCCAATGGGCTTCACAGTGAAAAACATGTAAACATAATCTGACATAAACATCAGCAAACACATTGTCCCATCATCAGTCTCTCAATGAACACACGATCCTTGGTGCCAGAGAGCAAAAAAAAATTAAAGAGGGTTATTGCACTTAGACAAACTTTATTGATCCACAAGGGAAATTATTTGGATACAGTAGCTCACACATCACAATATAACATAATAAAAGTAAAAAAATCTAAAATATATATACACTTGGGGAGTTCATTGGTACCACAGCGTATTTAGATGCCCATGTTGCCTTTATATTTTTTGAAATATTTTGAAAATGCTTTATTCTCTGAAAACAATGTATTCAAATGATAAATTCATCTCAGTTTAAAATTTTCACTCCCATTTCAAAGTGTTAGCATCACACAATCAGCCCCAAACTACTGCACACTGCATCATATTTGTGAAGTTAGTGTATTGTTTGGGATCCTGCTCTTGTATATGAAAAATGGCCTTGTGGGAAGCATGTGTTACCTTTACATGCACAGGGAAGTCCTATCAAAGTCACTTCACTTTAATGAGACAGACCAAAACTATGAAGAAACAAGCAGTAGCCTGCAGTGGAGGGACTGATGAGTGAGAAAATGTGCAAACACATGTCTGATATTTTTCTAGCCATTTCATACCCCGTGCAGTTGAACCCCTCTCCTAATATAATGTCTGACTGTATTGTTACACGCAATCTTTCAGATTGGTACCATGACACCTTAATTGTAGTTCTTGGATTTATTTGCATTGAAAATCAGTTTAACTTGGACCAGGCCAGATATCCTGTTTTCCAGATTTACATGTAAACATAGGGTCTGAATAGCTTGAGGTCACTGGAAAAGTGAGTTGTGTTTAACTTACAGCAACAGACAAATGGCAAAAGTAAAAAGGTCAATTTTAGATTATTTAGCTGAATAACAAATTAATCCAAGATATTGTGATACCACATAGCTACACTTTTAATAGTCTTAATAAAGCATGAGCACAGACTTACTTCAGAATTTTATGATTCAAGGTTAGTAAAATACACCAACCTCCTCCTAACCCTAATTAAGTGGTTATTAAGCCTGAATAATTCTTGATTCTTGATTGAACTGTTTGTTCATTATGAATTAAAGGAGATATATTGTGCTTTTGTCTGCTATATAGTCATAATATGATACATGTGGATAATTACATTATAATTTGCTTAATTTAAATACACAATATTAAAATTATTTAATAAAAGAAGCAAGTCTGCTGACTTACATGTTAGAAATCTGCAGTGCCCAGTGGGAGCTGATGTCACTGTAAACATCATCACAACAAAGAGCATTTCATTTGTACAAAAATGGCTGAATCCTATCAACGATTAAGAAAATAAAACTGGAGAAGGAAATAAGTCAGACAGTGGGCAGACAAAAGTATAAAGCTTACTCAAACATGCATGAATCACACTAAATACAACTTTGAGAGGGAAAACAAGGTGGTTAAAAAGTCTAGATAGTGAATTTTGCATAACAGGTCATCTTCAAGTCTTTGTTCGTGTTTTATTAAGTCTAATTAAAGTGTAGCCATTATAAAACGATACTAGTAACGATCTTTGACCCTTTTCATTGTTATAATCCTGTCAGGCAAGACACAATCTTGCTAACCGCACATGAAGCTCCGGTCTGAATAGTTCAGCTCTAATCTAATCAGGAGTCTGCATGTCTTTCTCTTCCCCAGTGTCACCACAGCACAGCCCTGCCCTCTCGGCATGGGTGACAAACTTGGGGACAACTGACCTCTGCAGCTCGCAGCTATACAAGCAAGTTCAGACCATGAAGAAAATGAGGTTTGAATGTTCGGGTTGGTCCTGATTTGGGCCGGAAAGCGTTCAATGTTTGAACAATGGAGCTTGTTGTGTTCAGTGATATTGAGTTTGGGAGTTGCATGTGCACTGCAGCTGACTGTGATCAAGAACCAGACTAGACTGGAACAGACCCGAGGGAGCTCAGTGTCATGTTTACTAGTAGGTTATTACTGCTAAACAAACTAAGCTCTGTTATGTTTTAAGGGCCGTTTTAAAGGTGCACTGTGTAACTTTTTGATTGGGGGTTCTTCAGCTGCTTGTGTCTCTATGGAGATGTCATTGCTCTGCCTGTAATGTTCCACAGATGGTTTCATAGACTCAAAAATACCTAGAAAAACAGGCATTCTGATTGTGAGTAGGGTTGCCCCTCCAGGGATCTGACCTATATTTTGTCTGGTTTCATCTGGTTTAAAATTTTACTTCTGGGAAACTGTGACGTCACACTAGTGAATTTTATGTTTATACAAATATAATTAAACACCTTTATATTGCTGAAGTAATATTGAAAGTATCAGAAAAAAGTCTTAAGTGTAAATTGTGCTGAAGTTTTGGATAGAATTCTCCCAGTGTGAAGTTATCAGTGTGTTTACTCTCAACTTCCTGTAATCCTGTAAACAACTTTTTTCAACTTTTCTTTGCAAATTGCTTCTTGATTGGTGTAAAACTCATTTATACTTATACTATTTAAATTCAGTGAAAATTATAGCATCATAAAATCTGTCAAACACACAATCTATTTTCTGATCTACCGGTGTTATGTTATTTGGGAAGAGTTCTTCTCTCAAGATGAAAACACACTGTTCCACCTTGTCATGTCAGGTGGGAATACAAGAAGTGCTCCACTGTGTTTTTAAACTCCACACACCTTCATTAGAATATTCTGGATAATTTCAGCCCTGGAATTGCCAATCTCTACTGAACTAAAGGTAAAAGGAGCTGCTAATGTGAAAACTGGAAGGAAAACAGGATTTCTAAGATTTGGAGATGTAGACAGACTAATAATGAAGAATTACTCAAACGTGTGAATGTTTTTGAGGAGGTAACAACATTATAACATGACTTAAAACTCACGAGACTCAAATTTGCATAATATAAGACCTTTAAATGATCAATTCACATTAGTGTGTATTGTTTCCAAATGGTGGATTGGCACCTCAAACCTCTGCGGGTCTTACTTGGTTTTACTGTGATAGAGGTCATAAGCTCTCTCACCCAAGGGCAGGCTACGGTATCTCGGGGCCCCTTGACCTTTGGCCTTAAAAAGATGCCACAAACCTTAGCTGAGTTCTTCTGCTTTGAAACCACAATACTACAAATACTAGTTTGTTTTCATCCCATGCTTGAAACGTCTACAAGTCAATCCCGATGTTTACATGCTCAGAGAACTCAGAGTGCACTAAACAACTGGATTCAAATCATCTCTGGTCCAAAACCACACCATCAGGCAAACATAGATAAGTCACATCTCATTTAAAGTGGAACTCTGGCACATTTGAAGCTAAAGTCCGTTGCTAGAAGTGGTCGAAAACTGTCGGAAGGCACAGATCAGTGTTGCCTAAGCGGAGATCTCGCTGTGGCAGTGAGTCTGTCAAGGCAACAAACTAGTGTAGTGAATTGGGCAAGTTCTTAACTTCCATGTAAAATGCCAATTTGCACAGTGAAGAAGCTTAACACCACTTTCTAACCCATCTTACAACAGCCACGAGTCTTAAACAAAAAGCTCTGCCTGGCTCACTCAGTGGTCTGGAAAAGTTATAAAACAACTTTATAAGCAGCCTTAGCATTACCTTTGATTTCCCACTGCGCATGCGAAAGCCCAAAAATGAGTGAGCCAGGTATCGCGTTTTGTTTGTTAGACTCGGGGCTATGTTGTAAGATGGGTTAGAAAGTGGTGTTCAGCTTCTTCAGTGTGCAAATTGGCATTTTACATGGAAGTTAAGATCCTGCCCCAATCACTACACTAGTTTGTTGCCTTGTCAGACTCACTACACCAGTGAGGATCTCCGCCTATGCAACACTGATCTGTGCTGTTTTTTGGCCTCTGACAGTATTCGACCACTTCTAGCAATGGATTTTAGCTTCAAATGTGCCGGTGTTCCTCTTTAAGTTTGAGAACTTAATTTTCAGACATTCTGGGAACTGGGTTACTTACATTTTATACTTACATTTTATTTGCTCTCTGAAGTACAAATAAACAAACTGAAGCTCTGGTTGTATTCACTCGCAAATAGTAGACTGGCATCTCAAAGTTCTGTGGATCTTACTTGGTGTTACTGTGCTAGAGGGGGTCATATAGCTTTCGCACCAATTGGAAATGCTAGGCTGTCTAGGGGCCTTTTGACCTTTACCATCCTATAAACTTTGGTATGGTTCTTCTGCTTTGAAACCATGACAGGATACTATATGTTCCCATCCCATAATGCCACAAGTAAGTTGTTTGAGTTCCAAAGCCATGACTGAGGATGGCTTGTGAAAGAAATGGGTCTCATGGATGTAACCCAGCTAAAGTTGTAAAGTCCATAGGAAATTTTGACTACTTTTTAGGGAAGTTGCTTAAATAATTGGTCAATTGTGGATTGTGTTCGTTTGGGCTCATTTCTGAATGTCACTTTCACATCACAAAAGACTGACTAAAGCAGAGTAAAAAATACACATTTAAACTTTGAAGGCAGTTCTCAACATGCTCCGATTAATGATTGGCTGTAGGGGTTGCTGGGGTAAAGTGTAAGAAGTCCTTTTAGACTCACTCTGGATATCAGAGCTAGAACAAGCAACCCAAATGAAAGACACATATGAGGTTCTTTCAGATTGGATAATGTCTTGAGAACCAAAACACCAAATTATAACATAAAAACTTGGTCAATGATTTAAATAAGAATAAATTAGCATTAGAATTGTTATCAGTAAAAGCTATATTTGGTTTGAACATGTCTACTTCACATCTGATTACACAGTTAGGCAATGTTTATGGAATTTAAAATGCAAATCTTATTCACTGGTCCTATATTACACAAAATGCATTCTTGTGCATTGTTATGACCCAAAGTTAAACAAATTTAAAAGGACACAGACACAAAAGTAAGAGTTCAACATTTGGTTTATTGATTATTTTTTTAAGTCCTTCATCTTCGAAAGTGCTGGATTTTCCTTGGGTCTCTGGAGAAAGGGTAAGATTTCAGTTAAACACAAGAACCCTTAACCCGTGCCCAAAAAAACTACAAACAAAGTAAAGGAAAAAGACCATGGTGCGCCGGACAGGCCAACCCCATATAGGGCCGTAGAAGCTCCCCAGCGCACCGCTGGCCCTACCCTAATGAAAAAGGCGGCAGGTTTTATGCCAAAAGCAACCCTCTCCATTTGTCCAGGCTGGGGACTGGTACAAAGGGGCACAGAGCCCTCTGTGGCTGGATTAAACCCACCGCACGTGCTTTTCTAAGGTTAGTATGTTAGTAAGTGCAGATACTCACCATAAACAGCAGCCTTGGGGACCTGTGAGGACTAATTTAAAAATGTAGGTAAAACAGTTTGAGATTTCAGAAGAGTTGCAATCATCAAAACACACAAAATGGCAGTAATGACCCACAACATTCGTATGACACTTAACCTTGTGTTAAATTACAGTGTTCAAAGAGATATGTCAACAAACCAGTCCAAATCTGGCTCACATTTGTACCAGTTCAGACCAAATTAACCAAACTAAATACAAAACACATTAAAAACCCCAAGATTGTCAGTTCAGACCTGGTTTTCAGCCTGGTTTTCAGTTAAACCTGTGGAAGTGTTAGTTTAGAATAACCAGTTTTTCAGTCTAGTGTAAAGGTTAAGACCGGAGTTATTACACTCAATAAACTAGTCCAAATCTGGCTCACATCTAGACCAGGTCAGACAAAATCAAATACAAAACGCATCACATTCAGTAAGCCAAGGTCAGGCTCTTGGCCTGGAACTGACTAAACAAAGTAAAAAGCAAAATCATTTAAACCTGTGGAAGTGTTAGTTTGGAATCAGGGGTTTTAGTCTCAGACTCATGTGACCATCACACATATCAGTGTTTAAATCTGGTTCACATTTAGATCAGACCAAGAAGACCACACAGTCTCCAAAAGTGTGCCAATGCTTAGAATCTGGCACACACCAGTTCAGGCCCAAAACCAAAGCCTTACAGTAACATAAGAATCCTCGGCATATTCAGACCTTGTTTTGAGATGATACAAGGTTCACAGAGAACCTCAAATACCTACTGAGTTTAAGTCTGCACCAGACCAATAAAACCTGTGTAACCAGCAGCAGGGAGAAATCATCACTGTAAGATGATCTCGGTCACAAACCAAACATTGAAGCATTTAGGTGTGAACCATTACACTCAGCGCATGTGTGGCCCAAAAGCCAAGGTGATAAATGGGTTAAATACAAAGAGTGAATTTCCCTCACAAGGGATTAATAAAGTAAACATCAGCTTGATTTAAAATGATCAGGTTTGAACATTTCTCCATATGGTTCCATCTTGTGCGATTCTCTCAGCTGGCACAGAGCAGCTATCGCAAAAAAATAAGTGTAAATATAGCCACAAGAGGCAATGATCACGTGCACCTTCGCCTCGCCCCGCAAACAGCGTGCCCAGCAAACGCCGCTCCCAGCAAATGTTTGCGCCAAACAAATGCTACGCCCAGCAAACACCATGCCCCACACTAACCCTAATAACCATAAACCCCAACCACAAGTACAATCCCTAGCCCCAACCATAACACAAGGCTTAACCCTAAACTTAACCCCAGCTCTTACCTTAGCCCAGTGGTTCTTAACTTGGGTTCGATCGAACCCCAGGGGTTCGGTGAGTCAGTCTCAGGGGTTCGGCAGGGGTCAGACTCACAGCCAACTCATGATTTCTGATGACACGCCCCGTTTGGCCGTTATTGGCTGCAGGAAATTTTGTGACTATCGTGATGGTGTCGTGTAATTTCTTTCTTAATATTTTCAATTCAATTCAATTCAATTCAATTTATTTTGTAGCGCCCAAAATCGCAACAACAGTAGCCTCTAAGGGCGTTCCAAGATCCCTTCATACTAACTATGTTGAGCAAAACAAGAAAGTGGTCGGACGAATATGTGCAATATGGATTCATGTGTGCACCAATAAAATAAATGTACCTATGTTTTGAATTTGAAAAAAACATATTTTATTTTTCCAATTAAGAAGGGTGAATGCGCATATGAAACTAGTGGGGTTCAGTACCTCCAACAAGGTTAAGAACCACTGCACTAGCCCTTACCCTAACCATAACTCCTAACCTAACCCAACTATTTTTCCATGTTGATTAAAAAATAAATAAATAAAAATATGGCGGACTTCCGTTTTGGCCACCCAAGCCAACACATCCTCCACCAGAAAAATTACATAGTGTACCTTTAAATGTGTTTTTTAGGAGTCTATGTGTTTTTAGGAGTATATGTTTTTGCTTCTTGTCATTCAAAGAATTTAATTTCCAAATTTGGTACAAATCCGATAATGATGACGTTAGAGGACTGTGCGGGACAGAATTTTCAATCGCAATATTTTGTCCCACTACCACCCACAAATCCCGCAAGATGGGGATCTTCACTTTCTTTAAAAAATTTTTTTTGACGGTATCTCCCTTTAAAGAACTTGAGAAGCATGAGATTCACTAGACCAGGGGTGCCCACACATAGTGCACCTTTAAATGATTTTTGAGGAGTCTTTGCGCCCCCTCCTGGCCAACAGTGAAAAATTCCCCATGTCTGTAATATTTTTTTTTTGCTCGTAGTCATGCATAGAATTGAATTCCCAAATTTGGTACAAATCCGATAATGTTGACGTTTCATGTATGCTATGCTATGGGGCGCTATAGTGTAATTTTTCATATGCTTTATAGTGTATTATATTCAGGCTGATGTGCCAACGGGAGCAAATTTTCACATTGAATACTGTCTAAAATTGTAATTGATTTTTCCAGCTTCATTGCACGTAAACCGTGACAGTTCTCAAAAAAATGGAGCAAACTTTTGAAGCTGCACTTCTCTAGAAGATGTACAGTGATTTTCAGCCCTGTGGGTGAAGCGCTTTCAAACGCAACATGAGCCGAAATGGAGACTCTGCGTTTTGAAGATTTCAATCTAAGATGGCCGCCTTCTGCTTCATCAGGGGGTGTGGCCATAATAATATTTTTTGTTTGTCTCCACATGACGAATGCATGTACCAAATTTGATGGCTCTATGACCAAGTTGAGCTGGGTCGGCTCCCGTAGGAGTGGGCGGAGCCTAATATTCGAGGTGGCACAGTGTTGCCATTTTTTGATCCCCATGCATGAAACCTATATTTTTATTGAATATCTTATAATTTCTTCCCATTCGTTCCTCGTAGCGGGAGCAATAGGTCCTACGCCCTGTCGGGGCTCGGGCCTAATAATAATTTGAGCAAAAACAATATATCCCTTAACATGGAAACAGCATATTATATGTTTTATGAAAGCATCAATGACCCCACGTCACCGTGGGGTCATTGATGAGTGACGGGCACTATGCCCTTGTTGGGGCTTGGGCCTACTTAATTAATTAAAACAGAAAAAAAAATATATATATAGGAACAGAAAATATGTAAATACACAAATGCACTATACTGAGAAACTCTGTACTACAAACAATTTATTCATTTATTGTTCTTTTGTTGTTGTGTTTTCTTTTGTATGTGTGTTAGCTGTATATTTTGTTATGTCTTATGTTTATTTTGTTATTAATATGATTCATTCCATCAAAATGACAAAAATGATTTAAAAAAAGAAATTATCCAAATGATTCTAGTGAAGGTGTATGGGGTATAAAATGATTCTAGTGAAGGTGTATGGGGTATAAAATGATTCTAGTGAAGGTGTATGGGGTATAAAATGATTCTAGTGAAGGTCTATGGGGTATAAAAACACAGTGCAGCACTTCCCGTACAAATGACATCACAAGGTGGAACAGTGTGTTTTCAGCTTGAGAGAAGAACTCAAATACGCCTAAATCTGCAGTGTTTGTGGGTTAAACATGTGTGACTGAAACAAAACACAACTCCAGGTATGTTTGTGATGAAACAACATTATAACCCAGATCGCAAAATAGCAAAAAAAATGGGCCATTTAATTTAAAATGTGACATTTAAGCTCTAACCTAACTTGGCTTGATCCACCGACAGCACATGTTAGCTACAGCAACAGCACAGATACTAGAGGCATAATCTCACTGTGGGCAAATATTTAAGCTCCTGTTTCTCTTTATGTTGAACGTGCAGAGTGTATCCTGCTCGGAGCTTGACTTTACGCACAGTGACCTCAGCAAAAAAACCCAAAAAAAACAGACTGAGCAGTTACACCCTGAGGCTCGACGCTCAGATACTGACAGGAGCTGAGTCATCGCACCAGAGAAAGATGTAAACAAACTCTTCAGTACATGTGTTCTACTTTAGAATGTATGCAGTAGAATACCTGCTAGTTGCACTAACATAGAAGTAGTAGTAAAGGTTGCAGTACTGGTGTTCACAGTACAGTAACAGAAGTAGTGGTAATGTTTCCTAAAATCTACAGGGAATACACTTTTGCACTATACTTGCAAATCTTCAATGCTCAAAATGCTCTCCACCTTGTCATGTCAACAGTGTTTCAAGTTAACAGCTCCTTTTGCTTTTAGTTCAGTAGAGTTTGACAATTTCAGGAGCGTAATTGCTCAATTTCTTCTTCTTCTTCTTCTTATTTTTTTTTATTTAGTCCAATATTGCTGAAATTTGAATCACTAATGTGTGATTTGTCCTGAACATAAGACACTTTAAAGCAGGGGTGTCCAAACTCTTTTCACTGAAGGCCACATACTAAAACACAGACCAGCGTGAGGGCCAATCAAGGGTCATAGACTGGAGGTCAAAACAGTGAGTAATTCAAATCTGTGCATTTATAACAGGTTTAAAAGACCCTCCAGGCCTTTGTTCATGCTTAGCCCCTCAAAAGGACACACGACATTTGTTTGATCAAGATTTCAAAAACATACAGTAAAAAGTACTACTTGTGGTAGTATGGGCCAATTCACCTGGAAGCCTGAGGGCCAAAACAATTGATCTGAGGGCCAGATTTGTCCCCGGGCCGTAGTTTGGATATGCCTGCTTTAAAGCATATGACAAGTGTACACTATAGCGCCCCCTTCTATAGACTTGAAACATCAACATTATCGGATTTACACCAAATTTGGGGATTAAATTCTATGAATGACTATAAGCAAAAAAAAATATTAAAGACATGGGGCTTTTTCACACTGGCCAGAAGGGGCGCAAAGACTCCTAAAAAAAACATTTAAAGGTGCATTGTGTAGTTTTTCTGTTGGAGGATCTGTGGGCCTGGCAGCTGTCGGGAAGGGACAGTAGTGTCCCTGGGCAGTTGTGTGGGAGGGGCGTGCACACCGAGGCGAGGGCCATCATGTGTTATTATAATATAATGTGAGCTACTGAGTCCAAGTAATTTCCCTTGTGGATTAATAAAGTTTGTTTAAGTTTCATCATCCAAATGATTTAATTACACAGTGGAGTACTTCCTGTATTACTACATGAGATCACAGAGTGGAACAGAGTGTTTCTGTTTGAGAGAAGAACTCAGCCTAAATATGCAGAGTTTGTGAATTAAACATGTGAATGAAACTAAACACAATTCCAGGTATGTTTGTGATGAGGAAAGAACATTATATCAGACACCAGAAAATGGCATAATCTAGGTTTTCAAAATGTATATGTTAGCCGTACTTAACACAGTAGTTGTAAAAGTTGCACTACTTCTATATACTTTTTCAATATAAACTTTTGAAACAATGAAAGATGTAAACAAACCCAAAGCACATCCAGTATATGCATTCACTCTATCCTCCTTCTGATACGTTCTGATACAGCTCTAGATCTTTCTAAAACTACTGCTCAAATGAGTATCTAGTTTTGATACTAGTTTTAGTGTTGATTGTTATTTGACTTTCAGTACTTTTAACAACCCAACTCTTCACCAGAAAAAAACACATAGTAAAGCTTTAATCAACCAAAAATATCAGAGGAACCAGTTGACCCATTTAAAGTTCATGCTGTTCCGTGCAAAAGTCTCTTTCTTCTCTGTTACAGGTAACAGCAGGCCAGAAGTCTTCTTCCTATAAGCTCTTTTCTGCTTTCTCTCTGCCTCTTCTCTCTTTTCTTTCTCTCTTTCACCCTCTCTCTCTCTCTCTCTCTTGTCCCTCGCTCTTCTCTCTCTCTCTGTCTCTCTCTCTCCCCCCTCTCTCTCTCCCCCTCCCTCTCTTTCTCTCTTTCTCTCTTTTCTCTCCACATCTGGCATTGCGTTGCCTCAGCACAGGAACAAGTTTATTTAAAAAAAAACATAGTTCTGCCTTTGGGAACATTGTGTTACTGCTGTGACAGCTCAGAGCAGAGATAAACCAACATAGCAAAACCATAAGTATATTCTGTCTGGTTTATAGAGCAGAATGTTATAATGTTTCTTCATCAAAAGCATGCCTTATTTTTTCATTCGCACATTTTAACACACAAACTGGTTATTTAGATTGAGTTTTTCCCTCTAACAGGAAACACTCTGCTCCACCTTGTGATGTCATCTGGTAATACAGGAAGTGTGCTACTGTGTTTTTCAACTCACTTTCACTAGAATCATCTGGATAATTCCAAATAATTGCCCTTCTCTTTTGAACCAAAGGTAACAGGTAGCTGTTTAACTTGAAAACTACCGCTACATGACATCACAAGGTGGAACAGAGCATTTTTGAGCTTTGAAGATGTAGACAGAGTAATACTGCAGGATTACCCAAACATGTGAATGAAATAAAACACACCTTCAGGTATGTTTTTGATGAGGTAATAGAATTATAAAGACTCGTTGTTATGGTAGCATCACTATGGTAGCGTCACTATGGTAGCGTCGCTATGGTAGCGTCGTTATGGTAGTGTCGCTATGGTAGCGTCACTATGGTAGGTCGGTAATGGTTGCTATGGTAACGGTTGCTAAGGTAACAATGGTTGCATAAATGTAACAAGGTAAAAATAATATAAATATTGCTGGGTTTCAGATGACATCACAAGCTTCTATAGGCCAATAATATTTAATACAGATGGGGGCAGCTAAAATAAATACAGTGAACATGTAGGTTTCTGTTGTAATATAGCAAGTTAATGGGCTTAGTCACCAATAGAAAAGATGACATTAAAGATTTGTAAATAAACTTTTTGTATATTTCATGACAAAATGCAATGTTATTAATAGGGAAATCTGTCTCTTCCCCCATCTGAGCGTATCACATCATCAGAGTCTAGAATGTGAAAACCACCAATAGTACTTAAAAGAAAAAAGATATCTGTACTTTACTAAAGCACATTTTAAAATTAATACTTTTTACTTTTCTTTCATTACATTTGAGAGCAAGTATCTGTACTTTACACTGCACTACATTTTTGAACCAGACTGAAATTATTTTTTTTATTGTGTGAGACTTCCTGAAGAAGCTGAGGAATTTATTTTTAACACATTTGTAGTTTGAGCAAACAAAAATATACAAAGAAAAACAAAAATATGAATTGAATTGTTTTTGTTGAACAAAATTCAGCACATTTTTAAAAAAAAATCAAAATCACCACATTTGAAGCTGTATTAGATCTCAAAATGGGCATGAAATACATTTAACTCTTTAAGTACATTTTTAAACTGGTACTTTAATACTTTTACTTAAAAAGATTTTTTCATGTGCTACTTTAACTTTTTTTTCTGCAGTTGAGAATTAGAAGAGCATTAAGTTGTGTAAATCTAAAAATTACAACTAGACTCACGTTACACCAAAACAATCCAATAAAAAGATTTTAAAAGACATTCTAAAAGCAACTTAAATCACAACCTGAACTGCAAAAAGAAGTCTGCACCTTCCCCCATTTCTGCATTTTATTGCCCCTCACCTCCCTCCCAAAAGGGGTCCCTACTCACAACCATCCCCCGCTCCAAAGCATGTGGAAATTTACTGAGGATGAGGAAAGAGAGGAATCTAAAGTTTGAATGAAAGTAGGTGCAGTGACAACATAAGAAAATATCAATACATGTTACTACAAAGATAAGAATGGTGAAAAGTTTTTTTTAATTGGTGAAATGTATTTGCTTTTCTTAAATATGTTTCAGTGGGTTTTAAGCAAGTGCATAAAAATGAAACTTTAGTTGAGAAATGTGAGGGAAGTGAAGCTTGTGACGGTGGGAGGCTGATGTGTCTGACACAATGAGCCCATGATTAAGAAACTCACCCTGCGTCAGTTACAAAAAAAAAAGTTCCAATGAAGAACTCAGGAAATTACTGATTTTGGGTGTCCACACTTTTGCAAAATCGACTTTTAAATCAACTTTTTAACCATGTTATAGTTGTTTCCCCTCACCATTTATATTTTTGAAGTTATATTTGGGGTATTTTGTGCATGTCGGGGCAATCTTTAATGTCCTTACTTATTCTGAAGACGCCCGGTTCAATCCCTGTTTTCACCACCACCTGCATTTGCCCACGACTCTGTATTTATTCTCCAATTATTTGTTTTTCTTAATCAGCGATACGCATAGGATTTGTAGTCATTATGGTACAGATGAAAAAAAAAATCTGCTAACTAGTGTGATTTGCAACTACCCATCGGCGACATCAACTCTTTGCTGTGATGACGTTTATGGCGACGTCAGTTCCAGTTGGACACCACAGTTTTCTAACATGGAAATCAGCCGGCTTGTTTCTTTCATTAAGTCATTTTCGGTGAATATTGTGATTTAAAATGTTCAGATTCTAACATAATGACAGTATGTCTTCTTTAACTTATGGATCTTTTTATATTTGTTTATGTATTTCAAAAATATTCATTCATTTATCCATCTATGCATGCATTGTATTAGGAATGAATTATCACTCTGTTATAGTTTGCCAAAGTGGGATCCTTAAGCTACATTTTGCCTATAGGGCCCTCACAATCCTAGAACCAGCCCTGCACAAACTCCATACCCCAGCTACAAGTTTAGTACACGCTGTTCTTCAACCCCTATACTTACCACTATATCCGCTATAAGTACATATATCATTTTCTTGTTAAAAACGTACAGTCAAATTGAATCTGGGGGTGGGAGCTTGACTTATAAGGTGCCACTTATGCAACTGTATCAGACCGCGGCGAATGCAATGATTTCCGCCGAAAGGGAACATTTGTGTGGAAAATTCCTGTATGTTTTGGGTTAGGTCTCTGGAGCGCTGTGAATCGTACGAGAGCCACGCACGGAATGACTCAGCGCTTTTTAACCCGCTCGACCAATGAGAAAAAAGGGCCATTCATTCATGTCCAGCTCCACATCCAAGCATGTTACAGTCATTTCTTCAAGTGCATAACCTAATTTTGTGTACTTTTTAGATCCGGCAGCCACGGGTTCAATATGCCGTACTTAATCCGAATCAGACTGCGTTGAATTTGTGTCTTTTCGTTTCATCTGTCCGAGGTGTCTGTACCTGATTGTTTCCTGGGTATTTGAGAAAAAAATCTAAAAAATATTGTATAAGCAGCTCTTGAAGTCAAAATAAGTCTGCTGTGTGAGTCTGCATCTAATTATAGTAGTAGCTTCATTAAGACAAGTACAGTGGGTGCATCAGTGGCTCTTTTAAAGGTGCACTATGTAACTTTTTGGTTGGGGGTCCGTCAGCTGCTTGTTTCTATAGATACGAAATTACTCTGCCTAGAAATCCAGTGTGACATTAAACAGCTTTACTTTACATTTATTCGATCACAGGTGGTTTTATAGCTCAAAAATACCTAGAAAAACAGGCATTCTGACTGTGAGCGGGGTGGCCTCTCCGCAGATCTGACTTGTAACTTGGTCTGGTTTATTTTCTATGACGTTAGAAAAGTTTACCACCATACTGTGAACCATTCCTGATAAAGCAATAACGTCTCCACGATTCTCCAGGATGAGCAAATAACATTAAAATCCCATTCAGCGTCCATTTGTAAGAATAAAGGACTTTTATTTTTGGAATCAGGGTGCCTCGGGTACTTTATTCAAGCCCTGTATAACTTTTACTGTTCGAGGAAGTGCGTTTTTTAGCATGCTAGTTGTTGTTACTGTCACTGCAAAAAATCCGCTCCGAAAAGCACTTATAAACTCATCTTGGTGATAACTAGGATGCTCAGAATGCATTAGATAAGTGAGGAATAACTTTGAGCCACTGCAAATGTTTAAAATGGACTAGTTCTGTTTTTCTCATTTTTAAGACAATTTAAAAATCAGATACAGCACCTTTAATTTGCAGTGAAACATATAACCCCATTTAGCCCACCCTCTTCTTCAAAATGAGCTCTAACCTCAGCATTCCTTTATAGTAACTGAATAAAAATACTCCAGCCAAGGCAGCCCCGAATCAAATGTAGTTCAAGATCTGGGTCGCCTGCTCCAGACAGGTTTGCATTGATGGATGGGTCAAATTACAGCATTGTAACACAAAATTATACCTTTATCTTCCTTTGCACTTAACTCCAGGTATATTTGTGATGAGGAAATGTTATAACATAAAGCAGAAATAATCGCAATATGGGCCCTTTCATGTTTTTGCTGTGAATTGGTAACTTTTATTTGTTGGTCTGTTGCTGCTGGTCTCTATGGAAATGTGATTGCTTTACCTGGAAAGATTTACAGTAACATATCCTGCATTTATTCAATTACAGGTGTGTTCTTTGCTTAAAAAACTAAAAAATATTGTTGCATTGTCCTGGGATCTGCTTCAACCACTCCTCCAGTTTAGAGGTCTCTGCCCTGAGTGCTCTGGTGACCATGAACAGTCGTGCTTGTGTCTGCTATAGTTATATTCTACGACACTTTGCACATTTTAATCACAGTGTTCATCTAAGTTTTCTGACTTCCCCTGGAAACGCCATCAAAACAAAGCGGTGAGTAGCCTTCAGCCCCTCCTGCAGATCACTTTAAACAGAAGTGGATTTGGACCAAAATGACGACATGATGCTGCTGAATCCTACATGTATCACCAATTAAGATCAAATCAAAATCAATCATCAAATTGCTGTACAAAGTAAGTACAGAGCCGTGGGCATATGTCAGCAGTGATAACTGATTGGCAATATGGCGTCTTGAAAATAAGCGATTAAAGATTGCAAACATGCACCAATCAGTCCAAGTACAACATCGAGAGGGTTCAGAAAGGGAAATAAGTATAAGATGGTCACAAGGGAAATAAGTATAAGATGGTCACAAGTCTATTTTGCAGAATACTGCTTTAATGAATTGACCTGATACAAGTTCTGCATGACAAAGCCTGAAAAACAGTACAACACTGAAAAAAAAGCACTTTACATGAAGGAACCACTCACCCATTCACACACACATTCATACACCAGTGTACGCAGACACCCATGGACACAACACCGTCAGTCTGTTGGTCAGAGCGTGATCTGAACCGCCGACATTCGGATCAGTGGACAAACACTCTACCCTCTGATCTGCCGTCCCCTCTAAAGCAAACCTGTGAAACTCTGTCCCCCGCACAGACAAAGCAGTCTCACCCTTTCCCTCTGCATGTCTTTATTTAGGTTATGGTCACGCTGGAGCGCTCATCAGAGGGGACATCTAACCCAGACCACCCCGATCATCCCGACTGTCCCTCTTGTCCCTCTTGTGCCGTCGTGCTTGTGTCCTCTCTGTAGGAGCCCGTCCAACACGTCCAGGACCTTTTGGACGTCCCAGCGGATGTGCTGACATAACACGGGTCGAGTTTATTGTGACAGATTTAATACAATAAACACTTCGTCACAAGCACAACACGCTCTCATTCAGTGTTTGACTTTTAGTGAACCCTTAGCAAAAACATTATAGAGTTGATAATCTGACATAAAAACTAAAATAGAATTCTTTTGAAATTAAGATGAAGGACAGGTCTGGGATGATTGCTGTTCAAATTACACAAATAATTCACATCTTATGACACTGGCATCACATTGTCTTGTGATGAGGAACCACCATAATAACGAATCTGAAAACAACATAATACAGGCCCTTTAAATGTCAGATTGCAGATTTGTTAACCTGGTTATGGAAAATATATGTGTATTTGTAAATATATATGCCCCTAACAATCATACATTTCAGAATTTGTGAACCATATGTTTGGATATTTAGTTAAAAAACAACCATAGTATTATTTAGTTTCCCACCTTCTGTCTGACATTGTGACATCATCCAATTCTAAACACAACCTCTTGGTATATGTACCACAAATTTCCACAAATCAGATGAAGATCTACGATACCATGAACCGAGATGACTCACATGTTTTGAAACGGGAGTAGGCCTATATGAAAATGCAAGCTCTGCACAGAAAGACCTCATCCAGGAATTGAACCCGTGACCTTTTTTCTGTAAAACACAAGTCTGTACCACTACACCCCCACGCAACTTATTCTTTCATGCATTTTCTCTCAGGAGGTGACTGCGTATTTGATCAAGTAATAAGCAGTTGTTTTTTTATGGTGTTTAAACAGCTAACAAAGCGATACAAGGAATACATCTAATTGCAGGCCAAATAAACATCATGTGAGAGCCTAACCTGAAGCTCACAATTTAAAAAAAAATTAATTTAGAGTCAAATTCACCACTGAGAAGACAATTTAAAGGTCCTATATTAAACAAAATCGACTTGTGAGGTTTAAGCCATGTTATAATGTTGTTACCTCCTCAAAAACAGACCTGGAGTTGTGTTTGTTTCATTCACACATGCTTGAGTAAGCCTTTATTATTAGTCTGTCTACATCTCCAAAGCTCAAAATGCTCTGTTCCACCCTGTGATGTCATGTAGTGGTTATTTTCAAGTTAATAGCTATAACTTCTCCCTTTTGTTTAGTAGAGATGAGCAATTCCAGGTCTGAAATTAACCAAATAGTGAAGGTGTATGGAGTTAAAAGCGCAGTGGAGCACTTCCTGTATTACCACATGTCACCACAAGGTGGAATCATGGGGTGGAACAGAATGTTTTCTGTTTGAGCAAAATACTCAGCCTAAATGTGCAGGATTTGTAAGTTAAACATGTGTGAATGAAACAAAACACAACTTTAAGTATGTTTTTGACGAGGAAACAACATTATAACATGGATCAGAAAATAGTGTAATATGGGGCCTTTAAACAACATTAGACTTTGTTGAGAATAGTCAAGCAGTGTTAGATTTGTCTCTGTTCTCATGGGAATATGGGCCCTGGATTAAAATGTGTTCTGAAAAATATACAAGGAGTAGAATGGACTATTGTACTGTCAGAAGCAGTAGGTCTATTCACTTTGTTGTGTAGGCGTATACTGGTAATACCTTGACTACATTTCCTATAATTATCAATTTGCTGAGGTTATATAGGCCTACTTTGTTCACGTCATAGAAATACAACTCAGATTTTTAGAACAAATCCTAAAAATAGTAAAAAGCGTAAACACGTTTTTCCAGGAAGTTGTGTATTGAATTTAAATGTGGGAACACTGTGATCTGGGGCCATTTGTCTCCGGGGTTCAGGGGAGTCTCTTGTTGACGGTGGTGTTTTTCCAGGTACTTTTCCACGATTTCTCTTTTTTGGAACTCAATTTGAATGAAGAGAAACGTCGCCCTCTTGTGGTCGTTACTTCGCATTACATGGCCAGAACGGGTCACGTGACAGAACTCGAACTCTCCGTGTGGGGTTCATGTGCTGATCTGTCTATCATGGGTAGTGCTCGCATTTTATTAGTTGTTAGTAAAATTTGATGAATTTATTTATAGAAAAAAACATAAAACAACAACATAAACCTACACACTGAGCGCTGCAATCATCTGAGCAAGTCTGGTGAGGAAGCACTTAAAACTAGGGGGTTAAAACTACTGTTACTACAGGGTCCCTCACGATTCAATACAGTACACGATACAAGGATATTGTCACAATATATGATAATCGCTGTATTACAAGTACATTAAGAGGTCCAATATATTACTTGTTTAAAAGGAAAAATAGTATTCCAGTATCCAGTCCGTCCAGTTGGCCTATTTCTTTATGAAACCAGTAAATTTGCTGATGACTGCACTACATGAGTCTATTTACTTCAGCTATAGAGCAGCCTCCAATATCTATACCCCTTATTAAAGCTATCAACCCTGTTTATACAAACATACACAAACACAGTGTCAGATAACAGTTATATAGACAGCATCTGCTCCACTGAGACACAGGAAATCACTCAAACTGCTCCACCGTGCTGTCAAAAAGCAGCTCAAGACACTGCTATTTAGACAAGCTTTTGGTTGATTGTGTTTATGATTCTTCTATTCTTATACATTTTATTTATTACAGTCTGATTTTTTATTTTATTTTGTGAAATGTGCTCTATAAATAAAGTCTTACTTATTAAAGGTCTCAGTGCACACTCCCTTTGTAGCAAACTTCTGTCTTGGTTGTTAAACTGTATAGATTTATGAGGGAACCGTATTTTTAGAAGTTCAGTTAAAACGTAAGTTTATTTTATTTTCACTAGGGTGTAGTTGATAAAGACTTTTATTGCATTACTGATAAGCGATAGTTTTGAAAATTCATCTTCTGATGGTCAACTGCATGTTTGTAACACAAAGAGTTTCCCCTGGAGGAGATGAATAAAGGTAAATTTTGATTCTGATATAGTAGGAAAGTGTGAGAATACAACAGGCCTGTGCCATCCAGTCTGATTAAAGCAACTCACACAGACTCTCAAACAGACACCCAAAAATGTAGCTCAGTAAAATATAGTTTTACATTCAAAACTGTTCAGTCATCTCCCAAAGGCAAGTTTAACCATCAAAAACTTTGGTTAGGTGTTTTTTGTGCCCTTTCATTCATTTGACAGAGCAGCTCAGAAGTCCTAGTCCACAGAGAATCACTGGTTTAGTGCCGTCGGCCATTGGGCATCACACTTTACACAAGTCAATTTAGATTTTTTTATTTTTTTTGTCAATATATTCAAAACTTTTTTGTAAAAAATTATAATTGACATACATTTACACATTACCAATTTGCACACTGGATTTTACAGTATTTTATCCAAATACCTCTGATGAGGAAACCTGAGAAATGTCAGAGGAGCAAATCCATCCACACTTGCTATAAGTATGTGTACTGGAGCATTAAACAAGACATTTACACCAACAGTACACTGAACATATGGCTTCTGTAGGCTTCTGTAGGATGTCTCTGTTCACACAGCCTCTGTACTCTGACTCACGTGTCAAATCCTTTGTTGCCTTTTGCTGTCATGTTTGAATTTCTTATCATATGTTTCTGAGTGAGAGCTGTGCCAAGTGTTCTGAGCAAGAGCCCAAGAACTGTGTGAACTGATGACAAATAGTCCAGATGATATGAGCACCTGTGAGCCTGTTCAGATACATGTTTGAATCAAATCATCAAACTAAACCAAGTTTCAAAAAATGTGCTAAAATGAACAGAGGCAAGGCAAGTTTATTTGTATAGCACAATTCGTACACAAAGTAATTCAAAGTGCTTTACAGAATAAGAAATACGTTAAAATCACAATACAAACAAATCAAAACATAAGTAATCATCATAAAATTTTTAAATTAGAGAGAATTAGAGAGAAGAGTAGAGTGCAGAGTGCAGAGTCTATTACCCATGTACCAAACACACAGCCCCACAAACACACACACACACACAAAAAAACACATTCGAACACAGCAAACAACAGCAAACCTCATAAATATCACCCATTCCTTTAAACTGAATACATGTCAAAACACAGTTGGCCTATGTAATGAGAGACCCCCATAAACAAGATAACATCTGCTAATGTGCTATACTCTGTCTTCTCATGTGGGCATTTGGACATGATGTGGACAGTTTAATGAGTCTGAAACCCTCCTGGTCGACCCATATCGCCATATAACATACTGTGGTCTACAAGTCAAATAAGGTAAATTGAGCTGCTGTTTCAGGGCTCTGCTGACGTGGGAGATTCTTCCTCCTGACCCAAAGAATCACACACGGCCACCTCCTCCTGTTCCCTACACCTGCCACAGTGCTTTTGCTTCACGCAGAGGGCTGGAGTATGTGGTCAAAAGCCAGCTACGTATGGACTGCTAAACTGGACACTCAATGGTATGTGTTTTCTCGTTTACTTTTAATTCCTGTACTTGTTTCATTATAAATATTTGTATCTTGTTGTATTTTGATTGTAAAGTTATACATTATATAGCTTTATTGGTGTAAAGTGTTTTATTAAGTGCATGGAAACTTGAAAATGCATCATACCTAATTACATTGGATTAGAGAGATGTTTTATGACTAGTGGTGGTATTCAAAATGTGTACTTAGCTAAAAGTAGAGTTACCCTACATACTGTATATTTGCATAGTAAGGAAGTATAGTCATTTAGTAGACCATTAAAATAAACAGAATACTAGTAAAATTCCTAAGAAATAATTTTTCAAAATCACTGGGCAAGAACACATAGCCAGAGGACTGCAAAACTGAACATCTTATAAAACGGATAAAAACCAAGATTACAGTTCAAGGGGCCTTATTACGTTATTTTCTGATCTATGTTATAATGTTTCATCAGAACATACCTGGAGTTGTGTTTTGTTTCATTCACACATGTTTAACACACAAACCCTGCAGATTTAGGCTGTGCTCATCTCTTCCTAATACAGGAAGTGCTCCACTGGGTTTTTAAATGTCCGACACCTTCAATAGAATCAACTGGATCATTTCAGCCGTGGAATTTCTCATCTTTGCTTAACTAAAGGTAAAAGGTTCATTTGAAAACCACCACTACATGACATCACAGGTGGAAAAGAGCGTTTTGAGCTTTGGAGATGTAGACAGACTAATAAGAAAAGGTTACTTAAACATGTGTGAATGAAATTTTAAAAACTCTAGGTATGTTTCTGAAGAGGTAAGAACTTTCTAACACGGCTTAAAGCTCACAAGAGTCAATATAGCGTAATATAGGACATTAAAGAAATAAAGAATAGAGCAATCAAGGAAAAAACACATAAAGCAATTTTGAAATATGTTAAAAACCAAGCAAAAGACACAATCCACAAAAAGTTACTTAAAGGTGCTTTGTGTAACTTTTCTGGTGGAGGGTCCCGTCACATGTGCTTTGTCCGGTATGTTTTACCGTATGGTATTAAACCGTTCTGTCTTCATGGATACCAAACCAGACCAAGTTACAGGTCAGATCCTAAAACAGGCATTCTGTTTTAGGATCTGACCTTAAGAGGTATTTTTGAGTGATAAAACCACCTGTAATTGAATGAATGTAAGGTAGAACATTCCAGGCAGAGCAATGACATATCCATAGAAGCAGATGATGGACCCCTAACCAAAAAGTTACACAGTGCACCTTTAATTAAAAAAAACCTCAAAAAAACCCTCAAAAAACTAAAATACAATGAATTACCATTGCATAATTTTTGTTGATGCCGATGTTTTGCTTTTCCACCACAGGTCTTCCAAGAATATATAGGATTTCCCGACGTGCGTTGAGCGTGCGCAGCTGCATACACTGAATACCACAATTCCAAAGCGGCCATGACTGAAACAGGGTGCCCCCAAACAGCTGCGGAAAGGGGCTATAAAAGAAAAATTCAACACCATTTTGTCACCACGTCATTTTTGGCAACGGATCAAGACGAGAACGGTCAACGAGAGTCAATAGCGTGTGTGGACGGTTCTGTAGAGTCTGGAATTTTTTATTTGAATCCTCTAACTCCGAAATGGAATTGTGGCTTTGCGGAAAGATCTCTTGAGATTTCGTCTGAGGGAGAAGAAGAAATTTGGGTGAAAAATAAGGACAATGGTGAACTAATAAATATAGCAGGAAAAGCGAGGACTTCTAAACGAGTGACATCAAAATATAAAGGTCCAAAACAGTTAATTCAACAAACACAAAATGGAAATAGTATGGACGATCTTGCTGATTTGTCGTCGACTTCTTCAGATGAAATTTGGGTTCGAAATCTGGACAATGTTGACAAAATTTGGAAGGCAAAGAAAAGGGCTTCCAATCAGCAAGTCATGTCAAAAATGAGACTGCATAGAGTCAAAAAATGTAATTTGAAAGAACAATCTACAAACAGAAAACGTGGGATTATCAAAAACCGTTCCGATATTCCAAGCTCATCTGAAGAGAAGGACATTTGGGTTGGAAGTAATGACAATGTTACACAAACCTTGACTAGGACTCCCAAACAGGTTGTTAAAGACTATTGTACAAACCCACAAACTAAACAATCTACAAATAAGATTAGCACTATAGAAACAAAGTCTGCTCATAATTTGCCATCAGAAAACACAGAAAAACAGGCAAAAAACGACGAAGAAACAAAGATGGCGGAACGTGGCAAGGAGGTCATGTCTAAACTCAAAGATCTTCAGGTGAAAGGAGACAATGGCGTAGAAATTTCGTTGAAAAACGTCGACATGGACGACACCAAGATTTCTCGACTTTTGGAAGCGATGAAAAAACGCAGCGAAATCGACTCGGGGCAGCGTCCGTACAAGTGTCCACATTGTCACTGGGCCTTCAAGAAGTTGTGCTACCTGCAAAGCCATTTAACGACGCATTCTGGCCTTAAACCCCACGTGTGCGATATCTGCGGTAAGGCGTACTCGCACCAAGGCACTCTGCAACAGCACAAACGGTTACATACGGGAGAACGGCCATACCATTGCCCGTTTTGTGACCGTAGCTATATTTGGTCTTCTGATTACCGCAAACACATCCGAACACACACCGGAGAGAAACCGTACGAATGCAAAGAGTGTGGTAAAGACTTCATTCGTTCTTCTGACTTGAGGAAACACGAACGCAACATGCATACCAACGACAAACCCTTCCAGTGCTCACATTGCGACAAAACTTTCAACAGGCCTTTATCGTTGAAAAGACATGAAAGGAAACATCTCGGAGAACGGCCGTATTCTTGTTCAGATTGCGGTATGAAGTTTGCACTGGAGAGTCGTATGGCCGAGCATCAAAAAATTCACAAAGGAGTGCGGCCCTATGTATGCTCAGTGTGTGCGAAGTGTTTTACGAAATCGTCCAATTTGACCGAGCATGAAGCTATCCACAGCGGGATAAGGCCTCATAAGTGTGGAGAGTGTGGGGTGGCCTTTGCGATGGCCTCCAGGTTGATTCGGCATCAGTACATACATAAAATTGGACAGATTCACACTTGTGGCGGGTGCATGAGGAACTTTAGCTCTCTGGCTAATCTGGAGCAGCATCAACAGCTGAACTGTCCCAGCAGGATCTTTGTGTGTGTACAGTGTGATAAATCCTTCAGATGTGCGGACAAGTTAGCAGAGCACACGCTCAATCACAGTGACAAAATTGGACCAAACTGATTATTGTACTGTAAAACGTTTTTTTCCTTGTTGCACTTCATCAAACCATTTCTGGTCATATTGGTGCTTAAGTGGACTCAGATCTCTTAGTTTCATCTTGCTCATAGCTCGGGTGACCAGGTTTTCAAAATAAAAAAAACTGGGACATCCCCGTTTTTTTAGTGGTTAGTAATAATAATATGTGAAACGAGTGTGTAATTAAACTGTTCGGCACTTGGCCCATTTATGACTAACGTGAGTCAGTATAGTCACATTTTCTTTGTGTTTTAGTCATTTTTAAGCAGCTTTTCTGTATTTTACCTACACAAGTGACTATGTATGCATTGCTTTACTGATTTCAGGTATCAAATTCATCAAAAATAAGGACACCTGGGACATTTTTTATCGAAAACTGGGACAAATCATTGGTTTTGGATAAATCTGCTGGGACAGGGGACACAGGGGTCAAAACTGGGACTGTCCCGGGGAAATAGGGACGTCTGGACATCCAATACTAAAATGTTAGATTGAATAAGAGCTACCTTAAAGGGATGGTTTTGGATTGTGTCCCAGGTAAATAGGGACGTCTGGTCACCCTACACATAGCTGCGATGCTATAGTTAACCCACTAGCCAGGTTAATTAGGAAGGTGACTCTGTTTCCAGTTGACTTTACACTGAAGAACTGTTGCCTAACCCGCTGTACATGATCCTGGTGTTTTTATTTTGCAATTTTGTCCGTAAATATATTTCTATTCCTAACATGGAACTTGGCTCAAGATTCACTTCTAAAACTGCTAGCTGCTACTGTGAGCCTCATTTGCCTGGAGCAGAGCCCGATGTGTGACTTCACACTTCACGTCCTTTTCTTTAAACAGTCTATGAAGGCTAACTTGCCATGTCAACATGCATGTCAGTATACAAATCTGTCATACTTGTACTGTATACTGTCTTCTATCATAGTAGCCTACATATTTGTGTACGTGTCCTCATGTGAATGTGCAGCTCTTACACCAGAATTAAATACAGGTCTATCCATTTGATAGCCATCCATCCATTTATATACAAAATAAATAAATCAAATATAAAATACAATAAATATCTTCAGTGTTTTCAAATTGCACTAAAAAGTCCATCAGTATTACTTGAGTAAATAAAGCAATATGCAATGCCAGTAATAAGTGATAGATTATTGGCAATGTCAACAGCAGGCTAATTCATGACTCAGACTTTATGAACCATTCCTCTCTCCCTCTCCCCTCCTTCGCTCTTCTCTTTCTCTCTCTTTTGCTGGACTGCAGACGAAGGGAAATCAGACCCTCCACCTGCTGCTGTGAGCCGCTCTTGTTACATTAAGAGGCAGGTCCCTGAAAACGCTGTTACTAGACAGACACATGTGCCAAAGTGTGGCCATATGTCTTCCTTGAGATAAGCTGCATCACAACTTGGACCAGCCACAGGCATTTGGAATAGCAGAAGTGCCTTTAGGGTGTAAATTGTACATCCAAGAAAATCCTTCACAAATGCACACATTCTTAATCACCATATAGCATATCAACCATATAGCTACTCCTGAACCTAGCTCAGACTGAGGAGAGTGGTCTCCCAGTGCTGTCTATACAATCTAAGAGTAATGTTACATAATGAAATATTAGGTACGCAATGTTTTTTCTTCTTTAAAAAACAAAACAAAAAACAATTTGGAAAATGTATAATAATTTATTAATAATAAAACTTCTTGAATTACAATATGAAATGCTATAAAATGTACACCATTTAACACATAATATTACACAGACCCAAACATTATACATTTTATATTGTTTATATTGAAAAATTGCAAATGCAAGTTAATACAACCATATTACAGATCTAAGAATTTGTTCTATTCTTGGTCTTAAGGCATTATAGATGAACCTGATACACACACTAGTACTTTATTTATCAAATAAATACCTCTTTGGGTACAATTAAAACAGAAACTTCTGAAGTCAACTATACAGTCAGTGTTTTTTACTATACAAACGTATAGAGGTCAGTGTCATATGATACATAAGGACATGATTCCCTACATGGAATTTCATTTTAGGAAAGCTTCTTATGAATTATATTTTACTTTCACACTGTTTGGTCTTCATCATTGATTTGATCAAAGAGTAAAAAGGGGCTACAGACTTTGGTAGTTGCTTCAACTTGTTTTTTATAAGCCTTTGAAGCTTTGGGCAAAAAATATTCAAATAAAAGTATGTTTCTTCATAAAGGGCGTTACTTTTGCACTGAAAGACAAAAAAACATCTGAGCGGGCTTGCATCTCCACAAACCTGACTGTTATGTGGCCTACAGGAGGACCTCCTCCTGCTTGTTTCCATGGAAATGTTGTTCCTTTGGCTATAATATTGCGCCATATGGCAGAAAATGTATCTATCTCCATGGAAAAGGTTCCAAAGTAAGCAGGAATATCCATTACAAAAGTTGTTGGACCATTTAAGGCACTTGATGTTTGAAGCAATCTTAGCATACAGCCAAACACATGTCTTACTTCGTCTTGGCCCAGTTTCAACATAGCATAGTTGAGCTATGTGATATTTTTATGTACCAGTGCTTATTTCTAATAGGAACCTTTGAAGACACTAATAAACATATCAACATGCAGGGCTTTACAGGTTAAGAAAATAATCATTCTATGTGCACCAATATATCCTTGACAGCATAAAATGAATAGTCTACGTATCTTCATGAAAGTGGTTGTAACTTAATGAGGATGGGCCAATTCCAACATGGCGGCCACCTAAATCATATGCCAGTAGTGAAATAATTATACTACTTTGTTGTCATGTTATTACCTCAGTTTGTGCTATTCAAACCACAAGATATGACCTGCACGTCCAATTCATTTAGCTAGGGTCAGTTTTAGGAGTTGGTCTGGGGAATTGGAGCAGATCTGCTTTCTGGTCCAGTGTCTGCAGAGCTTCAGGGAGGGTATTTCAATTAGCGATGACCGGTGGCATGTTAAGGGGCTATAATGGTTCTGCAAATTAAACCATATAATTTCTCACTATACATGTATGCAATGACTTTAAAAACATATTTTTAAAATAAATGTTACCTTAACTGATGGAAGGTCTTTTAGCCCAGCTGTTGCCCTAGAAAGAAGAGCCACTCGATTAAAATCTAGCCAGAAATACATAAACAAAAATTTAAAAGGAAGCAATAAAATAAAATAAAATAAATTAAATAAAAATGAATAAAATTAAATAAATGTGATGGTGATGGGTAAATAACGAAAGAACGTTTGACACACACATTCTTGCACTAGGATACACACACGACACTGAAGGCTGAAAATGTACCTTGCCCATGGACACAACTGCAGTGGGCATGACTAGTAACAGGGATCAAGTGGCAACCAGCAATCTTAGTAGGCAAATTTTAACCAAGCGAGCCTATTTTGCAGTCCTAATACTCCAAAAATACAACAGATTGATGTAGAATGTAGAAATAAACATCTAAAAGAGGTTTAAAATTTTGCATTGAAATATAAATCATCCCTTGTACATTCATTAGCTTTATAAACGTGTAATGATGACAGATATAAGGTGGATTTACGAAGTGCAAAGGATATCTAGGGTGTGGGAAAGGCTGAAGCAGGTGGCCCCAACATAACTGTATTAGGGGACGACTTAGTTCCAGATCATATGGACAGTGAGAGCAGGAGTCGAGATCAGATGTTTAACCTTGTGATCCAAGGGCTCTTCCTCTGGACCTGTTTTAGTTTCCTCGGTTATTTTTATGGGACAAGCCACTGGCAGTCAAGTCCAGTAAAGGGGATGTTTAGACTTTGGTCATGCATCGTGCTTTGATTCTCACTAAGGGATTTACACACCGCGTCACTCACCAGACTTGTGTTTATTAAAGGTGGAATGCAAAACTTTTCTCGCTCTTACTTGTCTCCATGGAGATTTGATTGTTTAGCCCGTTTGGTTCGTTTGGATGTTTTCATTGCTCCGAAATACCTTGAAAAACATGTGTTCTCTGTGGAGGTGCATACAGTATGTTTAATGCCATACTGTGGAATATTCTGGGCAAAGCAGAAACATCTCCATGGAGATAAGCAGGTAGACAGAAAAGTTACATGGTGCACCTTTAATGTATCGATTTGTGAAACAGGGTAGGATATACAAATAATTTTCAATTTCTGTATTAAATCTTGGATTGAATTGTTTAGTAAGCAATGGCCAGTTTTAATTATTTATGTTTTTTTATTATTATTATTATCTGTTATGTCAATTACTATTTCATCTTTACACTGTTTTCTCCTTATGACCTCTTGTATATAACTGAGATATATTGTATTATTATATGTCTATGTTTTATTTTTACTTGTACCTTTACATTTATATTATTACACCTTATTTGACCCTGGTTTATTTTTGCAACTTATTTTGAATTTGTCATTACCATTTATATTTTTGCTTATTGTAATTATAATATATTGTGATGTGTGAGCTACTGTGTCCAAATAATTTCCCTTGTGGGTCACCATTTTATTTAATTTGCATTTGTTAAGAAATGTAAAACCGTGTGTGTGTGTGTGTGTGTGTGTGTGTGTGTGTGTGCGTGTCCCTTTGTCAAAACATGGAGTATATTTGGAGTTGTTTGTAATAGATGTAGTAACAGCAGCTTAAAGCCTCAAATTAGTTCCACACATGTCAAAACCGCAATGTGTGACTTTCGACTAGAAGGAAATGTAAAAGTGCTTGCCATGCTTCTTATGAAACCAGAGCCCAGCTCGGTAATGTGTTAATGGCACTGCACAGCCACAGAGGAGAGACCGCTAACCCTTCAAGTCTCCCAGAACAAATGGTCAATGTTGATCTTTCACTGACATAAAACAAATGAATAGTGGAGATCATTTTAATATTAGCACGTCTTTGCTCACCGGCTTTCCTTGAAAACGGGTTGATCCCTGTTGTCATGGAGGGCTGTGGTGGGAACATGGCTGCTGGAGGGGGAGGCGCGCAGACTTCTGGAGTAGAAAACTAACAGAAAAAAAATATATATTTTAAAGGCGCATTTTCTAACTTTTCTGGTGGATGGTCCGTCAAATGCTTTTGTTATTGCTTTGTCGGGAATATTTCACAGTACGGTATTAAACCTTTCTATCTTCAGACCAAATCAGATCAAGTTACAGGTCAGATCTGTGGAGAGGCCACTCCGCTCACAGTCAGAATGTCTGGTTTTCATGGTAATTTTGAGCTATAAAACCACATGTAACTGCATAAATGTAAGATAGTGTTGTTTAATGTCATAGTGTGGAACAGTCCAGGCAGGTGATGGACCACCTAGATTTTTTAAGATGTGGGGTTAAAAGCGTTGGTGAGGAGATATTTAAATGTATATTGGGGTCATAGGAGCACAGTGCACACTTCAAACAGGTGCATGCTTTGTTCAATGTCACTTATGCTACTTTGTTCAGGGTGGGGAGGACTTCGCAGGTGGACTGTAAACTGTCCTTGTCCCTCCTGCATTCTGTTTGAATCCAAAAGGGTCTGGAATCGAACCTAGAGTGTGAAAAACCTTTGTCATAACGTGGTACGGTCCAACCACAACTGCTAATTTGTAGCACGTGTCTCTTAATTTCTCGTATCATTCAGAACATATACACCAGTCAAAATTTTAGACACACCATCTTTTTTAGTGTATATTTGCTTTACCACTTTCTACATTTTATATACACACGGAATTATGTAAAGAAAAAAGTAGTAAATGTCTTTTTATATTTTAGATTCAAATCCTCACAGTATTTCCACCACAGGGTCAAGAAATGCCAAAAACTGTGGCCAAAGCATGGCTATTTTTAAAAATCTAAAACAAATTTGGAGTTATTTTGAGTTTACTTTGTGTTTGCTACATTCCATATATGTCCAGTCATAGTTTACAAGGTGAAGAATAAGGAAATAAAGAAACAGCATTTGTTGGTGTTTCTTTCTTGGTAGGGTATAATTTCTCTTAATGCTTTGATGGTTGAGTCTGCAACTATCCGTGCTTTCTCAATCCATTATTTTTTTCTTTTTTCCTCCTTAACCACCATGTTTGCTTATACTGGTAAATCCACCTGCCGATCACTCCTTCTAGAATCAGGGAGACAGGATACCGTTCCAGACCCCCACTCCCGTCTTTGTCAAGTTTTGTCAAAGCCTCTGGTTCTGGCTAAGCTGGTAGAAACTGTGCATGTTCAGAGTTTGTGGGAAGAAGTCAAATTTGAAAGAAATATGAATCTTATTTTACTGTTTGAGGTGAGCTGGCTGGTTGTGAGGTCTCCAGTTGGTTGTCTTTGGGTGTTGACTTAAACCAGCCGCTGAACCATCCTCCTGAAGTGCCAGTCTGTACATACATTTAAAGTATATATCATGTCATAGTGGTAGTGAAGGTTTCCCATTAAAAACACAGTATACCTGTTACCTGTTTAGGAGGACTGCTTTGTCCAGGGTGCATAGGCTGGCCTTGCTGTTGCTGTATTTCAGGATATGTTTGATATCCGTGGACCATCCCTGTACTTGTTAACTATAAAAAACACATCCAAAGTCCATATTAAACTATTATAATGTTGTTAACTCATCGCAGACATACCTGGAGTTCTGTTTTGTTTCATTCACACATGTTTAACACACAAACCCTGCATAGTCAGACTTAGGAGTTTAGGAGTTCTCCTCTCAAACAGAAAACACCCTGTTCCCCCTTGTGATGTCATGTGGTAATACAAGAAGTGCTCCACTGTGTTTTTATACTCCATACACCTTCACTAAAATCATTTGGGTAATTTCAGCAACAGAACTGCCCGTCTCTACTGAAGGGTTACAGTAAAATGTAGCTGTTAACTTGAAAAATAACACTACATGACATCACAAGGTGGAACAGAGCTTTTTGAGCTTTGGAGATGCAGACAGACTTATAATAAAGGGTCACTCAAACATGTGTAAATAAACAAAACACAACTTCATGTATGTTTTTGATGTGGAAGCAACATTACAACATGGCTTAAAGCTCATATGAGTCAGTATTATGTAACAGGACCTTAGAATATAGTTAGAATTAACTATATTTGCTAAACTATCTCTAAACACCTGAATGAACAAATGGCAACAAACAATATTATAAAAAACATAAAAAATGACAAAATGTTGCAAGGAAATGCTTACTGTGCTTGATCTAGAACGTGTTACGCTTTCTGTAATGACAAAGCACATATTGCACATTACAGAAATTCGATTGGGAGGATGAGTCTTTCTTTGCACTTATTGGACATTATGAAAGACTGACCTGGAGGACTGGAGCCGGGAGAATGTAACACACCAGTATTTGTGTTATAATAAGTAAAGTCTTGACCCACTGCTGCACTGGGACCTGGAGGAGCGTAGGTCACAGGAGCTGGAACTGTGAGAGGGATCTGTGGCCTGGAGATGAAGAGAGACATTAAAACTACAGTAAAAATATTGAAAATCTTGAAACCCCCATGGTAGGAGGCATTACTATGCACTGTTGATTAGTTGCACCATTCATGAACTCCACTGCAGTCTGTTGGGGCGACGTGTTGGGTTCCATCTAAGACGTCATTCCCAGAGATTTCCTCAGAGTCTCTGTAGTAAAGCAGCTCAGGCTCTGGACTCTGCGCAGGGCTGTAATCGCCTGTGTTAACACAAACATACCGTGACCAATAGCAGACATTAGACTCGGTGTGAAGGGTGAGGGTGAAGAGTGGGGAGAGACATTCAGTGACCTGTTGGTAGTCACTGTCACGTCATCTCGGAAACATGTATAAAACCTACCAAAACCTCACTTCAGCCATTATATATACTCCAAAAATGAGCCATCAGGATAGTTCATAATGCAGGTTATTATGACCATACTAACTTACTAGACCTTTTTTTAAGTCGTGTGCTAAAACTCATTGACATTGTGGAATATGCATTATTACAGATCTCTCGTGCTAAAGATGCCGTTAACTAGAACAACTATGAAAAGTATGAGTATAACAGTGAAGGGTGTAAAAATGTGGAATAATTTGAGTTTATCACTAAATCAATGTCAAACATAAATATATTTTAAAAGAAGCTTAAACACATTATTTTTTATTAAATATGGTTGCAAAGAAACGTGTATGAACATGTAATAGTAATAGCTCACCACCACCAAGTGTGGAGTGAATGAATAATGAACTGTAAAGCACTTTGGTTGCAGAGAAAGGCGCTATATAAATGCAATCAACTAAATCAACAAAGAATATTTAAATGGATACATGTATAGTGAGGAATAAAAGGATAAATAACTGTTTAGAATTAAAACAATTTGTATATATAAATATTCATATATAACTAATCATGGAAGGGAACCGGAACAATAGGGGGCAGGAACAAATAAGCGTTTGCTTAAAGGGCAACATATTTTATTTCTTACTCTGAAATAAACTGATTGATTGATCTCAGCCTGGCACAGATTCTAGCATGTGCTGTAGTCTGGATCATGGCCAGACTATTGTACGGCACAGTGGTGTTGTTGAGTTAGCAGAAAAAAGTACAATATTTTACTGAACATAAACAAGAGTTTAATTATTGCCATTTAAGAAAAAAATTGTCAAATTTCTTCCCCCAAAATCTGAAATCCAAACCCACCCACTGACCTTGGCATATTGTGAAATGGAAATGAATCTTGAGGTATTAAAATTTCAAATATGACATACCGGTAATATACTTTTCCATAGTATACGGATCATGACACAGCGTGAGACTCACCTGTACTTACTGACGGTTCCTGACTGATTTCACTGAAGCTGTAACTGCCTGTCTGTGAACAATAACAAAGAAACCATTTGTGTACAAGATATCCCCCTTCCATAATAATAAACATACAGGACTTGGCTGAAATAGGCTCCCCCTGTTTACCTGTAAGCGCTGATGCCTAAAGCGCAGTTGTGTCATCCATCCTGGCTCCTGGTCGGCTCCACTCAGCCCCACTTCACTCACCTCCGAATGTCTGAGCCTGTCTGATACCTAAAAAACAAAGCACCTCATCATTCAGAAATATGTCTACATAATCACTACAAAACTAATGGCTAGGACTTACATTTTAGATAATAGTTTGATCATTTGATGTTTGAAAGATATCTTATTTTGAAATGTGCTCCCAATCATTGTTTTTAAAAAATATATATATTATCCATCAGGCATTTTCATTTTATTTAATATTTTTTAAACAATTGTGAGAAAAATACACAAAATGTAAAAAAATAAATGAATTAATTAATTTAAAAAAATCACGCAACATCACAAAACTGTACACCATCCAATGTACCTTTTTTCATGATGCACAGTATATTTTTTTTCAATAAACAATTCAAATTAAACCAGCAGTTGTTTTTAAGGTGTCCATTGTACCTTCAGAAGTAGATCCGTGAGCACAAACATGGGTGCGTTCTGCCGGAGGATGGCCTGTCCCACCACCTCACAGTAATGAAAGGCCTGAGAGGAGAGGCCACAGTCCAACAGCCGAGTCGCATACAGAAGCTTATACACCTGAATGGACCAAAAATGAAGTTATTCCATAATTTTCATGCATACATTTTTTATATTTTGGATTGAATTTTTTTAGAAGGCATATTTGTACCTGAAAAGATGGTATGGAAAAGTATTTTCCTCCAAGATTCTGGCAGTACTCATACAGCTCAGTGCACTGGATGGCAGAGTTTGTGGCAAAGTCTTTAAATGACTGCCTGCAAAATTAGGCAGATAGATATTACATAATAAAGACAAAATATGAAAAAATGAAACACAATGAACTTAAAAAAAACAGCTAACTGGCATAACAATTATTCATATGGAGACTGGTCCCACCTGTGACTGCTGCCCAGCAGAACCAGCCTGTCGTCCTTCTGAGTGAAGGCTCCAAAGGGCAGCCCGGCGGTCAGGTAGCACACATGAGCTGAGTGTAAGAGTCCTCTGGAGGCTGCAAGGACACAAGGACAATTCATTAATTCATTAATCATTGCATTTATATAGCATCTTTCAAGACATCCAGAGCACTTTACAGAGCAGTTTTCATTCACTCCACACTCGGGGTGATATTCTACTATTGTAGCCAAAGCTGGCCCGGTTCAGACTAACAGTGAGGCAGCCAATCTCTGTCATCGCCCCTCTGACCACCACCATCACTCACACATACTCCACTTTCTTACTAGGCAATGTGGGTGAAATGTGTTGCCCAAGAACACAACTGTGGCACTTTGGTATTCCCAGTGGTTTCCTGTCCAAGTACTACCCAGGCCTGGCCTTGCTTAGCAAATAGTTACTTAAGTTAGTTAAAAGTTAAAAAGTTAGTTTAAAAAAATGTTTCCAAAAAGTTACTAAATAGTAAATCGAGAGGATACATTACACAGATGGCACATAAGAATGAGCAGAGTGTATACCCAGAGTGTCTCCCATGGTGGCGATGGCCCTCTGTTTGACAGCAGAGTCCGAGGTGTCATTGGAGAGGATCACAGCCAGGTGAGGCCTCCAGTCGCCCCACCTCTCACTGCCACAGCACTGGATCAAACACACAATGGATCAGGGACAATCTTGAGACACGTTTATGTACAATATTTTAGGGTTGTGATAATTATACACACTGTATAGAGAAGTGGCCTAAGTGTGCTGTCACCCATAGTGTTCGGCTCCAAACGATGATCACAATGCTAGCAGTTATAGGAGCAAATGTGGAGCCAAGCTCCATATTAGGAATAGGACTATAAGGAATATATAAAAGGAAAATAAAAACACAAAGATCATGTTCCCATTTGGAACCCAGTGGCTAGCAGGTAAGCTATGCCCATTTATATATGCAGTTCATGGTTGTGACACTACAAATTATGATACACAAATGTTGAACCTTATCATAATTTATTAGTAATTCTCCTAATAAACTCTCTCTGTGTCTCTCATTAGCTCTATCCAGACTTAAAGCAGAATCACCTTCTCCTCAGTGCTTCCCTGGAAAATCCAGACTCATATCTCTGTATTTTGTATACAGCCTTGAGCCAGAGCCAAACACAATCGCGCAATCAGATTTGTTTTTTCAGTTGCGTGTGTGAAACAAATGAGCTCACCGGTCACCTGACAATTATACATAAGTTTTCTCTCACCTCATTAAATGAGTTATTGCAGGACACAGACAAGAGACACACAGTTAATGAGTTCCCTTGTGATATTTTTTCCTCATAAGCAGCAATATGGACACAGGATACAGATGGACCACGTGTGTCTTGACTAATCCACTTATCAATCACACCCAACTGAAGATTCATCGCTGACCAGACTCACATCTTTTATTCTTGAATACAAAGTGTGTATTCTGGATCCTAGGCAAACTAAGTGCATGATTGGTGTTACCGTCGCTACAGCAGGAACCCTCCCGGACAGCAGCTGGAAGAGGGTCTGGAGGGGGTCACTGGCTGTGAGCTGTCCAGTAAACCTGCCAAGAAACACATCGCAACAACTGTTTTAACTGCTCAGTAACTGCCAAGATACTCAACATTGTGTCAAATTAAAAAGAAGTTGTTGTCATCCATCACAATCACTATTCTGTCCTTCCCAGTGGACAGCCAAAAGGAAACTCATGATAACTGATACATGAAGGTGATAGTATGATGTAATCAGAGGTATTTTTAATAGGGCTCAAATAAACTGTTAAACTTGGGGTTCAATGATCAATACTAAAATGAAAATGGGTGTTACAAGCCATTAAAAGTTTAAGACAGGATTACGGCTCACATCATTTACACAGTGCTGAAGAGTTTTAATGGCCTCCTTTGCTTTCACTTTACAGTCAAATTATGACTAGGATGTTGGAGATAATATTATTTTATTATATACATTTATGGCTGAATCCTCTTCTTTACTTTTAGATTTTTTGTTTAAGGTCTGCCATATTAAAGGAACTGTATGTATGATTTGGATTTTAAATTCCATGAACGTGATCTGTGTCCATAGATATGAGGCAAACATGTTCATATCAAATATAACTTTTACTGGGAACAATTCTCATGCTGATTTATTCTTAATTACAAAACATGACATGATGTCCCATTTATTTTTGTTCTAATTTAGTATTTTGGTTCTCAATACAATTATCTAGTCAGAAAGCAGATGAACCTCACGAGTCTCTCATTTGTCAGGTTCAAGGCTCCAGTTGGTTTAAACCTAAAATTCCACTCTGATCTGATCTGAACAATCACTATTTAAAGCCCAGCCCCTACAGCCAGTGCTAGTGCAGCCTCTGCAGCTCAGTGAGTACAATCAGTGTGTGTTAGCATGCTAGTTGTTGTCAGCATTACTGTGTGAAGCTGTGAAAAGCTCACTGCGAAGAATGTTGGGAATGCATAAGTTAAGTGAGGAATGATTAGGGATCACTGCAAACAATAGTTCTGTTTTTCACATTTTTAAGACAGTAAAAACCGCATACAGTGCCTTTAACCACTAAAAACTACATTTTGTTGTAGTTTTAAGGCCAGCTAAATGGACTAGGTATTGTTAGAATAGGCCATGTTTGAAAAATGAATGAATTTCTTTATAAAGGAACAAATTATTTTAGTGATGCACACAGATGGTGAAAGCCTAAAGGTTAAAGGGGACATTCAAAGTCCTAGTTGGACACATTTTAATTTATTTTAGGACACGTTGAGAGAACACTTCTGGACCGTTCTCATGTTTCCTTCTATGTGAAACACAAGTCACATTTTTGTAAACCTATCTCATAAAGTTAATAGATCTTCTAATCTTTTTTCATAATGCACGAAGAAACCATAGCTTCAAAACAGCTAAGCCAATCTCAGGCATTTAACCTTACACAAGTGAACTAAGAATGCTACTTGTATAACCACAAACCGTAAACATCTAAATTTAGTCAGAGAGGGAATTTCTACAAAAATTGCTGCTCGTAATCACTTGTATAATGACTTTTGGCAGCTGTCGTGTGCCTCACCTGTTCAGTACAGTGGTGTAGGACCTGTTGTCCATTCTACTGGCCAGAAACAGAGCATGTCCCCACAGACCGCTGCTCATAGCAGACTCCAGCGCTTCCTAAAACACAAATTAATGAGACAGTTCTTATTTGTTTGTTTTTACATGTTTAATACATGCAACTTATTAACACATTTTAAGAATATCTATATTTTTCCTGAAATATTTTAATGACCTTTCGGTTTTAATATATTTGGATTAATATCTTGAGCAATATATTATTTTATTAAAGGTACAGCATGTAACTTTCTGCAAGTCACCTGCATGACTCTATGGAAACCATAAAACCATACATTCTATGCATACATATACTGCAATACTGTGGAAAACTGTAGTCCGTGTTTTTCAGTGCAATAAATACAACCAAAATTAAAAATGAACACTACCATTTTAGCTTATTAGTCTTTTTTTGGCTCAGAAGTTACAAACTTTTTTTTTGTAGAATTGTTTTTGGTAAATCTTTTGGTAAAAAATAAATTAATTAATGTGATGTATTTGAAGTATAAAGTTGGGGAAACACTGCTTTAATACAAATGTAGTGGTTGTTCTAGACCTTCTTCCTCCCGGCCAGCAGCAGCTGTGTGTAACTCTTCAGGGCTTTCTGTGCGCTCTCTGAGCTGCAGTGTCCTGTCAGCAGGTCGTCCTCTCCCTCAGAGGGCGGAGCTTCAGCCACAGAGCCCTCACTGAAGTCTATGAGAGAGGCGGAGTCTGACTGACCAACACCAAGCCCCCGGGAGCTCTGGACCAGCAGCTCTGCTATGTCTGAGCCCACAATTTGCTGAAGATAAGAGACAAAATACATGCATTACTGAACTTGATGTTAGATGTTCTAAATCTAGCTTTCTTACATACTGGATTTTTCAATGCAGAAAAAAGTACTTTCTTCAGTAGTGCCATATGACCAAGACCAGCCTAAGTTTTGTCCTGTTAATGTGATTCCTTCAGTATAGATCCTTGTTTAGATAAGTATCTAGAGTTGATATTTATTTTAGTATTGGTTAGTATCTTGGTATCAACACCTTAGTATATAATTTGTCTGTAATATATATACCTAGGGAAGTGATAATTTAATAATTCCAAAAATGTCTGACCCCATTTTGCCTGCAAAGAAGTATGAGTAAGTTCCACAGGAGGGCAGCAGAGCTCTTGTCATGCAGATTGTCATCTCTCAAGCACGCTCCTGCCATCTGGTGGGCAAACTCGATAGCATCCACTTTGTGCAAATCTTCCCTTTGAATATGTCATATCAATACCATACAATGAAACAAACAATATAGTATATTTTTAACTGTAATATGTTTTAAAAGAGTTACCTTGTTAAGGGCCCGGGAAACTTTCTCATTTCTTGCTGTTCTTGTGTCTCACTAAGAATGACCTGTGCAATAAAAGTAGTAAGATATAATGTGTATTGTCAACTCACGGTTTGAGATATACGACTGGTGAGTGGGAATGTCGTTCTGATGTTCACTGTATTTGTTCAATTCTAATTCTCTCATTCAATGTTTTTTTTCTTTATTTTTATTACTTTATACATATTATTAAATAAATAAATATTTTTTTTGACAAAGTAAAGCGTTGCTACTTTGTGTAGTGCAAAACACTTTGGAAATTTGAGAAAACTTTGAGGATTTGAATATAAAATATAAAAGACATGATGAGTAGAGTTATTTAACTTTGTTTTCTTCAATATGTAATTCTATATATATCTTGCTTCATATATTGTCTTCTATATGTATATAACATGTAGAAAGTAGTAAAAAATAAAGAAAAACATTAAATGAGACCTTATGTCCAAACTTTTGACTGGTAGTATATTTATGTTGTATTAGGATGTGTGTCACACATGTATGTAGGTGCACTTGGAAATCTATGGAGGATAATTTGTTTCATCAGATTTTGAATTTTAAATCTCACTGAATTTCTCACTTTTTTTTTTAACTCTAAAAAACGTGTTTGAATTATTTTTATTCTGAATGTCAGTTAATGCACCTATATGTTTCATTATATGTAACATTTTCAAAGCATTTAAAATTCAATCTAAAAAAGTGACCTTTCAAATATTCAGCACAAATATTTTCAAACCCTCAAATTCAGCAGTCAAAACAGAGTAATGTAAAATTCACAGTGAAAAAAATATGCAGGTAAGATCCAAGATGCCAAGGCTTAAGGAATCGATCCAAAGTGATCTGATCTAAGTGAAGCGATCTGATCAGAATGAGCTTCATCATAACCTCATCTCTTCGATTTCTTACGTGTAAAACTCCGCCCACAGACGAGAGCGCCAACGGGAAACACAGGATCGACTGAAAATATTTGTACTGAATATTTAAAAGGTGAAATTTTTATTTTGAATTTGAAACATACTGAAAAAGTATACTTAAAAGTAGTATGAAAGTGGTGTGTGCGTGAATGGTGGTGGTGGTCGGAGGGGCCGATGGCGCAGATTGGCAGCCTCGCTTCCGTCATTCTGCCCCAGGGTAGCTGTGGCTACAATAGTAGTTTACCACCACCAGGTCTGGAGTGAATGAATAATGCTCTGTAAAGCGTCTTTGAGTGTCCTGAAAAGCACTATATAAAACTGATGCATTATTATTATTATTATTAAAATTTAGTAAAAAAATTCAAAGTGAGAAATTCAACAGTATATAAAATTCAAAACCTAATGGAACAAATGATCATCCATAAAATCTATATCACATAAAAAATAAATGAATGAGCAAGTCATTCCAGTCCAGTGCGTAAAAAACTAAAAAAAAACTCAAATGTGCTGGTCTCACAAACTATGTACAATGGTATGTACGGTAATATGTTTCGTATACTGTACCTCCATGTTGTGTATTTCCACTTGGCTGACATTCTTCTGAGTGGTGAAACCTGGACAGACCCGTAACAGTTGTCCAGCTGGTCCAAAACTGACCACTGCATGAGGGATGGAATACTTCAGTGGTGCGGACAGTTGGTGGTTATGCTCTAAAGACACAAAATAATTGCAAGTTCAACAGTTACAATAAAACTAATCAAAATGAATCAGATTTTTAAACATACCTGCGTCATTTGGCACAGGCAGAGGTGTGAGCTCACTCTGCTCTGCCCCGTTGATGTACTGACTGAGTTCGATGCTACTGGAGGACAAACCTGAGGCTTTGGAGCTTTCTAATGTCCCCAAATAATAAGAGGAGTTACTGTCCCCGTTTTCTTTGTTTGCAGTGTCCTCATAGTCGCCTTTGTATTTTTGTGAGCTGTCTTTCCTTTGGTCATACCTAAAAACAAATAATCAGCAATATTGTTTCTGCCCATACAATGTTTAGCACTTTAATAGTCACCTGCTCAGTGGTTAAAATAACTGTATGTACCCTGTACTCTTACAGTTTTAACAAAGTATGGAGTATGGCTACATTCATATCATACTCCATACAAATGTACAACTCACTCTTATGTAGCTAAGTATAAAGCCTTATTTGACACCAGTCTCTTGCTATTTTTGCTACATATTTAAAGTTTATATTATCATTTATATTTTTTTTCTGTTTGTTATTATAATGTGTGAGCTACTGTGTCCAAGTCATTTCCTTGTGGATCAATAAAGTTTGTCCAAGTCTAAAAGTACTTGTCACAACAGGACACATATACGTTTTTCTCATTCTCAGTACAAGGACAGCATATAGTGCAGCATCAAAAGGCTGCACTAGCACTTATTAATGACGTCTGCAGGTGATGGGGTTTAGGGAGCATCCATTCAGATCAGAGATAAACTCTGTGAGATTCATTCAGCTTTCTGATTGGATAATCATCTTGAGAACCAAAACACCAACTTCTAAAATACCGTAAAAATGGCTATCATGTTCAATGTTTTTTCAAATGAGAATAAATCAGCATCAGAATGGTTATCAGTAAAAATATATACCGTATTTTTCAGGGTTTGGGTGTTTGAGTGCAACTTATTCTCAGGTGCGACTTATATATTCAGTCCATTAAACCATATATATGAATCCTATATATGAATCAAAAATGAAAAAAACGAATCATTGTCTGTTTTTTCATTTTGGTTTTAGAGACATCCATCTTCTCCCGCTTTATCCTGCTGGGTCGCGAGGGCAGTTTGCTGCCCAATCCTCATAGCACCTGACCCCCCCTATGAATCCCTCTGCAGGTGGTGAGCCCACAGGAGGGTGGACAACATGGTCCTTGATGTTACTTCATAGGGTGCTGCATGTTTTGAGTTGATGGGGGAAACCGGAGTGCCCAGAGGAAACCCATCCAGACATGGGGAGAACATGCAAACTACACACGGAAAAAAATTAAACCCGCAACCTTCTTGCTGTGAGGCATGAGCGTTAGCCACTCAGCCACCGTGCCGCCGGTTTTAGAGACAAATAATAAAGAAAAGAGTTGTTTTTTAGTTTTCTTATTTTTGGTTCTATACTGACAGTCAATGAAAACGTCCAGGTGACATTTTTTAATATAATTTGAAAATAAGGGTTTGGGAAAAGTTTGATTTGGAATGTGTCCATTGAGTAGTGTGCACAGAACTCATTCGTGAGTCTTACACTCCCCAAAAATTTCTCATTGGACTTTAGGGAGTGATCCCTGTGAATCGGGATACCGAGCTATTTTGGAGTAAAACAAGCATTTGTACACGGCTTAAAGGATGGGTTGTGAAGCTTTTATAAAGGTCATGAAAAGGCCTAAATGTTTATTCCATACGTCCAGTATGCCACGGTTAACTGGCGACCAAAGATGGCGAGCCCTCGGCATAGTGCAAGCCGGCCTGAGTTATTCCGAAGTTGGACGTCGATTGAACTGTTCTCATCAAACCATCCGACGTCTTGTTCAACGACATGATGAAACTGGCTCTGTGGCAGACAGACCACGTCCTGGACGTGAGAGAGTAACGACTCCGGATCAGGATCGTTACGAACAGAGATCAACTGATCCAGGCTCTTCAGGAGTGGCAGGCCCTTCCACAAGACAGGATTCAACATTTGATACGCAGTATGCGTCGGAGACTGACCGCTTGTATTGCTGTTGGTGAGGACAACACTCGCTTCTGAAGCTGTAACTTTGTAATGGCAAGGTGGCCATTTTGTTTGGACTGTACATTGTTCTTGCTTACAGCAATTTTTCAAAAAAAATTTCTTTCTTCGGACGTGTTGATTTATTGATCTGTACTGTTTCTACATAATTTCATACCTTCGTTATAAAATTATTTTTAAAAATGTCACCTGGACGTTTTCATTGACTGTCAGTGTAGATTGAAAAACAAACAAACAAATGATACATGGATTGTTCTCTATTGGGTTGTTTTTATTACTATAACTTCTATAACTTGCCTTTCAAGATGAAATGTTGGTTCTTGGTCTCTAATTTTATAAAATAAATTTCCCCCCAAAAGTGCGACTTATACATGTTTTTTTCTTCTTCATTGCGCATTTTTTGGCTGGTGCGACTTATACTTATAAAATACGGTATTTGATTTGAACATGTTTACCTCATATCTGGGTATACTAATAAGTCATAAGTCAAAAGGTGGCGTCAATGGCTGTATAAAGATTTTGACATTGAGCATTTAGTTATTTGTATAATAGGAATACATTGCAAATCTAGATGTGCATTGTGTATAAGGATTAAATATAATATAATGTCCAAATGGTGCTATGAGTATTGGGCAGCAAGCTGCCCCCGCGACCCAGCTGGATTAAGCGGGAGAAGATGGATGGATGGATGGATAATGTCCAAATGTTATTATTACATCTTTAAATCGGACAAAGAAAATGTAATAACTATGTCATTTAACTAGTGTGCACTGCCCTAGTCTTTAAGCCATACCTCTCCTCTGTGTTGGTTGAAATGCTTTTCTGTTGTGTGTGTTCTTGATACTGTTCCCTTTGCCAAGGCTCCTGTTGTCCCCACTGACTGCCAGCTGTAAAAATGTCATAAACACAATTGTCTTTAGTTTTGACACAGCTTAATACAAAGAAAATGGAAATATATGTAAAGATTCTGGCGTGTACCTGGGTGCGGGTGCTGTCCTCTGTAGTAGTCCTGTTCGTAGTAGCCATAGCTGTCCCTGTAGTCCCTCTGACCGTAGGCTGAATAGTCATAACCAGGTCTGGACACATTTGTACAAACTATTAACAAAACTGCAAATATATAAAATAACCTTATTACAGTATTCATGTATTGTGTATCTGTTTTTGAAATTTAAATATTGCGATGGGAAATCAACAAAATCTAACCATGATCAGCATATCAATGAATCAATGAATCTAGTAGTAGCGAAACACGACAAGAACAAATGAATAAAAAGTGCTAGAGAGATGTGTTTCTAGTAGCTTTTAGGTTAGTAGATATTAGATGGAAGTATTTTATAACTGTTAAATGTCAAGAGTGTCTCACTGCTGAGGTTTAAGTAGAATAATATAAATAGTACTTGCTCAATAAAAAAAAACATTTATCTGTAAACATTATCTGTAAGTGTTTCTGCAGATCATGGCCTTATCTGAACTCATTGTTTACTCAGGTCTTCCCATACACTTTATGACCGAGTGGATGCATGTTCGGTATGGAAATCACCTTTTAAGGAAGCTAATATGTAAACTAGCAGTGGTATTATCAGTGTCAGTGCTATGTATAGTTACAGTTAAAGTCCTAGTATGTAACTTTACAGAGGTGGAAAGTCACCAGCATGAGTCCATGGAAACTGAAAGTTAAAACCATACTTTATGGAGACAGATGTGTTTTACACCATACCATGGAAACCAGGTCAAATAAGAGTCAGGTTTTGGAGACGCTAACATGCTCACAATAAGGAACAGTGCAATAAATGAAACCCAAAAAACAAAAAAACAAAAATCATGCTTTATTTTATTCTATTTTTGGCAAAATGTTACATACTATAGCTTTAAGATACTACTTCAATGCAAAATAGTTGACAATTGATCAGTATTGTTATTATTTTTTATAGATTTGATTATACCTAGATTACACTTACACTTGCTTACTGAACATGACTAGTTACGGTTAACTGTTAACCAATACAATGCATATTTCTTTAGTATTAAATTATTTCAGATTTATGTGTGCGCAACAATGTTTTTGGTTTATTGCTAACTTTTCAATTAGGTTGTTTTTTTATAATGTTAAAGAACATAGACAGCTAATAATGCTTAACGTGTTCAAAATATTATCTTAAAAATGTAATAAAATGGACACGACATTGTACACCAAAAAGCAGCTCTTCAGTAAATCTGAATTAATACTGTCCTGATAAGAACATGCATACCTTGAATGTGGCCGTTGCTGCTCTGCCCATCCATAGCCGTAGGGATAGTGCTGAGGTCCATATGCGTAAGGATCTCCCCTCACAGGACTGCTCACCGGGGGTCTAAAGTGTGACTCAGGGTGACCCCAGCTCCTGTCCCATTCCCTTGGGTCTGGCGGAGGGTAGCACTGCCCTCTCTCCTGGTTCGGATACTTGTAATAATCCGGTCTAGGGTCCCTGTCTTTTGGATGACCCATTTGTGACCTGGGTCGACCTCTGTGCTCCATCCTTCGATTTCAAACCTGGCAAGCGAAAATGAAAGTTAAAATAAAGGAAATGTAAATACAACCAACGCTGTTTTACTTGTTATTTTTTGGATACCTACAATGTCCAGTAAACTCAAAGTGCAACTGCCACATCATTTCCCAAGCTGATAAGAAACAACTCTCTGATAGCACCAGCAGTAGCCCTATAGATAACAAGGGGTTAAAGTGCATAGTAAAACATGGCCAAAATTAAGACAGTGATTTAATTAAAATGTATTCATAAGTAAACAACAAGACTTACCATTTTCAATCTGTGCCTATGTTTGCATGTGGTATCCCAGCCCAGCCCTTAATGAGTCAAAGGGCAGGGTAAACGGAGCACGCCCTGGGTTTGACAGCTCCAGTCAAGAAAGCAGAAAATGTCTTCAAACTAGTTCGGTTAATCACATAATTACTGCATCTAACTCCAGTTTAAATGGGTTAAAAATATCCGTGCGTTGAGGTTGCATTGGTAAAGTAAACTTACATGGAAAAGAAAGATAAAGACCAGTGCGCCGTGCCACGTTGCCGGTAGAAGAGATGCAACAAGCCTGGGGAGAGGAAAAGTTATGAGCTGGTCTAGGATCAGTTTTAGCGCAGAGGAAAAAGCGACGAAGAATGCGGCTCGCCTCACAGTCTCACGGTCATTTGCAGGAAAAGGGAGACATGGTGATGAACCAAACAAACCAACAGAGGGCGCTGTTGAAGTGTGCAAGAAAAGATGTCACTAGTGGTCAGAAAACAGGGTAGATGTAGGTTACTAGGTTATATTTAGATTCCACAATGATAATAAAAAACATCCTTTTTTAACATAATGCATTTTCCAATTTAACATAATTTAAACATACTGGCTTGTCAAAACCTAATCTCGTCAGATCTCAGAAGATAAGTACTAACCAGGCCTGGTTAGTACTTGGATGGGAGACCACTGGGAATTCCAGGTGCGACATTGGGGCGCCAGTCACAAAAAAATTGTTGTGTATGTATGTCTGTGTATGTGTTGGTGGTGGTCGAAGGGGCCGATGGCGCAGATTGGCAGCCTCGCTTCTGTCAGTCTGCCCCAGGGCAGCTGTGGCTACAATAGTAGCTTACCACCACTGAGTGTGGAGTTAATGAATAATGAACTGTAAAACGCTTTGGGTATCTTGAAAGGTGCTATATAAATGCAATGATTAATTAATAATGCAATGTTCAGCACAATTGTCTTTCTAATATTATCGTGTAGTTCTATAACCTATGAGTAAATAGTGTATAGCTCAGAATAATTCTAAAACTCTTCAAGAAAGTTCAAATTTTGCCTGATCCATATATTTTTTGAGTGTCAATACTGGTTCAAATTAGTAAGCCAATCGATTTTTATACTAGTATAAAGGTACACTGTAACTTTTCTTTTGGAAGGTACACCAGCAGCTTGCCTTGATAAACGATGATTACTTTGTATAGAATGTTCCACAGTATGGTATTAAACTTGTATATCTCTATGTAGAAGAGCAGGAGACACCAGGCCAAGTTACAGATCTGATCTATGGTTAGGCGACCCAATTTAGAGTAAGAAGACAGCTTTTTTAGTCTAAAATTAGTCTAAAAAATATTGGTTACTCACTTGATTAGAATTGTCCCGCAGCATAATCTTCTCAGTCTGTTCTGGGAAGACGCTGTGTGTGGTCCAAGTGCCATATTGAACAGACGGAGCCCCTGCTGATCGTTTGTTTTGTGTCTCCTACGCCTCACTCCTCTCACGAGGGTCAAGAGGGACAGGCCTATAACAGGATACTCACAACTGTATTATCTCAGGTCAAGAGACAGGCCACTAGGTCCATTTCTATCAATCTGCAGAGGTAAAGCAAAAGATGTAAACCTGTCACCAAAAAGTCAATAATACTATGTGCAAAATGGTTCAGGCTATGGTTCATTCATTTGTGAATCTACAAGCAATGCACCTTATCAAGTCAAGCTGGATCATTTAGTCCAGCTCTTGAATGTGTAGATTCTTGGTTTTTTTTTTTTTTTTCTTGTTTTTTTGGATTGTGTGTAGTTAAGACAAAGGCTACTGTCCAAGATTAGTCATTATTTAATTCAATTTTAAGGGTGCACTATCCTAACTGTTTAGGTTAGTCTACCACTGCTTATGCTGTTGCTTTGCTTGGAATGTTCCACAGTATGGCATAAAACTTATTTAACTGGCATTTATTCAGTTACACATTGCTCATAAATACCTTAATAAACACATAGTAGGCTGTATTCTGACTCTTAACCTGGCCACCCCTCCACACAGATATGGCCTAACTTGACCTGGAGTTGTCACCAGGCAGCTGCTTGTCTTTATTGAGGTCCTACTGTGCAACATTAACATCTACAGGGGAGAGGCTGCATGGAATCAGCTCTTACACAACTTAAAATGCACGTGTAAAAGACCAAATACCTGGAAGATATTTTAAGTCTAAATTCAATCCACAACAGATACGCAAATAGGCCTAGACTAATCATTTCTCTCTAATGGGCATCTATTTAGCATAATACCTGAATGAAACGCAGGCTTATGTGACAAAGCCTGCACTGTGACCTAACTGGCTCTGCTTCGTCTTGCTCACCTCGCAGCTTAGGTCACCAGAGTTTGCACATGGGCTAGAGCCGAAACCACATGGGGTCGCAGTGTCCACAGGACTCGTGTAGAGACTGGACTGGAGAAGTGTGTTTTTACTGTAGTATTACCACGGGGCCAATGGGAACAGCGTATGTAAATGTCTCTGGCACCAGGGCGGCTCCTTTCTCGTTCTGGGCTGGCTGTCTGTGGTGTTTGCTGATACAAGCGGTGCGCTCATCGGTCCGGTCACACAGAAGCTGACAGCGCGCAGAGTACGCACCAAAACGGCACATCTCCGCTCTGGATATTATTGGAACTAACGCCTTACGGATGTGCAATATGACTTTTGAAGAAAACAGTGGGGAAAATTCATCGGACAGGTCAGCGCACATTTTTGCATCAGTATCTCCATGCGCAATTTTGACTATTTTGGAAGCACATTACGCATTTCACTTTTAACATTTTCACTGCAAATTTTCAACAATGCATGCTTTTTAAGGACACGAAATGTCTTTACCCGCGTGGAATTTAGTTTTTCTTTTTATATTAGTTTGAATGCACGCTGTTTACCGGCGTTTCATCATTTGGTGGCACAAGTTAGGACAAGTGCAGAGTCCAGCCAACGTCAGCGCGCCGCTAACATGCTGACCGGCTTTTAGCTAACTAATCAGTTTTTGCTAGCTTGCTTTTTTTCGTTAGCGCACTTGGGAAAACTTGACAAAATGCGTGCTTCTTAGATCACCTTCTCTTCAAAACGCATCCCACGCCACATGTAGCCTATATTTTGATTGTCTTGCAACTTTATCTCATATGTTGCGTAAATGATCATAAATTGCTGATATGCAGGTGTAACCGTACAGTGAGATCTTGTGAAATCGCTTTAGATTGACGTATTTTGTGTTCTCCAGGATGGAATCGGTGGCCACTGCGCTAGAAGAGGTACTGAGCTCTGCATTGCCTCAGGGTTGCATCACTGTGGGAGTTTATGAGGCAGCCAAGTCACTCAATGCGTAAGTTACAACAGAATAATGACCTTTACCTGTGCTTGGAAAGAAAAACCAAAGTTCTATGCAAAGAGGTAGCTAACTTTTCAAACCCACATGCAAGAATCATTATTTCACTTGAATAGGTTGCAGACTGAGTAATAACATGTCATTTTATGTATATTCGGAGGTTGTGGTTCTTATTTATGCAACCTAAAACTGACAACTCTCACCACAATCATATATGACCTCCAAACCTATGTTATGTGTTGTCTGACCTACAAAGCAAAAAAGACTAAAAAGAAATGACTGATTACTACCCTTACAATCCACTTTTAAATTCAAACTGTAATATTCAATGGTAGATAGCTATAATGGGATGTTTTATAGGTCACTACTGTGTGCAAAGTTGTCGTATACATGAAATTCATTGTACTGAAAGATCATGTAAGCTCATTTCTTCTATTCATATCCCAACAGTGACCCAGACAACGTGGTCCTCTGCCTGCTGGCCACGGATGAGGAGGAGGATGTTGCGCTCCAGATCCACTTCACCTTGATCCAGGCGTTTTGCTGTGAAAATGACATCAACATTCTGCGAGTGAGCAACATGCATCGTCTGGCCGAGATTCTGGGCGGAGGGGTGAAGCCTGCGGCCGACTTGGACCTGCACTGCGTTCTAGTTACAGTAAGTGTCATTAGTCACAAGTGCTTACAACACTGCTCAGGGCTTCCTATTGCTCACTTCCCACGAGGCTGTGAAAGGCAGCTATTGTTTGGCCAGGTATCTGTGGGGGCTTTATGCTGGCAAGGGCTCAAAAGAGCTGTTGCTAGCATTTGCTACAGAGTTTGAATGTTAAATAACGTTGGGACAAGTTGCTCCTGGCTGCCTTCACTCTTCACTCCTTGTAAATGGTAACTGTTTGTAGCTTTCTAACACTCTAAAGATAAACCAGTGATTTATGAAATGCTGAACATTGCAGTAAGATAGAACAGATAACTTACTTGGAACTATTCTGACACAGTAATTTTTAAGCCAAAATGAAAACTTGAAAAGGCTATGGCTGAACTAGGGTTGTCAAAAGTAGCGAAAATCAGGTACTAATCTACACTAAAACTAATATCAACACTAGATATTCAATTGAGCAGGTATCGATACTAAAAAAATCACATTCACAAGACAGTGAGGGATTTCACAGGTATAAGGTGACATGGTAATGTAAAAGAAAGTATTGATTTAATGTTGAAAATCACCTATTGTCTAATATTGAGTCTATTCCTTAATACCGAAATTGAAATTTTAGTATCATGACAACACTTTTGTTAACTAGCGCTTCATTGAATAACCATCATCTCTTTGTTATTTTCAGAACCCTCAATCCTCTCTCTGCAAAGACCCTGCACTCAGCAAAGTCAACAGATTCTGCAGAGACAGCCGCTGCTTGGACCAGTGGGTACCAGTCATCAACCTCCCCGACCGATGAAAACTCTAGGATTTTAAACTACTGTGTGTGCAAAAAAATGGGATATTAACTGCACAAGTGTTAATGTCTTGTCTTGGGACTCCTTCAGCCCCCCCCGTGGATCATACAGGGGAAACGAGCTCTGAAAGGAGGAGGAGGAGAGAGAAAAAAATCAAACCACAGTGCACCGGGAAGCTAGCTGCAAATTTAGCGGGTCAGAGCTGAGGCAGGCATGACTCAGCTATAAAGCGCCTTCCAGGATTTCCAAAGGGTGACTACGCGATTTGCCGAGAACAAAACCGGAAATTCAATCACAGCCGCAGATAAGGACATGTGGTTTGCAGTACCGGAGAGAAAGAGACAAGGAAGCAAAGGAGGAGAGGAGAGATGGAAAGACCAATTCACTCAGAACTGAACATGATTCTCACACGACAAATCCAAGTGCACGTATTTATTTATATTATTTAAGTCAATTTGCTGATCTTAAGAAGGGAATGTTTTCTAGTTATTCTAAAGGCAATGCAATGTTTGGCCGTTTTGTTTATTTTTTTATGTGTTTCGAGATGAATTTCATATTTATTGTGCAACGTTCATGGATTAATGGCTTTTTGTTAAGTTGGATGAAATAAAAACAACTTGTTCTGAGCTTATTTTTGTGGTTGTCAGTGTTTTTCAAATGTCCCCACAAGCAGTAACATAGTGTCCCTGTTTAGTACTTAGTGAATGTGCTTTGGAGATTAGCCCTGGTAGGGGACCGGGAGATCTGGCCAAAAACATTACTAAAAGTCATTTGATTCTTGCAATGTAGTAATATAATAATTTAAGTTCAATAGCAACTTTGAAATACACTTATATACAAAAAATTACTATCATATGAAGTAACATGTTTAGTCCACGTGTGTTTCCCAAGTCTGTAAAGGAATTAGACACACAAGGAAGGGCATCTGGGGTGAAAAACTATTAAATGTCACAATAGGAGGCACATGATCTACCAGACATGTCACATGGGAAAAAAGACTAAACAGAAGAACTAATATATAGTGCCTTAAAGGTCCATACTTTGTAAACAAAATATACCATGTCAAGGTGCTTTGTAGAGAAGTGGTTCTCAGATTGTGGTGATGGGAGCCAGTGAATGTTGGAAAGACTTCACTCATGTTTTAGTCCTGGTTTAGTTTTAGTCATGGATTATAGATTTTTATTCTTGAACTTGATTTAGAACAGATTATTAGTGGGTTTCAGCTTCAAGTTATAGGTGACATTTTAAGGACTTTTTGCCATTCAAAAGGATATAGGATATATTGTTTTAACCTATGGCAATGATACATACTGATCATTCTAAAAACCAAGGACAGGTTTTTCAAATTGTAATGATTCTGACCTTGCTACTTATTGCTTTCTTCTACTTATTTTATCCAAACAAGAGTTAATTTTGTGTAACACATATGACCATTCATACTAGCCTAATTTTGCATTAGTTTTACAGTGGATTCCCATGATTCAAAGGCATGCATTTAATTGGTTTGTACAATCTCTCTTGTGAATGATGCAGTGAGATTAGTTAAGTCAACTTGTCTGGGAACTGCCGTAAAACTTGACCTTTGGCTCAGGTCTGAGGTCTCCAGTTTCACTCAGAGGAGGAGAATTCCCATTGTTCACTACTCTCTTCGCGGCTCCAGCGTCCGTGCAATCTGAGCTAAATTTACAGCTGACTGAATCAAAATAGTCGGGATGGAAACGTGCAATCAGGTTTACTTTTAGACTCCAAAAAACGTGGGCGGCTTCAAATCTGTACTTGCGGAAAAGTGCTGTGACTGCAGAATGGAAGGAAAGTTACAGCTCATACAACTACTATTAACTCTGAAGAGACAAGCAGGTATACTACCAGTACTACTACTACTATAGTAGCAGCTATAGCTTATTAATACTCATTTTGGCACATAACATTTATTTTATTTAAAGTATGGAACAAAATATATGCCTAAAATGTATGGAAAGTAAAGTCAAATTATATTATGACCTTCTCTGCACTTTAAAGAGGGGTTATTTTTGCTAAATTGACTTTTTGGAGCTTTCTCCCATGTTTTAGATGTCATCCATGCATGTTTCAGTATTTTAGTGATTTCTCCAGAGGCCTATTTGAACCCTCCTTACAGTAGCTATACGATTCTGTCCAATGCTCAGCCTACAAGCCTACCTCACCCATGTTCCCACACGACTATTCTTCGTAAATGATTCGATTCAATATACTACAACTTCACAAACCTGATGCAATGTATAGTAGTTTCATGTACGGGATGCACGCTGATTGTGTTGTGATAGCGCTCTGAAGGGGTAGTGACTTAGCACGGGGAGACTCAGACTGTTAAAAATGAAAGCGAAACTGATAAAACATGCTAATACATAATTTTCGGCAAATACCATGTCCAAAACAAGAAAAGGTTACCTAAATATGTCATGTGTTAGCAGTAAATACTTCATAGAAATAAATACATCCTCTTTAAAGTAAAAGTACCTATTCAACTGTGTACTCTTGTGTGAAAAGAGAACCCTAGAACTCATTGGTCCTTTTTTGGTGAGTGGGGAGGGACAAAGCAGCACACACAGAGGGTCACGGGACAAGGCCAACATGAGTCAGGTCCTATTCATGTCTCAATGCTAGAGCAGTACAGTACTTTAGCTGGACTGCTAAAAATAACCCAGTGAAAAGAGGCCCTGAATGCTCACTTGGGACAATAGCGGGAATTGTAATTAACAGCTTTGGCGCAGAGAAAAGGGCAGTGTACAGGCAAGAGGATGAGGTGGTACTGGTGGCTATAGTGAGAGAAGTGGGTCAAAAAGCATTAAGGCCGGACAGGAATGTTGGGTGTGACGGTAAAGTGTTGGTTCGGTGGGATGGGTGACATTAAAGAGTGTACTGTGTAGGGTGACTAGACGTCCCTATTTACCTGGGACAGTCCCAGTTTTGAGCCCTGTGTCCCCTGTCCCAGTAGATTTATCCAAAACCAGTGATTTGTCCCAGTTTTGTCCAAGAAATGTCCCAGTTGTCCCTATTTTTGACCACTTTGATCCCTGCCAACAGTAAAGAGAGGCATAAATTGACATTCGTTTAAGGTAAAATACAGAAAAGCTCCTTAAAAATGACCAAAACACAAAGAAAATGTGACTATACTGACTTACATTAGTGCCGAGTGCATAACAATTTTCCTTATTACCAACCAACCAAAACCAGTGGTTATTTATTTGTCCAGGTTATTTATTTTAAAAATCTGCTCACCCTAACACTGTGTAAAGATCTAAAGGGGAAACCAAAGAGAAAAGTGAGCTTTGAAGAGTGAAATTAAAATAAACTATTCTGTAATTTTACATTTAAAAGTGCTGTGGCAAATTGTACTTAAAAACAGGGAAAACAGACTGATTGATTTGAAATGGTTTGATAACTTACCTTAAGCATTCCAAGCGCTATAATTAAAGCAGTTTTTAAAGTTTTAAGTCCTTTTTGCAACTAGCTCAACGCACACTCCCTCAAATCAAATCATTATCTGACGGACGCAGTGACAAAGTACCATTTAAAGTGATCTCAAATGTTGACGTGACCTTTAGCCTTTTAATAGACTTTGTTGAAACACAAAAGCATGTGCCTCCAGGGCTACCGTAGGTGCTCACAGGCTCTGGAAAGGAGGAGAGTGGGAGCTGAGTCTGCACAATTCACACTATATTGTCAATGATAGTTTTGCAGCGTGCAATAAATATTTACGAGATTTAAATGTTACTTTAATTAAAAGTTTGGTAAACAGATTTTACACACAATTTGTAATTCTGGTTGTAAAATAAAGTTATAGCCTCACAAAATAAATTAAAGATTAAGGTGCAATATGGTGAAGGGTCTGAGTATCATTACTTCACCCGGAATTGCCACAGTAATGCATTAAACATATCTTTCTCCATAGAGGCAAGCAGCTGACTCCATCAATCCACTTTACAAGTCAGATCTGTGGAGTGATGTTCCAGCTCACAGTGAGGATGCAAGTTTTATTCATTTATTTTTTTTACAATTAAACACCTATAATTGAAATACACAGAATGAGGAAAAGCCAGACTGTAACATTCCAGGCAAAGCAATATCATCGTCATGGAGACAAGCAAGTGACAGACCCCAGCAAGAAAATTTACAGAATGCACCTTTAATTATATTCTTATTTTTCATCTACACAAAATTGCAAGTCAGCCTTTTATTTTTAGAGTTTAGAAACATAATACTGGATGGACCACATGCATTTATACCATATATATAGATACATAGATAATTCTTCTTTTTACCCATAGCTCTTTAACTACAGCTGGTATGCCCAGTCTTTAGTAAAAGTGTGAAAGCTGAAACGATCCTTCAAAAGTCTTACAAATCCTCCACAAACCAAAGATCAAAATATCACCATTTCGCCCCCTTTAGAAACCCCTACACCTTTCTCACAAGGGAGACAAGGCCAAAGTAAGTGAGATACTGTACAGATAGAAACTGGATTAGCCCAAAGCTTCTTCACCGGACAAACAGGAAACTCAATCGGTCTCCACAAAGCCGAGGGGATCTATCAATGTAGGCCAAAGTACATGACCTGACCCATATGTGCAGGAAACATCACACCTATGCAATATGGGGAAATCATGTTTGAGAAGAACAGTGGGGATTGCATAAGTTACCGACTGTAAATTCTAGGAAGTGCTAAGGAACCTTTTTTTTTTTTAACCGTTTTAAAGCTAGAGATAAGAGACTAATATTATTATTATATTTGCCCTTATTAGCATATCGGCTATCAGCCATAAATCCCTAGCAGAGGCCGATATTTTGTTTAACCCAACCAGCAGCCTAAATATGCATAAAAATTATATGCATAAAGCTTTGTTTGAGCACTTTAGTCCAAAGGCATACTGACTACACAGTTTGTAGTCAAAGAAGGTTGTGGATGGGTATGTACAAAATTATTTATCATCGGCCATTAGTTCCTCTGATTCTAAGCAAACTGTATCAGCATCAGACATGAAAAAATACATACTGGTCTCAAACATTAAAAAACTACAGTAGTACATTTGAATATACTCTACTATACCTTATTTAATCCTACCTGCACCTTTGTATGTTACTATATTTTATTACATTTTTATTATATCTGTATTTTTTTTAACTATATTTACTTATTTTACTTATTACTTAGTGATTTATTTTATTGTATACTGAGTGTAAATGTACCACGTATATGTCTGTACATATGTCTGTATATGTTTATACGTCTGTATTGGAGGGGGTGTTGCTTTTAATCTCGTTGTGCATGTGTACAGTGTGTACATATGTAGAGTGACAATAAAAGGCATTCTATTCTATTCTATTCTCCCTGTATTTGCAAACACTTTAACAGTACTATTTATTGCAGCTATTAGTACTTCATGAATATCTTAGTGAGTCAAATGGTTCTTCTCATCCTAAGCATTTCATTGCACTGTAGACATTTCCTAATGTTGTGAACCTGTTCACTCATATGGCAATAAAACACATTCTGATTCTGATTCTGATTCTGATTCTGACCTTGTGTTGAACCTGCATATGACAAATAAACAATCTTGAATCTAAACCATTTGTGGTGGTCCAAAGTTACCCCTCACTTACCTTATAGACCCTGAGCATCCTACTTATTCACATTGAGTTCATTTTTCACATTTTTCACTTTTCACAACTGTCATAAATGTTATTGCTTTGCCAGGTTAAGTGTAATGCCATACTGTGGGATACTGCAGACAAAGAAATAACATTTCCATAAAGACAAGAAAGTTGCATAAAGTTACATAATGCATCCTGAATATGACCTTGATCTAAACACACGATAACGCGTGAGAGGTCAGAAGGTAAATGGGTGAAACTAAAATTTGAGCTTTGAAATGTTTCTTTAAAAAAGACGTTTGTTTCATATATAATTCAGAAAAGACACAAACAGCTTTTCTTTTTTTTTCTTTTTTTTTTTACAAGATAATACTTTAATTTTGCAAAATCACCAGCGTAAAAGTGGAGCTGTAAATCACAAATGTGTTACAAATGTGTAGTTTAAAATGAAAAAACGAACCTTTTCTTACAAAACAAAATGTATTTAAAACCAGCAGCTGTGAATGATCAAATACTATTGCAGCATTACCTGATTGTCTAGCATACAGAGATTTTCATAGGAAAAAATAAAGATTGCACATACACACAATACATACACGAAAAGACATCACTAAAACACAACTGTTAAAAAAAAAAATCAGCTCTACAATTTTATATTATACTCAATGGAATAATATCGTTAAGTTCTCTGCACTGATTTGAAGTTTAGTTAAGAGCACTTGTGACCAATTATATAAAACATATAAGGTAGAAAGTACATAAAGTATATTATAAAAATAACTACCGTACTAAAAGTGCCCTAAGTACCCTTTTCTTGCCTAAAAAGTTCCACAGTATGACATTAAATTGATAGATTTTGCATTCATGTTTTTTAATAGTCTTGAAAAACATGCATTCTTACAGTGAGTGAGGTCGCCACTCCACAGATCTGACCTGTAACTTACCTCCATAGAGATACAGTTTGTGTGTTATTGTGAAGCACTTTGGGTGTCTTGAAAAGCTCTATATAAATGGAAGCTGTTATTTGTTATTATTGCCAAAAGAACATCATCTCCATAGAGACCGTCCATGAGAAAAGTTACATAGTGTAGCCTTAAACGGTTTCCCAATTGACCTCAGTTGGAGCCAGTGGTCGCAACAATAGCTTCATCACAAACATCACTTAAACAGCCCAAACTAACTTGCAAATTTTTATTGCTTAACTTTTCATATTCAAATGGATCTTTATGTACTTGAATGTAGCAGCGTCACGTGACACGAAAACCCGGTCACTATAATTAGCACGTCTGGTGGCTATAAAACAGTTGACTTTACATTAGCTTCATCTGTGTCAATGATGTGATGGATTGAGTATTTTGTGAATTCAGTCTTTGTAGTGCGTCACAAAAGACACCCTCTCAAAGACAAAGGACACATGCCGGAGAAGGCAACAGGATTTCACACCTCTTCCACACAGGTTAAAGATTTTGTTAAGTGTGACGTAGCGTTTTAGCACGATTTAACTAATTAAGTATTTTGTAAAGCTGGTTATAAGATAAAATGCGAAGGGATTATGCAGTTTGAGACTAACTGAACCATAATTATTGCCTTGAAGGACTCATGTATTTCAGCTAAATCTGTATGGCCCCACTAAAGGTAAGTTGTATAAGCAGCTCTTGAGATCAAAATAGGTCCTGAGTCCAATAACCAGGAAGTGCGTGCTAGCATACTAGTTGTTAGTATTATTGTGATAGCAAAACTTCACTCTAGTCTCTGAAAGATGTGAAAAGTGTTCATAAACTCGTTACGATGAATAATTAATAATGCTCAGAATGCACAAGGTAAGTGAAGAATAACTTGATGACTGTAAAAAAAAGTTTAAAAAAGAAGACTTTTTAAAAGAAAATTAAGTACAGAACCTTTAAACTACTAAAGTGCTTTGTAACATCGTTTATCTTTTTGACAAAGGCACCAAATTGACATGACCTTTCGAAAGGTACTTTGTATTGTTGGCTATACCGCAGGAACACCCCGTACCTCTTTTTACGGCATAAAAAGACTAAGTGTTTACGCTGGTTTTGTTACTTTGCTTGGATTTAGTCAAAGGGGCTGTCTTTTTTTTTAAAGGCCATTTTAAACAGTTTGCAATGGTCCAAAGTTATTCCACACTTACCGTATACATTTTGATCTCATTTATTCACTGCACAGTTTATAAGCGCTTTCAGAGCCACAACTTTCAGAGCTATTCAGGCCCCGTCCACACTAGTATGTATTCGAGTCATTTGCGTTGTGGATGCAGTGTTCGTCCACACTAATCCGATGGAAAACGGCTCCGGAGACGGAACAATCTGGAGCCGTCAGCTCCCACGTATTCACCTGAGTACGGATCTGATCCGGTGCTATGTGGACGCATGAAAACACTGAAAACGCTAATACGCAGACGTCGGGGCTCTACCTGCTGTCCTTATTGGACCGCGTCACTACGACTTGCGCCTTCCTTCACTGGGTTTGTGACATTGGACATGCAACGCTATTGCGGAAAAGTTTAAACAAACCCTAGACAAACACAAAAAGACTGTTTTCACGCTTGACATCTTTGGCCCAAAATCGGCTGCTGCAACTTCCATAGAACTATGGTAACTTCAGATACGGTACTCTGCTCCTTGTTTTTACCGCCCACATGGTGTCATGGTGTCGTGATGATGTGATGTCAGCCTACTTATGTGACTAGCGTTTCTGGCGATCCAGACACGACGTGTGTGGACGCAAATCGTTTCCAATACACTGATACGGTGATATGGTGATTCGTTTCAGTGTAAATGCAGTCTCAGTGCAGAGTTTTGTGGTCATCGTAAAACTAACAACCATTAGCATGCTAACTGGGCACTTCCTGATTATCGGACAACAAAACACTTTATAATATGCAGCAGAATTATTTTGACCTTGACCTCAAGAGTTTCTTATACAATATAACAGTACTGGGCCCAGATAAATTTAGTTTAAACACAAAGGAAAATCCCTTTGCATTTAAGCTATGTCTCTATTTACTATCAGCAACACACAAGCAGTTTCCTTTTACTAGCACATCAGAGGTGAGAGGTGGTGAGCCTTGGCGAGCTGAGAATGGCCTGCTGGGATAATTAGCCCAAAGCACTCTCCCCGATTCAAGCTGTACCCCCTCCTTTCACCAGCCCTTTAAGATCACTTTAGATAACAATGTAGAAAGACAAAGGCGCGAGCTAGCTCTTTTAAAGCCACCTTTGTATAATCTTTGTGCTGGCCTGTTTGATCCAGCGCTTTGGTCTTCATAGCTGCTCCGAGGCGGGGAAGTCATCTGCTTATCAACCGTGAGCGAGCGAATAGGTCAGAGCTGTGGGGATACTGTGGCCTCCTGGGTTGGTCTATAGAAGGATGCACGGTTTCTTGTCTTTGAAGGGGTTTTCCGAAGCAGGTATGCCCACGAGCAGAGGGTCGTATTTGGCGTGTTCACCGCAGTAGCGCATGAGGTCGGAGGAGGCCTTGGATACCTGTGGAGAGAGAGCGGGAGATGTACTCAGATGCGTGGATTAGGTTCGTCTCTGAACAGGTTCATAAAACAGCAGGTCTACTCTGATTGGGCCAATAACGGGGTATTGGAAGGAATTTGGCAAATATGTATGCGACTTTATGTCCCATTTGACCTTTTCTTTTAATGACGTGCTTGTTTGTTTGTTTTTTAAATGCATCACTTGAAAAATAAACATTATTATATCATTAATCTCTTAATTATTTTAGCAAAATTTCATATCAATAAACGTAAACTGATGAATCGTAAACCCATCTTTCCCGTCTTTGCATAATCTGGTATTATAAGAAAACCATCCACTTGTCCTCCAATTCCAAAAATGTTAAAACCCTGAAAATTCTATTCTAACGATTTAATTTATACATTTTTGCATGTAAATGTGAATTTTGGTTGTGTGTAATCTTTGGCTACTCTACCCCTCCCCTAGTGTTACCTCTATCTCCCCGTGTCCTGTCTATTTTATCATTTGCTACTTTTGGTATAATTTATATGTATTTATCTTTGTGAAATGTCTTGTATATTTTATTTATTCCGCAGAAATCTGCCATTTTTTCAGTCCCCTTTGACATTTTTTCCCTGTCTTTTTTCCTTGTAAGCAGTCATATTTGTTTTAATATGCATGCCCCTGATTGGCTAATCCACCTGTCAATCATCTGACCTCAGGGGAGCTTCACCGGTGACCAAACTCACACCTTTGTAGGGTATTGGAGAAGTGTGTATTCTGGATCTAACATCACTAGTATTCACATGCATTAATGGAGCACAGCATGGGAACAGCTTTTTCAGTCAGGGTTAGGAAGTCAGGTAGACAGCTCTCATGCCAAAAGCAATGGACACAGCTCTTTCTTACAAGCTTGCTGATACTTGCTGACACTATGTCGTCCGTGAGCAGTGAGGGGAAAAACTAGAATTGCTCATATGTAAGAAAAAAGTTGGGTAATGCAGCTGTCAGATTACAGTAGTGTATAGCCTTAGATTTTGTATTTGCCTTTCAAAACACTTCATTATTTCTCTCATGCTATTTTCTGAGCTATGTTATAATGCTGTTTCCTCATCAAAAACATACCTGGAGTTTTGTTTCTTTCACACATGTTTTACATACAAACTCTGCATATTTAGGATGAGTTCTTCTCTCAAACTGAAAAAAACCTTTTGATGACATGTGGTAATAAAACACTGTGGAGTACTTTTGTGCTTTTTAAACTCCATACACATTCACTAAAATTATTTGGATGATTCCACACCTGTAAAAGCCAATGTCTCTGAACTAAAGGTAAAAGATAGCTATTAACTACAGCTTCATGACATCACAAGGTGGAACAGAGCATTTTGAGATTTTGGGGATGTAAACGGACTAATACAGCAGAATTACTCAAACATGTGTGAAGGAAACAAAACACAACTCCAGGTATGTTTTTCAGGGGATAACAGCATGATAACATGGCTTAAATTTGCATTAAGTATTTCTTCTAGATCTGTCAGGTTAATCATACACAATGAAAAGAGATGCCTGTTATTATAATGTTTACAAGCCTTTATCCTGTCAATCCTGGCCTCTATCCGGAGCTGCTGCACTGTGCGTCGAGCCTGGGCCAAACCACTCCCACTTTTGGACGACATTCTTCACACGACCTACGGAAAAGAAAACAAAACAAATGAGTGCCTCATTATCGTTAAATATAGTCTGCCCCTTAGAGTGTAAACCTATTTATCTAAAAACAAAATGTTCCCAGGATGTCCAGTCTTTAATGTGAAATTACAGATCATTTGATGCATTTGGCTGTTTGCCTTTTATAATTTCAAATAAAGATAGTATTAGCTAAATGAATAAAGCTGTGTTTGCTCTACATTATATTGTGTGCCCTCCTGGGTCTGTGGCACTGAGCGTCCTGAACACAAGTGCACACAGCTGCCATCCCCTTTAATGAGAGTGCAGCAGTAAGTAGGACACATGCAGAGGGAAGGCATGTGAGGTTACACCTGGAGACAGTGTTATGGCTTGGTTACAGGCACAATATTACACACACAACACAGGCAAGGCTAATTTAATGAGTGGAAAGAATATGGCAGTGGTGGAAAGAGTACCGAAAAGTTGTACTCAAGTAAAAGTACAGCTACATGGCTAAAAATGTACTCGGTTACTCAGTACTGCTTCCAAAATTGTACTTAAGTAAAAATAAAATGTATGTATGAAAAATACTACTAAGAGTACTAGTTACAAGTTGCTTTTTAATGGCTGTGATTAGAATTATACTTAATTACAAACACAAATACAGGTTTAAAAATAAACTGTGCTCCTGCCTCCCCCAAAATCAGCTCAATTCAAGTAAAATGAGTATTTGTAATTAGGTACTTTCAACTCCTGCATTTTACAGACAATATTTCAAAGTTGGCTGGGCAAAAAGCTAGCCATGTGTTTCAGAATTATGATGTGAAAGTACAGTTACAAACTGTACAACTAAATGACACAGATCAGAAGAGCAGTTAGTCTTGAGCTGCTGTGACTGTTACTGGGGACCTCACAGAGCTATTCAAATAACTGGATAGGGTTTTGCTATCTTAGACCTGTCTTGAGTCGGATTAGTGGTCACTCATAGGAGCTGCAGTGAACAAATCACTTCCTGCCCAGAAAGTATTTTTCCCATATAGCACAATGTAAACACAAACTGCTTGTATTCAGCTAACAGGACCTGCACCTACAGCTTTCACAAAGGTCAGATTTGATGTCATTTTGCTGTAGCTACACTGGTTTTGGTTGGTCAAAGTGGGCATGTGGTACGCAAGCACATGCAAGCAGAGCACTACTGTGCTGGGTCAGTGGTCAGAACAGTCATGTGCCTAGCTGCTAAAGGGCCCTGGCCTACTGACGATGCATGTGAAGTTCAAATGAGGCATACTTCCTGGATCAACACCCAGTAACATCACAAGCTGGAACAGACTGTTCAGAGGGCTGAAGAGTGTCTGTTATAACTGCTGAAAAACCTAGGTAGAAAAATAACTTTTAAACTACACTGTCATGTGTTGCTTTCAACTACTGCTGTGTTTTAGAGACAAAGTGGAGATGCTTGTCTAGGCTAGTCCACTGTTTATGTTGTGTGTTTGGAGTGATCACACATTTGCATTCATGCATCCCAAGCATCAATCATAAGAGTTTGAACATGTGAAGTACTGACGCAAATCAAAGTGTTTGAGACAATTGTGACGCCACAGTCTGAGCATAGCACATGTGCTTCCTGATGGGATACTGCTGCTGTATGCACTATGCTGCACTTATGCACTATGCTGCACTTATGCACAGGTCTCACTCTGGAGAGTGACCAGTGCTGTAGATCACAAGTGGCACTCTATGGGTGAACAAAAGAAGTACCTGACTTCAGAGATAAACTGTTCATGGAATATTTATTTTGAGGGAAAAATAATTTTAAAAAAAAACAGGCTAAGCTAGTAGTTGTGGTAGTGGTCAGTTTACAAAACATTCATATGCCATTCAATACCATCCCTGGCTCCTCCACAGCAGCACTATTACTGTAAGAATGTGTTAGCATTTCATGGTGTTCTGTTCTGTAAAAGGGAGTTCCTGGCCCTCTTCTGCAGAAGTCCACTCCCTTTTACTGTCAGTGTGTCAACACGCAGTACAGGACAAATTCTGCTCTGCTGGAAGACTGTTAAACAATATTGGGTACACAGAGAAACTTTATTATTACCACACACACTTCTATTGAAACTGCAGTCACACTTTGAAAACTTATTTACAGGTAATGTCTTATGCTCTTATGCTGACAACTACATATGAACAGTAATTTCATGGAGTTCATGCAACTTTTCTCGTGCAACATTCTAATCAAAACACATCTCCATGGAGACAAGCAGGTGGAGTACCTTCCACCTCCAAGTTTTAAAACCTGCCAATCCTGTAGACTTTTACAAACATGTTCTGAAATACATATGTTCCATATTTCAGTGTTCTGTCAAATCTTAATGCTTATGTAATCTTTCTACTTATGTCATATCTGCTTTTCCAGGAATGTTTTTCAGAAAGGTATTCAATTTTGCCTTGCATGTGTTAATTTTTTGTGTTTATACTTAAAAAAAATTGAAATACATGCATTCTTATTGTAAGTGGGGCTGCCCCTCCACAGATCTAACCTGTAACTTGACCTGGTTGCACCAAATGTGTGTGCCCATGAATACAGTCAGGTCCCTAAAGTAGCAAACTCTGAGCAAATATCCTTAAGAAACCTTTATCACAATTGCATTACTTGGCAGAAAAAATGCAATTACTTGGAATAGTCCAGCGCTATCTAAACTGCTATCAGCAACACTACCTGTACATTTCATCAGTTCCCTTTTCTTTACTAGAAATATTTGTGTTGAAAACAGAAGAGAAAGTACATGCATTTGGCTGCCTGTTCCCTGCTCTGTTAAACTGTTTGGGAAGCCTCTTTATGATGTGTAGCACTGTATCCTGGAAGTGTGAAACAGACCGTTAGGTTGGGTCATAGTGTTTACGCACTTCAGACAGACTTCCCATGAAGCCAACTGACACTTCTGGGAAAATATTTAACTGTCCCTGCTCAGTTTCATACAAAGAGTGCATGTGGAGAGTGGGAAATACAGCCTTTGGGAGTGATATAGCATGGCATTTGAATCTGAGAGCATAACACAAAACACAGATTGGGAACATAGCGGTTTTGGAGTTAAAGGAGGGCATCTGGTATAATATTTGAACCATAATTATACAAAAACACAAGCAGGTTTAAAGAAAGCTGCAGCCAAGTATTGGGACATTTCTGTTTTGGCAGATTTTACCGTCCCCAAAGGCAAATTTGTTCTCTGCATTTGAGCCTGCAACTGTCAGGAATCCGGGCACCAGGCTCCTGATCTTGAGCCAAGATCTTTCCTGTGTTTTGGATTGTAATTGTGTTTAGGGTTATGTGAGATTTATGCATTTGTTTTGACTGTTGAAAATGGTTACATGACATATTTGAATTCTTCTTACCACCAGGAGACTGAATAGTGTGCAGAGATAGGGGGTAGGTGAGATGAGATACTAATCAGTACTAAAAGTAGCATTGAAAGTACTAGATATTCATTTGAGCAGGTATTGTTAAAAAAAAATAAATAATAATAATAATTGTAGGACAGAAATGAACCTTTCCTGAATAGCTTTAGAATGATCTTGAGATGAAGCAGAACAAGTGTAAGAGCACAAGACTAGTATGTGCCCATGGACCACTATGGACTAGGAATGTCCTGATATTCAGTATCGGTATCGACTCAACTATTTTATGAGTATCGGACAGTATTGGATTCAGTCACGTGATCAAACCCATCTAGTTTCACATGTTTTTGTGGCATCGACACGTTTTACGGCAGCCGTAAATCAAAATGCCTCCATGTCCGCTGTGTGGGACTTTTCACTACAATAAAACGTCAGTCAGACAGCGACATGCAATTGGTGCAAACAAGCAGTTTCTCATGGAGGAACCAGCAGAACTCACTTTAACACTACCTATTTGATTTGTCACTTACAAAAGAATCATCCGGATGAGTTTGAGATTTATAGGTGCAAGGCAGCAAAGCGGCAAAGTTCCTTCCATTCCTTAGAGTTGAATTAAAAAAGGTATTGGATCGGTATTGGATCGGTATCGGAAAGAGCACTCCTTAAAAAAAATAAAAAATCGAATCAGAAGTAAAAAAAATCTTGATGGGGACATCTCTACTATGGACTCTTCCTCGATGACTGAGAGATTACACAGATATAACACCACATGGTACAACACCAGGGACTGCAGAGGGGGGTTGCTTTGGTTGCCCTGGCAACTGCCTGTATGGCCTCCTCGACTGATGTTGCCCTTCCAGAGGAATATATATATATATATTTTAATATACATATATTTTTGAATCAGTCGAAGCATACAGGTTTTCATGTCTGAAAATGCCTATGTCTAGATTTGAAACTGAAAATAAAATAGTCGCCTCACTGACTTGTATTGGGGCACCGCGCAAGTGCGAGTCTGGAGGGAGGAGCTCAGTTCTGTTTACAGAGCCACAGAGCTGCACGTGACCAGCACCTGAGCCTGCGCGCAAATTAAAAAGAGATTACCCACAAGCCCCGCGGAGAGTCACGGCCCGCGGAGAGTCACGGCCCGTGGAGAGCCCCGGCCGCACCGACGCCAAAAGTTCATTTTTTTCAACTTCTAACACAGAGGTGGGCAAACTTTTTGGCTCGAGGGCCACAAAGGGTTCTAAAATTTGATGGAAGGGCCGGACCAGGAGCAGATGGACGGAGGGTTCTGGTCTGACTACATCAGCCCAGCAAATAGGCCTAAACTGAAAATAACTTGCAGGATCCAACGATTTACATGTGGCATATTCAAACGTCTCAATTCAACTCGTGCACCATATTTAGGGCCAATGATTTTTGAATTCCGTTTCATTGTGACACGTTTGATAATTCTGTTGAGTGTTGGGAAGGTTACTTTAAACTGTATTCCCTACAGATTACAGATTACATACCCCAAAATACAATTAAAATACATTTGCAAAATGATAAAATACAAACAGTAAATGAATTTAAATATCTTGGGTTGGTCTTAGACCCCCAACTAAAATTTGATAATCACTTAAGAAAATATCCAAAACAATACAAAGAAATCTAAATTGCTTTAAATTAATCAGACACTATATTCCAAATCAGGCGGCCCTGTTGAACATGCATGGGATGATCTTTTCTCATATTTCATACTGCATGACAGCATGGGCCCAGGCAGCTCCCTCAGCCACAAAGCGCATTGGTTCACTCTACAACCAAGCAATAAAAATTATGGATCAAAAACCAGTTCGCTTTCATCACTGCCATATTCTTAAGAACTATAATTTGTTAAGTTTTGAAAGCTTTAGTAATTTATGTTTTCTCAAATTATGTTTCAAATGTCTCAATAATCTGGCCCCAGAACCACTCAGTACATTTATCCAGAGACCAAACAGCAGCAGAATAACAAGAGGCGTCTCAAACAGAAACTGTAAAATCCCTCAGTGCAGAACATCATTTGGACAGTCGGCCTTTTCATATAAGAGCTGCAAACAGTGGAACTCACTGCCCACCGAGATAAAGAGCATCTCTGAATTCAAAATGTTCACCTCCAGTGTTAAGCAGTGGCTGAAAACAAATCAAAACTGTACCCACCAATAAATAAATTGTATGAAAGTTGTGAGCGAGGGAAAGAGTGAGTGTTATATATGTTATTTACATAATGGAAACATATTTTAATGTATTTTTTTATGATTGTAGTGTAATTTTAGAAAAGCCCAGCTGGGGACGGGAGTTGAAAATTAGCATTTGCTAACACTCTGTATGCTTCACATCAGCTGCAAACTATGTTTTGTATCTATGTCTGACTGCATTGTCCCTGCCAAATAAATAAATAAATAAAATAAAATAAATGTAGTTTGCAATGTAATCCATTAAATTAGTTAAGTGAGTAACGTACTCTGAATACTTTGGATTACTTGATATTGTCGTGCTTTTTAAGACCTGGTTTTAGTCCTGATTTAATGCCTGTTTAGTCCTGGTTTTAGATCTGGTTTAGACCTGCTTTAGACCTGGCTTAGTCCTGGTGTTAGTTCTGGCTTAGAGGCGCACAGGAGGAAGTGCGGTCCACGCAGTGAACGTGACAAGACACGATCCACGAGCGGTGTCCACGCTGTACAAGAGGTGCGGTGCCCCTTTCTTCATGTCAGAGCAACTGCCCCTCAAAATTCCTGTGCACGTCCCTGTACTACACACATACTTGTAGTTGAAGAACAGATTCTATTGTCTATTATTGTGAAGAAAAAGTGCTTTCAGTTATCACTGAGGTATTGGAATTGGTAGCAAGTCAATTCCTTAGTATCGAAATCAAGTTTGAAATGTTAGCATCGTGACAACACCATTACAGAGTTCTCAACTGTATTCATATCATACATCTTATTTCTACAGACAATGGTTAAAATAAATGTACAGACAGAATATCTAACTATTATCCCATATGTACCAGTGATTTGCTCCCACTTTCTGCAGCAGTCTCCACAGAGGAGGAGGAGGGGTGGGGGGTCAAACATGGCGACAACAGACAGGCTCACAGGACTGAACCCTCTGATCCACCGCCCACACTCTTCCTTCCTCTTCCTCCACAGGAAACTCCACGGACTGTTGATCCTAAATGATTTAATATGGGCAGGCTGCAGCGAAAATAGACGAGTGGAGCACCAGCTTCTGCAGAGCCTTTGTTCACCACAGATACAGCTATAAGTGATGACCCTGCAAGACCTTTGTACCACGCGCTTCTATTTTCACATTCATTTTCAACTTCCTGTCCAGGTCACTCTGGAAAAGAAACTCATCTAACGGATTACATATTCATGAAGTTAGACAAAAGGAGAGCTTAAGCATTCAAAACGTAATAATGTAAAGCAGACCTATAAGGCAAAATTGACTTTTCAGGGCCATGTTATAGTCGTTTCTCCTTCTTATTTACCCTCTTAAAGTTGTATTTAGAGTGATCTGTGCATGTTTGAGTAATCACTTATTTTCAGGATGCCATACTGTCAACCAATCCCTGTTTTCCATGCCACCAGCATATGCTCAATGATCTGTACTTACGTCAGTCTCCAATTTTATTTTTTTTTAACTAGTGATACGAGTACAATTCAGCAGTGTTGTAGTCATTTTGGTACAAATAAGAAACGATTCTCTGCTTGCTAGTGTGATGTACAGCTGCCCATAAAGGAGCCGACAGATATATGGCTCTTTGTTGTTGACATTTACAGCTCCCATTGGACACCGCAGTTTTCTAACGAAGAAGTTAGCAGACTTGTTTCTTTAAGTCATTAACTCATTTTAGATGAATATTGCAATTTAAAATGTCCAAATGATCCACTGGTATCATAGATTATAACTTTATAGCAGACACAGGCACAATATGTCTTCTTTAAAAAACATTATTATGCATGTCAGCAGATGAAGCCATTGCCATTTAATTATATCCAAGTACTCCTAGATGCTATATTAATTTATATAGGTTGTCTTGAATATAAAAACTTTGGGGTGCTTGTGCAAAGTAAGTCTAAAGCATGAAGTATCTTATGCTGTTGAATGTCTCACTTCAATTATTTAATTCTTTAATATTTAATTTAATTATGCTTTGGCGTCTTGTATCTTACGGCAAACTCTTTTACTGTAAAGCTTACACTCTGACTGTAGTACAAATGGGGTCAAATGCAGAAAGTGAATTTGAACTAACTGTGAGAATGACTATGACTAAATGACCTATGACAAAAACATATCAGCGAATACCATGTAATAGTAAGGCTATTGCCAGCTTTTTGTTTGTTTTTTTATCTGACTTTGCAATGTCTATACTTTCTATGTGCTCTGAAACCAAAATCCACCTACTAGATACCAGTACACATCTTGACTTCAAAAAAAGCAATATCTAGGTAAGTTAAAATGACTTAAATTAATAACGTTTTACTTTATTTGAGTAGATTCAACTTGACAAGTAAAATGGTCTGCCAATGGAATAAGTGTGTATTTCTTAATTCATTTGATTTTGTTTCTTATTTTAAGTGCAAAGAGTTGTTGTTTGTCTTATCTTAAGTGTAGCAAGATGTATTTTAAAAATGCACTGTCTAACCTTTTGTTTGGGGGTTCATCACCTGCTTGTTTCTATGGATATGTGATTGCTCTGCTTACATTTATTCAATTGCAGGTGGTTTTATTGCTCAAAAATACCTAGAAAAACAGGTGTTCTGACTGTGCACAGGGTTACCTTTCCACAGATCTGACCTGTAACTTGGTCTGGTTTGGTCTAGAAAGCTTTGATGATATACTGTGAAACATTCCGGACAAGGCAATAATATCTCCATGAATACAAGCATTCGATGGGCCCTCCACAAAAAAATGACACCTTTAAGTACAAAAAGCCTTTGGTAGATAATTATCTACCTCCATTGGTAGATAATTTTACTTGTCAAGTGAAATGTACCCAAATCATGATAAAATGTTCTTAATTGAAGTCATTTTAACTTCTAGATTTTAGTTTTTGCAGTAGTTTCCATTCCAAACCCACTATAACCAGTACTTCCGTACACTCTACCCTATAGTCCTTCACTTGACCCTCTTATCACTGCTGGCGTCTGCAATGTTGTTTTACACAGCACAGGCCTGACTGCACACACTGAACACACCAGTAACATTTTAACGTCTCTCAGAGCTCTGACGTATCCCAGTGAGTGTGACGTCTGAAGATACTGCGGCCTACGGGAACACACAAAGGAGAAATTACACACATAATGACACTCAAATACACAAACACTGCAGGTTTACGGCTCCATTGTTGTCTATGGACACCCCAGGGACTGAAGACAGGGGCATTGGTAATTAGTCACACTACGCTTTGGGACTTGAAGATATAAATAATGTGGTAGGAGTTTAGAGGTCAAATGATGCACTGTTTGATTTTATAAGCTCTTTAACGGGTTCATATTATGTTATTTTCTGATCCATGTTATAATGTTGCTTCCTCTTCAAAACATACCTGGAGTTGTGTTTTGTTTCATTCACACTCTGCATATTTAGGTTCTTCTCTCAAGCAAAAAACACTCTGGTCCACCTCGTGATATCATGTGGTAAGGAAGTGCTCCACTGTGTTTTTAAACTCCATACACCTTCGCTAGCATCATTTGGAAGATTTCAGCCCTGAAATTGTCCATCTCTACTGAACAAAAGGTTAACTTGAAAACTACCGCCTTCATGACATCACAAGGTGGAATAGAGCTTTTTGAGCTTTGGGGATGTAGATAGACTAATAATAAAGAGCTACTCAAACATGTGTGAATGAATATTTTGAGAAGGCACAACACGATAACATGGCTTAAAGAGAATATAGTGCCTTTAAAATGTAGTAATATAGGTCGTTTAAAATGTATTAGTCATAATATGTGGTCATTTCATTTTAAAAAGGGAAAAGCAACTGTATAATCATCTGTTTAATAATTTACAATAGGCTGCAGAAGTATTCCTTTTCCTGATTTCCTTTTATTACATTACAGCAGAGAGAAAGATCCTATAGTACCTAGTAATTAGTTTTGTAATAATTAATAATTCATTCAGCACTGATCTCTTCTTTAAGGGTGCATTATGTAACTTTTTTGCTGGGGGGCCCAACACCCACTTGCATGTCTTTAAGTAGACAGGTGTGGAATGTTCTGCTATATAGCATTAAACAACTATCTTACTTTTTTTTTTTTTTTTACTTACAAGTGCTTCATACATTCTGACTTTAAGTACAGTAGAGTTGCCTTTGCACAGAACTGACCTGTAACTTGTCAGTATACTTGTTCTCATACAGCTTGAGATCATTCTAAAGCGATTCAGAAAAGGTTCATTTCTGTCCTGTGAATGTGACTTTTTAGTATTGATACCTGCACAATGACTATCTAGTTTCAATACTAGCTTTTTAATACTTTTGACAACCCTGCTGTATAATCTTTGTGGACCCACTGTCTGTGTTTTTTTTAAATACTCATAACATTTACTGTAATCCCTGTGGTATGTTAAACTCTAACCCAGAACTGCTGCAGACATGTGTGATGGTCTATGTCCATTTAAGCCCATGGTAAACATAGAGGAACTCCAGTTATGTAAAGCATGCACTAGCTTAGCATGTCAGCAGCCGTATATTCACATGTGATCAATTACAACCAATAATTCTGCCTAAGTGGAGAACCAGACAGAAATATGCATCAATAATAAGATAAGTGTCTGAATAACAACTCAAGAATGCCTGGAATGGATTAGCAGGACCGTCACTGTCTGCTGCTAATGACTGTGTAGTAGTAGTAGTAATAGTAGTAGTTAGAGAACAACTATTCGAATTGTTTTTGCCTGATAATAGCTGTGATTTAATGCTTTGTTCAGTCATTTTTCAGTCACGCATCTGTCCCGGGGCTACTAATTGAAATGTGGTGTGTGTTTTGCAGCAATAGAGACTTTCTGATCACTAAAAATCACAGAGTAATGCTTTCATACCTGCAAAGATCTGTCTTGCTTGAGGACATAGTGTAATGCCAAAAGTGTGTGTTGAACTGGAAACTTTGATGTTATGGTGATTAAAATCTGAGCAATGCTTGATAAAATGTTGTTGTAGACACAGAGGTTAGTGCTTACTGCTAATCAGGCTACACTACAACCAGTCTCAGCAGAGTCTGGCCCTTACTTAAAGGGGAACTTGGCACGTTTGAAGCTAAAGTCCATTGCTAGAGGTGGTCGAATACTGTCAGAAGCCAAAAAACGGCACAGATCAGTGTTGCCTAGGCAGAGATCTCGCTGTGACAGTAAGTCTGTCAAGGCAACAAGCTAGTGTAGTGAATTGGGCAAGTTCTTAGCTTCCACATAAAACGCCAATTTGCTTCACACTAAAGAAGCTTAACACCACTTTTTAACCCATCTTAGTCACGAGTCTAACAAATAAAACGCTCTGCCTGGCTCACTCATTAGTGGTCTGGAAGCGTTATAAAACAGGGTTGGGCGGTATCCAAATTTTGGTACAGTTAAACCTTCTCAGCTTTTTACTGGGGTATATGGTATTACCGTGACTAATTAAGAATGATTTTGTAGCTTGCACCTAAACCATTCAGAAACAGAATAGCAGCATTATATTTGAAGATGAGGCACAAGTTCTCATCAAACCAAACTTTGCCAGCGCGTATCTCCCTCCATTTAATGATCTGGGACCAAGACAAGAAAAGTGCAGAAGAGGCAGATTCTGGAATAAAAAGTCCCATTGCAGCATGTTGTATCTGACAGACCCGCGCTCTCGGCACTTGGAGAAGTTACCGTCTCCTCCGTGAAAGTCTGACTTCGCCCTCAAGCAGGAACTTTCTCCATAAAAACGTCTCCATCTCAAACTAAAACATCTCCATCTCAAACTTTTCAGATCAGCATCACACACGAAGCGTCAGTCAGGTTTTTTTTCTTCTTCCTCACTGTGTGTGGATGGAAATCTCTGTGTGTAACGACGTTTGTAGAGGAGAGAGAGCGGAGGGGAGGAAGTCGGCTCTGTGCTCTGTGTCTGAAGCGACTGTGGTGGGATCTCTGGCCTGACGCAGGGTTGTAGCTCCGTCAACATTTGCTGTCTCTCCCGTTATTCGGCCTGAAGCCTAAATGCTGGTGAATATTATATTCGGTCTTTATGCTCTGATACCGTTGCTACTTTTTGATACCTCGGCATACTGTATTACTGCCTAGTACAGACACGTGTTTGGCCCAGCTGATAATATTAAAAGTCCTTTATTACATGAGGCGGGACATCAGAATGTTTCCACCCTTCGTCAGAGCATATTAAAGGATTTTTAATAGTATTAGTCTTGTGCTTTGGGTTTGTACCTCGCCCGTATTTACATTATGGAGTAAGGGCCAGATTCGACTGAGATTTCAACTTAACCCTCAAAGAGCACCTTGACTGAGCTTTTAAAGATATTTTTCATGATCCAGTGAAGCTCTCCATCTCTCCTCTTAATCATACACTCAAAACCATTTAGTGTAATATTTCTAACTTTTTGACGAAAGCCATTTTCAACACATATTATAGTAGTTTCTAAAGTATTACCATGTGTCTTTAAGTACTGAAAATTTGTACTCAAGTAAACATACAGTAACATGGCTTAAAATGTACTCAATTACTAGCAAAGCTGCACTTGCAAGTAAAGTATGCATTAAAAGTATATATGAAAATAACTCAAAGTACTAGTTACATTTTCATATGGTTTTTGATCTTTTGTACAAAAATGTATTTATTTAACATTCTAAAGCTGAATTAGGTGGTGTTAAACAGTAACACGCATCTTGGAGTTTTGCCCAATCAGATCAGGCTGTGCAGTGTCGTAATGTAGGTCTGTAGATATAAAAGTGAGCAGAGACAGCAGTGAATAGCTCGCTTTTGGACAACCCTACAACCATCACTTCTACATCTGCAATCTCTCAAATGCCCAAAGTGACTTGAGATCATTGTCTTGATGAGTCCAGATATCTTCAGACAAGTTTGCGCTCAGATCTTTGGTGTTAAACAGGTCTGAGTGAGATGGTTTTGGCAGCACATCTAAAGCCTTGTTACTCACCACAGGACAACACCGCTGCAGTGTCATAAAGTCTGTGCTAGCTAAGAGGGGCCCACCTGCACCCAGCCACATCAAAGCACACAAATACTTCAAAAACTACTTCAAAATGACTTTTATCAGTGCGCTCACAGTACTACACGTGTTTGACTAGTACCCAGGGTTGAAAGTACGAAATCTTACTGGGGAAAATGCCACACATTTTTAGAAGAGACCGCTTGAACTTCACTGAAGTACATTTATGTACCTGGATAACTTTTTAATAAAACTGTGAATAAGTGACAAAAGCTAGTCTATCCTTTGCAAATACCAGATTTTATGCATCATCCTTCAAATTACATTACTAACTTCAAATTCTAAATCAGATGTTACATCCTGACAGTTACTCTTCAAGTTACTCTTACTCGTCTCCACAAATACTTTTTTTTTACTCTTACTTGAGCAGTTTCTTTGACTACTACTACTTTCGTTGAGTAATATTATTTTGAAGTAAAATTGTTGGCTACTTTTTGGCCACCTCTGTACTTGATAACCGCAGAATAGACAAAACATCACACTAGCGCTTGGCATTTTACATTCTCAAATTAACTTTTCAAATTGAAATATTGAAAAAAAATCACCATAGCATAAAAACGCATTCTGGTATGCAGCTAATATCAAAATAATTATTGCATTAGCAAACATTGTTTTCAGTTATTCGGAAGCTGATAACTAGAAGCCTAGATGGTCTTCTATAAATCAATCATCACCTATCACCAGAGTGCGGGGCCGATTATCTCCACAACTGTTACAAACCTACCCGGCAACAACCCTGATGCCCTCCCATAAGCCCCCATAAGCTGGGCACATACAAGCACAAAGACAATGCAATAGCTGTTTGTGCAGTGTGCAAGAGGGAGCGCAAGGGGGAGGGGGGTGGGGCAGAGGCACAGGGGTGGCAGTTAGGGAGGCTCTGTCAGGGCTAACGGCGCCCCCATCAGAGCTAATCTGGGACGGGACGATGGTATCAGGGAGCCACGGTGTCCAGCCAGCCGTGCAGAGGAAAGAGACAGAACTCCCAACACAAACAAATGCATGTCTGCTGCGCTGAGAGTGGGGCAGATAGACGGGGATAGTGGTGGGGATAGGGAGGGTAAAAGAATGGTATGGGGGCTAATGAAGGGTGGGGCAGGAAAGAGCGTATGTGCAGAAAGTGGTAATGTGATTTAATAGGGATAAAAGGGTGGTTCCTTAGCTTAATTGCGCTGTACCTGATTTTCACTGCATTAAAAATGTGGGAAACAGAACTAGCTCGTTTGAAACTGTTGTGGTGCACGATCCAAACTTCTTCCTCACTTTTCGCAACTTTCAGAGGCAAGAGTTTTGCTGTCACTGTAAAGCTAACAACAAGCATGCTAACCCGCACTTCCTGATTCTCGGACACTAAAGTCTTTTATAATTAGATTCAGATAGCCTGTAACTGACTTATTTTAGCCTCAAGAGCTGCTTATACAATCAGGCCCATCAACAGACCTTTTGGGGCCTGGGGCAAGACGCCTCACAGGGGCCCTTTCTAATATAAACTAATAGGAAATGGGTCCAATTCTGGGCCCCTAAAACCCTGGGGCCTGGGACAACAGGCCCCATTCCCGTCTTCTGCCCTGTAGACACTATATATGTACTGGGGCAAGAAGGGTACAGGAGCCATATGTAACTTTTCTGCTGTAGGGTCCGCACGTGTCTTCATTGTTATTGTTTTGTCTAGAATGTTCCACAGTATGGCATTAAACTTCCTTGGGTCAGGTTTAATACCTTGGTCAAACGGGGCGTTGCATTAGGTGACGCATAACATCGTAAATCACTGCACAGAAGAAGAAGAGAAGATTTGGTGTGGTGACAAAATTCCCAAAACACTAAAGATGCAGACATCTGAAAATAAATCAGTGACAACACCAACAAATATGAGCCTTGTGGGTCATTAGAATAGAGGCACGTGAGAATGAAACAAACAGGCACAACGGACTGCATTTTTTACTGGTTATTACTAATACTCTTAATATGGGCTTGTCTTTGGGCGGCAGGAAGTCAGAATCTCACATATCTTCACATTGCCCCACCCACAATTATAAGTTTCTGAATATTTTAATTGAATGTTGAGTGTTTATATTTACCAAGGCTATACAGAGGTTACACCACCTTCTTAGTCACTGAAGTGTCATATTAGTCATCATTGCTATATTTAAACTGCTAGGTGCAATGCCATAATATAACCAGTGAATGAATAACCAAACACATAGACAGATAAGTTAAAGGTGAAATATTTCTGATGGGTTCATGCTTCCTGTCTGAAGTGTCATTTTGAGGACTTTTCACTATTCAAAAGATGTAATATTTTTTATTTTAGTTGTTAAAGGTGTCTCGTGTAACTTTTCTGGTGGAGGGTTCATCAAATGCTTTTCTTCATGGAGATGTTGTTGCTTTGTCTAGAATGTTTCACAGTCTGGTATTAAAATTACAGGTCAGATCTGTGGAGGGGCAACCCTGCTCACAGTTAGAATGCCTGTTTTTCTAGGTATTTTTTGAGCTATAATACCACCTGTAAATGAATAAATGTAAGGCAGAGCTGTTTAATGTCGTATTGTGGAACATTCCAGGCAGAGCAATGACATCCGTAGAATCTAGCAGGTGATGGACTCCCTACCATAAAGTTACACAGTGCACCTTTAAACGCGCTGTACTTGTTTTTTACCCTTTGAAAACATGAAAACAGAACTAGTTTGTTTTAAATGGTTTGCGGTGGTCCAAAGTTATTTCTTATTTTAAGCACCAGTTTTGAAGATTTTTTCACAATTTGTCATTGCAAACAACTAGCATGCTACTGTGCACTTCCTGATACTTTACATTAAAACGCTTAAATGAATGCAGACTGTACACAGCGGAGTTACTTATACAATATTACTCAAAATATAAGGAAAAAAATAAGGTCCCTTGCCTTTAATCCTACTAATTGTCCACCCGTTGTTGTAAAGCTAACAATTAGCATGCTCCTGCACACAAAGATGCAAACAGTACACAGCAGAGTTGCTTATACAATATATCTGTACTGGGCAAGAAAAAATATGCCCAAATGCATGGGAAAAAATTAGGTACAAAGCCTTTAATCCTGTCAATATTGTTCACACGTTGCGGTAAAGCTAACAACTAGCATGCTACAGCTTGCTTCCTGATACTTAGACATTAAAAAACTTAACATGCAGACAGTACACAGCCGAGTTGCTTATACAATATATATGCAAGAAAAATCTTTCTCAAATATATGGGAAAAATTGGGTACAGTGCCTTTAATCCTGCTCATATTGTCCACCCATCAACTAGCATGTGACTGTGCACTTCCTGATACTTGTACTTTAAAACAGTTCAAAAATAGGTGTGGACAGTACACAGCGAAGTTGCTTATACAATATATCTCTATTGGGCTCACTCAAAATACATGGGAAAAAACTGGATACAATGCCTTTAATCCTGCCAATACTGTCCACCCATATGTGCAATCCCACATCATACCTTTTAGACTTTGCTCGATTACCCTGATCTACCAATTATGTGCTTTTTAGTGCAGAGATTACAGTCTGACTAAAGCACTAATTTCCTCAGAGTGGAGTGACTGCAGCAGATTCCCTCCTCCTCAGGTTTTAATAGACCGTTAAATGCTCCGAGAGGAGAGCCGACTGAGAAGAACAAACAGGAGGAGCTGGGCAAATGCATGGGCTTCTTACGGGCTGAGTCACAGACAGACAGACTCTTTCTCACACATACTAGTAGACACATTAGGAATAACTGCAGCGCTTTACACTGATGGTTTTGTGTATACCTGCATAGGGCGAGGTTAGAGCTGGGTTAGTGCGTTCTCCTAGTGTTTGATTTTCACACGTGCAAAAAGAAGCCTGAAACTGAAAAAAGTATCTGGAAATCATCAAGAAAATAATGCATAATTCAGCTCACAGTGCAAATACTGCTAAGAACCCGATGCACGCACATTCTCTGGGAGTGTGACGTTAACTCTTAGCACTTCTCGGTCTAAGACTTTGTTAGATTTTAATCTGAGTTTTAATTTAGCACAGTAGGGCCATAAAGAACTGATTTGTTGGAACTACTAGTACAATAAGTGAGCTGATTTTGCTGTTAAACAAGTCCCTCTCAAATAGCTTTACAGTCACACGCTAGCTAGTATTAACAGTTTTTCAGTTAGTCACGCACACATTTTCTCTCATTTTTGTTGAAAACACCTAAACCGGACAATGAACTCTTGTATTCCAGGCTCCTGAAAATGTGTTGCTTTTTCTTGTGTTTTCGGACAATCTTAAAACGTTCTAGCTATTAACCATTAGAACAAATAGGATGTAGTAATTTAAAACAAAAGCAAATGTGTCTGTATTTGTATTAAAGAGAACCAAAACACTTCAAGTACAGGTACACTTGCTAGCATACCAAGCTTCACTATCTATGATGCAAATTCTACTTGACATGTACCACCATGCACAATCATGACTCATTACTCGCCCAAGGACAACACAGCCAAATCTCATGAAATGTTATAATGTCGTCCTTGTGGGGCAGAAAGTTTGTATTCATAATTCAACTCTGATACTACCACTTTGTACTGACAACATCACACATTCCATAGTACACTAAGAAACTGTTCTCGTGGAGGCGTGGAGGCATGCAAAGCATTAAATAATCACTTACATTTTTAAGTTCCTATATTATACAACACTTAGGAGCTTTAAGCCATGTTATAATATTGTCACCTCCTCACAAACATACCTGAAGTTGTGTTTGCATTCACACAAGTTTGAGTAACCCTGGTTTATTAGTCTATACATCTCCAAAGCTCAAATTGCTCATTCCACCTTGTGATGTAATTGAAGCAGTAATTTAAGTGAAAAGTTATACCTTTTTTAAACCTATTTTTTACCTAGTTCAAATGGGCAATTCCAGGATTCAGAATAACCAAATTATTCTAGCGGTGTATGGATTTCAAAAACACAGTGGAGCACTTCCTGCATTACCACATGACATCACAAGGTGTAACAGAGTGTTTTCAGTTTGAGAGAAGAACAGGATCTGTGTGTTAAACATGTGTGAATGAAACAAAACACAAGTCTGGCTATGTTTTTGATGAGGAATCAACATTATAACATACATCAGAAAATAATGCAATATACAAAGGTTCTTTAAGTGACCAGAAAAGTTACAAAGTACAGCTTTAATCACTCAATCATTTACAGGTCAAAATTAAAAATATTGCAAATGAATCAATATCGCAATTTGAGTTAGCGCCATTATCAAATTGCAAAGGTTGAAATTATTTAGATAATGGAATTTCATCTGCAAAGAACAAACATTTCATAGAAAATTCTGTTGTACCTGTACTTTAAACCTCTACAATCCTGTTCTGCAATGCATGAGTTAGTGTTAGTTCATAGGTATACTCAAATGTTAACACTCCTGGAGTTGTTTACATTGCACTGAACATAATCCTACTTTTTTAACATATACCGCCAAACCTAATCACAATACTTCTGCAGTATGTACCCCAGGTGTTACAATCCACATTTTGTTCTTTGATATTGTTTCCTCAAAGTCGCACGTTAGTTTGGTGGATGTTGCTTTGATTTCCCCAGAACAGGATGTGAAACTTGGCCTTACGTTTGTTGGCCAGATGCAGCCCTTTGTTCCAGCAGCTGTGCGTGTAAATATAGAAACGCTGTCATACACACTATAGTAAAAGTCAGGCTAGTCAGTAATATTAAGGCGTATTGCAGTGGTGGTGTCCTGATATGAACTGTCTGTGTTCATGTCACATTGTTGGCTGCGGGCGGGATGATGCACACGTGACTGATACTCTCAGAAGGTGTGGGTTAAATGAGGTGACTAGATTAACTATAAACATTACTATGAAATGTCCTCGGATGATTTTGAAGAAGTTCTAGGTGATAGGTCATGGCAGGGCTGCACAATCTTTGGGGGAAAAAAGCTAACAGAGATTTTTCTTATAAGTATTGTGATATATGTTAAAAAAGTAGGATTATGTTCAGAGTACAATGTAAACAACTCCAGGATGTTAATATTTGAGATAAGACTGAAATATGAACTGATAAACTAATCACATGCATTTTAGAATATGTTTGTACATGTCTAAACTACAGGTACAAAGACATTTCTATAAAAAAAAAAAAGAATATTCTGTTTGCAAAAGTCTTTATGATTAGTTTAATGCAACCACCTCAAATTGCAATTCCGATGATGCCTATGATGCCTCATAGGTGAAATGTGTCCTCTGCATTTGACCCATCCTGGAGCAGTGGAATTCAGGACTTCCTTGTTGGATGATGACCATATAGTGTAATTTTGGGGGGTGAAATGGCAAAGTGGAGGACACCCAGACACAAGGAGAACATGCAAACACCACTCAAGGATCAAACACAATTCAGGCATAGCTATAGTGCACATAAATGATATGTTGTGTAGAATTGATGCATTCATGTTTAGACAAATAATTTTGGTGACTGAAATTGTGCAAGACTTTGAACTCTGAATGATTAATATCTTCATAATCATAAGTAGTATTTTTTATTGTTTTTTTTTTTTTTGGGTGGCATGGTGGCTGAATTTCTAGCACTCATGCCTCACAGAAAGAAGGTTCCGGGTTTGATCCCCGGGTCGCCCGGAGTTTGCATGTTCTCCCCATGTCTGGATGGGTTTCCTCTGGGCACTCCAGTTTCCCCCATCAACCCAAAAACATGCTAGCACCGTTATGAACTGACTTCGAGGAGCAGGACGTCGCCTGGTGCCCAGCCGGGCTCAGCCCAAGAGGCTGACCTGGGTCCACCCTCCTGTGGGCTCACCACCCCCAGAGGGGTTCTTAGGGGTTGGGTGCACAGTGGACTGGGCAGTGAACTGCTGCCCCGCGACCCACCCGGATAAAGCGTAAAAAGATGGATGGAATTTTTTTCTTTTCTTTTTTGTTTTGTTTTTGAGTATCCCGCTAATTTTATGATATAATGTCAATTCAACAGTAGAGGGATTAAAACAGATCTTTCAGACACAAAAACAGGAAAGCGTTCTGAGTTGCATGTTTAAACAGCTTGTGTGAACTTTGGCTTTGGAGCAACATTACATTCATTTTTTACATATTAAAAATAATTCTCCTAACTGTTTTTGCATTTCTCTCATACTCAGAAGACAGAGCTGTGACTTGCCGGATAACATTTTCAAATACATTCTTGGCCCAAATTCCAATCACTTCTTGACAATCCTGGGGGAAGAACTAATTAAAAACATTCAAAGAGAATTTGAACATCACCTTTAGTTACATTTCTGGCCTATTTAGCGTTTCTCTGAACCATCAATATTTGTCACTGTCTTCAAGTGTGGTAGTGATAGAATGATAGAGACAGTAGTAGAATGATCGAGTGATAAGGTCCCAAAAGTAGGTTTGTTGTGAGTTTGAGCAAGACACCTCACCAGAATGTAATGTGTGAATGATTTGTGATAACTGGAGGAGCAACAGGACTTTATATGATATTATTTACAGTCCCTGACAAAAGTCTTGTCGCTTATCCATTTTGTAGAAACAAAAGCTTATAACCTGACTTTAAATTAATTGATTGGTTTTAGAAATGTCTCATATGAAAGCTAAAACCCTCCCAAATTATGCTCAATATACAAAAATAAATTTGCTTCACTGAAGAAAGATTGATCATTTAATGAACACAGAAAGGTCAGATTTTGGCAAGACAAAAGTCTTGTCGCCTTGTCATATGATGCACCCAGTCCTAGATTACAGCCTCACCTGTGATCAGTTACTGATCAATCACTTAGTGGGTGTGTATAAAAAGAACCCCAGCACACCAGACCTTCACATCAACTGCAACTTGACCTCTGACAACATGCCTAAGATCCACCCTGAGACCAAAGTGATAATTATCAAGAGGCTGAAGACCAGATCCACTGCTGAGGTGGCTGACACCTTCAATGTGTCTCAGTGTCAAGTACAAAGAATAAGAAAAAGATCTGAAAAGACTGGAGATGTTTTTGACAAGCCCAGGGCCGGCAGACCCCGCAAGACAACTGCTCGGGAGGACCGTTTGTTGATTGGAAAATCCAAGGCCAGCCCCTTTTCCACTGCAGCAGAGCTCCACCAGGCCTGGTCACCTCAAGTCCCTGTGTCAACCAGATTAGTTTGTAGAATTCTGTCTCGAAATGGCCTCCATGGTCGAATCAGTGCACAGAAACCAGCACTAAACAAAAGGCAATTAAAAAACCGTGTGGCATTTGCCAAGGCCCACAGCCTGCTAAAAGGATGGACACTGGAAAAGTGGCAGAAGGTGGATTTCTCAGATGAATCCTCGGTTGAATTACCTCACAGCCGCCGCAAATATTGCAGGAGACCTACTGGAGCCCACATGGATCCAAGATTCACCCAGAAAACAGTTAAGTTTGGTGGCGGAAAAATCGTGGTCTGGGGTTACATCCAGTATGGGGGTGTGCAAGACATTTGCAGGGTGGAAGGCAATATCAATAGCCTAAAATATCAAGAAGTATTAGCACCTCTTACATTCCCAACCATAAAAGGGGTCAAATTTTGCAGCAGGATGGTGCTCCATCGCATACTTCTATCTCTACAAGTTCCTCAAGGCGAAGAAGATTAAGGTGCTCCAGGACTGGCCAGCCCAGTCACCAGACATGAACATCATTGAGCATGTCTGGGGTAGAATGAAAGAGGAAGCATGGAAGGCAAAACCAAAGAATCTTGATGAACTCAGGAGGCATGTAAGACGCTTTCTTTGCTATTCCTGATGACTTCATCAACAAATTGTATGAATCATTGTCGAACCGCATGGATGCAGTCCTTCAAGCTCATGGAAGTCATACAAGATATTAAATATGGATCTCACAGCACCACTACTTAATTCACTGACGTTATGCATATATATATATTAACATATTTTTGTATTTGAAGTAAATTATTTGTTCAATTTTCTGTAGGCGACAAAACTTTTGTCTTGCCAAAATCTGACCTTTCTGTGTTCATTAAATGATCAATCTTTCTTCAGTGAAGCAAATTTATTTTAGTATATTGAGCATAATTTGGGAGGGTTTTAGTTTTCATATGAGACATTTCTAAAACCAATCGATTAATTTAAAGTCAGGTTATAAGACTTTTGTCAGGGACTGTATATGATTGCTTTAACAACAGTATGTTGTATTAATAAAAGTGTGAGTTAATGTTTTACTTCAGCTTCCTTTCCCAACATTAAAGGTAGTTTTTTTTCTTTGCTCGGATTATTCCACAGTGTATCATTAGACACATCTATCTCCATGGAAACAGGTGACACAACTAGGTCAAGGTAAAGGTCAGATCTTTAGAGAGCTGACCCTGTGCATAGTAAGAAAGTATGTTTTCTGCATACAGCATTTGTTTGCCATAAAAACATCTGCAATTATGATAAATGCAAGACAGGAAGGTTTAATGTTGCAGTTAAAAGTTACAAGGTGAAGCTTTAACTTGCTCTGGTTAAAACTAGGGGTGGGTATTGCCAACAACCTTGCGATACGATACGATTCGCGATACAGGGGTCTCGATACGATACGATTCGCGATACAGGGGTATCCCGATACATGGTCTTCAAGGCGATACGTATCCCGATATTTTACATTACTTAACCTATAATTTTAAAAAAAAGACAGATGTTTACTCAAATGTTATTTTTATTTTGGTGTAGCGCATCAGTTACAATGTAACAGAAGAAGGCTGTAAGGCAGAAACTGCCCTTGATTAACCTGTTAACACCCGCACTCGGCACAAGTGTTCAAATATGTACCAGATGTTCCAAACTGCAATAAGATGTAATGTATAATAAATAAACCATCTTCTGAAATTTAGGCATGTTTTCTTAAGATAAATAACTAAAACAAGCCAAAAAATTTCGCTCCATATGTCTCGTGTGCCTCCATCAGTGAGTGTGCGTAAAAGGAGGAGAGAGAGAGTCTCCATACACAGAGCGCATGGAGCTAGCCTATCACTACAGCACCTCTGCCCCACATGGGGCCCACCGCTGAAATCGTCTTTTCATAGGCTACTCAGATCTGTCAATCATTTCCTGAAAGAATCAATGACTGAAGAGGTTTTGCTGTGGAACTGTCCCTCGGTCATGCGTAATACGCCCCTAACTGGACGCACTCGTTTTGTTCCCCAAGCTGTAGCGCAGCGCCCCGTAGCCGGACCGAAGCCTGGATACACTTGTTTTGTAGCTAAGAGTGTGGAGAAAACAAACATACCCCACACCGCTAACAGGAGCTAAGCATTTAGCTATGCTAAGGACCAAGAGCGAGAGTAGTAGAGAGATGCGTCGCTCATCCATTCAGACAAACTCTGACTTTCTGGATTATTTCTCCACATGGAATTATTTTATGAAAAAAACAACTGGATATTCTTTTTCTGTGGACTGTTATGGACTAATTGAGCACAGCTATTCCTGGATTGGACCCATTTCGGACCGACAGAACCGGCTCAAAGGTAAGAAATGCGATGAATATTTTCGGGAATTATAAATTATGGCTCTTTGGGCTCGCTGTGTGGCATAAAATGAATGATATGGTTATTTTACTGAGGAATTAAGCTTTCAAACGATGTATAGCATGTCAATATTGGAAAAATAAGTACGGTGAATATCTGGCTTGACTTTTTAATGTTGTGTAATCGCCCGCCGGCGGGCGGGTGGGTGTTAAGTAATGTAAACATGGCTTAACAAGGCTGTATGCTGACATGCAGCTACCTTTGATGAAAGTAAACTTAAGATATGGCCTTAACAAGGCTGTAGTGCAGAAGGAATGCTGCCTCTGACAATACGAAATGCGCATTGCAAGCAAGGATCACTTATCAGACGCAGTTTGCTGAAGCTTGATAAATAATGTTTGTTGCATGTAAAATATCGATACTGACGCCTCCGTATCGATACGTGTATCGCCAAGAGGCCCACGACGATGTATCCCCGTATCGATTTTTTGAACACACCCCTAGTTAAAACATATGTATATTATTTGTGAACACTTTTCCATTTCGAGTGAAAACATAGCACATATAGTAATATTACCTAACCTAAAAAAAATGCACTTTTTTCAAAATCATGCTGTTTTTATTTATATCGAATTCTGCATGTTTTTTCCGTCATGTTTTGATATTAATCTCTCTTAACCTCATCCAGCCAAAGCGTGCAGACAGCTCCACTTTGTTCCACTAGCTTCGACCACTACTAACTCAAAAATAACTTCTCTTGTCTCCTTGTAAATGCAATTGAGAAACAGTTGTCTGCCTTAGCTAGCGTGCTGTTCTTGTTGATGTAGCAGAGTCATAATTCTCCTGTCTTCGTGTGGGATTTGGAGGAGACAGGGCAGAGTCGGAGAGGGGAAGGGGGGGCAGAGTCGGGTCGGGCTCCAGGAAAAGCCCAGAGGTTACTCCGAGTGTGACTGAGTTTGTGAAGCCTCGACGGGGCTGTCTGCTGTGAGCGCGACACCTGTCTGGAAGCAGGGCCGACCGAGACAGTCAACAATCAACCTACAGCAGAGTTAGCTTAGGGAGTGTTGGCGTGCATGTGTCAGAGCAGGGTTATAGGAAATGTCAGTTACAGTTGATTTACAGTTGTTATGCAAAGTTTAAGTCATTCCACACCGAGGAAACGGCAGATGCACTTTTTTATATATGCCAGTTTACAAGCTCATGTTCAGAATTACATTTTAACCTTATACATACGCTACTAAAATAGGGTGACCAGAATTTCAAAAGAAAAAACTGGGACATCCCCTGTTTTTTGGCAGTTGGGAATAATACAATTGTGAATCGAGTGGGTAATTAATGAAAACGTGTGCAGAGACCAGTCGTGAGTAACATGTGAGTCAGTATAGTCAGATTTTCTTTGTGTTTTGGTCGTTTTAAGCAGATTTTTTTGTATTTTCCCGAAACAAATTACAATTTATTCCTCCCTTTACAGTTGGCAGGAATCAAATTGGTCAAAAATAGGGACATTTCTTGTATAAAACAAATCACTGGTTTCGAATAAATCCACTGGGACAGGGGACACAGGACTCAAAACTGGGACTGTCCTGGGTAAATAGGGATGTCTGGACACCCTATACTAAAATGTTATTAGATGTAATAAGAGCTGCCTTAAAGGGATAGTTCGGGTTTTTTGACATGAATCTGTATGGCATCCCCGTTAGCAGTGTCATGCAGCAACACTGACTTACCTCCCGGCAGCATCCGGTGAGCCGAGTTCTTTCCCGGTTTCGGTGCTGACGAAAGTAGTTCAGCAAGTTCGCTGGGGGTCACAAAAATAAAGCGTTTTTCTTTTCAAAACAATATGTGGTCAAAAGGGTGATACATTTGCGTCACAAAACGTGAACCATGAAAAAGTCAGACCTCATAATGGCTTGGTACTATTTTCTCTCCGCTCATATCACTGTGCGCTGCTGCCAGTCTATGCCGTCAGATGACAGCTGCGCACGAATCCAACACTTTTTTCAGTAGTTTGGCAGTGTTTACATGCTCAGACTGTTGACTGCAGCAACGTGAGAGAGCTAACATGAGAGCTAAGCTATATAAGAATATATATATAAAAATGGTGCAGACTTGTGATTATCCGGGCTGTAACAAGAAAAATCCAGCTTCAGCTTGTCCCACTCTGTCCCTCCTCTCTCTCTCTGCCCGTTCTAACTCCATCTGGTGAATTTGGACATCAGTATATTCAAGTTCATAAAGATCTCCCCTTGGCTCTGTGCTAAAGGCCATGTCTTCATCGTCGGTGTCATAGTCACACATGTTGTCGTTAACTTTCCGAGCAGGAAACACAGTGAAACAGGTGCGGCTTCACCTGGCGGCAACACACTCTGATACAAACGGAGAGAAAATAGTACCAAGCGATTATGAGGTCTGACTTTTTTATGTTTTGTGACGCAAATGTATCACTATTTTGAACACATATTGTTTTGAGAAGAAAAACGCTTTATTTTCGTGACCCAAGCCAACTTGCCGAACTACTTCCGTCAGCACCGAAACCGGGGAAGAACTCAGCTCAGCGGACACTGTCGGGAGGTAAGTCAGTGTTGCTTTTATTTTAGAGGTGTTTTTTTAAGGCAATCTATATACTGCTTTTTTTTTTTTTTTTTAATAAAGAAATACAATTAATATAATGCTGAACTGAGTTAAGTATTTTTCCCCAGCCCTCCACAATATTTTCTGTTTCTCATGTGGCATCATGGAAAAAATAATTGCCCACCCCTGATTTATACAGTCTATGTGTAGGAACTATACATGTTTAGAATGTTCATATTTTTGGAGAAATTTAAGAATCTATAGTGTCGCCAAAGAATAGATACTTTTTGATACCTAGTGAGTACTGAAATATCCATATTTTTGTACTGATTCAAGCTCTACAATGGTTTGCATTACTATTTATGCAAGCAGTTACATCCATCCATCCATCATCTCCCGCTTAATCCAGCTGGGTCGCGGGGGCAGCTTGCTGCCCAATCCTCATAGCACCTGACCCCCCCTATGAACCCCTCTGCAGGTGGTGAGCCCACAGGAGGGTGGACAACATGGTCCTTGATGTTAGTTCATAGGGGTGCGGGCATGTTTTAGGTTGATGGGGGAAACCGGAGTACCCAGAGGAAACCCATCCAGACACGGGGAGGAACATGCAAACTCCACACAGAAAGGCCCGGGCGACCCGGGGATCGAACCCGCAACCTTCTTGCCGCCCCAAGCAGTTACATTGAGTTAAATTTAAGCACACTGAACAACTTTTTTTCTTTAGAATTTGCCATCAACAGTTTTCCAGTATTGAAAAACTGCATACATGAATGAAGTAACTATATTGCACGAAGACTAGACAGCACATACATTTGTGTCACCACACCCCAAATTCCTGAATCCGCTCCAGGTATTTATCAGTAGTGATTGAGCTGATTGTTTTTCCAACATGGACTTTTTTTTTTTTTATTAATTTATTTATTTCAGGGACAGCGCATATTAATAAACATTTCTGTAAATATGCCAGGGTTAGCCCAAAAGGCTATTTTTCACTTGCAGTCCCCAGAGGCATGTCTTTGCACAAACAACAAGTTTCTGACACAAAGACACATTTCTACATTTGCATATTCTCAAAACAAAGGATGCGTGACACGACAGCCTCCCCCTGTAATCTTTTGCAGCCGAACATGCAGCGCCAGTGTGAATTATGTCGACTATGAGCACGAGGTGGGCCCGGCTTCCTCCTCCACATGAAAGGAGCAGGATCTGTCCCCACCCAGTCATGAGAGAGTCACTCCCCCAACCAGAAACCCAGTCCCCCCATCTGCCCCAACAACCCGCAGCCAGCCTCCACCAAAGCCCTGTGTACTGGTCCAACATTCCCCCGAGGAGGAAAAGTGAGCTGTCCCACCAACACTTCCTGTAGCCCTGAGGCACAGCTCTCCCCCACAGCCAGAGAGAAACTACAGTGTGCAAGTGACATTCTCAACCTAAAGAAAGAGGGAAAAAATGTACACTTTTGATTGAATCTCAAACTTTTGATTTTTGTAATGTGGAGGTATAACTCAGAAAAATAAAGCTTATTTTAATTTTTTGTTTTTGTTAGCAAGCAATCAATGAAATTAATATTAGCAATTCTTTAGTGTACAACTGGTACAATACAAGAGCAGGGAATAAAATCTATTTTAATCATCAACAGTGAATATGGGTATGTATTGTATAAAGTTTCCTTGCACTAAATATGCAACAAAATTGTAGTGCAGTAACAAAATAATTGCTAAAAGAAACCAAAAAATATTTTGATATTTCTGCACGCCCGTACACAATACATAATGTGGGTATAAAGGGGCACTATGTAACTTTTCTGGTGGAAACCCTGCTATGTTCTTGTCTTCATGAAGATGTCAAGCTTTGCTTAGAATGTTCCACAGTATGGCATTAAACTTGTCTTTCTCCATGGAGGCAAACATGTGACACCACATGGGACTTGTGGAGAGGGGAGCCCACTTGCACTAAGAATGCATGCTTTCCAGGTATTTTTTGAGCTGTAAAACATCTGTAACTGTAACAAGATAGCCATAAAATGTCCTTCGCAACTTTGGATTTTTAATGTTTAATCATCTAATCCTTTTTTAATTGTAAAGAAAGACATACCTTCAGTTAGACCAATGGAGATTTTAAAATGAAATAAACTTTTATTCAGCATTTTAAGTTCCACATTCCACATCTCTTTCTGTATTTTTTTTCCCCAATAATATTTGACATTCTACTCCGATCTCTATTGCAGCTACGTGCTCATTTGATAATTAATACACTCAATTATTAGTCAACCCATGCATTCATTTCAAACAGTTTTAAATTATGCACAAATCTCACTCTTGTGCCTGCATAAGACAGCATGTTCGGCCATAGAAGTGAGTGAGGACTGCCTTGTTCTCACACTGTTCTCACATGGCAGGGCCTCTTTGTTTCCAAGAAGAGAGATTTCCCAGGAAGACTGCAGCAGCTTGACGTTTTGCATAATCCCACTATTTTTTCTCAAGAATGTTATTTGTGGACTTTTCCGCTTTATGTGTTAAATATGCAACGTGACAAAATGATAATATGAAGCTAATTATGGCTATGTATTGTGATGGTAAAAGCAGTGGGGGTGGGGGGGTTTCCATGTTAAAGTGCAGATTAAACCATAGTAAACCATAGCTTTCAGAATTACTTTTTTTTAAATTACTTTTATTCATCCCCGAGGGGAAATTTTCTTCGTTACAGATGCAACCGACCAAGAGCATGTACATCGAACAAGTTACAAAATAAGCTAAATACAATAAGATAAAAGATAAAATAGCTCTCTCTGGGAAATTATTTACATCAGTGACATATTTATGACTATATACATGTGTGAGCAGGGAATAGGATGAAAAGGATTGAGTAGTTTGTGAGTTAAAGTGCAACGTTCAACAGTTTGATGGCGACAGGCAGGAAAGATTTCCTGTGTCTCTCAGTGGAGCAGCGCGGCAGCCGCAGTCTATGGCTGAAACAGCTCCTCTGATTGGCCAGCACCTTGTGGAGGGGGTGGGAGGGAGAGTCCAGAATAGTCCAGATTTTGTCCAGCATTCTCCTGTCCAACACCACCGCCAGAGAGTCCAGCTCCTCCCCCACAACATGTCCAGCCTTCCTAATGATCTTCTCGAGTCTATTAGTGTCCCTCACGCGCAGACTGCTGCCCCAGCAGACTACAGCGTACATGATGGCACTGGCCACCATAGACTCGTAGAACATCCTGAGCATTGTCCTGCAGATGTCAAAGGACCTCAGCCTCCTCAGGAAATAGAGGCGGCTCTGGCCCTTCTTGTAAACGGCGTCCACGTTCCTGCTCCAGTCCAGTTTATTGTCCAAGTACACCCCCAGGTACTTGTACTCCTCCACCACGTCCACACTGACCCCCTGGATGGAGATGGGGGTCACAGCAGCTTTGGTCCTCCTAAGGTCCACCACCAGTTCCTTTGTCTTCATCACGTTGAGCTGGAGGTGGTTCTCCTCACTCCAAGTGACAAAGTTGTCCACTACAGTCCTGTACTCCTCCTCGTCACCACCGCTGATGCATCCCACCACTGCAGAGTCGTCAGAAAACTTCTGAAGGTGGCAAGACTGGCTGCAGTAGTTGAAGTCTGTGGTGTAGAGGGTGAAGAGGAATGGAGACAGGACTGTCCCCTGTGGAGCCCCGGTGTTGCTGACCACTCTGTCCGACACACAGCTCTGCAAACGCACATACTGTGGTCTTCCAGTGAGGTAATCCACAATCCAGGACACCAAGGAGGCATCCACCTGCATCACTGCCAGCTTCTCAGCCAGCAGAGCCGGCCTGATGGTGTTGAACGCACTGGAGAAGTCAAAAAACATGATCCTCACAGTGGCAGCCGGCTTGTCCAGGTGGGAGTAGACTCTGTGGAGTAGGGTCAGGATGGCGTCATCTACTCCAAGGTGGGGCTGGTAGGCAAACTGGAGAGGGTCTTGCAGATGTTGGACCATAGGCCTCAGCTGCTGCAGGACGAGTCGTTCCAGAGTCTTCATGATGTGGGAGGTCAGTGCCACGGGCCTGTAGTCCTTAGGGTCACTGGGGCGCGGCGTCTTCGGGACAGGGACGAGGCACGAGGCACGATGTCTTCCATAGCAGGGGGACTCTCTGAAGACTCAGGCTCAGGCTGAAGATCTGGTGCAGGACACCACTGAGCTGGGGAGCACAGCCCTTCAAGACTTTCCTTGCATGTAACATGTCCATGGATTTTTTTGTGCTGATGACACATAGGTAGAGATATTCCATTTTAAAACTGACAAATGACAAATACTATCCCACCAAGCTAAGTAATAATGAGAAAAACCCACCATATGCACTTTAAGAAAATATGAGTCAATATGTTTTAAACACCTCTAGTTGAATTGTGAATGACAAATGCAAGTGATATGCAAATCAGGGACAGCCCATAAGGTATAATTGCCAACAGTAAAGAATGCAGCAGTACAAGCCACGTGCACTGATGGCAAAATGCAAATCGAAATGGCAGGATAACGCAGGCTAATAAGTACCACTAGATCTAAACCGGGTCTTAAAGGATCAGTCACCTGCTTATTCCTGTGGATATGTCATTGCTCCACCTGGAATGTTCCACAGTATGACATTAAACAGCTCTACTTTACATTTAATCAATTACACGTGGTTTTATAGCTCAAAAATACCTAGAAAAACAGGCGTTCTGATTGTGAGCGTGGTCACCTCTCCGCAGATCTGACCTGTAACTTGATCTGGTTTGGTCTCCATGAAGATAGAAAGGTTTAATACCATACTGTGGAACATTCCAGGCAAAGCAATAACATCTCCACAGAGAAAAGCATTTGGCGGACCTTCCGCCAGAAAGACTACACAATGCATCTTGGTTTAAACCAACTGCTTTTAGTCATAGGATCTGGCAACCCAGAGTGTGCAGCAAAAATAACAAACTACTTGCCCATCATGTCCAATGTTATTGTGATTAAGAATAAATCACTGGTACGATATACACAACAGCAGTTCTAAGCAACACAAATGAGGACAAAAAAAATAAACTGTAATGTAAACAAACTGCAGAAGACCTAAGAGAAACACTGGTGCTTGGCAGCAAAGCGGTGCATGCAAAATACATAGAATTTGCATCTGTTTTTATGTTGACTTGTGTTATATGGAGCAATAGTAACGTTATAACAATTAATCAAAATTATTAGGTTCTTTTTTTCAGACCAAGAGTTTGTTTTCATACCTGACAGTTTTGAGCTAATAACAAAAATGATCAGAAGACCAAACAAAACTCCCTGGAGTAGCAATTCATCGAGTTACAGTTCAACGGGTTCATCCCATTCAAAATAAATCACATTTTTAATCAACAATTTTTATCATTCTGAAATCATTACATATTCTAATAGTCTAGTCAAAAGGTTTAGGCCTATTTTTAACATGTGTTTATCTTTATTCTTGACTGCATTTTGTTTAGTCTCCTGTTGCTCATTTGTTGCAATACTGGAATTTCCCTATTGTGAGACAAATAAAGGTTCTTGTATCTTGTCTTATTCATTTGTTCAGCTTCTGCTTTTTATGTTTTATAGAGGTTATGGGTCATGCAGGGTCAAATTTGCATAAAATAATAGCAATGATAAATCACCATTGCACAATTTTGTACAAGGAAACAAGACCAGACCTATTCTGCATGAATACAGGGAGGACATGCAGCCTTCTCATGCAAACTAGGCTTCCAGCTAATGCCACATCCACCTCCCCATACCATTCCCATGACTGAATGAGAGCACAAGTCCTGCTTATCCTGCTTTTCCGAAACATGTCAGGAACCTCCTATTAAACAAAACAGGTCCGAGCAACTTTCAGAACCAGCTTTTTCACCTTCAGATATGCGAAAAGGCAAAACATAGGTTGATTTGAAAATTCTTGTCATTCTACTCTTAGCATATGGGATTATCTATTGGTATTTTGCATGGACTTTGGGTTGTGGGTCGGAGTGCACAGAGGAGGCATTGACAAGTATTGCTACAGGCACGAGTTGGAGGAGCAGAATTCTTAGAGCTTTCAGTAAACATAACATTCACCTTTTGCACACTTTTACCAGGGCACACCCAGAAACATGTGTGAGCTGTAAGTCATGGGTGTAATAAAACAAAACAACCCCCCCCCCCCAGAAAAACAGGACACGCCCTGAGTTCATGACGATGTCCACAGCTATGACACAACGGTTGAGTTTCCACTGTAACGAGTTGGAATAGTTGTTACATGAGTAAGATTGCAAGTCTAAAATTAGTTGTTTTGCTCTAAAAATAGGCCCATTACAAGAGACTGACGCTTATCTTAGCTGTAATGGAGTGTGGGCTATTCCCTGCACTCATGTCTAGAAAAGCACAAGCACAGTCACACAGTGGAAATACTGAAGTAAAGACATTAGAAATGGTATTAACTCAGGGTGTCTTGTTATAACAATTCATGTTACAGATTTATAGCTCATGTTTATAATTAAATATGTTCAAATAACCTCCTGTGGGCTCACCAAATGCAGAGGGGTTGATAGGGGTCAGGTGCACTGAGGACTGGGCGGCAAACTGCTGCCCCGCGACCCAGCTGGATAAAGCGGAAGAAGATGGATGGATGTTCAAATAACGTAAAACTTTAAGGAAGAAATTCAATTTATGCTTTTAAGTTTAACTACCCAATTATTTAGTCCAGTGTACAGCATTTTGAAACTCCTCAAGTCCTTATCTTGTTTCTGAGTTGTGCTGCCTCTTCTGCAAAATAATTTGCAACTCACTTTCCTAAGGGCAAGTGATCTCCATATTTTGGGTTGCCAGTGCTTAAACCTGCATATAGAGAATAGAAGTTTTTCTCATTCTTAGTACAAGGACAGACCACGGTTCATGAACGCTCAGAACGTCCAGAATTCCCTCACTGAGCAGAGGCTGCACTAGCACTGATTCATGACTGACTGCAGGTGCTGGTAGTGACCATTCAGATCTGAGACAGTCCTTTTAGGTTTAAACCAACTGCTTTTAGTCATAGGATCTGGCAACCCAGAGTGTGCAGCAAAAATAACAAACTACTTGCCCATCATGTCCAATGTTATTGTGATTAAGAATAAATCACTGTTACGATATACATACTCTCCTCTTAAATGACTTTTAAATAAATCATTGGAATAGCTGTGTTACTATCCAGTGCAGAAAACTCACATGTGAATCAGCAGATCTTGTCTGATAATATGAGTGTGTTTACTTGTGAAATCTGCAAAGTCATGGAGCCTTTTGCACAACACAACTGCAACAGGAGCCTGTGGTTAATATAAAACAGCCTGCACACACCATGGAGCTGACAGAGCTAATACAGTTATAAAAGATATGATTAAATGTATCTGATAATGATGATAATCAACATACTCATTCAATGCATGCATCAGTATTATCGAGGGAATGACGTCAGAACACAAGTCAAATATTTGATCTGGCATCTGGTAGGTTAGTTTAATAACCTGCCCTAAATGCCAGTACATCAGCTCAATAACAGTATTAAGCACACAAATGTTTTTACAGCAGTAATAATTACAATAGCATTTATTTTATTTTATATGGGGCAATATTACAAAAAGCAATTACTTGATGCATGTAATAGTGGTACTGTAACTGAATGGATATAACAGTCTTGCCTCACAGCAACAAGGTTCCAGGTTCCACCAGCCTTTGTGCATGTTTCCCCAGGCTCTGGATTCCCCTATCAACCCAAAACCTGCTCTATAGGTAAAATCCAAACTAAGGTCTTGCTTTATTATTCTATGATGTTACTCAAACACAGACACCATTTCCCCCAAAAAACACTCCTCCTCCATCATGCTGAGTGACAGATGGGTTTAACCCATCACAGAAAAGTGTGAACTCATTGAGGAAACAGATGGCTTTGGATACCTCTTTAGGCAATATAAAGAAACAAAATAAAAGAATCATGATAAAACACCTAGACTCTTTAAAAAAAAAAAAAAAAATTCATATATGATAGCAACTTGTTTGCCTTGTCACCCATTCCCAAGACCGAGCCAGACAGAGGGAGGGTGGGGGACCTGTGGTTTAAATAGAGCAAACAGGCTTCAGCCAAGTCAAATGTACACAGATAAAAAAGTTACACGATGCATTTATTTAGCATTTCTGTCTCAAAAAAACACTGTTACTGATAATTTATGCAAAACTTTCAAATTGAAAATAAAATATATAATGTAGAGCAGTTTTGCGATGAATAAAACATAAAATTAATAAAATATACTTTGAACATAAAATAAGTCATAGAAAAACATTAATGTATCCAAAATAAACTATATATCCAGCTGTTCTACAATTTCGATATTTAAAAAAATAATATATACTTATTTATATAAAAAATATCTCAAAATAAACTTTGTTAAGCTAAATAGTTTCAACTCGATTATATGAGTTTGGAGATTGACACACAAATTGAAATTGCGATCAAAATTCAATTAATTGCACAGCCTTACCACAGACACTATCACCAGACTTAATTATCCCTTTGTGGGCCTCAGTTTTGTTATTCAAAACTACTCTCACCTCATATTGTGTTGAAACCATGTAAGGAAATAACTTGACGGGACAAAGTTATTCATAGCACCGTAAATCCACTTCCTACAACAAAAGTACAAGTAGTAATGACTCTCAGGACCACATGTGCCCCTGGTCGGAGCTACTGTTGTACTAAATGGTAAAAGACAATGCTCGCGCTACATGCTAATGGCACTTCATTCATGTCTAATGTCACAGGCGGACGCGCATTTTATGACACATGCGCTGCTAATTAGTGACATTGAAATGCACAAAGGAGCGGCTGATAGGAGGAGAATGGGAAGCACAGATGTCACGAGGTGGATAAAGTGGCCCTGAATGCATCATGATGTGTTCGCAGACTGGGGGATTGTTGATTTCACAGCGGTAGATCTAATCACGCAGAGGGGAAGGTGGTGGAGCAGATAGGGGCTCCTCTGTGCGGCTTATCTAAAACTGTCCAGTCCCGGGAGCACAGCCGGTGGTGACCTTTGACCCCCCGGGCTTCCTCTGAACTCTGTGAAGAAGAAGAGTGTTCGGGGCTGTTTGATTTTGGACAAAGTTAGCATGCTTAAACTCTGTAACCCCACTGAGCAATTAATCTCGAATAAGTTCAGGGAGAAGTAGGGTCAAAACAGAAAGCAACGGCCTAGAGGTTTGGGTCACATGCAGCAGAGCAGGATGTCTGCCATAGTCGAGCTGTGATTTTAGATGAAAAAAAAAAACAGATTGCAATTTTTCTGGTAATTATTGTGATTAGATTTGCAGATCATGTTTAAAGGTTCTATATTACGTAAAGTTGACTCTTGTGAGCTTTAAGACACGTTTCCTCATCAAAAACATGCAGTGTTTGAAACAAAACGTGTTTTGTTTCATTCACACATGTTTGAGTAAATCTTTATTATTAGTCTGTCTACATCTCCAAAGCTCAAAATGCTCTGTTCCACCTTGTGATGTCATGAAGCAGTAGTTTTCAAATTAACAGCTACCTTCCTTTTAGCTTTAGTTGGGTAGGAACGGACAATTCCAGGGCTGAAATTATCCACCAATAATGTATAAAAACATAAAAACACGTCCTTTATTACCACAACATCAAAAGGTGGAACTGAGTGTTTTCAGTTTGAGAAAACAACTAAATATGCAGGATTTGTGTGTTAAACATGTGTGAATGAAACAAAACACAATTCCAGGTATGTTTTTGACGAGGAAACATTATAACATAGATCATAAAGTAGTGTAATATAGACACTTTAAAATATAAGATTCTGTTCAGAGTGCACAACATTTGACAGAAATAGTTTTAGCGAATATTTAGTTTTTATGTGGCTGTATGGTGATTATAATGCACTTTGAATTACTTTGTGCACCATTGTTGTCTCGAAATAAACTTGCCTTGCCTTGTTTATAGAGGACAGTCTAATACCTAAATAATTGCAGTCCTTGTGATTTGATAATTGGGCCTGCACAAATTGGGATTTCAATATATGATGCCGCCCTATTCTGTTCATTACAAAATTAAACTGCAATAAAACAGAGTCTGTCACAGAACTTACATGCTAATACTGTTTATATCACCCAAAATAAAATCTGCTATTTAAAAGTCCTATATTATGCTAAATTTACTGGGTCCATGCTAGAATGCTGTGCCTCCTCAAAAACATATCTGGAGTTGTGTTTTGTTTCATTCACACATGTTTGAATCATCCTGGTTTAATCGGACTTTTAAATTCAGAAGTTTAGATTCTGTTAAAGATGCAGCCACACTGTTGCTTATCTGTATGTTGCACCAGTCCTTGGGAACAGAGCCCAACGTGACCTTAGATCCCAGTGCCCCTGACTCCTTCCTCTGAAGCTCTGAACCGTGGACTCAGTTCAGGTCTATGTAGACAGAGAGAGATAGAAACGAGGGAGAGGGAGAACACAGAGGAGAGGGGGCAAGAATGGGCACAGTGGGAGAAAGAGCAGACATACTAGGAGAGAGAAGAGAGTTGTGGTATGGAGGGTAGAGAGACAGAGGAATAAATAGAGAAGAGAGGCAGAAAGATGTGAAGAGTGGAGGAGAGAAAACATGATAGGAGACACGGAGACAGAGATAGAGCTTTCAGGCCGACAGAGAACCGTGCCGCTTCCTGCACCTAATCTTGAACCGACTGACGTGTTCATGCCGAAAATCAGAACCAAGTAAAACTTGTTTTTTCTAAGCAAACCGTGATGACAAAGTAGACGTCAGCAGGTTCATCTGGGTCACACACGGTAAAATAAACAAACAAAGAAAAAGTGTGTGAGGAATATGGTGGAGAAATCATGTGACAAGAAGATTGTGCAGTGGTCAGTGGAGGAGACCAAATATTTGCTCTATCGTGTTCGCCTGGTAAGGTTACATCTTTGGATAAAGCGCCGCTGCCGTCTTCTCCACAGCAGATGTTGTAGCAGAGCTTGGCACAGATAAATAATGATTTGTCTAAGTACAAATGCTCACTGATGTCAATGACGTGATCCACGATTGTTATCTTCCTTGCTGTGACATCTGCTTTGGTATGGCCTTGTTTTTATTTGGTGGCAAATCAACACCCTCTGTCAATGATGCATCATGTGTTCACATAAATGGGTTGAACGATGGTTGTTCACTGGTGAGCACTTTGGTTCCCAGTGTAACTGGAGCGGGAACTGGCACCGTTCTTGCTGGCCTGAGCTAGCGAGAGAGAGACAGACAAGTCATGGTAACTTGGGGGGGACCCTGTTACGCACACACTAAAGTTAATCAGTCAGCTCCTGTTTATTTACACAGCCCATCTGAAAACAAGGGCATCTGACGTAGTGATCAAGAGGAGGCAGGGTAAGCAGGTCTACAGCCCACATCAGCAAAAACACAAAGAGCAAAGGGAGTCTAGGCAACAAGAGGTCACACAAGAATGCTCATTCAGGAAGGAAAAGTAAAGTTGTATAAACATAACATAACTGTAGCAATGGAGCTGGTGGGGTCAGTGTGTACTTTGTCACAAATCAAAATACACATAAAATTGGTTGAGGTTGGCTGGAGTTCAAAATCAGGCTTAAAATGACTTCAGTTGCTAGTTGGGTCCATTCTGGGTAAGTAAAAAAAGAGTTCTTATATACCTTATTTTTACTGTCTGAAAAATATGAAAAACAGTTTGCAGTGGTCCAATATGTGGGAAAAATCAGGTACAGGCCCTCAGCTGGAGTAAGGTGGGAGGGTGGGTTGGGTAGCATTATGTCAAAGTATCAGTGCCAATTGTGCCTATAATGCATTTTTACCTTTTTTGCCATTACAGTGTCTATACCCAATTTTTTCACCTGTAAGTAATTTATTTTTGCCCAATTCACGATATACTGCATATTGTAAAACAAGTCAAAATGTCAAAATAAAACGGCTGTGTGCTGCCTGCATCTAACTATAAAGCGTTTTTATCATCAGTTAACCAGTAGGTGTGACAGTAGCATGTTAATTGTTGTTAGCATTACTGTGACGGCAAAACTTAAGGCTGCTTCACACAAGAGGATTTTTCGGTCTTAAACAATTTTTAAACGTGCGACAAAATGCGCACACTACAGACATGAGGAGAAACGTATGAGAAAGTCTATGATCTCAAAGACTGCAGCGGGATCTGTCTGCGTAAAACAGGCTGCAAAGCTGTGGACACGATCACGTCAGCCATTTCCTGTCTACAGTAAAACCACTCGCTCTGAGACTCTTAAGTGTTCAAAGATCAGAGCTCTGCACTTCTAGTTTAGATACAAGTCAAAACTGTGTTATCATTATTTGTGAAATGTGGTGCAATACTTCAGATACATGATTTTTAAAGCAGAAAAGTTTGGCAATAAAGTCCACAGGAAGTAGAGTCACTATCGCTAATCTGCAACTTTACGCTCTGTGGACGTAAACAAACACATGCGAGGAACAACTTTCACCTTTTTACTTTCAACGAACGCTTCAAAACGGATTAACAGCGCGGTTTTGTGGACTGGGTGTCATTATTTGCAGAGGACAATTTCTATGGATAATGTGGATCAGATGCTGCACTTTAACCTTACCACTTAATGGGAGGTGAGTAATAAAGTCTTTATTTTCGCTATATTCCGAGTTTGTATGTTGCGTCTCTGTGTCCATCACTTCTCTGTCCCTGACGCTCTGTTTTATCGGCTGTTATCGTAGCATTTTTGATGTTTGGTGGTTATGATCTGACACTGACACCACACACGAGGAGCGCAACGACTTCAAAATTGAGAGAAAAAGTGGGGTCATGCTTCCTCAAACTCGGGGAGAAGAAATCACAGCCAAAATCGGGCAAATTCTCCTGTAGTGTGTGGCGGCCTTATGTCTGAAAATTATGAAAAGTGCAAAAACAATTAGGATGGTCTGAATGGAATGACTTTGGTTTCAGTTTAAAAAGACCTAGTTCTCTTTTTGTGTTGGATCCATGCATAGATAAATCTGACATTAAATTTGTATTTTTAAAAATCACAGCATACGGCGATTCATTTGTACTGGAATAAATAATAAGCAATTGTCATAGGGTAAAGATAACCTTTAGAACTCTCACGATGACTTGCAATAATACTGTAAGACAATAACATACATAGATATTGAAATAGGAGCTCTTATGACTTTATAAAACAATCAAAAAAACTGTTCAATAGCACAGTAGCTGTAATTACCCATACACCTTCTGTCTTCCCATTATCAGAAATTCCTCTTTTATTATAGACCATAAATTCCATATACTTAAGTAACTGCTTGTAAATGTAATATAAAAAGGGAGTGTGCAAATAAACTCCCGGGTCAGGTTGAACTGTTTTTACTATTGTCATCTTTTAGGAATGATACAGATGCATTTGAGAAGTGCATCCCAAGAAGCGCAGGAAAAGACAGGAAAAGCGATACTGAGAAAAAGTGCTGAGGGCGACCTTTGAGACAGCAGCAGGTGAATGGTTGGGATTCTTGTGGAGTTAATCATCATTGACTGCCTGGCTCTGCAGTACTGAGCTGGTAGGAGAGATAACAGGTTACTCAAGTTAAGATGGAGGGAAGTTGATGGAAGACATTGTACAAGTAGAAATAATAGTATCTCCTGAGGATAACTACGGAGCTAGCAAGAAGCAGATTTTTTCCACATTTGTCCCAAAATGACTACTCAACACTGCCAAATCCTGCATGTATCATCGATTAAGAAAGTGAAATTGAAGAAATACAGAGCAGTGAGCGTATGCTGGTGAAAACAGGGATTGCTTGGCAATATGACGTGTTGAAAATAAAGAGATTAAAGATTTCTCAAACATGCATGAATCACTCCACATACAACTTGGGGGGGGGGGGGTAAACTATAACATGCTTTAAAAGCTCTGAAAAGTCAATTTTGCATATGTTTGTCTGATTTAAATCATTGTTTGGACGTAACATTTGACTTTTCAGCATTGACCAAAATGTGCATGCAAAAAAACCATTCATTTAACGTGAACTAAGATTAAGACTAACATTTTTTAATATATATTATAAAATAAATATCGACTTATTAAGCATTTGTTACCTATAGTAGAGTAATTCAAGTTGACCCAATAACATTTCTACATAATAAAATTATGAAAGCAACAATTTTATCAAAACATTTTTCAAGTAACTCTGTATAACTAAAAGAAACTCATCATTACTAACCATGTGTATTCTCTATGTGTCTATAACTCAGGGTTAAACGGTGCACAATGAATAGGACAACAGTGCGGTCACATGACTTCAGACAGGGACACAGTCTGCAGAACTCAGAGTCCTGTCCTTACCGCACTTCCTGTTCAGTCACATTCTGCGGAATATTGTTCTGTCTTTCCTTTGCAAAACATATGATCTGTCCACACTTAGAATCATAGCTATAGTATATTGCAGATTGATTAAAGCTGAACAAAAAAGTTAAATTAAACCAAAAGTCTGATAACAAATCAACATAATTGAACTTTCTCTCCTCTCCTGCATCCTGCCGTTTCTGCAGTATAACAATCAGCCTGTTCCATCTTTTCCTCTTTACTACCAACAGTATTAAGTAGATATTTACCTATCACAGCTATGACCAGTGTACTATTGTTGTGTCTTTGGGCCAACTGTGGTGCCAGAAGTAGCTGCATTGTGATATGAAAATGAAAACCATCTGGAATATATCAAATATATATCGCTCTCAGTGCTGCATTCACATCTTCTAGGAGACTTTCAGATGGTACTTCGCTGAGTCTCTGTAAATGGCGTTGGGGTTGCCTTGTGTTCATTCGGGCCATGATTTTATTTCAGGTAAGTCGCTGCCTCATTCAGCGTGATACTTTTTGGGGCTTCGTACCCAGTCTCTTTTTGGGGAGTTGGTGTTAACTCCCCTCTGACCTGGCGCCCTGGCTCCCACTTGCCGTAACATTTGTGTTGTACACTGGTCAATCTCCAGTTGTGATACTAGTTGCTTGGCCAGCAGCTTTGACTGTGTGTATCGTAGTAACCATTTCTCCCACATCCTTTTCATGTGACCCCTCTGACTAGGGTTACTGAAGTAGTAGCATTCCAACAGGGCCTTGTTCTTGGATCTCGCCCATCTCTGCCTTGTTTCAGTAGAGTAGCCCATTTTTCAAGGTGCTCTGGTTCCCCAGCACCTGGCGCAGACCTTGTTTGACCGGGCGACGTCTGAACCAGCATCTCGTAAGTTTCATTATCTCTCATCATTGTATGAGGTGGGCAACTGCACCTCAGAAAATCAAATACATGACTGCATTAGAAAGTTAAAACCATACTTCAGAACATTCTCCATAGCGATAGCGGTTTTATGCCATACTGTGGTAAATTATAGTCAAAGGAACAAACAGCATTTCCATGTCATCCTTTAGGCCAAGTAAGAATAAGGTTTGTGGAGATGCAAGCCCACTCAGTGTAAGCATACAAGATTTTCAGTGGAATAAACAACCAAAATGAAAAAAATCTATTCTAGCCAATTTTTTGCTTTAAATGATGACAAAATTATGAACATAATTATTATAATTTATTTCCCCGTAATCAAACTCTTCCTTCATTGCACTGAAATTTGCTTAAAATTCTCCATTCTTGTGCTAGCATTAACCGGGAAGAGGTGTCAAAATGCACAAGCTAATCAAGTAACACATACCTAGTCATATCAGCATGTTTTGTGACTGTGAGCTGCACATTTCTCCACCATAACACATAAATAATATTTGACCTGGATCTCAGTGTTCAGCATGTGCTTGCTCTGCTCCCTGAATTCTGAGTAAATGTGTTTCCATGAGTCACATGTCAAGAACATGCAGAGAGGAGCTCAGACACGTGTGGCTGTGAGGCTATAGAGGCCCACACCACAGATAATACACACACACACACACACACAGCACAGGAAAAGCCCACAGGATGGAGGGGGTACTGCATGGGAAGGCAAGGGAAACTTAAAGCTTAATACTCAATAAAAGCAAATTACTAATCAAAAATAATATGTAAAGGCAGATCTGTTTGTTATATTTAATTGTGTCAAACTTGTGAAATTAAGGATAAAAAGTAGTAGATATAAAATATATATTGCAAAAATATCACTATCTCCTCCATTTTACAGAATATTTTTTTTAAGTAACATGGCAAAAAGCAGGTTTTATTCAAGATTTCCTAATTTGATCTTGATTTAGTCTGTTAAGTTTTTTTTTTTAAGTGATTACTATTAAACTGAACTTATTGCATCAAAAAGTATACTGAATATCGTTCTAGCAAAATAAAACATCACATATTGCATCTTTTTCTCAGATCATACATACAAAGGATTGGACCTTGCATCACCAAAGCAGGTGAGTTGTACTACGCATTACCACTGAGCCACACTGCATTGTAATGAAGGTCTACATAACACCAGTTTAGACATCGAGTTGCTCTGAGTTTAATCTTTGTTTATAGGGTTTAGTCATATCTTAATTCATGTTTTAAACTTGTCCGGTTAAAAAAAAGAATTATTTGCAAAAAGTAACAGCACAGTGGTTACATGTCTAGTATTGTCTTAAAGAAAGTGTCGAGTTTGATTCCCAGGAGGCACAAGGCCTTTCTGGCTGGAGTTTGCACGCTCTCCCCATGTCTGGACATGCATTCTGAGACTCGCCCTGTTACCCGGGCAGCACTGAAGAATGGGTCAAATGCAGAAGATGAATTTGCCTATACAAGAACAATTAAGTACTTAAGTATCAAAATTATCTCATGATGGAATGTATCTTTGTGAACTCAAATGTTATTGTTAATTATTTAAATAGGCCCATAAGAATAGCAGTAGCATCTTACAGCTAATGGTTTCACAATAATAAATAAATAGCTTGGATTCTTTATGCTCATAACATAAAGTTTGGGTTTACAGCAACACTGTGTATATATCACCTATAAAAATACATTTCAATTTCAAATTAGCTTTCACTTCTGCAGGTTTCTCTCTGCACCTTGACCGTTGCCCTGTTCGTGCAAAAAGAAACTATAAAAACTGAGCTGATCACTTGAGCACACAGAGCGATAAATCATTTACAAGAGAATAGAACTTGTGACATGGTGACGCGGCCCGAACCCAGCGTCACTGCGGAGAAGTCTGCAACACGCTTTGTTTTCACTGTTCTTAAAGCCTTGTATGACGTGCACCAGAATCCAGGCTTTGTTTGTGATTGGAAAAGTGACAGGTGGATTAAGATGCAGCTCTATTAAAATACTTAAAATATATTGTTATCGGTTTCAAAACTTCAAATAAAAAAAAAGCAATGAGTCTTCTTTTTGCATTAGCAGAGATTGCGTTTGAGCGTGGATAACTAGCCTGCACTTGGATGAAATCAGGTGTAAAACAAAAATGCAAATCCATACATTGGACTAGTGGTACTAGGTAACTTTTCAAGGTCATCTCCAAAGCCTTGAAAGTTTCACATTATTTCCACTTTACATTATTCAAATACAAGTGTCTTAATTGACAAAAATAGCTTGAAAAAAACTCGCCGCAGATCTGACCAGTTGCCTGAAGATGAATTAAATGCCATACTGTGTGACATTCCAAACAATGCTACAGCATAAAGAAAAGCACAGATATAATAGTAATATTATGCAAGGAATAAGGATTGATGAACTAATTAACCTACATACCAACATATCGTGCGCAGCTTTTATTCACTCATTGCTATTGTGTTGGACAAATTTATATACGCTTTATTATTATCGCATACAAAACAGCAGATTTGCGTACTCATCAAACACTACTTTCTGCATAGTGACAGTCTTATCTGAAGTCACCAGCCACAAACTCAGCCATATCAACCTTAGCAATACCATGCCTTTACACTGGTATCTCATTTTCAAGGCAGTAATCCCTGTAATGCTGTTACTCACTCTCTCCAGTCTCCTCCTCTGCACTACGTCTTAAAATCCCCATTCACGTTTCACTGGCATCACCTCATTTGACCCGGGTTGCACAGTGTCCTTAAATGAACTTCTACTCCAAACATTTCGCAAGAGCGCTGGATGGAGGATGGGGGAATGGCTGAAGGGAAAAACAATAATAAAACCTTTATCAAAGTTTATAGGGTTAGCAGTCGGGCTACATGCATTGTACCCATGCTTATAGACATCAATATTTTAGAATTATTACGTTTGTTAGACAATAGTTGCATGCAGATGTTCTAATTCTACATATTGAAAAGTAAATACTATGATGAAATCACATGTTTACTGTCTGGTATGTAGTTATAACTGAAACATGGATTATTATTTTACATTTGTTTTAAATTGGATCAAATAGCCCACTACTTCATCCAGTGACTTCAATTTCAATATCACAGAGCTAATTTTGGCCGACCTTTTTACGGTACATTGCTATAAACAGTTCTCCTGCTAGTACACACACAGTAGTAAGAAATGGATTTTAAAAGTACACTATGTACCTTTCTGGGTGGAGGGTCAGTCAGTCACCATGAAGATGTTGTTGCTTTGCTTGGAATTTTTCAGTGTGATAATAAACATATCTATTTTCATGGAGACAAGCACCAAGTCGATGTACAGGTCCGATTTGTGGAGAGGTGGGCCTGCTTAGAATAAAATGCATATTTTTCAATGAGATATTAAGCAAGTTTAATGCCATACTGTGGTACTTTCCAAGGAAAGCAATCTCCCTAGCATATCTCCACAGACACAACCAGGTGCTGGACTCCAGGACTTACCAGAAAAGCTACATAGCACACTTTTAAATGAAATTTTTTTAAATAAAAGTCAAGCAAGTTCAGGGCAGTATGACACCTCAAATGCTGGACAATGCAGATTACTCAAACATGCATAAATCACTCAGAATGCCGTAAGAAGTGAGTTAATGATGAAGACCTTGTAAAAGTCTTTTTGCATAGTAGTTCATAAGCGCCGGAGTACGCTTCCCTAACAATATTTCTATTCAATTGCAATTGTACAAAACACCAATATCCCACCAATGGTAATGTAATGCAAGTAGTGCTTCATTGTGATTCATGACTAAAGTAAATCGTACAATTGCCAGTTGTGTGTTTCTTCTCTATCCTGGTGTTGCATAAAAAAGATTTATGGAGTGACGTTTTTTGCACACAGACCAGATGCTTTACAAATAATGATAAGTGAGGTGCACACACACCCACACAAACATACACAGTACTCGGGTACAGCTGGAAAACCTAACCATGCTGTTTCTATTTGCTGATTCATCTCTGTGATATTGAATCAGTCAGGGTTTTCGCCATGGGGATGTTATTGCTTTGCCTAGAATCTTCCACAGTATGGCATTAAGCTTGTCTATCTCCACAGAGACAAGAAAGTGACCCCACCAGGCCAAGTTACAGGTCAGATGCGTAGAGAGACGACCTTGCTCAAGGTAAGCGTGCATGTTTTTCAGGGTATTTTTGAGCAATGCAAGACAGAAATGTTTAATGCAATACTGTGGAATAGTCTACAATAACATTTCAGTGAAGCATCCACCAGAAAATATAGTGCACTTTTTAGCTAGAAACAGCTCTTAGCAGCAGAAAAAATAATACATTTTAAGCTTTTGAATATAAACATTCTGCAGTATGAATGTGATTTGTGACCTCAGTGACCTGTAAATCTGCCACTTCCTAGTTTCAAAATAAATGTTTTTGTTTGTGCATTTCAAGAATCCTCTCCCTTTTGCCTGAACTCATTTCACCTCAGACCGTTTAAACTGACTGAATGTATTTTCCACATTAAAAGCTCTGCATAAAGACGCTTATTGTTCCAGTCCTTTCAAGTGCATATGAACCACAATGAATAAGTCATCCTCCCCAAACCAAAACATTAGCTCACCTCACACTAGCCCGCATTATTTAGACTCAACCCGGTCCATCCCTGTGCACAGAGTTGCCAAGTCTGCTTCTTAATAGTGACTTTGGGCTTCTTTTTTTTTTTGGATAGTCACTTGCTAATTTTTAAAGTGGCGGATTGTGGTTTTTTGGCTTGTTCCTGAGAATAGACTGTATAAATAAATAGACTAAGGGAGTGGGAGTGTGACATCACCCATAGCGTTCCGTTGCAACCAAATGAAGCTAGTCAAGGCTAGCCGTTATAGTGGCTAATCTGCAACCAGAGACCACATTTGGAAACCCAGGTGCGCAACCAGAGTGCCTATCAGGAGCGAGGTTGTCGAAAGTACACGCCCCTTCCCAACAAAGTACAATAGCTGTCAATAAAACTTGTTGCTAATGCTACCACGAGAAAGAAGACGCCTGATTTGTTAATGTGTACATCTCAATTTAGGGACAAAATACCAAAATAAAAACACCACTATCATGTAGAGCGGGTTAATATGAACATTTAAAATCAAAATGACAAGCCTGACAGTGGCAGTTACAGAGAGTGGTCACCATTTTTCAATAAAAGTTAATTGGAACCAGACCTTGAAGGAACCACTTGCTCACTTCCCATTTGGAATGCAGCAGCTAGCGGGTTGGTTGTCCATTTTTATATACAGTCCAGTGGCACGTGCCATAAAAGAGATGATTTCAATTTAAGACATTACCGTTTTAAAGCAGCTATTGATGTGCTAATAAAATATGCACATCTCATTAGAGCTCATACAGCTGTGACACAATGTTTAAAGTGCATTTGACAGGCTAGACTATTAATCCCCTTAATACACAGTTTTATACATATAATTAGAGACAGACACAAACCCTCAAAACATTATGATCGAATGAGTGTTGTCCAATCATGACAATCTCTTTGGGCTCACCACCCGCAGAAGGGTTCATAGAGGTCGGGTGCACAGAGAACTGGGTGGCGAACTGCTGCCCCTGCGACCCAGCGGGTTAAAGAGGAGGAAGATGATGGATGGCGTGTTGTCCATTCCAGTCTCGTACAGTACAGTCTGGCTGTGGTTTTGTTGTAGGGAGTATTATACCTCTGATGATGCAGGCGAAGATAATAGGTACCAAGTTGGCATTGAGTGCCCTCAGTACAGCCCAGAAATTGAATTTATTTAACAATTAGACTAATAAAAATAATGGACAAAACCTTTATGTCCCTGCATTTTGGTAAAGGTATTCCATTTTAGAACTCAACGCTGTTCCTTTTTTTTTTCACTTTTCTTTTGAACTTTTTCCACAAACTGCCACTTAACTTAATGTAAAAGTATGACAAATATTTACCACAAGTACTATCCCACTAAACCAAGTAATACTTAGAAAAAGATTTTTAAAAAAAAACAAAAAAAACATCATATGCACTTTGCTAGTTCGTGGCTAGGGTCGCTTGTTTTGGGGTTTTTTCAAAGGCTCGGTCACTTGCTTCTCCCTGAAAACCTGGCAACCCCGCCTGTGCACTGGGTTCACATGGCGTTGAGACTGCTGCTGTGTGGGGCTGTGTTCATTCTGCGCTCAGGAGAAGGACCTCACAGGGAAAGTATGCGTGCGTCGGCCACAGCGGTTCAGACCAGTGTAACTCCAATGGAACGCAGTCTGCAATTTCAACCAGCAGCATACCGAGCCGTGTCGCCCTGAACGTCTATCAGTCAGACAGGGTTTTACTGCAGAGACCACCTACAGGGACAGAGACGAGGGTGGAGAGAGTCTAACTGTACTCAAGTAGTCATTAGTTTGTGTTAACACTGTGATATGCAGACAAAGCAGAGTACAAAAAATGCACAAACACAGACACTGTGCACATGCACAATTAAGGTGCTGTATTGTCACGTTAAAAGGATATTACTTACTTGTAGAGAAAAAAACGTGTCAAATAAGTAACATTTTATATGTAATGTGTCTTATTACTACAACAATAAGAAATATATAAGAAAAGGAAAATTAAATGCAAGCTGCAATATTTTCTACGGATGCACTGATATTGATTGTGTTTGATATTAGGTTTCGATAAAGTCCAAGACTCGATATCCCTAATATTTTCAATTAGAAAACGCACATTAACAAATTCATAAACTTTAAATTTATAGTCTTGCAAAACACAGCTAAAGACGTTCTATGTAAATTTTCTTTTGCATGCTACCAGCTTGTCTCCATGGCTAAATAGGGTGCTTTTCCTGGAATGGCATCAAATGTACAGTATGTACATATGTATCTCTCCTCTCTTTCCATGGAGCCAAGCAGGTCCAAGTTACAGGTAATATCAGCGGAGAGGTGACCTCACTAACAGTAAGAATGTATGTTTTTCAAGGTATTAATATTAGGGCCTGACCGATATATCGGTTGGCTGATATTATAGACACTTGTAAACATATTGGCTATCGGCCTGAATCTTGCCGAGATGGGACGATATCCCACGTGGGCATGTTTTACCTTGTTATAAACCTTAGACTCTATATTATGTCCGTTTAATCCAATTTACAGACAGATAAATGCCATAATATGTGGTGTTGCATCAGTATTTATCTGCGGAGTCATTTGTCTGTGTCTGTGATGTCATATGAACGCACCCCCATGTGCACTGGTCTGGTTTAGACCCACAGCCATAGATCCATGTGTGCAACACTGAGATTATTTTCTTTTTATGGATGATCAGTTTGAGTCTGGATTAAAAGGACATTTATTAGCAGACTTGTGATCTGAGAGGAGCCTGTGTGAGGCCGAGTGTTGGAAATGTGTCGGTTTTGAAGCTCGTTTTGTTTCTTTCTCATTGGTTAGCGATTAGCTGCTGTAGCTCGCACACATAAACAGGCTGTTTTCTCTTCTATTAGCGACTGTAAAGTGCCTATAGTGGCCGTATATATGTTACTGGACACACATTGATATGTATATGAGCTGTGAATAGAAGCATGAATTATTGGCATTTAGCAGATCATTAATTACCGTGGCGCGCACGCATTTACCGCTAAAAGCTAATAGCGGTAGTTTACTTACAGCACTTTCTTTACTGGCTAGAATATCATACAAAAACACTATTAGGCCGACCTACTGTCTTTAAATATGATGTAAAGAGGCAGAATAACAGTAAATGTTGCCTAAATAAACCCAGTTGAAAATACAATAGAGCCAAATTTAAGTTTTATAAACAATTGAAGATTTACAGTGAATTTTTAAATCATATATCGGCGATTATATCAGCTATTGGCAGCTCCAACTCCCATTTTATCGGTATCATATCAGCCGCAACAAAATCCATATCGGTTGGGCCCTAATTCATATAATGAATTCAAGATAGATATGTATGCTGTGGGACATTCCAGGTTAAGGCAATAACATCTCCATGGAGATATTATCAGGATGCACACCCTCCACCAGAAACGCTACGTAGTGCACTGCAGCATTTAATTTCTAATATGCATGTAACAAGGCCAAAGATGATTCACTTTGAAATACTTTGAAATAATGATATAGTAATTTAAAGCTATGACTAATTCTGCCTTCCCACTGCTAAAAGTATAGCCCTCAACAGCCAATTAAAACCCACTTATTTCTGGGCTTGGATGGAAATTGCTCATGCTGCCTGCCACTGTCTGGAGAGAGGAAGACGGTTGGAAGCAAATCAAAGCAGGAAGGGGGCGGCTCACGGCAGGAATCCCAGGCATGTGTAGCCGTGGTGGGGTGGTTTGGTCCGGAGGCAGGGGGACATCCACCACGAGGGGCTGCCATAGACTTCTGTTTGTGAAGCCGAGGCTGACATACCACTAAAGAGCAAACAACAAGGTGCAAGGAATGTGAGACTTGCACAAAACAAATGAGAAGAGACAGACCGCGAGACAACAGGGCTTAGCAGACAGTAGCGTTCTAATGGGTCAGCCCAAAAAGCACGTGTCCAGAGTGCAGCAATGTTGCACAGTGAGGCTTTAAAAAGACAATACTGCTTGGACAAGTTGCATATCAGATGTGTGAAGAGGTAACCCTGCGCACAGTAAGAATGCACATTTTTCAAGGTGATTCAATAGATGCAAGAGTGATGAGTTTAATGCCATACTGTGGAACATTACAAGGAAAGCAAGTAATGACATCTCCAAGGTAAAGATGCATATTCCTAGTTTATGTTCCTCTTGCATATTTTACAAGATATAATGATTGAAAGTTAATTAATGACATCTCTAATATTAAGACATGCATAAACTATTAACATGGTTTTAGGAATCTGACAATACTATGAGTCGAAAAATTTGCTTTAACAAATGCAACAGTGTCGGCTTAGCGTAGCAGTTTCACCATGCACTTAGTGGGCAAAAGCACCCCTTGTGGCTGGAGCAAGTATAGTTTGTTCAATTCAGGGGTGCCCAAATCCTTTCTTTGGTGGGCCATATTTAATCAGCATGTAAAAAAAATGGATCACATTTCAAAAGCTTGTTTGCAAAGATAATTATGTCTTAAAATTAATAATTGTGTTTTAGGACAACAGATGTTGCAACAATGGACAGCCTGCAAAGTTTATACCCTGTACCTGATTTCAATTATTTGAGCAAAGTTTGTTTTGTCTTAAATCCAAATACACACATGCACACCAAAAGCTTATTACAATCTGATTTCAGGACCTTTGAGATAACCTAAACTCCAAAGTCTGACGTAAGTAATCAAAAGGACCATGATCTGCAACAAATGAAAAGATTTGGCTTTTTACATGCCATTTAAGTACTCTTATAACTCCCATAATTTGATATGAATTACAATTTAAATGTGCATGTAACTGCAGCCAGTGTTCAGGAATCTGAGCATCAAATCAGACCCCCTGCAGGGCCAAGTTTAGTTAACCTAAAAATGTGCAGACACAACACACGCCTGCAAAGTCTATGCAAAAAGGCACAATCCAATCCGGGAATCAAGCCCAGCACCTTTTTGTTGAGAGGCAGAACACTAGCTACTATGCCTCCAAGTAAAAAAGAGACAAAAGTGAAGAAGGGTTGGGGAAGCGAAGAAGTCAAATACAAAATCAAATTATTCTTATTACTTGCAATTTTATGCAGAAAGGCCCTCTCAGAACAGTAATGACGCCAATGAGTAATTGAAAGAAAAAGTCATACACAATGCACAAAGACATAAAAGCTGAAAGCATGCAGAAAATTGTTTATGGCAGTAATAAACAATAATATTGCCTTATCATATTAAACTCATGGTTATGCACTAAAAATCTGCAGGAATATTTCTAGTCATGTAGGTCAACCGTATTAACCATTCTAATCGGATCTTTTGATTTTTAGGGATGACTAGACTACAGCCGGTGGGGGTAAGATATTCAGTGATCAGACACAGGTAGTCTCACCCGTCAGTCTCTGGTGGTGTGAGAATCGCCGTGGAAACCGGATCTGCTCTGACCCAGTTGTGAGCGGCTGATAAAATGTCAAAGGGAGGCGACGGAGGGAGTGATAATTGCTCCTCATTCCCCGGTAATAAGTCACCCACTGATGCTTTGTGTCGAGACAGGGCTGCAAGCAAAGCACACCACCAGACTGAAACTGTGAGAAGAATAGATGGGAGATAGATTATGTTAGTCTGTTTTTTTTCTTATGACTCAATTCGAAACTCAAGCAATGATTTTCCTGTCACTTTATTTATTTAAAATTGTATGTAAATATTATCTGGTGTTTTTTGGAACATACTGTAGTAAAGAAGCTATATCTTATGCAACTATTTTACATAAAATGTTTTGCATAACATCCATAAAAAAGTATATTTAGAAATGGCACATTCTTTCTAAATACTGAACCCTAGAGCTAAGCATATTGAGTGTCTATGTTATTGTTGTTCTTAAACTGTGCATTGCAACATTGGAATTTCTCCATTCTGAGACAAATAAAAATGCTCTCTTATTTAACCCTATTTTATGTAATGACACTTTCCAACTATCTCAAATACAATGAGCTGTCATCAGTTTCAGTCATGAATATTTGCAACTATACTTTTCCTATACGTTTACTTTTACTATACGTTATAACTGTTTTTCCTCGGGCGCTCTGTGGAGTGGGTAAGACTGTTTTTAGTGGCAGGACAACTATGGCCATTGGCATGCGCTAGCCTAGCACCAGCAACCTCTCCAAATACAAGGACTAGATGGAATATTTAAAAAAAGTGTCTCCACACGTCTCCAACACTCTGGCTCACTAGGAAATGAGGCCCTATGTCCAAAATTCCGAACTGTCCCTTTAAGACCCAACCCATCATCCTCTGCTTCCTGTGAGCGCCGTGCACAGAAATATGGAAATCCTTACATTTATTTAGACTCCAAACAGCCGGTAGAGGATGACTTCAGAGGCAGGATGTTTCACACGAGAACTGAAGCCATGCACTTAACAAAGAAAACAACTATTTTTCTTGTGAGAACAGATACACGTATAAAAAGAGGGGTAAAATAGCTGTAGGTGCCAAGACCACAATTTGAAGTTTGTTTGTTTATTTGTTTATTTGTTTATTTGGATGGGACAGTGCATATTCATGAACATACAATTTGTATGAAATCAAACATATTGATGTAAATACGCCGGATTTAGCACAGGTGCTAATTTCCATCCGTAGTCCCATATATAAAATATATAAAATACACATAAAATAGACATTTGACAGACTCGACAAATATAACTAACAATATGCATAATACACAGTATAGTACAGTACAATAAACATAGCTATCATGACCTAAAGTGCTGTTAAAGGTGCTTTTTTTAGAGTGCATTATAAGGTGCCTACAGTATTACAGTACTATTTCTAAAGTGCTAGTTGTCTACGTGTGTGTGTGTTTGTATGTGTGTGTGTAGTGGTGTCTAAAGATGGTTACAATTTTGACTGCTTTTCAACCATCTCTTAAGGTGCGTTTTAAACGATGCAAAGGTTGGGCTGGTTCTGACTGAGACAGGTGAGGTGTTCCAGCTGCTGCAGCCTGCAATCGAGAGAACATTTTGAGCGAAGGTGGTTTTTCGAAATTGTATCTCACAATCCCCTCTAGAGGTTGATCTGGTGCTAGACACACTTTTCCTTTTTATGTATTTTTTCAAGGGTGGTGGGGCCAGTTCGTGCAGGGACCTAAAAATGATACAGCAGTTTTTAAATATTTTAAAATTATCAAAACTTAAAAGGTTATACTTTCCTAGGATTGCACAGTGGTGAAATGATTGTGGCTTCTTATCAAATGCTTTTATGGCTTTTTTATAGAGCTGTTCAATTGGTTTTAGTGTAGTGGTACTGGCAAACGACCATGTTGTGAAGCAGTATTCTATATGGGACAGTATCATGCAGTGGAGGTAAGATTTGGCCGCCTCTGTTGTGATGAAAGGGCGGATTTGTTTGAAGTTTTGTAAGTTGAATTTGACTATATTGGATACCTTTTTTATGTGAACACATGCTTTAGATCAGGGCTGCAGGAAATGCACATCGGACACTTATGGACAGATGTGGGCGCATTTAATAAGAATGAAACTTTCCCGGAAACTTTGACTGCCAAGAAAATTCTTCTAAAACAGCACTAGTTTTCACTTGTCCACAATGAATCAGTGTGTGCAGTTACAAAAAGACATTTCAGAATGGTATTTGATAATAATGCTTTTTTGAACACTATGTGCTCAGTCTCAGTGATGATAATGGAATGGTGAAGTGTTTTGCCAACTGACACAGCACAATGGCATCTAAAGAAGAGACAGCACTGTACCCATATCAAGTTCTAATGCATAATTTGTGTGGGTATAATTTTGAAGTCTTGATATGTGTTTTTTTTTTTTTTCGCATAATATTCACCATTCATTAACCCTTATACACAGGCACCAAAAAAAAAGAACTGTTCAGGTATCGGCAGCAAAAAACAGGCATCATTACAGTGGTGGTATCAAACAGTGCCCCGCCTACATTTGACTCATTTTTCTCTGCCACTGCAGGACTTCAGTCAGGTCTGGCTGGTGGGTTAGTCTATTCCAGGGATAACTCTTATTGGAACAAACAAAGCAAAGATAGATCAGATAGATCAACCAATGCAAAATTTTATATTTTTTGACCACTGCAACTTGGAAAATGCATAAAAAGACAAAACATTTACTACTGAGGTTATGATGGTGGAGGTTCTCTTAAATTGCAAGGTGAAATGTAATGCTTGTTGTTATTTGGTTGAGTTCATCAGGAAGCTTGGGGGCATTTGAACCCCAGGCCATAGTTTGGACATGTCTATATGTGCAGGTTTTGATTTTTGGTCAAATTTTTACACAGAGCATTTCCATCTTCAAGGCACTTTACATCAAGGAACCACTCACCCATTCACACACACAGTCACGCATCAGTGTGCGCAGACACTGGGGGTGAGGTTGGCAAAGTGTCTTGCCCAAGAACACAACAACGGCATTTGTTTGTGGGAGGTATCGCGCCAGCAACCTGAGGATTAGTGGATCTGGCCTCTCAACCACTCATGAGTATGTCATGAGCGGGATTCTAAATGCCAGCCTTTGGAACTTGGACAAGCACTGTACCAGGTGTGAATAAACTTATCCAGACATTGGGAGAACATGTAAACTCCACACAAAAATCCCTGCCTGCTCTGGGGAGATAATTCCAGTGTACTGTAAGTGACGCTAGTGCACGTCATCAAGGTTTTATTCCCTGCAGTATTAGCCCTCTGCATTTGACCGATCCTTCAAATTCAAAAGAAAAACATATTTGCCAATAGCAGTGACTGAAAACAGTGACAAAAAACCTGCAATCAGATCCATGCATGTCTAAGACTACAGTATGAACATGACCATCTGGACTGTGACATTGTAACACCATAATACCGCACTAAAATCTCATGGCTATAAATAGAGGTTATATGATGCAATGCTCGCTGCTCCTATAAGGATGTGCAGTATATGCCCATAATTGGACCTCCCATTGTGGTCATATGGGAAGAGGTGATCAAATGGACCACATGACTTCCTTTTAACCGGCAGTAGTAGGAGTAGGAGCGTGCCTGTATGTGAGAGAGAAAAGGGGAGGGCGAGAGCAGGAAGTAGGGCTAGCCGGCACGAAGGAGGAAACCGTGTATCCTTATATGGGCTTCAGAAACAGGACCGGGATCTCCCTGTGGGCACGCCAATAATGAAGAAATGTGTATCTATCTACCACCTCCTACACAGACAAACAGCCACACGCCCTCACTGTCCAAATGAATAATAATGTCCATGTAAATACCTGGAACTTGTGCAAGGATCAGCCTTAACAAGAAATGGAGAGAATAGAGTTGTAAAATTGGCAGGGCAGTAACGGTCAGCAGGTAGTCTGATATGGAGATCTGTAACAGCAGAAAGGCAGGTGTAGAAGAAACTGTAACATATAACAATGGGAGTTATGCAGTGATTTACCAAACCAGCTGATGTAATGGCCGGTTATATTTATCTGTGTAAAAATAGATTGTGAAGTTAAAAATGGAACATATAGGTCAAGTTAACAATGAAACACTGTTAAAAATGTACTGGCATTTTATATTGGAAAGCCCTCATTATGAGCTTTAAGGTAGTATATTACACAAAATCGTCTCCTGTGAGTTTTAAGCCATGTTACATGTTGTTAACTCATCAAAAACATACCCAGAATTGTGTTTTGTTTCATTCGCACATGGTTGAGTTACCCTTTAAATCTCCAAAGCTCAAAATGCTCTGTTCCTCCTTGTGATGTCATGAAGTGGTAGTTTTTGAGTTAACACATTTTACTTTTAGTAGAGACAGGCAATTCCAGGGCTGAAATGAGCTAAATGACTTAATTCAATTCAATTCAATTTATTTTGTAGCGCCCAAAATCGCAACAACAGTTGCCTCTAAGGGCGTTCCAAGATATTGATGAGTAAAACATACACACAGACATATCAAAACAGGAAAAAACAACATTCATGTAAAGCAGCAAATGAAACATTGTCCAGTCATCCCCTGTCCTTAGACCCTCCTTCTCAGCAAGGAAAAACTCCAAAAAACCCAGGGTCCTGGGAAAAAGAAGAAACCTCGGGGAGAACTACAGTGAAGGAGAGATCCACTCCCATGGACGGACAGGCTAAGATGTCCAGGCCCGTGGGCCAGTTCGGTATGGCCACAGCTACCCAGGTGGGGAAGGAGCCGGGCGAGGAGGGGAGGCCGGGCAAGTTACATGAAGGTGTATGGACTTTAAAAACACAGTGGAGCGCTAACTGTTGGTTGGTATAACAGGTTGCTTATTTCATTAAAATAATTTAATTAATAAATAATACATATTTGTAGCTGTTTTTGAACACTCTAACGTGATTTAAAATAACACTAGGGGCAGCACCTCTCAGTGATGCAGTCTTAAACAGGACCTATTTTTCTATTCTAAAGTTTTTTATCAATATCGGTGGAAAAAAGTATGCAATGATTTGAGAAAAATTGATAGCTATTGTTCTGCGAAATAATAATGTAAATAATAATCATAATAAGGATTCTGTTCAAAATCCACTTATTAAATACATCCAGCAGATATGAACTGACAAAGCTGACTTTTTGCAGCTTTGGCAATATGCTAAAATCCGTGAGCCCTAATAAAAATGGAGAGACTATACTGTAATAAAAGTGATTTAATATTTTGTAATATAGTTGTTGATGCATGATGAGCATATATTTCATTGTATTAGTAGTACTGAACCCACTGTGTCAGGAAGCCCAGTAGCATTAGCTCCTTTTGCACTATGGGACTTCTCAGTGTTTCCCACAAGTTTATACTGAGACTATGGTGTCATAAGCAATCCATATTTCAAGCATTTTATTCAATACAATCAAGATTCAAGGACTTATTGTCACAAGGATCAAAGAAATTACAATTAGAGCAATAAACAGTAATAGTGCAAGTGCAAACACTTGCAATGTAAACATATGTGAGGTACGAATAGAATGTAACGCAACAGCATGACAAGATTAGGTGTCTGAGTTTGTTTGTTGCATCAATACAGGAAGAATAATGTGACTTGACTAATTTGACTCTGTAGTTAAAAAAAAAGACTCAATGCAAGTAAAATAGTATGCACTGTGTAACTTTTTGGTTGGGGTTGCTTGCCTGTTTCTATGGATATGTCATTGCTCCACTGCTCCACAGTATGACATTAAACAGCTCTACCTTACATTTATTCAATTACAAGCTCAATAATACATAGATAAACTGACTGTGAGCAGGGTCACCTCTCCACAGACCTGACCTGTAACTTGGTCTGAAGATAGAAAGGTTTAATCACCTCCATCTCCTTGGAGAAAAGTATCTGACGGACCCTCCACTCCACCAGAAGTTATACAATGCACCTTTAAGACAATACTACCTGCTTAAAGTACTAGTTTCACCAGTTTTTTGTTCAGATTATTTTTAGACTATTGGGACAAAAATTAGACTATGGGGAGGTGCGGGAAGGCAGCTCATTTCAAAAGAAGTCCCAGGAATTGCAAACTGTTCTTTGACAGTAACTGTGAATAAAATGAACTCCACCTGTGATTATCAAAGCATGGCCCAGAACATAGTGTGGCTATCATTACCAAACAGCAGGTTGAGTGTCTGCCAAACATCACTCTTCCTCTTCACTACCGTGTCCTATTAACACACTTAGACGAGACAACCAAACTACTTTTAATTAACACGTGTGACAGGATCAACTATTACTAATAACGCCATGACAATTTAATGACCCATTTCCAAATCACGAGGGCAAGTGGCTAATTATAGAAGGGAAAATGACAGCTTGCATGTGATGTTATAAAACAAAATGAAGCCAGAAATATTCTGAGCCTCCTAATCAGTCAGTGATATGTGTCTGGCCTGACTCCCGATTCATTAATAAAAGGTGCTCGTCAAAGGTGGGAATCTGATCTCCCCTTTATTGTGTGGCAAAGACAGACAAAGCACCTGCATGGGCCAGAGGGACACAGGAAGGAATACGATGGAGAATGGCACCATCTGGGGGTGGATATGAGAACCAGGGCTGCGAGGAGAGTGTCTAAAGGTATAATCTCAAAAACATGGAAAAATACAACTACTTCATTTTAAATGGTCTGCAGTGGTCCAAAGTTATTCCTTACTTACCTTTTAGCTTAGCTTATCCAGGCTTATTCACCGCAATGAGTTTACACCTTTCAATGGTCAGAGCAAAGGTTTGTCATCACAGTTAGGGTAACAGCAAAAGCTAATAACAACTACCATGCTAAAGGTGCACTTCAGGATCATAGGAGCAAGCAACTACATAACTAAATAAAGACATTACATAGACAGCTTATTTCTCCTGACCTCAAGAGCTGCTTATACAATAATGATGTAATGAGCAAGGCTTGTCTATCTTCATGGAGACATGAAGGTTAAGCTGTCAGGCCAAGTTACAAATCAGATCTGTGAAGAGGCAAGCACACTCACAGTAAGAATGCATGTTTTTCAAGATATTTTTTTAAAGGTGCATTGTGTAAGTTTTCTAGTGGAGGGCTTTCCATCCTGAAGATGCTATTGCTTTGTCTGGAATGTTTCACAGGTCAGATCTATGGAGTCAGAGGCCACTCTCCTCTAAGTCAGAATGCCTGTTTTTTTTAAGGTATTTTTGAGCAATAAAATCACCTTTAATTGAATAACTGCAAGGCAGATCTGGTTAATGTCACACTGTAGAACTTTCCAAACAGAGCAATGACATCTCTATAGAAACAAGATGATGGACCCACTACTCAAAAGTTACATACTGTAGTGCACCTTTAAGCAATGGAAAGAGACAATTGATTTATGTCATGCTGTTGAACTGTGGAACATTCAAGGCAATGCAATAAAAATACACTATTAAAATTATATTAGAAAATTAATTTACTCTATTACCTCTATTTTATAACATGCATCTGTAAAGAATTGCCGAAAAAATTACAACCAAAAATGTCAATAATGAATCGAACACAAATGACTTCAAAACCAGTGATAGAAAGACAGTCATTTGTTAGACCTGTGTGGTCTCGTAACGCGTCTCTGTCCTCACAGTACAGTCAAAGAGGAACGTGTCCAAAGTTCATCTGAGGGAATACAGCAGCCATCAATGAAAGGAGCTATTCAAGATTAAGGCTCTCACCACCACTAAAACAGAGCCAAAAAGTTACGACCAAATTTCACCCCACTTCTGAATACTACTCCTGTGTATACAACTAACAGAAAGACCAGAAGGTTGGGTGTTCAATTCCTATAGCTATATTTTAGTATTAATAACAGCCTCCATGACTCCACCAGTCACATACACAAAAACATTCACAAGTAGGGACGGTGGAATGTTGTGCTCAATGATACAACAGCAGTATTCAATGGCAATTTAGGCATGAACCATACTGCTTCCCGAATACCGCTTCTAAATGTCACAAACAGGGCTGCACAATTTCTAAAAACAAAATCAAACTGAATTTTTTCTGTGCTGCGCTTTAGACTCAGAGAAGACTGAAATGTGAACCAACTTTTCAGAATACGTTTGCACTGCTATACTGGACAGGAGATTTTTCTGTTTTCATAGGACATTTCATTACCAAAATGATTACTGCTGATTTGATAATTGCAACACAAATTGTGATTTCGATTCAATATTATGTAGCCTGTTGATCTAACTTTTTTGGCCCATTTTTTTGGCCCTATTACATTTTCTCTACATGTCCAGCAGATGGCAACACTCCACAGACGGACAGCCTGAGTGGGTATTATGAGTTTTAATGTTGTCCTAGTGTTGAATAATGAATGTGCTGGGGAAGCTTTGAGTGGAACCTGAGCCGTGTCTCAGTTATGGTGACAGCTGTTCTCACACACACTATGACAACACAAGCACAGAGCAGCCAGGGCCCAACAGAAAAAGCAACACAAGATGGTTAAAACCACTAATGCACTGGCTAGTTCTTTTTTTTGATACTGTAACGCACAACTGCATGCATTTTCAGATGCCACAATGCCAGCGTGAGGCTGCCAATATTTTTAAATACATTTTAAAACAAATTCAAATATGGTGACTGAAGGCTTCTAAATGGAGAATATAAAAAGGATTCTTTGGAATGGGTCCTTAGCTGATTTGTCACAACTATTACAATTAATGAAGGCTATAGGGAAATGTAGGCAATAGTATTGAAATCTTTAACTCACTTGTATTCCGAGAAGAAAAAGACCAAACCTATTGACCCAGAGAGAAAATAATCTGTATTGAATAAAAATTTGATGTGTGAACAAAAGGAACTTACATAGTTTATTGAATTTAGAGTTCAAACTATTTCTGGCAGAGCGTTAGCAGCCAAAGCTTAATCATGACTAGTTTATTTGAGGGAGCTATTTGTTTGTTGCCCATGCAGTGGCAGTAAAACTTGGGATGTGGGTGTCCAGTGGAACAGTGGCCAAAACATGTTTTACATCAACATACACATTACACTACACAAAACACTGGCACATATACTAGAAAGCAGAGAGGCTTCAGATAGGCTAGTTGAACCATTTAAGATACATGTTTTTAGACCAGTACATCATGACAAGTATTGGAACAAAAGTACTAAAGTTTTTCAGTTCCTGTCCTAACAATATTGATAAAATGTAAAAAAAAATAAAATAAAAAAAGTCTATATTTTGAGGGGTATTCCGATAACAAGATTCAGATCTAATCCAACAGAAATGAGTTAAAATTTGTCTAAAATTAGGTATATTTAAATCTGACTGACATCTTACAAACCCTTTGGAACTAGGTTAATATCAGATTCATTCTTTTTCGGGCATGTGAATTGCAAAAAATACTTGAACTCCCAACAGCGAGCAACTAAGTCTGTCACAGTAATTACTATATCCACTTATTGTTCAATAACAGATGGAACAGTACATTTTAGGGCTCAGTATTTAACGTGTATTTTCTTTGTAAGGATGGGAAGATTTGGGGAGTTTTTTTGTTGTAATACTGTAAGATTTGAGCTAAAAAAGGTTGAATAAGTGACTTCTGCTTTTTTATTGGTTCATTCTATTATTTATTTGCTGCAACTCATGCCTCTAAATGGTACAGTATAGTTAAAAATGTGTTTACTGGGATTATTTGTGTCAGTAGCATAAAGTAGTTTCAGTATCATCGTAATATATCTTTGTAGTGATATATCATCTTTCTTACAATACTCTTTTTAGGAAAAAACACAAACTTTAAGTCAGGTACTGTAATCCAATTTAAAGGTACATTGTGTAAGGGTCCATCCAATGTTTTTCTCCATGGAGATAATATTTAGGAGTGTGCAAAAATATTGAAATATAAGTATGTCGTCAGGAGTATTTTTTGGTATATTTTACTTATTATTTTGTTACAGCGCTTGAGGATTAAAATGGAAGTGTTTCATATTAAACTTTGAACAAGAAGTGGTTTAACAAAGCTTTTTAGAATCACAGCAATTTGAAATATATCGTATCAAACCGAAAGTGCACTGTATCGAAATATGTATCATATCGTGGCCTATGTATCGAGGTATGCATCGTATCGGCAACTTCTTAATGATAACCAGTCCTAATGTTATTGCTTTGTCTAGAATGATCCACAGTATGACATTAAACCTTTCTATCTTCATGGAGACCAAACCAGTCCAAGTGACAAGTCAGATCTGTGGCGAGGCGACCCCGCTCACAGTCAGAACGCCTGTTTTTCTACGTATTTGAGATATAAAACCACCTGCAATTGAATAAATGTAAGGTAGAGCTTTTTAATGTCATACGGTGGAACATTCCAGGCAGAGCAATGACATATCCATAGAAACAAGCAGGTGACGGACCCCCAACCAAAAAGTTACATAGTGCACCTTTAAATGCCGACTGTGAAATTACATTAAACATATCAACATAAGTTAGTTTTAAGTTTCATTTTTCATTTTTTACAGCGTTTTAAAAATAACAATATAGTCAAATTTTGCAAATCTTCAAATCCACATTCACAATAGCAGTATTTCTAGTCTGTTGACCAGTTGCAAATGGACTCACTGGGTGGACAGAGGTATGGTCCAGTCAATGAGATTGTTGTTGTATTTTCTTTGGCCCTTTTGTGGTCTGGACAGTGACGTATTCAGCTCTCTTGAGGACAAGTGTGGAATTTGAGTCGAGGGAGACATAGAAAGGGGTAGAGGGGAGAAAGACAGAGAAGGAATGAGAGAGGGAGACTGAGGGAAAGAGGAGAGAGGGAGAGGAGAAGAGAGGAGGGGGCGCCACTCATAAGATTAAATAGTTGAGGTCTGGGACAGTCTCCAGGCAACAGGTCCAGACCACATGATCCGAGGCCCACTGAGACAATAACACCAGTGAGAGCATCTGGGTTTGCACTGGGCAGCTTTACACAGGTGAACAGCATGTCATCAACTATTAATCATAATAAAGCCACCAAGTAATATCTGTAATGACTGTTATTGGCACAGGTTTTAGCAACTTAACAATAAAGATGATGGCAAACATTCATTAGATCTTAACATGAGGTGAGAGGTGCAGAAATGGGCAAAACAGATGTACATTTGAGAAACAATACAAGATTTCCTCAATCATGTTTTAGTAAGGAATAGCCTGTGCAACAATAGTATCAATCACATTAACTACAGGTCTTCAAAAATCAGAATACAAATTTTGACAGTACTTTCATTTGGTGGTATTCAGAAAACAATTACTTTCCTAAAATCAATACATGGCAGTACTTGATCACCCAATTTTGTCTTAAAATTGTGCACAATAATTGCCTGGAAAAATCCAGACTCATGGGTGAAGATATGGATCTGTATAACAAATACAGAGATATCCTTCTGGATTTCCAGGTACGCACAATTAGTGAGAAAAACACAAAACACCACTCCTCTTGTGAGTGTTTTTTCCTTCTCCAGTCAGTCATAGGAAATGCATAACCAATAGTGAAACAAACCTTAAGATATTTTTTCTATGTTGCATGTTTACACTATAAGTTAAATGCAACTCATTGTAAAAGTATTCCAAGTATTGAGAATACAGTACTCTGATTGGACTGTGGGTTGGAGTACTTAAAAAACATTTTAATGTATTTTATGAATAAATAAATTTTCAAAGTATTCTTCCCATCTCTGCCAATACCAGAAATAGAAACAGACAAGTAAGTACAAAAGGCATAATCATAAAAAAAAAAGTAATTGAAAGCTGCACCATGTAACTTTTCTGATGGAGGGTCTGCCACCTGCATGGAGACAAGCAGGAGGAACTGAAGCTACCAGGCCAAGATACATTTCAGATCTGTGGAGAAATGAACCATGGTACTGGCAAGAATGCATGTTTTTGCTAATTGAATAGATGCAAGAAAGACACAAAAGCCTAATAAAGCAAGTACTCTACACTGAAAAAGTTCCATAGAGCAGCTTTACCAGTCAGTTCATTCCTAATTCAAACACTCGTTGTAACCACCTGTGACCCGCACCATCTGGCGCCCGGGTGTAAACATGTGTTTATTACCCCAAAACAGGCAACTGTTAGCCATAATACAGTTAAATTTAATCCCACCGTCAAATTGCGTTTAATCCACAAGGTCATGGCAAATTTAACACTTTCACGGTGCTTAAAAGTTGTGTTTGCTGCGCGTAAATGAGGCGGTTTCCTCACCTGTCTTCTTCGGTGCAGTCGGGGCAGTGTCTGTCATGCGGAGAGACAAGTCCCCGGAGCAAGTCTGCAGTGTTTTATCGCTCAGGCCGTGGAGATGGTTTTCCAGTGGAGATCTTCCACACCGAGGCTCATGTAGAAGCAGGAGGCACCGACATGAGCTTCATGGAGAGTTTTCTGCCGCTGGTAAGGCGCCCGAGCGCAGCCTGTTCAACTTCACAGGAGATTACGGGTATGAAACAGCGCCCTCTGGTGTATATGTCAGAATCAACAATGAACTTCAAACTGATCAATTTAAAGAGCAGACTGAACATTTAAGACACAGTATTTAACATTCTAGCCTAAAAACAGACCACCATAGACTACCTTATGTGTTACTGATAACATTTTTGAAGTCTATCTCCAATTAGATTATCATGGAAAAGTTCAGTATTTTTTGTCACTCATTTCAGAAAGTCAAACCCATATATTGTATAGACTCAGAGTGAAGCTTTCAAACATGTATTGATTATTTTATGAATATTGCTTACAGATAACAAAAACCCAAGTTTAGTTTGTCAGAAAATTAGAATATTGCATATTGTTCAATATTGGTTGATATTGGTGATTGTAATCAGCTAATTTGCTTAAAACACTTGCAAAGGTTTTCCAAAGCCTTTAAATGGTCTCTCAGTTTGCATCAGTGGGCTACACAATCATCGGAAAGGCTGTTGACTGGACAGATGTCCAGAAGAAGACAGTCACTGACACCCTGGGGGGAGCTTCACAAGGAGTGGACCGAGGCTGGAGTCAGCGCACCAAGAGCCACAATGCACAGACACACATTATCTGTAAGACAAAATTTCAAGAAATAAAGGTTTAACAAAAAAATTTAACTTTTTCATGATATTCTAATAACTGGAGACAGGAGAAAGCATGGGACATTTTTGTTACAATTATGGTTAAAATAATTGCAATAAACAGTAATTAAACGATAAGTACTATAAACGCTGACTGTTACAGATACCGGTATATATTCAAATGGCTGTGTCATGAACTTGAGTTAAAAAGACAGGTTATAATTTCTTAACATAAAGTCAGTATTTAAACAAGTATTATAGAATTGTACTTGTCAGAAAAGAGAGAACATCATAGATAAGTAGATTTGTGTCTACACATGGTGATTACCATTATCTTTGCTTATTGGCCCATCCTTAATTACTATCACAATTTAATCCATAAAAACACCAAACACTTGCTTATAAAACATGGTTCCTTTATTGCTTAAAGAATACATTTTTGTTGCCGAGCGAAGGTTTTTCACAACTAGAGTTACTCATCTTTACACTGAGGACTGACCAGTCACAATGCAAATATCTGATACTGCACCCAAGAAGAGGAAAATAACAAATTCAACCAGGATATCAAAAGAATTTTACAAAGTTAACTTACCCTCATTACGGTTAACACTGTCCTGAAGTCTGAGCCGCTCCTCTAAATGGGAGCTTTTAACCAGTCCCATCTTTGGTACTATCTGACAAACAATTGTGAACTGTGAAGTTGAACACTGTGGGTGGTTCTAAACCAAGAAAAAAGCACAACATAGGAAATATTTGAAGAGCTAAAGATTTAACAAAAGATTCATTTCTTTCACTACTTAACAAAAACTACTCTGGTATTCACAAGCCCTCAAAGTGTGCTCGAAAGAAACAAACCAAAAAGCGCAAAGCAAATTGTAAAAATGACCACTAAAGTACAAACGGTATCTGCTCAGATGTTTTTTCTAAAGAGCATTGTCCTACACTCAATACAATGGAGTACAGCAACTCCTTATTTAGTCACTAACCACACCAGTGCCATCAATGTGTCCCATTCACAACTACAAATCACTTACAGCAAAATCAACAAGTAAAGAGGATGTGTTCCAATGTCGAGAATCTTTCTGAAGGGTCTATTCAAAGTCCCCTATGTAATATTTTTCTCAAGTTCACCCCATTTGTGATTTGTTTTGATGTCCAAATCACAATTGCAAATCAACAAATTACAAAATCGACAGGACGTTTACGAGGAGGGTTGCCACGCTCTTTCCGAAGGGTCTTATAAATGCCTCTCATTATGTTTTTTCTTCCGTTTGTCCCACGTGCAAATTTCGGCAGTCTCGGAAGTCTCTGCGCAGCGCTGGGAGAATGGAGGTGTCTGGACAGTGAGCAGACATAAGGAAGTGCAATTTTTGGGAATTTTGGGAATCACATGTCGTCGTCATCCTCTTCGTCCTGGGAGGAGCCGGCCTGCTGAGCGGCGCTGGCAGAGGCTGCCATCTGTGCCTGTGTGATGGACAAAACATTATTCTAGCTGGTGTGAGGGAATATTGTTGAACTGCATTTTAAACCCAGAGACAATCACATTATAGAGGACTGCATGTCTGACCAAATTTGTGCTGGTCAATAACTCATGGTATTTCTATTAGGATTTATAGGACAACAAAAAAAGAGAAGTTAGTGACTTAGCTGAAGATTTGATATTTTTGGTATTTACAGCAGTTTAAACTCATGAATTGTCTTCTTTTAAATACATCATTTCCTAGTCCTTTTTTCTGGATAAATAGTAGTTTTTGTATAAACTCTCGTGGAGGTGTAGTCTTGACTGCAGTTTGGGTCAGATACATAAGCGATAAGTAGTAGTTTTGAGAGCTTTTCCCATGTCCCCTTTTCAGTCAACTAATCCACTGGCAGGACATGTCTTCTAAGAATTTCTTCAGTTGAATCCAGCCCTAGAGGTAATGTTAATAGAGATCTGAAAGCGATCCAAAGTAGATGTTTGCAAGGGACATGTAACACTTTAACTTGTGCTTTCAATTCATTTTTTAAGGTACACTATGTAACTTTTCTGGGAGAGGGTCAATGACCTACTTGTATTATCACTGTTGCTATCCCTAGAACTTTCTACTGCATAATATATACTTATTTGTCTTAAATTTACTCAACTACAAATGTTTTTGTTGCCTGAAAAAAAAAAAAAAAAGTTTTATTGTGAGTCCCCTATGCCCTATAGTCTGATGACGTTTAGGGCTACTTCAGCTCCCACTGGGCACCGCTGTTTTCTTCTCAGTAAAATTGCTTCTTTTCTCAAGTTGTTTTAGATGAATATTGTGATTTAAAATGTCTAAATTATAAAATAATGATCCACTGGTGTCATAGATTAAATCTATACAAAATAGGCATAATAGGCCTTTTTTAAATGCATGTTCATATCTTGACTTGAAATCTTAAATTGAACAAAATTTGCACTCCACCTGTTGCGCTGCCTGCTGCATCTGAAGCCACTCCTGCTGAGCCAGCTCTGCCTGCTGCTGTCGGGCCTGGGGACAAGAAGAAAGAAAAGGTTAGGACGTGTTTCTACATTCCTATGTGTAAATATTCATCATACACATACTGTGAAACACTTCATTGCTTAATTTTATCTTAATTTAAGCAAAGGTACTGCTAACACAAACAGTTCATAGACATACATAAATAATAAAGTGACAGTTGTGTGTTGAACCAGTCATGCATTGTCATTTCAGTTATGTGTGATGCCCAGAGGCAGAGTTAGGAAGAGGAACATGAAAAAACTCTGAGCAGAACACAAATTAGGTATAATCGTTACCATACAAAACAAATGAACTTGACTTTAGTCTGTTTTGTTTGCAGTACGTTTTTCTGTCTTAATTTACAGATGTCAGCGAAGGTTATCCATGCAAGTGACTCACTTCTTAAATAATTTGCTCTTTTTAATCTTACCTTGGCAAACAGCTCTTGCTGCTGTCGAAGCAGCTCCTCCTCTGGGATGCCCAGGTTCTCCAGACGAGAGCTGGCCTTCCTCCGCTTCAGAGCTACGGTCTTACACTCCTGCAACACGTCCTTTACCTCTGTGATGTAGGAACCGAAACCCAAGCTCTCCAGGGCTGTGGTTTCAAAGAAAATAAGCAAGCGTCAGTGATGCTTATCAGTTTCCTTTTTATTATTACAGAAATTGACCTAATGTTCAACTGTCTAAAAATGTTAAATTCATTCACAAACCTCAAATATCTGTGTATCTAAGATGTGTTGGTATTAATTATGTAGGACGTGCATCTAATTGAGGTGACATATTATAACAATATTTCCAAGAAAGACTATAAAATGTCCTTCAACTAACATGTTTCATTGTTTCATTCTATGGTAGTTTACTTCTCTAATCAGACACATTTCATGTAACATAAAACAGAATTATAAGTGACAATTGCCTCTCACCATTGATGACATGCTCTGGAGATATGGTCTTCTTGTCGGACTTGTTGCAAATCTCGTTGGCTTCTGAGGAGATGAGGTGGATAAACTCCGTGCAGCAGTTGACCACTAGCTCGCGGGCATCGTTGGCCACTCGCACATTGGGAAGTGTTTCTTTGATCATTTTGTTGATAGCTGCTCTGGGGATGGTCAGATCGTCGTCGTTGCCAGAGGAAGAGGCCATTGCAGCAGAAATAAAGTCCACAAGATAATGCAAAAAGTTGTCTGATGCAAATGTCGAGTGCCTGTTTTCGCAAACTGGACAAGAAGCAAAGCAATAAACAAATCAGCCAGGACAGCCAAGATCTTTCCTTCCTTCTCTTGGCTCAGGCTGGCTTGTTAGCTTAGCGACGTAGGCGGATAAAATTACTTCCAATTTTAGCAGAGCCCCCCTTTTTTTTTTTTTTTTTACTTGGAATGTAATAAATGCACGTACACACCAGAAAAATGAAGGAAAGAACAGGGATACCTGGGACAATCAAACGAAGTAGAACAAGCGATGGTCCCAAATCGAAACACAAGTGAAAACGGAGACCGAGAACATGGCTAAACTAAAGTACGCCTAACAATGAATCGCTCCTGCTATTTTTCTACCTAAATACGACCCGCACGATGAGACACAAAGGATCACACTGCGGCCGGACAGTTATGGCTCCCCGGGCCAACTAAAGAGGTAAATCATGGTGAATTACATTAAGCAGATTTGTTCTCATTTATAAATGTGTTGCAGAACAGGCAGTATTAGCATTAGCCGTTAGCCCAGGGCAGGCCGGATATTGCGTCACCAAAACGGATGACTAGCAGGGAAAGAGCCTCCACCGCCACCTAGTGTTTATATTAATATTTCAGGATTCTCTTTGAATATAGTTTTTATACATTCACTTTTATACTACTACTACTACTTATTATTATTATTATTATTATTATTATTATTATTATTATTATTATTATTATTATTATTATTATTATTATTATTATTATTATTATTATTGTTGTTGTTGTTGTTGTTGTTGTTGTTGTTGTTGTTGTTGTTGTTGTTGTTGTTGTTGTTGTTGTTGTTGTTATTATGTTTTGTTGTTTATTATGTTTATGTTTTTTTCAATTATAAGAACACAACAAAATTGAATATGCACATTTTACGACATTAACTATAAATAACTAAATAAACAGTAAAACAGTGAATTTAATGGGCATAGGTGTGCTAGCATGTTTTAGGTTGATGGGGGAAACTGGAGTGCCAGGAGGAAACCCATCCAGAGATGGGTAGAACATGCAAACTCCACACAGAAAGGCCTGGGCGACCTGGGGATTGAACCCTTCTTGCTGTGAGGCATGAGTGTTGCCACTTAGCCACTCAGCCACTCAACCACCGAAGCTCTAAATGTAAGGATTAAATATTGTGTAATAATCTAAGAGGCTTATTACAGTAACATGCGATTAAAGCAGATGTTGCTGCCACATACAGTAGTATACGTATTTCATCATCTTATTTCATTCATTTTGTTTCAGAGGTTTATTTTTCATTAACATCACATCTTTAAAAATGCCTTTCCTTGGACTAACATTCTCAAATTTAAAGTTAATATAGATCTTTAATTAAAGATTATATTCTAAACACAATATTTCTGTGTTACAACCCATTACGAGGCATTGTCCTTGTCTAGAGTGAAGCTCTTGCGGCTCCTCCAGCGCAGCAATTTGATGAAGTTGAGGCTGGCGTTGAACAGTTTGTCATGTTCAAAGACCATCTTGTAGAAGGTGTCTATGGGCAGATCTCCACTGGGGTCAGCGTACTTCAGAGTGGTCATGGGAGTGTACAGTGTGTTTGTCTGGTGACGGAATGGAGGGTTGTCCATCGTGATGATCTTCAGAGTGTGCTGAGGGACCGAGGGGACAACTTATAATAGGATATATAACATGCATTAGTCACACTCAACAATGCAAGATATAGTGATTATTATACATTTTTAATCTTACTACAATAATAATAACTGTTAATGAACTATCTTCATTGTAAATCAAGGAAAAAAATCAAAGCCACAACCATGATGTCATCATTTGTCAGTGTGTAATACTTTCTTTCTTTTCTTAAAAATTGTACTACTTATTAAAGTAATATTTTTCCATGGAAACAAGCATGTAAAGCCACCAAGCCAAAGGTACAGATCATATGTTTTTGAAGGTATTTTTAGCACTAAAACACCAATAACAGAATATATGCAAGAAAGATAAGCGCATACAGTGGAATATTTCAGGCAAACATCTCTATTGCTGGGCTCTTAGGTGTGTTTAGGGAAAAGGTCCTCATCTGACATTGTGACATCATCCCATTATAGAATCTCAAACCCAGCAATAGTGGCAGAGCCAAACCAGAAAAGTTACAAAGTGCATCTTTAAGTAGAAAAAGTTTGTGAGATGTTAACTTGAATTAATTTTCACCAACCACTTCTCAATCCCATCCCACAAACATCACATTACCTCTGCGATATCCTCTGGCGTCTGCCCCATCGTCTCAAAGATCTGCCCGTAGTTTTTCAGGTAGATGTTTGTGAACATGTCTGCAGTCACTTTATCAGCTTTACTCAGGTCCACCTTCAGTCCCTCCTCATAGACTTTACGCTCAAACTCTGTGATGACCGGACCAGGCTCAATCAGACTGATACTACCACAAGGAATACAAGACACTGTTATTATCTCAAAGAAGACCTGGGGGAAGTAATAGATAGCTGGACTCAAGTATAATTACTACTGCAGCAAAATAAAATGCAATTGAAATTTATTGTTAACCCTTTCTCCTGATTGTGTTCATGAATCAATTGACATTTTACTCCAGATGCCCTTTCTGAGAAACATGTACATTTATTAAAATAGAAGTGAACCGAGATTACATCATATCACATGATCAAGTTGTATTAACCAAAGTGGAAACACTATACAGTTTACAGTAAATTGAAGTACTCCAATATAAATGTTACCACTAATGCTAAGTACTATTACTATTAATGCATGCTCCAAGTACATGCATACACTTTTAACTGTTATTCTTTCTATATTGCTTAAAATATAATAAAGAAATACAATTCTAATTAAAGAATGACTTATTTGGCACCAGTCTCTTGCTATTTTTGCTACTTATTTAGAATTTAGTATTATCATTTGGATATTTTTTTCTCTTTGTTATTCTAATATAATGTGATGTGTGAGTTATTGTGTCCAAGTCATTTCCCTTGTGGATCAATAAAGCTTGTCTAAATCTAAGAGATTATCTAAATTTACATAAATTTACCAGATCTTCTATTAAATTCTATGAAGAATTTGATCACTTTCATTACTTTTATTAAGAGCACGTTCACACTTGTACTTTTTGGTTCTGGTTTGAACCCAGTTTAATTTAGATATAGATTTGGCGTAGTCCTGTTAAAGTCCTGGTTAAGCTCTGATTTAGTTCTGGTTTAGTTCAGGTTAAATTCTATGCTTAGTCCCATTTCAGTGGCAGTTTTAATATGGTGTGTTCAAAAGTGTATGCACCCTAGGCAGAAAAGTTTGAGAGGCCATCTTGACACTGTCTACAGTTACAAATGCACTCTAAATCTGATAATTATCTGAATGAGTCATATGTGTAAACAGCAACAACATCAAATTTCTTTTTGATCATGGTCCCTCTGATTACTCACATATGGATTTTGTGGTTTACATGTCATGTAAATAATCTTAAATGTCCAGAAATCAGATAATAATGAGATTTTAGTATGCATGTGAACAAAGCCACTGTTTTTAGAATTTTAATTTTAAAAACACTGTCCAGATGACTACCCCTTGGCCCACTTAGATGAATGGGGGATTACACAAACCTATTAAAATCTACCATCAAATAAATGAAACAAAACTGTTAAGTGACCCTATTGCTCTTTTGCATTTGGACGGTGGTTGCTGCATGGTATCTGCTGCGTTAAGACTTGTTTTGAATCTGGGCGTGATGCTGCTGACACATATTTAATCTGTGGCGAGACAATGGCCATGTTATGTAACACTATATGTACTTTAGGACTATCCCCATGTGAACTGTTTCTCTGCTCTCTCACTCTCTGCTATTGGATTCAGTGTTGAGTATATCTGATGACTTACTTCAGATTGAACCTCAAGGCTTGAACAGCTAAACTTTCACAAAAGCCTTCCACAGCAAACTTGGAAGCAGCATATATGTCGTTGAAAATAATCCCTGAAAATGCACACAAATGGTTAAAAAGACTTTTTTTTATATATATAAAGGTGCATTCTGTGCTTTTCTGGTGGAGGATCTGTCACCTGCTTGTTTCTATGGATATGTCATTTCTCTGCCTGGAATGTTCCACAGTATGACATTAAACGGATCTGCTTTACATTTATTTAATTTGTGGTTTTATAGCTCAAAAATACCTAGAAAAACAGGCATTCTGACTGTGAGTGGGGCTGCCTCTCCACAGATCTGACCTGTAACTTGGTCTTATTTGGTCTCCATGAAGATAGAAAAGGTTTAATGCCATACTGTGAAACATTCCAGACAAAGCAATAACATTTCCACGAAGAAAAGCATTTGACAGACCCTCCACCAGAAGTTTTTTTTTTTTTTAACTATTATTTACTCCCCTTATTTCAAAGCATGCAAACAAAGCATACACTAAATGTGATAATTAATACATCTACTATATAATTATAACATCATCAAGTCAATAGAACTTTCGCTGATTACAGACAGATAATATAGTTTCATTGTTTTATGTGATTATTGTTTTTGGTGTATTATGTGTTGGGAAATTGTATGGAATGATAAAAATATGGGGCTAAGTAACTGACTGGGCTTGTTTCACATACATTTCTGCCTCCTAAAGTTACCATATGTAATTAGGTTGGCCTACCTGCCCTGTTTTCTCGCATAAGATATTATCAAGGTTATTGCTGTTCAATAGTGTACCAGCTTTGGCCTGATAGAAGATCAGAGAGCATGATCAGGTGAGGATAAACAAAGGTTAGGTTAGGGGAGAGGCCAACTACTGGTGAAAAAAGCTAATAAAACTGCAAAGAAAAGTAACAATAAGAAAAACCGCTATTACATAACATTACAATCCAGATGTTCCTGCTCACCTTGGATACCCATGACACTGCTGATGACCACAATGTGCCCCCTCTTCCTCCTCTTCATGTCGGGGAGCAGCTCCTGCAGCAGACGCACCAGGCCGAAGAAGTTTGTGTCCATCACCGTCTTCATTTCCTCTATGGTCTGGCACTCGATCGGCCCAATCAGACCCATGCCTGCATTACTTACTGGAATTATATATCATAATATATCATTTTATTTCACTTTACTTTACTTTTAAAAGGTGCTTTACATTATTTTCAATGGCTTGCCTTCTTAGGAGATATTTGGTGCTTTGTTTAGAATGGTCTGCATTAGATCAATAAATGTATCTATCTCCATGGAGACAAGAAAGTCACACCATCAGAGCAAGTTATAGGTCAGATCTGAGGAGTGGTGACCATGCTCACAGGTTTTCTGAATTTTTTTGCAATGTAATACTATGGAACAACAGGCAAAGAAATAAGAACTCAATGCACAAGCAGGTGATACAAGCAGAGATAATATGTGTAAAGTGGAAATTTACTAACACATTTGACTATATATTTTAGGCCATTTTAAATACAAGCTGCACACCGACATCAGATGGAGGATTTGTTCTAACCCACTGCAAATATGCCAACCTGACACATATATTTTTTAATGGTAAGGGAAAAAAATAACAAAGAACCTACGTACAAATACCCAATTTGGGAAAGAGAATGAAACCCAAGTCCTTCTAGCTATGAGGCAAGACCTAACTCCTGTGCCACCTGCATAGTGCCTTGCAAAGACTCACTGAGGATGTCCACCCTTCTGTCGGGCAGGCTGTCCACACAGGCTTTGATAGATTTCTCATCACACACGTCCAGTTGTTTGATCTCCAGAGTCCGTCCCAGAGTCTTCCCCGCGGCCTCCACCAGAGCTTCCCCTTTGGACAGGTTCCTCATGGTTGCATACACTGGAAAAGATTTGAAAAAGTTTATTCATTTTAAAGTACTATCAAGGAAGACTATTACTACCTGGATTTAACTAAGGAAACAGGTATAAAGTTGCTGCAGTTGGTCTGGTCCAGGTTCAGCAACAGTGTGTGCTCAAAGAATGAGGTCAGCTGAACCTGAATATACTGAATGACCAGGTTATTTCACTGAGTTTTTCTTCCCTGAAGGCACGGGCATATTCCAAGATGGCAATGCCAGGATTCATCGGGCTCAAATTGTGAAAGAGTGGTTCAGGGAGCATGAGACATCGTTTTCACACATGGACTGGTCACTGCAGAGTCCCGACCTTAACCCTATTGAGAATCTGTGAGATGTGCTGGAGAAGGCTTTGTGCAGCGGTCAGACTCGACCATCATCAGTGCAAGATTTTGATGAAAAATTAATGCATTCACTGTGGCATTGTTTTGAAAAGCTTCTGCAGTGTCACAAGATTTATTTACATCCAGTGTTGCAGTAATTTTTCACAAAGATCTTGCACTGATAGTATATTCAGGTAGTCAGCTGAGCTCATTCTTTGAGCACACACTGTGGCTGAACCTAGACCTGACCAACTGCAGCAACATCGGACCTGTTTTCTTAATTATATCCAGGTGGCTACTTTTTTGGCCAGGCAGTGTATATACAATATATAGATCTATAGTTAATGCTTCAGTTGTTGACACAACCTTATTTAACGTTGGATTATGTAATTTAGGATGAGGGTTCATCACTTTCTCAGAGATTCTACAGCATGGCATCAAACTTATGTACCACCATGGTGACGTGAGACCTCTAGTAGACAAGTTAGAGGTCAGATCTGTGGAGAGGTGAATCAACTTGGCAAAAAGAAATAACAGGTACGGAGCCAAGTAAGTGGCAACCCTGCACCAGAAATGTTACATAATGCACCTTTAATCTAATTACCAATTAATTCAGTGGGATAAAAGATAATGTAATAGTTTGATTACATAATGTTGTTAAATGCATTCTAAATCTCCCATTTGAAGCACGAGTACTATAACCAAATTATTAACCAGTTTATATTTATAAAATGAAAAGCACATTCATCATTTAACAGGCTGGTTCCTGAAGTACCATATAGCCAGTGATGTAGAAACATTTAATTGGACCATGTCGGCTTAATGTTGACGGCAAACTGAAAACAAAGCCCTTCTTTAAATTACAATCACCATTTTATATAAATTACCAATAAGTAAGCATATCTGTTAATAATCTACATAAACCATAATGACATTTAAGTGGCAGATTTACCCATAAACCTCTTCTTCTCATCTTTAGCAATGCGTACAGCCAGAGCCAGACCAATTCCCGATGAACAGCCGGTGATCAGGACCAACTTCTGATTCATGTCTTCTGGGTTATAGTACACCTTGGTGGTGATAGTAGTAGTAATGAGTGTCCTTTAGCTTCAGTGTAGTTAATAAAGCAATCTTCATGGGGAGAGCTAACCAACCTCTAATCCAGAACCCATCCACTCAGCAGTAACAGCACATGTCAGATTAACAGTGCACAGGAGGCTCTTGGTAGATCCACGTGGTCCAATTGTTATAAATGTTTCTGTAGTATTATATTCATTAAATTACATCACCTATCATTACTATTACATTGCATATTGAAATTGGATATTATTGCTTTCTCTGGAATGGTGCATAGCTGAGGTATCCAAATCTTTTTCATAAAGGGCTGTATACTAAAAGATGAAGAGGAGGGTCAATCAAGAGACTGATGGTTTGGGCATGCCTGGTCCACAGTATTGCATCAAAAATAGCAGGTTACACCACCAGGAACACAATTTACCTGGCATTTTTGACCTGTAAAAGCGCAGTAAAAGTAAAATATATCTTATAGTATTGAACATCCTTCACAAGAAAGTGCACCTTGAAACTCAGCGTTAAGCATTTAAAAACACAGATTTTGAGTTTTAAAGTTTATTGGAGTGCAGAACCAGTTAAGTGGCTACTACAGTGTAGATGTGGCAAACCATTTCATGTTGTACCACAAGGGCATTTGAATATAATGCATTAATAGATCTTTTAGATTTGCTATCAATAATATAGGTAGATATCTTTTCCGTGTTTAAAGCTATTTTTCCCACAAATGTATGGTCGTTTTACAATATAATCCAAACTACAGGCTGTAAATAAAAATAAAAAAAACAGTGGTATTACATGTACGCTATGTTTAGGAAAATGTATTTGCTACCAGACTTCGTTAAGATTTATAGGTTTATAGTTATCTAGTCATACTTTTGTAACATCTTATATTTGGTAGATATTAGATTTGGTCTACTTTCATACAGATATTTTGCAGTGACATCCAGCTTCTAGTTCCAGATAAGTCAGCATGGTCAGAAGGTTTTTTAATAAAGCTTGGATTAAAGTCTAACTTGACAGGGGAAAGCCTCTAGCTAGCGTCACCCCGCTCCCCATTGAATGTAGATGATATCAGCTGCAGAATATCAATACAGTCTGCAGAAAAGTCTCTCTGGGGGTTTCATGATGGATTTAAACATTTTAACTAACAGCACTACACAAAAAGGTATTACAGGTTTGGCTTCTTCTGGTTTAGTTGCACTTCTTCTGGCTGAGCAGGCTGACCAGCTCCATGGGGTCCTTCTCCCACATGGTGTCGTCCCAGGCGTGGAACCAGCCGGTGAAAGAGGGTGGCTCCTCCCCCTGCTTAAAGGTGACTATGGGGGTCCCGCGCCGGCCTGCTGGGTCAGTGTTAATGTAGTCTTGAGCTAAAAGGGTAAAAACAATATAAAGTTATACAGTAAAAGGACAATATTGCTATACTGCATGTATTCAAATGTATTTAAAGAAACTATTTGTCTTCATGTATATTCAAACTGATTCACATTTTTAAAGAATTAAATGTTTTAATTAATGTATTTTTGAAATTAAGACAAATCTGATCATACATTTTAGAAGACAATAGCCATGTTTCTCTTACCAATCTTCCCCACACCCTCCTTCTCTTCATCGCTGGCATCCTTTCCAATCCACACATAAATCTGAGGTGGACAAAATATATAATCATTATCTGCAAACCTTGAAATAAATGTTTATATGGTGCATATAAAAAATAAATACAAACAAAAATAAATCACTTACCTGGTCCCATGCATCCAGGATCATGATGTCATCAGCAGCCAAGTCTATCTGTGAAAAGTCCCTGGGCACTTCCTCAGCCTAAATATATGACACACATGTTAAATCAGGGCCTCCGTCTGTTTGTCTGTGAATTTGAGTATCTATGTTCATTTACTGAATACATTAATAATATATTAGTAATTTAACATTTTTATATCGTTGAGAAAACACTCACAATCAGTCTTCCCGTCTTGTTAGAGACCGCAAACAGACGTGGAGGCTTCATGGCGGTCTGCAGGGTCTTTGACGTCTGATACTCTTTCTTTCCTCCCAGTGCAGTCCAGAAAGAGTCTGAAATCAGGAGCACAAGTGAAGAGCTCTTGTATTATTTCTACGTTTTATGTATATACGTTCATGTACGTATAGTATAGTAGTAGGACATAGCAAGAAAAAAAACTGAAAGAAAATGACATATCTAGATAATATCACTCAATAAAACAGGGGAAAAAGTAGTAAACTATAAGATTTAAACTAGAAGGTCCTATATTACGCAAAATGTATTCTTGAGCTTTCAGCCATGTTATAATGTTACCTCATCAAAACATAGATGTTGAAAATTTCCATTTTTGCTATAACAATGTATCTGGTTTGTTTCATAGTTGCTTTGTCTATATCACAAAAATAAAAAGTATGTCTTTCTCATTTAAATCAAAATATGGATTGCAAGATGCATATTCGGCCTGAATTTGAATGCTTGCCCTTTTTTCAATCTTTATTCTAACAGAAAATGGAGCGATTATTTCCAGCGTTTTCATATTCTTTAGCTTAAGATGGGGAGGGTGTTTTTATTTTGTCCAGTTAATGATGCTTTGTAAATAAATTCGCTTCATCTCCACCTTGGCAATGTCTATTTTTTGTTACTTCTGATGGAGCACATGCTTTTCTCATTGCCCAGTTAGTGAATTCTCCAAATGAAACATGCTTTATTCAGTCACCTGGCTCTCTCTTCTCCATGACCTCCGTGGCCCCCCCTCCGAGCAGAGTGGCCACATACTTTGCTGCCCCCATCTCCTCCTCAGCCGCACCCACGCCTTTCCACAGGTAAAGCGCATCAGAGGTTTTCAACACAAACACATCATTGGTGTTCAGGGAAGAGGCAGTGGGCTCAACCTTTGACAAAACATATAATAAAATAATCAGTTAAAATAATCAGGTTCACTCATGGTTTTAGTCTTGGTTTAGTCCATGTTTAGCCCTAATGAATCTAGTCTTTCTTTAGTGCAGATTGAGTCCTGCCTTGGATCAAGTTTGGTTCAAGTTATACTCTTTTCTCAACAGGGCTGTAAAATGTAGTTTAAATCTGTACAAACATGTCATTAAATTTCATTTTTTCTCCTAGATGCACTTAACGTGTGAACTTTGACTAGAATCCAACTTTTATAACATAAATGACAAATCTAATCACAAAAATCGTTCAACCCCAAATCTTAATCTGAATCCCCATTAATTATTATCGCTATCCTAGTTTTAATCCTGGTTTAATGCTCATGTAGACTGGTTAAATTGTGGTTTAGCTTTAGGCAACAAGTCCATAGTACAGGGTTCATTAAAACTACAAACAAGATGGCGGACCTCGACAGCTCTAGTGGCCTTGGTGGAGCTCAGGCGGATGTGGAAGAGTCGGACGTTTGATGCTGCACTTTGTCCCCCGCTGCGGGAGGTTCCACCCAGGTACACCACCATGGGCTTCCCTTTGAACAGGCTGACCAGGTGAGCAGGCTCCTTGCCCTGAGTCACACGCACCTGTCAACAAAGAAGCATTAGCCCACTTCTGAGGATATAATATATAGAAATTACCTTTAAATCTCATGCCAAATGTGAAGTTAACACAAACAGCCCTATCTAGGCTAAAGAAGAAAACTCATGATGGTTTGTATTCAAAGTCTATTTTACCTGAGTTGCTACTCCTCCCATAGAGTCATCCAGTCTAACAGTGAGGATTGCAGAAGCTCCAAGCTCATCCTTGGAGCACTTCTTTCCCTGCCTAGATAAAATCACACATATGATTATAGACCACATACAGGGGTCACTTACAATGGCTGTTCTGGCTTGAATGACTTCCTGGGCACATTCTGTGAGCTGCATTGGAAGTAATGGAAGTCGTGGAAGTAGTGGAAGTAGTGGAAGTAGTAGAAGAAGTAGTAGTAGAAGTAGAAGTAGAAGTAGTAGAAGTAGTAGTAGAAGTAGAAGTAGTAGTAGTAGTAGTAGTAGTAGTAGTAGTAGTAGTAGTAGTAGTAGTAGTAGTAGTAGTAGTAGTAGTAGTAGTAGTAGAAGTAGTAGTAGTAGTAGTAGTAGTAGTAGTAGTAGTAGAAGTAGTAGTAGTAGTAGTAGTAGTAGTAGAAGTAGAAGTAGTAGTAGTAGTAGTAGTAGTAGTAGTAGTAGAAGTAGTAGTAGTAGAAGTAGTAGAAGTAGTAGTAGAAGTAGTAGAAGTAGTAGAAGTAGTAGTAGTAGTAGTAGTAGTAGTAGTAGTAGTAGTAGTAGTAGTAGTTAGGGTTGGCCTGGTGTTTTTTAATAGTGAAGAAGAGAGGTGGGACATTTGGCGTTTGACACATTTTAGCGCATGCTGTTCAACCTGTTTGTTGTGCGTTTGCAGTGTGGACTGATGGATTTTCTGTGTAATGCATTATTAATACAACAATTTGTTTCAATTAAATGCGTATGCTAACACATTCACTTTGACAGTTCTTTTTCTGCCATCATTGTATCATTATGTATCATCATATTACAGGTATCAACGGGTAAGTGCATATTAAAAGTGTGTAGTCACCAGGTGTAGATGATGTTCTTGTTTCGGCCTCCACTCTTGTAGGAGTACAGCACCAGGTAACAGTCTCCTCCATAAAACTGACCATAAGTTGAAGCATCAACGGGAACTTTATCACCGCCCTCCACACGCCAGATCTGTGGATGTCACAAAAAGGACACAACACAGATGTTGGCTCAGAGTGGTTCTATGATTTTCCATGATTTTCCTCGACAGCACACTTTCCTTCACCTCCCATATCAACATCATCACCCGGTCCGCCTACTTCCACCTCAGAAACATCCACCGCCTCCGTTCCTCTCTCACCCCACACACCACCGCCATCCTCATCCATAGCCTGGTCACTTCCCGTATAGACTACTGCAACTCTCTCCTGTTCGGGCTCCCACAAAAATCACTCCATAAACTCCAACTGGTCCAAAACTCAGCCGCCCGCACTATCACACACACACCCTCCCATCACCACATCACACCTGTCCTGCAACAGCTCCACTGGCTCCCCATCACACACCACATACACTACAAAATCATACTCCTCACATACAAAGCTATCCACAACCTGGCCCCTCCATACCTGTCTGACCTCATCCACATCTCCACACCTGCCCGCTCCCTCCGCTCCTCCTCCTCCCTGCACCTCACTGTCCCTCCTGCCCGTCTCGTCACTATGGGGAGCAGAGCCTTCAGCCGCTCTGCTCCCCAGCTCTGGAACTCCCTCCCCCATGACCTCCGCAACACACACTCACTCTCACTTCAAATCTAAACTCAAAACTCATCTGTTTAGAAAGGCCTTCTCACTCTGACCATAACTGCACTGTCTTTTAATCTGTATTTGTTTTTTAAATGTATTTTTTCTTTAATTTTACACTGTTTTATTTTGTACTGTACTATTTTAATATCCTTGATGTACGGCGACCTTGAGAGCCTTGAAAGGCGCCTAACAAATAAAATGTATCATTATAATAATACTAATAATACTAATAATACTAATAATAATTATTATTATCATTATATGAAAAAGTCTTATAAATCATTGTAATTTCATTGTATTTCAGTGCACAATGACTGGGAAATGATAATAGTTTTACACCAGTCAAGTGGTTTGAAAAGAAAATATGAAAATTACAGGAAGTAGCTAAGCTACCTTTCTCCATGTCATCATACACAAAATTCCATCCAAAATTTCGGGGAACACATTTTTCTTTGGCAGATAATAACTATTGTGTAAAATACAGCTTTGGCCCTTGTTTATGATAAGACTGCACTAAAACAGTTATTTAATTTCCTCCATTTCTCTGCAAGATCTGTAGTAAAATCTTTAAATGTAATTATGTTTGCTCCGTTTTAGTATACCTGCACATCGCCTGAGCCATCGTCCACCATTCCATGCTGGGCAGCCATGGCTGTGCTGCTATGGAGACCGGAGGCGTCAAATGGGACTTTCTGCACCTTGGCAATTTTCCCAATGGTGTAGGCCTGACTGGGGCCCGTGGTCTCGTCTTTGTCCAGCCAATTAAAGAAGTACTCCTTGAAAAGAGTGGTCTCTGCTCCAGCCGGTATGATCTGGATCTGTGCCGGACAGCACAAATGTAAATAGGCAAGATGAACTGTATTGTGTCCATAGGACAATTTGTGTTTTGTTATTAAAGTATTTTTCTTCTATATTGTAACTGCTAACACACAACATATTTAGTTCACCATGTTAGTTTTTATTGTTTTGAAAATGCTGTATTCGCTGAAAACAATGCATTACAGTGTTTTATAAGTTTCACTTTTTACCTTAGTGTTGCTTGGGTAGTTGTGGTCTTTGATAAACTGCTGTGCGGTTAACAGAGCTGCATTTCGCTCGGCAGGATTAGCTTTTGATCCTATGAACATGCATAAAAGAAGTTATATATAAATTCTATTGAAGAGTCATGGCATTCAGTACTAATGCTATCTCAATACCACAACAGTACAGGGAATATTGAATTTTACCAACAAAAAACGTATATGTCAAGTAACATCAGTCCTATTCTTGACATAAACATAAGAGTAGCTGTACCTTTCCAGACAAAGAGCATGCGGTTGCCTTTATTGTCCAGGATGAAGCAATCGTTGTGATTGAGCATGCTCTGTTTGAATGGGTTCTTCTCAGCCACTCGAGTTGCTTTCATGGACCCGGCAGCATCTGAAATCTAAAAACAAGCATAAAATGGCATTTTCTACTTTTTTCAGTGAACAAGTAGTAAAAAGTGTAGCCTTAATCATTTTACCATGTAGAGAGAAGCTTCACACTTGGCCTGCTTTGGCACAGGAGCATCCGTGGTTCCAGGTGGGAGATCTGGCTTGGGCCCCAGAACCTTTCAACAAACAGCAGACACTTTTTATTTAAAGATACAGTATGTAAGTTTCTCTCAGTGGCATGTCACCTGCATTATTCCATGGAAATAGACAGTTAAGAGACATTCTCTATGGAGAAAGATACGTTTTATGCCATACTGTGGAATATTATAGCTTAAGAACAATATTTCCAAAGAAACCAGCAAGAGAAGGCTCTCCTCTAGGGTAAATAAGAGTCAGGTTTGTGAAGATGCAAGCCTGCTCACAGTAAGGATGCATGTTTTCCAGTGCCATAAACACAACATGCTTTCATTTTAGTCTATTTTTTGTCTAAAAAGTTACATACAGTTCATTATTTGAATTTATTTAATAATAAATTGTGTTAGGCGTAAGAATGCCATAATTTTACAACACAAAAGTACAAAATAGTTGTGATTGTTGACAGTATATAAAAAAAGTTATTTCAATAGTTAATCCAGAGTTGAATAGGTTTGATCAGGTTTAATTAGTAGAATTGTCTTAGGATCTTAAATATTCCTACATTCTGCCCATTCTATCTTTGTTTCGATCTCCAATTAGAAGCCTTATAATAACAATATTGTATCTCTAGTTGAGTACACAGTGGTAGTGTCTGGAGCTTACACTGATGACTTGGTCGGCTTCTTCGCCCTCTTTGATCATGTGCACCTCTGCTCGGCCTCTGCGCTCGTTGTCACGGATGTCTATGGCCAGAGCTGTACTCTTCAGACGTTCAAAGTGGTTACTCTCACTTCCAGACCAGTGGTAGATGTCCTAGTTTGGGAAAATACATGATAATAATATGGCTTGCAAAATCACACTGTTCATTATCTTACAGACTTAATTCCAAAGACCTAATAAATACAAAACTACTGTATTTATATATGGGCAATGTTGATGACAGTGAATTAGGGCTGAAACAAGTTATTAGACTAACTGCAACTTATCAATTAATGAAATAACTGTCAACTAATTTAGTAATCAAATAATTGTTAAATGGTCTATTAACAGACTTCAAAACATGCCATGAGCTGACAGAAGAGATTCTATGACTCAGAAGAGTAATTACATGAACGTCCTCTTTTTATATTTTCATTTATACGTTTTTATATTCCTGCAAGAACATTACAGTATTATTACTGGAGCAGTACCGAGCCCAGGTCGATGATGAAGCAGTCCCCAGTGTTAAAAGAGTCCCAGCTCATGGGGACCTCAGAGGCTCTGACGGTGCGCTTCCCCTTTACGTGAAAAAGTCGCTGGACATCGACTTCATTGGTAACAACATGGGTGAAGCCTGAAGCTACTCCTCCTTTCTGGGGATACAAAAGTAAAAAAAACAAAAAAAACATTTATTTTATTTTATTTTATTATTTATTTATTTATTTATTTTAATTATTATATATATATATATATATATATATATATATATATATATATATATATATATATATATATATATATATATATATATATATATATATATATATATATATATATATATAATATACATTATATATATATAGTATTTTATATAGATATATATATATATACACACACACACACACACACACATATATACATATACACACATATACACGTAATAAATAGAACTGTGTTGGTTGATTATCGTTTAAAGGGTACACAACTTTTTTCTTGTAAATTAATCTGTGCTACACCAGGTGCCACTCCACTCAGAGGGGCTGGGGCACAATATTGGGGGATAAATATTTCCATTTTTGTGTAATTTCAAACTCAAAATACATCTTCAAATTATAACGAAAGACTAAATTCTTACTATTTAAAATGATGTATTTACTGTAAAGCTCATATTTTTGGTGATTTGTTTATACAGTACATACTAAATATATTTAAATGTTCAATATCTGGTGTGATATGAGTAAAATTACATAAAATAGTTATTTATCCCCAGTACCCTGCCTCAACCCCGTTGACTGGGCTGGTTAGGCAGATTACAGAGGTGGCCTGTGCCCACACAGCCACTGGAATCTTGAAAAAGTACAAAATTGTAATCTATTATTTTAGCAGTGAACTGTAAATATGTCAACTGCAGCCGGGCGGAGCTGACCTTGTACTTGATGCCTGATTTGAAGTAGCCGGTGAAGGTGATAGACTCCTCGTTCTGGAACTCAGTAAACTGACGAGGCTTGCCCCCCAGATGGTCATCCAGCTGTGTCATCAAGATGGCTGCCGCCCCTCTCTCATCCTGGGATGCCTCGCTACCTGTGGGACAGAACCAAAATACTAATCTGACTTTTCAGCAAACTTGGATGATATCCTACATTGAGGCTATGTGTGGAAGTGAATGTTGATGACATTGACTGCAAAGTTTCAATTGCCCATCTATAGTATTCTCTGTCCTAATTCAAATAAACAAATGAAGACACCATCGTACCCCATTTGACTCATTGGTGTATGTTACTGGAATAGACCCATACCTGCCCAGGAGTGGACATTGTAGGACGGGGCAGACGTGGTGTAGAGCACTATGTAGGCGTCTCCGGTGAAGAAGTTCCCGTAGAGCTCTTTGGGGACCAGGTTCAGACTCATCTTCTCCACCCTCCAGACCTGCAGGCCGGGCTTCTCCCCTGCGCCTTTGAACTCCTGGGTTGCCATGATGCTTTGGGCCTGAGGGGGGCACCAGAGCAATTAACACAAGCACCACAGGGACACAGTAACAATATGTGACCTCAGATGAGACCACAGAGGAGAGTGCATGGCTATAGCTGCACTGCTTGTGTGAGGCATATGCAAAATCTGATTATACTAAAAATGATTATCTGAAGTCTCACTGCCTAAACCCCAGCACCTGCAGCCCTTAAATCAGTGCTAGTGCAGCCTCTGCAGCTCAGTGAGTCAATTCTGGAGGTTCTGAACTTTCACATGAGGCATGGCCAGCTTCTTTATTATAAATGTGCCCTATGCATCCTTTACCTGAATTATTGCCATATTTAAATATATAATATTAAAGGCCTTGTATCTTTTCCCCCACATAAAAAATCTGTTTTGCCCTAGTACAAATATGTTGCATAAGCAACATAAGGTCCAAATAGATGTGCTGTGTACTGTTTGCATCTAATTATAAAGCGCTTAATTGTCTGATAATCAGGAAGTACACGGTTAACATAACAGTTCTGTTTTTTACGTTTCACCCAGTAAAAATCAGGTACATTAAAGGATCAAAGAGAGCATAGCCCTATTGTCAAATTCACAATTTCACTTCACAATTAGGACTGGTCTATATATGTTGTTATATGCAGTAAATCATATTGAATGACAAAAAACATTTCTGAAACTAAAACTATAAATAATACAAGTCCTTGAAAGACTGTAGAATTTTGTTTACTCCCAAAATCCAAAACACTACAAAAGCGTAACTGTGTGATGTCACTATGTAGCAGATCCAGGTATTGTCAATGATGATAGATTGCCTTAGGATTTGCCCTAATTCCTTTAAATGGCCTTTCCTATACACAGAAGAGCTCTATGTTTGTGTGTTTATGCTGCAGAACCTGAAGTGCAGGGGAGTAGTTTTACAGGTTACATCACACAGGCTCTGGGAGTGTCCTGAAACTGTAAGGTGTGGGGGAGAGGGGGTGTGTCATTTATGTGGTTTAAAAGGGCTGACAGATAGATAGACAAACAAATACAAGCAACACCTATAAGAAGGGTTTTTTATACTTAGGTATACTTGTTTACATCAGATACCAAATGATCCAAATAGCAGTAGTGATTTTGCAAGTGTCATAGAAGCCAATGATATATGTATAAGGAAGTATTGCTTTAAATGAAAGGGCAGGCAGATATGTTTAAATTGCTTCTATAATATAAAAAGTGATGTTACTGAGGAAGTTAGTGAGTTTGCATGCAATATGTGTCCAGTGTTACACTGCAAAGTTCTGTGATGGCCAAGATTTTAAAACCTATATCAGGTTATTCATCTTGTTTTCAGATTTATTATCTACTCATTAATTCTGAGACTGCTTCATTCTAGTTTAGAGGTAGTTTATTTTAAGATAACATATCAAGTAAAATTATCTGTCCATGCAGCAAGATATTTGTCCATGCAGAAAGATCATTTCACTACTTTTAAGTCATTTTCTGAAAAAATTAAGTGTTTGTTTCTTAAGATCTTTTTGCAGGTTTTGGTTTCCAGATTTGGATTGTAGCTACAAAAGTTTCAATAATCAAAAATGCCCTAAGAAAAATGTGAAACTTATATGAAAAGTATTGGTACATTTCCAAGAAAATAACTCCCAGCCACACCCAAAATACTGTCATTAAACAGCAATCAAACCACCCATCCATCCACCCATCGTATGATGTCTTGGGTGCAGGTGCACTTAGGGAATTTGCCATAAACTGCAAACTACACCGAGATTGTAGTTTGGACTTTTTGCATCTGTGAGTTCTAAACTAATAACTGAATGAAAGGTTTCGAGTAGGGAGGTTACTATGAGAAAATACAGAAAACACTTGCAAAAAAATTTTTTATCAATAAACTTTTTTCTTTCCTTTTGTTTGCACAAGAAGTTATATTAATTTCATACAAATGTACTATTCCTTTGCATATTGCTATTCAATGACATTCTAGGTTTATCATCACAAAGCAGATTTTTGGGGGGAAATAAAACAACAATTTCAAACCATACTTTATTATCAGATAGTTCAAATAGCTATAAATAAATCAAACTAAGTAGACCACCAGACTTAAATCAAATTGGTCTCTGACAGGAGGACATAACTGGAGATGGAGAGTTTTGCAAAGTTTAGACAATCACTTATTACAGAGATTTAAAATTGAACTACGTACATTTCAGACTGACGAGAATTAAAATTGTCCCTGTTTGGCTTTCTTACCTGTAGAGGACTGTTACAGATGCTGAGAGAGAGGAGACGGGCTGCTGTTGCTCTTCCACTGTCCGCACAAAATGCCCCTTACACCCTCCACTTTATACCTGCACCAACATCCGCATGTGTGAAAGGGGCGTGTTCAGTCCTATCCCCGAACACGCCCCCAGAATCCTCCTCTGTTACTCACCCAAGAAACACACATACACTTCCTGGATCAAATCATCCCTCTGAGAAAAGTATCATGGGCAGCTGTAGGGCGTTATCTGCAAAGATGTCATTTAAGGACTGAGATTTGAAAATACACTCGGTTTTCTATTTTCAGAGTACTGGGAAAACATAGGATTAAATACCATGACAAAATGGGTGCAGAGAAAATACAGAAAGAGGCGCAATGCTTACTTAGTGGAGCTGATATCATCGAAGAAGTGATGGTAGTAAAAGTAGTAGTTGCAATAGAAGTAGTAGAAGTAGTAGTAGAAGTAGTAGCAGAAGAGGAACCGGTAGTAAAAGCAGTAAAAATAGTAGTAAAAATAGTTGTGCTAGTAGTAGTAGTAGTAGTAGAAGAAGAAGAGGAAGCAGTAAAAGTACTAGTAAAAATAGTAGAAGCAGTAGTAGTAGAAGGAGTAGTAGGCAAATCGAAGAAGCAGTAAAAAAATAGTAGTAAAAAATAATCATAGTAGTAGAAGGAGTAGTAGTAGCAGTAGCATGAGTAGAAGTAGTAGTAGGCTAACAGAAGTAGCGGTAAAAGTAGTAGTAGTAGTAGTAGTAGTAGAAGGAGAAGAAAAAGCAGTAAAAGTAGTTGTAAAAATAGTAGAAGCAGTAGTAGAAGTAGTAGTAGGCAAATAGAAGTAAAAGTAGTAACAATAATAGTAATGGGAGTAATAGTAGTAGGCATAGAAGTAGTAGTAGTCTAATAGAAGAAAAAGAAGTAGTAGTAAAAATTAGTAGTAGTCGTAGAAGAAGAAGGAGAAGAAGCAGTAAAACTATTAGTAAAAATAGTAGAAGGAGAAAAAGTAGTAGTATTTGTACAGGTGGTGGAGGTGACAGTAGTTGTTAGTTTTCTGACGTGTAGGATAGAATTTACAAAGGTTAATACCAAGAAGGATATTACACCAACTCCCTTGTAAAACAGGTTGTTTTGTTTTGCCAAAGCTAGCTTCATGCTAATAAACGTGAAGTGCAAAAACAAAAAGGTTTCTCAACAGCACTGCAAAGTCATTAGTTGGTTATTTGTTTCACAATGACTTCATTTTCTAGTGAAAGTGTAGTCTTCAGTTAGGTTGCTTGGCTATACTTTCCTATATTGTTTCCAATGCATTAACTGCACCAAAGTTTCCCTCTAAATAAAATGTACTTTGCTTCTTTTGTGACCATACATACGTTTCTCTGACGTTGAAAGTGCAGTGGAGTTGCACACTTCACACCCACCTGGGCATTTGAAGAGCAGCAGTACGGTGGTTCTGCAGGGACACATGCAGTGATTCATGACTAGAATCAGGAAAAGCAGAACAAACTTACAAAAGCCATAAACTTTATTAACATAATTGTCTATAATAGGTTGTCAAAGGGAAGTAAAAAGCATAACAACACAAAACAAATGATATGTTTGTATATCATTTTTTGATTGGTAGACATGAAGTTCCACATGAAGCCTGGTTTGACTTATGAAATACAAACAGATAAACCAGCTATAATGAAAGAATAATTCAAAGGGTTAAAGATCTAAAATTTAATATGTCTTCAAAAATTCCTTTCAAACAGAATATTAAGTAGTCCTTGTTCAATTCAACAGTCATGATTTATGTCCACTATTCTTACTATTATCATATACTGTACATTTTAAATACATTATAATAAAAATACTCCACAGAGTGAACCACATACAAAACTACAGTAATGATATTTAGACATATAGATACAAGATATTATATACTTTTCTAATTTCATTTTCTGATCTACTGTATGTTATAATGTTGTTTTCTCATCGCAAACATACCTGGAGCTGCATTTTGTTACATTCACACATGTTTAACACAGAAACCCTGCAAATTTAGTGCTCCACTCTGTTTTTAAACTTCATACACCTTCACTAGAATCATTTGGATAATTACAGCCCTGGAATTGCTGATCTTTACATAACAAAAGGTAAAAGGTAGCTGTTCACTTGAAAACTACCACTTCATGAGACAGACTAAATAAAGCAAACACAACAAAACACAATTCCTGGTATGTTTTTGTAGAAGTAATATAACAACATACATCTGACATCTAACCTGCCTTCCTCAGTCAATTTTGCGTAATATATAAGATCTTTATAGTTCAAGTCTCGCGCAAAAAGTCAGTGGACTGTAAAATGAAACACAAATATTACATGCATATCGACTACACTTCAAGTTGTTTAATTGTAGCTCTGTGTCAGCTCTGTAGCTTTTTGGCAGTTACCTTTTATGATTTATTCTACTTTTGCACCAAAAAGCACACATTTTGACTATCTAGATTCCATAATATGCACTTCTAGTAGCAACATGCCTGTATCTTATATGAATCATATACAACATATTTCACTATTTAGTAACGTTTTCAGTACATTTGTCAAAAAGCGTTTCACAAAGCTGAGTTGTCTCATCTTCTCACCATAGTGGCCTGTTATAGCACATGTCAGGGCCCATTCCTGTGCTAACACTCAATATCCAAAAGTGGGTACTGAGTTCTGCCTACACCTCCAGTCATGTCAGCTCCGTCACTCCCATGACTCAGCTGCATCAGCACATTCTGTCCCATTGTGTTGTGATAACTTCAGGCTGCCAATACACAGGAACACTCACTAAACATAAATTTAAAATGTAGAAAGAGCAAGGGGTACTTAAAAAAATATGACCAACTTGTTTTGTCCACGTTTTGGTCCTCTTAGAAGAACTGAATAACAGTTTGGGTTTGGTTTACTTGCATAATTACATCATTTTTTTCATTTCATGTAACCACGCTAGAAATTCTTATTAACTGGTGCACTATGTAACTTTTTGGCGGAGGGTCTGTCACCTACTTGTTTCCATGGAGATTTCATTGCTTTGCCTGGAGTCTTCCACAGTATGGCATTGTTCTGTTATCATCTGGCTAATCTCAGGAATATTTAGTTTTTATGGTGAAAAATCCTCAAGTGACACACACAAAATATCCAAAATACAGTAAGAGTAAGAGGTACTTCAAAAAATATTAACGACTTGTCATAGGAACAAACTAGTGAACAAAACTACAAGTACTTAATCACTGTTTTGGGTCAATTAACTTATATAATTTATATTATTTGCCTGTCCGTCTGACCCTGCTCTCTGTAAAGTGACTGGTTCCTCAAAGCTCTCAGGTCTGAAGGTGCCGCATGGCGACAGCTGGTTGGCAACAGTGTCTGGAGAAAATTTTCCCATACTGCACCCGCCGGTGGGTTTTTTCTCTGTCACCTAGGATTGTAAGTTTATCGAGAGACTGAGGATGGGACAATGTGTTTGCTGATGTCTATGTTAGATTATGTTTCCATGTTTTTCACTGTGAAGCCCATTGGGGCAACTCTTGTTGTGATTCTGGGCTATAGAAATAAAATTTAATTGAATTGAATATAACTTAATCATTTTAGTATTTTCATGTACCGGTAATCACATTTGAAATTCTTATTAAAAGTGCTCTATGTAAATTTTCTGGTTGAGGGTCTGTCACCCACTTACTACTTTACCTGGAATATTCCATGTATGGCATTAGACTGTCTTGCATTTTTTTTTTAAATAAATTGTCATTTTTGTTATCATCTGACTAATCTCATCTCAGGAATGTTTTGTTTTTACAGTGAAAAATTCTGAAATAGTGGGCTCACCTCTCCACAGATCTGACATGTAAGAACAATGGCGTACATTCTATTCAGGCAAGAACAGTGGCGGCTGGTAAATAGAGGGTGCAAGTGCGCCGCACTCCCTAATTTAACCTCGATTAAATATATATATATAAAATATATATATATATATATATATATATATATATATATATATAGATATAGTTATTTTGTATTAGGCTATATGTTAAATATTTTGTTTAAAACTGAATGTGTATCTGCATAGACATGTTTTTATCATGTTAAATGTGCTCATATCGCTGTATTTGAGTCACGTGTTTGTTATTTGAGTGCGCACAGTCTCTGTGCCCCAATGGAGGTCTACGGAGGGGCCTGAAACATTTAGAAAATTTGACGTCATTGTATGAGGCTAACATTTCTTTACTGTTAAAAAAAGACAAGGATGAGAAGGATCCTGCAAGCTATCGCCCTATTGCCCTCTTAAATTGTGACCAAAAAATACTAAGCAAAACTTTGGCTATAAGACTTGCTCATCACATTGCCAATATTATACATCCCGATCAAACTGGGTTTATTCCAGGTAGACTATCCTTCAGCAACACCCGACTACTGTTTAATATCATATATTCTGACAAGGTCAAAAACTCACAAGCGGTTGTATTATCACTTGACGCTCAGAAAGCGTTTGATCAAATTGAATGGCCATATTTGTTCTATACCCTGAAACAGTTTGGATTCGGAAATACATTTATTGAACTGATAAAAATGATTTATGCACAGCCAGTATCATATATTATCACCAACTTAGATGTGTCACAACCTGTGAAATTACAGCGTGGGGTTCGTCAGGGGATCCTTTATCACCATTGTTATTTGATCTAGCAATGGAACCTTTAGCCATTGGTATCAGGGGCCATTCAGAGATTTCTGGCATACAGTTTAATAATGTGGAAAGTTTGTAGTAAATCTATATGCTGATGATCTACTTCTTTGCCTAGCTGATCCAGAAAAGTCAGTCCTGTCCTCCTGGACTACCTTCAAACATTCAGCACACTTTCAGGATATACAGTCAACTGGGGAAAAGTGAATTTATGCCTTTGTCAGACTATTGTTATAGGCCTTCATTCTTAAATTCCCTTCCTTTCAAAAGTCATCTCCACCCATTTTACTTATCTTGGTCTAAAAATCCCCAAAAGATCCAAAACAACTTATACTGTTAAACTTTTTTAGAAATGATTGAAAAGATAAAAGCCAACATTAGAAACTGGTCATTACTCCCTCTGTCGATGATCGGCGAATTAATGCAATAAAAATGGTGATACTTCCAAGTTATTATATTTGTTTCAAAATATGCAATTTTTCTACCCAAGTCTTTTTAAACGGCTAGATTCTATAATATTTTCGTTTATTTGGTCTAACAACAAACGTCCACGTATCTCTAAAGTTCACATCTGCAAGCCAGTGACTATGGGTGGATTGGGTCTACCTGTTTTCAGACATTACTACTGGGCTGCTAACGCTAGAGCACTTTCATTTTGGCAACTTGACTCTCCAGATAAATTTCAATCTATCTCCACTCCAAAATGGGTCAAACTTGAACTTACTGCAGCGCAGACCAGCCTTTCCTCCATTCTTTATTCTGGCTATAAAAATTGCCCTAAACTTCCTAAGGATTATTTGCTTAATCAATCCTTGCAAATTTTGAACCAAATAAAAAAGACACTGGACTTGAATTACATTTCAATTTATTTCCCCTTTGCAAATAACACGTTATTTAAGCCTTCTCTTACAGATACCACTTTTTTGAATGGAGTAGGAGTGGATCTGTGTGCTGCATCAAGGATTTTATGTCAATAATAAATTAGCCTCATTCTCTGAATTACAGGAAAAATATTCTCTTCCACAATCACATTTTTTTCGTTACTTGCAAACCAGACATTTTATTCAACAAAATATTGCAAATTATATAGAAACCGAGGCTCATGCATTTTTAATTTAATGCATATTAATCCAAATTCCAAACAACTCATATCACGTTTTGTAAATATATTCACACAACCTATCTCAACTAATTATATTAGAGAGGCTTGGTCACAAGATCTTGGCATAACTATAACAGACGAGATATGGAAAGATGCACTTGCAAACATCTGGAATTGTTCCATCAATTCTAGATATAGATTAATTCAATTCAAAGTGGTTCATAGAATACATTATTCCAAAGTTAAACTTAATAAAATCTTTCCATCCGTTTCATCGATGTGTGATCGATGTAAAACATCCCAAGGCTCTTTAAGTCATCTGTTCTGGTTCTACAAACATTTTGGACTGACATATTCAAGTGGTTCAGTGACAATTACAAAACTCTGGTAACCCCTAATCCTCTTATAGCACTGTTGGGCTGCTTTAGTGACCATTATGTGCACTCTCTTTACACAAAAAAAGTCATCAGGATGGGAATGGTTGCAGCTCTCAAACTAATACTTCGAGCTTGGAAATCATCAACTCCACCACCTTTTACTAACTGGCTCAATGAAATGACTTTGGTAGCAAAATTGGAATATATACGTTACGAACAAAACCAGGCATTGGACTCATACTTCAAAACATGGTCCCCATTTCTGAGGTCATTAAGTTAAATCTCCCTAAGTGTCTGTGTGTATTTGTATATGTGTATGTATCTGCGTATACATATGTATATGTATGTGGTGCATGGTGGGCATGCGTATATGTACATACATATGCATACACACATATTTATTTATAGTTCTTTGTACTGTGGCTTTTTTTTTTTTTTTTGGATTATATTATTATTATTATTGTTATTATTATTATTATTTATTTATTTATTTTCTTTTATTAATTATTACTATTATCATTTTTTGTTTGTTTTTGCTTTGTTTAAGTTTTGCTTTATTATGAAAACCTATAAATAAAATAAAAAAAAAAAAAAAAAAAAAAAAAAAAAAAAAAGAAAATTTGACGTCATTACGTTGCTTTTGCCCATTCGTTTGCATTGCAGCCCCTGAAAAACGTCGTAGTGCACAGGGTGGGGGCGACTCAAATCAACTGATTGGTCTTTAGAAACATTATCACAATTTTGACCTATGAGGATTCAGCTGCTCTGTCCTGGGCTAATGCTACTACAGGCTAATGAATGGAGAACTATAGAGCTGTGTGCTATGGCTGATAGCTACTTTCGCCTAAACCGAAACAGGAGAGCGGGAGGAGAGGCCTAAAGCACGGGACACACTGACACAGACGCCCGCTGCCAGAGCTGGGAAAGTTTGGGGAAGCTGGGGGAAGCTGGGAAAGAGCAAGTTTGACCTGGGCGTAGAGCAGAGAGCTTAAGTCCACCCGGTGCCCTGGTGCTAATATGGACTGGCGCAACTTTCAGTCTGAAGTGGGAAAGGGGATTAAGACGAGATTTAGAACCAGCTCCTGCACTCGGCTCCAGGACCTTGTCTCAGGACCTGACTGGACCGGGACATATTGGAGACAGAACCAACAGGACAGTGGATAGAGGACACACTCTGCATCAGTCCTCTGGAGAAGGTAAGAGGCTTGTTTTCGTTAGTTTGGGGCAAATCTGAGGACGGAGCCTCACAGTGTTAATAGGTAAATGCATAAATGAATGAGCGACGGAGCTGCTTCGGTGTTCTGCCGTGTGCTGTAGGAGCGGTGCTGATGTTGGGATGTGACTGGAGCCTCATTTTTGCTGCATCTTCATTACGGGGGCTGGTTGTCGGGCTGATTGTGAGGGGTGTGTTATGGTGTGTTATGTTGTGTTACGGTGTGTTGTTGGGGTTGGGTGTGAGCAGGTACATCAGGTTGTGCTGCTGCGTAAACTTTGCTCTTGGCTGTGCGTTGTGCTCCTGATAAAGTTCAGCCAATAGTGACTAAAATGACTGTCTGTTCCTGGCATTTGTTAGAATTTTATATAGCCTATACATAAGACATATATTTATAATACATATTTATAATTTTGACTTATGCACCTCCCCAAAAAATTATACCACCAGCCACCACTGGGTAAGAATATTGTTAAGTTGAAATAACTACTAAAATAAAATATATCTTATAATGTGATATAACTATGCTTTAAACTACACAATTCCTTTAAAATGATGCTAAATAAATTACATAAATGAAGTAACTGTTGCATAAATGTGAGCCTTGCCTGTCCTGACTTGAGTGGAGCCTCCTTTTTTCTTTCCGCATATTACATAACATGATTGTTGTTTTAAATGTATGGGTGTGAGGCTTTTCTTATTTGGGACAAACCTCCGGTACATGTGGGATCTTGTCTAAAAGGCCTGGTTCACTGTATACCTTCATTGTCGTGTAAGTAAAGACACATGTGAGAGGTCTATATTGTATATATATGCTGGACAAATAACCAATTGAACCAGATCAGGGCGAATTTCCTGTCACAGCACCTGGCCATAAAGCTACAGTTTGTGTTAGGATTGGCTAGTAATAAAGTTCTTGTAAAAAAAAAATGCCATAAGTGAAGCTAAATTAAGCACTCAAAGTTAACCCACACTAGGGTTGAAAGATGAATCACGATTTAAACAAAATTTCGATTTGAATGGAGGCAAATAGCAAACTGCAAAAGCTGTGATTTTTGAAGTACCATCATTTCCTTTGGCGTTTAGATCTGCACAAACATGTTCTGAAATGCGGTTTGTGTATTCATTTGTCAGTTCATATCTCAGTCTTTTTGTAAAAATGATAAATGGTCATATTTATACCTTCAAGTCACTCAAACCACTTGACATCAAGAAGCCACTAACCCATTCACACACATTCACACACCAGGGTACACAGACACTGAGGTCGAGGTCAAGGGATAACTGTATTGCCCAAGGACACAACAATAGCACTGTGGAAGCTGGAAACATACCTCCAACCTGTGGGTCAGAGGACATGACCGCTCTACCAATGACGTTTAGGTTAAGAGCAGGATTTGAACCTCCATCCTTCAGATCAGTGGACAAATACTATAACACTGTACCGTCTAGCACTGACTGTACTGTCATCTTGTCAGTTGTTTTGAACATGTTTAAAATGTCTTTGAAAAGAATACTATTTTAAAAATAAAGAATTATAATTGCAAATCTAATTTTTGCATTGCTGGTCATATTAAATATTTTACTATATCATTCGGCCCTACCCCACACTACTGCAACAAATGCTGAATGAACAGGGTATGGATATTTGTTATTAAAATCTCTAGACAATCATGTGTCTTGTCTAGTCTTGTGGCATTTGTGTCTCAGAGTCATCCCAGCCCTGTGCAAAACAATAGTGGTTAAAAACTTGTTCAACCTGAACTAAAAAGTAATTAAGAAATAAATGTGTGGAACTGGAACTACCACCACACAGAGGAGCTAAAGAGACAGATTTTTTTATCCATAACTAACAGGTTGGAGTTTGATTTCCTAAATGAAATGATATAGATTCTTTAAGGTGGTAACAAGCATTAAACAAGAGTCGAAATTGAACTGCTAATCTCCGGATCCACTGACTTTATACACAGCAAGCACAAATAGCTGTAATTTAAATGTATTAGAATGTATTAGAAATGTATTATTATATATATATATATATATATATATATATATATATATATATATATATATATATATATATATATATATATATATATATATATACTGAACTGAACTGAACTGAAGAGCAACAAATAGTGTTTGTAAAGACATTCCTTAATACAACTTACAACTTAGAACACTACTTGAACCTCTGTTTAGATTCAGTTCATTTTTGCAACAAATTTTAAAATAAGACAATTGATTACCAATAATACAATACATCAATTAATTAATAACTTAACAAATTACTAGGACATGCACAGTCATAAATAAATACACTTTATTCTAGCATTCTGAATGTGGAACGTAATTTTGCTTGCAGTGAGATGCAGAACAGTGGCTGCAGTAGCACAGTGTGTAAAGCATCCATCCATCCATCCATCCATCTTCTCCCGCTTAATCCAGATGGGTCACAGGGGCAGTTTGCTGCCCAATCCTCATAGCACCTGACCCCCCCATGAACCCCTCTGCAGGTGGTGAGCCCACAGGAGGGTGGACATCATGGAAAGCAGTGTAAAGCAGTCTCTACAAAAAAGAAAGGTTTGAATCTCATCTTGTCTGTCCCTCCGTAAGACACATCCATAACGCCTTCTCCAGTCACAATATGTTGCATGCCAGGTAATCATGAGATGGGCCAAAATTGAAAAGGCTGGAAGAGGAAAAAGTCATCATCCCATCCCATCCCATCATATCCCATCATGCATCCTATATTTGGTGGAAAGATCCTGCAGTACAACAGAACCTTGGAACCTTCAAACCATTAGATATGAAACAACCACAACTATCTTTCACCAGTCATTATTATAAATTCACTTCTATGCAGTGCTAGCCCCAAACTGGCAGCTCAGCCCTTGTTATCGTAGCCTATGTCATTAGAGGTACAATACTCCCTACAATGGAAGGATAGCCAGACTGTGCTGGACTAAACTGGAATGGACAACACTATCACAATGTCTTGAGGGTTCATGTGCCTCGTATTGTTGAGGCATTCTTGTGTTAGCTCTCCGGCCTCATGTCAATTCTTACAACTCTCGTGCTACTTCAATGAATTTTACAACAATTACAAACAACATTATTGATACTTCACACTGACATCAAATTGGGAGATTCTGCATGTATGTCTATCGTGGAATGTATGCCAATACCAATATTTACACTCCTTTGCTACAGTTTTGTAAGTCATAGAACACACACTGAAATAGACTGGGCAAAGTGTCAATGAACTCAACATTGGCTTCAAATCACTAAATGTCATGGCATTATTGTGGGGATGCAGCCTACAGGCAAAATGTGAGTGACTTCATTTCCTCTGTGCCACTCTAAACATGAATTTAAACATGAAATCTGGAGCAGGATAAAGCCCCACCACTCTGTGGCCCCTGCTGGACCAGAGCAGAGCTCTGGGCTACAGAGACCTTGGTCTAGGGTCAAGGGAACAGAGGAGGAAGTCAGCGGATCATTAAACCTATACAAGAAAATACACAAAACAAAGAAAAAAACATGTGGTGTTAAAGAACTATGTAACTTTTTAGGCAAGGTGTTTAACACCAATTAGATATTTCTTTCCCTGTTATATTATGGTATTAAACTTCTAATCTTCTCGTTACTGATTAGTCCTTCTGAAAGTATTTTATTACTACTCTGATTACTTTATTTCAAAAGTATTTAGATTACTGATTATTATAAGTTTGAAAAAGAGAAACATACAGCTCAGGCACCAACTTATAAAAAGCACTTTCTGTTACAGGACCTCATTTCAAGCAGAGGCGACACTCCTCCATAAACCAATATTTGTGTAGTTTTGGTTCACAGCTGATCTGTGTCTGACAACAGGAGAGGACATCACATGCTGCTTGTTTTCCGTTTTCTCTTTTCTGTTTTACTGTTACTGTTTTACAATACGCTTCTATGGATTACACACATTTTTGGTAGGGAAAAAGTAAAATTTCTGGGCCAAGTAACTGTAATCAAATTATTAAATTTTCAGTTGCAACTAGTTACATTACTGCATTATTATAAAAATAATCTGATTACTAATTATTGACAACTAACTAGTTACTGCCCAACAATGTTTCTTACAGTGAGCAGGGTCACCTCTCCACAGATCTGACCAGTAACTTGGCATATCCTGCTTGTCTGGGAGTAGAGATTCACTGGTTCAGCTTTTCAGTTATGATATGGAATTATGTATCTGCCAATACCCAATATCAACTGATGCCAGTGCAGAGACAGACACTGACATTTATTTCTTTAAAACAAAAGTAAAATAAGACAAAACTGTTCTTATGTATGTAGCTGTTATTTATTGCTCAGGTAACTGCAGAACCGCGTTGTATATCTCCAAACAACTACCACCAGGAGAGGAGGTGGCGGGATGTCTCCCAGAAAAATTGCATTAAAGTTAAATTAAACTCACTCATTAAAAAAAAGAGACATACAATTACGTAAGTATTGTAAAATTGAAATGTAATTAACTGAATAACTTTTCTGTTAACGGCCTTTGAAATGCCATACCTGTTTATATAATACTAAAAATAGCAAAAAAAACAAATCTAAAAAAATCCCATGTCTGAAAATTCTTAATCACTTCCTCAGTTTATAACAAGAAATAAGCAGGCTATCCTATTAATCATGTAATAAATAATACTATCTTCTAAGCGACATGCTGAAAACATTTCAGAACTAATCTACTTGGTTATGAGTTACTCTCACTGCAATCTTGGAGAGTAGAAGTCAAATTGTGCAGCTGCTGAAGGGTTAAGTTAGACCAATAGAGAGGGTTGGGTCATGCAAAGGGCTCCATGGGGCCAGTGGAGGTGGGGAAGGGGGAAGGGGGATGGGGATCTCTTATTGAAAAAGTTTCACGTTTGCATGCAACAGTTTACTTAGAAATGGGATTTTCTGTGTTTAAATTTGGCACAGAAAGAGAGCCATTAAAAAAGTGAGGACCCAATCTCATATCTTGTCTCATTTGGTGAGAATTGTCCCCCGTTTCGCACCATACCTGCTACAAATTCTTTCAGGTTTTTTGGCATTTCATCTATAGGCATGAATATATTACCCTTAAACTTAACATTTATAAAAGTAGTAATGGGTGATGTCACATGACCTGGTTTGGTGACATGTTTGAGAAGTTCAGCTATACTTTTCTGGTCTGAACCACTAAAAACGGCCTGCATCATACAATAGCTAAAAGTTCTAGATATATTTATGATATTAAAGAACGCACATCACATTTTAGGCAATTAGGTAAGCTTGGGACATCAAAATTATTCATATTGTCTAATTTTTGCATCATGACCTTGTGTCCTCACTGTACATGTGCAGCTCCTGTATTGTTTACACATGTGCAAAATCTACTGTACACTTAAAACATGGCCGCTGGAAGTTAGTTAGCATGTTAAAATCCACTCTAGAGTCTCAATATGTTGTTTGCAGGTCCAACCAAAGACATGATCATACCTTTTATATCTTTACTCACCTGGTGGGCTTCATTTGGCCAGTCGTGTGAGCAGCAGAAGAAGTCGCCTGGAAAACCTACTGTATTTGTTGAATCTGAGGGAAATACCACAGGAGTTTTATTTGTTACAGATGATTTTGATGCGGCGAATAAAGCTGTAATAAAGTCCAAAGAAATACAGAGCTCTTTCATCAAACGGCAGAATGAAACAAAGAGAAGCAATCACACCCAAGGAAAAGAGAATCAGATTTAGACCAGATGAAACTGAAGCTAACATTATCCCACAAGCCACAAATTTGCACACTTTCTCCAAAGTATTGTGTTTTTATACTGCGAGTGAACCGAATTTTACAGTAGTTTAGGCAAGTTGTCTCTTTGTCTCGAATTCTTTATATGTTATTATTTTGTATTGAAATTTATGAAAACATATACGGTACATATGATGCAAAAATATCAACCTTGAAAATTTTACTGTTATTGTGCTATCAAAATTGGTATCAAGCTTCAAGCATTTAAAGGTTTTATATTACCTGGAATTGACTGTGATTTGTAAGCCATGTTATAACATTACCTCATCAAAAACATACCTGGACTTGGGTGTTGTTTCATTCACACATTTTTGAGCCTTTATTATGTCTGTCTACATGTCCAAGGCTCAAAATGCTCTGTTCCACCTTGTCATGAAGTGGTAGTCATCAAGTTAACAGCTGCTTTTTACCTTTAGTTCAATACAGACTGGAAATTCCAGGGCTGTTTTCTGTTCAAGAGAAGAAAGCCAAAATATGCAGGTTTTGTGTGTTAAACATGTGTGAATGAAACAATAAATGTGTTTGTGATAAGGAAACGTTATAACATAGATCAGAAAATAGAGTAATATAGAAGCTTTAAATAAATAGATTATAGTTTTCAACACAAAATATTGGCAGTTTCTTTGATGTTACCATGATATAGATAAAACCCTGTTAAACTAGTCAGAAAAGACGAAGACTAGTTCTAGTAAAACGGTAAACAAATATGATTTCTGTTGCTAATCCCAATTTCTCGATTAAAACTGCATTACTTCACTCTGGTCTCTAGTTGTTTTCATTACATTTTTCCTTTTTCCATTTTTGTTTTCAAACTTTTAAAACATTAATCACATTAGTATGTGGGTATGATTTTTTAATAACCCTATCACAGTGAAAGCAAATATTAGGTCAAAAATCAAATTGATATAGTGTGGCACCAACTGATACATTGCAGCTGATATCATCAATATTCTCTGGGGGTGTAAAGCTAACTGAAAGCACTGCTCTGCCTAAAGCTCTGTTACTCAAGTTAGACTTTAATCTGATCTTTATTTTAACACCATCTGTCCATAAAGAGCTGACTTGGTTGGAGCCACAACAGATGAAATGATTTGTGCTCTTAAACAAATCTCTCACATAGTTTTTCAGTTAGACACTCTCACCTTTTTTGTTGAAAATCCAACAGAACCCATTCATCACAAACTCCTGAAAATGTTGTTTAAATTAATTTTATATTGTTTTGTGAGTTTTCAGATTATATTAAAACATTTTTGCTAATGTGTGCATTGTGTTGCCATGGTAACTGTTGAGCATTCTGCCAATAGAGATACCTGTACAAAACCTAGAGTCTAAGGTTTTTAACCCATCCAGCTTGGTATTGCAGGCTATTTAATAAAGGCCTAGGTTAACAAGGGATGTCTTACTGTAAGTAGAAGCATGAGCCCAAAGCTGTGAGATTGGCAGTCGATCCCTCAGATCTCAGCGGAGCAGCACCAAACCCCAGACTCAAGACCTCTCAATCCCTGGGAAGACAAAGGAGCACGGTATAATGAACTGCAAATGGTGGTGGTTCATTTTGATTAACCGGTTACTAACATAGAGCACCATTTTATTTTTCAACCTATTATGACATACAAGTTAGTCCACAACAATAAAGGGTGCATACTGTTTTTGTTTCACCTCACATAACTTGTCTATATGAATGAAAGATGAGATGTGGTGTTTGGAGAGGCTTAAGAAATCAAGTATGTGCAATGTAGTGTTTAGTGTTACATTTTAAGATTTTTGAATATTATTATTATATACTGCCACCTGCAGTCCTTTGATTAGTTTTGTTTTAGTTCTTTGTGGCCATACCGGCTCGTCAAAGCCTGATCCCGTCAGATCTCAGAAACTAAGCAGGGCCGGGCCTGGTTAGTACTTGGACACTGGGAATTCCAGGTGCCACAGGAGGGCGCCAGTTGCAAAACATGTCATAGTGTCCTTAGGCAAGGCACATCACCCACATTGCCTAGTATAAAAGTGGTGTGTGTGTGAGTGTTGGTGGTGGTCGGAGGGGCCGATGACGCAGATTGGCAGCCTCACTTCCGTCAGTCACCCCAGGGCAGCTGTGGCTACAATAGTAGTTTACCACCACCGGGTCTGGAGGGAATGAATAATGCTCTGTAAAGCGTCTCTGAGTGTCCAGAAAAGCGCTATAGAAAACTGATGCATTATTCTTTTGTTTGTCTATTCCAGTTCAAGTCAGGTCTTCTGCATGACCAGATTACTTAAGAATGAAAGAAACCACATTTAAAGGTCCTATATTACGCAAAAACCATGTTAGAATGTTGTTATCTCCTCGAAAACATACCTGGAGTTATGTTCTGTTTTAGTCACACGTTTGCATAACCTTTTATTATTAATCTTTCTACATCTCCAAATCTCAAACTGCTCTGTTCCACCTTGTGATGGAACAAACAAGGACAGTACAAACAAGGACATCTGATTTGCCTCCGAATCTGTGAGAAGAAGACACACATTATCACACCATGAGAGCAAACGCCTCTTCTAATGTTATTGATATTGTAGGTTAGTGTGAATGTATGGTCTGTTCTCGGTATAGCATGTGACACAGTGAGGAGCTAAATTTAACTAGATCATAGCCACGGGCAAGGTTCAAATAAAGATTTCTTCAAATGACTCACCGCAAACAGCACATTATTGATCCCTGAGGGACAGAGGCATAAGACAGGCTACTCCTCTGTGGGTACTGCAGATCGGCAAGTTTAATTAATGACTCAGGAACTCATTCAATACTACCATTGACAACAAGAGAAATCACAGCCGCTGTAGCCAAGATCCAAAAGTCAAATTTTGGAAAATAGAAAACTTTAAAATTCTGATCTGCAGCAGTAGAACAAAAATAACAAAAAGAATGCACTGATTATAACAGTGTTTGACAGTTAAAATGTATCTTTTTATATTTTTTTCTGTATGAAGAAATTTATCTAACCAGAAGACACCACAAAACACAAGTCTGATATATTTTTTTAAAGTTTATTTAAGGGATCTCAAAATGGATTCACAGTTAACATAATTAAAAACAGCTTAAACAGTTCATAACAATGTTGAAACAAATTTACACTCATTTAGATTTGATGTATTTATTGATTTATCTTAATGTAGTCTTGTAGTTTCAAGTCACAAAATAATGAATCATCACCATTAAAGGTGCTGTACCTGATTTTTACTGGTTTAAAAATGTGAAAAATTTTAAACAGTTTGCAATGATCCAAAGTTATTCCTTATTTCCTAAACATGAATGCTCAGGAAGATTAAATCGTACAGCAGAAACATTGGAGTAGCATAGAAGCATGTCCCCCATAGACTCCAAATGTAAACCCATGACTCTAACAAATATGTGGGGAGGAAATCAGGTAAAGGACCTTAAATGATCAACTGTTAATCAAGAATAACGTATTAATTACTCTTATGTTTTTTCTTCTTTTCTGTGTTGTCACACCACACCTCCAGACCACTCCAAATAATATGTGAGCAAAATTCCTCTGTTTTACGCTCATGGAAGCAGACCACACATTCAATAGCACAGAGTAGAGGGCACATTCTGCTGGTGAGTTTTCCTAGAGGACACAATACAGTACAGTCACCTGAGCCCGGCCGCCAGTCTCTCCATGGCAGCCTTCCTCTCCTCGGCCTTCTGCTGCGAGCGCCTCAACACGCTCCTCAGCTCCTGCAGGTGATCCAGAGTGCCCACCAGCTCCCCCTTCACCGTCTTCATCTGACTCTCCAACATCTGCGTGTGGTGAAGAGAGCTCCTCCTGTGTCTGCGGCTGGAGCGCACCCTCTCCTCCAGCTCCTCTGTAGAGACAAGGGCACATTATCTAACTGAGGGTGTAGACTAGAACAGAAACTACAAACTAGTCCTGGCACGATAGCTCATTTTGAAGAACGATATACAGTGATGTAAGAAATAATCAATTTTGTTACATAAGTAAAGGTACAGATACAGGAGCAAAAAAGGTGTAACTAAATGCCCACAACCACATTTCAAACAGAGCTGCTGACTAACTTAAGGAACAGTGTGATTGGTCTAACGGGTATTCACTTCACTTCATTTTACTTCAAACTCCGTCCCTAATCAGAAACGCCAGGCTTTAATAGAGTGGTCCAAATTTATTTTTTTTAGATTCTCTAGATTAAAACCCTGCATTTGGTTCCATATCAGGTCAAAATATTTGGGTCCAAATTATATGCAAATTAATTAATATTTAGAGGTTGCTCAAGACACTTGAAAATTGCTCTATACTATAACATAGCGAACCAAATAAATAAGGCATATTCAAATAATTTTTCATTTTATTCTGCAAACACAAACTGAAACTTGGATAAAAATTACTTAGAAAGTCCATAAAAGTTGCTTAGAAAGTCCATAAAGTCCAGAAAAAGTTTCTTGAAAACACAAAATTAGTTAATTTCCAGGACACTTCATGCAGCTTAAGCTCTAAAACGTCTCCTTTTTCTTCCAAATTTCTTCCTAAATCATCTTTTGGATGCTAAAACTTAATGCAGGGTTCTAATCGTTATCTGAAACTTTATTTTTTTACCATGCTTTGATGAACCACCCTAGGCTTTAATCAGAGCTGTGTGATGTTCTTAATACTATTTACCAAATACTGTGTTTTATTGTTTTTTTTTTACCAGAAAGCTCTGAATGAAGAATTGTGCTGATTTTTGTTCCATGGAAACAACTCAAATTGATTTGATAGTCAAACTGATTTAATTATCTTCTTGTGATATTTATTCTAATATTTTTGTTCACTTAAAGCAGAGACTTCACTCCACCATGAATATGCTGAAAAATAGCCCCTCAGCGACCTCAAACAATAAAATAAAAAAATATTTTTAATTTTTAGTCCAGTTCAAAGTTAAAAGTATCCAATCTAAAACATACTTAAGGACAGATACCAAAAAATGTACATAAATGCAGTACTTTTTTCTTTTGTACTTTACCTTCCACCGCTGACAATATATTGCTGAAGAAAACATAGACAATAAACAATCACTGAATGACATGACATCACCCTAAAGCAGGATTATCCCCAAAAACTATTCTATACAGTATATTTAATCAACCTGAGCTGCAATAAATACACACTTATTGAGTCATAGAAGTAATTATTCAACCCTCTACAGCTCAAATCTTATCATAGTACAGAAACATTTTTAATTAACTATTACAAAGAATAAGTACTCATAATTCTTCCATCTATCATGCACTGAAGTTGATATAGTAGGCCTAATTATGTTGACAGGCCTATTCTAAATACCCATGTTCTCCTCGATATCTTTGCTCTCCGCTCCACCCTCACTCTTCTTCTCCAAAAGGCTCTTGGTTTGTTGGAGCATCTTCTCCATCTTGGCCAGCTCTGCAGCCTTGGTGTCACTGTCTCGCCGTATCTTCAATAACTCCTGCTCCCTCTGGGTCAGGTCGCTGCTGTATTTGCTCATGATGGATCCAGATTAAACAGAACAATGGTCTGACAGAATCACAAAGTACAGCTCAGGAACCTCAAAAGGTGTGAAGTCTCAGTACACTTGTGTAAATCAAATATGTTTAACTATCATTTATAGGCAGTGATCCTGATAGTTCTCTCTCTGTTGTCCAAATGACACTGGCTGCTTCTGGCATTTGCCTTTTATAATCCTGTCTCTGAACGCTCTGAAAACAACAGTTCCTCAGAACACACCATCACAAATGTGCAGTCATAAGACTCTCCACAAGCCACGAGCCAAAAAAACATGTTCAACTTACACATTATGTCCAAAGACCATACATCGTGAAACAGGCCTCATAATTACTGTGCTAGTATGTGCAACAATTTACTGAGAAAAAGACAATCAGTTACATACTGTCTCGAGTTATTTCTAGATCCTTATAATGCTTGACAAAACAATGGTCAGTGTTCAGTTTTCAAAAGAAACACTAGTTCAGGGTGACCAGATGTCCCTATTTACCAGTCCCAGTTCTGAGCCCTGTGTCCCCTATCTCAGCAGATTTATCCAAAACCATTCATTTGTCCTAGTTTTATATAAGAAATGTCCCAGTTGTCCATGTTTTTGACCAATCTGATACTCACCAAAAGTTACAAGGGGAATATATTCTCATCTGTTTAGCTAAAATACAGAAAACTATGCTTGTAATTGACAATAAGGCGAAAAAATGCACCAACAAAAGTCTATACTGACCCACTGAAGTGAGTTGAGAATGACCAATGTTATTTATTTATTTATTTATTTATTTATTTATTTATTTATTTATTTATTTATTTATTTATTTATTTATTTATTTATTTATGTATTTATTTATTTATTTATTTCAGGGACAGTGCATATTAATCAACATTTCTGTAAATATGCCAGAATTAGCCAAAGGCTATTTTTCATCCGTACTCCCTTGACAGCAGATACTGTCCACCTAAAAACAAGAGTAAAAATTACAATACAATAAATACATAGAAAACAGTCAAGAAATATATACACTAATACATAAGATGGCAGACTCACAACAATCATTCAGCTACATACCACCATTCATAAAGAGAGCAAATACATATATACATGACAATCGCACACAGACACAAGAGGCCTGCAGGGGGCAGCAACAGCGGATAAAGTCAATGTTCACAGATCTGGTTTGCAATTAGCCATTTTTTTAACTGTATTTTAAGGATATGGTAAGTGTTAGCGGATCTGATGGTTGTGGGTGTGAGGTTCCAATTCGAGGTAGCACAAACAGAAAAAGCTGTTTGCCCAAAGGAACTTTTCCTGAGGGGGATGATGCAGTCTCCTCATGCTGCTCCTCTAGTTCTAGTATTTGATCATGTTATCCAGGCTGAGTAAGTGGTGTTTTTGGAGTATTGGACAGTGGTGAAAATGGTTTGGTTTTTTATCCAGAATTTGAACAGTTCACTTGTAGAGTGATTGCAGAGGTTTCAGTGTTGTGGTATTTGCCAGGGACCAGACGGGTAAACAGTAATGTGAGAGAGAATCATTGAGTGCATGAACATTTTAGCTGCTTGGGTGGACATTTGATGCCGAATGTCTTTGAAGTTGCGAATACTTAATTTTATATGATTACTTATTTTATTAATGTGAGATTTGAATGATAATTTTAAGTCTATTAGACTTCCGAGATATTTGTATTGTGGGACAATCTGCAGCCGTTCTCCAGAGACAACGATATCTGGAACTGTATGGAAAGTGTTGTTGGATTTACTGAAAGTCATTGCTACTGTTTTGGATGTATTCAATTTAAGACAGGAGTGATTTAGCCAAAATGGGATTTGAGCCATGGAATGAGTGAGTTTGTCCGCGACCTGGGAGATGTTATTACCATGTGTGTATAATACCGTGTCATCAGCGTACATTAGTATTTGGACATCGTTACAAACGGAGGGAAGATCATTAATGTATAGTGAAAATAACAGTGGTGCTAATGTGGACCCTTGGGGAAGACCAGTGGACAAAGTCAGTGCTGAAGATTGTTGAATTTTGTTGGGAAATTGAGACTGAATGTTGAGAGCGGTTGGCCAGGTAAGATTCGATCCATTTCAGTGGTGGTATCTGGTGAGAGGTTAAATGTACAGAGTTTAGACATCAATATCTCATGGTTTACAGTGTCAAACGTCTTTTTTAGATCTAAAAATACAGCCCTCACTACCCCACCCCGATCTAGCAGTGCTCTGTTTTCAGTAAAATAGCAAGTTGCGGCTTTGGTCGAGTGATTGGTTCTGAAGCCAAACTGCATGGGATGGAGAGGACAATGTGTGGTGTTCAGATGTGTGGTGATTTGATTTGCTGCTAGTTTTTCCGCAATTTTTGAAACTGTTGGCAGAATACTGATGGGCCTGTAGTTGGCCATGGACTGCGGATCTTCACTTTTGAATATGGGAATTACAACTGAGGATTTCCACAAACTAGGAAAGCTACATTGGGAGATGGACAGATTGAGGAGTTTGGTGGCAGGTTGTGTGATGGATGAGAATATGTCGTTGAGCATAACTGCATTCATGCCAAAAACGTCTTTACATCTGGATGGTCTAAGTGCATTGATAGTCTGTTTCTGTGATGGGTTTTAAACAGAGAACTGGTGAGTTGGAGTACACTGTGCGTGTCTTTGGGATTGCAGGCATAAAACATTTAGCTATGTTGGCTACAGATTCAATAAAGTGAGAATTGAAGGGTTCAGCTATAATAGGAGGGTCATTTGTAAGTCGGTCATTTATTTTGATTTCCAGGTTCTTGTTATCTTTTGTGCGCTGTCCTGTTATTTTCTTTAGTTGATTCCATATCAGTTTTGAGTTTCCATTTGCTTTGCTGATTATACTGAGAAAGAAATTTGCTTTTGCTGTCTTTAATGCTCTTACTACTCTGTTTCTTAACATGACAAAGAGACCTTGATCATGAGTGGTTTTTAGTGCTTTTTTGAGGGCATGGTCATGAGATTTATTGTATCTGTATTTATCCAGGGAGTAGTGTTTTTATATTGTTTGAATCTAATTTATTGAGTGTAGTCCCCTATGGTTTTCTGGAGGGTATTTTGAAATGTAACGCTGTCCTTCTCACCATCAATGCCGGACAGTATGCCATCCCAGTTTAATTGGTGAGCTGCCGCAACAAAGTCTCGATATTTAGTTTTGGGTATCCCAGTGGTTTCGCCTGACTTAGCAGATGGATAGAAGCACCTTTTGGCAAGTTTTCTGGCCACTAGTGTGAGATTGTGGTCAGATAGACCTAACATATTGAACGATTTGACAATCCTTTCTGGCCGATTAAAGAATATTAGGTCAATTTGTGTGCTGGAAGAATTTGTTATTTGTTATTCTTGTGGGTCCACAGACCATTTGTTAGATCGAATTTGTCTGTAATCTGTTTCAGTTTTTTTCTTGTGGATTTATCTTCCCAGTTTATATTAAACTCTCCCATTATTAAGACTTCCTTTTCGAGATTACATTCGCTTATCATTTTTTCAAGGTTGTCATAAAAACTGCTGTTAGCTGATGGGGGTCGATAGAGAACAGCATCAAAAGACATTTGTGGTGAGAGTAATACCTTCATTCCTAGACATTCTAACTGAGTGCCATTTGCAAATTGTATTGGATGACATTTTAAGGAGTTTTTAACATAAACCATGACCCCCCCTCCCTTTTTTGAACTTTCCCTATCCCTCCTATAGAGATCATAACCAGTGATATTCAAGGCTGCTGCAGGAGTTTTTAGATTTCGCCAGGTCTCAGAAAAGCACAAAAGATCAAGATTAGAATCCAGTAACAAATGCTGAATTTGCTCGCTTTTTGATAAGAAGTTTCTTATATTCAGGTGACCAAGTAATAGACCCTTAGGTTTAGCCTTGGGGTCCCACACAGCTCGTGAGTGATTGACAGTTTGAAATGCCGCCCACTTCCGGTGTTTTGATATTCCTGGATTTAGCCGGTTCCTGGTCTTACTGTTCGTTGTCATGGAGACGTGTACATCTCCACATGTTGCTGTAGTTGTCGTAGTTGTCGGCCCATGTTGGGATTGCAATCGCCCCGCGATGCCGCCGTTCCGCGGGCCAGCACACGGCAGTTCCTGGCTGTCACGCCGTGCACCATCGAAAGAAGAGTGACAAGCGAAACAAATGTATTGACTTAAAAAACAAAAGGCGTATTGTCCATGTGGTAAAATAAACAAACATTAAATCCCAGTTACTTCCTGTTAACAAATACCTCTTTTTTTCTTGTTGTCATGTCCTGATGTACATTGCTGCGAGGCATGTCATGTGCCCGAGCCACCTCAGCTGGCTCCTCTTGACGTGGAGGAGCAGCGACTCTACTCCGAGCTCCTCCCGTGTGACCGAGCTCCTCACCCTATCTCTAAGAGAGCGCCCGGCCACTCTGCGGAGGAAACTCATTTGTGCCGCTTGTATCCGCGATCTCGTCCTTTCGGTCATTACCCAGAGTTCATGACCATAGGTGAGGGGAGGAACGTAGATTGATGGGTAAATCGACAGCTTCGCCTTTCGGCTCAGCTCCCTCTTCACCACAACGGTCCGACGCAGCGACCGCATCACTGCCGATGCTGCACCGATCCGCCTATCAATCTCCCGCTCCATCCTCCCCTCACTCGTGAACAAGACCCTGAGATACTTGAACTCCTCCACTTGAGGCAGAGACTCCCCACCCACCCAGAGAAGGCAATCCACCTTTTTCCGGTCGAGAACCATGGCCTCGGATTTGGAACAGCTGATCCCAACCTGCAACCCGCCCCAGTGCACGCTGCAGGTCCTGGTTCGATGAAGCCAACAGGACAACATCATCTGCAAAAAGCAGAGATGAGATCCTGTGGTCCCCGAACTGGACCCCCTCCAGCCCCTGGCTGCGCCTAGAAATTCTGTCCATAAATACAATGAACAGAACCAGTGACAAAGGGCAGCCCTGGCGGAGTCCAACATGCACCGGGAACAGGTCTGACTTACTGCCGGCAATGCGAACACACCTCCTGCTCCGGTCATACAGGGACCGGACAGCCCTTAGCAAAGGGCCTTGGGAACCCATACTCCCACAGCACCCCTCTGCAAACCACCACCTTAACGTGGTGGAGGGGTTTGAGTGCCCGAGTGATCCCAGGAGCTATGTTGTCGGGGGCTTTATGCCCCTGGTAGGGTCACCCAAGGCAAACAGGTCCGGGGGGACGACAGGGCCAAATGCGAAAAATCTCATTTTTGGCCATGTCAGGCTTTGAGCCCAAACTGCCTTCAAATTACAAACAGGCTCTAATATGTACATCTGGGCTGGTCGGAGGTTGTTTGGAGGTGTTTCCAGCCTTTTTTGAGCAACTTAAAAATTTGGCCAAATTTGAGCCGAAACAACACCATAGACTGTATATATACGGTCTATGGTAGCGAACCTTTCTGGAAGAAAGACAATTAGAGTAGGTCTGTGTTTGTAAATTACTGAATATATTCTGGAACTCTAAATATTTCTATATAGTTATAAAATATTTTAGGGCCAAGCGGAGCTCAGGGCTGGGAACAATATTGCCTAACTTTGAGTATTACCACCACTACCACAAGAGGGCGACAAATAATTAATTATGTGATGGATTAGAATAAAGACTCGTAAACTATAGATGTATTCTGATACTCTCAAACTATTTCATAGAATAAAAAGAAAACTGTAATTGATTATGACAATATCGCAAATAAGGTCTTAAGTGATACAGTTTCACATAAATGCATGATTGCAATTTAATCAGGTTTGTTTCACTGCACCAAATGTCATATATAATACTGAATCAATCAGCCTTGCACACGGTGGGTTGTATGTCCTGGTGCTAAATGCATTATCTCAGGAACAAAATTGAATTTTCTAATTGTAAGGCTCAACAGTAGGTGAAGGGCTCATTGCTGTTTTGACTGATCGAGTTATTTGAAATGCAATTATATAGTTAATTGCAAAATTAAGTTTAAACAGAGGAATTATGGATCAGCACTCAGATAAATAAATGTTTTCATGCTCCATTCATAAAAAGTATCAGCGTTTCGCTGTTTCGCTGTTTCGCTGTTTCCAGTCTTTATACAGAATTAGTCACTGTTGATATTAAATGCAGACAACAGGACTGTTGGTAGGCTAGAAGACATTTAAAGGTGCACTATGTAACTGTTCTGGTGGGGGTATTGCAGCTGCTTGTCTCCATGACGATTATATTGTTTAGCATGGAATGTTTCGCAGTACAATCGAGAAAAGCAGATGGTACCACAGAGCCAAGTTACGGGTCACATCTATGGAGATGTCAGTTTTTACAATTGTAATATAAACACCAGTAAGTGAATAAATGCAAAATAGAAGGTTTCTGTAATCCCTCAGTTGTCCAGGTAGGATCCATAGCAAAGGAGAAAATCTATTCTGTCTGCAGCTAATACACTTCTCTTATTAGGTCTATATTTTGTATCCACTTGGTACTTCTCACTGTTGTGTTGTTACCTTTCTAGTAACAGGAATGTTATGTGACAAATAGTAATGACAGTCCAAATCTAAATAATGAGAGTTCTGAACATAGTTTATTTTTCATTTCTATAGGGAGTTTCCTGTTTTGAAATATCCAGACAGGAAAATCCACAAATGCTGAATCTGTTATGAGGGTTTGTTATCATTGCATCTGTCCCTCCACAGCACAAAATCTACAAATAAACATTTACTGTACATTACATTCCTGCCCCATTACATTCCTTAAATAAACAGTCTGGAATATTGGGCGAATGTTAAATGCATCTAAATGCTAATGTCTTCTTAGCTAGTTTCTCTGTGACTCTTCAGTGGCATGTCCCCCTCTCCACATCTGAAGGCTGTTTGTTCTCATATGGAAATAGATGTTTTATCAGCCCACTCACAGCGCTTCAAGGTAATGTGGCTTACATAATCACAGGAAATGCCTTATCTGCAGCCAGGTTCTTGACAGATGATGCTCCAACACTTTTGACACTCATGGAAGCAGTTTGTTTGTATATTACTCATTTTGTTATTAACATGTTTGAATTATGCTTTCTCAGACTAACCTTGGTGAATGCCACATACTGAATTAAAATGCCAAGTAATAATAATAATAATGCATACACCATACTTAGAGGTGGTATGATACAATACTATGTACTATACAAAAGATACTTTAGCCACATCTGGAAGTGAGGCTACAATAGTATAATCCAGAGGTGGGGACTTGCAAGTTATGACCTGGACTCAAGTGAGACTTGAGTCACTATTTTGACCATTTGATAAAATAGACTAAGACTTGAGCCCTGAGAAGACTAATATTTTTCTCTTTGCAGTTGATACATATAGTGCTTAATTTTACCGTAACAAATGTGAACATGTCCCTTTCACTTTTCTATTTGTTACTATGGATGTAGAAGTGACTGAAGTACTGTGATATGGTCTCATATCATCAAATGTTTACAATAATATACAGAGCAATACAGTAAAACAGAAGGAACTACATAGAACATAGATACTTCCATTTCAGTGCAGACTACATGACAAATTAAGCACGTTATGACACTTTATAAGCACAGTATGACATTTGCTGTTTTGTTGTTGTTGTTGTTGTTGTTGTTGTTGTTGTTGTTGTTGTTGTTGTTGTTGTTGTTGGGTTAGTTGTTATAGCTGTTATAAATACAGCCTAATAAATAAATATAAATATAGCCTACTTACAAAAAATGTTCTTAATGTGAAGTGTTTTTAATGGGCTTGCCTTCCATAGATCTGACCTGGTGGCATCAGCTGCTAGTCTGCATAGAAATAGGTCAGGTTAATGCCATACTGTAGCATTAATATTCTAGGGATAGTAATAACATTTCTATGGACTCTCAACCATAAAAGTTACTCAATGCCTTTATAATGCAACATGAACATTATGAATAATAGAGCCTAGTAATACTATAATTGTATACAAAAATAAAACAAAAAAATTTGGTCTTGGGTCTTGTGTTGTCAACATACTGAAATTTCAAACTCGATTTTGATACTAAGGAATAGACTCGATACTGATTCCGGACTAGTTTATGCACTGAAAAAAACAAAATCTTCAAAATCAAGTTAAGATGACTTATTTTTTACCATGATTTGAGTAAATTTCACTTGACGAGTAAAATTATTTGCCAGTGGAGCAAGACTTTTTGTACTTAAAACATGAAAATACATCTTGCTACACTTAAAATAAAATAAAAACAACAACCACGTTTTGCACTTAAAAAAAGAAACAAAATTGAATGTTGCTTTAATTAAGAAAATAACACTTATTCCACTGGCAGATAATTTTACTTGTCAAGTTGAATCGACTGAAATAAAGTTAAATGTTCTTAATTAAGTCATTTTAACTTAGCTAGATATTGTTTTTTTCTAGTGTGTGCTCTTTTACTTGTTCTGATACAGCTCATCAAGATCATTCTAAAGCTATTCAGGAAAGATTCACTCTTCTAGTTTCGATAGTTTTAGTATCTACCTGATTTTCAGTAGGCCTACTTTTGACAACAGGACACTTGTTACGTCTATTTTAAAGACGATTGGAAACAACCTAACACGAGCAAGTAAAGAAGCCTATTTTCATATCATCACCTTTTTTTCGAGTCACAAGCATCGACTTTACAACCACCTGCCCCACAGCACCCATCCGCTTGTCCCAGAGCGCGCCACCATATGACTCAGTGCCGGTTCTTCCGCGGCTCCTCCTCGCCTCTCATTGGTCACACTCTCCAGAGGCGCTCACGGCGGATCATACCGTCTCCTCCTGCAGTCTCTCCAGCTCCAGTGTGCCTGCCTTCACTCCTCACAGCAACACGGCCCCGCTGAGCCATAATGCTACGCTGTGGAACATTTCAGGCTTGCGTTGTGATCTTGGAGGCGTAGGAGTCCGGAGACGCGTGCAAGAAGTAGCCGTTACGCGTGCACAGATGTAGATTTCGCCTCCCGATTCGAGCAGCCGGTGTGAGATGCGCTACGTTTCGCCATGGCAAGAGCTCCGGTTCCGTGGGGAGTGTTCAGGAAGCCGCTGTACGTGCAGGTAAGCGGCGGGAAACCCCTCTCCACACCGGGGTAAAAAGTCCAGCGTTGTGGGTAGACTAGTGCGCAACGCTGACTTTAGGCTAGTGGAGCTCAAGTCATTCAGTTTGAACAATTATTGTTTTTACAGCTTGGATTTTGAACACATGCGTTCATTTTTGACTAACCTATAATTTTGCAACTTCCACGCGCGTTCCACTCACATGTGGCGATCACATAACCTAGAATATGTGGCCAGACAATGCGCAATATTCGTTCATTTACGCGTCACCTTTTTTGGTCTTTCCTTAACCCCTATGTAGACTGTCTTCTGTCATAAAGTCACTTGATGCTCGTCAGGAATAGACCCCCAACCCCCCAACCCCCCAACCCCCCAGGCTCGTTTCCATAGCAACCCCATCCGTGATGCAGCAGCTGGCCAAATGAGCGGAGAGGAACATCATGACATTTTCTGAAATTTATAACTTATCGTGTCATTTGCGCTTCTCTGCACAGAGTATGATTCAAGAATTTACCATATTTTAGCCAGGAAAGCAATTTGTGTTTATTTATTTTATAGCGTATAGAACTTTACAACAGCAAAAAAGAAGCAAAAGGACCATTTTAAGGATATGAATTAAAGGGCCCATATTACACTATTTTCTGATCTACTGTATGTTATAATGTTGTTTCCTCATTACAAATATTTACAAGCATTTTGTTTTGTTTTATTCAGACATATTTAACACACACACACTGCATTTTTAGGTTGAGGTATTCTCTCAAACAGAAAACACTGTGTTCCACCTTGTGATGTCATGTTGTAATACAGGAAGTGCTCCACTGCGTTTTGAAACTACATACACGTTCTCTAGAATCACTGGGATAATTTCAGCCCTGGAATTTCCCATCTCTGCATATAAAAGGTAAAAGGTAGCTGAAAAATACAGCTTCATGACATCACAAGGTGGAGCAGAGCATTTTGAGCTTGGGAAATGTGCACAGACTAATAATAAATGATTAGTTAAACATGTGTGAATAAAACAAAACTCCAAGTATGTTTTTAACATATCTTAAAGCTCCTACAGACAATTTTGCATAATATCAGACCTTTAATAGGGACTGTAGGTCTTTTGTCACTTAGTTGATTAATCTATTGATATGGATATCGCTCCCTTTTTAGTAGTACCCTACTTCTCTGTGTACATTAGCCTTTTGTATAAGATACTAATACTAGAAACCTTTTGCGGTGCCATGCAAATTCCCCTTTTAGCCAACTAATCTATGCACAGGGTTAGTCTTTAGTTGACCAAGAATATCGAACAGGCCTACTACTCTAGAATTAAAACAAAAAATCAAAACTAGAAATCGACCGGTATGGGTTTTTTTTACGGCCAATGCCAAAATAATACTTTAAAACCAACCAATACAGACCAACCGATGGCCGATATTTTTGGGTTGATATTTTAGGCCTATTTAGATTATTTTTTTCAAATGCTGTAATTCAAAGTGACTACCCCTTTTTACCACAAGCCTATAAGAGAGGCCTAGTAACATTTTGTGCAGTTATCTCTTTGTACTAAAGTGTTAATATAAAGCTTCGTGTGTTTTTTTAGGCTGCAGATTGACCAAAACAAAATATCGGCCTATGCTGGAAATTTCTGACCGATCTAAGATGCACTAAAAAGTCCAGATATAGGCACGATATATTGGCCAAACTGTATATTGGCCAAACTGTATACTGTATACTGTATCTATCTCTAATCAAAGCATCTTAAAACCTAACAGTATTTGGTTAGGCAGACTGTGTGTAAGTCCAGACTAAACAACCAGGACTTATAGAGGGACCGATCAGTCAGAGTCAACATATTTAGAAGCAGAATCAGGACTAGTCTACTCCATGTTTTCCTGTCAGCTGTTCCTGTTTCCGTGGTTGCCACGGTGAATCACCTGCCTCTGTCTGACCCTGCTCTTATCCCCATCTCTTGTAACAACTAATTCACAGCGGCTTAACTTTATTTATAGCCTAGTAGAGCTGAAGAATTTGAGATAAACATCGACCTGTGATTTCTTTGACACACATTTTGATTGTGATTTGATTTGCATATAGGATAAGGGTCTTTTCAAAGTTCACATTTTAAACATGTTTAGAAGTATTGACAAAAAGAACAAAAATCACATTTGTACATATTTGTACAGATCTAAACTACAGGTTTAGCTGTTTTTGTGCAGAATATTTTGTTGTTTGTGGAGGAAATTATGTAAAACATTGCAGCCTTTGCAATCCATTCAAACTTCGGTATGATTGTGATTAATCTCTCAGCTAGAGACATTTATGTGTATTCACTACAGTAGCAATTTACAGTGATGGACTAATTTGACTTTGTTTTGGAACTGTGGGTGAAAGCCAATTTTTAAGCCAAGCTGATTTGAAATTCAAATGTCTGGTATCTGATCAAGGCAAATCTGATCATTTGATATGCTCTGACACTGGGCTGGTCCACAGACAGAAGACATGTCCCATCTAGTATTAGCAACAGCCATGCATGGGTTGACCAAGGTGTTTTTTCATAGCTGATATGGTTGTTTAGAATCAAGATCAGCTAAAAACTCTACCAATGTTTTTGGGCCGATATTGATTTAGATTATTTTCTGAAAATTCTGAAATTGAAATGCACTACAAATTGATCCACAGCCCTTTTTTAAACCATAAATCTATAAGAGAGCTGTGTAGTCACGTTTTGTGCAGTTATCTTTTCTCACTTAAAGGTGCGCTGTGTAACTTTTTGGTTGGGTGTCCGTCACCTTCTTGTTTCTGTGGATATGACATTCCTCTGCTTAGAATGTTCCACCATATGACGTTTAACAGATCTACTTTAAATGTATTAAATTACAGGTGGTTTTATTGGTCAAAATTATCTAAAAAAAAACCAACAAAAAAAACCAGACATTCTGACTGTGAGTGAAGTTGCCTCTTCACAGATCTGACCTGTAACTTGATCTGATCTCCATGAAGAAAAGCATTTGACGGACCCTCCACCAGAAAAGTTACACAATGCACCTTTAAGACTTATGTGTACTCTTTAGGCAGCCGATCGGCCAATAGCTGATATGCTAAAATGTGCAAATAACAGCCCAGTATATCTGCAATCTCTAATGAAATGGTCCTATAGGGTGCTTTCCAGACGGATAAAGGAATTTCACAAATTTGCCTATTACTCGATTACACAGATGCCCCGCAGTAGACTGTAAGTGACACCTGTGCCATCAGCTCATGCCACGCACAAACCACATTTGCAATCAGTGTGCTGTTATTATAAAGCAGAACTCTAGAAATGACTAATACCTACCAAAACCTGTGCAGTGAATCTTTTAGGTCTAAATGAGTCAGAGCGCTCGAGTCTGATAATGAGTAACAACAGTTCTATAAAAAGCTCCAGAGGCTGAAAATGTGAAACTGCTGCATCTTCACTGCTGTGTTCACTTATAATTATGGCCCCTCTTTCACGGTGGAGAGCGTTCAGTTTTGTGTGAGGGAATGAAGGTAAACTCAGCTGTGACTGTAGCTTTTTGTGCAAAGACTACTGAAACTAGAATATATCAGAAAAGGCATTTAGGGTCTCTTCATGAAAAGTAACTCAGAAAATATTCTCCTATGTTCAGCATTTCTTAAACTTGTGAATTCAAACTTATAAGCGCATTGTGTGACTTTTCTGGTGGAGGGTCTGTCAAATGCCTTTCTTCATGGAGATGTTATTACTCTGTCTAGAATGTTTCACAGTATGGCGATAAACCTTTCTACCTTAATGGAGACTAAACCAGACAAAGTTACAGGTCAGATCTGCGGAGAGAAAGCCCCGCTAACAGTCAGAATGTCTGTTCTTTTAGGTATTTTTGAGCTATAAAACCACCTGTGATGGACCCTGAACCAAAGAGTTACACCTTGCACCTTTAACCCATTCTTAAGAGGGGGTATTACACTACTGCTAACACATAACATATTTATATGACCAGGTTACCTTTTATTGTTTTGAAAATCCTATATACACCTAAAACAATGTATTAAAATGCGGAATTAGTTTCAGTTTTTTGACACTCTATCACACCACAATCTGCATGCATTTTGCCAATAAAACAGCACATTACATCATGTTTGTGATGTTGTAGTATATTGTTTTGTATCTTGCATTTGTATATTTATAGAGAATTCTTGTGTGGGAGCATGAGTGATGTAGGCTTGCGGGCTGACCGTTGTACAGAGTTGTACTGCTAACTGTACTAAGGGTTTGAATAGAGAGATCACTAGACTACTCAAACATACAAGGATGGATGACAAAAACCCCTTTGGACACATTTTCGATGAGAAAACATTATGACATGGTCGAAAGCTCCAAAAAGTAGAGTTTGCATAATACCCTTTTTAAACCTGACTCTTTTCACGCCCAGGCTTTCTCACAGGGACTTTCCAAAATGACCCCCCTCTCTCTAGAGCCAAAATAGCAACAAAGTAAACCAGGCATAGCCAAATGAGGCAGGCTCATAGAGTTGGCCACTTGTCTTGAACAGCCATCAGGTCAGCCATCAAAAAATCACTGCACAGATGATGCTGATAATTTACTCTGGCAACAAAAATGTAATTGTGATAATTATGTAATATTATAATCTGGTTAGATAAACAAATATGGAGCTTCATTATAATCCTCACAGTTGGAGATTAACACCATAAAAGACTGGAGTGTGGCTCGTGGTAGAGCTGTAGTGCATATGAAGGGTGAGTGTAGAATAATGCAGATGTACGGCTTTTGACCCCCACTATCTATTCCCTCTACTCTGTTCTGTTTTTCAATAAAGCTTATGAAAATGACAAAAATGCTTTAATATTACATTGTGGATTGATCTATCACGGGGCCATATGACAAAACCATTGCGATTTTTTCCATGTTTTGATTTGGTTTTATAGAAACTATATATAAACTATATTCAATAAACAATACGACTTTAATATTTGTTGCTTAAAGGCACAGTATGTAACTTTCTAGAGGTGGCATGTCACCTGTATGATTACACAAGAATAGAAAATTAAAACCATACTTTGAGAAATCCTCCATGATGACAGATAATTTTTATTCCATATTCTAAAATATTATAGCCAAAGAAACAACATTTCCCTGAAAACAAGGGGGCCCTCATCCAAGCCAAATAAGAGTCAGGTTTGTGGAGATGCAAGCCTGCTCACAGTAAGGATGCACACTTGTTTTTCATTGCAATACACATTGAAATACTCCTTTTTTAGGCTTCAAATAGTCAAACGTCTTCCTCCAAAGTCTGAACTCTGCTACAACCCAGATACATTTACTGACAGAGGATTGGCTATAGACCTCCTCATTAAAAACATTCAAGATGATCACTGAATCTTAATTTTGATCAAAATTCGATTAATTGGACAGAACCATGCAGCCCATTTCACTACTATCAAACCAGACGAGACAAGTGCACATCCTATGTCTATTTACTGATTCAAAACCCTTTCATTTTATACTCACCTCCTCTTCCATGTAGCCTACATCATCATAGGTGTATCTTGTGATTGTGGTTGGACAGTAGCAGGGCTTGGCGTTTCACACAGAGCTGTCAGATTCAGTAAAAACAGAAGAGACAGAGCGCTCTCCGGGGACAGCCACCAGCTCTGCCTTTTCTAGGCCACCTCCGCCTCCCGCCGACATCCTCTCAAGTGTCAGTATTCCACACTGTCAGGACCAAACACAGGCAAAAATCGGACAGATGAGGAATCAGAAACATGTAATTTACAAGCTATTTTAAGATTTTGTTGTAGTTAGTGTTAGATAATATGGTGATTATTAACTTTGGGCTATTTTTATATAACATTTGCAAATAAATGGAAAAGGAGTTGTGTTCACATTCTTGAATTTGATTATGTTATAATTTCAAATAGAAGGCAGGGGCCTGTAGGAGATATTTTGTTTTCAGTTTATTTGCACTGACAGAGGCTTAAACTTTGTACCAGTTTTTAGTTCCTGTGGATTGGCCCAGTAATTACAGTAATTAACTAACTGACAATTAAACAGCAAATAGTACCATAAAATTTCTGACCTGTCCACCAGCTCAGACTAAAAGGGTTTCTATTGTGGTGTAAATGCAACTTATAAAACATAACATACATATAATCTATACCTTTTCAAACTACTTACATCAGAAGAATCTGAATAGTTTTATATGTAATAAAAAGTATAGCAGTTATTATAATATCAAAAGTCTCATATAAGATATTGGAGTTGTACATTCTTAAGCATAATGCATGATTTTAAAGGAAAAAGGCTCAATACCAATTTTGAGACCACAATGGCAGCAAAAGCACAATTGTTTAGACAATATAAGCATAAAAAGTGCAATATCTGCAAAATACTGTAGATAAGATGTGAAGTGAACTATATTTGACATAAACCAAGACTAAATCAGAACTAGACCAGGACCAGGTCTAAACCAGAACCATACTTCACAAAAATTTCCGAGCAGTTATCATTCTTACCCAATAACTAGAATGACGTGGTGGACTGTTTTTGGCAAATCTTATCCTCCAGTTGGCAAGTCCGGCTCATGAACCTCTTGATAGATTCCCTGAGGGTGTGATACTAACCCATAAATTTAAGTGCAGCCAATAAACATAAGTGCAATACTGTAGATAAAAAGTGAACTATATTTTACATAGTGCTCCATCATATAAACCTCCACATTCCCTCCTCCGGCATATAAATTCTTTTCCTTTTTTTTTTTTTTTTTTTAAAAAGTGCTCAAACGACATTTGAGTATACATTCAAGTGTGTACTACATTGATTTGATTAGTAAATAGTAAATACTAACATCAATTAGTCTGTAATACGAGAGAGAACTCAGCGTCAGCTTTGTGGACACGTTTTGAAAATGTTTTAATCTATAAAGACCACTTTTCTTCAATAGAAACAAACACTGTGCCCAAAGAATTTAGCTCCTTATCTGTTAGCATCTTTTGACAGCATTTTTCTATCTATCTTAGAACTCAAATCACATTAAATCTGCAAACCATTCACTCATGAATATGACATGAAGTGTGTAGCCCAAGGACACAAGTTCTTCCATCTGTCCTTGAGTCTCAGACTGGTAATCAAAACAGTCTTGCTAATCAAAACAGTCTTTAAAAAAGTCTTAATAAAGCATGAACAAAGACTTAATTCATAATGAACTACTAGTTTATGATTCAGGCTTAGTAACTGCTTAAAGGTGCATTGTGTAACTTTTCTCGTGGAGGGCCTGTCAAATACTTTTCTTCATGGAGATGTTATTGCTTTGTCTGGAATGTTTCACAGTATGGCATTCAAACTTTCTATCTTTACGGAGACCAACCCAGAAGTAACAGCTCTGATCTGTGGAGTGGCGACCACACTCACAGTCAGAATGTTTTTTTTTTTTTCTATAAATGTTTTAGCTATAAAACCACCTGTAATTTAGTGGAACCTGCCAGAAAGAGCATCATATCCATAGAAACAAGCAAGTGACAGACCGTCAACCAAAAAGTTACAAAGTGCACCTTTAATTAAGGGGTTAGAGTTAGGGAAGGAATATTAATTCTCAGTAGTCTAGGGAGTTACTAAGCTGGAATCATTCTTAATAAACCTATGAATTAAGTCTTTGTTCATGCTTTGTTAATTAACGTGTTATTAGTGTATATAGTGTATAAGTGTTCCCTTAAGGCTTGCTTTAAATGTACAAATCGTTTTGGTAACATAGAGACCTGGTTTTCGCTTTGTTCATGATTTAGTCCAAGTTTAGTTTAGTCGCAGTTCAGTCTTGGTTTTGTTCTGGCTGTGTGCACACTCTTAAGTGCGCACAAGTTGTGGTGGTTGGAAAGTTAAACATTGGTACAAACTGGGTACTGAGTGTTGACACCCACTTTTAGCTAATCCTGCATGGGCACTTGCAACTTACTTGGGGTTCTGCTTACATTCTCAAAGCCCTTATTAGAAACTATCTCAAAGACCACCACTATGACATTATAATAAAATTCAGTAGTTCAAACCATATAACAGAATGTGTGTACATTTTATTAACATAATAGTTGCCATCAAAAACATTTTAAATGTTTAGGCTTAAGTAATTGTAGTATTTAAGTAATGATCAGTGTTTTTAAGGTACAGTTCTTAACAAATGTATTAGACCACCACCCAGTATAAGGTGTTTGCTGCTGCCATACATAATTTAACAATATTTCTGTTTACCAAAATATCTTTTTATGTTTCTATAATGGTTAATCTGCCAGTATATGCAAGATCTTTTCATCAAAACAATATCTTTAATACTAAAATATTGTTGCTATCCATATATTTTCAAGTTTATTTTCCAAAGCCTCATCCAAAGCCTCATCCAAAGCAAGTCTCTAGGAGCAGCTAGATTTACTATTTGGAACATAAAAACAATGCAGGAAGAATGCAGCTGTCATGTGCATCAAAGACATAGATAAAAGATAAAATATTCACATTTTTGGTTATTTGTCAACAATGCCACACACGGATCACTGAGTGCCTGGAGCTGTACAATATCAACAGGACTCTAAGGGCGTCCATTGCAAACTCGATGCGGTTGTGGAAAACTACCCTTGAAGCCAATGACAAGCCACTTGCACAAGTGTCCATCAAATGTGGCATATACCAAGGAGACGCACTGTCCCCACTGCTGTTCTGCATAGGTCTGAACCCCCTCAGCCAAATAAACGACCACACTGGCTATGGACACCGACTCAGAAACGGGGCCACCATCAGTCACCTCCTCTACATGGATGACATCAAGCTGTATGCTAAGAGCGAGCGAGACATCGACTCACTGATCCACACCACCAGGATCTACAGCACAGACATTGGAATGTCATTCGGGCTCGAGAAATGTAGTAGGATGGTGACAAAGAGAGGGAAGGTAGTCCAGACAGAGGGGGTCTCACTCCCAGAGGGAACAATAACAGACATTGAGGACAGCTACAAGTACCTGGGTATCCCACAGGCAAATGGCAACCTTGACGAGGCAACAAGGAAAGCGGCGACAGCCAAATACCTGCAAAGAGTACGGCAGGTCCTAAGAAGCCAGCTCAATGGCAAGAACAAGGCGCAGGCAATAAACAGCTACGCCCTGCCAGTGATCAGATACCCAGCAGGAATCATAAGCTGACCAAAGGAGGAGATACAGACCACGGATGTTAAGACATGAAAGCTCCTGACCATGCATGGAGGGTTCCATCCCAAGTCCAGCGCCCTGAGACTGTACACGAGCTGGAAGGAAGGAGGCCGAGGACTAGTGAGTGTGGGAACCACTGTCCAGGATGAAACATCCAAGCTCCACAAGTACATCAGTGACAAGGCCCAGACTGATGACATGCTCAGAGAATGTCTCAGACAGTGGGGCGCAGAGGAAGAGGTGCTGGAGGGACCATCATGGCAGGACAAACCCCTACACGGGGCATACCACCGAAACATAACTGAAGTGGCTGATATCAAGAAATCCTACCAATGGCTGGAGAGGGCTGGTCTGAAGGACAGCACGGAGGCACTCATCCTGGCTGCACAGGAGCAGGCCTTGAGCACCCAAGCAATAGAGGCCCAGATCTACCACACCAGACAAGACCCAAGGTGTAGACTGTGCAAAGAATTGTGGCCATACCGGCTCGTCAAAGCCTGATCCCGTCAGATCTCAGAAGCTAAGCAGGGCCGGGCCTGGTTAGTACTTGGATGGTAAACACATAAAAGTAAACATTTATGTGAGTATTTTTTGCTTCAGTATCTGTGCTTTTACTTAAGTAACAAAATTGCATACTTCTTCCACCACTGATATCGCCTACTATAGACCCAGAACAGTTCAGGGTCAGTGCTATATGAAAGCCCTTGCTCTGTATCTTGCTATCTGTATATCCCTTATTCACCTGTCTCTTCTGCTCTGGTCCAATATTTGTCTCAGAGATGATTAGGTTTTGAATGACAGTAATGGTTACGAGCCCGGACAGACTTGGCTGTTGACTCAATGGGAACATGTCCTCACTGTTCACTGTCCTCTTTATTCTTGCATTCAGGCCCTTGATCTGAGTGTGCAGCTGGTCCAGTACTCATCTTGACAATAGTGACTCTGCTTGAAGTCTGTGATGTTGTAAAAGACAAAAGCTTTTAGGTTCATCTAAATATATTTTCTCCTTAGAAATGCAAATATAGTAGCGGGCCAAGAGCCAAACGTGAGATAAAATGCAAGTAGATAGTAAAACAGACTACTCCACCTTTGTAATATTGGCAGTGTGGTTTTGTCTTTTGAAAGTTAATTAAAAATGGCTGAGTAGTTATCGTTTTTACCAAATAAATAGAATATCCTAGGGGGCCTGTTTTTGGCTAGTCTAACCCTCCAGTTGGCAATTCTGGCTCATGAACCTCTTGATACATTTCCTGAGGGTGTGATGCTAACTGTAAGCACTGCTCTATTTGAGGCTTGTTAGACTTCAATCTGGGCTTTATTTTAACATGAGAAAGAGCTGGTTTAGTTGGTACTACATCAGGTGAGATGATCTATGCTGTTAAACAAGTCCCTCACACATAAAATTACAGTCACAAACGGTCACACTTTTATATACTGCTTTTTCCACCTTTAAGGCACTCAAAGCGCTTAACATCACAGAACCATTCACCCATTCACAAACACATTCATCCACCAGTGTATGCAGACACTGGGGGCAAGGTGGGCTAAGTGTCACTGGATCATATCAATAGCTCAATATCTGGAAAATATCTTGATAGGTTGACAACTCCAAAGCTTAGCTCTGCCTCTGTTTCATCTTGTGATGTCATGAAGCGGTAGTTTTCAAGTTAACAGCTCCTTTTAGCTTTTGCTCAGTAGAGTCTGGCCATTCCAGAGCTGAAATCATCCAAATGATTCTAGTTAAAGTGTTTGGAGTATAAAAACACAGTAGAGCAAGATGGAATAGATTGTTTTCTGTTTGAGAGAACAACACAGCCTAAACATGCAGGGCTTGTGTGTTAAAACGTGTGAATGAAACTAAACAGAACTTCACATATGTTTTTTGATGAGGAAACAACATTATAACATAGATCAGAACATAGAGTAATATAGGCTCTTTAACACAGAACAAGTAGTAGCTATAAAAATCTAAAATTCAGTTCAACTTTTCACCTTTTCCAGAACTGCGTATCCTTACATTTCTGATATACGTTATAGGTTACGAACATTGTGAGAGAAAGAAATACACAGAGGTCCAATGTTCTACCAGCGCCAGCATAATAATTCTCCAACTATATTATTAGCTTTGAAATATCACAAGGTGTTGCTTTATTGTGCAGCAGACTCCAGACCTCGCCAGTCTTTTGTTTCCACATATCTCAGTGCAGCCCATTACCAGTGCCCTCTGAGGGGTGGCTTTATAATCATACATAATGGATGAATACCGACTGCAACAAACAAGTGTCAGAGTGAAAACATACAGCTCCTGATCAGCACTGGAGCTGTTTCTCGTCTGTATAGTCCAGCAGAGATTACGACAAGGGTCATATAAATCAGACTCTAAATACTGCTTTCTTGATGTCAACTATAAGAGGGAAAAGGAGGCCCTACTTTTGTAAACAGATAATGCTATTGTGAAGTCATTAAAACTCCGAATACGTTTTTGGAACAATATTAAAACTGTGGCAAGTTTGCAGCTGATGTCATCAACATTCCCTCGGAGGGTGATGCTAACTGAAGGCTCTGCTCTGTCTGAAACTGTGTTACTCAAGTGAGACTTTAATCTAAGCGTTGTTACAACACAGTGTGACCAGAAAAAACTGACTTACTTGGTGAGATGATTTGTGGTGTTACACAAGTCTCTCTATAATAACATTAAAGCAAGTTATTGACTTGCACACTTTTTGTTGAAAATCAAACACCTAAACAGGGCCATGAATACTGATATTGATCTCAGGCTCCTGAAAATGTGTTGTTTTAAACCCATTTCCAATTTTTTCTTCAGCTTTCAGATGATCTTAAAACATTTTGTCAGTGTTTGCAGATGTGGGTTTGCCCGGGTTTCCTCCGGGCACATCCCCATCAACCCAAAACATACTAACACCCTTATAAACTGAAAACGAGGACTGTGACATCGCCTGGTGCTCAGCCGGGCTCAGCCCGAAAGGACGATGTGGGCTCACCCTCCTGTGGGCTCACCCTCCTGTGGGCTCACCCTCCTGTGGGCTCACCACCTGCAGAGGGGTTGGCGAACTGCTGCCCCCGTGACCCAACCAGATAAAGCGGAAGAAGATGGATGGATTTATAGCATATTCATTTCAAAACACATTTGTACTTAGTTATGCTTTAAATTAATCTAAGCCAGACCACAAGTTTAAGATCTTCAGTTCATTGGAAAATGCTTTGTGGATTTCACTATTTATACTATTATAGAAAAATATCTAGAAAACCAAACTGTTGGGCAAATAATGCATATGTCTAATCACTTTTCTAATCACTTTTCTAATTAATATTTCATATTTTGTTGTTTAGTTGCCTCTTCGCACTAAAGTGTTAAAATAAAGCTTTATGTGTACTTTTTAGGCAGCAGGTCAGAGAAAACAAAATATCAATTTGTGCTGGAGATTTAAAGCTGATACACTAAAAATTGCAAATATCATATACATTATACCATTATTTGGAAATTTACCATTTTTTCCATCAAAACAACACCCACAATATTATGAATAGTTCAATTATCTGCATTATAAATCTTGACAAACACATAAGCTAAGAAAACTATACCATAAATTCTCACCCTACTACCCACTTTATAGCTACAATGCACAGTTTTCATCCATCTTCTGGCATTAGACTGTTTTAGTCCTGACATTCCTGCTCTTTTATCCAACCTGAAGCTTACACATCAGCACTTCCTTTACTTCACCTCCCTGGGTCAGACAGACTAACAGCCGTGTGGGTAGTTTCATAGGAAAAACATGAACTGCTATTGAGACCGAGCGCTTTCCTTTCCGCCCACATCAGCACAGCTCCCACTCAAGCCAATAATTAATAGCTGTCATGGCTGCCACGATCGATACTCATTATGTGTGTTTGTACAGCCCTGCATGTACTTCTTCAATATACATAACCCCATAGAAATGCATGAAAACAATAACCACAGAGATATTGATTGTAAAAAAAATAAAAAAAAGCACTACTACTACAACATCTATGCATTTGCCAGCTGGGAAGATTTCCATAATGCTTGTTGCGTTTTGATGTATTTGACCAAGATGGGGAAAAATCAATAGAAGGTAGGCCAGGCACTTAGTTGTGTGGTCATTGCTGTTAAAGCCGTGAGGTTGTATGGTCAGATTTGTAAGTGAATCGATCGATAAAAAGAAAGCCAGAGAAAAAGTGCATTGCAAATCGTTGTTTTTCATAAGAACATAAGACATAAGAAGTGTGTGTGGATAGGGTTTGTTTTGTTACTAGAAAATGTATTCCTCAATTGTTATTGATTACGAAATGGGGATGGGAGACTATAGGCAATTTCAGGAGTCGTAGTGTTCCAGTTAAGCAAATGGCAATAGGTAGAATGTATCTTATAAAGTAATGCCCTGTGCAACAATTAATCAACTAGGAAGCGGGTAAGATTTGGCAAAAGCTCACAAAATTGTTAAGATTGCAAAAAAACAAACTATACATACTGAAAAGTATTAGTATACAGTATTCTCATAAGGAAAAGGCAGATTATACTGTCCAATCATTCCAAAACTACAGGTAGCTCACTCCATGCTTTGTCCTTTCAGCTGCTGTGCATATAAATCGTTATAATCCAAAAAAAAATTTCATCCGATTAAGAGTGGCTAGAGCGCTGTTTAGTCCTGATGTAGACGTGGTTTGGGTCTAGACTAGTGGATTTGGGTTTAGTCCTGGTCTAATATAGGTTTTGTTTCAGTTTTAGTTACTATTTTCATGTGGTTTATGCAAACACCATAAACAGCTAAACGACTACTTTGCTCCATTTCAGTCCCATCGACATAAAAAAGACCACACGTGCAATTCATTATAGAATAATTGTAATTCTACTGAGTGGTTCTCAAACAGTGGCACGTGTACAGTGAAACCTTAACCTGGTACATGGATCCCTCTGTAGTTCCAGTATCTGTTTCATTTAAGAACAGTTTAATCCACGATTAATATAGGAGTTGTTTAGATCTTATAGAAATACAATAGTCCTGTTTCCTTAGGTGGTGTGAAAAGTTTGGAAACCTCTAATTTAGACTAAAGATGTCATTGAGAGTCTGTTTTAACAATAAAAGATTAAACTGTAAATTAAATGCTGTTAATTGTGCTAGGGAATTTGTAACGTCTTATCAAGCTGTGAGCATTTGGGTGTTACATAACCAGCTGAATTGTCTATTGTGGAATTAAAATGAAAAAAGAGAAAATTATGAAGGTTGTGTATTGTTGGATTGGACACATTTGGAAGATTTCTGCACAAATTGTGTGAGGGAGTGCCATATTGACATAGACTAGGATTACGAAGGCGTGAAGTCCTGCTGGCAAAGACACAGCATGGGCCAAGAGTTCAAGGCCAAGAAAGAGACTTATTTATCTTCATGGGAAAATGTTGTTTGAAAATTCAGCATTAGAAAAGTCAAATTAGATGGTAGAGAGGCTATATTTGTATGCAGTCAATAATACAATTTACTTTGCTTAGGATACAAAGTGCACAAAACAAAACATACACAAAAAACAGGAAAAATCCGCCAGCTAAAATAGTCCTGACCAAGCCTCATTCAAGACCTGGAGATGGGTCCCCGGGTGCTCCCACTGCCCCTGACAGGTTGTCCAAGCTGCATTGAAGGATGGGTCAAATGCAGAGGACAAATTTCTATACGGGGACAATAAAGTAACCTTAAAGGGCCTGGAGTTATGCCTTGTTTCATTCACACAAATCCTGCATATTTAGGCTGAATTCTTCTGTCAAACTGAAAACACTTTATTCAGTCTTGTGATGTCATGTGGTAATACAGGAAGTTCTCCGCTGTGTTTTTAAACTCCATACGCATTCATTCGAATATTTGGATGATTTCAGCCCTGGAATTTCCCGTCTCTACCACTTCAAGGTGGAAAAATGCATTTTGAGCTTTGGAGATGTAGACAGAGTAATAATAAAGGGTTACTTAAACATGTGAATGAAACAAAACACGACTTCAAGAATGTTTTTGAGAAGGACATTACAACATGGCTTACACAATAGCACCACTTGGGCGAGGTTTGAACTGGCTAGCCTCTTGTTCAGGTAAACGCATAACCTCCTGCACCATTACCAACTCATACAATATTTTTATCACCAGTTTATCTAGTTATGACCCTCGAAAATACAGTGTGAATTGAACTATTAAATGTGTTCCAGAACCATTTACGTCACATCAATTAGCAGCTAACTGAGGCTCCCTCCACTGTTTCTATTGCATTCTCTAAATAGCTTTAATTAACAGAAAACAGTGTTAGTGGTCTGGCAGTTCAACAACAACAACAACAACAACAGGGTAATACTTCAGCCCTCTCCAGTCTCATTAGCCCTGGTGTTTTTTCCAGTACAGCTTGTATAGATCTATAATGCATTGGCCCTATTGAAAAACATTAGAGCACCACTTTCCACCAGTTATAAATGTTTTTTGCACCAAGCATCTGACAGTGATGGACTCCCACTGCTGCAACCTCCAGACCCTTTCATTCGGAGCTCTCTGTTTGGCTCAAAGCGACCTCAAATAACACTTTCTCTTTCTGTGATGCCATATTTTTACAGTTCATACTGCAAAAATGTTATAATAAAAAAATGACTTGGATTTGGATTTTTTTTTGTTTTCACTACATTACCAAAATATACTTAATAAGTATCCTGTAAATATACAAACAAATCAAAACCTAGTTTTAAAAATAAACTATATTGAAGTAGAAATACCTAAAATCAGGATGAGCATTCAGACATTTTAACATGTAAAATTATTAAATTAATATCCTAGGTTGCCTGAGCCTTAAACTGCATATAGTGAACACATACAAGTTTTCCAATCATGTCTCATGAATTCACTCACTGAGCTGCAGAGGCAAAATCATAACATGAACAACTTTGACATTATGTCCAAAGTAAGAGCAAATCAGGATTACAATTGTTATCAGTAAAAAGCTATATTTGATTTGAACACGTTTACCTTGTATTTGGGGACATACAGTAGTTCATCAAAAATCTTACATACAGTTCCTTTATGTATACTTTTTGAAGGAGAATGTCACAGTAATGGAGCTCACATATAGTTGTAAATACATCTGCACCACAGACAAAATGCTTTCATACCTGATCCATATGTCAATGTATCTTGTATAATCTAATTTGTCTCAGTGTAGTGGTATTGACAATGCATTTCTCCCACTGCCAGTCATAGAAATGCACTTGAACTGCACATGTTCGGCAATCCAAATGAAGGCATACAAGCACTCTACCTGATTTTTACTGTGTTGACAGAACTAAGTCATTTTAAACAGTTTGCAATGGTCAAAAGTTATTCCTCAGTGACCTTATGCATTCTGAACATTCACTTTGATGAGCTGATTTCATAAACAGAGATTTGCCATGACAGTAAAGCTAATAACAACTAGTATGCTAATGCGCACTTCCAGATTATGGGACAGTAAAATACTTTATTATTAGATATTAGATTAATTTGTGAAATTTACTTAATAATGCAAAAATAAATAGATAAATTCATTTAGAATATTAACTAACTAAAGCTACATATGGAAACAACTGTTATCAGCAAAGCACAAAATTTCAACCTGGGGCCTTTTTCTTACGTAATTTAAAATGCCGATTGATGAATGAATGAATGATGATGAATAACCCACTTCAGTTAAATCTCTATTGTGGTGTACATGTGCTTGATCATGCATAACAGTCAGAGAAAAAAACTCCAGGGGATAAAAACTACACTCTTTTGCATATTCACTTCTGTGTTCGGATATAATTATGGCAGGGCTGTTTCCACTGTAGAGGGAGTTCTGTTTGAAGTAAGATTTAGGTGAAGTCCATGGTGACGCCTTCATCAGTAAAATTAAACTCCTCAAAGACACACAGGACTGAGGAACCCAGATTTAGAGGAGATGACCTCAATTTAGTTAAAGTACAACTTGTAGTTACAAATCTTATGTAACTTACTGCTGTTGATTTTAACTAGATTTTTTATACAACTACATCTGCCAATGTTATTTCACTGAAGCAACAAAAAATATAATGATTTTTTTGTGTTTCAGACACATAATAATTCTAATAATTATGCTATTAAAAACTGTCACAACATGAAATTTAAAAGTGTTTTAATGTAATAATGTGCTTGTCACTGTGGGGACACACTGACCCCCAAAACATTGTGATTGTAAATTAATTACAAGTAATTGAAATGAGTTTCAGCTTCCTGTTATAGGCCACCATTTTGAGGACTTTTTACCATTCATTCAAAAGTTAGGGTATTTTGTTTTAAATTGTTAATCACAATAATCACTATAACACTATAATTTCACCTTTTTTCTCTTTGCGAACTTGGAATGCATTTTTAACAATTGGGCATTGTAATCATGCAGCAGGCTAAGTATCTTTGTAAAAGTACTGGTAACACCTCTATCATTCACACTGCAGATTGTCTGGTCAGCTGGGAACTTGGAACAAAATTAATAAAAACATTTTTAATGTTATGAAATCATGTTTGTAACATTATCAAACCCTGTTTGTACCAGCAAAAATATAGCTTTATCAATAAACCAGTAAAGAAAAGGATTCATCGTTTTTGCTAATTCACTGTTGAATTTCTCACCACCTAAAATGACACCTCTATTTCAGTCCTAGCTGACACTTGAATAAACCTACAACTCTATCAATGACCTGCGTATGGTCAATAGCTCCATAATATGTAGAGCTCTTGCTTATATCTTCAGTGTAAAACTCCAGGACAGCATTCATTTCCACACCAGCAATGTTGAAAGTATTGTTTTATGAATAGTCAAGGTGTAATGACTCTATCCCCAGGCCCGGTACCTGCACATGAAGTACCTGTTCTTCTCGTGGCTCGCTGTGTTTGTGGGCAGCTGGATCGTCTATGTGGAGTATTCGTCATACACAGAGCTCTGCAGGGGACACGACTGCAAAAAATATATTGTGAGTAGTTTAATTATGAAATTATACTGTAATTTGAAATGTGTTTTTTTAGATGTTAATGTATCCATGGGTTTTAGCTGCCTATTATATGTAACATTTTGAGGACTTAAAATTGTTATTCGCTATGGCAATTGTCCAAATTTCTCATAATTTTGTGAAACATCTAAAGATATATATAGGCATATGATGTGATCTAATAATGTTGTGATCTTTTTTTTATCATTTATAGTGTGACAAATACAGAAAGGGGGTGATTGACGGCTCGGCCTGTAGCAGTCTGTGTGAAAAAGACACTCTGTACCTGGGAAAGTGTTTCACAGCTAAAGCCAACAGCCAGGTAACTAACAGGACTCTCGTGAAATGTTTCAAATATAGGAAAAACACACAGAGAGGGATGAAACGGCACAAAAAGACATGAATCTCACTGTTTTACAAATATTCAAATGTAGTTTAAAATTACAATTTGCCTCTGCTGTTGCTGGAACAGGTTTTTTTTTTCTGCCCTTGGTTTTGAGATTTGTATTGTAAACCATTGGACTATGTTGAACTAGGTAATTTTTTTGTACCAATTGTTTTATACTAATGCCATGGTCTTTTATCAACATATTGCATCCCATATAGTCTGGAACTATATCCCTCTTCCACATATTCCAACAGACTTGACAGACAGGTGTATTGTGTGGTCTGTTTGTGTCACAACAAATACAGTATGGTGGCACATGATTAATAAAGTCATTTAAAAATATAACGTTTGAGAGGCACATTAGTAGCTGTGACAGGATGTCCCAAAACTGAATGAGTGCCTGATGCTCTCTCCCAGATCTACCTGCATTTGAACAGAAAATAGTTAGGATTAGCTCACCAGATAACACACCTGTCCTTCGTGCAGGTGTACTCTGGGAGCTGGGCCGACCTGGATGCAGTGATTAAATGTCAGCTGGACGACGCCCCTCGATACGACTTAGGAAATGAGCCGAGGAGAGAGGCCACATCCTTTGATGCCCCCGCCAAAGGCACCTCTGTGGAGCAGTTCAGAGAGATGATCTACAACCACCTCAAGGTCTGGGGATCACTGCATTGAATAGAAAAAATGTATGTGGATTTGTGACGGCAGCTGAATTCACTTATTGTATCTTAAATATGATGCAAATAAGCCAACAAAGTACTCCTGGCTAAGCTCTAACTATCTTACATGAATCGTGAATAGCAGTTTCCAAAGGTGCTTTGGTCTTGTCAAACACCAAACAACACATGCAGAACTACTTAAACATGCAGAAATGAAACATGACTAAAAGCTATGCACTATGGAACTTTTCTGGTAAAGCGCCGCCATCTGTTTGTCTTATGAAGATGTTACAGCTTTGCCTGGAATGTTCCACAGTTTAATTTAGAACTTATTGAGAACATGTATGTTTTTTTTGCTGAAAAATGCCTTTAAAAACATGTATCCTTACTGTGAGTGGGGTATCTCTCCACAGTTCTGACTTGTAATGCCATACTGTGTAACATGGCCAAATTAATAACATTACCCAAAGCAAATGGCAGATCCACCAGAAAAGTTTGAGTTACAGTTAAAGAACACCTTCCTACTAGCTACTTTAAAGCTATCATCTGTAGTTTGGCTAACCGGCCCTGTGGTATTCTCACAGATCTTCACTAGATGCTATCTACATTAGTGCAGTACGTTAGTGAGTCTGAACAAAGGCCAGGTGAGGAGCGGAGGGAACAGATTTCAGTCTGCCATCTACTGGTAAAAAAAAGAAAGAAAGAAGAAAAACTTTGTATCTATAAAGGTGCAATGTCACGGCACAATACAGAGACAAAACCCCTTTACCTAATTTCAGTGTTTTCTATTTACATCTTCAGGCCAAAGTTGGGGACCAGGCCAACCTCTCGGACCTGGCAACTCAAGTCCTGTCCATCGCTGACGCCAACAAGGACGGGCACATCTCTCTGCCCGAAGCCCGATCTGCCTGGGCTCTCCTCCAACTCAACGAATTTCTCCTGGCTTTAGTCCTGCAAGACCGTGAACACACACCAAAGTTACTGGGCTTCTGTGGAGACCTGTACATTACGGAGAAGGTCCCTTACTCCCCTTTGTATGGCATAACTTTACCTTGGATTTTTGAAGTCTGGATTCCCACTGGTCTACGCAGACGCATGGATCAGTGGTTCACCCCATCTTGGCCACACAAGGCTAAAATCTCAATAGGTTTGCTCGAGCTTGTTGAGGATGTCTTCCACGGAAATTTTGGTAGCTTTCTCATGTGCGATGTGAGCGCTAGAACGTTTGGCTACAATGAAAGACATGATTTTAAGGTGATAGATGCCCGCTACATTGTGCCAGAAAATATTTTCCAAGAAAGTATACGGCAGCAGAGGTGTGATAATGATGAGGATTGCTTTTACGGGAGAGACTGCGTGACTTCTTGTGATCTAACCAAGCATAGGTGCACGACAGATATAACAAGACCAAATTTAGCCAAAGCTTGTGAAGCACTTAAAGATTATATACTTAGAGGAGTGCCATCAGATGTGAAGGAAGAACTGGAAAAGCAATTGTACGCCTGTATTGCTCTCAAAGGGACCACTGAACAAATGGAAATCGAGCACTCACTGATCCTCAACAATCTTAAAACACTTTTGTGGAAGAAAATTTCACACACTAAAGACTCTTAATGAAATAATTTGCACATATTTGTCCCTTTCTTTCAGGGTCAGAGACTTGTAACCACTGTGTATCACATAGGAACTGTTAGATCATTTACAAAGGCCTATTTAAGAATATTTTAACTTAAGTACATTTATTTATGAATGCCAGTTTATATATAGGCATTTAAAGTTTTATGTAATTGTGAGAAGTGACATTTTTAAAATTGGAAAATAAATACATTTTTCTTGTCATTTTGACCTAGTATTCTTTAACATTTCATGGTTTACAAAAATCTGACATCTAAAAAAAAAAGTATGTTGATGTGGGGTTTTGCTTCCGTTTAAAAATGTTATGCTTTACGTTTAAACTTTGTGCTTTTAGCACAAAGAATTTTTAATCTAGTTATCACAGTGCTATCTTGGTCAATTATGAGCCCAACTTGATTAAGCCTGACTCAACAGAGCTAAAACATTCCCACCATTAAATGGCAGTTACAAGAAATGTAATCATGGATAAATTAAATTTTTTTGCCCAAGATTAAAAACTTTAAATTACTATACTTCAAATCAAATTTGTAGCCCCACTATGTGTAGAGCCTATATAAAGGATGCATTTAATTGACAATTTTTTAATCTCTTAACAACCATAAACTTCATAAACTAGAGACCACAGCTTATTGTACATCTCAGGTGTGTAGGTGCAAACAGGAAAAGCTCTGACAGCTGAAGTGGACTTTTCAATAGATTTATTAGAACAAATTCCGTGTTTAGAACAGGGTTGGATTGAAGCCTCAGTCCTCCTCCTGTTCCTGAGCCCGGAGGAAGCTGGCCTTCTTCTGGGCGACGCGGTCTTTCCTCTGCTGCAGGGACAGCTTGGCACGGTTCCACCTGGAAGTAACAATAAGAGGTTGAGACACAAAAATAGGAATGGGTTGTCAAAATACTCAATTTCTAAGTAAAATGTCAAGGTGCAATACCTAATGTTGATTCCATCATTTCTTTTAGATAATGTAATGTTTATAAGAAACTCATGAAAATTTCTTATACACCAAGAATTTCAAAATTGTTCCGAAAGGTCAGATTTTGTCCCATGCAATTTTTTTTGCACTGATCCTTGAACATCTAGTTATGACCGTTTTAGTATCAAGTAGCATCTGCTTTGATTTTGGCAAGTTTAAAAATTAGTAATATATTCCCTCACTTGTCAAAGTGTGGAATTTTGAGATTCAAAAGGACGTCACATGGACAATGTTTTTCAAATCTAGTTTATGCTTAGTACCAAGAAGCAATCGTCAATCCATTAGCATTAAAGTACTGGTATGAGGAGCTAGAATATATTTTCTGCCATCAATTTAACTGTCAAATTTCCAGTCTCCAATGTATTAGGACTGAAAGTGGAATGGGTTTATTTTTGAGTTTCATCCCATGAATTTCTAACTTTTATATACAGATTTATGGCATGGTTACAAGAAATACAACTGAATGTTTATGCATTTTCCAATTCAAGAATATGCATCTTTGAACTTTTCAGAGTCAAACAAAATGTTCCATGAGAAATAATTGCAGTACCCACGAAATGGATGAATGTATTGAACACCAGACTGTTTATCATTTTATATCAGTTAAGCTAACTTTTTTGCGGCACGGTGGCTGAGTGGCAACACTCAGGCCTCACAGCAAGAAGGTTGCGGGTTCGATCCCCGGGTCACCCGGGCCTTTCTGTGTGGAGTTTGCATGTTCCTCCCCGTGTCTGGATGGGTTTCCTCCGGGCACTCCGGTTTCCCCCATCAACCCAAAACATGCCCGCACCCCTATGAACTAACATCAAGGACCATGTTGTCCACCCTCCTGTGGGCTCACCACCTGCAGAGGGGTTCATAGGGGGGGGTCAGGTGCTATGAGTGTTGGGCAGCAAGCTGCCCCCGCGACCCAGCCGGATTAAGCGGGAGAAGATGGATGGATGGAAGTTAACTATTTGATGGACAGTCCGGTTTCTAGTTGCACAGCATTATCAGTGACTTGCTTCGTCCCAAAAAAGGTTCAACAAATTGTCACATAATCAACTAATTTGGGAACAGAAATAAAACATCCATGCATAAAACACTGACCAATCTAAAACTATGGTTTGATTCCTACCTCTTCTTTTTGATTTCTTTTGGGGGCTTCTTTTCATGGACAGGGTTCTCACGAATAGCAGCATGAGCCTTTTTGTACATCTCCTCGATCTGAAAAACAATAGCAGTCCAATTTTTCACAATGCCAAGTCATTCAAGAAAATTTCAATTACATCACTTTCTTCTTATCCAAACAAGTGATGGTACTAGTCATCTGCTGGGACATTCATTGTTGGTCAACATGTGGATCAATAATAAAAACACACGGCATACAGCACAGTGTTGTCCCTAGATTGGACCCTTCACTTGCCTCGTCTATGTTTGTAGATATGAGTCACTGCTGATAACAGGGATCATAGTCATACATTACCACAATGCACAAACACTAGATTTCACAATTACAAGCTGGTGGAAACTCACTTTTCAATTTACACAACTACACAATGCAGGACTACTATAGTTCTGGGCATATAATAGCAGGATCTTAAAAAAGTTTATGTACTTTGAGTTATATTGCTAGTCTTTGACTGCATTTGAAAATTGGATATCAGAACAATCTACTCACAGAATCGGGCGTGATTCCGTTCTTGATGAAGCGAGAAAACTGCTTCTTGTAAGCATCCTCATCCTCCTCCATCAGGTAGGCCATGTACTCTGACACATTGATGCCCAGAATGTGTTTGCGGTGAACCTCTGCATTGAACTCTTTGCTCTCCGTGTCGTACCCAGGGAAGCGCTTCGTGCTGGGGAGACAAAAATGCTCAAAATAAGATGGATCATTACATTTCATGCATGATCCTTGCAGGTAACTGAATTTTACAGCAATTTTGACAATGTACTGTAAGTGCGTAATCTTAGTGTGCCTAGTCTATTTCCTCCATGCTATATTAGCATAGTAAAATGATTCACATATCATTTATAACTAAACACTTGTGCTCCAACAAAGGAAACTGGCATCCCTAAATGTCAAAATACTCTCAAACCAATACAGCTGTAGCAAATTTGAGCTTATCTGCCAAAAAAAAAAAAAAAGGCTTCAGGTTAATAACTCCTGTGGGCTCACCACCTGCAGAGGGGTTCATAGGGGGGGTCAGGTGCTATGAGTATTGGGCAGCAAACTGCCCCCGCGACCCAGCCGGATTAAGCGGGAGAAGATGGATGGATGGATGGTTAATAACAGGGTTTTAAACGATGCATCTTAAAGAGATTGGGATTCTACTGGAAAGACGATACACAGTATAATCTGTAATGCATTACTATTACTGCAGTGGTCATTTCACACCAAATCATCTTGGCAAAGCAATTGTTACAAAATTGTTCCGTAATTACAAAGGGGGAAAGGAGAATGTAATGTAAAAAGGAGCTATGAAAATTATGAAAAGCACAAAACTTTCCCAAGCAGCTTACACTTACAGTAACATTGAGCCTATGAAAACATTGAAAGCACAATGATCTATTTAAACAAAGTGATCAAAAATACTCATGACTGACATGTAAATGAAAAGCCAAAATATGGTAACCTGATGGTTACCCATATGGTATCAAGATATGTATCCAGTTGTGACAAGACTGCCATTGTGTCCCTAAAGTCTAGATTTTTTTGGTACAAATCTGTTTTATGGCTTCCACTTCATGTCACATCAAATGTAAAGCTGAGTTTTGTGTAAAATCAATGTTTAGAATCACTGTCTTAGACGCGAATACATAAATGCTCACCTGTGTGGGATGGACAGACCTCCGTCTACTGCCCCCTTCAGGGCACCAAACACTTTGTTTCCGGTGGAGGTTCTGGCGAGCCCAGCATCCAAGTAACAGGTGAAGGCTCCAGGCTGACCATCAATGCTCTCCACGTTAAATTCATCTCCAGTCACCTCCACCTGGCCCTCGTACACCTTGTCCAGGCCAAACTTGTTTAGCAGCTGGAGACAGAACAGAAAACGGTGAACTTCTGGGCTTTCAGATGCAATGACAAATTATGAACCATTATTAACTGCAATTTTTCTAAATTTTCTATGTCTAAATTAAATATCAGTTTTATTGATCTATTGAATCCCCATTAATCTTTACAGAGGTAAAGCCTATTCTTCCTGGGGTCTAGTTCTGTGTAAACACTTGGCACTATTAGTCTCTTTAGTCTGAAAAAGAGGGGCTGGCACATCAGGCTAAAAACATGGATCATACACTACTTCAATAGTGCCTACAGTGACATAAGAAAAGCAGCCCAACACCACAGCTGCAGAAGGATAGTCATGCAAGTAAATAACTATTGCAAGAGAGTTGCATTTATAAGCAAAGCACATCTCTGGTGAATAATATAGCACAAATCTTACTTACTCTGCGGGCCAGCAGCAAACCAGTGCAGTAAGCTGCTGCGTAGTTAGTCAAACCCACAGCTACGCCATATTTGGGCAGCTCGTGAGAGTAGGCTGCACAGACAATCACATCTCCTTCAATCTTGGCATAGGCAATCTGCAACATTATAAAACAAATGCTTACACTCCTGTTCATGTGGGATGGAAAGGTGAAGTTAGGCTTGTTAAGCAATGCATTGACATATAGACAATGCTCCAGATTGTCAAATGTAGTCCTTACCTGGCAGACGATATCCCTGTTGGAGAAGCGCACAATCATGCGGTATTTGGGTGTGTTGTACTTGTTTTTGTCCTGGACGACCAGACGCTTACGAGCAAAAAAGTCAGTTTTGCCCTCTGGAAGACAAAAAACCCACATCATTAGTATTGCATAGAAAATCAAGTGGGAGAAACTTCAGTTTGGGGCTCACCTCTCCTCCTCCTGAATTTAACCTGATACCTCTTGAAGTAGGACTTATTCTTAACCACCTTTACGAAACCCTGAAAAAGAACATACATAGTGTTAGAAAGTGCTGAACATAATACAGGACTCCTGAAGGTTTTACTGCTCTTGCACTTGTTGTCATTGTCAAACAGATAGCGGACTTAATGGCATGCCACTGGCTCTATGTGACAGGCATTAGCCCAGTGGCTAGCCGGTTTCGAGCGTCAATTAACTGGATTCTATGCAGATTACGGGAGCGGGCGCTAGGATTAATAACGACACTTCAGGACGTACGTATACTGTACACAATATATCCACAATGCTGTGTACAAACGACAGGAAGCTGCGAGTTTATGTGGAGTCCATTTAGGCCACGTTAGTCAGTATCGGGTGAGCATTAGCATGGCTCAATCTAACTTCATCTGAACGACATCAGCATTGTTATACATTTATCTCTCCACAGAACAAACAATGCAGGTCTTAACAATACGTGGAGGTTCATATTGGGACGAATTACTAACCATATTGCAGTCTTTTAGTCTCCTTATGAAGGAGCCCGGAGCCAAAGACTGGGGCTTGACTCCGCTGCACTGGAAAAAGGAAGAACGACGTGCGCATGCGTCGTAAATACCGCGTGACAGGATGGAGGCCGCTGCAGAGGAGACCGCGCTCTGCCATCTACAGAGCTGGCGCGGATATTGCAATAACAAATGGCAAGTTCATCTTCAGGGTACTGTAATTTAAATGCATGTTAGGTTAAAAGAATGTGTGTATATATGTCTTCGTGGTTGAAGAAGTGATTGGAAGTGATTAAAACTGCACTATACTGGCGTGACACTTGCAAATTATATTTTAGCCTATACGAGTATAAAACATATTCATTGGATTATTGGCCAGTGAATTCCATGATAACTGTATAGTGGGTTATCACTCTCACAACTAATATTGTACTGGCTAGATTGAGAATGGATTTCACATCCTACATACTGAAAAATGAAGATTAACCATCCACTAATCTTTCAGTGCCACCATGCCTGCCATATAAAAAATATATTGTAGCCTATAAGATAAGCAATACATCAAAATTAACCTGTTAATAACCATTAAGAAGCCTAAACAATTTAACAAACAACAAACAAATGTTTACCCAGTTAAGTAATAATAAACTTGTTAAACTTTCTTGTATACCAGTATAACATATAGACATTTAGTCCTGTTGTCCTATTGTACTCATAACTTTTTGCATTCTCAATGTTGTTGTTTTTTTTTTTTACTTTTTAATTTTCACAAATTTCAGAATTGTTTTAATATCATATGACATTAATAAATGTCTGTTCTTTCTTATTGTCTTTGGCTAATGGTAATCTTAGCTCATCTAAATCTGTAATTGTTTTGACAGAGCCCAGTCACAACGTCGCCCTTTAACGTCACAGATGCAGACACAGCTGATATAATACGAACAGAGGAGTGTCCTACAATAGATTTCCGTCACGGCCTCGAGGTCCAACCTGAAAAGTAGGTTCATGACTGAATGGTATGTGATTCAGTGCTCAGGGCTTAGGCACTTTTCATCTGCATGAGTTTCTATTGAGGAAGCGTTGATGCGCCATTTGTTCATCTTTCTATGACAGCAAACGTGGCATCACAGTGCTCTTTACCTTATTAAATTACAAGTTATCTATTTTATTCAACTGAATTATTCTGGATATTTTCACTGAGGACTATTCAAACAGCTATGGGTTTCAGGTAAGCATGCACATTAACACTGTTGTATAATGAGCTATGATTTTGTTAACAATAGTCATTTTTATGTAGTCTGAATTGTTGTCCCTCTATTTAGATGTGACTGTTTTTTTCCAACTTAATTTGCCTCTACAGGCTTGATTGCTTATCTTGGTTTCTGGATACAGATGGGGAATTTAAGACATTTTACATTTAATATTTCAGGTTTTTTGGTGATTGCTGTCATGCAAATAAATGTATAATTGGATATCATAAAATAATGTCTAAGAGACAAAAACAGTGTTAATTAGTCTTCCTCAACAATGAAGTTTTGCAAGAACCCACAGTCACCTCACCCCAGGGCTATTATACATGTTTTGTACATACAGCATACACTTCAATGTGAATCATATGTGAAGACAGACAACTAATCATAGCGTATATCTATTACACAATTTAACAAACTGTACTTAATTATATTGCAAGTAGACCTCATAACATATGTCCTGGCAAAAGAGATCAGTACTCCAAGTGTCTATATTCTCATGGTCTTCTGTGGCATTTTTTTAGTTTCTCTATCTTACAAATGTATCGTTTCTTCCTCTGAAAATGGGCAAATTTGAAAACTGAACTGGCACACTACACTTGAAATTTGAGAGAAGAACTAATATGCCTAAATATGCAGGGTTTGTGTGTTAAACATGTGTGAATGAAACAAAACACAATTCTGGGTATGTTTTTGATGAGGAAACAACATTATAACATCTAACACAGGCCCTTTAATCAAAAATATGAACTGCCAGATGCTTGCGGTAAATCAATATAAAACTTTGCTGGTCTTTTTAACTGCTCTGGATCTATAATATAATTCCACCTCTATGCTATAGCTCCCCATTCTTGCCCTGACAGAATAAACAGTGTCAGTTCACACGTTTGTACATGTTTACAGTGAACTCTACGTGGCACTGTCGCTCCATTAGCTCCCCTCTGGCGCATGCGCAGCGCGATGTAAACAGTGGCGTTGGGCCTCGCTCCGTCGCCGCTCCTCCTCGGTCTCTCCCCACTGTTCTCTGGACACGTATCACGGCTATTGCATGGGCTGGACCCCGGCAAACCCTCCGCCGGCTGGATCCCTCTCAAGTGGACTTTATTACCGAAGGATGCTGAAAAAATACCACTTTGATCTTTGTCGATAGTTTTCTTCTAGCTTGGGGGGGACTACAGTCTTCGTGCATGGGAAGCAGACGACCGAGGCTGTGGCTGGTTAAACTCGATTCAAGGTAATGGATGTTGCTTTGTCGGGCGCCGTCTAATTGCCGGGGTGTATAGTAGTTTTTAGTAGCAACAACACTGTTGTTTTTTTGAATTTGAACAATACAGTTATCATTCTAACTCCGATTTTCAACTTTTGCGTGTCGCCCTCCGTGTTAAAACGTTTTTTTCTATTCATTTCTTGAACTTGCGCGAGGCTACTTTACTTTGCTGGCTTAGTTGCTCATGACTTCATCTGACTGACCAAATATAAAACAACAGAACTTCTTGTAATTTTGGTTGATACGTCCAGTCAACACAACAGAAGTATAGTCAGTCTAATTTGGTCCAGTTTTGAGAATTTGGATGGTTTATGGAACACTTCACACTGTTGCACTGGATCCTATAATTTAACACAAGGCAAGAAAGCAAGCCATAAAAGGAACTCCAATTTCATATCTAGCATTTTGGTTAGCATCTTTCATAATAAACTCTCCAAACGTGTTTCAAAATAGCTACAGCCTACCACTTTGACAATGGATACTAGGATATTTAAAAAAAAAAAAAAAATCCACAAAGATTACCAATACCAACTATCTCAGTGATATTAAGTTCTATTAAGTTCAAGTATTTAATGCATTGCTGTTATGTAATTGTATCTATGACTGAGTAAAGTGGTGTGCTGCTCTCGTTTGTATCATATTCATAGTACTATTTGTTGTTCCCACAGTGTCATCCACACCCACCATTGAAGTAAAACCATTGGGATATTATATTGGAATACAAAAGTTCAATAAAAGCAGTTATAGTCTTTAAAAGAAGTTAATTTGATATTGGCCAATCTATTAAATGTTTTAGGATTATCTTTGTAGCCATGGGAGGATTAAGAATTGTATGATGATTTATTAATTTTGACTACATTCACATTATTGTTTGCAATAAATTACCTCCAATAGTTGCAGATGAGTTACTTGATAGAAAAATGTTAAATGTATGTGTCCTATGTAGTAATAATAATAATAACAAAATCTTGTCAATACTTGCAATTGTTCATAGTTTAACTACCACAACCTTCTTTTTCCTTTCTGGGGGCAGCAGAGCAGAAATCCTTTTATTGATCCCTTGGGGGAAATTCTTTTTCTTTTTCAAGGCACATTTCAGATGATTATAGGTTTGACTTTATATAGCTTTGCCATCATTTCATCTGGCTGCTCAGTCCAGAATCTATTTTAATGGTCCCCAAGTTGAATACGTGTCTTCATTAATTTGAACTCATTAAACCTGCCTTTATAGACCTTAGTAAGCAGTACCATAGACACCCACACAGTAATTGGAGGAATGCAGCCATCTTTAATGCATCTAGTGACCTGCAATTTTCTCCATTACCTCATTTATGCTTCACTGATTCAAAGTTTTACCTGCTACATTAGATTACATAGGGTCCCAGTCTGTTCAAACACAACCGTACATTCATTTATAGAGATCCACAAGTTTTATTTAGCCTTATGTTATTGCACACGCTTAACATTTTACAGCAAAAGTCATATTATGTTTTTCATTCTAGCTTGTAGTGAACAAAAGCTCATTGGCAATGGCCTTAATCCAATTGTGTCATCTGCACTTAATGTATTTTCATCAGAATATTTTTGATAATTTGGTGAAGAAGTTATTTTTTTACCACACAGGGCAGTTAGATTAATTGCAAATCAAAAATCTCAATTTGAATAGACAATTAGCCAATAGCTAAGGCTGTAATTTTTTAACTATCGTGATTTCTTCCACAAAACAATAGCATATTCTGTCTTATTCTGCATAAAAAACGAGCATGCTGTAGTTTCGATCTGTACAAACATGTTATGAAATGTTATTCTTGTGTTTATTCAGCAGTTCCTCTTTAAATCTTCTGAATGTGACCTTTAAACAGAATACTATCACTAAAACTAATTGCACATCTTAACACAGTCGCTATGCTTGTTAGAAAAATCACAGTTCGAAATCGTACAGCCCGAATATCTTGACAATATTTCCATCTACCAATTATTATACATTTAGTGCTATAGTCTCTTCCCGTAATTTCAGCCTATATGTCTATTCTGAGTCTTGAATCTTTTCCAGTAATTGTTGGATGGTCCAAAGCTTGAGCCTTTTGCAGACTGGAGCTGGGCTGAACCATTGAAATGCTGATTGTACACTGGGAAACCCTGAGTGCTCGTAGGGCCTCTTCCCCGGCGCATGTGGGTGGTGCACTGTTAATGTAGCCAGACTCTTCTCTCAGTCTGCAAAGACGGACAGTATGTTTTTCATGTTTTCATCTCTAAAATTGATGAGACTACTAATACTATTCTGGAGATAAACAAGTTCAAGAATTTTAAATGGTTTGCAAGGGTCCAAAAAGTTCCTTATGCATTTTGAGCATGCAAATTATTCATTGCTTTCATAACTGCTTTTCACAACTCTGAGACCAGAGTGGAGTTTTGCCGTGACCGTATAGCTAAAAACAACTAGTATGCTAATGTGCACTTCCTGATTATCAGACAATAATGTGCTTTATATAATTATCTGCTTATACAATATGTCTGTATTGGGGTGAGACGCAGTTTGTTCAAATATCTAGTTCAGCAAAGTGCAACAAAGAAAAGGAGTCTATAAACAAATATACGCTAAGTTAATAAATCATTTCACTTCCTGTATCCACTGTACAGGTGATACCTCATTATTATTACATTGATATTATTTTAGTAGAAAAAGTCCAGAGCAGTCCACCTGAAAACATCTCTGATATTGCTACTCATAGGAAAGGATGTCATGTGTTCTGAGTTAGTTCTGCGTTCAAAGATTGTTACACTACCTGCCGAGTCATGTAGTACTGATATGAGACAGAAACAGGACTGAACCAGGACTGAATCAATAAAAGTAAACAAGTAAACCAGGATGCAGCCACGAATTGACCAAGACCAAATGTGGAGGACTAAACTGAAACAAATGTATTTGTTCAGCACAATATCCAGAAAATAGTTGCCTCTCCTAAGATAAATTGAAACCTGGAACTGCAAAAGACCTCTCCATGCAACCACTATTTTTGTTACTGCAGTATTTCAGTTTCTGGTCAGTAAAACTTCCTTTGCCCCCTGCTCCTTGCCTTGCTGTGAGCTTTATTAGCCATTCGTGTAGCGTCTCAGGGCCCCTCAGTCAAACAAAAGCACCAAATCTCCCCATCCAGGACTTTTGGAGAGTAGCACCTCTTATGGACGACTGTGTCTATCAGGAGACATGTTCCCAATCTGAGCCACTGGTCACTGGAGACACACAGAGCTTGACCAATGTGATTACATACAAGGATACTGTTTAAGTATCTTAACGTCAACATGCAGAAACAAAAACTAGGAAATCTTCTGGTGTGGTGTTTGGTCCAAGGCCTGTGAACTAACTTTTGTCACACATTTTGAGTGTTCTACTATGAGACAGCTAATGACGACAAGACCAGACAGGAACAAGACCCGTCCAGGCACGACTTGCAATATGAGGTCACGTTATCTGCAGGAAGCATCAGTGACAGTAAAGGAACTGTATGTAGGCTGTAGGCTGTGCTCTTACTGTTTTAACAAAGGTATTACAATCACAATGGAACTTTTACCTGCAGATAAAGTACAACTTCTCAATATATGGCCATGCTTAGAACTCCCAGAATTCACTCACTGAGCTATAGAAGCTGTGCAGGCTGTACAATTTTAGGCAGTCAGGCTTCAGATCAGAGAGAGGAATTTAGGTTTTAGGATTTCAGGTTTGAGAGTGGCAACCCAAATAAAAGAATCAGTTAATGGGCTTGAGAACCAAAATACCAAACTATAACAGAAACAGCTTGGCTGTCATGGCCAATGTTTTTGTAATTAACAATTGTAATATATTTAATTTGAACATCTTTCCCTCGTATCTGGGTTTATCAAAGTTTATCAAATTTAAAATCAAATCTTACAGTATCTTTAAATTCAGTTGAGTCAGAGTTGCCTTGGTAATATTTATAACAATCACACTCTCTGTCACTTTGAGAATGAATGATTCATGGAAAATGTAATGCTAAACTTTTCTTTTGTTGTATTTGTTCACACTATACATTCAGCTCAGTTCACTCCAGTCCTATTTTGGTACCTGTGCATGCTTTGTAACAGTAGGCTGGCTATGTGTTTGTTTTTAGCCTCACAGCTTGCACAATGCTGTGTCTTTTGAAATGCACTGTGGCCTTATTGATTTAGCTGCTGTTCAGGAACAACATGTTGAAGGGAAAACAGTGTCAGCCTGCTACTGCTTCCTGTTTCAGTCCATTAGTGATACTCCAGGGGAAAACGCTCATATCAAGTGTATTCATATGACAAGAAGACACTAGGACTGTATGATTTTAGGAAAACTATCTAATTGAATTTTAAAATTGTTAACAAACATTGCGATTGAGGTTAAATGTGTAATTTGTGTTGGCATCCAGGAGAATTGACAAAAAAGACTGATATATGAACATGACAAATTAATATAAGAATCACATTTCAGAGCATGTGTTTGTGATGGAAATTATACTTAAAAAATTGCAGTCTTGCAGGCAAATTGCAATTTTGATTCAATCACAAATTGTGATTGAATCAAAATTGCAATTTGCCTGCACAATTAATCTTGCAAGTTTAGAAGACACAAAATGAGTGACCAGATATAAGATTTGCAAACTTCCATACATCAATCGAAATACAATTTTGGGAAAGCATGATTACCAGTTCATAAAAGTCAATTTGACATAATATTACTGATGGATTGGGCCTGAGATAATGATTTTGTATCACACAGATGGTGCCACTGTCTCTTTGTCCCTCATGATCTGGATTCTTGGTGCTTGTGGAAAGTCCCCTCACATCTCCATTGACACAGCATAAACTGTGAGAGGCCTGCTTCACTGTGGCCAATGACAGGACTGTGTGTTCATAGTCCAGTGCTGAGGTGTCATAAGGCAAATGTTAATGCTTTAGTCTACGGTGACCCTGAGCCCACTGGAAACACGATCCTCCTGACCTGAACTCAAGATTCTTCAAAAGAATTATAAGAATAGAATAGAAACTGTACAGTGAACACACATTAACAGATGGGATACCAATAACTTGAAGGTGGTAGTTTTGTTTTGCTTTTTATTTTATTGGGATAGAAATATCTGTGAATCTTGAATCTAAATAAATTACAGATAGTGCAATACTAAAATTTCAAACAAATTTTTGATACTAAGGAATAGACTCAATACAGATTCCGATACTGTAATGATAATTAAAAACATTCTTTATTTAGACATTTAGTCATTTTCATTCGTCCAGATAGGTTCCATATTAGTCCATGGGCATATACTAGTACTAGTCTATGTGGTCTTATGCTTATTCTGTCATTTCTGTCCCCTGAATGTAACATTTTTTGTATTGATACCTGCTCAAATGAATATCAAGTTCCGAGTTTGAGTATCGATTAGTATCTGATTTTCAGTTATTAAATGTCACAAGCCCTCGCCTAATAGTCATAACATCAAATGCTTTCCTCCACTGATAGCTGATATATACTGTAGTTCCCCACTTATAGACCACAGCAAAACTAGCCATGTTAACCAGAAGTACTCTTTTATCTTTTATTTGATCACAGTTTAAATCCAGCCAGGTTCACTGCGCTGTCACAGTGTGTGTATCATAATTCAGAGTGCACTTCCTGTTCTGGCTGGAGGCTGCAGATGGAGGATTTGTTCTGGAGTTTGAATACTTTTAAGCTCAGGCGAACTGACAACACAGCCGAGTTCACACAAGGGCATAAATATTAATAGGTGGATGAAAAATACTTGATTCTACGATACGAAAAAAGTAAAGGCAAAACTTTTGTGTTTTTGATAGGGATAGAGGGACCAATCTAATACTGTTATCTGATACTGGCGTTGATACTTATTTATACAAAGTGGGTCTGAAGTAGCTTAGGTAGCTGTTAACACATTTGTATCAGTTTTGTCTTTTATTTTTAGTTACCGTAGTTCGAAAATAAATGCTGTTTACTATCCCAAGTAGCTTGAGTGCTGTCAGCATGCTTGTTGTTGTTGGCTTGTAGCATGACGTCAAATGTCCGCTCTGACGCCCGAATGCTGGAAGAAATGTGCATCACAATGAACAATTAGGATGCAAGGAATGTGTTGAGGCGCTGCAAACAGTTAATACAGTAAAAATTTGGTACATTGCCTTTAATTTAAAAATGTGTATTGCAAATTTAATAGCATTGCTTGTCTAAATTATGCATCCTTAGTCCAGTTTCAGCTTCTGGTCTCTTTGATGGGAAACACAATGTGTAAAGGTGTGAACTTTGTGTAAAGGTGTGAACTTTGACCTGTATGTTAGTGTGATCACCGTATGACTCAGACTGGGCCAAAGTTCAGAGTGGCTATGGCTAAGGAAGACTACTGTTACTCCTGATTTTATTTATGAGAATATACTTACTGGATATTTTTTTTATTATGGAATTGATCTAATAAAAGTTTGGGACAGAAGGTAGGGGCACAATATCTTACTGTCAAGATTTAGTTTTTCTTGTTGGTGTATTTCTCATCTGAAAAGTGTTAAAAGTTAAAATTTTGTAAAGGTATTCCTCGTGGCAAATGTTTATTAGGCTTTTAACCACCATGCACATGCATTTTATCTTTTGTTTCATTTGTGCATGAGTAACCCAGTTCTGCATTTTAAAGGTAACACTAGGTTTATCTTGGTTTGAGCTCTTTTGTTCTGTTCTAGTCATTGTTTAGTCCTGGTCCTAGTCTAGGTTTAGTCCTGACATCAAATGGTGGTAATCAAGAATTCCTTCTCTATGTTTTAAAGTCATATTCACTGCAGTTGCTTGAGCTGCGATCTAACTGGTGCAGCTTCAGTGTGAGGAGCTATTGTTTTAGCATGATTTAAACTGCTTCATTCTGTGATAAATCAAACTCCATTACAATGTCATTACAAAATTTTAAAATATACCAAAAAATTTATTTTCCTTGTGCAATAGTACACAGTGCTGTTATAAACTTAAATGTAACAGTATTAGGAAGTATTAATGTACCAACCTTTTTATTTAAACACTTTTTGTTGACATTTGCTGACATTTCCGATGCTTACTTATTGATTTGAAGGGAACCTAAGATTCTGTATTTGCCCTGCAGGTGGCGACAGACCGAGTTGCAGGAAAGCTGAGTTCAACACTCTCATGGGTGAAGCAGTCGGTCAGTCACATGGCTAGCACAGTGGCCACGCCCATGTCCCTCCCGAGCTCCGCCTCTGCGCCTCTGTCCTCCCCGGGACTGTCCCCGTCCTCTCCGGGACAGCTCAGCCCCGATGATGTGGAGCTGCTCGCCAAATTGGAGGAGCAGAACAGGTAAAGAACTGAATCAAACTACGGTGTCTTACTCAAATTTCCCTTCAAGTCTAAGACACAAGCCCGACAATTCATGTTACCAAGTTGCTGGTTACAATTCTCCTTCAGTTGTATTGCTTGGCTTTCACTGGTGTGTTTGTATTATGCAAATTTGACTTTTTGGAACTTTACCATGTTATAACAATGTTCCCTCATTACAAACATGCCTGATGAGGTTTTATATATCCGAGCATCCACGCCTGTTTGAATGCATGCTTGAGTGATTAGGGTTAGCAGTACAGTTCCGTCCCACGAGCCTAGTCATTCATGCTCCTGCACGTCAAATTTCTGTAAATATACAGCATGATGTGATGTGCAATAGTTTAATTAGCAGGATATGCGTTGATTGTAGAGTTGGATGATCCATTTTTTAATACAATCCTCTAGTTATACTGCAATAGACTGTATTATCGCCTGTCCACCCATCTAAGGCAAATCTGCATTAAATCTGTGTATTTAAAGCAGTATTTAACGTGTATCCAAGTCAAGTCACTGACTCACAGCAGAGATGGGTTCAGCAACAAAGGACCAATCCAGGACAGACTGGGTCACTGAAGAGACCTGTTCACTATCAGCAATGACCTGTTCACCAGTCAAAGACTAAAGGCCGCCACACACTACAGGAGAATTTGCCTGATTTTGGCTGCGAATTTTTCTCCCCGAGTTCGGCGAGACGTGACCCCACTTTTTATCTTTGTGTGGAATTTTGAAGCCGCTGTGCGCATCATGTGTACGGTGTCACTGTCAGATCGTAACCACCAAACATCAGCAACGCTACAACAACGGCCGATAAAACCGCGTCAGGGGCAGAGGAGTGACGGACACAGAGGCGCAACATACAAACTCGGGATATAGGGAAAATAAAGACTTTATTACTCACCTCCCATAAAGTGGTACATTTAAAGTGCAGCATCTGATCCACATTATCCATAGAAATTGACCTCCGCAAATAATGGCATCCAGTCCAAAAAGCGCTATTAATCCATTTTGAAGAGTTCTTTGAAAGTAAAAAGACGAAAGTTGTTCCTAGCATGTGCAGATTAGCATAGTGATTCTACATCCTGTGGACTTTATCGCCTCTTTTATGCTTTAAAAATCATGTATCTGAAGTACTGCACCACATTTCACAAATATTAATAACACAGTTATGACTTGTATCTAAACTAGAAGTGCAGAGCTCTGATCTTTTGAACACTTAAGACTCTCAATTTGAGTGGTTTTACTGTAGACGGGAAACAGCTGATGTGATCGCGCTCACAACTTTGCAGCCTGTTTTACGCAGACAGATCCCGCTGCAGTCTTTGTGATTATAGATTTTAAGTCTCATAAGTTTCTCCTCATGTCTGTGGTGTGCACATTTAAAAATCGCTTAAGACCAAAAAATCCTCTAGTGTGTAGCGGCCTTAAGCCAAGAGCCACTGACTTACAGCAGAGATGGGTTCAGTCACCTCACAGACCTGTTGAGCAGCCGAAGACCAAACAAACACTGGTCCAGCAGAGACCCATGGAGCCCAAAGATCTTGTGATCATGGTCCAGATTCAGGGACAGCAGAACAGGGAAGTGAGATTCAAGCCCACATATGGACATGTTTCTCATGGTTCCCAAGGATGTGAGAAAAAATGGACCTGGGGCTGGTTTGAGCAAAGGTCCTTCCACAAGAACTGCCTGTAGAGGACTGGTGCAGCAGTGTGGTTCTAAACAGGACAACATGGAGACTCAGGAAGGAGAAGAAAGGATGGAATTAGAGAAGAACCTTCAACCACTAGCTCCATGTTGTCACATTCTCGCAAAATAAACACATTGCTACTGCAAATTACAAAAGTGTATTGGTGGTAAAAAAAAAATACAGTATTCAAATATTTTAAATGTCATTCCTTTTTTAAATTTTGCCGTTGTTGAGCTGTTATAGTGCTCTGAAGGGGGTGTGATTAGCATGGGAGGGAAGGGGAGGGGAGACTTTGAACATGAAAAACTAAAAACATGTAAAACATGTTTATGTTGTTATAACATAACTTTTTTAGTTTTTTTGCAAAAATAGCATTTTCAGCAAATAGAGCATTTTCCAAACAATAAAAGGTAACTAAATAGGTAATGTGTTTGCGATTAATAAGTAGTATAATGCCCCCTCTTTAAGCTGAAGTCCTGTCTTATGTTGTTAGTGCCAGTCTTGAATTCCTGCTTCAGTCAGACCCTATGCCTGGCACTGTATTGTCATGGAAACGGGCCCGTTGTCATGACTATTGGGCGAACTTGGTTGGGTGCAAGTCTAGGGTTTGTTTTTGTGTTTGTTCATTTTGTCATGTTTTTGTTTTGTTCATCCAGTTTATAGCCTAACATGTTTTTGAAGTTGTGTTTCAAAACTGTAGTTTCCAATTCATTAGCCAAGTAATAGTGGCTTCAACATTTGCTTGGGCCAATGAATATTTCTTTTTATCTGTCGATCTACAAAAGCGAATAGAGTGTGGAAAAAATGTGTTCAAGAACAGGCCATCTTGTTTCTGTAGAGAAACAGACATCTGGAGATCAGATGATGTAAAGGTTAGAACTCACAGTTCTCGTGACTCTTGACCTGAACACATAAACAACATACTGCTGTAGTGCCATCTCATGTTTCTGAGCCTGAACTCCAGACCAGTGCATTCCAAATGTCTGCCTCTAACATAATCCTAGACAATAAAGAAGTCATCATATGACTGGTAATTAACTTTATGGCATGAATAAATGTTTATTTGGACAGTAATGCATATGCATAGAAAACGTAAATGCATAGATATAATACAAATTAAATAAATAAATACTTCTTTCCTATAACAATAAACAAAAATAAATCTCACGCAGATTTTACTTGTGTCTGAAAAGGATTAGGAAAACGTAAATACTTCTTTAACCCCAAAGCATCTCAAAGAACACATAATGTTCATGAAGTTACTTACATAGATATAAGAATCATTATGTCATAATTTTCTCTTTTTAAATCACAATATTAATCTAAAACATCTTAATAAAAGAAGGAAGTCCACTGACTTCTGTGCCAGTAAACTGGTGCCCAATGGGAACAGACATCGCAGTAAACGCCACCATAACAAAGAGTCAGCAACTCTGAGGGATAGCTGCAGACTGCATTACTGAGTAGAATTTTTTTCATTTGTACCAAAATGTGACGCTACCGAATCACCAATTAAGAAAACAAAATTGGAGAACAAAGTGAGTAGAGAGCAATTGGTGTATACCGGTGGCAATAAAAATGGAGCTGGATTGGCAAGATGGCGTCTTAAAAGTAAATGATTAAAGATTGCTCAGACATGCATGAATCACTCCAAATACAACTTTGAAAGGGTAAATGAGAAGAGGAAATGATTATAACATGACTAAAAGCTCTGAAATGTCAATTTTGCAAAATTGGTCTACCTTAAAATAGCTAAAAATAGCTAATGTTCCATCAATGTCTCTTCTGGGTTTATTAGGAAATCCTGCTGAAACTAGCTCCATTTCCAGTTTATATTATCAAAACCTCAAGTTCATATCCAGTTATGGGTGGATCACTTGATGAGACAAGACAAGATTTTGGCAATTTATAAAACATAATTTGAGCTATCCATTTAACAATTTACCTAACATTATGGCATGTTGCCACTATGTGTGGGAAACTGATTGCCCTGCATGAGGTTATGGATACACCCAAAGCAAAATAACTTTTTCCAGGTCAGAATTTTTTAAATCATAATCAAGCAGTGTTTTCTAATTTGACTTTCATAAATGGACTGAATGTTTTGCCCCACAGTGAGCAGTGTGTGTTTTAAAGAGCCCTTTGTACTCCGCACGGATAAACATTAGGGCATTTATCCTGTGCCTGACACAAGGAATGAGCTCCAGTGTGAGGATCTGAAATGCTCTGACTTCTCAGAGATCAGGCGTGAAGAAGGCAGCATGAGTTTAAATTGGTAAGACTCTTTGGTTGTCTTAGCCATGCGGCTACTATACTAATAGTTGTTTTGTTGACTATGATTTTTTTCAGATAGAGATTAAAGATGATGTTATTTCTCTATTGAAATGTAGACTGACTTACAATATCCTTAGACTATTGTGCCAAGTGTATGTAAAATAAGCAGCATTTAAAACTGGATTTCTATACTACAACAGGGCTCCATTTTGTCCTGTCCTATCAGATTTTTTTTGTTATTGATACTTTAGACAACCCTAATTGTGTCAATAATATATTTAGACTTACTGAGTATTATACTTCATATTTAGTCTGGTATGTGTTGTTTTAAGAAGGTGAACTATAGAAAAAGGTTTGGGACAAGCATGCTTGAATTGAATCAGAGGCGTCCAATTATACTAGACCACACATTGATTCAACAAGATATTTTCTGTTTTCTTTGTCCCCACGTTTGAGCTGTGTTCAGACTTCTGTTTGGCCACTGGTAAATTATTAGCAGAGCTGCAATCATCCAGGGTGAACCAAGTTTTCATTCTTAGGTATGAGTAAGTCATTATCGCTGTGCCTTAAATGACATTGTGCAGTTCGGTCAGATAGGGCTGCGCAATTAATTACATTTTAATCAACATCTAGTTTCAATCATTTCTAATGGTCAGACGTCATTCTGAGTCTTTTTAATCAAGAGGTCTACAGCCAATTAGGGATGACTATCTTGGTGATTTTTTTGACAAACATTGTGATTATGAGTAGATTTTGCGATTTATGTTTTAATCGTTGAAGTCTGCACATTTTAAACATGTCCAGAAGCGTTAACATTTGAGAGAAGATTGAAATTTTAACTTCTGAACGAATACAAGAATTACATGCATTTCTGAACATGTTTATAGAGGCTTAAACTACAGAGTTAACATTTTTTTAGATAAAAAAGACAAGATTTTAAGAAGACAAGTATTTTCGATTTGCTAATCCAAAATTTCCATTTTGATTTTGATTGCAGTTAATCTTGCAGCCGTTTAGCCAATCCTCTCTCAGTAAAAGTGTGCGGTTTCGAGCAGAGATCTGACTTTTGAGGCGGAGATGTTAATTTTATGTTCAGGAAATTGATATCAAAAAAACATTTTATTTGTTTTTATTTAGTCAAAATTAAAATTGAATTTGAAATGATGATAAATCAAGTTTTTTTTAAAAACTTTTTTTTACATTTTCATATAGATTTTATTGACTAGGCTAGGTAAATTATGATGTTATGTTAATTTAATGATTTTGGTGAATAATTATTACAGCTTAATAGACCTTACCAGTAATATAGTTCAGTCGTCAAGTTCAGCATTTTTCTTTTGAATCTTGATTCTTTTTTTTGCCGGCATGTGTGAGACTAGATTTTCAGATATATTTCAAGGATAGTTGCTCCAAACATCCTTCCTCCTCAGCTGCATCAGTTTCTAAATCCATGTGTTTGATATCAGTGCAATATCCTCTGTTCCCTGTACTTAATCACCTTTCCCACCTCACAAATCTGTCTGTACGCTGTAACCCTACGCCATCAGCAGCAGGGTGACGCGCACGGCCAGAGCGTTTTCCGAGATCCAGTGTCCGTGGACCATTGTACGTCTTTGCTGAGCTTCTCTGGATCAAGTTCACTCCATGGGGCTCTGGTGACAAACGCATACAACTACAACTCTCTAAGAAACTGCTGAGTCTGGAGAGTCTGGGTGCGTCGAAGTGTAGCAATTGTGTATTGACCTGTTAAATAGTGTTTTTGGCAGTGCTAAACAAAAGCATCCAGGCAACATATAGATTTTCAGTGCAGATGTATACTGTACTACGGCTTAATGGAAGTGAATGGGTTAGATGTTTTCATGGCCGATGCCGATACAGATTAGAATACAGAGCAACCAATGGCCAGTAAGCTCTGCCGATATTTTTGGGCTGGTAATATGTACCGGTAATTTAAATTTACTACAAACTTTTAGGACAAACCTATTAGACTTTGAGATTTTGAGCAGTTATCTCTTTGTAGAAAGTGTTATCTAAAACTTTGTGTTTTTGTTTTAGGCAGAAGATTGACCAAAACTAAATACTGGCCTATGCTGGAGATTTAAGGCCAATAGCAGATACGCTAAAAAGTCCAAATATCGGCCCAATATATTGATCAACCGATATATTGTCTATGTCTAGAATAAAGATATGCTTGTAAATGTCTGGTTTGAAGTTCAAGTATTGCAAAAAAAAAAGTACCACAAAATTATCCACAAAAGATCAGAAATATCTCTTATTTTTCTGAAATTACACTAGACTTTTGGATTTTTTTTTTAGGTCACTTTTTAACCTTCTATTAAAATGTTTTTATTATATAAAATTGTATCTGTTAACATTACCTTAAAATTTCGTACCACTTTTACGTAAGATGGTTTTTGGAGGATTACGCTGTATAAAGCGGCTCACTGTGGGTTTTTCTGCCTTTTTTGGTCGAGTGTTTTGCTTTCAGATTTTTCTTTATGTAATTTACTGGGCTCCTACACAACTAGACTTTCTATTTTTAGTCTTGTCCTAAATATAATGCCTTTGATCCAGTCTGAATGTTTTCGCCACACTTCACCTGTGTATTTCGTATGTTTTGCTGAGTCATGCTGTAGCTTTCTGAGGTGAAGCAAATTGTTTTGGTTACTTTCCGTTGGCAACAGGCTCCTTAAGTGACTAAATGAATAGTGTATGATGTCATGCAGCTTGACAGTTGTCTATAAAGCTTTCATAGCAGGTGCAGAAAGCTTTCTGCTTTTTAGACTAAATTCAATATTGCAAATTGGAGTGAAGGCAAGTGTGTTATAATATACTGTATCATTTTAATCTCATAGTAAAATCTGCATTTTTGTTATGGGGAAGCTCACAATGTTGTAGGAATGCCACTTTTCTAATTCCTATTTATATTAGATTAAAGAAAATTAAAGACATTATTTTTGTTTGGTCATGATGTCAATAATTGAGAATAATCTTTAAAATGTATATTTCCTCTCACAATAATTGGACCACTAAAATGTTATATGGTGGACTCTGGCCTATGAAACTCATGAATAGTATTTATAATCTCATCATGGTGAATAATTAGGATGCTCGGAATGCATAAAGTAAGTGAGGAGTAACTTTGGATCACTGCAAACAGCAAAATGAACAAATTCTCCTTTAACCATTTTTGAATGTACTCATTATGGAGATTCTGTCTGGAATGTTCCACAGTCTGGCATTGCACTTATTTATCTCTACGGAGACAGCAGGCGATGCCACACAGCCAAGTTATATGTCAGATCTGTGAAAAGGCAAGCCCACTCACAGTAAGAATGCACATTTTTAGCTAAATAAAACCCATGTTATTGAGTAAATGTAAGAGGCATACGCTTAATGCCACACCAGGACATTCCAGACAAAACAGTAAGATCTGTGTGGAGACAAGCAGCCGGCGGACCCTCCTCCAGAAAAGTTGCATGGTGCATGTTTTAACTAAAAATCAGTTGCAGTGCCTTTAATCTGCCCTATTTGCTCAAGATATTCTAAATGAATAACTATCCTTGTGTGTTTTGTATCAGGCTGCTGGAGACTGACAGTAAGTCCCTGCGCTCCATGAACGGGTCTCGGAGAAACAGTGGCTCATCCCTGGTCTCGTCCTCCTCCGCATCCTCCAACCTGTCCCACCTGGAGGAGGACACCTGGATCATGTGGGGCCGCATCGTCAACGAGTGGGAGGAGGTGCGCAAGAAGAAGGAGAAGCAGCTAAAGGTGAGGGCATAGTTGTATACACAAGCCCCGTGACGAAGTGCTTAAAAGATTACAAACACGCTGCTTATTAAGAGCTTACAGAGGCACTTATGACCTGTCTGCTGGAGAGAGGGAAAGTAAAAGGTGGAGAAATGGGTATTATGCTAAATCAACTTGTAGGTTTTTTATGTTATAACGCTATTCTCTCATGCATGTTTGAGGAATCTAGACACTATTCGAAATATACATAAGTATGATACACAACAATACACTATAACTTCACAAACCTGATGCGATGTGAGGTACTTTCATTAGCTAAAAGCAAGCTGATGGTGTTGTGATAGTCCTCTGAAGAGGGAGTGATTTGGTAAACTTTCTAATATGTTATTTACATGTTTGCATTTTCAGAACAATAAAAGTTAACATGGTGATCTAAATATGCTATATGTTAGCAGTGAATAACCCATCAAAGTGTAATATTCCTCTTTAATGTTTACATTGTGGATTCTCTCTGAAGGCATCAAAACTATTAATGAACACATATGGAATGTAGTAAACAAAAAAGTGTAAAATAACCGTCCTTTGCGCTGATCACTGCTTTACACACTCTAACAATTCCACCATGAGCAGTGACAATGCAAACCTGTGAAATGAAAACCATTTCAGGTGACTTCATCATGAAGCTCAATAAGAGTTATTTAACTTTTTTTTCTTTGCTATATATTGCCATTTGATGTCTTCTGTGCGTATCTATAATATAGAAAGTCTTGAGTCATTGAATGAGAAGGGGTGCCCAAACTTTTGACTGGTAGTAGTGAATCATTTACAGCAAAATATAAAAATGTGTTTGAAGGTATGCAAAGTGTCAAGCTGCACAGAAATAATGAAGAACTGAAACCTGAGAGTGTGAGAGTTGAAGAGAAGAAGCGTGACACTAGAGTTGTAACGTAGGAGTTTATTTACTATCAGTACAGGGCCCAACGACTGGAGACATGAACTCTCAAGACATTGTCATAGTGTTTTCCAGTCCACTCTATTGCAGTCCAGCCTGGCTGTGCTTGGCTGTTGTAGGGAGTATTATACCTCTGATGGTCTAGGGACTGAGCTGGCAGTGAGTGCCCTCAGTGCAGCACAGAAATAGAATTTCACACTTTTGTGCATGAAGTGTTGTTTCACATTTTTTATTGGTTGCACAAATGAATCTGATTATCGCTTTTGAGGGAATAAAAAGATCTTCATTTTTGTATGTATTACCCACCCTTTGTCCGTCATCAGACTTTTAATGATGTTTTTGTGTGGCAGGAAAGTGTAGTAATTTCCTGTGGGTATGACAACAAAACTACAAATAGAGACATGTCCTTATATGACCTTTTGTGAAAGGTCTAACTTTTTGTGAAATTTCCAGTAATTCCAACTTTGTTAGTTTGACGAAACCTTCATGCTTCAGACCGCACATAAGCACGTGTACAGAAATGTGGAGAACAGTTTATAATGACTATACTTTACTTAGCCCTAATAAAGGATGGATAAATATTCAATTCAAATTACTTAATAATATTGCCCTAACTCTTATTTTTGCTAATTATTAATTTAGGTCTTTGTTCATGCTTTATTAAGGGTTATTAAGGTGCAGTTATTATTAAGTGGTATCAAAACCTACTACGCACAAATCATTACAAATACATTGCAATTACCTTGTTCTATCAGTGACAATAGCATACTAGCATAGACGTTAGAAATACCCCACAACCTAAACTATATTATTCCCCCTTTATTTCTAGACCACACGTTTACGGCTGTTCATGTTTCTGTGCTCTCCCTCTCTGTGACTGCTGACTTGTTCCAGAAATAAGCCTATCTTTGCCCCAGGTGACCCCCGCGGTGCTGCCCCTCACGCTGTTATTTCACTTCGTGGCATTTGGAGCTAAAATTAGACGGCTGCTGCTTCACTCACACTCTGTCTGGTCCTAAGATAACAGAGGTCAAATTGTTTTTACTAGTGAAAACATGTACTCGAGTAATAGCACTGTTTGTACGCAGAACTGTAAATATATTTCACAATACTCAAAATGGTCATCTTCTACTATTAAACTGTTGCTTCTCTTTTACAATTTACAAAAAAATATCTATTGCGTCTATATGAACTGAAAAAATTATACAAACTTTGGAAGCAGCCATTACTACTGCTGGTATAATTATTATGTACATTGGTGCCACTATTACAACTGCAACTTTGCTACTGTTTGCTACTGTTGCTACTTCCTATATATATGCCTGCTACTATTAACATTGTAATCCTACTAGTATTGGATTTTCTTAATCAAATATGCTGTTTATTTCTTGACTAAAAGTACTTTTCCCTGGTGCATTACTGCATTGCCCTGGTGCTGAGTCAGTATTGGACCTTTTTATTCAAAGTGGTGCTATAAATATTTGGAAAAGGTTGGTTCCCTGCTAAAAATGTCCCCTTTAGCTTCTGGCTTATTTTAACTGGCACTTAATGCGTGACGTTTTCGATTCATATGCAAAGCGTGTATGAATCACTGGGCTCGGTGAATAGACAAAAAGCCTGAAATATGAAGTGACAAACCAATACAATCAGATTTCCGAGCATGTTTGTGCAGATCTAAACTAATTGTTATGCAGAATAAGACGGGAGATTTTGTTGTTTCTTTACATGAGAAAATTGCAGCCTTGGAGATTTCCTAATTGCATTCTTTCAAACTGCAGTTTCAGTTATTCATGCAGCCTTATTTGTAGCAGTTTGACTTTGCACTTTTGAGCATTATTGACAAAAAAGGACCCAATTCGCTGAAGTTGATGGGATATTCTTAGGTTAGTTTCCTTTCAAATAGTCTACACATTTGTTCCTTGTATTGTAATAGCATGGCACTTGTACAGTACCAATTAAAGATCCTATATTATTCTAAATTGATTCTTGTCAGATTTAAGCCACCTTATAATGCTTTTACCTAATCAAAAACATATGCAGAGTTTTGTCTCATTCACACATGTATGAGTAACCTTTGTTTATTAGTCTGCTTACATCTCCAAAGCTCAAAATACTCTGTTCCATCTTGTGATGTCATGAGGCGAACATTTACAAGTTAACAGCTGCCTTTTTATTTAGGAGCTTGGCAATTCCAGGGCTGAAATCATCCAAATGGTTCAAGTGAAGGTGTGTGGAGGAGTTTAAAAACACAGTGGAGCACTTCTTGTATTACCACATGACATCACAAAGGTGGGACAGAGTGTTTTCTGTTTGAGGAAAGAACTCAACCTAAATATGCAGGATTTGTGTGTTAAACATGTGTGAAAGAAACAAAACACAACTCCAGGTATGTTTGTGACGAGGAAAATGGCATAATATGGGCATTTGACACGTACTGTAGATTTTTGAAGACTTTTGACATATTTCAGGTCTTGGATACCTCCTCTTATCTGGTTCAAGCATCTTATTTCCCTTTACTCTCAGAACTTTTCTTGCATCACAACGCCAACACCATTATGTAACTGTAGCTGAGTGTAGCAGCTGTAGAGATCTTAATCATAACAGCTCCACAGAATAGGCATATGTTTCCCTCTGCCTCCGCCAGGAAGGAACTGGCAACGGTCAGTCCAGTCAGCAGTTTTTTTTAAAGGTTTTCTAAAAAACATAGATCATCAAGAATCACAAGTTTTGCGAAATAAAAAACCTTTACACAAAGTTCATGTGTAAAAGAACACTTCCATATTTGTTCTAGTGATTCATCATGGAAAACCTGCATCATTTATTTTGTTAATGCTTAAACAAGTGTCTGGACTTTAAGTGTAGTAGACCACCCAAAAAGAATAAAGCAATGAAAGTCAGATTGAGCTTGGAATGCCTTGTTGTTCTGACAAAAAGGAATCCTTAGAAAAATTACGTATTTTTCCTCAAATCAAAAATTCTGAGGCCTGTTATGTCGTCAGTACAATCTAATAGTCTTATTTTAGTGTCAGTTGAGTAGAAAAGATGTCATGGAGAAAGATCCCAAAACATCTGAATCAACATTACATTACACTTGCGCCTTAAGCATGTAAATGCTACGAAAACTGCAGAACTACTAATGACCGGGTTATTAGTTTAGTTTAGTTTTTATTTGAAGGAAAATGTATTGAAGCTAATAAAAAACAGATATTCCGCACCAGAAAATGGCTAGTTTTTATTTTCATTATCTCACAGTGACAAAGTTTTTACTGTCAATTTGTTATATTACCCAACTCTACCTATTTTGTACCGTTTTTCAAAACACAAAAACAGAACTTCCTAAATCCAAAGTTATTCCTCACTTACCTCATGCATTCCGAGCATCCTAATTATTCGCCGTGATAAGTTTATAAACGCTTTTCACTACTGTCAGAGACCAGTGGTAATGTTACAACAACTAGCATGCTAACACACACTTCCTGGTTATCAGACAATAAAATCCTTTCTAATTAGATGCAGACAGCACACAGGGGACTTATTGTGACCTCAGGAGCGGTTTTATATGTACTGTATTTTTACACTTTTTTTCATGCTTTGGGGGGGTCCTGCAACTTATATATTAAATTATATCATTTCATATATATAACTATCAATCATAAGCTGCAAGTAGTGAAATATGCAGCTGAAAATGGTACTCGAGCAGCAGAAAGGAAGTTTGGAGTGAGTGAGAAACTTGTGTTTGACTGGCGAAAAGCGGAAGAAACTCCAACTGCAATGAAGAAAACAAAAATCGCGGCTAAAAGGGAGATTTAGGTAGAGTTGGCGGAGTTGCTCAGAAGTGACTCTGAGGATGAAGAATTCAGTGGATTTAGTGATTTGGAGTGAGATGGAGAGTTTGGTAAATTTATGTTCTGTTGTTTCTGCTCTAGTTTTCTGAATAACTGTTCATATGTGACGTGAACACACCACACACACTCAGCCTGTTCTCTGTTCTATTGTTATCACTATAACTTGCCTTTCAAGATGAAATGTCTGTTCCTGGTCTCTGATTTTATCAAATAAATTTCCTCCCAAAATATGTTTTTTTTTCTTCTTCGTTGTGTGTTTTTTGGCTGGTGCGACTTATACTACGGAGGACTTATAGTCCGGAAAATACGGTACACTATATACATGTACGTAATGAGGAAAGACAGATTTGCTCACACACGGGGAATAAAATCTGGTACAGGCCCTTTAAATCTAGCCTAGGTTAAAGTGTAGACATAGAAGCACCTGTCTCTATGTGGTGTTAAACAAAGCAGTATGGACAGATAATGCCAGCAGCTTCAGCCCACTCCCTCCTCCCCTCCTCGCAGATGAAACACACTATTGTTTTAGCACAGGGCCGCTCTTGTCTCCGGCTGTGTGTCTGTGAGTCGACCTCTCCTCCACATGCACCCCGCGCTCGTCCAGATGTGCACCACGTTCAAACAGCTGGACTCAGGAAACGCATTGATCCTAGTTTAACAATGGCAATATCAGCGCTAAGTGTCTCAGTGGGAATATACAAGAGCTGGCAGCACCAAGTTCAATGTTGTGAAAAGAACCCTCATTGCAATATGGAATAATGTGTCAGGAATGCATTCACTGCTCTGGTAAAACCACGTGACTCTCGTAAATAAACATACAACAACATATATAGTGGTGACTTAATCCTGAAAATTTAACTGGTAGAAAACAAAATGCATTTTAGATCAGAATAATGGTCCTTTTTTATAATGAGAATTGAAATTAGGTGCATAAGGACGTGACTGTGTGCTAAAACCTTTAAAAACATTAAAAACATTTTCAGCTTGATGCAGAAGCCTTCACTACTATGGAATCAAGTTGTCAAAGTATCGAAAATCAGACACTAAACGATTCTACTATTGAAACTAGATACTCATTTGAGCAGGTATTCATAATAAATAAAGTCACATTCACAGGACAGAAATGAACCTTTCCCGAGTAGCTTTAGAATGATCTTGAGCTGTATCAGAACAAGTATATGAGCACATAGTATACGCCGACCATTATGGAACCTACCTGGATGACTGAGGGATTACACAGATATAAGATAAAACCATATAAGAAAGTATGATTTAATGTTGAAAATTACATTCTATTGTCTATTCTTTAGTACTGAAATCAAGTTTGAAATTTTAATATTGTAGTATAACACTGTGACATTGATGCAAATTTTCTAGTTTTATGCAAAGAAAATCTGCAAATTACCCAGGACATTTTTACTACTACTCCTAAAACTATTGCAACAACAAAGGGCTGCTATCCTTGTATTCATTGATTCAAATATTGATTTGGCATTAGGTTTTTATTTACGGAGGGCGCTCTCGATACAGCCCTTTATCCTTGCTTGTTTTACTTTCCTTTAAATGTAATTTATAAAAATCAATATTACCAGGTGCTTATTCTGTTTTCCCATTTTAATGTATTTGTTATTTGTTATTATTTAGCACTGTGGTCAAGTTAGTGTTATAAATAAAATTGCAGTTATTGACTTTTTTACTTAAATTATGATCTTTCCTTTCTATCCAGGACCTTGTGAGGAAAGGGATCCCTCACCACTTCCGGGCGATTGTGTGGCAGCTGCTGTGTAATGCCCAGAACATGCCCATCAAAGATCAGTACTCTGAGCTGCTCAAAATGACCTCTCCCTGTGAAAAACTGATACGCCGGGACATCGCACGCACTTATCCCGAGCATGAGTTCTTTAAGGAGAAGGACAGTCTGGGCCAGGAGGTGCTCTTCAATGTTATGAAGGTACAATGAGGTTTAAGCCATACATCTTTATTTGAAATGATTACGTAGCATTATAAAAAAGTTAAATATTGCATTACTTTCTTTTACTATGTTTCTCTGTATTCCTTTTAAGCATATAAATAAAAATATATCTAAACTTTCTCTGGCTTAGGCGTACTCCTTGGTTGATCGTGAGGTGGGATATTGTCAAGGAAGTGCCTTCATCGTAGGACTGCTCCTCATGCAGGTAAGTGGTATTTTGATCAATACAACATTTTAAAAGTAATGAGTGGTTTCACTATTTGTTATACTTTTGTTCTTTGTGCAGATGCCAGAGGAGGAAGCGTTCTGTGTGTTTGTAAAGTTAATGCAAGAGTACAGGTTACGAGAGCTCTTCAAACCCAGTATGGCTGAGCTGGGACTCTGCATGTACCAGTTTGAGAGCATGATACAAGTAGGTGGACAATTGTTTCTTAAATATTCTGCAAGTTACATTTTATAAAATCAAGCTGTAGTTGCCGTTATCAATGTTTCTTGATTATGATAAACAATCAACCAATACCAAAATCTTAACCAAGCTTTAAACAATTCAAGTCAATATTAGATTAGTTATGCTATCATGGGTTTCAGAGTGATAAATATTGTGTATTTAACACATAGATGGAGTATTTTGCCCGGATATGTATCTTGAATATTGAAGAGCCAGACATGGGTTCAGAGTCACTATCAAAATCTAAATTTATGTGTTGTACAGCTAGATCTGAACATTATTCCATATAAATTACAACAACAAACAGTTATATTTTATTCAGGGACAAGATCCAGTGCAAATATACCACAAGGTTTAGTGGAAACAAAGGAAGGAATAAAATATAATAAAATGTCATGACAAATTGTGTGTTGGTGTTTGTGTCAGGAGCAGCTTCCAGAGCTGCACATCCATTTCCAGGCTCAGAGTTTCCACACATCCATGTACGCCTCCTCCTGGTTCCTCACCATCTTCCTGACCTCGTTCCCTCTGCCCGTGGCCACCAGGATCTTTGACATCTTCATGTGTGAAGTACGTTCTACTGAATATTATGGATGGCAGTAGTCTTCTGATTTGAAAGTTGTTGGTTTGAATTCCACTCTCCACATAAACATCATTGGTAGAGAGCTCAGATCCACACACCCACAGGTATGGAAGCTGTGCAATTTCAGCTTCCACAGATGAATACTGCCATTGTGTCCTTGGGCAAGTCACGTAACCCCTCTCGCCCCCAGTGTCTGCGTACACTGGTGTGTGAATGTGTGTGAATAGGTGAGTGACTCTTCGATGTAATACACTTGTGCCTTAAAGGTAGAAAAGCGCTGTAGAAATGTGACCGTTTTAGTATATACGTATTATGTATTATATGTGTATGCTGCCATCTGGTGGGCACAAAATATATTGCCCATTTCTCTTTATTTTTTTCCTGCTATGAGACGTTGTTTGTCCCTAGGGTCTGGAGATTGTGTTTCGTGTCGGACTGGCCATTCTGCAGATGAACCAGGCTGAACTCATCCAGCTCGACATGGAGGGAATGTTACAGGTACAGTTTACTATAGGAAACCATATCCAGTTTTAACTTGCTTCTAAAATAGTATCTCCTAACGCACAAATTATTTTATAACATATTTGTAGAGGAATAAAAATTCTTTATCTTATATAACTGGTGTCTTTGGAAAAAATATTTTGACCATTTAAACTATAAAATTATGATCTAACAGCAATTAATCTTTAGTTAATTATTGTAATTACTAGGACATTAATAGAAAATTTTCACTGCTACTTTTACCACAGCTTTTGCTACGACTATTAAGTACCTATGAGTCATCTCACCACATAATAGACCTCCTTGGATTTATTGATTCAAATATTGATTAGGCATCAGGTTTTCATTTACATACCAAAATTAAGTATTGCTATTTATCTAATGTTATTTTATTCTCATTTTATTTTTCTTATTTTATCTTCTTATTGTAACTTTTTATTCAACTTTTTATCCAAAATAAAAGCAGGTGTTTTAGTGTTAGATATTGTGGAGTGGCAAAAATTATTGCATATTTCAAAATTACTAATAGCAGATCTACATTTTAGGTGGAACCTTAGCATTGACGGCACCAGTGAAACAAACCCAATTATATAATGTCACAGCCAGTTTTATTACCTCACAACTGTACAGTGTATTTGTCTTAGCCTATTATTAAGTAGCTGTGATGTCTAGTAATACCTGCAGGGAGGGACCACACCTCACCCAGTTAATGATACACACTCACTCACACACACTAACACACACTTTTGACCCTTACGTGCACTTCTTTGAAGTACTTGCACAGCTGTTTTTAGACAGTATGAGTTAAACCTAGTGATTTTACACGAGTGTGTCTGTTTTCTCTTGTCCACCTCAGTACTTTCAAAAGGTCATCCCTCACCAGCTCGACAGCGGACCGGACAAAGTGATACAGGCCGCCTACCAAGTCAAATACAACGCCAAGAAGATGAAGAAGTGAGAGCGATATTTTTAAATGTTTCTCTCTCATAGCTTCTAATGAGTTAAAACAAATGAGACTGGTATAAATAAAAACTTTATATTTTCTAATACGTCACAATAATCATGAACAATTATTCTTGGAAATTTTAAGAGAGCATGACCAACATTACGTTTCTCTCCAGGCATGATGCATGTTGGAAATACCATCTAAATTATTCAAATAAATCAATAATGGCAACAAAGTTCACTGTGGTGTGTAGTTAGACATTGTAGTAATAATACCATTTACACATGTCATTTTATTGGCAATTATAAATGAATAAAACCATCTAATGCTTGCTGCAAGTGTAACCACATTAGAATAATGCATATATAATTTTATTACATTTAATACAAAAAAAATGACCAATAATAATAAATGATAAGTGAATGACCCTGAATAATGCTCACATGAAAGCACTGACATTATTGCTTCAAGACAGAAGCTTAATATCCTCTCTTGCTAATATTCCCTTTCTATTCCTTGAAAGGGCTCATAATAATGTTATCACTATTTAAACACGCACCTTTTCTTTTTTTAGTATATGGTGCCAAATTGCATCAACACTGACCCTGACTGTGGGTTTTAGGTTGGAGAAAGAGTACACTACAATCAAAACTAAGGAGATGGAGGAGCAGGTCGAAATCAAGGTATGTTCTTGTCCAGAACTCGCCTGGGAAACCATCTTAAATCCAGGCATGTCCGGAACATGGACTGGATTATATTAAAAACATTTAACATGTACTGAGCACACATAAAATAATAACATCTGGAACCTAGTGGCTCAGTGATAAATCATAGAAGTATAAACAGTCAATCAAAAATATGGTGTAAAAAGGCATTACTGCATTGAGTTCTAATCGGACAATACTCATTATTACTGATCATAAAAGCACTATTACTAAGACTATTACTAATGCTTTTAATAATTTCACTTTGACTGTGGCAAAATGTATTGATATACTGTGGAAACTGTTTGAATAATGCACCAAATCTAGACCAAATGTCTCTGAAATATAAATTACTAAATTTTGAATGCACTGTTCTGAATGAATGTGCAATCACTTGATGGCCTATTCCGCTACTGTTGTGTATAGTGCCCGATTGGATCACCCTTAATGTCCTACAGTTGTATATCATAATCTGACCTCATTTATACATTTACGTTGCAGAGACTACGCACAGAGAACCGACTCCTGAAGCAGAGGATAGACACATTAGAAAAGGTGAGCTTGCGTCCCTGTTGGTCAAAGTTAACCCATCAGCATGGCACTATACCATCGAGCTGTGTATGCCCATGTCACGCCCATGTCACGCCCATCTCCGAAAGGCAAACTTTAAGAATGAAGTCTTGCCTTTCACTAACCACCTGTGTACTCAACAACCCGGGCATCCAAACCCTTCATTCATCATTACTACGTTTAACCAGAAAGTGTCTAAATCAGACCTTGCGTTGACATTTGCTTGGTGGTGTTTTAACGCTACACAAAGCACTGCATGTCCGGACAAGAGGTGACACAAGAAACCTGCATGCACAAAGGACTCTTGGGAAAGCATACGGTGCCCACTGCAAAGAAGACTACTACAACTACAAATACAAATGCTTGCTGCCGCCTCAACGCCAACTAAAAACCAAGTCCCATTCATTTAACCCATAGCACCATAAAGCTCCTTCTGTGCTGTCATAACTTCAACTTTTTCCTTCAAATTGAACTAACTCACTTTGTCACTCTGTTTTTAGTTATGCATGTTATTTTTCTGCACCACTTCTGCACGCAATGTTCCTTTTTCAGTGTCTTAACACCATCACGTCTATTTAAAGTGTATCTAGTGCAATTTGAACATTATACTTCTCTCTAAATCAGACATTCTTGTGTGTGCTTTAATCTGTCCTCTCTCTCCTGTCTTTGTTGATATTTGTGTTTTGTAGGAAAGTGCTTCCTTGGCAGATAGATTGATCCAGGTATTTTGTTTTCTCTTTATTAAGTTAAGTCTGTCCTTTCTGCTCTTTTATCCTGCATGATTATGGTCAGCACAAAATACATAGTAACTGAAATTTAAAACTCGGGTTAGTTAATTTTGTGAAATTAGTCTGGTCAGCCATACTTACATACAAAAAGTGAGATTTCACTTTGAATTTACAAAGTGGATGAACAATAATACAAAATGGCTATAGTCAGTCATTCTGAATTAATATATATATATATGTATATATATATATATGTATATGTATATATATATATATATGTGTGTGTATATATATATATATATATATATATATATATATATATATATGTATATATATATATATATGTATATATATATATATATATATATGTATATGTATATGTAAAAGTTTTCTCTTATCTGAAAGATGTATGGTTCCAGGTAACTCATTGTAATTGCATATACCAACACAAAAATTGACCAACTTTTTAACAGAACTGGGTCCTGTTTCAGATTGATTTGAAATGGATAAATACTTTTCTGCAGAAATAGATAGATAAATAATTCTAACATATTAATTGGAAAAAGCCACAAGGTCATATATTATGTGGGACAATATTTAGTTTATTATTTTTGTGGCAAAAACATTTCTCTCAATTTTTTGGTGTGTGTCTTGCCTTAGATCACAACAACAGAACAGATCTGAGTAGCGATCGAGCCTCGAACCTTTAAGTTTGTGGACTAGTGCTCTAACCACTGCCCCCCTGACTCATGATCAGTGTGACTGACCAGGCTAAAACCTTTACAGATCAGTTTAAAAGAATCCAATGCATGAAAGCAATATATGGTATGAATCAAATCTGAAATCACGGTGCCGGTGACTGAGCAGCTACATTATCAGTATTATAAGCCATACAGTTATGGTCAAGAGCATGCCGTTAGACTCCCCCCTCCTGCCCTCCTCCCCACCTCGGGACTCTCACCCAGTGCTGGATGTCCCAAAGGGGCAGGTGACGCGTGCTCAGGAGGCTGAGGAGAACTACCTGGTCAAACGGGAGCTGGCCACAGTCAAACAGCAGAACGAAGAGGCCGTGGTGCAGCTGGAGCAGGCCCGCAAAACCATCAGCCAACTACAGGAACAACAGCCACATGCGGTAAGAGGACCACGACGCCCTCCAGTGGTCCAACCAGGCACAACAGCATCGACTCATACCAGGCAAACTAACCCCAAAATAATGCTGCTTTCAGCTTTCAAAATGTTGAACTTTTTTTTTTCCTTTTCTTTTTGGTGTGTGATTAAAAACCCACCACAGCTTTAAAACATCTTAGAACACACATTTTAAATAGAATGTAATATTTTAATTTGTAGTAAAAAGAACTGACAATGAGCATTTGAACCAATTCAGCAAGATACTTTAAGGCCAACACAAATTGGTCTGAGGGCCATATTTGGACACCCTTGCTTGTTTTCCCCATTAATACCATTGTACTTTCTTTTAAAATCCATCCCATCTTCTCCCGCTTAATCCAGCTGGGTCGCGGGGGCAGTTTGCTGCCCAATCCTCATAGCACCTGACCCCCCCCATGAACCCCTCTGTGAGTGGAGCCCACAGGAGGGTGGACGTCATGGTCCTTGATGTTAGTTGACAGGGGTTCTTTTAAAATATTTAAAATAAATTCACAAATGTTGAACCCGATCATTTTGTCATATTGTGACTGGACCCGAGAACTCAATGTTACAAAATGTAACAAAAATCAAAACCGTATTTATTTTAGCCCCCCTCCATCAGTATTAAATATTATTGGCCTATTGACTGTTGTTGTGTCATGTAAAAAGCAGCAGTGCATAAGCTTATTTGGAGATGAGATTGCATTTTAAAATGATTACAAATGATTACAACTGTTGCAAAAAAAATGAAGCTGCTTACAATGGGGAGGGCATCCAGTGTAATTACCTGCAAATTACACTGGGATTGGTTTGCATGGAATGCATGGAAATGAATTATTATATATCACTTGTGCACCAAACTGCAAAATATTAGCCCTTCTCACTGGTGGGTTTTGGTATGTTCCAATCAGGACATGGGTGAAGCTACACTGGGCTGTTTACATTTTGCCACAATCACAAATGCTTCTGAGTCTTGTCACAGACGTCTCACGGGCTGGTAGATTTCAGACACTGTTCACATCCCAGCACCAGTGTAATGTGGTGTTGTGTTAAATATTCATGTTGGGAGTCCTCATGATTTATGTGCAGGCAGTATCTTGCTTTACATAATTTGTCATTATGTTTCACCAAGGGCATTGCTGAATTATTTATTGAAACAAGACAGGCAAAATGATTTGTTGGTTGTTATTACAATGCTGTAAAGGTTGATCCAAATATTAGTGATGGGTGGATTGATGCCAATGTATCAATAGTTGGTTCTTATTTAAAAATATTTAGATTTTCACTTTTTCATTGAAATCTTAAAAAGAATTGGTAGTAGAACTCACTGTATTGTCATTTTAGCTACCCCCCAACTGTTTCAATTAATATTGTCTTATCAAATGCTGTGATGTCATCTGACACCCAGTTGCTTGGTCAGTGGTGGGTCAGGAGGATCTACTTTAGCTTCCACTTCTCTCATACATTTCAATACATTTCAATAGTGTTCTCTTCCTGTCCGTTGTAGAAGGGGGTCCCTCGGTATTCGGAGGAGGCCATGCTGCAATTAGAGAGAGAGTTGGTCCAGGCTCGACTGAAGGAGGCGGAGTCTCAGTGTGCGCTCAAAGAGATGCAGGACAAGATCCTTGACATGGAGAAGGTGAGAGACACACACAGGACAGGGTTTATATTGATCAAAAGGCAGTGGCTATAATACAAAAACAGTGTTCATATTGTCAAGATTATTTTATAATGCTTTGTTCTTCCTGTTTCCAGAGGAACACGTCCCTGCCCGATGACACTAACGTGGCCCGGCTCCAGGAGGAGCTCATCGGAGTGAAGATCCGAGAGGCAGAGGCTCTGACCGGGCTGAAGGAGCTGAGGCAGCAGGTGCACGACCTGGAGGACCACTGGCAGGTCAGGAAACACTAGAGCGTGACATTGTAGTTTATTGTAAACTGTGTAAATGTCCACATGTACTGAGGGAGTTGTGTTTTCAGCGTCACTTGGCCCGCACGGCCGGGCGGTGGAAGGACACTCCAAAGAAGAGCACAGTGGCAGAGCTGCAGGACGAGCTGATGAGTGTGAGGCTGAGGGAGGCAGAGGCTCAGGCAGAGCTCAGAGAGACCAGGCAGAGGATGCTCGAGCTGGAGACACAGGTGAACCCACACACACCCAATACTTCATCGTGTTAATATCCTATAACATCCTATTATGTAGTAACTGTTAGGGTCTAGGGTTTAGAGTCTTCCATATCTGTGTTAATATTGGCTATTGATAATAGATGACCACATGTACAGGCCTACATTCGTTGAGTGTTAAATGAAAAGAAAACAACTGTGATGATAACTTGATTTGTTTATTTTTATTTTATTTCAGAAACACTGGCCTCTAGAGGGCGGTACACACATCTGGTTTAAACATGTGCTTTTGTTTGTTTGCAGAATCAGATCCACAGTAACCAGCTGAGGAGAGCAGAGCAGGAGAGTCGCTGTTTGAATGACAGAGTACAGGCCCTGACCACTCAAAATAAAGATCTGCTTTCACAACTGCAGGAGATAAAGCGCAGACAGGCTGAGATCGAATGCAAGGTAAAACACTACAGTGTTTTAAGATCAATCATGTCATCTTTGCTATGAACACCGCACTATGAAACAAACAAACCAACTTTAATGTGGGGAATGCCCCAAACTAACTTGGGTTTGGGTGCTTTTTTAAGGGTTAACCTTAATGTAGCGTTTTAGATTAAGAGCTGTTTACCTGGCAAATAATCTCGTACATTTCATTAGTTGAAAATAAAGCACTAATACTTAATGCTGCAAATTTATGACAGACAAAGAAAGAAATAAGCAATTTTTTTTTTACATTTTAGATTAATGTGATGTAAACGCCAGGTCAAAGCAAAGAACATGTTGTGTTCCTCTTCAAAAGGATTTGTCTCTCCTTTACCCACTTCCACATTTACATCTGTTCAGTAAAACTGAATAACATAAACAAACACTTGAAAAACTAGTATTTCTTTATTGACCTCTTTATTAGAACCATGTGGCCCTCCCTGAGCCTTTGATCCTGTGTTACAGAGTAAGGAGGAGGTGATGGCCGTGCGGCTCCGAGAGGCAGACAACATCGCTGCTATGGCAGAGCTTCAGCAGCAGATCTCAGAGCTCGAGATACAGGTACGAACCGTTTTGTTTTGTATTTTGTTTTTTGTTTTTTTAACCTTACAAAACAGAACCAGCAAATGTAACAACTTTTTTGGTAAATGTCTCTATTTTATAAATTGTAGATATGGCCAACATGATTACTTAAGATTGTCCTGCACAGTTCCATATTCTATTTGCATCTTTCTTTGGTACTGGCTGATATGTCTGTTAGTGGTATTTAAAAGCTATTAGGATTTGCCCACATAATTCTTTCTCTGTCAGATTCTAGTAGACAAACATGCAATGAGCCTAAGAGATTGCATGTACTTTACAAAAAATCTCGAACATGCAAGATCAGGAAAGATATGTGCTGGTTTCCTTGAGAGGATCAAATCTGATCAAAAAGCTCTCACGCTGAATTACAACATTAAGTCTCAAAATCTGAGAAACCAAGACTGACCAATGTGTCACAAAATTTAGGGCATGAGCCGGTCTGAGCCAGCGAGCACAGAAAACCATATTTATGTGTAAACAAATGTAACGTCACACACAACAAGAGTGACCACAACAAATACAGGCTGCTCCTCCAGGAGAGAGTGGAGATGACAGATTACACAGTTTGTTTACACTGGGGCCACTCACTCAGGTGAAGAGCTCCTAACACAGACACGGATATGAGCTGGAGTAGACAACAGCAGAATGCGTCATCACTTTACCTAAAGGTGCAAAACCCAACAGTGATATTTTGTGTATGACTGTTTCACATCTGCTCACTTTGGGTACTAGTGAAAATTTGAAGTTTAAACAAAAAATAAAAATAAATTCTGTCTAAAAAACATATTTGCAAACAGCCTGTGACCAGCAACATAAATACCTCTACCATACCTCTTATGTAATCATTTGAAATTCTGAAATTATTGTCAAAATGGACTAATATGCACATGAAAAATACTCCCAACATGTACTCAATTAAATGTACTCTTGGTTTTAGTATTGATTGGTATCTGGGTTTTGAATCTTTTTGACAGCTCTATGCTCAAGTATTACTATAATTAATCTTGACTAACTGGACCAACGAGGGGACCAATGTGTGTTAGTGTTTTTATCATGCAGTATCCCTTTTTTGATATTCACAGTTAAGAGCACCGGTGGGTGGGCTTTTGTCTTAAACATATTTCCAAACAGGTTTAGAGGAGGCTGTGTATTTTTAACTACCGGTATGTTTCCCCCTTCCCCCCCCCATTTCCTCACACGTGTGGTCTGAGGTTTGGCTCTATGCACTAAACTTTTAACACTACTGCCCATATTTCTACAATGTGTATATGCCAACTCTTAGCAAAGGCCTCTCACTTGAAAGGTTTTTTTTTTTTTTTTTATATACAAAAGGTGCGAGTTTGATGTCCGTGTTATTGCTGAGCTGCTTTGCACAGAGCATCTGAGGGAAAATCAGTGTGAATCGACTGGTTGATGGTTTGTGGTTTGGTTTACCTGCTCCAGTTGTGGCTGAAAACTTCAACTGCAAGAAATTGCCCCCAAAAAAACACTTTGATCTTTGATCACTTTGATCATAAATTGTGGCTTGTGGACTGTACCAATTCAATTCAATTCAATTTATTTTGTAGCGCCCAAAATCGCAACAACAGTAGCCTCTAAGGGCGACAAAGAATGCTACCAAATGTGACAAAGGTTTTGTCCGTCCACTGTAGGTAGACCAGGGCTACAGGGTTTGTCCTTGGTAAAGCTGTGTTGATGTAGGCAGCTTTGTGTCATGTTTCGGGAGACTTTCTGACCCCAACACCAAACTAACTGGTGAAGTTGTCCATGAGTGGTCCAAGGAGATTTTTTTTAAGTGCGTTTTGGTTTTTAGCATATTTACGGCACTTCACAACTGCACACAACTCCTCAATGTTTTACTGGCTGGAATATTTCTGAATCCTATTCACCCAGTTTTACTGATGAATAAATCACGGAAATTAAAATACAGTGGTTTTATGAATTAATGGATATTGTCTAAATGTTGTTGTCTGGGTGAGGGTAGACGCACGTGCCTAACTGCACTGTTGCCATGGCTCTGCTGTTTGCTTCACAGGCAAGAAACCACTTCCTACAGACTCACAGCTCAGCGCCCTTCGATCACAGATTTACACTGAAGCCAGTCAAGCCCTAGTTTAGACCAAATGATCAGTTCAAACCAGACTTGGATTTGCTGGTAAATAACTACTCTTCAACTTCATTCAATGACATAGTCAGAGGGGTCATGATAACATCTATTATTTTTTATTCAATCATGTTTCATTAGATTTAAACCCCATGAAGCTTGATCTACGATTTTGGAGTTTTTCATTGAAACCACAAAATATACATCCTTTCGGGGCTGTTTTTACTCAATCTTTTGTGTTCTTTAGCAACCACCTTATTCACAAGTGTGTGTGAGGCTATATGTACAAAACATGTTCTTATGGGGCGTTTATTTATGAGGGGGTGACCAGGAGAAATTACTCTTCTTTAACATTGTTCATTCATTATATTTAGACAAATATACTTAATTAAAAATAGCCAAGTATGCCTAAAAAAAGGTCCAGATTCAGTGGCTAATCTTTATTATGATTATTTTTAAAAGTGTTCCTTGCCAGTTAGACTTTGCCTCTTGGGATATAACATGTTTTTGCCACAATCTGACAGCTGCAGCTTCGCCCATTTGACTTCCAGGAAGCTCCTAACTGCCCCAAACTGCCCCAGAGCCTAGTATGTCTAAACTGATAAATAGTTTTATTAGAACTGACTTTTCATAATAGTAGTGTTAGGTGTCATTCACACCTTTCTCGCGTTCTCTCTCTCTCTCTGTTTGTGCATGCTCTGTATATGTTTTCAGATTTTCTGTTTGTTGCCTGTCGTATCAGCTAACATCAGCAGCTCTATATTAGCCTTTTGATTTAGGACATTTTGGAGATTTATTTTGGTTTTGGACTTTGGACTGAAAACAATTGCAGCAGACAAGTGTCTATGTCTGTAAGGATTGAATAGATCTATCCGATGGTCTACCAAAAATTCTTTTGAAATTAAGGCTGAGCATTTAATCCAATTTTAATTACGAGATTCAGTCATTTCTATTAGTTAATGATCATGTTGGGTCTTTTTAATCAAGAGGTCCTCAGCCAGTGTGTCAGTAAAAGCATGTGGCTTTCAATCAATCAAGTTGGGAAAAGAAAATTACTTATTTTTTTACACTTTAATTTGATACTTGAGTTTTAAAACTGCGTATATAAGCAAAAGAAATGTGTGTACGGTATGTGTTGTTTGTCTTGCAGAAAAGTGTTTTTTTGTTGTGTCCTGTGCTTATAATGTATATTTCAATGACTTCATGCAATTAAAAAATGTTTTTTGTGCTCTACAGAAAGAGGAGGGGAAGGTGCAGGGCCAGCTGAACCACACAGACTCCAGTCAGTACATCAGGGATCTGCAAGACCAGATCGTAGAGCTCAGACAAGAGGTGAGCCCATGTAAAATGTGAAATGTACGTGTACTGTATTTATGTATGTAAGTATTAATGTAGTATTTATGCACAATGCAGGCTATCAAAGTGGCAAGAAACAAGTGAATACTCCCATAAGTGGCCGGGCCTTTACTATATTTAAGATCAGAAGCCTGAAAAGATTAGACCAAACTTATAAAATCACACCATGTCAGTTTCCCCTCAACATATTAAGACTTGTTGATCTGAGTAGCAGATCAGTGTAAACTCCACCCAGAGACTTCCTGTGTGGAGCGACCCTGCACAACACTGCTGCAAAATATTCACTGAAAAACAAAAGGTCCTGTTTGTACAGATCGAAGTATGAAAGCCATTTACGTACATTATTTCTTCTAGACGCAATGTGTAATAGTATGTTTAATGGGGCAATAATCAGGTCTTATTTGTATGTTGTCTGATTGTTGTCCAAATAAAGGTCAATAAATTAACAAAACAATATAAACCATATTGAGAAATTGGTAAAAAAAAAAAAAAAGCACTTTTATTTAAAATGAATATAATTTAATTAAATTGTCATTTTTTCATCAGCTGTTGAATATGTCGATACATTACCACACAATATTTTTTAAATTATTATTTCATTATATTAAACATATTACTTCAAACAGAGACAAATGTGATGCTCCATCCCGACTTGAGTAGGTGTTTTACAAGATAGTTGCACCCCCCTCCTCCACCTCTTCTGACTTATTTTAGTATTTCCTTTGGGTTTGCAGTAAGGTCATGACGAAAGTAAACGTAGGCTGCTGGACAGAACTATTTAAAGAGGTGCATCTTGTTCCTCCTACATGTCTGACTGTGGTGGCAGGCTGTACCAGGTATGCTAACAAACCTGGGCATGCCTCATTTCAGTCCAGTGCCTTTTGGTTACCCCCACCCTCTCAATGAATGCATCAAATTATTTTGCCAGTGATAATGGTATAGACTTCAGAAACACATTATTTTTTGTATGTATTTTATGTATTTGAGCAAAATTTGTCTGGTCTCCATGCAGACTATTCGATAAGCAACCGCTGAGCTCAAACGATGTCCCCTGTGTACTGCTTGCATCTCATTAGAAAGAATGTTATTGTCTGATAATCACGAAGTGATGCTAATTGTTGTTAGGATTACCTTGTCACCAAAACTCCATTCTGGCTTCTGAAAGTTGTGAAAAGTGCTAATAAATGAATAATTGCGTTTTTCATATTTTTAAGATAAAAAAATAAGGTACAATACCTTTAATTGGAATAAGCAGGATGATTTTTTTTTTTTTGCTATAGATTTTCTAAAACTGCCATCCTTCAGTGTCAGTGTGAATTACCCATTTACCTAATGCTTTGGTGATGCCATATTAAAGCATCACAAAGCTAATAAAGTGTGTACTAAGATCATCGACCATCAGTGGAGAAACTTGTCTGAAATAAGGTTGACAAAAACATGACAAAGAATATATGACTAACGCATTTGCTGTCCACAAAAAAGTTTCCTTTCACAGTTATTAAGACTTTAAACTTTCACTTCAAATAAGCCTTTAAGCATATAGAATACGCCTTTCCGAGATGTGCTGTAGCCATGTTATCTCAGAATGACTAACGGACTGTATTGAAAAGATAAGATACAATACTGTGCAAAAGTTTTAGGCAGATGTGAAAAAATGCTCCAAACAAAGAATGCATTCAAAAATATAAATAACGATTATTTGTTTTTTTTCAATTTATAAAATGCAAAGTGAGTGAACAAAAGAACAAGCCAAAGTCATTAAGAACTTTTTTCAGCGTAAAGAAGAAGTTGTGTTGGTGATGGTCTGGCCCCACAGAGCCCTGACCTCAACATCATGGAGTGAGTCTGGGATTCATGAAGAGACAGAAGGATGTGAGGAAGCTCCATCCACACAAGATCTGTGCTTATTCTTCAACATGTTTGGAACAGCGACCAGCCCAGTTCCTTCACAAACTGTCTGCATGTAAACCTAGAAGAACTGATGCTCTTTTGAAGGCAAAATTCACACCAAATACTGATCTGATTTAGATTTCTCTTTTGTTCATTCGCTGCATTTTGTTGATTGATGAAAATAAATGAACACTTCCATTTTTGAATGCATTCCTAGTTTACAGCATTTTTTCCACACCTGCCTAAAACTTTTGCTTCCCTGGGTTCCAGAATACACTCCTTAAATACGATCTGAGTCTAGTCGGTGGTGAATCTCCCAGTTTTCAAATGGCAGTGGCTGACAGATCAGAGACTTGCATGGTCTGTTAGAAAAAAAAGGACAAAGAATATCACAGGAACATCACACTGAAAAACATGACCATTTCTGCAGAATCAATGAACTAAACTAAACTGTTAATCTGATAAATTTTATGGTATTTCACATACCACATGCAAAAAAAAAGAAATATATATATAAATATAAATTAAAAGTACAGAGAGATTTGCCAGGAAAACAGAATGCGCATTTTAGCCTTATTTTTATTTCTAGGTCACCTGTGGATGTGCTTGCTTATTATATACATTGACATTGTCCCTTTTGGTTTGCCTCATTGCTTTTAGACGATTACTGCACGGCCTTCAGAAAGACCCCATTCCTGTCCCTAAATGTGCATGTATTTTTTTATTTGATGGGGTTCATATAATAGTAACAAAGAAATGCATGCATCGCTCAAAAAAAAAAAAAAAAACCCCACAAAATATGAGAAAAAAATCATGTTTTTTGCTGTCTTCTTTCAGATCTGCTGTCTCAAAGGCCAAAGGGGCATGTCCAACCAGTCCACATTTGACCGCATCCACCTGGTCAACCACTTCGGGGGCGGGAACCTCGAGTCTTACCACTCTTCGGACGATGACAGATCCCGGGACCCCAGTATCCAAGAAGCCCCGAGTCCAGATCAGAGGAGCATGTCCGGCTCCACCCGAATCCGCCTTAGACCTAACATGCCGGACACGGACAGCGATGAAGAGGAGGAGGACGGTGAAGAACTGAGGCTCACCGTTCCTCCGACAGCCAATCATAAGTCCACTACGGTGTGACGACCAATCAGGACGCGGGATCTGTAGGAAAAAGGGGTGGGGCGAGCAGCGGTGTCATTTCGTTGTGGTCTTAAATGTTCCGAAAAGGCCAGTGCTAGAATCAGTGGGGACTAAATCAGGATTAAACTGTGTCAAAATGAAGACTAAAAAACAGGTCCAAACTAGGCCCAAAAATGGACTATATCAGGACCTGACCAGGTCTTAAGTGTAGTAGTAGAAACCAGGATAAAACCAGGACTAAACCAAGACTAAAAAGGACTAAATCAGAATAGGGATTAACCAGGATTGAGACCGATTTAAACCAGAACTAAACCAGGATTTAATACTGCAGAAGAACAAAAAGTATCTTGAAAAGTAGAGACGAGGATTGCACCAGAACTAAACCAGGACTAAAGCAGGTCTTAAGCAAGTACAGTGGTAAACCAGGACAAAACCAGGATTAAAAAAGAATGTATGAACGGGGCTCAACAAGTACTGAGACAAATCTAAACCAGGACCACACTAAATCTTCAGTACTGAGGTAGAACAGAAAAGTACAAACCAGGATTGAACCAGAACTAAACCAGGACTAACGCGGGTCTTCAGATACTACAGTGGTAAACCAGGATAATTAATTTTACACTACAATTACACTAAAACCCCAACTGAACTAGCATCAGAACTCAGAAGAACTGCTCATGAGCCCCACCTATCGTCCCTGCACCCCAGTTTGAGAACCACTGCTCCATAGATTGTCATTGTTTACCTCCAGTTTGTAGTTTCTGAAAACAATAAGTGGATTTCTAAGCAAGAGACTGTGCAATAAGACATTTTTCACAACACTCTTCATTGTGTTTTTATACTTTTTAAAGACTTTTATAGCTGAGATTCACATCGCCGTTACTACAAAGCTTCATGCAGTGGCTGTACGTGTGTAAATATCAAATATATCTGTTGTTTTTGCCCGAGCCTGGTATCAAACCTGCTTGCACCAGCCGGAAAATACTATTATATTATTATTATTAATATTATTACTACTACTACTATCAGCCTTAAGTCACTTGCCTTAACTGGTTCAGTGTGGCGTCTGCATAATTGTAGATATGTACATGTGTATTATGTGTTTGTTTTTTTCAACTCCTTTGAACTTGAAATGTGTAACTATTGCATATCTGTTTTTGACTGTACAAAAAAGGGAAAAGTCCAAAAGCGATGCATTTGGAGAAATAAACATTAGTGAGGGGACAGATTTGACTGTTGCTGTTTCAGAGAAGTAAAAAATACTCTTTGATAATAAGTAAATCTATTTTACTTTGTTGGTTTTGCACAGGAAAAGATGAGGGAAGTCAAGATGAAACAAAATTTGAGCAACCAAAAATGAGCACTAAAGTCTGTGCAATGCCTGACAAATACAATTCACTCCATTTTAAGCCTATTGAGAATTTAAATTTACTCATTTTTCTTACATGGTCTTGAAAGCAGCAGTATTGGAAGCAGCAAGCAAGATTGATTTCTGATTAGAAGATCTGTTTTTGGACGGCAATAAGACAAGGACAATGGCACTTTTGGGGTCTCCAGTGTTTTGAGAACTAACATGGCAACCCTAGAATGGACACTAAAGCTATTCCATGTTATTGCTGTGTGGGGTGCAGAGTTGTCACAATAAAGAAATGTTTTGCTAAACTCAAATGTGTTTTTGTGTATGACGCAGAGTTCCTCTAAAGATTCACACTTAGATTGAGTGCATCCAGGAAATGATTTTTTTTTTTGTGTGGTTTCAGAGCTGATCATTTCAAGAACAAAACCACATTTTTAAAAAGCGTTTCAGTTCAAGTTTTTGAAGATAAACTGACTGATCAGTGACAGTAATGAAAAATCATGGGGCCGCTAAGTTTGGATTTCATGCACAGATTGATGCTTTCACTTCAGTAATAACTACTGTGATAGTAATACTAATACTTTGAACAAAAATTAAAAAAAATATTTAGAAAATCATTAGTTAGGTTTTGGTTACTTAAAATGTACACTTTTTTGTGTCTATTTGAAAATACCAGATTCTGTTCATTCGTTCATGTTCTGTCCATAAAATGACATTAATTTCAAATTATAAATCAGATGTTTTGTCCTAACAGTTACTACTCATAGTTTTCCCAAATACGTTTTTATTGTTTTGCAATTTCTTAGACTACTACTTTGTACTTCTAATTGAGTAATATTATTTTGGATATTCTTACTTGGGTTCAGTTTTTTTGTTACTCTACAAACACACCTCTGAAACCAAATTATCCTCCAAGTTTATGATGTATTAATAATGATGGTCGATGGTTATAACTACACCTACAGAAATAAGATAAGTCTAAGTCTGAATTTTGAAGGCCTACAAACCTTGAAGTTCAGTTTGGTTATTTTAAAATGGAATACTGGTGTACATTTTGCAGACAGATTTCCTAGCTGGAACCACAATATACCACGTTTGTCTGTGGCTTGTAGCTGGTGGAATTGCGCATCCTCTTATCACTTCCATCCACTGCAGTCAGATAGCACCTGCAGGTTACCTCATTTTTATCATATCTTTAGCACTTCTCCGGATACCACGGTCTCTGCTAATCTGGCACGTTGCGCTTTGATTTCCTGCCCTTAGTTTGCTGCTAGATTGAGTAGGTGAGAATAAAACGCCAATTCACTTAAATTATTAACAATTTCACCCTCTAATTAGGCCTATTACCAACAATGCCCGGTGTCAGTAGCTTGATTAAACGACCAGGGCATGTGTCGATCCTTTATTCAGCTCGTAATGAGGCACAACACGCCACAAAAGGTGAGTAAAAACAAAACAGCGCAGTTCTGTTGGGGGTCTCTTCCTCCATCCGGGGTAACGTGAGGCGGTGAGTGTCAGCGCGAGTACGCACGCTGTCTGTCGCGTAATAGCAGCGAGAGGAGCAGCCAAGCGAGACTAATATGGCTCAATAATGGCGCTAGTGTGGGTCTATGTCGGGTTTAGGGGGAGTGCCAATGTACAAGTGCCACAACAGGTGGAATGGTTTGTGCGTAAAACTCGGAAGTCGCGTTTCCACGTCAGATAAGTTTTGCGCACCACCAGCAAAATGAGAAGCATGAAGAATTTAAATCAATGCATTGTTTGATTATTGTGTGATTATTTTATGCACAGTTTGGGTGCATTATCATAATAAAGAGATCAAATTAGCAATAATTAGGCTACATTTGGACATACAGGTGAATAGGCTAATGTACACAGATGAAAATGTTAATTTAAATACCCATGGCTACTCTTGCTTTGTTTTTGAGTAAATCCCTAATTTTGTACAGAGCATAATCTTTTAATACTCGTTTTGTTTTGAAAAATACAATTAAAAAAGACACCAGGACAGCATGGGTGAAAATAAGATACTTAAAAAACGTTTTATCTCCTCAAAAACATATCTAGATTTGTTTTATTTCATTCATACATATTTGAGTAAACCTGCATTATTAATCTGTCTACAGGCTAGGCTAAAAATCTGTTCCACCTTGTGATGTCATGTAGTGGTTGTTTTTAAATTTACAGCTATCTTTTACTTTTTGTGCAGTAGAGACTGGCAATTCTATGTCTGAAATTATCCAAATGATTCTAGTGAAGGAGCATGGAGTGCAAAAGCACTGGGGAGCACTTCCTGTATTACCACATGACATCACAAGGTGGAACAGAGCGTTTTCTGTTTGAAAGAGAGACAAAGCCTAAATATACACGATCTGTGTGTTAAACATGTTTGAATGAAACAAAACCCAACTCCAGGTTATGTTACTGATGCGGAAACAATAATGTGTGCCCTTTAACACCCTGCAACAACAACAAAACATTCAAGTGTGACAAGTAAAATAGATTGGTGCAATTAGTTTAGCCAAACAGGCAACGCATTAAAATCTCGAGGAACTTCCAGTGCATCCGAGCAAACCAAAGACGGGCATTAGCTAAATCTCTGTGGTGTAAAACTCGCATTAAAGCACTTTGTATAACCTTTACGCACAGATTAATGTCTGTCACTCTTGAAGACCGTGCGCGCAGGGCCATGTGCAGCGTTGGCGTGAGCAGCAGTGCGTCCTGTGGTGCAAACCTCGCTTCCTTTCTGAGTGTCTTTACTAGATTAGTAAACCACAGATAAAAGCAGGCACGAGTTGCTTCAGAGACTCTACGGTGAATACGCAAAAGTCCATGAAGTCTGGCATCATTTTACTTACGGATATAGCTGGCATAAATCAGTTTTACAGGTTGTCCGTAGGCCTGTTTATATTGAAGAAGTGATCCGGCTCCCAGGCAACTTTGCATGTGTTCATTGTGCTCATTCATAGAAGACAAGATTGATATCCCTAATTTAACTTCCTATTTTAGTTGTATTTATTTAATTCCAAGTCTTATAAATTCGTTAAATATGATAAATATGCCTTGGATGTGTTTGTTTTTAGTTTGTAGGCCTATTCTAAAAACCAGAAGTAAACGCGTCGTGCATCAGTGAATAATGATTAATTAGAATATTTATATTTACTAAAAGAACAACAAAAAGCGTAACAATAATTTTCTACATTGTCCTGGAAAATACAGATCACAATGCAAACAAAATTGAAGAAGAACCCATACATTTACCTAGGCGACTAATTGAGTCACTCATTCTACACTCGTTTCTTTGTTCAAGTTGTTTTAAAAGTCTAAAATTATACCCCAATCACGCAAAAGCCCAATCTGTGTTTCTTTAGGCAAATCGCCCCAAAGCCTTCAGATTAAAGTCTTCCCGTCTTTACTGCAGTCACTCACCTGTAACCGTAGCCATGCACCTGTACGTCATCGCGCACGGACACCTGTCGCTGCAACACCTGGCAGACGGCAGACGGCCATTGCGCATGCTCAGCTGTCAGGTCCCGTCGCCTTTTAAGCGCATGAGGTGTCAGTGAAGCTCTGAGACAAGCAGTGGCTCAGAGCGCGCAGCACCTGAGCCCGTGGAGTTCACAAAGTTTATAAAAATTACTGCGACAGTTTGGACGGGACAGATTTACGTACAAAACGCAGACGCAAAAATGCCTCGGTCGTTTTTGGTGAAGAGTAAAAAAGCGCACAGCTATCACCAGCACCGGAGTTTGGAGGATGACTACAGTCGACTGGATACAATACTGGCGCAGATCTGCTCAGGTATGAAACTATTTACATCGAATAAGACGATGTTTATCTTAAATGGTCCAACTATTTTATTCTGTGTAATTCGGGATATTTTAATATTTGAAGTATCCATCTTCCCATGCGTAAAACGAGCTATAACGCATTCACAGTCAACTTATTGTTATCTAAATATATTGTATTAAATCATTTTGGTTTGATGTCATGAAAGTGTCTTTAGCAGATGCTTTTCAAAATCCAACGCGCATCATTCACCTGATAAACCCCCCACCCTAAAGCAGCTAATATGCTTGAATTAAAACAGAAATAAAAAAATCTATTAGACTATTATAACAACCACCACTTAAAGATAAAGATTAATGACAACTGTTGACATGATGCTGTGTTTTGTAATGCGTAAAACAGTGAAAGTGAACCTTCCCTTCTAAAGAGAACAGTTTGTTCAGCTATTTGCGGAGTTAAATGTGTGGGATACTTTATTGATATTACTAAGATGTACGTATTTAATCTAGTTTGATATGATTTAAATTTAATCCAATTCTAAACCTGAACTAAACTCTCGTTCAGAGGCGGACAGAGTGTCTGAGGATCTGGACGTGTCCCTGGACCTCTCCGTGGATCGCTGCGGCCTGTCTCCGGACTCCCAGATGCTGGACGCGGTTCAGTTCTCTCCCAAGTCTTCGCTGAGCTGCGCTGACAGTGGCTGCGAGCGGTCTCCGGACTACGAGGACTACTGGAGGCCGCCCTCTCCATCCGCTTCACCAGGTATGAGCACAAGCGCAGAAAAGATGAATGACAGCGTTCAGAAAGCTAAACTGGACCATTTCAACCTTTACCAATAGACCTACCACGAGAAAAGAAATATCTGTCTGCCTATAGTTTGGTTTCGCTCTAAATCCTACAATGAAACCAACAATTTGCATATCCTAATTGTAATACAAGATAAATGTTAAAGAAGGCTACAAATCCTAAATTCATCCTGAATTGTCCTTTTGCCGTAACCTATGCCTTTAGGGCACAGACATTTCAATCACATGATAATACACGGATATTTCTTTCTCTTTTTAAAATCTCTATTCATTTTTGTCATTTTGAAATGGCAACTTTAATGACAAATTTAATCCTTAAGAGCTCCAGTCTAACGAATGAACGCTCCTCTGCTTCAGGCTCAGAGAAGTCCCTGTCTCCTCTGGTGGACGACAGCCAGCACTTTACCGTCCCGTTCCGGCCTTACGCATGGGACAGTCCTCCGGATGCGAGGCCGCTCCTCCAGCCGCAGAACCTCACCCCACACCGTGTCGAGCTGGACCGGAGCCCCGGCTCTGCTGTGGCCTTTTACGGTGACCGAAGCCCCGTTATGTATCCGGAAGACTGCAGATATGGCGACTATCGAAGACACGCCTCATCATTGCTCTATCCAGACATCAAAAATCACGAGACCAAGGTTCAGGCAGATCTGCTCTGCTCCAGTCTCATCCTTAACGGGGCCTACAAGTGCATCAAGTGCACCAAGGTAAGCCAGACACAAGCAACCACTAAAATATGTTTCTTTACCATTCCAGGAAAATAACTTTTAAATTAAAAAGCATTATTATTATTATACTATTAGACTCAAATTATGTCAACAAAATACGAGACTTCAGATGCATTCAAAACTGATTTTTACGCATAGGCCAAATCACCATGTCTTCAACCCCCTTCGTAGCGAATAGGAATTTTAAATAAAAATGCAATATTAGTTTACAACTGGATTCAAGTTCTGTCAACAAAATATAATTGAAACTTATATAACTATATAACTAACTAAACTATAAACCATAAATGCTACAGACGCACGTAGGTCTGTACGCATAGGTGTAAATCACAACCCATGTCTTCATTTCCCTCCGTAGCTTTTGACATGGGCTAAGAAAAGCTGACTTATAGTGTATATTCTTTTTTGTTCAGGTCTTTTCCACGCCACACGGTTTGGAGGTGCATGTGCGTAGATCCCACAGCGGAACCAGGCCTTTTGGGTGTGAAATCTGCGGTAAAACTTTCGGACACGCGGTCAGTCTGGAGCAACACAAAGCCGTGCACTCACAGGTAAATAATGAGCATTTTATTCATTTACATTTTCGATGTTTATTGTGAGCTATAAGTCCGTGTCGTTGTGTCATAGGAGAGGAGTTTCGACTGTAAAATCTGCGGGAAGAGTTTCAAACGCTCGTCCACTCTGTCCACGCACCTGCTGATCCACTCGGACACGCGGCCGTACCCGTGCCAGTACTGCGGCAAAAGGTTCCATCAGAAGTCCGACATGAAGAAACACACGTTTATCCACACAGGTGAGGGCCCTGGCGACACTAGGCTATGCGTAAAACGAGCCAGTGGTGCGTAATTGATTGGTTTATTGTCTATAGGAAACATTGAAATAAATGTAGCTGATATGTGGATTTGAAAGACTCACTAACCCGATATCTTCCTGTGTTTGAACAGGTGAGAAGCCGCACAAATGTCAGGTTTGCGGTAAAGCGTTCAGCCAGAGCTCTAACCTGATTACGCACAGCCGGAAGCACACGGGCTACAAGCCGTTTGGATGCGACCTCTGCGGGAAGGGCTTCCAGAGGAAAGTGGACCTGCGGCGGCACAAGGAGACGCAACATGGACTCAAATGAATCGCTGTTTGGCCTTCTTGTCCTACAGGCCTGGGGAGGATTTGGCACAAATTAAGACTTTATCCGTTAAATTATGATAAATTATATAATATGTCTTTAATAGTTGTATTTATTTCTAAATCTTGGATTGATGCAACACTAGTAAAACGCCACAAAGTGTCCAAAATGGTTGCGGTGGCGTTTAATGAAGATAAAGCTCTGCTTTGGGAAATAGATGAAATAGGCTATTTGTCGCTAAGGGCGTATTTGGTAACGCGCACTAAAGACGTGCGTCTTAACCAAGCTTTCATTTTGCACATGCCAGAGTGAACTTCTTGTCTTGTTTACAAAATAAATATAATGCTTTCCAAAGTTGCTTTCCTCGTCGTATTTTACGCAGAGCACATTTTATATTCTAATCTACCCTAAAATAAAACATCCAAAAGAAACTTCCATTTGCGTTAAGCAGGCTTGTGGGTCTAAAACGCAACACAATCAACTTATGACTCTATCGTAAAACACATTATATGATAGTTGGCCTATATTTAAATTAATTGTGCTGCACTTTACATTTTTATTGATGCAGGCCTAAAACCATAAGTTATGCAATGGGCTATTAGGCTACTCATGGCTTAATATTGGTGTGGTGGAGTGGTTTCCACGTATGGGAAAAGCTGGCCACTTCTCAGTTGATGTCAAAAATACTAAACAAATGAGCTCGGATCGGTAGGTTTGTCTCCATTGAACTGCGGCCAAGGAAAAGCAGAGGTGGGGACAGGCCGTGATTGGGAAAGCCCGCAGGCGCATGTTTGTTTTGCCCACTGCGCGCTCTGTGTTTGGACCTAAAACAGGACCGTTAACCAAATGTCTTTTCTCCCTCGTGGCTGTTGCTGTTAAACGGCAAAAGTAAGATAGAGAACCGCAGAGAGCAGCTGGGAACTGGAGAGAGCCGGGTTGGAGAGGACGGAGGTATGGGGGCTCCGGAGCTCGTTGTTTTAAAGTTTGGGGACAAATAGAAACGTTTACTGAGATTACTGAGAAAGTATAGCAATTATCAGATTATCAAAATGTGAAAACTGTTAAACTAAACAGCACACAGGCAAATAACGTGCAAAACTACTGATTTGCATAATATTTGCATAGCGTTAGATAATAACGTCCTGATTTGCACAGTACAGATTTGAAGAGATTTGGGTGAAAGAGACGTTGGAGACATTTCCCAGGAGCCATAACAGGAAATTTTGGTCCTGTAATACAAAACTTATATTAAAATATATTAAAATATAAGAGATACAGTTAGTGGGCCTACAATAAAATAGTTCTTATAATGCAATTTAAAAAGATAATTTTTAGTTTAGAGATATATTTATTTAGACAAATGCATTGCTTAAATTCATGTTAACACATTTAATACACTTTCACATCTTTCAGTTTCATATTTTAATTCAGCCATATCTTAATAATAAAACGCCATCATAATCAATTTTCTTTTTCTCGGAACATTGATTGAAAGCAGTGACTCACTAGGATTTTTTCCTAGTTTTTCCTCACTTCATTTGAAAATCTTACAGTGGCATCAGGCCGAGATACTGAATATTTGAACATTTGGGACTAAACCGCAGAAGAGAAGAGGAAACAGAACATATTCTGCTGGAATAAAAATAAATTCAACACTTCGATTGTGTGAATGTGTGAGGGAGGGTTATAGGGTGCAATGTTACACCTCAATACACCAAAGATGGGCGGGTGTGAAATGAATCATGTTATGAAGTTGTTTCCGCATCACAAACATACCTGGAGTTGTGTTTTTTTCAATAACACGTTTAATCCACACACCTACTTAACTAGTATCATTTGGGTAATTTCTTCCCTGGAATTACCCATCTCCACCGAACTAAAAGTAAAAGGGTGATTTTGACTTTAAAAACTACCGCTTTGTGACAACCCAAAGTGGAACAGAGCATTTTGAGCTTTGGAGATGTAGATAGACAAATAATAAAGAAGTACTCAAAATTGAACGAAACAACTCTGGATATGTTTTTGATGAGGTAACACATTATAACATGACTTAAAGCTCACATTTTCGGGTAATATAGGACCTTTAATACTTGGTTTAGTGTTATTCAATCAACTGAAACCTTTGGGATACATTTTGAACTTGTTGCTTAAAATAATATAACCATAAATCTCTTCCTAATCGTTTTATCATATTTTAGCTTTGAAACGCATATTAATTCCCAGCGCTCCTTCTGCAATCTCAGAGCGAGTTTTCCGAACCATAAGTCTGAAGTAACCCATTAGCCTGCCCTGATTTCCCCTAGCCTTACCACTGCCCTGAGGTGTTATCAAATATGAATACAAGCTGCCCATCGATTTGAGAGGACCAGAATCAGAGCCATCCAGTTTACCGGGGTTATAAAGGGTACACAAATATACAGTATACACTACATAAGAGGACAGGGTGGGCTAATTTATCCTGACAGATAGAGTACTGCAGTTAAAATGTTCAGAATTCCTGGTTTTGTGGTTTGGAATGATTTATAATTGATGGTAAATGAAGCACGAATAATAAAATAGGGGTGGGAATTGGTGTTATGCTACATATTTTTCGTTTTCTAAAGCATTGTAACTACCCCACTTTAGTCCAAATTACTGCAGTGGTGCAAACTTTTCCCACAATGTACCACCAAAGAAAAAAATGTATTTTCCATCTCTCATCCATGTCAGAACCAGGTCCATAAAAGCACTATTCTAGGACTAATCTAAACCTAAACAAGACATAAAATTGGACTACATAACTGGAAAACAACACAAACTAAAGAGCATGTTCGTGTTCCTCAGTGTGAGAAACATCAGACTACTGAAATAATTGTTGACTATTTGAATAATTTTGGAATGTTATCTGGACTATACAACCAAAAAACAGAGGCCAAAAACATTTTATATCACAAAGACTGTAACATAGTTAGATCAAAATGGCATAAAAAGATTGAACAATTTTGGATGGAATTTTTCATGAATAGTAAATGTTCTTTGTTCTTTCAAGAAGGCATAGCTCCACCTTTATTTGCATTTAAATTTGCAAAAGAAACAATTGTTTAAATCAACTAATAAACTAAAAAAATAAATAAATAAAACTAAGTAAATAAAAATAAATAGAAATAAGCAAAAAAAAAAAAACTCTTGTCGACTACTAAAATAATCAAAGTTGCAGCCCTGCTGTTTCAAAACTTTCAATACTTTGGGACTTGCTGTTGTTGGCACATTACACAAAACGCTAATGAGGCAGAGGGCATATTAAATTCACATCAGATGCCCTCTCTTACACAACCACCACTGTTTACCTTGACTCGGATATGCCACTAAACTGTTTTCTGACCTCCCGTGCAAAGATTTAAAAGCCAAGACAAATGTGATTATTCACCCAGAGGCTGTGTGGACTGTGTGTGTATAATGTAATAATAAAGTCCCGCTCGCATCAGCAGCTCTGACACAGGTCAGACCAGTTACGTGCACAGATAAGTTAAAGCAATGCAAGATTCATGTCGGCAACCTCAGTGGAAAAATCACTGATTACAATACTCCCATGTCCATACAAAATTACTTAATTATGTGTAATTATGACAAGCCTTGAAATAAACATGGAGTCATACCAGAGGAAACGGCAATCATTAATTAATATATAAAAAACAAATGTAACTATAAAGGAGACGACATATATCATTACAGCAAACAGGAAATACTAATTACTAATAATTAATATTCTGTAGGACATTTCTGGACCACCTCAGTTCTCAGTACCTCAAATACAGGTAACAGGGGAAAGAAATTCCAACTTCTTTCTCACTTGTCTTCCCTCTCTCTCTTTTCTGCAAATGTTTAACCCACTGCACCACTGTTAATGAAAAATAACATTTGTATGTGTTAAAGAGAGCTTTACTATACTCATCTGATCTCAGAAACTAAGCAGGGTTAGGCCTGGCTAGTACTTGGATGGGAGACTGCTGGGAATAGCAGGTGCCACAGTGAAGCAGCAGTGGCTCTAGTGCAGGGATTCTTAACCTTTTTACCTTGGGGCTCAAGTTTGTCTGTAAAAAGAAACCTGGGGCCCAGTCTCATATTAAATGTATTAGTCTAATGATTGTGCAGCCCTACTTTGGTCCCCGGCCCTAACTAACCCACTGCTTTAGTGCTTACTGCTGTTGAGTCCTTAAGTAAGACACTTCCCAACATTGCCTAATACAAATGTGGTGTGTCAGTTAGTGGTTGGTGGTGGTCAGAGGGGCTGATGGTAGAGATTGGCAGCCTTGTTTCCTTGCACAACTTTGAATCAGAACCTTTCTTTTTATTCCAAACACTTTGCATTGGCAAAGTGAGTAAATCATGTACCTATCTTGCACATGTGGCCATACCGGCTCGTCAAAGCCTGAACCCGTCAGATCTCAGAAGCTAAGCAGGGCCGGGCCTGGTTAGTACTTGGATGGGAGACCACTGGGAATTCCAGGTGCCACAGTGGGGCGCCAGTCGCAAAAACTGTCGTTGTGTCCTTAGGCAAGGCACATCACCCACATTGCCTAGTATGAAAGTGGTGTGTGTGTGTGAGTGTTGGTGGTGGTCGGGGGGGTCGATGGCGCAGATTGGCAGCCTCGCTTCCGTCAGTCTGCCCCAGGGCAGCTGTGGCTACAATAGTAGCTTATCACCACCGGGTCTGGAGTGAATGAATAATGCTCTGTAAAGCGTCTTTGAGTGTCCAGAAAAGCGCTATATAAAACTGATGCATTATTATTATTATTATAAAACTAAGTCTTGTTAGTGATTTGACCAAGTTGAGTTGAAGTTAGCTGGTGACCGAGACTGCTCTGTCCCCTCCCCAACAAGTGCAGCTCATATAGGACACCGCTCTTTTGTTGCACGGCCTTATCCATTATTCACCTGATCTGAAAAACAGACTGCAAACCAACTGCACAGCTGTCATGGAGCAACAAGGCGTGGACACAAATAATTCATGACGCTCGGAAAGAAAAGGCTGAGGCCGAAAGAGAGCAAAATAATAATAAGAGACAAGCAGCTGACAGTGTACACGTGGACAGAGATGGCTATTTAAATTTAGCATTTAAACTGAGCAGGAGGAGCCCTTTACTATGCAGCAGTTAGTGGAAAAGCAGTGCAAGTGTAGCAGTTGTCATGTAAAAGTGAAGAATATGCATTGCACCTACTAAGAATGTTGAATATTACAATAGAGGTGAAGGTCATACCTCAAACTTTAGGGGAAATCCAACTTGTTTTTTGTCAGCAGCCAAATATCCATAAATAGATCAGAATATATCAGCTGTGACACATGGTACTCTGGACTGCAGCACATATTCTTGCCTCTGTGCTGAGACTTTGATTTCTGGCTCTGACAATTTTCTGATATCCAAAATAATTCTAACTGTGCACAGCAAAAGGTTTTCTTGTGATATTTGTGAGTTCACAAAGTTCAGAGTGCTACACATATCAATGTGGCGTGAGTGGGGTTAGAATAATCCAGTTTAAGGGATGACCAAACATTGAACACCAAAATATACATCAACACTAATAACCACATCATGTGAAAATACGTCAGTATTGGTTAAAATTATTAATCATTGCATTTATATAGCGCCTTTCAAGATACCCAAAGCGCTTTACAGTTCATTATTCATTCACTCCACACTCAGTGGTGATAAGCTACTATTGTAGCCACAGCTGCCCTGGGGCAGACTGACGGAAGTGAGGCTGCCAATCTGCGCCACCGGCCCCTCTGACCACCACCATCACTCACAAACATACCACTTTCATACTAGGCAATGTGGGTGGGTTAATACATCACAGAGGTTTATCTCCATAACAATCTATTGACTATGGCTCATTGGTCTTTCAGCTGACAGCAGTCATGACTATGCGGCTGTCCACTGGATATTAGTGGGTTTTCTTTTTTGCAAGATATTTCTTGGGCCCTCGGCTGGTCTAACTGAAGATATTATTATCATCATTTGGACATTATATGTCACATACTTATAATACTTATACAATTAATTTCCTAAAATATATAACTATATATATGGTGATAAATAACCAATGTATTTAATGGTTAAAAGCTCAAACATTAAGCAGGAGATCTTTACACACTCTCACATTTCGAGTTGACTACAGAGACTGCAGCGTTAACCAGGCTCCTCAGCCTTAACTATACATGAAAGCAGTGTAGCAGATTGTAGCAGACTTCTGTGTAGAGGCCTACAGAGACTTGTGTGGTTAAGGTCACACATCTTTGCACTGACCACACTGAAAGCTTTCCATTAGAGTGCTCTGTTCTGATGTGGGCCTGCCCTGAACAGCATGGGTCCAGAGGGGAGAGAGAGGGGGGGTGAGAGGAGGGGTCCCACACAGGAGAGCCAGGCTACATTTAAGACATGTTTATCTGCTTCATTTAGCATTACATATCACTGTGTGGGGGAACATTTCCAGGAGTCCCAGTTTTTAACACCAATCATCGAAAACACCATCAATCATCCCACTAATGAAACTACTGCACATTGCATCAGTTTTGTAGTTGCTGTATACAATTTTGGTTAATTGCTGTGCAGGAGCATGGATGAAGTAAGCTTGTGGGCTGAGCAGAATATCACTATAAAATGGCTAAATTACTGAAACATGCATGGATGACATCTTCAAGCATGTTTTTGATTAACATTATAATGTAGTAGAGAGCTAAAAAAAAAACAACAATTTTGCATAATACCTCCTCTTTAAAGAACTTATGCTGAAATAGTGCATTTGCTTCCAAGAGAGATGAATACAGTTACCCTACTCAACCTTCTGACAATGGCAGAGGTCTGGTCCTTGGTTTTGTGTTCATCTGTACCTGTACATGAGAGATTTGAAATCCCTCTGTCCTTCTCTGTTCCCGCTGCATTGGCCTGGTTTCATCATTTATCATGAGTCATGTCTCATTCCGCTCACATCCTTGAAGTGGCATTAAAAGTACCCACTTCTGTTCTGGGCTGAAACAGAGGAGAGAAATCTGCTTAATACAAGTGACAAGAACAAGAGACTGCAGCTCTTTATATGTACTCCATATTTAAAGGTTTTATATGGCTGACACGTATGACGAGATAATGGATGCAATGTAAAGCTGTGACTTCGCTCTGCATCTAGAAATAAGGGCTTCATGCCTATAGATGAAACAAGGTTGAAGAAAGCAGGTTCACATAGAGGTTTAATTGTACACTTTGTGCTAGGTTTACTAGATACTAATCAATACTAAAACTAATATTGGAACTAGATACTAATTTCAGCAAGTATGGATTCTGGGAAAAGACAACACCATTCACCATTCATGAATAGTTTAGAATAGTCTTGATCTAGATCAGAGCACATGAATGCTATTATTTTATATTGAAAATTACATTTCGCAACTTCAACCATGTTGTTATCATTTTAATTGTGGCACCAAGACTTTTCCTCAATATTGAACATATTGGTATCTAAAACTACAATCACTGCAATAACAATTTAAGCTAAAATCAATATTCAGTCCAGAGAACTTTTGAAAACATTCTGTAATCTATGTTTTATCTCTGACGTTAGACTCCTTTTAGCCTCCTATTAGCCAAACCACTACCAACCAATCTACCTGTGACCAGCCATAATAAAGCTCAAACTCTTCAAGGTGAGTGAAGACTGATGTGAAGGAGCAATTACATTCTGCAGAACAATCATTTGTCCTTATTAAACTCTTGTACTGTTAAATGAATGAACAGTTTCATCTGTAATTTTATTCGTCAACAACACGTTGGCAGTCAGGGCAGGAGTAACTGATTTGAGTCACACGGGACTAAAAGATTGTAAGGTAAGAGAAGTGTCTTGCGCAAGGACACAATAGCTTAAAGGTGGTGGAAGCAAACCTCCAACCTTTGGGTTTAGATGGGAAGCACCTCTTCCAGTTAGACTAACATATCCTTAAAGTAAACAGTTGTAAATTAGAGAGTGATTGTGCAGAAAGAGTGAAGTCTTTAAGATTTAATCATAGATTGTGTTGTGTATGTGAACAGAGGAGGACTGAAGACACTACATTGTACACGGCAGCACATGATGTTGCTCTGATACACTCAGACTTTGACAGGGCCTGATTGCAGCTATGAATCTTTCTAAAAAATTCATAAGATCCATTTCACAAATGACCAAGGCACGCACACGGCCGTTTTCTACCAGTAAGTTTGCCGCCCTTTACCACACTGGCAGCACAGAGCTTGGAATGACAAAGATTTATTCTCAGCCTCTATCAAATATTTATGTTGAGGCATTCAAGTAAAGTTACTTTTTGTGTTCTGATTTAATGAATGATTTGAGCGGCGCGGAGCTGCGAGGGAGACATGTTAGGTTTGCTGAAGCCTGCACTAATGCCCATCCAGGGGTCTGTGGTTCATGTGTCAGGCTGTGGTAGGATCACAGGGCGAGAAGGAGAGGGAGAGAGAGGGAGAGTACACAGAGAGCGAGAAAAAAGTTGAGAGAACAGAGAGAAAGAGATGAAAATAAGGGAAGAGAGCGAACAGGAGAGAGAGGCATAGGAGATAGGGAAGTAGAGGACAGAGTGGAGAGAGAAAAGTAAAACTGGAGAGAGAGAGAGAGAAGAGAGACAAGTAAAGGGATGAAGGAGAAAAAGGGGGATACATAAGGGAAAAGAGATGTAAGGGGAGAGAGAGGAGAAGACAGAGAGAGGGGGAGAGGAGAGGCAGAGGTAAGGGGAGAGCTTAAGGTTAAGGCTAAATTGAAGGCGTCTTTATTTGTACCCTTGGGTAAATTTGGTTTTCAGTGGTTAATGTAATATTGTTTTTGTTTTTTGTATGTTGTAATGTACGGACGGTGTGACAGGTCCAATTTTGATTGCTTTGTATATCTTGTACATGTGAAGGAATGGAGAAATAAAGGCTACTCTACTACTCTAAGAGGCATCAAACATACATCTGCACCTACACACATTCAACAGAGAAAATGGTTAAAACTATTCATTTCAATAGCACTGAGTGACGCTATTCAAATATGCAATGGCTGCAGGTATAAAACTGTCTCTGCATACTGTCTTTTGGTCCTGCACTTTGGCACAGTCAGTCTTTGACCTGATGGCAGTGTACTGAAGCAGAGTGGCGAGACAGGAGAGATAGAAGAAAGACGAGAGAGAGAAAGAAGAGAGGCAAAGGGGAGTGAAAGACAAATAGAGGAGGAAGACAGTTGCAACTAATGACTGATCTATTAAAAGTCACTAGTTTGTTCCATTGCAAAATACCTCAAAACAAATTTATTAATTTGCCTATTCTGAAATTCAGATTGCAGGCCTTTTAGAACCTTAGTAAATATTTTAAAGATTGTAAACCCCTTTAAAAAATAAAATGACTTGTGCTTTAATTGACCCAGAGCAATTTACAAACATACATATGGTGAAAATGATCTGTGACGCTAAATGATCATGAAGCAGGATCTGATGTTGCCCATTACATGTGAGAGGCTGGACAAAGGGGGATGTTAAGGGGATGGAGCCAAAATGTGAGGCCACAGTTAAAGGAAATGTATCCCGGCAGCAGCACAACTCTCCTATTCTCCCTCTGGCATCCTCTGAAACTTTAATGACCCACACGCAGAATCTGATCTGTCTTCTACTCGCCTTTATCTGTGCGCTCAACTAGCTGCACACAAAATTTACAACCTGCATCAAAGTTTTCATCTTGGTACATAAAGATAAAAGTCTATTTCAAAAAGTGATGAGGTAAAACTAGTTACGGGCAAGTTTAGGTGCAAATGAAATCTTGCATACAAGTCAGTTCTTTCAGTTTTGCCGTAAGTATCTTAAATATTATTTTAAATATAATATGTGAGTTTGTATATTTTTAAGAATCCGATTTTGACTAGCTGCTTACCTGCTGTTAGGCATGCATAGATATCTTGAGCAACTGTTATGTCCTTTCCATCTCTCAACTGCAAACACAAAAAATAAGAAAATTAAATTAACTTTTAAATTTAATGTCTTTGTTTCAAAATATTAAAAAATATAAACTTATCATTTTGATGAAATCTATTTGCACTAATGCCTCAAATGTTAAAATGGAGCAGAGAAAAATATCTTGATTAATTAAAATATTTGACTTGTTTCAATTATTTTGTAATTTAAATCAAATTTAAATCAATTTTATATACATTTTTATCTCAACTATCATGAAACCTATTATATAATTTGGTCATATAAGTAAATTAAACAGAAAAAATGCTAAACTGCATCAAATTTAAAGTTCGGAATTTAAGGTATGGTACTTTTTGCATAGTCTGATTAGGTTTATTAGGTCTTCATGTTAAAACGGTGCATATTAATAAGCAATAGTAAAGTCTATTATATTATATTGTGATGTGTGAGCTACTGTGTCCAAATAATTTCCCTTGTGGATCAATAAAGTTTGTCTAAATCCAAGTCAAAGAATATGTCTAAAGAATAATTTCCTAATCAAGAAATAAGCCTATGTCCTCAAGTTTATCTGGGTGTGGTGTGCCAGAAGACATGAATGGCAGTTGATGTGTCCTAACACTCCAATGAACACTTTAAATTGATAAAAGGTCTATGAAGAAAAGACTAAAAGCCTCCATCATGTCCAACCAACCACTGCATGGTCCCAAACTCCGAGTGTGTCAGCATCTTTAAACACTGGGCAGAGGTGTGGGTGGCAGAGTGGATCTGACACGTCCTCTTTCTCCTCCTGCGGGACCCCATACCCAAAACTCTGTTTGTGAGAGAGAAAAAGAGAGAGAGAAAGGGAGGGGGGCAGTATTGATCAGGAGGGTGTAAGTCACCCACTCCTGCAGCGGACAAGCAGCAGTTTCTCTGTCTGTCAGTGCGTCGTGATCTATTGATCGGACATTGGGCTACACTTGTCCTCAAAAAGCTGGTTTACAAAGTAGCAGAACAGAGTAGGAGCTAAAAGCATATGGATTTATTGTTTCTGAGGATAGCTGTTGTCTTGTCAAATAAGCAGCTAGTTTCTAATATGGCATTCTGTAAACAAAGAGTGGTCATTGTACACACCAAGTCACCCTGCCACTGGTTTCTCTAGCAGTTGTAAGAAAAAATTTAAATAACACACTAGCACTATATATAAAATAAAAGTCGCTTTATAATTTCATGCATTATTTATCCACTCACTTGGTGGTGATGATTAGGATATTTGCATCACATGCTCATGTGATGCAAATATCCTTAGGTAGGTTAGTAAGGATGGGACAATAAATATTCATATTGTTTACCACAGTAAGAATGGTAGACAGTAGGGCTCAAGATTTGAGTTGTGTTTGAGTCAGAGTTCAAGTCCTTTTGGACTAGTTTGAGTCAAGTCCACGTTAATGCCTCAGGACTCCCAATGCAAGACTGAGTCGGATCACTTGAAAATAAGTTTCCAAGGTGCTATATGCAGCAGTGTGGCGCTCAGTGCTCCTGGCTGGTTGTCCCAGAGACATTAAAGGATGGGTCAAAAAGAGGACAGACGAGTGTACCTTAAGCTTAATCTTACATAATAAAAACATTTCATACATTTACAAATCAATCTACAATCATTCCTCTTTTGCTCCCTATTTAAATAAAAAAAGATCAGTATTGCTTAATTAAGATTCTAGGATTTGGGATCAGGGTTAATTAAGTAATTACTAAATCTTCTTAATTTACTATTTGATCATGTTTTACTCGGACTAATTACAGTGTAGTTAAAGAGCCAACATTTTCTCAGTCAGATAAGTCAACTTAAGTTAGCCCCATCTCCTCTGATTGTTTGAGACACGACTAAAGCTTTTACAAAAGGCGCTGGGGTCAGAGCCTTGGCCCTCTGGAGACCTGGCTCTCCATTAGCTCGGCGTGCACTGGGGTAGCCCGCTCACCCCTGATGATATTTGACGGAGACCATTAGCGGTACGTCGGGCGCTCCTCAAGGTGTTTCCCCAACAAATGCCACGCAACAAGACAACAAGTGCAGAGCCACAGTGGTCGGAACAGCCAATAACAAACATATAGAGTGATAGTGGCTAAGATAACAACCACATGTAAATCAATAGAGTGCAAGGCCATAGCTTGTTCTGCATCACACTTATTGTATGGGGAATCTATAGGATGCACCAGGGCTAAGCCAGTGGTGTTCTGTGTAAGTATGAACAACTAATCTATTCATTTGTGATAGAAAATGGCAAAATAATGCTAACATTGAACTAATATTGTTGTATTGTATTGCAAATCACAAAAGGCTGCAAATATGTAGATATAAAGTGTCCTTTACAAAGTATTTTTTTTAGAAACCTGTAGTACTTGTACTTTAGACCTCTACAAACATGATCTAAAATTCATGGTATTCTTGTATTAGCTTTTCAGTTCATATTTCAGTCTTTTTTTAAATGTTAACACTTCTAGAGTTGTTTACATTGTGCACATTGAACATAATTCTGCTTTTTAAACATGTATCACAAATCTAAAAGCAATCAGAAAAATCACAATTTGATATTTTCTCAAATCTTAATACGAGCAACATTTCAAAAGTACCTACATTATATCTCAAATACCACTTTCCATGTTTCTAAGTTCCTATATTGAAAAAAAAAAAATCTAATTGTGGAACAGAAAGACTGAATATTTTTCAAAGGTGTTGCCAGTTACTTCAATCAAAATGTAATTCCAAACCAGTAAAAGTACATTCACCAAAGTAAATCTGAAATCAAATTGTGGCTGCATTAGAAGTGAGATCTGGAGCATAGGGACCCACGGGAGGGGCCCCTAACATGGGAGTTGGTCCCGGCAAATGCAGCATGAGTCTGGGGAGGATTTTGGGCAGAGCTGGAAATGCCCCGGGGGAGACTGACTGGATAAATAGTTCACTTAGACCCTCTTGCTCTCTAAGAGGTCACCAAGGAAATCCAGGATGGACAGGGAAAATAGAGAGGTTTTATGGGCTCTCACAGGACCTGGCTGTTTGTATCTGAGCCCGCTCCATAAATACTGCACAGACTCAAACGCACACATGAAAACAGATACACGCAAGCTTATTTTGATCTCTGTCTCACCGAAAATCTAATATCTTTCAAAATGTTTTTGCTAAATAACTAAAATTGTGTTATGAAATAAAGCACTATTTAGTTATTATTAAGTCACTTAGCTTCAACCACAAAACAGGTTACTACATTGTGTTTCTGGATCTCCTCAATAAAATATAAATGGATATATGATACAGGGACTGGGAGTGTACTGAAAGCTTTATGCAGTGGCATACACAATACACACACTGTAGATACTTGTAAGTGACACTTTTGTTCATTTTAATGTAGTTTCAAGCCTTAATTTATTCTAAATCTTATGAGTCATCTCCAGTATGTTGCATTATATAAGGCTAAAGATGCCTAAATCTTTGCTGTGATACAACAGTGATCATGAGTAATAATAAAGACTGTGAAAAGATAGTGATGAATGCATAATTGGAAGGGATCTACAAATAATATTATGAGATTGAATACAACATTATCAAGTAAATCTGAGGGTCTACATCCAACCAGTGATTGGGGCGACTTTGCTTTGTCACTGGTCAGTGAGTCAAACAGTGCCCCCCAGAGGTAGAAAATATAAATACTACAAATTAAACTTAATCGTTCATCTTATTGTTCCTTTCAACAATATATCCTGTTGAAAATGTTTTTTTCACAAGTAATAAAATGCTACAACAATGTGCAGTGCTTGTTTATTTTTTGCTGTATCATCATTGAATAGTCAGTGTCTTTGTAGTAATATCCTTAAAAGTCAGTCCTTCAAAAGAGGGCTGGGCAGGTAATAAAAATAATGCCTTATACTTTTAATGTTGGCTTAAAGCCCCTCACAGTGCTAGACTGTAGTCATTCTTTCACTCAGCACTTGGGTAGTAAAATACTTTAATGGTACACGTACCTACACTTGTAGCCACAGCTGCCCTGGGGTAGACTGACAGAAGTGAGGCTGCCAATCTGACCATCACCACAGCACTTACACACATACTGGGCAAGACGTGTGACGTGCCTTGGCTAAGAACATAACAACAGCACTGGTCTGGGGTGTTTTTTGAATTAAATAGCACTGATTAAAAGTCTGTTTTGCTTATGTTCATGAAATCAATACTGAAAGATGTTTTATTTTTTAAAAGAAAATATAACAATAAATTGAAATTATATATATTTTTGCCTAATCGCCCAGCCCAACTTAACCCTCCAAATGTACACTGATATTAAAGGAACAATCTTTTCCATATTACATACTGTATTTTGTGAGATACATGTTGACAATAATATATAAATGAACCGTGTTGTACAGAGACCACAGCACACACAAGCCTTCATCAGTCTCTCATTAGATCTGACTAAATCAGGGATGACTCTGTGTGCCGTATTTATCTTTGAGGCTTTTGTTATGACTTTTCAGCACGCTTCAATAGTCGAGGCAAACCACAGCACACGCAGTTGTCCAAATCCTACTGTTCAAATAAGCTCTCACTGTTCAGAGACGAGGGTGTTACATTTATTTGGTAAAGGAACATTTTATGTACTAGTAGAGAACATTTTTCTTACTAACACCACACTAAGTTTATACTAGAATAATGTTACTTTGAATGACAAAACGTTTTGAGTATTTTTGGTTGCTCTCTTCACTTTGATTAAGTCTGCAAGTGACAAAGCCCACTGTACTGACAGTTTGAGAAGACTAAAAGTTTGAATTTCCTGTAGCTTTACATAAAATACTGTTTATTCTCTCAGGACTGATTATTTTATTTCATGTTAGTAGTTAGGTTAGTAAGTTAGTAGTTTAGTTTTCTTTATTTGTATTCATGTATTAATTTTTTTCAATATAAATCTGTAATGTTTTTATAATTCTACTTTGATTTTTCTTCCTTGATTTCCACTATTGGGTGAGATTTATTTTGAAGAAAAGGTTTGTATTTCTTGTACCTTACCGGTCCACAGGCCTTGATTTATTTTAATTATTTTGAAATGACAATACTTTTACTTGAAGGCACTGTATCTTTTTATAGTCTTAAAAACTTGACATTTTATACAGTTTGCAGAGGTCCAAAGTTGCATTTCAAGCATCCTAATTATTCATCGCAATGAGATTATAAGTGTGTTCCCCAACGTTCAGAGACCAGAGTGGTGTTTTGCTATGACAGTGAAGCTAACAAGCATGCTAATTGTATAGCTCCTGATTTTCAGACAAAAACAGTTTATAAGTAAATGCAGACAGAACGCGGACTACTACTCAAATAGATGGAAAAAATCTGGAACAGGGAGTAAATTTTTTGTACCTACCTCTGACCATTTGCTTTAAATCTGAATGTAGGTGCACCTTCTCCCGTGGTTGGTGTCACTGATTGTTGTTCCATTATGTTCTGCGCAAACACTGGGGGCCAAAAGATGATCCCGTCCTTTTGAAGCCATTGTGCTGAAAGAAATAGGAGCAATATGCTGTCATTAGGCTATTACTGAGAAAGCGTGTTTAATCCTAGACTATACAACAGGCTCCACGCATCACTGTAATTACAGGGATACGAGCATTTTTAATTAACTATGACTGAATATAATCAAATGACAAATATAGTTAAGAAAAAGTAGTCTCAGAAAGTGACTGGCATGAGATAAATTATCCTAAAACATATATGTGACCAAAATTATTTTCCTTTCCTTTCATAAAATTACAGTGATGAATACATAAAAAGTTTAATTGGCCAAATCCTCTAATTTGATCATGGGAAATCGACTAAAATAAAAGCACAAAACCATATCTATCATGGAGAATGTTCCAAAGTATGGTTTTAACTTTCTATTTCTATCATGCAGAAGACCTCTGGAAAGCTGCATACTCTACATTTAAAAAGAAAAAGTTGATCATTTCTGATGGTTCACAGGTTTGCCTCACATTATTCCATCAAAAGCAAACTGTGTATAAACAACAACAAATAGTAAAATACAAAAGGACAATATATAACATTGAAACAAACCATAAAAACAGGACAAATAAACAAGGTGAAACAAAAACAAACTAAACTTGAAATCACAAAATGTATCACTTAATTTGGCTCAGTACATCTCAATTACGGAAAGCAGCTCCTTCTGGACAGTTCCTAGTCTGCTGTAGCCATAGACGCGCTCTGGTTTAATCCTATTACACACGACTCACAAAGGGCCTTAAGAGGTTTAGCCATAGAAGCTCACTAGACCCAATCTCGCCTCTGTCACTCGCCTTTGGACAGACACTGGTTTTGACAGCGATACAGAGCAGAATCCGTCTATTGTCCGCTCTTAGTTTGAAGATAAATATAGCATAAGGATGAATGAAGCGCAGGTGAATGACATGATCCAGCGATGGGTGAGTCAACATAAGTCTCCATATGTATAATGCAGGTCATGACAGACGTATGCTAGCACATAGCCTGAGCCATTCAGAATCATTACTGCAATCTTACCAATTTAACAAAGTGAGCCAGCCTTGTGCAGCTGTTACTCCTGCAAATCTATTGTACGACTGCACTTGTAGTTTCCATTGTCTGTAATTAAGCTATGGAAATATAAGCAGTAGGGATATTTTACATATTAGCTCATCTAGCAATACAATTAATGCAGTTACTTATGTTTCTTTCCACATATAAATGAACAGTGTAATTTGCTGTTTACAGAGAACAACTCCTGATGATGACCTGAAGCCTGAGGACTACAAACATTTCCAGAGAATTGGATCGGCCTGTATCTCTCAGGGCGAAACTACACAGCTTCTAAACTTTATTCAGGATGACAACAATAAGGTATTTTACACTATCACTAAATTTATACAGATTGCTAAAATGTAAGGATGTAAGTTCACGCTATCCAAATCTCACTATATGATATTTACTAAGTTATTTTGGAGAATTCATCACTTCAAATCACTACTTTTTCCTTTTCTAAATGCTTGTTAACAGTTATTTCTTCATGCCATTTGCATTGCTTACTTAGAGTAAATGTCCAGTATGTATGTGACTTTTCTGGTGGAGGGCTCGCCACCTGCTCCATGTATTGCCTTAAATGTATTGCCTTCCGTATGTCTATTATGTATTTTGCATTTACTCAATTAGACGTATTGTTAGTGCTAAGAAAATCAGAGAACTGTTTTAAAACATACATTATTATTATGAGTGAGGTTGCCTTTTCATGGAACTGACCTGTAACTTGGCCTGTTGGTGTTACCTGCATGTGGAGTGGAACATCGAGGCAAAACTGCAGTAACATTTCCATTTAGAAATCCAGCAGGAGGACCCTAAACCAAAATCATCAACAGTGCACCTTAATTTAAGATATTTTAGGATCATAGTACAGTATGTGGTGATATTTTTTAACCATCAGCCATTCTCAAACCTCTGTGTTTTATCAGTTTTTAAAAGGTATGACAAATGCAAACATTGATTACAGGTATTGTTTATGCTTTGTCTACATGTGCTATTTGTAGATAAACACCAGAAAAAGTGTGAATCTGTCAAACCAAACTACAGTAGCCTCAAGGGGCCACATCTCCAGTGAAGCACACAGCATTAGGGCTCTACACTCACACACTCACCCCCTGACCCTGAGGTGTAGGGAAAAACAAGCAGATACCAATCAGATGTGTCCCTCCTCCGCTCAGGGCTCCTCTAAGTGTCCTTGGACATCCCAGAATAAAAAACAATGTGTGTTAGGACTTACTGAGGACAAAGAAATCATCTCAAGGGTTTAAATTGATTGATGATGAGATAAAAGCATTAAAAAGTACATAAAAAGTAAAATGGCATAAGAATGTATTATAGATGCATTACAGTAATAATCATTTGCTGAATGTGTCTCCCCATTCATTTGTCACCATCATTTTATAGTACTTAACTCCTGCCTAATAAAATATTATGTAAACAAAATTTAAATAAATAAAATGAGTCTTTTTTTTTTCTTTTCACAGTCAACCCAAAGCACTGAGCACTGATCCAAACAGCCCAATAGCATGACCTAAATGGAAACTGCAAATACTAACAGAAATCTCTTAACAGAAATAAGACAAGGTGATGTTTTTGAGACAAAGAAGACTTTAAGAACTGCGTGTTCTTATAGCTAAAATGTCTGATTTTGTTATTAAGAGGAAGACTCTATGTAGGGCATGTGTAATGGAGCATATGAATGAATCACCATTGTTTCCTCATGTTAATCAATCACAATTTAATGTTTTATTTTGTCCAATTAAAAACATAAAAAATGGCTTTCAATCTTACATATATACACAAAAAGTAAGATTCTTCCTCCAAACCGTGCATGCTTTTGACATAAGAATTGTCTGTATTTGCCTTGTGCTTGCAGGGGATTGTGAAGTCTATGGGCTGCACCCTTCTGTCCCCACTGCTCTGTCAAATACTCACAAAAGAAAAGGACTGGGACCACTGTCAAACTGCATTTACCTATCTGACCAAGGTACACACCCGCGAAGCATCGTTTTACACATCTCTTACAGACTACAATTCACCAAATATACTTGTATTTTTTCAGACCTGCTGTCCAAAGAGGGCTTTTCACAGTTTGCTGGGGCTGATCAAAGACACTCATCCTGGGGCCATCTCTGAAACCATTGTCACTGTCACTCCGCATCTGCAAACAGGTCAGTATCAGACAGTTAGAATTACAATCTCTAAAAAGCACTCTACACTGTTTCTCACATTTTTAATTATATGGAATTATATGTACTGACCAGGTTAATTGTGTAAATACCAAATACTTGAATGGCTTTGTGTTGAGCTCTTATTGCTGATGTAGATAGGGGTAAAGTTATCATGGTCTAATGATAAACTACTGGTATCTGGTTTCACCTCAGAGATATTTAACTCAAAATATGGTAGGCTATATATTGTTATAGGTTGCGTATAGTGTAAAATTGCGTTGGAGGACAGGTCAGAATTCTGTGGTGTAATTTCCTGTTTAGCTGTCACATTGCAGATGAGTTGATTGAGTTGACTTGGTTAATGGTTAATATCTCTGTAATTCATGGGTCGATTCACATGAAACCAAACCTGGCCAAACTTCAGTGTCTTAATTGTCAGTGTAAAAATACACAACAGATTTTTTTTCACACTAGCTACAGGTATACTCCTGCCTCCATCTGAAGTTGTGATAATCAAATTCAAGAACATGAACCCAACCCTTTAGCCTTCAGGTTGCAATAAAGGTTTGAACTACATTTTCTCTTTTTAAATATTAACCTTATTCCAAATGACTTGTGTATTTTTGTAGCTTTTTGACAATTTAGCCCCTAGCTGATTATAATGTTATTTGGCTCCCCCTAGTGTTCACTTTACACTCCATCCATCCATCCATCTTCTCCCGCTTAATCCGGCTGGGTCGCGGGGGCAGCGTGCTGCCCAATACTCATAGCACCTGACCCCCCCCCTTTACACTCTTCCACTCTAATCATTTTACCATATTTTGTTTGTTTGTTCATTGTTTCCCCAGTTGTGCTGAGGCTGGATGCAGAGCAGGCAGTGTGCGTGGGTCAATCCCTGTCCTCCCTGCACTCCCAGCTGTCCCGCCTGCCTGTGCCCTACACCCCAGAGCAGGAGCGGGAGGACCCCTTTGACCTGGGAGGCTGCCTCTCCTCTCTCATTGCGTTCACCAGGCCCTTTGTGGAGAAGGTGAAACTTAACAGCAGCAAATGGGTCACGGCCAAAGAAGACGAGGAGCTCAGAGTGGAATTACTCAAGTTGTGAGTTCTGTTTCATTGTTATCTTTTTTTTTTCTTTTTTTTTGCTGGGGGCATATTAGAGGTTGTTCTGTCCTTAGGTAATACTTTTTCACTTCTACTGCAGTTTCAGTATTGTGGCTGGTGATGATGAGAAGGATAAAATTGTCTTTCTTATCTTAATTGTTTGTCTTATCTTTCTAATGATAAAATGTTAGATTAAAATTTTTTGTTAGGAATAAATATCCAAATATCTATTTCTGGTAATCCCCTGTTTTCTTATTAATCTATAAATTTGTGTTTTGAATGTCTTCCTTTCTTTGCAGCAGTCTAGGTGAAGTGCAAACAAAGAAAAGTGATTAGTGATGCCTTAGTAGTGCCTCTAGTGGTGCTTTATTTGGGAAAAGATAGAGTCAAGATTTGCTCCCTCTGCCCAAATTCATATAAGTGAGTGAATAAGGGTGATTCTACAGAGGGTCATTATTCGATAGTTAAATTGGTCTGTCGATATGTGCTCCTTTAGTCTGAGCCTGTTTGAGCAGAATACAACTGTGTAAATGTGACATAACTAACGTAGAAAGTGTGATCACCGTGTGCAAACAGCATCAAACCCGCTGCCTCTAATTAGGTTAAAAAAGCTTTTTCTAATATTGGTCTCTTACAGCTGCATGAGGAGCCTGCGGGAGCCATTACTTGAAGCCCAACTGGAAAGGAACAGCACATCTCCACTTTGGCTATTTGCCAATGACATAATGGTACAAAACACATCTCATGGTTTTATCCGACGTCTTTCGCTCTAACTGTAACACTTTTGTACAGATGATTCTTTGTGAAGTTCAGGGTCCACTTCCAGACATTTTATTTTTTAACTCACTGAAGAAACACGTCTCAGACAACGATCTGTCTGTAGAGTCCAGAGCGTGTGTGGCCTACCTGCTCTTTGTCCAGCAGATCACAACAGACAGCTTTCCGGCAGTATTCAGGTGAGCGATATATCAAAATAACTAAAAAACAAAGCAAAAAATGTTATGTCATGAATTTACACATTTACTTGCAGCCCTGTATTTATTCTCCAGTGCAACATGCAGTACATTGACCAAATGCTAAACAGGTAAAAAAAAAAAAAGAGTTCATCAACACAGCAATACACACAGAGCAATAATACTTTTTATGGTTACAGCAAAAAAGAATCCTACTTACTCAAAGGACTGGTAAGAAAACACTGCTAGCCCGGCATCATTTCACTAGTATTAATTTATTGTAAAGTGTCCCATAGATCATAGATTATAGACCATATAGGGATGTAAAGAGACAGAATTCCCAAGATACTAGATATGACATTGGATCCACGAGAATAAGCAAGATAAGATTTTCACATAATTTGTAAAAAAAAAAAAAAAAAAAAAAGAAAATTGTGCAATTCAGTTCACTTTTGAACCACAGTTTTATTACTTGATTCATTTTAAAATGTTCTGCTATTTAGCTTCTCATTACATGTAACTGACGAACAGTGACCAACACAGAAAAAATCTCACACAAACAAATTTTCATCTGTGTAGAATCTTGTGGCAATTTTGTCTTGCAAGAACTAGATCCAATACTTTCTTGTCAATGATAGCCATCTTTGTCACTTGTTTTAAGGCCCTTTACAAAATCACTTTAAAGACTATTGAGGATCGCAGCCTCTCAGTCAAACTACTAGAACTCAGCACTTTCTGCAGTGTTTCACAGGTATGTAAGAACAGTCATTAAAAATTTAAATTGTTCTTTTGATAGATCGTCTTCCACAAATTATTATTTTTTTGCCTGTAGAAACTTTGTTATATTCTTCGAGAGTGCCCAATTAAACATTTGGTAAGTGAACAATAACTTTAAACTACAGTAATTTTAACGCAACTAAACCCAAAACAAATGTGTTCAGTAAATGTGTGTTTTTTTATTTTTCTAGAAAGAATCCGGACTGCAGATTTTACAGATGTTCATTGACAAATTAGACGATGAAGCAAAGCACAAATTCTTTAGGTAAAACAAGTATCTTACCTTATTCATTAATATTTTTTTTTTACTGCAAAATTGTAGACCAGTGATTCTCATCTTTATACACAAAGTACAATCTTAAAAAAATAATTGGCCTTCAGAGTACCACCAGGACTACTCTAGGTCTAAAGCCAAAACAAGCTTGCGTACCACAGTTTGAGAACCACTGACCAAGACAATAAAGTTTATGAAATGTCTTTTATAGATGCATGATGAAAACCAGCAACCATTCAGGGATAGAGGGCTTCATAGTGAAAAACATCAGGAATGAAGTTGAATTCTGCTTAAAGGTAAAGAAGACAACATTATGTACTTTTGTTCTGATAATGCACAAGTCTGAAATATTTTGCGGCGGTTCTGCAGTCTGGAAATGAAAACAAATGGTTCGTGGGACCCGAGTTCTCACCACTGTTGGGGCTAGTGCTGTGTTTGCCTCATGGTTCAGAAACAGACCTGCTCAACAATATGGACAAGTGAGTGACAGAAGAAAGAATATATCGCAGAAGAAGGCTCAAAATTATAGGGACAAAAAAGCCTAAAGTACTGTTTATGTGTGAAAACCGAATAGAATACCAAGACTACGACATCTACTAACTGAAGTTTAACTAGACTCATGGTGCATAGTTTTAGAGGTGGTAGTAGTTTCAGACACCATATCCTTAACCACTATTTGAGTTATCTTATTTGAGTAAAAGTTTTCTTTACTCTTCCCATTGAAAAAGTGCACAAGTGACAAAAGCCAGATTTGTGTATTATATGCCGTCCTGTTACTTGAGCAGCACTTTTTAACTTCTACTTAAGTAAAATGATTTTGAAGTGACAGTACTCTTACTTGAGTACAATCTTTGGCAACTCTACACACCTCTGCATAGTTCATACGATCACAGTGCAATAGACTTGACTTGAGCTTTCTTAGTCCTTGTACATCAGTTTGTTCTGGATAAATGCTCATCCTGATTTCTTTATATGTCCAGGATCATGGAGAGCCTAAATCTTCTGCGGTACCTTCTCCTTCGAAATAACGAGTTAACAATCCATGTGAGTAGAATCCAATGTACGCAATGCTTGTGTAGTTCAAATAAGTGTCCAAAAGCCCTTAACATAGTGTATTTTTCAGACTCCAGTGTGGGCAGAGCTGTGCAGGTTAAGAGATGACTATGTTAAAATGCTGCGAGTTTGTCTCAGCTTATCCAGAGGCTACTGCTCCTCTGAACTCAAATCATTGCTGGAGGACCGCAAGCTCCAGGCTCAAGGTAGGACGGTCATTTGTTCTGTGCTGTTTTCTGTCACAAAGACAATCATTTAACCTTGTGTCCAACCAAATAATAAATGCCTTTTCATTTCTTCAGACCAAATTAAGAGTTCATAAGAGTTTCCCATTAAAAGACAAAAGATAATTGTGTCCTCCATAGTCCAAATCTCTTTTTCCATAGTGTAAAAAAAGCAGGACAATAAGTTAATTACATGTATTAAAGCTATAACCTATAACATATATTATTCTAAAAGATTACTACTTAAAGACTAAATGGAAATACTGAAATATATATCTATATCTACTGCAACATGGTAAAGGGTATAAATAAATAAAATCAATAAATAACACAAATTAAAATAAACAAATGACATAAACTAGGTAATTTCCTATGTTGTTTCTAATAAAAACTATAACATAATTCTATGTATGTTTTTGACTTTTCTCTAGCTAAAAGCTAGAGTATATTATTGCCAGTCTTAAAAGCTCTCTTATTTTGCTGCCTACTCCAGAGGCCAGAGCTGCAGCAAAAGACAAAGCATTACTTCAGAAAATCAAAGTGAAACAGGAGAAAGTATCCAGTCTGTCTCCAGAGGTCCAACACCAGGTAAAAAACATGAATCTGGTTAGTTCATGTCAGTAAGGTATACGCAGATGCAGTGAATACATTTCTTTATTTTCAAGATAGTGAAGACAGTTACTTATGTTACTAATTGGACTGTTATATATTTCAGGTTTTACAGAGTGCCTTGGTAACTTTTGACCTGATGGAGAGCCTTATTTTCCGCATTGAGGAGATCACGGAGGAAAGAATGAAGATTTAAAGATGCACTGTGTAACTTTTCTCAAGGAAGGTCTATCATCTGATTTTCTCCATGGAGATGTTATTGCTATGTCTGGAATGTTCCATGGTATGGCATTTAATTGATCTATTTCCATGGAGACAAGCAGGTGATGACACCAGACAAGGTTTAGATGATATGTGTGACAGAATGCATGTTTTTAATGCATGTTTGAGCAATAAAAATACTTGGAATTGAATACATTATGTTATAAATGAAAACATGGTGCATATAAATTTTCCAAAATGTGGGAAAAAAGTGTGTTTATTATAATTACTTTGTTCATTAAAACAAGTTTTCCCACTCCTAGTTTTACAATCTTTCATAATTTTACAACAACCAGCAGGAAGGCCAAAAACTGGTGGAGAAAATTGAGTAATCAAAAGGAATCAAAAAGTACACTGATGGTGATTATTGACCATTTTACTAGGTTTACATATTTAGAATAGACTACTATTTATTTTTCAAGGACAAAATGAAAAGTGTTATAAGGTTAAAGCAGCACAGGTTTAAACTGAGACTATGGTGGTATGAGCAATCCTTATCCTTATTTTACTGAATACAATTTTTAGAGAATAAATGTCATAAATTGCCTGACCGTAGATTCTAACATTGGGTAAAGGTATTTATGGCTGAGTGGAAAAGACCTAATATTTAGCTGCTTTAAATTTAACTTTCTCTCCTTTGCTGCCTAAACTGACAAACTACTCAAAGTACTTATTTTTTTATATAGAATGTGTTTATTTACACTAAAATGAACACCACAATTGACATAGTCTATGAACTGAATCTAAAATTAACATTCAGGGGATTATTAGTGTTTTATAACAGGTCTCTGAGCATCTCCCACACAGGGCTGTTCTCTATGATACAGGTGCGGGCCAGGGACAACCGGTCTCGAATGTTGTCCACGTGAGGTTTACTAGTCGCCTAAAATTGAGTCTCTCTTAGTTCAAAACAAAACTACCAGGTAAAGGTAAAATATGTTGTAATAGACTTACCTTGGCAATTGTAAGCATTCCTTTGACTATATCTGCATTGTTCCTCACAGGAAGAATCCGCAAGTTACTCCCAAAAAACCTAAAAAGAAAAACAAAAACATTATTTTAACTAAATAGAAAATTCTGTAAAAACTCAACTCCTTCGGTGGCCATTTTTTTCTGTTAGTATAGCTTAATTATAGAATAATATTTTTTACAAGACCTTTTAAAGCAGTGTTTCTCAAACTGTGATATGGGCGGTCTTGGTCTTGTACCTGTTTTGGATCAGTGAGAGTGTTTCCATCTCTTTCGGTCCGTTGAAAGGGGCGTAAAGGAGCATAAAGCAGTTACGATGGACTTGAACAAATTTATTCAGATTCTCAACCAAAACAGACTCCTGATGCTGTGGGTCTTGTGGGTCAGCCAACAGAAATGCAGTCCCTGTGATAAATACAAGGCAGAGGACACCCATGGCTCTGAGCTCAAACTGTGAATTAAATGTTTTTATTCACGTTATTATGGGAGAGAGATACTTTATTGACGTTATTATCCAAAAAAGTCAAGACTAAGCTCATAATTTCTTTCTTATTCTTAACACAGATGGATTCCTTATCAGAAAGTCCACACATGTTGAACCACATTACCAATATTTATTAGGAATCTAACAGTTAAACTGTAAATTCTACTATAGCTTAAATTTCATCTAAAGGGATTCCACAACATTGTAATGTAATTCAGCCTATTTCTCCCTCATAATAACAAACAACATATTCATAAAAAAAATCATTATTTTATCTTGTTGTATTACTGTGAATTATAGTAAGCAACAAATAATGAATAAAACCTTTCAATATAAAAAGAAAATAAAAACAGAATGAGCCTCATATAAGTCTGGGGAGAAGTTTCATTGGTGAAATCCAGTTGGTCTAAACATGTGCTTAAATGGTCTCTACCTAAACCCCAGCACCTGAAGCCATCATGAATCAATGCTAGTGCAGCTTCTGCAGCTCACTGAGGAAATTCTGGAGCTTTCACATGAGGCATGGACTGCCCTTATATAACAATGTGTCCTCTGTCTGCAGGTTTAGACAATGGCAACCCAAGTTCAGCTGTGATTTTAGTAACCTACCTGTTTAACAAACAGTGACAGCGCAGGATACATACAGTTTTGTTTGTTGTTTTAATCAGACCTACCTGAGAGAGGGAAAATAAAAGCCCCATTCTCGACTCTGTCTGTGAATCTGAGGCGATGTTGTTCAGCTTTGAGCATTTTAATAGTGTCGTGGTTCTGGTTAAAATGAAAAGCAGCAGCTTTTAAACCTTTAACAACTGGTTATTAAAGAGCTACTTAGCTTAGAGTTACTTAACATCATAGACTCTATAAAAGAATATATATATATATATATATATATATATATATATATATATATATATATATATATATATATATATATATATATATATATATATATATATATATATATATATATATATATATATATATATATATATATAAGAACATACATATATGTCTCATATATACGGTCTATGCTTAACATGCACTAGCTTGTTAGCAAACGCCACATTTGTAGTGTATCAAAAATACGAAAACTTTGAGGTTTACTTCAAGAGCATTGCTGACTATTATCGTTGTCTTCCACTGAGTCGCGTTTTCTTGATCATGCGGTGTGGTCATTTTAAGTATGCATCAAGCAATTAAAAAAAAGCAGCTAAAATATAACAAGTAAAACGGATCAATTCCACCGTAAGAGCGCGGATGTGCTAACGTAGCCCGCTAGAGCGCGCTGTTGCTTTCTTTCAATGTTTCTAAACATTGTGCCGTTTTCTCAGTCGGGGGTGGGTCATAGACCTGCGTGAAGTTGGCCCGAGGTTTGTGACCTAATTAGTAGGTTTTGGCAAGAAAGTTTTACAGGTGATTCAAATTTGAGGCTAATCGGACTTTGTTTGACCGAACGGGAGCAAATTTAGACATTTGAAAATGTCTGAAAGAAATCTGCAACTTCACCGCACGTGAACCGTGACAGTTATCAAAAAAATCTGTTAACTTTTGAAGCCCCACTTCTGTAAAATTGCCCACTGACTCAATGTTGACAAAAGTAGCGCGGGGCTCCTGTCCCCCAAACACACTCCTGACATCAAGCTGTATCCAAGCCCAAGGCCATATTTATAACTCCTAAAATGAATGGAAACCAATGGGAGTCAATGGGTGACTCGGATGAGATACGACAGATGCGCTCGACACTCAGAGACCTTTCAAAATAATGTATAATATGTAATAATGTAATAATAATTTCCCATGTTAAAGGATATATTGTTTTTGCTAAATTAATTATTATTACGCCGACAGGGCGTAGAGCCTATTGCTCCCGCTAGAGGAGGGAATGGGCAACGACGAGCGCATGAGCGAATGCGAGAGGACGACGTGCAGTTTGTCCCCACAGTCGCCCCCAGCACAAACAGCAGTGTCCCAGTAGCCCACGCCCAAGGCCTGGACCATGTTTACTGCTGCTAAAATGAATGGAAGTCAATGGGAGGTTGGCAACAGGCCAAATATTTGTCCTCACCAATGTAATAAAAATATATTGTGACCATGACCCCCTCCCAAACCGGAAGTCAGCCATCTTGGATTAATCATGTGACAAATGTCATAATGTCCTATGTAGGCGTCTAATTCTGCAAGATTTTCATTTATGAAACATTTAAAACACCCACAATCTCAAATGTGGGCACATTCTCTTTAACCCCAACTGGTTAAAAGTTCAGATAGACATAAAACTTCTAATGGATAAAATAATGCTGCCCAAAAAGAGAATAGTTTGTGAGCGGCAGTGCACCACAGCCCAAGTGGCCTAGAAAAAAGGGGTGAAATAGGGCGCGTTAGCACCCCCGCGAGTGCAAGCGAGGGCCAATTATTGCCGCTTGCGGTTATATTTGTGACATATAAATAGAATGAGGGTTGTGCAGTGTATGTGATTCAAATTTCAGTACGATGGGACTAAGAGTGTACATGGATTAATTGTTTTAATATTTTTGGGGGAGTCTTTGCGCCCCTGCTGGCCAACCGTGAAAAATACCCCATATCTGTAATATATGTTATTGCTCGTAGTCACGTATCAAATTTAATCCCCAAATGGCGTGCCTGTTTACGTCACTGAAGTGTAATAGATCTGTGTGTGTCTTATCCAGTTTTTATGATAGAATTATAGATCCATGGTTTACAGCCACAGTTTTCCATATTAACCTTGAATCTTGCATGACCAGACAAAATGATTTCCTTGTTGTACATATTATCATGGATCTAATGTAGGGACAATCAGCAGGTGGTGCTATGGCGCCAGGAGTAATAGGCCTATCTAGTAGCTCTGGGGGAAAAACTCTTGGTATGAATCTATAATTGCAGTTGTTACTACATGTTATTGCCTTAAATTGTTTAACCTACTCAGTTGTGCCCCAAGTGATGCCTGTACAATTGTTTTTGTTACATTTTCATGTACTGCCCATATATGTTTGGATCTAAAAGGCACTTATTTGGGCAAACTTGAGAGACGTGTAAGCAAATTGTAGGCTGTTCACTGCTAAATTCTTAGAATATAGTTATTGATCAAAAAGCTAAAGCCCATCATACATGCAGTTCAACCAGTACCAAATGGACACATGCATCATTAGATATTTTACAATTAAATTACAGGTTCAATAACAGCTGTATGATAATGAATGCAAATGCTCACCTTTTTTAGTAGCTGTTGGGTTTCCTCAAATACAGGAGCTCAGTGGTGTAGGTGGATGGCGAATATTTTTAGTTCACAGTAGAGTATATCATTACATTACATGTACAAATAACAGGGTTAGGGTAGCCTTAACCCTAAGCTAGAGATAAATATTTGGGGAAATTGGCTGAAAGATGTGGCTGAGGTACATTTCCAGCAAGAACACTGAGTTGTATTCAGAGATCCAAAATAGACCAAGCTAATATGAACTTGCAGAAACATTTTTTCTTGCTGTACTGTTTTTAATAATCTTTATTCTAGGAGGAACATGAAATTAATCTGATGAGTTCATTCTTTCTTCTGTTCCCACAGGCAATTTCATGAAGACTCAGTGTCAAGACTAAAGAAACACTAAAACATTGTACAAAGTTAGCATTAGGTGGTCCCATGGCATCAAACCGACTTTACTAGTTGATGGGCCCCTGATTGTTGCCAATGTCACAGCCACAGCTTTGGGTCAGCTGCACAGAGGAAATGACCACACTGCCAAATTTGTCCATGTAGACAATGGGCACCATCTTATGGGAGGTAGGGCGACAGCAGGGAACCCTGAAATAACAAGTCTGAGGTAAATTTATAATATAAGAGTAATGTTATAACAATGTACAATAAACTTGTAATGTCTCTTAAGGATGGCATGCTGGTGAAATTCTGTATGATACAATAAATGTAAAAGTGCAATAACATGCACATAAAGCTCTCTTTAAGCATACTAAATCGCTAGAATGATTTAAAGACATTTTTACTGCACAGAGAGACTGTAAGATAATAATGTAGATAGGCTACAGAAACAGGTTAGTGTATAAGATGAAGGAAAAAGTTTTTTTTTTCTTAGGTGTAGGAGGTAGAATAGTGTTCACTCAAAAGAGCTGCTGTACTAAACTCACTATTATTATTATTATTATTATTATTATTATTATTATTATTATTATTATTATTATTATTATTATTATTATTATTATTATTATTATGTATATTTTTTTCTCTGCGTAATCCAAGTTGTTGCTTATTGTTTGCTGACACCCATATTCTTGGCATCATAATTTGTAAACAGGGTTAGGGATTTATAAGTGATCTCATTTCAGCCTAAATCTCTTCGGATTTAGTTTTATGTGAAATATTTAACAGTTTATTAAGATCATGACTGAAGAAAATAAACTACTACTACTACTACGTTGAGCACAGTTCATTTGGTGGGACTGCTCTAACAGCCCCAGACTCTAATGAACTGGTTGACCTAATCCGGGGAGTGTTTTATAAATCAGTTTGATCTGATTTACAAATATACAAAAGACATTTGGTAACTGTGAGACTGGAAGGGTAAATCACCCAATTGGTCCAGCCAAGATCTGTTTAAAAAGAAGATGAAAAAAATAAACCACGATGCTTGATGCAGCAAACACAAGGATCACACACAGATTTCATGAAGATCTCAGATGTCATGGAGCAGCATTTCTGGTTGTTACTAATGTTTCCACCATCAGAAACAGATGCTGCTACAACACAAGATACAATGATTATAGCTGTTCCCATGGACGAGAGATCTTCTTTTATCAGTTCTGAGATACTGGAAAAAAGCCACAATCTTCCTGACCTTCAGATCCAATCGCATCACTAGAGAGTTCACTGAAGGCCTCTTTCCATTGTTCCTGGACACTGTCCCATAAGCCCATTGGCACCTGAGGCTCGGCCTGTAGACTCAAAGACTTTAGAAGGTCCTTTTTGATGGACTGCAGGGACACACTCTTGCAGCTGCACAGACATACAGCATAGGAAAATTAAAAATAAAATCACGTCATTTCAAATTGTCCATTTATTTCAAATCACTACAAGACTTTATCATAAACACATAAACCACGGTGCAACTGAGTGCCAGTTTATATAATATAATAGAAATATTAATATTATCATAATATTAATAATATCAACTTACATATTTTAGGTATTTACAACAAAAAACTCTCAAACCTTTGGTGAAAATCTGTTGTGATAACAGTCTGGTCATTTTCTTCCTGTGTTGGATTTAAGCCGGTCACCACTAATGGTCCCAGAAGTGTCATCATGAAAACACATACAAAAGACATGCTGACGGTTGCAGAGGCAGTCTGGTAGGAACATAAAGTTCTGTGTGGAAAAAAAACACAGGGAGGTTGGCCCAAGAAGACCTGTTATGAAATGTCAGCAGAAAACTGTTATATACATTTTTTTGATATATGTCTTTTGAAAAAGCTGGTCTAAGTGCAGTTTGTCTTCAAATAAATGGCAAATTATGCATCTTGGTAATTGTATGGAGCGAATTTTGACTCAAAATGTCCAAAAACAAAATACAAGGAAAGCTGCAAGCAACAGTAAATATGGCCCAGGCCTTGGGCGTGGGTTACTGGGATAATGCTGTTCGTGCCAGGGTGACGGAGAGGACGAAGCTGCATGACGTCCTCTCACATTTGCCCATGCCCTCATTGTTATCCATTTCCTCCTCGTACCGAGAGCAATAGGCCCTATGCCCTGTCGGGGCTTGGGCCTAAATATTACTATTGCTATGCCCAGGGGTGCACATAACTTTTTCAGTGAGTTACTCAGGTGAGTACCAGGAGATGGAGTTTGGTACGCACTAGAGGTAAGATCTGGCCTAAAAAATCCAGCCCGACCCGACCCGACCCGCGGGTATTAAAACCCGACCCGAGCCCGACCAATTAACTTGATTCGCAGGCCCGAGCTCGAAGCAAACCCGAAATTTCATGCGGACCTGCGGAGGGGAAGATTATTAAGAGGGCGTCGTTCACGTGCGCAGAGCATGCTCTGGCTCTGCGGCTCCTGTTACAGGAGCCGCTCTGGCTCTGCGCACGAATTTAACTGTTTATTTATTTTAAAAAAGTCAGCGAGAGAGAAGCCCGGCCCGACCCGACCCGAAGCAATGATTGACATTCGGGTCGGGTCGGGCTCGGGCTCGGGCTTAAGATCTTACCTCTAACGCAAAGGCGCTTAGTAACTGAAGTGGCATTACGCATTCGTTATTTTTGCTGCGCATGCGTACCAGCGTACCAGTTATGTGCACCCCTGGCTATGCCCCTGACAAACCAGAAGTCGGCCATCTTGGATTGAAGTTTTCAAAATGCCAAGTCCACATTTTCTCTCATGTTGCGTTTGAACGCGCTCCTCTGAAGATGCTTCACCCACAGGGCTGAAAATCAGCATACATCATCTAGTGCAGCTTCAAAAGTTAGCAGAATTTTTTGATAACTGTCATGGTTTACGTACAGTGAAGCTGCAAAGTTCAATCAAAATTTTAGACAATATTGAATATTGAAGTTTTCTCCCATTCGCACAGGCTTAGTCCGATCGTACTGAAATTTGAATCACTGATGCTGACCTTGGTCTGAATATAATACATTATAAAGCATATGAAAAATTACACTATAGCGCCCCCTAGTATAGACATGAAGCACCAACATTATCAGATTTGTACCAAATTTGGGAATTAAATTTCATGCATGACTACGAGCAAAAAATATATTTTATATATATACAGTTGGCCAGCAGGGGCACAAAGACTCTGCAAAAAACATTTAAAGGTGCACTATGTAATTTTTCTGGGGGAGGATGTGTTGGCCTGGGTGGACAAAACACAGATTTTTTTTAATCAACGTGTAAAAATTTTGAGAAATGGAAGGTTTAGGTTAGGAGTGATGGTTAGCTTAAGGACTAGGGTTAGAGTTGGGGGTATGGTTAGGGTTACAAATAGGGTTAGGTTTAAGGTTAGGGTTATGTTATAGTTATTAGGGTTAGTGTGGGGCGCGGTGTTTGCTGGGCGCGGTGTTTGCTGGGAGCGGCATGTGGTGCGGGGCAGGTGAGGGCCTTTCAACGCCGCTTGCGGCTTTAATTTGATGTTTCTTCTGATAGTAACTATAAGGTAAGGTTTATTTTTTATATAGTGCTTTACACAGACACATGTTCCCAAAGCGCTTTACACAGCATTTTACAGAGCATTCTTCATTCACTCCATACCCAGTGGTGGTAAACTACTGTTGTAGCCACAGCTGCCCTGGGGCAGACTGACGGAGGCGCAGCTGCCAGGCCAACCAGGCGCCATCAGTCCCTCCGACCACCACCAACACTCACTCACACCACTTTCACACCTACAGTGCATGTTTTGAGTTGAGTATAATTACATGTACTATAAGAATTTACTATTGTACTGCACTTACGCAGTGATATTCCACCTGATCATATTTGGCAAAGATAATTTGTTCATTTTGGATTGTCACCTGCTTCTGCAAAAAAAAGTAACACAGTGAGAGTACACTGACATACAGCTGTTATTACTAACCTCTTAATGCATTGTGTGTGTGTGATGGGTTTAATGTTTGACTATTCTCATTATGACAAAGTATTTGCAGAAGTTTATGTGAAAAAAATCCTATTCATAACATAGAGCCTGGCTCCAGATTTGTTCCTGTAACAATGAGCATCGCGAGCCTCATTTGAGCGGCACTGAACACTAAGGGTGATGTCACACTTGCTTAGTCCACTTTTTTACACAGTCTATGAGTGCAACCAACAATGTACCAAAAGGTTACTTAAATGGGCTTGAGTAATAGGCCGTTCACAGATATAACCCGCATAGGTGTAGCGGTTCCAGGTGAGTTCTCTCCCCACTCCACGCATGGACAGGATTATCTTGGATAGTGCTCCCACGATGGACCCATCTCCAGTATTGGTAGTTTTTCAGATCCTAGAATGTGATGTCATACTCTCAAATGGGGGAAAGGGCCTGTTTTCCCTATTGATTACATTGGACCATGAAATATCCTAAATATAAAGTCACAAATGTTGAACCTGATCATTTCCATCAGTGTCCAGACCTATGTACTCACTGTATGGCAACCAAAATCTGCATTTGAACAATATTAATTTTATCTGTGTTAACATTGGTCTATCGAATGTTGTGATGTCATCTGAAACCCAGCAATGCAATCAAGCAGGCACGTGCACACATAGGGCCCTAGGGGTGCTTGAGCCCCTGCCCTTTTTGCTCAGTATTAAAAAGTGCCCTCTGTGTGTGTGTGTTTTAATAACATTAATAAATTCCTGTTAGGGATGTAAAACAACGGCGATACAAAAACTCCATAGTATTCTACCGTACGCATTTTCCTGTAATACAGGGTTGTTGTGTGTGTTGAGCAGCTTCTCTGTCCAATGTGGAGCCGCTGCATGGTAAGGTCTCAGTAAAGTCTCTTGGGAGTTAGCCTGTCTGAACATGTGCTATTATTCAGCTTAGAGCTAGAGAATAAATTGTTTAAGGTTGCTTGATGCAAAAAAGTAGGTTATCATTTAACCCCATTTAAACATGTTATGCTCCACCCATTTCCCATTTTTTAACTTCGAAGCTTCGAAAATCTAAGGCTGAACGTTCATAACATTCTGTTCTGTAGGCAATAGGTAAGTAAGGTAACTTTTATTCATATAGCGCTTTTCACAGACACATGTCCCCAAAGACTCTTTACAGAGCATTATTAACAGAGCATTCTTCATTCACTCTATACCCAGTGGTGGTAAACTACTGTTGTAGCCACAGCTGCCCTGGGGCAGACTGACAGAAGTGCGGCTGCCAAGCCAATCAGTCCCTCAGACCACCACCATCACTCATGCACACACCACTTTCACACCTATACTGCATGTTTTTGGGTATACTATGTTGTTGTTACTATACTATACTATACTATATTATGCTATGCTATGCTATGCTATGCTATGCTATAATATAATATAATATACTATACTATACTATACTATATTATGCTATGCTATGCTATGCTATGCTATGCTATAATATAATATAATATAATATAATATAATATAATATAATATAATATAATATAATATAATATAATATAATATAATATAATATAATATAATATAATATAATATAATATAATATAATATAATATAATATAATATAATATAATATAATATAATATAATATAATATAATATAATATAATAGCATATCATATTATATAATATAGCAGCTTGATGCCCCATATATGACATCATAGGGAGGAGCAAGATGGCTGCCAGGAGCAGTGGTGGTTGTTAGGCTCCACTGCTGCTTTTGTATTCCCATTTTTGCTTAGGCTTTGTTTGCTTGATTGGGGTGGACTTGGCCACACTATATAACATCTCTATTTATGTGGAACAGAAGTTCTAAACTGGACACAAATACCAGGAACTCTCATCTCCAAGCTGTAGCACAAGAGACAAAGGCTACAGCAGCACATGGGAAAGATATGGGCAGCACCTTTGTTCTTTAATGGACTATATCTGGACACTACTACATCTCTGTTCCAGAGACAAACACAAACTAAATGGTAAAGAGAAAGCAACAAGCTACAAGAGGTGTGTTTGTGTGGCTACTTTGTGGTATCTCTGCTCTCCACTGGGACAATGCTTCACTCATCATGAAACATGCCATCTAACAACTCGTACTAAACCAGTAACTCTGAAACCAACTTTGTCCTTTTATGGATATGGATTTCATGTTGCATATTTAACATTCTGGCAAAATAACCATAAAGAGAGAGACTGAGGATGGGACAATGTGTTTGCTGATGTCTGTTAGATTATGTTTCCATGTTTTTCACTGTGAAGCCCATTGGGGCAACTCTTGTTGTGATTCTGGGCTATAGAAATAAAATTGAATTGAATTGAAAATTAAAGTTTGCACCACCAGCAGGATTAAACAACCAAGGAGGAAGAGGAATTGATCTTATGGCACATTTCTACCCCTTTTGCTCCTGTTAAGTGGTGACATACAACTAAATCCAGGCCCTTTAATGAACAATGATTCAAGTTTATTTGCTGCATCACACACACAAGAGCATCTGCAGCACCATCTTGTGGCTACACCTGATTTGGCAATGGTGAGGAATACTACCACTACTGCACAGGATCACAATTTCTCCTTGGAATTAAATTACAACACTGCGGATGCAACAATTGTTGGAAATCATGAAAAGTTTGGTGTGGAGCAAGTTTCCCCCATCCAGTCTATCTCCACGACTTATCCCATAAAATCAGCCCTCGGATATGCATCCAAGAAACACAAAGAACTGAAATATTTTCAAACTGTGATTCATGCTAGTGTGATATGGGACTCAAAATCAAAACCCAAAAGTGTATTTGGAGGTCATCTTAATATTCAAAGTGTTCTGTCAAAACTAAGTTCATTTACTGGATAATTCATACTAATTCAATTTTTTTTAGCTATGAGTGAGACATGGCTACATAGCAACATCCCAACACAAATGTACCTGGTTATACATGTTACAGGAAGGATCGTCCAAACGCAAAAGGAGGGTTATTGATTTATATACGAGGAAGATTTAAATGCTCTGCTATTCACTTAGGCACTTTTGGTAAAGAATGTCATACACTAAATGTTGAATTATCCTCAACAAGTAAATTTAATATTATGGTTTTATATAATCCACCCTCTCATACTGTAAACTTTTATCGTGGCTTTGATGAATTGTTGAAACAAGTTAATGTAAAAACTGAAACAATTTTAATGGGAGATTTTAATATAAATTGGAAGGAAAAGGACAAACTAAAAATGATAACATCGAAACATAAACCTTGATAGTAAGAAAACTAAGAAGTGATTAGGAGGATTTCTCTCTATTTCAGTCAGTAAGAACAAAGAAAGAAAAGTTCCAAAACATAAACTGCCCCAATTTGAACATGAACTGAAAAACATGAACTGGGAAAATGTAATGCAAATTCAAAATGTAAATCAGTGCTCTGATCTTCTAATAAAGACGGTAACAAATACCATTCAGAAATTCTCCAGAGTTTTAAAAGCCAATTGCAGGAAAGTAACTTTGCCTTGGATAAATTATGAGATTAATCAATGAAAAAGCGTGATTTGGCTCTCAAAAAGTCAATTAAGACTAAACTACAAACAGATATACTGGTCTTTAAAGGACTAAGGAATAAAGTTGTTAGTGAATTGAGAAAAGCAAAGTCATCTTACTTTATGCAGCTGTTTATGGAATCACACGGTAATAGTTCGCATTTATGGAAACATATTAATAAATTAAGTAATAAATCAAGTCAGAGCAAAAGTATCACTCAACTGAACATAAATTGAACAATTAGTAGTAATAGTAGTAAAAGGCGAACAGCTGCCCCCACGATCCAGCCAGATAAAGCAGAAGAAGATGGATGGACGGGAACATTGTTATAAAAAGTCAATTTTACACAGGCCTAGGTCTCCTTTAAAAGGCTTATTACCACAACAATAGACTAATAATAATAAAAAAAATGACCACATTTTCAGAAACATGAACTTTATTTTAAATATCACATAAATACAAGCCAAGAAGAAGGTGTTTAGAAACTCCAATCAACTTAGAGGACGCCCATGAGAAAAAAGTTCTTAAGCTGTTTTTTCTAGAGAAGCAAAACCACATCTACTGAACATTCAAAACATACAAAAATATGTGCATGCAGTACATCTTATTTGTGTCAAGAAAAATCCACTGAGATCTAAATCCAAATAGTTCAAATTCTACTGTTAAAATGGCTGTTGCTCGTATTAATAAATTAAGACATTTTTTTTATTAAAGGCGTCGACAGTGTAGGCTTTCAGGTTTTGTAGGGTGACCACCTATTGGCTGCATCCATGGGTCTCACCAATTTTTCCCCATGTTTTCATAAAACTGTGAATAATATGCTATAAAAGTGAAATTATGTAAATGTGGAGTTTTGAGTGTTTGTCTAGTTTAAATGAGAAAATGATTTATTGCCTATTATTTGCCTTTAGGTGTCAGCCAAAAGAATGATAAAGACTGTCATGACAATGAATGAGTTCAGTATTAATTATTATCACAAAATGCTGTATTGAGACACTGAAATATTTTTGGTAAACTACATCCACAAAACAAAGTTGTAGCAGCACTAAAAAATGTCTTGCTTCATTTCTTGATTAACCATAATTAGTGAGTGCGGTTAGCATTTGATTAGCAAAAGTGTGTAGTCGTTTCATAAAGAAACAGGCTACTAACAGATATGGTATGCGCGATGTATCGATTATGCATATTGATGGCCATGACCATATAGAGTCATGAGGGACAGCTGTGATTCCCCAGCTTATTTGTCATTCCATGTTATTTCTATTTATTTGAAGGAAAACCTGCTAATTCTTACTCGTATGAGGTGGTCACCCTATTTGTCTGTGCTTCTCTCTCAGTGATGTGTCTCCAGCTCCACGATGGTCCACTCGCCCTGGGGTGACGCTGCGTCCTCGGGTGAGAAGCTTGTCACTGTGATGCTGGTAGAAGAGTCCTCCAGGGGCGAAATCAATTCTGCCCACCGCTTAAATGACTCCTTTTCCGGTGAAAGAAAAGCCTGAGTGTCCACACAGTCCCGAGATAGAGACAGGGTTTGTTTGATAAGATATTGTGCCAAATTAAGCTCCTCTGGCACCGGATTTATTACACCAAGATTGGATTCGTTTTCATTCAAGAGCTGCCTAAGCAAGCTCCAGTCTTTCTCTGCAAATTCGCTATTCATTTCACTTTCTTCATCTTCTTGGTTAAGCTTTTGCGCGCAGTTCTCAAAAGATTCCCCCACATCCATCTCGTAAATGGGAGACAAGGCTTTGGCAGATGGCCGGCGGTCATGTTTGCAGATTTGTTCCGTTCTTTGACAAGCACTGTCTCCTAAAAATAATTCACAATACTGCGAATGACAAGCTGTTTTTCCACAAGTCCATAATTTCAGACAATTTGGGAGGGGTTTGAACACAAAAAATAACCAAAATACAGTCAAATGTACCCTTAATGCAACTGCTGCCTTATACAATACATCCATATCTTGACATTCATAGTCATGAGAAAAGTACATTGTGTGATTGTACAATAACAACCCTGCTGAACCACTCAGAATTAAAGGTAGACAGTTGCCCTAAAGGTAATTCACAAAAAAGGAGCATTTTTTCAGAGTATCTCTTTGTTCACATAAAATAAACTATGCACCATAATGCCAGCACCAATTCAGTTGCAGTTCTTATAAAAAACAATATATCTTCAAGTAATAAAATATCAAGACTAACTCTCATAAAACTTGTAACAATCGTGCTTCACATCTCACAAAAATAGTTCACAATGTATGTTTTTTAGTCATTTAGGGGATGAAAAAGATGAAATGTTCGTAAAAAATATAATGCAGAACTTAACTGTATTTTAATGGTGCAGTTTTGTTGTTCTTTTCCTTAATTTTTCAGTGAAAAAAGAGACGCATGACTTCTAACTAGAGACAGTTCACAAACTATTACAGACAGAGGAGGCTACGTATAAGATACAAATTCTACTCAACTCAAACTCTACACATCTTAACACAAGAAAAAGGACATGGTTTTCTAGCACAGTCTACTGGATATGACACAATGAATAACACAAAGAACATAAAAGGGTGCAAAACAAGTTTAATGGCTGCATGCAAGGTGCAAAAGAAACAACAGAACAGAAGCTGGGAATAGGCGCATTGTCAGAAAACAAAGCAAAGGGTTCATTCAGTTTAACAGGGTTTCAAAGGCAGTGGCAGTTTTATTATTTAGTAAAATTTGTAATTTGTTTGGTCCAACTGTGTTATGTACACGTTTCTAAGAAGTTTGCTTCAGGAATTTTAACATCAATAGTTCATTTAAAAAGTACAGCTGTAAGTGCAGACAGAGATTTTGCCCCTGAGAAATGTGCACACTAAATCAAATTACTTCAAGTGGCTGTGACACAAGAATATGTGTTATACAAAAAATACCTTCAAATTTAAGCATAACTTGAACATAAATAATGGCACATAAATTAATACATATTGAACTATTGATGTTAAATTGCCTATTTAGGCCTCTTTAATCGTATCAAATTAGCCATCACTGCACTGAATAAAACAAAAATAATGTTTTTTTATGTACATAAAAGTGCATTTGTAATGTCAGAGCCTTGTCACAAGGCATTTTTAAGTGGGTACAATTATACAAGTCTTGGTGCACAACACACTGTACTCTCTTTTGTTAAATGATTTCACTGAAGAGCGATCTGTGGTGAAAATGCCATGGTGGGTCTAACTTCCATCTTCAAAGGATATTTGGGTTGCAAATTCAAATTTACTATTATCACTCATTGGGGCTGCACAATAGCTCAAATTGCTCAAGAAATGCTTGAATTAAAAATATACATTCCAAATTTGATTATTGTAACAGCAGTACAGTTGTACTGTAAATTTAAATATTGTATTATCCTCATTAAATAATATTTTGGATGTGTTTTGGGATGTGAATGGGCCATGAAAACCCTTTCTGGAAAGGGGGCGTTAATGGACAGAGATAAGGCTAGTGCAAAAGAGGGTTTAATTTTGCAAACTAAACCTTAATTTATGGAGGAGAGAAGATGGGACTGGATTTAAGTGGGAGAATTTGGGAGGGGTCCATGGATAATTATACATTACCTGCTGGAGACTGTGCACCTTGTTGTGAGGTCAGTTGAGGTTCGTTTAAGCCTAGATGCAATTCGGCTTTCTTGCTTTCGGTTGGATTTTTACGTGACGACCCATTGCTGTAGTGTTCAGTGTTTCGTAAATCGAGATGGCATGGTCGCTCTTGGGGTGGGTCCTGGGGAAGGCAGGGGGATATGTCTGCTTGGGTTTTCTTAACCTGCTCCTGGAGTTCTGTTAGAAATACAGACTTTTCATCCTCATTAGTTGTGTGCTCTGGTGAAAGTCCAAGATGGCCGACTTTGTTGTCCTCCTTGTTAACAGTAGTGTCTGGTTCGAAAACATCACATGGTGTTGTAGCTGCATCTGGCTTTTGCTGAGCAGTTTCACCTTCTTCTCCCAGTTCTTCACATTCATCAACAGAAAGCAGCACAGATCTACGGAAATTTGAGGTCTGGTACTGCTCCTGGTTTTCCTGGTCTATGCTTTCATCATCAAAAGCTAGATTCACAATTCCTTGAAAATGTGGGGATGTTTCTATTTTGGGGATAACTTCAACTTCAGATTTTTCATCCTCCGTTTCTTCCTCCTCCTCTTCCTCCTCTGATGAAAACAACTGATGTTCTGGAACGCTTTTCACCTACACATAAGAGAATAGACATCAGACATAAATGTGGGGTGTTAAGCTAATAATGCTGTAGCCAAATAAAATTTAGTTTGAACACATGTGGAAAAAGGCCCTTTGCAATATTCTTAGAACTGAAGGGCAGCAATATTATGTTAATTGCTTGTGGCCACATATATGGACATTTTTTTCTTCTTTCTAACATACAATACACTTGCACTGCTTAAGGGCATGTAGCCTGTGTTCTTATGGTTTTAAAAAGGTACTACACTCACAACTGAATCTGGGTTGCCTGTGTCTTAACCTGAATGTTTGCTCATTCTCAGCATTTGGTGGCCCAAACCAACTGGAATTTGGAAATGAAATGAGAGACACATGTGGGTCTCATTCTGCTCTGTGATTGGTGAATCGTCTTGAGATCTAAAATACCAAATGACAATAAACTGGGCCCTCATGTCTAATCTATGTAAGTGCGAATACGGAAATAGCTATATTTGACTTGTCTACCACGCATCTGGGGACAGACTGGTCATGCCTTTAAAATCAAAATTGTACATACCCTTCCTTTAACACTGTGAAATGCTACAGCTCAAATAAAAAATAATGCACACCTTATTTTGTGGGCACAAGCACAAGTCTGGGTAAAGAGATGAACTAAATATGCAGGATTACTCATAACAAATTTATTTTTGATGAGAATACAAAATTATATGAGAGACAACCGTTTTTACCGTTACTGTGGCTTCAACTTCAGAATGTTCCTCCTCTGCTGCCACGATCTCATCTTGACGCAACCAAGACCTCGGCCTTTGTCTGATGGCCTCCTCGTCGCTGGTTGTCTCCATATCTCTTCCTCGCATCCGCACCTCCACTCTTAAGCCACTTTCGTACATTTTGAGCTCCTCCGGTGTGCTCGTATCGCTGCTACTTCGGCCCAGGAAATCGTGGCATCTCATTGTACCACACTTGGAGACGCCCCTCTCATTGGAAAAATCGTCGTCTTGTGAACCGCCAGCGTCATAATCCTCTGATCGCGGTTTGATGTCGTCTGATGAGGTCGCCTGGCTTCCTGTTTCCGATTCGGGTGTGCACTGAGGGTGCATGCTGCTCCAAGAGTCTTCCAATGGGGTGCTACCGATACTGCAAGGTGTGCCTGTTAAGGGATGGTCTATCTCTTTCGGTGAATTAGTGTCATTGACTTGATTGGAAAAGCTTGATTGTGTTTTTTGCTTAGCATCTATAGCAGATTTAGGCATCTCTGCACTGGCTGGATTTACTTGGGGAGTTGTCTTAGCTGCCTCGACATTGTCTTTTTCAATTCCATTAGTTTTTTCCAAATTTTCTTTTAAATTCGCATCACCTTTGCTTTCTGTCTGCATGCTGGGTTCCTCAATGGATAATTCTTCTTTAGGTTTCTCCTCTGTAGCATCACTAGCATCACCAGTCCGAACAGTGGCTACTTCAACTTTAGTGTCCTCATTTTTGATATTTCCTGTCTCTTTCTCTTTCGTCACTAATTTCTTGTTAGCACTGGATGTTTTGGTGTTTGGACCAGATTTTGGTGAAGCTGTGTCAGTAGCTGCAGTCTTAGATTTTGGTCCTGGTTTGGCAGTAGTAGCTGGAGATTGCTTAGGGTTTACTGACGAGGTCTTGGCACTAGGTTTAGCGCCGGGTTTAGCTGAGGGTACTGTGGCTGAAGCAGGTTTAGTTGTTTTCTTCTTTGGAGTTTCACTTGCTGTTTTATCCACAGACGGTTTGTCGTCTTTCTTGGGAGATGGGGGCTTTTTCGCAGGAGTGCCATTTCTGGAGGCTAAAACAGATTAGAAGATAGATTTTATCATCAGAATTTTAAAAGTGAAACTAAACACTAATGTAACCCGCATTTAAGACAGAGACTTTTATTTTGGTGGGTCCACTTCCTGTGCTGCTGCCCCGAACTTTCCATTTCCTTTAAGTCTGGCTGTGGCATGGTCTATCGGTCCAAACAGAGTACCTAAACTTTGTAAATCTGCGCATTTCACCCCGCATATTAAGGTGAGCCTTTTGCTGATATCTAAGAAACTACCATAGAAAATTGCAACCGTGTAAGCTATTGCTTACATGTTTTCTTAAACAAAGTCGCAAACTGCTCCTTTCAGATCCTCCATAGCGCCTCCGTACATGTCAACAGGTCGGGCAGTGCTGGAGTGTCGTGTTAGCCCATGGAAACCCAGGTAACCAACTTTTACAGTGCTTATTTTTGTTTATTGTAACAAAGCCAAATTATAGGTACCACTTTATTTTAACTAAGTTTTAAATGTATGGGAGCGCCTAGTTTGAGCACTTTATTTGGCTAACGCTAAATTCCTTAAGAAGTTTTGTACGCTATCGAGACCAATTGGATGGATGTAGCTACGTGTGTTTTCTTGTTTGTTGCGCAACACTTTTATTTATAAATTCTGCCAGACCAATATTTGGAATTTTGAGTATTAGAATTAAGTGCACTTGTCTTTAATGAAATGAATGATTTGATTACTATAATAATGGATTATTGATACATAATGTATTTAACTAATTCATCTGAACTTTTGAGTTAGTTCTAGGATGAATCATTATTCATGCCTGTTTAATGGTTAATACCATGATTATGTGCATTTTTCCCATGTATGTTACACATGCATCGATTTAATTTGTTCATAGTGGGTTACATTAGCATAGCAACAAGTAATGGTATCAATTTTGAATGAAAAATTTATTTGTGTTTTTGACCTTTTAGGTCAGGTTTTTTTTATGGATGGAAACCACCTTCAACTCACAACTCCAATGACAATTCTCAACTCGACACATAACCAGATGGTGAGCTAGACAACTGAGCGGTAGGACATCCTATTTTTTCTCCCACCACTTCTCGAATCGTAAAAACCGACTCCCTAACTGTGGATTATAAACACACTGCAACTAGACCTGTAGATCATAGCAATGCAATTCTCAATACGTGGATTTTAAACATTGCAATTCTTGATACTTGGATTACAAACATTGTGATTCTCGAACAGCAAATTATACATTGAACTCTAAAGAAAAGAAACTCACTTGCTTGAAAGACTCAATAAAAAAAACTGGGAGCTGACCTTTTGTCAGTTTTTTTTGTTTGGTTGTGTATTAATATTATGTATTAATGTGTATTCACTTGTAAAAAAAAATTATAAGGCTTTACTCATTGCCTTCATTTCAATATACATATAGTAACTACAAATCCTGTGGTCTGTACTTCATTCACACCTCAGGCTCCTTCAAGAACCACTCTTCTGTGTCCGCTAACATCTTTAGTTGTGTTGCCTAGCCTAAAGTAACGTTACACTAAACTAAATCCACTTTTTCGCCACTAAACTGTATAAGGTGTTTTAATAGCATTACCGATTCCTCCTAGTCTTTTTTAGGCAGTTTTAGTTCAAATTAGGTACATTTGTAGTTCTGTAGTCAAAAAACATGTACCGGTACATCTAGAGATCTATTCGCATTGGATTAGTATTACCTGTGGACCTTTGGTGATTTGTAATAATTGTGGAGGATGCCTGAGATTTTAATCCAGTGCAAAAGAGCCCTGTCTGTAATTTGTAAAAATTCTGCCGCAAATTACCTACTATATTTCGCCAAACACGGACGTCTGTTGAGAATACTAGTCCCATGCGAATCTGCATCTCAGTGTTTGTTGTAATTGTGCGCCCTTTTCATCTCTCTCTTTTCTTTCCACATTCTTTTCTCTTTCAATCTCTGTGTCAGTAAAATAGAGTAATTCACAGACTTTGCTTATCCCATGCACTGCAAGTAACACAGAGGTGGGGTGGTAATTTGCAAATTACCAGAAGCCCCTAGGTTGTACTTATCCTGTGTGAATAGGGCTTAAGTGTGTGCAGTGTTCAGTGGCCCTTTCAATTTTAAGTACTGTGTGACACATGCAGGACTGCCCTGATCACAGCCTGCTGGTTTTGCTCGTAAACACACCAGAGTTTGAAGTGTAGATTCCTGTTAAACAAATCACACTGTTCCTTATCCCCACAGACCTTGCCCCTCCTTTCCCCTCACTCTTTTCTTTACAGCCCAGTTTAGCAGTTCTATCTGAAATGTTGGAGTTTAGGTGTTTGACCCCGACAGCACAAGCTTTTATACCATCACCATTTTAGAGGAAAATAAAAAGAGTGAATAAAAAACTAAAAGACAGTAATATCGAACTAAAATTGTTTGTGTCCATGTTCAGACCTTTTTTACTGTCACTGTCAATACGGTTTACAGAACAGGAAAAATATATTGTACCAGTACCATTAATAAAAATGAATTATCTACATGGGCCAATAAATTTGTGGTATATGTTTCGATGATTTGACCTAAAACCAATATGTGTAGCTGTTAATTTACCGTAGTTATTGTAAAAAGTATTTGGATCATGATGAATGCCTAACCATGGTTGTCTGATGGTCTTCCTTTAGGGTCTGCTCTTGTCGCTGCAGTGGTCGTTTTCTCCGCTCCAACGGCTTTCACTTTACTGGTCTCTCTTGCACTTGGCTTGCTTGAAGAACTATGAGCGAAAAACATTTCAATAAATTAAAGATGGCTTGCAATGCCCAAGGGGATATTAATGAGGTCATTTAAATGTATAGTTGTCAGTGTAGAGAGTCACAGCTTCTGACAGTATCCTAAGGAGCTACAGAAATTATAGAAATAAAAATCATTATTCTGAGTCATCTATTCCAAAAGTTTGCTTTGTAGAAGTACGCTGCCATTGTAAAAAGCTTGGCCTCTGAAATGCGTTGACCAAAAAATGAGAATCTAATATGAATTGCTGATTTCAGAGACGCTATGACATATTAATGTGCTCTTAGTGGGTGATGGACACTGAAAAGAGGGTACTTATTTTTTCTTCTTTTTTTTACAATGACAACACTTTAGGACCAATAAAAACCTGTCTGGTACTTAAATCCCTTTTGCAGGAAGATGACAATATATTATTTATACTTCATTTTCACAGGATTAACACACTGCTTTATTGATATGTGAGCTGAAATCTGCACTGAAAAAAGCTTATACACCGAGGATTATATAAAATGTAAAATATAAGGGAAAAAATGTCAAAAATGCAAAATATTCAGTTGGTCCATACCAACAATTACTTTCATTCTTACCCAGATCCAATAGATAATTTTAATTGTCGAAAAAACATTGCACATCACACAAAAATATATTTCAAAATCAAGGCTAGGCTTACTATAACTAGCAGGAGCAGAAATTATACCTACTGTATTCTAATGATTTCCATGAATGGTGACAACTATGGTGCTCTCTCTAAAAGTGGTTCAAAAGTAAGATATCTATAAAAAAAACAACCACACTAAATTATAGCTTAACAGAGTATGTATTGAAATATTTGATATGTAATCTTAAGTGTAAGATTGCACATTTTTCTGCTCCTTTTCAGAAATTTTCTGTATGCTTAACTTTATGAAACTGTTGGCTTTTATATTTTATTGGAAACACTGGAATTTTGTGGCCATTTTATCAATGGCAAACCTCTGAAATGAAAAGATACTGACTGTACAACTGTAATTGCAGAAGCTAGCATGTGTGAGTCTTAAGGATGCACCGTTACCGTAGTATACTCGTACTCGTTAAAAGATTTGCCAATACCACACACCGATGCCACTATTACACATTACACAGTATCCTGGTTTCAGTATCCCGAATAAGCCTGTATCCCGGTTATGAGAAGCCAGTACAACATAAATAAAGCGACAGTAGCCAACATAAGTGAAAGAGCTGCTGCACTCCTATGATCTCTGAAAAGTTTAACATGAACCATCTCCAGTGCGATTCACGCACAGACGAGACTCACCATCAGCAGCACATCCCTCTATCACAGAACACAAATATTCCACTGAGTTGTGTCCTTAAGTCCGACAGAAGCTGACCCATTAGTGCAGCTTATACTGTATGCAAATGAGCCATGCGCTTTTAAGTTTTGTTTCTGTAAAACGAAAACAAATGTGCGCAAAGCTGCATTAAACACATTATAATCAAGATTCAGAGGTTCAAAAAGTTTATTGTCAAATTTTCATATTCACATATGAAAAAATTAAATTACGTTTCTCACTCTCAATCAAAGCTAAATTAAATAATAATAAAATTAAAGAAAAGTTCAAAGTTCTTCTTAGGGAGGCAGCCTGGTGTGTAGAGAGGGAATATCATGGTTGTTTGTATTTTTCCTGGTTTATTAAATATATATTTTTTGTGCTTGTGCATTTTTAAGATTTAAGTATCGGTGTCGGTACTCGGTATCGGCAAGTACAGAAATGATTGTACTTGTACTCATATCGGTTTTCAAAAAAATGGTATCGGTGCACCCCTAGTGAGTCTACAACAAAATGTCATGAATAATTAAACAGATTTCTTCTCTCTCACCTGCTCGTCTTGGCTGGCTCCGTCTTCTGAGGAGCTTTTGTTGGTGCAGACTTGTTCACTGTTTTGACCTGCTGTTTTGGTTTGGCACCTGAAACATAATGTATTCAAGATGTTAATATAAAAAACCTTTGTGCAGACGACATGTTTAGAATGACATATGCTGCTATAGAGTCTGGGATCAGCGCACTCCCGCTGTGGAACGCTCTACAACTGTCTTTGTAACAGTGGGGTAAAACAGCTGAGCCCTCTGGGTAAAAGTCAGCGTATCATCTCTCCCTACAACACAAGCCCAAAGTGATTTGTCGAAACCCACGGCACTGTAAAAGAGGGAATATACACATGACTGAAATGTACTTCAATTCAGATCATTATTATTGATTTAAAGGTGTTGACTAGGTTAGAAATATATAAAATATTTTCCAATTACAGCATCATGACAAAAACTACTTCACACCTGTCATTTGCTGTGATTTTAAAGACATGTTGAGTTCTACGTCAATCCTACAGGGTACCAATTACCGATATGTGTTGATACCGATATTAAGCTTTTAAAATTCATAGCAAGGACAATTTTTTTTTTAAGTGAAGTACACAAATAAACTTTTCCCTTTGTAAAAATAATAACAAAAATCATTTATCAGGGATATTAATTCATATTTTCCTCTATCACCAATAAACCATCCTTATAATAAACCACATCTGCTGACATTCTCTATAAAAATGCCATGAGAAAAGCGTAAAGCTTTGTTTCACCATTATATTGTTATATTGTTCAGTTAAGAAAAAAAATAACTGGTCAGAAATCAAAAGTTAATTAATCTCAACAAATTTACAAAGGGTGCTGGTGCATTCAAACTTTTCCTACTTTGACTCCAGTTTAGTCTTGATATAGCCTTGGTTTGGTCCTGTTTGAGTCCTGGTTTGTTCTAGTTTAGATCAGGTTAAATTGCTGTTTATTTATGATTTAGACACGCAATATGTGTGCAATTCTTTTATGTTTAACAGATAATAAGGAAGATAATGGATTTTACAATAATAATAATTTAGAGGAGAAAAAAAAGCGAAATAAAATTATTAAAATATAAAATTAAGATCTGTGCGCAAATGTGAACACGCCATTATCTACATTTTAAAGTAAATCTAATAGCAATCTATTCAAATATCTGTATTCAAGTCATTTCACACTTGCATATCATTTGCAGTGCATCTAGTGGGCTCTGTTGGGTTGCATTTTGATGCTAGCAGCAAGGACAACTATGTGCTCTCTATTTCTCTCAAATTATTATGCCCACACGGCCCCTGTCTGCCCAAATGTTTCCCCCGACAGAAGCTCGACATTCATCAGGCTAATTAGCAGCCACTGCCCTCGTGTCCTAAGTGATCACGCAGAAAGTTGTTTGGCTGGAACATTGGGTGTTAATCATAGAGCAGATAACAGTAAATCTGGCACAGTATTAAAATACACTCACAAGTAATAGACCTATTTAAGTTTAAAGAAAACAGGAAATGGTTAAAACAAAATAAAGACTGAAAGATTTGTGTGTTTCTATATTTTAATTGGGAGGCTTTGGCTAATAAAACTCATCAATTGCTGCTAAATGAAGGAGTTATAATTTAAAACGTAATTCAAAACTTAAATGTGACAAAACTAGGATCTAAACAAGCTCACAAACTGAACTGGAGAATAATAATATTAATAATACATTTTACTTAAACAGCGCTTTTCTAAACGCTAAAAGATTGTAGAACGATTTAAACAGTTAAATTTAAACAGTACTAAAAAGATTTTAGGGTAATCAGGGCCTAAACCAGGACCAATTTCTACAACTCAGGACTGATTAAAGTGCAAAATTTGTCCTTTTAACTTCTAGACACCACCAAAAGGATGCATGCCAGAGCTGACAAAATGATATTTCAGAGAAAATCGATTATGACAATCAATAGTCATTTCAAAAGAGTACAAACCTGACACCGTTTTGGCATCATTTCTGGGGCTGCTGGCTCCGTTCTCTGGTGAAGCACTGCCTGATGTGGAGGTCTGAGCAGTGGGGCCATCGGGCTTAACTTTTTGGACCTTTGACCCTGGTCCCTGGCTGGTGGATGTGGGGTTTGGAGGAGAGGTTTTTGGTCTTGCTCCAGGATTTGCCCGCTTCTCTTGGTCTTTGGCTCCTGTTGTACTTCTTGGGCCATTCGCACTTACCTAGAGCAGTTGCAATGTCAATTTTAAGCACCATGAAAAAAAAAAATCAACAAAATGTATTATTCTTGTTTTTTTTGGGCCGCTCAAAGATAAACTACTTCAATAGCCTGTCAGTAGCTTTCAATCTATGCTTACTCTGACCACAGCCAATCACTAATAAAACAACTTATAAAAATCAAAAGACCAGTGTGTCCAAAGACACAATCACTGGACTGGTTAGAGATAGGATCAAATAGTCAACATTTGTGTTTGTGTGAAGACAATTTTTTACACACATAAGAATGGTTGGTTTTAGTTCAGTTAAGTTTTGTTGAATAGGGTTGCAAGATTAATCGCGATTTAATCGGAAACACTGTTTTAACGGCTGCAATTATAGTTAGTAACACTATAAAGTACCATTATTTCCACCACAAACAAATCATATCCCGTCTTATTCTTCTAAGAACTATTAACCCTGTCGTTTAGATCTGCACAAATGTGTCCTGAAATGTGATTCTTGTAATAGCTTGTAATTTAATACTTCTGTGCTTTTGTTCATTCTTCTGGATCCTTTATAATGTGAACTTTGAACAGAATACCACCACCACCACCACACATATTTTTTCTAAATTGTGCAGCCCTATTGTTGGTTACTTATAGAACAATATGTGCCTTGCCATATACTATAAATGTTAAGTGTAAAATCTTCACAATATATCAGTCCACAATATGAACCAATTATGACATTTTAAATCCTAATCCTAAACACCCTGATACTGACCGCATCTCGCCGAATGCTTGTCCCATTGGCAACAGGCGCAGCTCCTGCTTTTGTTTTCGATGCCACACCGCGGTCTGCTGGCTTCTTCACACTTTTCGTCTTCGGGCCATCACCTGTTTTGGGAGCTGCCCCGAGTGCATCTGATTTCATGGCTGTAGCTGAATTTTGGGAGGAAGAGGGTCTGGAAATATTGGACACTTGTTTACTTTGTGTCCTGTTGACTGAAGGACTCTCAGGAGCAGGGGAAGGGCATTTTACCGCCCGGTGCTGTGGGGACAAAGATGGGTATTAGTCATTGTGTGAGTCATCTAAAGCAGAGGTGAGCTACATGTAAAATCTATAGCTCAATCTTTTGCCTGTATATTTATTCTTTATTTATTCTTGTTGTAAACCTGTAAAAAGTAGAAAAATACATAACACTAAACTGTATCTGTTGGTGTAGATCTGATGATGCCATTACTGCATATGAACTGCACTAAACCAGGACTCCGTACTATCTAGTCATATTGTTTGTTACTCCTTTTTTATTAATATCTTAAATGCATGTTGGTGACTGAAAATCAGATGCTAACAGATTAGAACTACACGATATAAGAAAAATATGCAACAATAACATCAATGTATGTATTTTTAGTGAAATGTATTGACTAGTCAAACTGTTAAAATAAAAACTGATCAGAGATTAAACCAGGACCAAACCAAATCTAATCTATTAATAAGGAAAAGCAAGAATAAAATCTGCCTTTTTGTATTTGACTTTCAAAAAACTGCTAATTTCTGTAAAACTGTGAAATTCTGTTGTTGCAATATATTTCTTGTGGCAGCCATACATTGTAAAATATAACATAATGTAAACTGGGAATGAATGAATATGATATCAGTCCTGCCCTACCTTTGGTTTGATTTCTGAATCAGTTAGCAAAACCAGTGATTTACTGTACATCAATAAAAAAGACACTATGTCCAGTACTTTAATGGGTACCTGCTACAATAACAATATATTTACCTGTTGTGTTTTGTCTCCCCTCATCTTATCACTCACTCCACATGTACTAATACAAAAAAACATGAACTAACTGGATATCCATTCAAGTGCCCTCTTTTCATTCATCCAATCAATCTGTGCTTCTCTGGTTGAACCCTTGTGTAAATCCCCTCATGATTCACTCTGGCTTATGGGTGAGGGCTGTACATCTGTTTACACTGAGCTGCTGTTCTTTTCACGCTGTATAGAACATGGCATCAATGTGTGTGGGTGGGACTTAGGGACATATGGCGTCCGGTGGTCACTGTAATCGCTCTTGGGGATTTGGTGAAACTATGCAAACTATCTGTGAGTTTAACAACACACGCACACAGCACATGCCATTAATGGAAATAGAAGAGTGAAGCTGGATAGGGGACAGTTTAGTTATGTTATATGCTGATATGACAAAACACAACTCTAGATATCTATCAGTTAAAAGAATTATTACAGCAAGACTAAACCTGGCTTCTAGAAGGATTACGACCACACACCCATTACATTTATAATAGCAAAATGAAAAAGAAAAATATATATAAAAAAAAATTAAGTAAAATTCTAGTCTCGGAAAAGGGGAAGCATTTATTAGCATTCATGATAAACAATGTGTGAATATATGTATACAAAAGTTCAAAGTTCAAATACCTGTGAGCTAGAAAATACTGGCTTCTTCCCAAGTCTTCTATTGTCCCCTTTATCAATTGCATCTGTCAGACAAGGTAAAAAAAAGAAGAAGACATAAGCCAAAAATAGTACACTTCGCACACTTACCGGTATTAATAAACACTGCCAAAATCACAAGCATAGATATTATATAGGAACACATAGTACACACACAGAAAATCTGGTGTAGTATTTGACATGTATATTTAATATGGTGTATTCTTGGGGTAAGAATATGAATAGTGAATTTACCAGCCATGCATTGACAATAACTGTCTCGTTTTTATTTATTTATTAAAAACTGTTTTTGTGTAGAAGCTAAGCCTGTGGTATTTTGTTTACCATCAAAACCAAACCAATATCAGATCAATGCATTGATTTGTATGCCTGGAAAAGACTATTACAAATAGGTCCTTAATTGTTAATATAGGAAAAAATGAGAGATCTTTTACTAACAAGAGTAAAACAAGAAAGAATAAAATACAATTTGAAGAAACAACACTGCAAGTAGTCAAATTAATCTTTTAAAGGGATACAATTTCTACTAAACAAGGCAGCAAAGCCCAGGTGAAGCCACAGCATTCCTGATAGAATCCTTATAAATTATTCATGTCCTAGATTGCAACACATTGTTAGGTCTATAGTGGAGGAAAACAACAGACTATTTGTTTTTATCAGGGACATTAATCATCTGCAGTCACAAAGACGTGGCTTCTGCTCCTCTCCCACCCTTTAAAAACAAGCATGGCGCTGCTGTGCAGTCGGTATGTCTGAGTGCCCCCACATCTGTACAGCTGTCTTCTTAAATACGGCAAAACATATGATTTGATAAGGAGATTACTTTTCCAAATTGCATTAAGTGTTCAGGGCAAATGACTTAAAAACACATGTGCCGAATATTACTGCTTAAATCAAATGATGCATAGCTATGATGCACTGGTTTAGAGGGAAGAAATATGCAAGCCACGCACCATTTGTACTAGCCTGTAAGCATGAGTGAACACATGCATTTAAGATGCTTATTCTCAATTTCCTTACCTGCTAAAATCCTCTCTCTATGCTTGGGTGATAGGCTCTCCCATCCTTCAGTGTGGCGGATAGCGTAAGAGGTCTGTAGGAGGAAGGTCCAGAGCCGATCGTGTAGGCTGCAAATCTCCTGCTTGAATGGCTTTCGGTAACACAGAGGAGAGTGAGCGAGGGAAGGCAGGCGGAGAGGGAGAGGGAGTGAGGGAGGGGAAAATTGGAGGGATAACAAGGCAGGGATAGACGAGGAGAGAGAGTGAGAGAGAGAGGAAAAATAGACAGAGAGAGAGAGAGGAGAAATATATAGAGGGAGAGAGGGGAGGGAGAGGGGAGAGAGAGAAGAAGAATGGAAAGGGGTGCGCTACAGCTCAACGAATCAGCAGCTGTTTCAGGAACCTTTCACCATGGCAACAAAAACCCCTCCCTTTCTCTCTCTCTCCCCATTAGTCAAACTGTAGATCAACTCGGGATCTCAGGAAAAAAAATCACTGATGTCACCCAACCCAATGTCCTGGTCTTTACATACAAATAAAAGAGGATTTGAAGATGGGTTAGGGAGGAGTAAATGTCCACCTCTCACTACTAAAAAACTTGAGCAGATTAAGAGGAACTCACTACTGGTCTCTCTAGCTCTAATCCATTGTACCATACAGGATTTAAGCAGCCAGGTCACTTTCCCCAGGCATAATCTGCTCCCATCATACTCAAATGTAAGCCTACACAAACCACAGCAATATACACACACACAAATGACTATAGATTCAAAATGTAGCAAGAATCAAGGAATCTCAACAATGAAACATATCTGTCTCCATTGAGAGAAAAAACTGGCATCACCAGGCAAAGCAGATCTGTGGAGAGGTGAGCCTCACAGTAGGGTATTTTTGAACAAAAAAGCAAATTAAGTAAATAAACCATAGATACATTTAATGCAATATTGTGTTTTCCAGGCAATAGGGATGTAGTCGACTAAAGACATTAGGGCTGAAACGATTACTCGAGTAACTCGGATAATTCGATTACAAAAAATATTCGGGGCAAATTCTTTGCCTCGAAGCTTCGTTTAATTCATGTCACCAAAGTCAATTTATTTAAAATGTCTCTGCTATCGTATCACTCCTCCTTTGTAGACTGCTGCGCCAGTCTGGGATCACTGTTTCACACGGACAGTTATCAATGACGTACATTTCAAAGATTTGAAGCGGCGCGATTTATTCCACGGTACGTCTTCAATGCTGCAGCACTTAAAGCGAAAGCATCCTCATGTGAACTGTACTTCTCTAAGCGGAGTCGGAGAATCTACGAGGTAATATACTTTTACGATTGCTAACTGAAATGAAAAGTAACGCCTATTAGAATGTACAGTATTTGTAATTATTTGTAACCTGTGTTATGAGTCGATAGTAACGAGGCATAATGAGCAGCAAGAGAGCAAATGATCTCACTCAAATCGCTCCCTTCCTCACGTATACACAGACACACGCACACTGTGTTTCCCATATCAGAAACGTCTAGTTCGTTGTTCTACTTTTACCAAAAATCTGATTTAATCTAGAACCGCTGGCATCAATAATTCCAATATCAGAGAAAGGAAATATTTTACCGACGTTTACGAACACTTATGTGTTCGCTAGTTCTATATTTAGCTTATTAATTAGGCTAGTTAAAGGATTAACGTTGTCACTTAGAAAACTCCTGTCTTATAAGCCAATAAGCCAAAGGTTTTACACTTGTTTAAAAAAAATGTTGACTTTAAATAAAAACCTTTTTTGTGAGGAATAACAGCAATTGCTTGCTCATTTTAAGAGGCCTTTCATGTTGCGTTACACACTATTGATATAGTTGTATAAAAACAAAAAAGTGTGATTTATCCGATTACTCGATTAATCGATGATATAATCGACAGAATACTCGATTCCAAAAATATTCGATAGTTGCAGCTCTAAAAGACATTTTCCCGATCGATTAGTCAGCTAAAATGGGGGTGTGGCAAAGGTTTAAAAACTAGTTATGTATCTTTATGTTTCTGACCCAAACTGCACTCACAAGAATACAACTGTACAGGAGTTCATGCAAAAATAACTATATATGCAGATAGTAAAGAAAAGATATAAAGTATTAGAAAATATATAATATATATAAAAACAGAATAAACTAGTGACTCATGAGTTTAATCTGCTTTTTACATATAAACACCAAAAAATACCAACTCCCTCACTCACATCTCCTTTCTGGCGTATTTCCATATAAATAAAACACCATTAAGACACCACTGAATAGTTTACTGACTAAATAACTAAAGGACTACAGCCCTGAAGGCAAATCAGCAAAAAAGTCTGTTAAGAAAAGCTCATGTCTAACAGACAGCTTACTGTACATACAATGGCATCTAGGAAACTAGGATCATGGCAAGTGTAAGTTAAAATCAGCCATCAGACGCACACAATTGTTAATTAACTAGAACTAGAATAACACCGTAACTAAAGCACAAACCAGAACTGAACCAGGACTAGTACAGGACCATCTATGGGACCCAAACTTGGCCCATGATGTGATTCACCTCTTGTTGTCTCCGCTCAGTCTGAAGTGGACCGAACTCCTCCAGGTCATCCCCACACAGCCAGTGCACCGCAGTATAGAGCTCACAGCTGTTGTCCACGGTCACGCCCTCTTTTATGGCTGAACAGAGCTTCCGCAACAACATGGGCTCTGTAGTGAACTCTTCTCTCTAAAAAATAGCAACATAAGTAAGGCTGCACAATTAATCGTTAGCAAATCGAAATTGCAATGTGAATGGACACTTTTAGCAAATCGCAAACATAAAAACGGCTAACCCTGTACTTTCGATCCATACAAACATGTTCTGAAATGTGATTCTTGTATTAGTTTGTCTATTCTATTAGTAAAACATAAATGTAAAATCTAATCACAACTGCATAAAACATACACTCTTCAACAAGCAACCATAACATTATAATTACGTTTATTGATATAAGGCTGGATTTCTTTCCCGATATAAGAGCCCACTCAACATATAGCCACATACACAACACACACAAGCTATGCAATGTATGTATGTGGCATGTTTTTTTTTTAGATAAACTTTTTCTATAATCTGTAATCCTTTGATTACACTGTTGGATTGTGTACAGAGAAAATCTCAAAATTTTCATCCATTAATTTTAAACTTTCAGTGTTGGATTATGCTTTATGCCCCATGAGTATATAAGGCAAATTGCAGATAGAATTGTTAAAAATAGGGCTAAAAATAAGACAGGCAGTCATATTTTTTGCATATACATGTCTACAAAAGATTTTTTTGTTGTACTGTTTAGATGTTTACTCCGGATGCTTTTTATTTTATTTTATGTTTTGTTATTCTTGTGTTTTGTTTAAAGTGGGCTTGTCAAATATTGAAAATCAAATACTTATCGATACTAGTATTGAAACTAGATACTCATTTGAGCAGTTATACTAAAAAGTCATATTCACTGGACTGATATGAACCTTTCCTGAATTGCTTTAGAATTATCTTGAGCTGTATCTGAACAAGTAATAGACCACATAGACTAGTATACACCCATGAACCATTATAGAACCTACCTGAACAACTTAGTCATTACACAGATATAAAACCTTGTAATATAAAAGAAAGTAGTGCTATTTAATGTTGAAAATGACTTCCCACTGTCTAATTAAAGAGGTACTGTAATTATCACTGCGGTAGCCAAATCAATATTGAGTATCAAGTTATTCCTTAGACCCTGTCCCTATCTACAGCTCCGGATAGAAGAGTTAACAGAGCCCTACCCGGCGTAGATTCTGGAAGGCCTGAGTGCGTATGACTATGGGGAGGTATTGGACGATGTATTTGAGGGTGTAGTCCTGGAGCTCCATGACCAGACTCTTGACCTGCTGAGCCCACTTCACCTCAGGCAGACTCCCAATCAGCTGCTCCGTACCACACAGCGTGGTCACCGCATTCTGGACAATCTGAAGGGAAACAGTGTGAGAACTGGCACCTGTTTGCCTCCATAGAGACACTTTTCATATGCTTTATAGTATATTATATTCAGGCCAAAAAAAAAAAAAAAAGAAGACTAGACCAGCAATGAACAATAGCCCTAGCCAGTTACTCTATTACTGGCTCAGGCCATTAAATAGAAAACATTAGCCATATGTATTAGTAATATTTATACATACTACGCATAAATAGAGCAACATATTTTCAGTTTTCAACAAATGAATGTAGATGATCTTAAATGCTGCCCTAACCATTACCCCTAACACATGGATAATGATGCATTTTTAGTGTTTGATGTGAAATTGATATTAATAATATGATATAGTGTTATGGTATGATATGTTTTGTTTTGGATAGTTACTTTCTCATTTCCAAATCATTCTACAATTAAAATATAGAATCCTTGATCACTGTGGAAATAAAAACTCTATTCTGGAGAGATACCACTTTTGTTTGACTCGTAACTTCTCAGCACACTGGTGAAGAAGCACACAAACATGTGACGCCCACCTCTACGATGAGGGCTTCGACCTGGAGGCTCTGGCTCTGCTCCGCACCAACAGGGAGCGGTCAAGAGCCACAGGAGACCCAACTGGTGTCTCCCAACCTGCAGGAGCCCTCAAACCCAGAGGACAGAAGTCCGGTCCAGGAGGAGACCACTCTGGTCAGGGTGCTCCATGAAGAGTTGGAGAGGCGTGGTTGGTGGAGATGTAATGCACAAAGACGATTAGAAACTGTCCAGGAAGGTGCAGGAGCTGTCTGCTGGACTCTTCTCAGGACAAGAGGAGCTGCGTCTCCTGAAGTTTCATTGTGAAAGTGAAAGATCACAGCCTTCCAGTCGGAGCAGACTTAGTGGAGAAGCAGAGGAGGGCGCCCAGACAGTGCCCTTAAAGCCTAAAGCCCCTCCAAACATTACCCTTTGCATTATGAAAAAATAAAACAAAAATTGTTTTAACATTATGTTGTTCTCTTAAATATCAGAGGTAGTTATTCACATGCCAGCCACAGCTGCAGTCACTTGATTTCTATTAAATGATAAGTGGAAATAGAAAAAAAATGTTAAAAAAAATTCTGGGAGAAAATCCTTTTACTTTTAATAGTTCATTTGCACTCCCATCACCCTCGCCAGTTACTGGCTTGGGCCAAATATTGATCCAAAATAACTTCCGCTGACTTCTGGTTAAAAACTGCTCTTTACATCACTGTAAATGTCATAACAGAGCTCCTTGCTGCTGCTTGCTGGTTCCGCTTATGGATAGTAAGCAGCGGATTTAATTTGTGCTGAAATTTTAATTCAACAGTTCATATAAGCAAAGGCTCTAATAATGATGTAATATGATGCCCTCTGCTGTATAAACAAAAAATCCTGTGTTATGGGGTCTCATTCAAAAATGGATGTGATTCTTGTATTTGTTTAATTTAAATTTAATATACAAATCTAACAAAAAAATCCAATCTTGCATCTAATTGCTGAGGTGAACCAGGACATTTTTATAATGCACAAAAATGTAACTACAAATAATTATTTCATCTCACGAAAACCACAACAGTGATGCACTCTAAAAACTGTAAAAAATAAAACCCGTTCCAAATAGAGATCTCAATCCATTGTATACTGCAGGTATTACAGACTTGCTCTAAAACTAGGTTGTTTATATTGATCAGTGGGTGTATGATCCAAATAGTTTTCTTGGCAGACGTGCCCTAGAGTTTTGCCAAGTTTGTACAAGTGTTTATGTGTCTGCCTTTGAGAACACAACGCTCCACTTGGATGTGACGAAAGACAGACGGCATTATCAATTAGGCCCCTGGTTCCCTCCCCATCTGTCTGTAGCCTCATAATCCTGAATTAGCTCGTCTTTAATAACTGAGAATTGAATAAAGCGTTCCTTAATTAGATCACATTCAAATTTGCTTCCTGTGGACAAATTGCTTGAGGATGAGTGGAGGATAATTCTGCGATTGCGATGAGGAAGGAGAGGAAGTAGAGAGAGCAGAGATAGAGAGAAAGGGACACGGGGAGAGAGAGAGGGAGGGGAGACAGAAAAAGAAGAGGGGACGACAGTACAGAAAAAAGAGAAAGTTGGTGAGGGGAGAAACAGTACAGAAGAGACAAGAAAGACTAAGAAAGAAAAACAGTTCAATTCAGAAGAGAGAGGGACAGAGAGTGTAAAAGAGAATAAGAAGGAAAGTAGATAGAGAAAGAAATAATATTTGTAGAGAAAAAGGAGATATGGAGAAAAAGAGGAGAGAGGGGAAAAGAGGATTAGAGAGAGAGGAGATAGACAGAAGGAAAGGGGGTATGGGGAAACATCCATCCATCCATCTTCTCCCGCTTAATCCAGCTGGGTCGCGGGGGCAGCGTGCTGCCCAATACTCATAGCACCTGAGCCCCCCTATGAACCCCTCTGCAGGTGGTGAGCCCACAGGAGGTATGGGGAAACAGGAGCGAGAAAATAGGAATAAAAGGAGGGAGAGGGAGGGGGCACTGACCATAGTTTCAGCTACAGCATTAAAACAGACTCTCTGAAGCTCCGGAGATAAGAGGGAGAAGTTTCGCTCTGACCACGTCTTCACAAAATGCTCTGCAATCCACCTGGAAATAGAAATGCTTATTTTAAACTCTTTGAACATTTTTGTCAACAGCAGAACAGCAGGGTCATCAGCGCCGTCAGCTAAATGCACAATTTGATATGTAAATCCTTCTTGATTTGAATTTGCAAGGATATAGCCAACTCATGGAATGAAATGACAATGCTAAATAGAACTGAAAATAAGCAATGAATAATGAATAACTGTAATAAATTAATCAGTGTTTACATTAATAATGCATAAAAGACAAGTCAAAGACAAAAGAGTACATCCGGGACTGGTCACCAAACTTTTCGTCCCAAGAACCATGAATCTTAAAACACCTAAATGGTTCCTAGTTTCAATCCCTTTATTACTACTTTTCAGTTCTGATACAATATTGATATTTTGGCTTTTACTATCTGTTGATACCTGATATTAACCAATATTCAGTGTCGGGACTGTAAAAGACAAATGCAAAATTGTATGACTTATCCAGCAAGTGACTTTTAAATAGTTTTGTATGAAATGTTTGTCAGTAAATAGTCTTATTACATCAAAAAAGCCCTAATCAGGATATCATAGAACCAATACCTGATCTAGCTAATTCTCCTGGATCAGCATCAATACTGAATATCACTATGGGCATTGGTGCATCCCTAATTACTTCATCTTGTGTTTCTTACCTTAACAACTTCCACAAGCCCATTGGCATAAGAGTTATAATAGAACAATAGAACATTAAACCCACTGGTTTTAACAAGTATTATATTGTAAGTGTTAACAAAATGTATGGACAACAGCACTAACAAGATAAACCATGAGAAGAATGGCAGTGTAAACAGTGACAGTGAAAATCTCATTTACAAGAGAAATGCAAACTGCATCTCATTTTCTGCCAAACTAGTTCTGAGGATGTGTGGTACATACATAATAAAAGTTCTGATGAGCATGTTGTTAGGGAGTGCTGCTTGTGTTTAGGACTAATGAAACAGTAAATGGACAAGCAATCATGAAAAGTCAACCATAAGTGTTCTCCCACTTAACAAGGGAATGGGACTAGAGGCTTTAATGTGCAACTGATACAGTAAGTGGTGAACAGACACTCTACTTTCTCTTAAAGACTTTTTACCAGCTTGGTCAGCTATTGCAATACAGTACAAAATAATAAGGAAATACTTAAAATGATAAAAACCCGCTAACCCTATAGTCTAGAGATCTTTACAACACATTCGGATCCATTTTTCTGATATTTCACTTTCATTCATTTAATCCATTATTATTTTGATTATTAGGGACAACATTTTTATTTTGATTTAGACTGTAGAATTATTTGAAATTTTAGCAAAATTAGTCTTGCCCCAGTACAGATATACTATATAAGCAGCAACCTTTGAACTTGAAAATGAACTGTTTATCACATTTTTAAGACTAAAAATCAGGGACAGTGCCTTGATTACATTAACTTCTTGTGACATTGAACTAGCCATTAGCCCATGAGATAACAGTTCTTTTGCAGTATATAAAGTTTGGTAGCTTCTATATCAGGCCCATCACTCTATTTATGTGCTCTTACCTCTTACAATACAGGTTGAGGTTGTGAAGTCCTAAGGCATGGGTGAGGCACAGGCACTCAAGGACACCCTTCTGGACCCCATCACTTGGCTGCACCAGAGACAATACAGAGATCATAAGATAAATGAGTTGAGCATTAGCTGTAAGGTGAAGAACAAAGACAATATTCTGGAAGAACAACAATGTGTTACTGAGATTTTGCCTGGCAACTGCGAAGCAAGGATTTTATAGCACTGTATTAAGATATAGTCACATAATTCAGTCTGTAATAATATAATAAATATGAGATAAAGAGATGGTAGTGAATACTTGGATTTATTGTCAAGCTAGTTAAAAGATTATTTTATAGGATTTTTTGTACTAGCACCAATATTGCCACAGAATATAATTATAATTTAATAGATTCAAAAATTCTACGACATCATTAGCCACTCACAATATTTAAATTATGTCTTGACTTCATTATCAAAATAAAACAAGCATCCATGATAACGTGTAATACATAAGGTTTGTCTGACCTTGGGGAAGAAGCGGCAGTAGTCTCTGATCAGAACCATCTCCACCACATCTTTAAGTCCGTCCAGCCCCAACATGTCCGCCGCCAGCACCACCTGACTGTGGACAGAGATTAGAGAGGGTCAGATGTGTAATACTAATACACTTTGATTAAAGTTAACCTCTTTTTTACCTGGCACTGGCTCCTGATGGTAAATCCACAATAGCCCCGTACATAAACTGTAGCAGGATCTCCATCTCTTCAGGCCCCAAGCTAAAAAAGACATCAAGCGATATGTAAATAAATAATGCATTTAGACTGGGGCAGAAATATTAAAGGCCCTGTACCCATTTTTACAAATGACAAAATCAGTCTTGCCTCAGCACAGATATAAGCAGCTCTTGAGGTCGAACTATGTTGTCTGCATTTCATTATAAAGCATTTATTTGGCTGATAATAAGGAAGTGCAGTGTTAGTATGATGACAATTAGTTGTTAGCTTTAACATGATGGCAAAACTTCGCTCTGGCCTCAAAAAGTTGTGAAAAATGCTTGTGAATAATTGGGAATTGGATGCATATGGTAAGTAAGGAATAACTTTAAACAATTATATATGAACTAGTTCTGTTTTTCACTTTTTCAAGACAGTAATAATCCGTGCCTTTAATCTCATAATAAACCCCAATATGGATGGGTGTCTTTGCTGCATCCTTCTATTTGATGGTTGGAGATGGTCTAAATGTAAACAAATATAAATGATTTCACTTATACTGTGAGATAGGGGCAAGTGTTAAGTATATTTAATGCTAAACATATCCTGGAGCTTACCCCTGCAGTGTGATACATTGCTGAGAGCTCTCCATCCAGCTCCCACTCAGCATGGCCCGGAAGTACTGAGACCGTGCACACAGAATTGCTCTAAAACATAAAACAAATGGAAATGATAAAACCTTGGACGACTCCTAGACGAATGGGGGATTACAGGAGTCATAAAACAAATATTTTAAAATGAGATAGAACTTTTTACGCCTCATGCTAAAAGCTTATGTTGTTAGATTGACCAGACAGAGGCCAAACAGGTCTCTGGAGATTATATTTGTTGATTTTCCCAAATGCAGTGTCATCATAGAGGGAATCAATCAGTATTATAATAGTAAGCAGTAGGGTTGCCAAAAGTATAGAACTGCAGATAGTAAATCGATAGTAAAGCTTATATCGAAACTAGATAGTCATTTAAGCAAGAATCTATACTAAAAGAAGAAAAAAGTTACATTCACAGGACAGAAATGAACCTTTCCTAAATAGCTTTATAATGATCACAGATTACAGATATATGGCCACATGGTAGTATAAAAAAAGTATGATGAAAAATCACATTCTATTGTCTAAATAAAGAATGATTTTATTATCATTATGGTACTGGTACTGAGTATTGAGTCTATTCCTTAGTATCAAAATAGAATTTTGAGTATCGTGACAAGCAGACAGGTCTAAACATTTGTCCATAATGATATCACAGTAGAGCAAAATATAGGCTTATAATATAATTATATATCATAAATTATGGTCTGTGTGATATGGATTTTGGAGTTTGATTTCATCTAGACAATTTCCTCTTTACAAATTAAAGCATGTAAATTATACTATTATACTACTACCATTATACTATTAATATAATATCATTAACATTACATTACATAACAATTTCTCTTAATAAGGGAAAAATAATGATTTTGACTAAATGCCTATACAATATCGTACTTTAAGTGCAGATGTTTTTACTAAGTTAATTTGCCCCACAAGGTGACATTTGCCAATTATAATCTTGAAAAATCAAACAGCCCTCATTCTGATGTTTAAAATAGCTACAAAAAGTGCCAAACAGTCTAGTGGGAAAAGATGCCATTTTACATAAACTCCTAGATGCAGCGGCACAAGTCAAACAAGTGGTCTTTTGAGGAGGTTTTTATAGCCTCACTCAGGTATAGTGCTATTTTTAGCCAACCTTTATCACTGAGGAGACACGAGACAGGAACTATATATAAAACGTTGTGCACTGTGCATAGATGCCACCTTGACAAATAAAACAGACATGGCTGTTACTTCCCCGATCTAATATTAGATTATTGTGAGTCAATATTTCATGTGAAAGGCACTCTAAAGTGAAAGCAGCAGCAGACTCCTCTAAAAGGCTGTTATACACATCACTGCAGCAGAGACTGAGAACCAGCCTCTGCTCTGACGCGGACCTCTGTGGACTCGAAGAGAGGTCTCCATGGAAACTTGGTTCTGACAAATTGCTGCTGGATAGGCTAACATCCAGTTTAGGGGTGGGGAACATGGTGATAGATAGCACTGATTTTTTATTAAGGTGCTATACCACATTTGTGAACATGTCTATTTACTTTTGTGAGTTTTAAGCCATGTTAGAATGTTGTTACCTCATCAAAAACATACCTGGAGTTATGTTTTGTTTCATTCACAAATGTCTGAGTAATCCTGGCTACATTTCCAAAGATCAAAATGCTCTGTTCTACCTTGTGAGGTCATGAAGCAGTAGTTTTCAAGTTAACATCTACCTTTCACATTTGTTCAGTAGAGATGGGTTATCCCAGGGCTGAAATCATCTAAATGATTCTATTGAATGTGTATAAAGTTTGGTGGAGCACTTCCTGTATTACCACATGACATCACAAGATGGAACAGCATTTTCTGTTTGAGAAAAGAACTCAGCCCAAATATGCAAGGTTTGTATGGTAAACATGTGTCAATGAAACTATAGTGCAATACGGGCCCTTTAAGTGGATTCAGAAAGGTTTTAGGCCCCATTTTTGGCTCATTTTGTCTGTATTAATTTGTTTATTACCTATGGCAGGAGAAGAGCTGCTCAGAGACCTGAATGGTGATGTCACACTGCTCTCCGCGCTGATACAAACCCAACAGGTCTGCCCCAAGTCCTGAGGCTGGCTCCAGTCCACCGTCTGGACAGAGAATCACATTAATTTGCGACATTTCTACTAATTTAATTTAGAATGTGTTTTATGTGTATTTCCAAATCTTAAAAACTCATCCATATTGTGTGCAGTAGTTTATGGTGGCTTTTTCAATTTAGTCTAAACATACTTGACAGTACTGGTGCTTTTAAAAAATGCTTTTGTGTAATTGAGCCAGTAATATTCCATCTGAAAGAAACCATTTAAAAACAATTAAAAACTATGTGAGTTTGTCAATACCAGAGTTAGAGGACCAGTGGAGGTCTGCAACATCTGGGGCAGCCCGTTCCACATCTGGGAGGATTTCCCACATGCTCTGCTCTGTGCTGTACACGTGCCTGTGGGCAATATGGGCTCATTTAGACCAAATGTTCATCACTAATTACACAATTCTGCCATTGCAAAAAAGATCAAATGTGTTGCATTTAGGACCACATTAGAATTAGAATCACATCATAGTATCATGATTACTGTAAAAGCAAACATTGGTAATTATTTAACTAGTTTGTGATGACACACATGCCATGCATACCCATATGATTAGCTTAATTTTAACTGTTCAGTTCCTCTTTGATCACCAATTAGCATGTTTTTTTGTCATTGTTTTGAAAAACTAGGAATGTTGAATAAAGTACTCACATTTTGTTTTGTACTAAATACATTTTTTTTTATTTTGTTGGCCACTCCCTGAAGATCTTAAAAAGACACACCCTCTGTTTCTCAAGCAGTGAGCAAAGAGAGAAAGGAACAGTTTGTAGATCACTCCTTTAATTGATCATGAGTAATTAAATGATGCGTTAACACACTAATATTGTGCCAAGACATTCATTCTGACATTTCATGTGCATTCCCAAGCAGAGTGATATACTCGTAATTGCACACACATTCCCTGTTATGATGAAGACAAGACAATAATTGCTAAAACACACTGGACAAACTGTCTGTGACCAGAAAATGCTGTCTACCTGATGAGTCTTTTGAGCCCTGAGAACTCCAGTCCCGGCACGTGGGCTGTGGTGGGATCTTTGTGGGACTGTCCTTCCAGGAGCTGAGGCACCCGGGCCAAAAGAACCGCTCTGTGTGCCCTGAGAGAACCAGCACTTGTGTACAGGGTAATATCAGCCTCCATCTCCTCCTGCAGCAGCCTGGGGACATACAACACAAGGATTTTAGGTCAGCAATAATAAACTCTGTAGTCTGAAACTAATTAGACATTAAAATATTGAAGGACACTTTCACTGACACAATAACTGTAAAGCATAGTAATATAAGAAATATTTTTCCCAATTATCTATATTGCAAATAAAACAATACATTCTACAAATATATATTTAAAAGTGCATATCATTAGAACACCTGCATCTATGGGGTCTAGACATAAAACCTCTTAACTTGTTAGTTTAGATGTTAAACATGAACATATTCTTTCATTTTTGTATTAGTTTCGCCTTTTGTAAGTCATTCTGCTCTCAAATGTTATTGCTGTTTTTAAATAACTATGATCTGAATCTAAAAAAATATGTATTTGAAATCAGTCCCAATATTTGCCAGAGAAAAATGTTTAATCCTACAAGAAACCACATACCATAACATGATAAATCCACTGTGTCAAATGAATTGGATCTGATGACCTATTTCCTACTTCTTGGCTCTTCCTTATCATTAGCTCCTGCCTCAATGGATAATCCTGGTGACCCAGAAGCACTCAGCTCCAGGCTACTAGGGTAAGAAAAGTCCAAACGCTGTCTATGATGTCTAAACTTTGGACACACTTTCGACCGCCTGACCTGATAAGATGTCTTGTAACTTGAAATAACACATGTCAGCCAAGGGGCTTTAGAGGTTAGTGTAATATTGAAGCAATTAAGATTGAATACATAATTGCAACACTATTTGTATTTGTATTTATTTATTTATTGAAGGGACAATGCATATCAAAACAGGAATATATGGAAAAATCACATATATCTGTAAATACGCAGAATTATAGCCAAAGCTAATTTCCATCCTCAGTTCCTGCTGGTGTGAACCAGCCACACAACCCCCACAGTTCATAAAAACATTACAAAAAAACATGCACAATTTACCACATATAAAGAATACTAATATTAGTCAATTCATACACTCATTCAATCATAACCACACGCTGCACTCACCACAAAGCAGATGCAACCACATTAACAACAAAGTTACAATATCTAATATAAGGTGGCAATCATTTCATTATCTCGACCAATTCATATAATTCACTTTCATTCATATCCACACGGCATCACACACTACAGATTATAGTTTACCACATTAACGTTAAAGTGCTTCTCAGTTCACCAACCAATTCATGAGGTTTCATTTCACATATCCAAATACCATCACACATACTTCATAGCAGAATTTACAATGCTAAAACTACAAAAGTGCTAACTATTCCATTTCAGCCACGTACATTCACTCCATCATGTCCATACCATCAAACATTGCAAATAACAATTTACCATATTAAAATATAAATGTTCATATTAATTAATGAATTCATCAGCCAATTCATACTACTGCAGATACTGCAAATGCTACAGAGCAGAATTTACCATATCAAAGTTAAAAGTAATAACAATTTCATTTAATCCAATTCATATAAATTTGCAATATCATGTCTATATACCATCACGCGTTGCTGAACAGAATTTACCATTTCAAAAGTACTTCATCTGCACTCATTCAACCCCAATACGACTGCAGTCACAGAAAAGTGTAGTTCCATGTGCTCTAAACATCTCGACTTATAGCAGGCAGAGATTGTTTGTGCACAAATCAGTTTGTGTCTAATGTGGACAGTTTTGGTTTTCCAACAGCCATGACTTGAGTTGTTGAGGAAAAAGAGCCAAGTGTGGGCAGCTCTCGTATTGTTGCCGGAATAGTGTTCCAGGTTTGAGAGGCTCGAAAAGAGAATACTGCTTGGGCTGCTTGCTATGGGCCATTGGTTGCATGATACAGCATAGAAACATTCTGTAGGGTTCTTTATTGTTGGATAGATTGTGGTATTTTTAATGCCATCCCCCCAAGCTGCAGTGGAAATGAGGGGAAATAGACAAGTAAGCATTCTTTCAGGAAGCAAAGCAATTTATCATGATTGTGACTTTATAGAGACTACTACTGGCTTAATGAAGTAATTGCAGCCACAAGGTCACCAATTAGTGCAAGTCATTTTTAGAGCTTGTATACCACATTTATGAACATGTCTATGAATGGTATTTTATTTTATTACAGTTGCTTTGATTTTGTCTTTCAGTCTCCATTTTGTAGTTATAAAGAAGATTTTCTTCTATTCTTGTTGTGTAGGAATAAATCTTAGTTTCAAATACCATATTTGAGCTATATGCTCAATATATGATCAAATAAAACTGGTGGAAAAGACTAAACAAAAATGTATTTATGTGCTGCAAGATTAAATGAAATCGCATTAAAACACAATTTGAATGGATGCAAATGTCAAATAGCAAAAGCTGCTGTTTTTGATGTACCATAATTTCCTCCACAAACAAAATATCTTGTCTTATTCTGCATAAAAACTGCTAACCCTGTAGTTTAGATATGCACATGTTCTGAAATACATGTGATGTGATTGTTAGTTAGTCAGTTCGTATTTTAGTCTTTTGTCAATTCTCCTGGACACGTTTTAAATGTGAACTTCTAAACAGAATCCAAAGCTTATCAGAAAATTAGCAATTAGTTACTGTTCCCAAATCGTCCCTAAAATAACAATTTTGGACATACCTGTATTTCTATTTAACTATACTGTATGTGTACTTTCCTGGCCTCGTAATACATTTCTGTAACTATAAAGTAACTGTTTTATAATGGAATTAATATCTTATTATTTCAAAATCCCAAGTCATCACCATTATACGCTTGCACATTGAAAACTAGAGGACTCTGGCTACTGACGTTGAGCATTTTCCTGACCCGTGCTTATCCTGTACATTGGGGAGCTCCTGTCAGACACTTCACCTGAGGAGATCTGCAGACAGATCTGAAGAGAGACATCTCCTCAGTTGCTCTTTGAACCTCCGCTCTTTGGCATGGAACTCTCTCGCTGCCTCTGTGGTGAACATGGCTTCTTAAGGTCTCTGGGAAATGAGAAGAAATCATATTAGGTAAGGATTGGGAGGAAACAGAAAGAGATGAGGCATAATAGCTATTCTTTTTAATTAAAACCAACATTTGCTGACGTAGCACTTGACATTAGTGCTGTACAACCAAAATCTCAATTTATCAAATCCAAAGGCAGCAATTATTGTGATTACAGAATGTACTCTGCAAAGAACAAAATACCCTGTCTTTTATAGAAAAATCTTATTGTACCCGTAGTTAAGTAGACCCCTATAAACATGTTCTGAAATGCACAGGATTTTTGTAATATCAGTTCATATTTCACTCTTCTCTAAATGTTAACACTCCTGAAGTTGTTTACAATGTGCACTCTGAACAGAGCCATACTTCAAAACTAATCTCACTCGCAATTAGATTTTTCCCAAAAATGTGTGGCCTGCTCTTCTTAGCAAATATTATTCACAAAATAAAATACAACTTACTTTGGTGTGACTTATCTACTCATGATTGCCCAGAATCAGAGGTGGTATCAACTCTAGAAAAAATGGGTAGTGTATTTATTAAGTATTATAATTATTCATAAACTTACATCCTGCCCATTGCACAGTCCACAACGTCTAATTACAGTGACATGTCTGACATCTGACATCCGCATGGTCAGCTCAGTGGTTAAGTAAATATACTTTTACTGTTAAAAAAAACGCATGGTGTAACACTTGGAGCACACAATTTGCCTCAGGACACAAAGGCCCTTTCATGAGAATCAAATGACATGAAGAGTCTCTGAAAAGTGAAAGTTGCGACAGTAGCAATAGTTATGATTCTCCTGGACTAATCTAAAAATAAAATCAGAAATAATTTAATGAGAAACGTGATCAACGGTTTTCCACGGGTGTCTGTTACACCTTTTTCCCAGGTGGGTCGCTGTTTTACAATAAAACAATGACAAACTGAAACGTGCAATCTGATAAACAACACCAGTCGGAAGGATCACATTTCTGAAACTATTTTCCATAAAACTGCAGAGAACAGACATCTATACAAATACGACTTCAGAAAAATAATAAGCAATGCAATCATAGCTGCTAAAGACATCACAACCGCCAGATTTAGCATGGGCTGTAACATAGAGGAACCCCTATTAAAATCTAATGCAATATTTCAATGATCTTACACACATACCCACCAGGCCATTGGAAAAAGGCAAGGTTCGTCCTGATCCCGTTAATCCAAGCAAATATATAATGCAACCACTTTCATTTTTCTGACAGTAGCTAGCATGCATCCTCTTGCTGCCGACTGGCTACATTGCTAACGACAAGGTCTTCTATTTTGACCGTATGTGATAAAATAACAAAGAGTCAGTGTATTTGTAGTTTCGGATGAATACACTGAAGCTGGATTAGTTCTTCCGCAGCCTTTACAGAGGCGCTGACCTAGTGCCCGCTGTTGTTGACATCCCTCCTCACGCCTTTCACCCGCACTGCCTCCAACTCAGCCCGGGGTCTAGGGCGCATGCGCGCACACACCGAACAGCTCCCACGACGGCTTCAAGTGTCGGAATAGGACTCGGAAAATATGGGACTTTGTTTTCGGAAAATGCAGTGGTGAATCCAGTCAGTTGGGCTTTCGTGTGAAAAGTAAATTAGAACACTTAACACTAATAAAACCAAATGCGTGGTTGAGTAACATTAGATAACAAGTAAATTTTAATTTCGACTCAAATGAAGGACGTAGGATAACAACAACCTACGTCGTTCGACCACTGACCTTTTAAAAACATTCACTTTTAAAACATTCACTTTTAAAACATTCACTTCAATTAGTACATGAAAGCACCAGCTGATGGCATCACTGTGTTTGAAGGTTTGTAAAAGATAGTTTTATACAAATATTTAGTTTTTAAATACATTTTATCTGTTTGTGTCATAGACTGTATAAAAAAAATCACTATTCAAATTCATTTGTGTGCAAATTTGATGAAAATTTCAAATGGAGCACAGACGCCCATATCTCTAGATGAAACATTATAAAAACATAAATGTTGAACTTTAAACTTTTTGTTATGGAATGGATTGACAAACTTTAGTGAGTGACTGTCTACCTCAAACTTGCAATCTGCTTTCAAATTATTGACAGTTTGTCTATACTGACAACTGGTAGGCCTATTGACTCCACACCATTAATTTTAATTTATTAAAAATACTGCCCCCTAATGACCCTTACTAATAAAAAATATCTCCCAGTTGAATGGAAAATGCTACAAATAACTACAAGCTCTTTCTAGTTCTACTTACTTTGATGCATTTAGAAGCCTGGGGTGACACAATACCTCTTTGTGTGTATTTCAGAACAAGAAAATGACACTTCCTTTGTTTTATTTATAAAGTCAAATGGCATTGTTCTGGCTCGAGTTTCCAAAATGCAGTGATACAAAATAGTTACAGAAGTCCATCACTAATGTCTCTACACACAAACGTCCTATGTGATTTTCTGTGTATCCGACTTCAGAAAAACATCTTTCTATTTGTAATTCCAGGACCACATGAAGACAATGAGCTGGCATTATTAAGGCTATTATGTAAAACCAACTAAAACTTTAAAGTTTTTACTTTTTTTCTTTATAAACCAAGTTGAGTATTACTAATCATAAAGAAAACAGTTCTCGTACACTGAACACTAGAACAAATCTAAAGTAATTGTTCCTTGGGTTGGTCCTAGATCTACAAATAGAAACATATTTCCCTAAATTTCAAGGAAAATTCTACACACAGTGAACACAGATTTCCCACTGAGGAAAATCTACAACAACATCTGGAGTACAGTTGAACCATAGAAAGAAAAATTATAAAACATAAACACTTTTTTAGACAACATCACCTGATCAACAACAGTGCCTGATATTGAGCGTGGAGTAAGGTGTTGAAACTACAGCAGACAAAGCCCATTCACTCTCAACATGAAGTTCAAGAAGGCACCACAAAAGTACAAGTCACAAGTTACCCACACGCTTTAAGGCGGATGTCATAGAGATCACATTTTATGCACAGTTTTTTTTAGCTTTAATATTCCTTCATGGAGTTGTGTTTAATCTCATTTGGAATGGTCATCTTCTTCTTAAAGGTCCTCTATTATGCAAAATTGACTTATCTCATTAATGTATCTCATCAAACACATACCTGGAATTGTGTTTTGTTTCATTCAGACATGTTTGAGTAATCCTGCATTACACTGTCTTCATTTCCAAATGGTTGTATGGAGTTTAAGAACACTGTGGAGCACTTTTGTATTACCATATGACATCACAAGTTGGAAGAGACTGTTTTCTGTTTGAAAGAAGAGGTCAGCCTAAATATGCAGGGTTTGTGTCTTAAACAACAAAACTTCAGGCATGTTTTTGATGAGGAAACAATATTATACATAGATCAGAAAATAGCATATGCAATTGAAGCCTGAAATGTCTTAGTTTTAAAAGTCCATGCATTTTGTTTGTACTTGCCATAGTTATTCCAGCATTCAAAAAACATGACTTCTACAAAGAATAAAACTGCCGTGTCATGTTTGAAATTGGTCAAAATGTTCAAAGCAAATGCAAAATGTTGACACAAATTTGTTGCTATTAGCGGATGACAAAATCACCAAATCAAAACATTTAAATTGAAAGTGAAATACAAATTGCTAAAGATTGTATTTTGAAACATGAAATCTCAAAGCAAAGTTTTTTTTAAGTATCTAAAAAGCCAGAAGAAAGCATAATGTCTCCTTCAAATGTGCAAAAACATTTTCTGTTATAGTTCATTACTCGTCCAGTGAGTGTGCTTGTCTCCAAAAATCGAAAATGCAAGATGATAAAAAATTATGCAAGTATGGTGGCTGTGAAGGGTCATTCAGCTGCAAATGTAGAAAATGCATGCTAAAATGATACAGCAGGAACTAAAGCAGTACATATGCAAACTTTTACTTAAGCTGTTGGTCATCATGTGATCTAATGGAAGTGAAAGTAGATTGAGTGCATTGTAAGGCTTTAGAAGATGCATCCTTTGTGAATTAGGTCAATGAAAACTAGTATTAGAGGTGCTGAACTATTAACCATCTCAAGCTGTAGCCTACATGGCAAACATGGCTATAGTTTTGTCACTGTGGCAAGATTTACAAGCGAGAAAGGATACGAGCAATTTACAGCCAAATTGCAATATGGCCTTTTCTCACAGCTGATTGGTCCAGTTTGGTTGTGCAGTCTCTAAATTAAAATATTTAACACCTAAAAGCTTTAATTCCTTCTCTCACACCAATATATATTCAATTTCCTGTCCATTGTTACTTGGAAAAAAAATCTAGTCTTGGGATCTCATTTAATAAAGGATGCCTATGTACAAATATGTTTTTTGTATTTGACTTTCTATGTTATGTATATTTTGATCTATAAAAAGATCTCGACATGGAAACAAGCTTGCCTGGGATCCAGTATTCACACTTTACAAAGATGTGAAATTGGTGAAACTTGCCGAGTTCAAATGGACGTGATTGGATTAGATTAGCCAATCAGAGAAATGCATGGTCCTTCTGACAGTTTATCAGGAAAAATATGGATTTAAAATAACTGGATAAGACACTCCCTTCTACTCCGGGGCACGATTATTTAGTAGCCACTCCGTAGGAACTGTTGCTCCCAGGAGCTACGGTCCAAAAGATTTTTTTGGGAAATCAAACTGCCTTCTTCTCTGATTATGTGGTGCAAGTCGTCACAAAGTTTACCCGTGAGCACTTCAGTTTCTCATTGAAAAAAAAAATTGCATGAACATGTTTGGTTCTGGTTCAAGATGTAAAGGGCATTTTATCCAGACTGATATCACTCTGTATAAAAAATACAGAAAGCTATCATTCTAGATTTGCCAGGCAATTAATGAGTGGACCAACCCAAAAATGGAACAAAATGAGATCTTTGCTCAGAGTGAAGTGAGGAAGTTTGAGTTTTGAACTTCGAAAATTTTTGTAACAAATTCTATGTGAAGTTTTATAAATGAGATCCCAGATGATTCATTTTTAAAAATAAAACAGCAGCGGATAGAGCAGCCGATTTGACAAGACCATTAATAAATAAAAACATTTCTTTGTGCTGATGCTGTATCTAACTGCATGCATCTCCTTCATTTCCGATGCTCCCCCTTGCAGCACGATTGCATTATCACTATGTTGCTTGGTATCACAGTCACAGGCATATTCCAGGCATCCAGTGTAGCAAATGTGAAGAAAGAGAGAGAGAAAAAGACAAAAAAAAAATCTCTTAGTTCCTATAGCTTTTGCGGCCCTCTCCCTCTTTCAGGAAGGTCCATATGAGCGTGTTGACGATGTCCGGCTGGTCTTGCTGCAGCCAGTGGCTCGCTCCGGAGATGATGTTGAGTCTGAAGTGGTTCCTGATGTAAACACGACACGCTTCGGCCATGTCCTGCTCCAGAAAGGCGTCACGCTCCCCCCACAGCAGCAGCACCGGAGACCTGACGTGGTTATAGCTCAGAGGGAGAGAGCTGGAGGAAAAGATGTTCAATTAATTTAAAATGCAGGTTAATAAGAATCAGTTTTTCATAATTAACATACAGAATTTATCTATTTATACCAGAGTTTATGCATTATCATCTGTACTATAGCCGGACAAACAGCTCAAAGTGTAATAAGAAAAGTGGATAAGGTGTATTTTTATTTCCATACAAAATAACTAACAAAGGAAGGAAATTGACAGCTCATGGTATTAAAATCAGTTTGTACCCAACATTGTGACAAATTTAATACTCCTTTTGACCACTAGAGAGAGCTAGCATACCACCAGCTGTACCAGCACCACTGTTTGGAAACCCCAGGCCAACCATGGACACTATTTTTTGACAAACAGACTGAAGTTTGAAGGTAAAATAAATCAAAATAAGTGGTAAAACTGCCAAATATGTTGTGGTTTACAGTATAAATGTATTGTCTATTATTATGGTCTGGAAAATGCTCATTATTTGGCCGTTCAATTACTCATTTATCCTAGGGCTTTTCCAATGCTGTTGCAAGCATCACTGGTTGAGAATTCTTGGTTTGGTTGGCTGACATGACTGGATTCTTAAAACGTGCAGAGTACTGAAAAATGTCCTATAAATGCACTCCATTTCTTCTCATGCTTTCTCATAGCTGGCAGGCTTTTGACAGACAGGCTGATGTCTAAATATTATTTCCCCTATATATCCCCATATAGAAATGCACTGTCTGCGTGAAACATACATTAACATGCTGCATCCATCACCACAGTAAGTTTATGCGGCAATGAAGACAAAATGGCCTCCCAGTTTCTTGTTATTATTTGTCCTTTCCTGTGTCTGGGAGTGTGCATTTGTGGAGACTCTAATTGGCCATGGGTCAGTGGAGCTTTGTTTCATGTGAGCAAGTAAAAAGACTATATCAGGATCACTTATAGGCCTCTACAGTGTGGCTGCAGAGGGAAGCAGATGGCACACTCAGTCATGCATGTTTGGCTAACATGTCAAAACTGCACATGCCCAGATATTGTTCCACTATCTTCTTTAGAATGGGATCTGTGTCACTGTGAAATGTGAGACATTATAATAGACAATAATGAAAACTAATTTTGTGTTTGTATATTTGGCATTGTAACATGGTTAGAGTGATTAGACCTGGTTTAGTCCAAGTTGAGATCAGATTTTATCCAACTCCATTATCTATTAGACCTCATTTAGTCTAGATTACTATAGAGAAGAAAAAGTAACTACTAAATAATTTAATACTTAAAATATTAAAGGACCGATATTATGCTATTCCTGATCTGTGTTATAATGTTGTTTCTTCATCAAAAACAGACCTAGTGTTGTGTTTTGTTTCATTCACACATGTTTAACACACACACCCTGCATGTTTAGGCAGGAGTTCTTCTTTCAAACATAAAACACTGTTCCACCTTGTGATGTCATGTGGTAATACAGGAAGTGATCCACGGTGCTTTAAAACTCCATATACTTTCAGTAGAATCATTTTGATAATTTCAGCCCTGGAATTGCCAATCTCTCCTGAACAAAGGTAAAAGGGAGCTGTTAACTTGAAAACTGCTGCTTCATGACATCACAAGGTGGAACAGAGCATTTTGAGCTTTGGCGATGTAGACAGATTAATAACGAAGGGTCACTCAAACATGGGTGAATGAATCGAACTCCAACTCCATGTTTTTATGGGGTAACAACATTCTAACATGGCTTAAAGCTTACAAAAGTTATTTTTATGTAATATAGGACCTTTAAATTATCTAAATGAAATGATGTACTGTATAAGGACCAGGATCCCCTCTTTCTCTGATGTGTCTTCTGAACTTTTACCTGAAGACATTCCTGTAGTAGTTGAGTGCTCCGGTCAGAGCTCCAGGCTGGGAGAGTGCGTACAGATAGGCCTCCATCTCCTCCACAGTCAGCCAGCGCCCCTTCCTCCCAATGCCAGTGTTGCGGCTCGTGAACAGAGCCTTCACTGCCTACACATCACAACAGAAACACTTTATTGATTTAGTCCTGGTGTAGAAATAGAGACAGTCACTTTTAGTTGTTGATTCAATGCTGAACTAGTCATTTTATTAAAGAGTAGTTAGCAGGCTGCCCCATTGGTATGGCTTTGATTTTCGTGTATTCAAAGCTAGATTTGGTAAACTAAAGATGGCTCCATGGAGATTGCATTGCTTTGCCTGGAAAGGGGCAGACTCATTTCCTTCATATCTGCTCCTTTCTAATCATGGAAATGCATTCTAATATGTCAATTGCAAAAATGTATTGTTATTCGTATATATAACATAACACAACATGAGCACAGCATAGCATACAACATATCTGTAACTTGGCCAGGTGGCATTATCTGTTTGGCCCCATAAAGATGATTTTAACTGTGGAGCTTTCCAGGCAACATTTCCATGGGGACAAGCTGGCGTACCCTGCACTAGTTACAAAAAAGTGTCTCTTTAATGTGTAAATAGTTGTAGTATTATTGAACATATATGAGAAAATTCATTTAGATTGAAGTATTTTTAATAATATAGTTTTCATAATACTTTTGCATACAAAATGTTAAACTTGAAAATGGTATTGCTACTATATATCCATAACCTTCCAACTAACCTCCTCCCCATCTACATTAAACACTATAGCCCTAAGAGAAAAGTGATCTTATGTAACCCAGCTATGCAAGTATTTCAGGGAAAAGTTTCTGATACACATATCTTGCAGAGGAATGACTTGGAGACAGGTTCAGTATGATTCTACCCCTGCAGCAGTGATGCTTGGCCAGTGCGGTTCAGAGAAAGCCACTTAGATCAGCTTTTATTGGCCTTGCTGGATGTCCTGGCACTCACTTAGACTGCTGCCTCTGCGACATTACATGCTGCGCTATAGCTTGGAAGAATATGAAAGGAAAGCATATGGGAACTGAAAGCTACAGTTAGCTAAACAAGACTGTATTAGACCATATTATAGTTTATTTATAAACTCCTGGTTCTCAAGACAAATATCCTGTCAGAAAGCACACTGAGCCTCAGATGAGTTTCTCATTTGGGTTTCCAGTTCTACTAGAACCAGTAAAAAAAAAAAAAACTAAGCCTCACACTATCTGCATCATTAATCAGAGTTCTAGAGGTTCTGAGCATTCACATGAGGTATGGCCTGACCATATACTGAGAAGGAGAAAAATTGGTCCTCTATGTACAAGTTAAGGCACAGGCAACCCAGGTTTAGCTGTTCCTGAGCTATTCCTCACTTTCTTTATGCATTCTAAGCATCCTAATTATTCACCACAATGAGTGCTTTTCCCAACTCTCAGAGGTGTTTTGTAGTAATAGTAAAGATAACAACAACTAGCCTGCTAACACAGACTTCCTGATTATGCTTTTTAATTAGATGCAAACAGCACACAGCTGACATATTCTGCGTATACAACATATCTGTACTGGGGAAAGACAGATTTTGCTCAAAAACATAGGAAAATGCTGCTTTTTAATGTACGTTTTTTTGTCAGTTACAATGATGGACGACCCTCCACGCCCAATGCACAGATCTGCCAAATGACCTATACTAGTGACTTTGTTGTTTTTGGATAGTGCTGTCAAATTAACAGTGCTTTGGCTCTTAGAAGGCACTATATAGATGAAATAAGGTGACTCTAAATTCCCATCTGTAAAAAGGGGAGTGTGAATCCTTCCATTAACTGGCACCTATCCAGGGAGCAGACGGCCTCGTGCCATACGCAGCTGGGATACACTCCAAACCACACACAGCAAGAAGAATCGCCAGTTATATCCTAAACTGTAAAAGAATGAACAGTGTCTTGCCATTTATATATTAACAATTCTAAAAGGTGGCCGCTAAATCAAATATGTTTTTAGTTTGTCAGAATCACTTACACAATAACCTCAACATGCTTCAGCTTTTGCAGTCAGTGATTTTTGCCAATACAACTGGAAATACTCGACCAGTCTAAAAATTGCTTGTTGACTTAGAATTTGATTCAGTCACAAATGGAGACGTGAAAAATAATTGATAAGATCGCAAATGTTGATTTGGGAATACTCAAAATTAGAATATGAAAAATGCTTGTCAATAACATCTGACAATTTAATCTGAAATTTTAGTTACAATGGTCTGAACAGGTTAAAGTCCCTGCATGACTTGGTAAACATAAATACACACACACACACACACACCTACGCGCACACACACACCTACGCGCACACACACACACACACACACACACACACACACAGCAGGGTTGTCCTTGACCTTGAGCCAGACTAACAGAAACATATAGCCAACACACAGACAGAAAGAAGAGCAGAGGGAAAGAAAGAGGGAGAGAGAAAGAGGGAGAAAGATGGGGGGAAGAAAAAAGAGAGTGAGAGAAAGAGGGAGTGAGAGCGGGACAAAGCAAGAGAAGAAAATGAGAGGGATAGAACGCAGGAGAAGGCAAGAGGAGAGAGAGTGGGACAAAGCGAGAGGAGAAAAATAATAGGAGAGAGATACAGCAAGAGAAGAAAAATTAGAGAGTGAGAGAGAAAAAAAGGGAAAGAGAGGGACAAAGCAAAAGGAGAAAATGAGAGAGGGAGAGAGAGGAAAAGAGAAGAAAATTAAAAGAGGGGAAGAGATGCAGAGCGAGAGGGACAAAGCAAGAGAAAAAAAGGAGATAGGAAGACAGAGAAAAAGAGAGAGGGATATAGCAAAAGAAGAAAAATTAAGGAGGGAGATAGAGAGGGGGAGAGAGAGGGATAACACAAGAGAATAAAATGGAGAAAAGGTGAGAGGAGGAGAAGGAGAGGGAGGAGAGGGACAGACCTTGAAGTCATTGATGGAAAGCATGAGTTCGGGGAATCGCGGCAGCTGGAAGAAAAAGAGGTGACTGCATTTGAGCAGCTGGCTCGGGTGTCTCACGGCGTAATCTGAAAGAGACACAGACACCACGGGACAAAAGGTCAATGGACTATTGTGGAGGAATTTAAATATAAAGGATGACTATATTTAGATGTAATAGCTGTAGCATGGACAGCTGATTTCTGGCAGTTGCAATGGCTTTGTAAAATGTGTACCTTACAAGTGGGCACAGGCTAATCCTCCAACTAGTTTGCTTGAAAAGTCATAAATCGTATCGCTTTGTATTTTTAAACACAGGGATATCCGTCTGGTCCTCACTCCCTCTGTTGCACCTCAAGCCAATACCAAAAATGATGCAATCGTGTGCACGTGCAATCAGACTTGTTTAACAGAGTAACAGTTTAGTGCTTTGCAGATTCTGTAGCAATCTGCAGCAATCTCTTTTTGTTAGAGAAATTGCATTTGTTAGAGCAAAACTCCATTTCTGTGGTATACTGAGGGCTCTCACGGCCAGCTCAGTGGACCACAGAAATTGAATTATTGTAACAGCTTTTCAATCGCTTGCAATTTTTTTTTTCCTTTCTTTTATCCTTGTAAACAGGATTTTTTGTTTTGATACAGACGGATACAATTCCCTGACTGGCTAATCCACCTGTCAATCATGATCATTTGAACACTGGCAGTATTGGAGAAGTGTATTCCAGATCAGTCAACCAACTAATTCCTGATCAAGATCTCACTTTAGATGCCCATTCAAAAAGGTTGTTAAACGTAAGGATAAAATTCAGTTATTAATTTGCATAGAAATTATAGGTTAAACTTCATAAAATGTAAGTGAACACTACAGTCAGCATCTCTGTGTCTGCACCAGTTGAACCAGCTGTTGTGACTGCACAGCAGTGGCCTGTAATTAGCTTCCTCTCATTCACCCCTTAAGGCTGGAGAAGATTTACCAGATGGATGCAAAAACTGAAGCCATAATACTCACTAATGGATGATAATAATTATGGTAAGAGCCAAACAGTGCTGTGCTAATGAGTATGCTGTGGAAAAGGCACTCCAAAATTGAGATCTCGGAGTCCACAAGTCGGGAAAGACCAGCCCATATTCTATTGAAAAACAGTTTTATTTAAGATGTTGCAACATCTTGTGCCAGATCATTCTCAAAAGCAAAAAAACAAACAAACAAAAAAACCCATTTCCAGTGTTTCATCTAATCCTGGTTATCTGATTGGCCGTTTCTGCTTTTTCATTCTGGTCAGTGCTGACTAGTCTCTAGCCATGGGTTTCAGAATGATAAAATATTAGGACAGATGCCATAGCATTTTAACCTGGCAAACACTAGACTGATATGTGAAGCACTATGAATTTGGAATGGTGACTGCTGTCAAAGAATATATGGATGTGATGAGTCACAACAGTGGAATAGGCCGGGTCGCCCGGGCCTTTCTGTGTGGAGTTTGCATGTTCTCCCCGTGTCTGGATGGGTTTCCTCCGGGCTCCGGTTTCCCCCATCAACTCAAAAACATGCAGCACCCTGTGAACTAACATCAAGGACCATGACGTCCACCCTCCTGTGGGCTCCACTCACAGAGGGGTTCATAGGGGGGGTCAGGTGCTATGAGGATTGGGCAGCAAGCCCAGCTGGATTAAGTGGGAGAAGATAGATGGATCACATTTTAGTTAAAGTTGGGAGAAAAGCTCATTTTTCCTGTCCTGTTTTTCAAAAACAAGATCTAAAATGCTTTTCTGTGATTGCTCTGAACCATAGGTTAATCAGGCAATCACAACAGCAGGAGCAGGGCCAGGACTCTTGTGAGCTTGTGAACTTGCTGCCCACGTTGATAACAACATATAGTTAATTACAACATATTATCATCATCATATTATCCACATGGTCAGGAGTGCCTGTATTGAAAATTTATGGAATAAGGATTAATGAGAGACACCCTGACACAGGAAGAACATGCAAACCCCAAACAGAAAAGTTTCATCTGGTCTGGGAACTGAGCCCATCTTACCCTTACCTGCGAAGACTGAGGGGTGTGGGCAGTTGAGGACAATGAGTTTAGTGACCATCTCTGGATAGTAAATCGCAAAGAGCCAGGCCACAGTCCCTCCCCAGTCATGTCCCACCAGGCAGCATCTGTTATAACCTGGACACAAGCACAGAGAGCTACAGTAACAGAACAAGAGACGCAATAACTCACAGTGAAATATTAAACAACGCCGGGCCTCCACAGATCGATATGGAGCTGCGCAATAAGACCTCAAATCAATAACAGGATTAAGTTAATATATTTTATGAATCCCCAGAGCTGTGTGTACATCATGTGTTAATGGGACTTTCAACTGATAAATCATAATAGGTTTTGAGATAGAATAATATACATTTAGCATACCTGTCAAGTATGTTTTATGTATGTATTTGTATTGTATTTCTTGTGTATATCATATTGAAAGGCCCTGAAACAGATTTTTTCCATATATTTGAGCCAACTATGTTATATTGCCCTAGTACAGGTGTATTGTATCGGCAGAGCTTGTGGTGTCAACATTTGTCTGCTGTGTGCTTACGGCACCTTTTCACTGTCCGCTAATCAACTAGTGCACGTTAGCATGCCATCTGTTGTTAGACAGAGAGTTTACTAATACCATGACATGACTAATCCACCCTGGCCACTGAAACTTGCGAAAAGTTTTTTAAACTCATCACAGTGAATAATTACAATGTTCACAATGCACTAATGTGAGGAATAACTTTGTATTAAAGTTACTGCTTCTATTTTTCACATTTTTAAGACAAAGTCAATGTCACGTACAGTATCAGCTAGTTAATTAAAAAAGTGAAAACTAGATGTTGCTGAGTAGTTTGTTTTAGTCTGTTTATAACATGGATCAAAACATTTGCTGTGATATCAGTGTTCTAGTCAGTAGTTCCATTAGAGTTGCATCAATTTCTACATTATGCTTATGAGAAAAAAAGGTTCAGGTTGCATACATTTATGCAATAATTTAGGGTGCACAACATACCACAGTCAAGTTGAAATCCATATAGGAAGTGTTCATGGGGGAGCTTCTGGCTCTATTGAATCTGGTTCCAACTGACTATATTGAAAAATTGTCACCCCTCTCTTTGTAACTGCTGCAGTGAGCCTTTTTGAGCCATTTTGGCCTCGTATTAACCTGCTTTCCATAACCCTGGTATAATCCTTGCTATTTTGTCCTTAAAAAAATCCTAATATGGAAATCCAAATTTGCTCCTATAATTGCTAGCCTTGTCAGCTTCATTTTACTGGAGCCAAACTTTATGGGTGATGACACACTCTGTCAGTCCACTTCTTTATACAGTCTTGTATTAAAAAATAACTGGAAAAGGATTTTATATTCATTTTCCACTGCAATCAATATAGCTCCACAAGCCGATCATTCTTACTATAGAATTTCATGACCTCCAACCAAAAGCAGAGCAAGGTTGAGTCCTCAGTGTCCGTGCTTTAATCCGCCTACACCTCTCCCTGTATACCTCTATATATCTAACATGGCACCCCTCTCTTAGCCTGCAGCTTTCACGCGGATGGTATATTTCTGCAGGGATTACATTAGAGCCACCTCCATCAGAGCTGACACTATCACTTTTCATTTCAATAGCAGCAGAGGGAAGAAGTATGTCTTAAAAGAGGGTTCAAGAGTCCAAGTGCAGATTATGGACAGGAGTTATGTAGTTCAAATTACAATATCAATGTTATAGCAATAGGTGTATTAAAGCCACACTGTGCTGATAGTGCTGTACTCTTTAAAAAACAGCCCAAGTAAAACTTAAGTAAAAGTTCATTAAAAAAAATTGATATTTATAAGTAAAAAGACCTTGCATTGTCCAATACTACTACGAGCGTTGTGAGAAATACTTTGAAATTGTATTTTTTTATGTATGTATGTATTCTGTTACATGAGAGTACTGTATTCTCATTTATTTTGTGAGAATACAGTACTCCTGTGTACTTGTATTTCTTTAATTTTAAGAAAACACCTGCAAACTGAATACCACCCAATGAAAGAATACCTGTACCAGAATATAGTTACTCAAAATGAGCAACTAAAGTAGCAACTAAATAAATGCTGAAACTATTCAGATATTTTGATCTGAATAGTTTCAGCATTTATTTAGTTGCTACTTTAGTCGTTTATTTAGTTGATTATTTGCATGAATTGGCTCTGTCAATGTGAATAATATTACTTACTAATAAAACTCATCTAACTATTCTCATATTTGCTGCTATAACAAAGTTAGAAAACAGTTTTCTACCATTTAATTGACAGATAAAGCATAACTGTGTAAAATGCATTTTTTTTCAAAGGTGTAAATGCGTTTAGATATCTGGATGGATTCACTTGGAACTTTCAATGTTTCAAACAGACAAGTATTCAAAGCAGTCTCAGCAATGCAGATGCTTCAATAGAAAAAGTATGGATGGTTGACAAAGCACTTTTTCAATGAATATTTTACATGCAGCATTTGGAGTTATTCACAGATCAGTGTATCTGTGGTGCAAGGCAATGGTACACGGGTCTGTTTTGACTATACTTCAAAAAAATGTGCTCAATATTTTACGGACAATATTTCGGACTATTTTAAACAATTTGTTGTGGAGCATAACATTTGAAGAGATGGCTTTGTCAACCTCTTGGAAGAATTATTTTGGCAGGATTTTAGACTTTTAGACCAGGTGCCCTCCCTGACTGAACCATGTATCACTAGGGCTGAACAAGTAATTGCATTGAAATCGGTAAGTTTAAAACAAAATGCAAATTATTTTAGATTGTGTTCAGCAATCAGCAAAAATCTTTGTAAACACTGCTAACCTTGTAGTATAGGCCTCTGCAAACTGTGAAACTGTGAAATGTATTCATTGATTTGTGTATTATTATGTAGTTTATATATCGACATCTCTGGCTACATTTACATACACACCAATAATCTGATTATTATCTGATTACTGAAATATCATGTAAACTGTTACATCTGAGCAGTCTTTTTACTTTCTGTATGTTCATGAATTTTGTACTAAAAGGGCAAACTAATGTGGCAAAGCCCAAAATTAAATAGAAAATGTTAAAAGATTGAAAGTTATCTGAAAAATAATTGTGCTATGTCTTTCAAATACAAATGACTCCATTGAGTAACTGACACATGACCAGTTTTCTTTTATGTAAAGAGCAAAAATCAGATATTATTATTAGGTTTTGCAATTTCTCTATTAAAGGGCCTACGTTATGCTATTTTCTGATCTATGTTATAATGTTGTTTCCTCATCACAAACATACCCGGAGTTGTGTTTTTTATTTCATTCACACATGTTTAACACACAATTCCTGTATATATGCCGTATTCTTCTCTCAAACTGGGATTGGGATAGTTTTTCCACCAAAACTCTGCTGCTCTATTGTCCATATCTACATGAAAAAAAATCTCTGTTGATGTCCACATAGCCTGAGGTTTAGTTCACTTTACTGGCCATGTTTATCATTAATAGTGTCCAGGGCTGGCCCCCCCATTAGGCAACATAGGCAAATGCTAAGGGCGCCGCCGCTCCACTAGGGGGCGGCGAGCGCAAAAATCGGTGATGGGGGATAAAATCCTCCACTGTCTAAAACATCATCACTATGAACTGTTTGATTTCTTGTGAGTATCTGTACTCTGGCAGTATTTTTTATTTTTTTTTTGCAATCCAAGGGGCGCCACCTGAAATCTTGCCTAGGGTGTCAAAATGGTTAGGGCCAGGCCTGATAGTGTCCACACCTCACGGCAGCAGTGACTCAGAGGTGTGTCATGGCGCACACTGGCCTATGGCGCTTTGACTTTGGTAAACAACTTTATTTTGGACCTTGTCGATGCGCTGTCCATTTAACTTTTTTTATTACTCTGCAGAGAAGGTGAAGCAGGGACAGGGTTAGATGAAATCGAGGTGAAAATACACTTAGCACGTAATAAAAGTGTCAGCTTCAAATACTAAGGCCGGTTTTGAATGTGTTTATTTAGTGATTATAGATAACTCCATTACAGTGTCTGTGTAATCCCTCAGTCGTCCATGTGTTCCATCACAAAAGGAAAATTTAATTCTGTAAACTGGATAAATGTTTTTAGAGAATATGTTTAGTCATGTTCCAAGTATCTTAAGGAACCCTGTCAGATTTGAAGAAGCTACTTAGGTGATATGATTTAGATATAATCCCATTATATACAACTCTGATTAATTGATCATTAATTAATCATTAGATATAGCGCATTTCCAGATATTCAGAACACTTTACAATGCATTATTCATTCACTCCATACTCAAGGTACTATTGTAACCACAGGTGTCAAATGATACGTTTATTGAAATACATTTATTATAGCCTATTTAATAAGTAACTGGACAAATGTGATTTTGGTTGTGGTGCATTTGGAATAGATTGTTGGTACAATCAGGGCAATGTTTGTTTAAAAAGTTAGCAACATTGTTATAAATATATGATATAATTTACAGCTAAATATTCTGTATAACTCACAGTTTGCATTAAACAGAGTCTGGTCATTCTTTTGCAAATAAATGAGCCTTACCTAAGTACTCCACTATGTCCTTAACGTCAGTGATCAAGTGCTCGAATCTGTAGCTTTCAGTGGACAGTGGTAAGTCGGACTCTCCATAGCCGCGCATGTCGATGGCTACCACCCGAAACTCACTCTTAAACTCTCTGAGCTGGTACCGCCAAGAGAACCTTCCAAGAGAAAAAGGAAACAAAAGACAATCGTTAGCAATACCTCCTAAGTTATTTTATATGGTCAATTTAGAAATAGAACCCTGGAAATATCCTGCTGGAAGTAAAAATAGTAAAAGTACAGTACTTTACGCACTACATTCGAGTGAAAGGTATAGCAGGTATTTTGTAGATTTTTGAACTGGCTATGTATTAATTAACATGCAGACATGTGTTATGAACATAATTTAGTTAAATTCATTCCTTTCCTCAATGCAAAAACCTTTTTGGAAAATAATTTCTTTCTGACTAATAAATGTCTTTGGATGTGCAAAAGTGCCAGAACGTGGGTTCAGTACAATTTGGCTTCCATTAGAAGACCAACTGAGACTCTCATTTTTGACAAGAAATTCAAATCCACCCTCTCCATCTGTGTGAAGGTCATCTTGGTATGATAGAACTGTTTGAGATTCAGTCCGCCCCCGATCATGTGCTAAGGACGACTCTTAATTGAAGATCTTGTCTCCAGAAGCGCCCCTCTATCCACCCCCACTCTCCCCCTCGTCACCCATCTCTTCGTCATCATCTCCTTTCTCCTCCAGTGAGCAGCAAGATCACAGCTTCTTCTTGTAATGACTCAGCGATGATATTGTATCTCAAAACACATCCACATACATGAATGCAAAGTTAGAGCAACTTGTACTTCTATAGCAGGTATAATAGCATGTGGTAGCAATTATCTAGTTTGGTTGTCATGTGTCAAGTTGTAAATTACTACAATGTTCTCTCCCAAGCAAAAGCAGAGATTTCTCTTTCTCGTACCACCATCCATTTGATGAATTTGTATGATAATGTGATCAGATAGATACTACAATTTGCACACAATTTAAGTTTTTGATGCTTAAGTTAAAGGAACTGTATGTAGCCTGTGCCCTTACTGGTTTTTAGAAAAGGTATTACAATCACAATTGAACCTGGGTCGCCAGTGCCTAAACCTGCATATAGAGGACAGATACAAGTTTTTCTCAGTATACAGACACACCCTGTCTCATATGAAAGCTCAGGACCACCAGAGGCTGCACTAACATTGATTGGCTCTAGGAGCTGAGGTTTAGGTAGTGACCACTGAGATCAGAGAGAGGGATTTTAGGCCTAAACCAGCTGAATTTCAACACTAAAACTTGCAACCAAAACAAGAGACTCGCATGAGGCTCATACTGCTTTCTGATTGGATAAACGTCTGGAAAACCAACAAATTATTACAAAAACAAATGGGATATTATATTCAATGTTTTTGTCATGAAGAAATCAGGATTCCAATTTGATTTGATTTGAACATGTCTCCCTTACACGTACGTGCAGTTCCTTTAAGATTTTTTGATACATTATCTTTATGCATTTTTAAGTCAAATGTTCTAGTTTTTTTTTAAAGGAATCAGCATAATATAGATGATTTGTGTAACAATAATGACATTTCAAAAGCTGTTATTACTCAAGAAAAGAGGATCCTGTTATGTAGAGCTGTCACTGATTAAAGAAAGTCTTGGTCACCTAAAGATATGTCCTGCCTAGTGGTTAGAAAACATTTCATAAGAAAAAGGGGTGTAACAAAAGTTATTTAGCCAATCTCTTTGTATGTAACCATGTAACTGCATGCAAAATACTACAACTGCACTGGAGTTCATGCAAAAACAACTGGACAAAGTGGGAAAAGGCAGATTAAACATAGGACTCCCTCCTGAATTTTCAGATAATCCAGCCCCTACCTTCTCCTTTTCACTGTTGTGCATAAAATTACTAATAATCTAAATAAAATTATTAGCCAACCAATGCAAATTTTGGTCCACTAAGACATCGTCAAGAAATGAACAGACTAAATGACTAGTACGTGTATTTAAAAGGTGACTTCAGTAAATCTCAAATATACAACCACCTCGACATGCTTAACCCATTCTCCTAGTGTTTTCTCTCAGTGACTCCTGTAAAGAATGTGTCTAGTGAAGCAGAAACAGCTCCCACCGTTAATTAGGCCTGAGCCAGTCCCGCAGCCAGTCTAGTATGGTGGAGATATGGGCAGCCTTAGAGCCTCTGACAAGTCCTTTGGCCCCGATCCAGAAGCGATTGTGTGCAGGGCTTTTCACTTCACATCATCCACAGAGGACAGGGAATGTTTGGACCACTTTCATGGGATGGCCGCTAAAGACACCATTTGCAACTACTGCTGCTGGTGGGGATGTAGTTGTAAATGGTAAATAGTAGTTTGGAAGATTGTTTTGTTTTGTGGAGAGGTTTTATGAACTTAAAGGTGCATTGTGTGACATTTCTTGTGGAGGGTCTGTCAAATGCTTTTCTCCATGTGGATGTTATTGCTCTGTCTGGAATGTTTCACATTATGGTATTATTACTTTCTATCCTCATGGAGACCAAACCAGATCTAGTTGTAGGTCAGATCTGTGGTGAGGAAACCCTGCTCACAGTCAGAAAGCATGTTTTCTAGTTTTTGGGCTATAATACCACCTGTAATTGAATAAACGTAGAGCTGTTTAATGTCATACTGTGTAACATTCCAGGCAGAGCAATAGCATCTCCATAGAAACCAGCAGGTAACAGACACCCAACCAGAAAGTTACACAATATAATATATATAAAATATCTATCTGGAGAAACACATTTTCTATGAGATAAGATAAGACTGGGACCATAAATGAAATAATAATATATAAACAGTGTGATTCAATATACCATTTTGACATCAGAATGCATTACCTGTTTTTTTTTCATTGATCTATCTACTTATCCATTTATCAGATGTTAAAATGTGCTTATGGGTGTCGCTTCTATAACAGGAAAAAGTGATGTGTAACGATCTATACTGAATGTTTAGGTTTTAGCAACATCTATTCACACAAAAATGTTTATCTCTAATAAAGTAGTGCTGGAAACTTCTTCGTTTCTGTATGATATGATAAAAAAACTGTGAGCTTTAGCTTGAGAGCCCTAAAGTCCACTGACCCGACTGAACGCAGGAGCAGTACAATGGGGTCAACATACCAGGGAATTCCCATGGCGCCTAGCTGTGTTCTCCCACAAACAGCTGATCACATACATGGCATTTGCGAACAGATACACTGTTAAGATAGATAGATAAGATTCTAGCTTCATGCCTACAGCTTCAGTCACCACAACCTCTTTTCTATCAGTTATATTGACAGTTTTTTCACTTGACTTACTGTCTGAGTCTTATTTATGCACATAGTATACTTCAAGGTCGTCATCAGAAATGAACTCAAACACTCCACTTTACAAAGTGTAGGGTGCTGTGTTTCTATAATGAACCATTTGTAAGGTATATTACATGTGTGTGTGCTTTTATGGGCCCGTGGGGAACCGGGAGTGGCTTTAGCCCTAAATGGAAATACTCAGCGGATGTTTTAAAGAGGCACTATATGCAATTTTTCTGGTGAAGCGCCCACCACCTGACATCATCTTCATGAAAATGTTAACCTGGAATGTTCCAAAGTAAAGCAATCTTTCTCCACAGAGACAACCATGCTGTGGAGAGGGGACCCCACTAACAATAAGAATGCATGTTTTTAAGGTATTATTTAGCAATTCAAATACCTGCAATTGTACATAACTTTTCCATGTAGACGAGCAGGTGATGGACCATTCCCCTGAAAAGCTGCACCCTTTTTCGAACTTGATACACTTTAATCAGAGCAGGCATCAAAATGGCCATCTAATTTAGTATCAATTCCCCTTGTCATAGCTAGTCTTTTTCAGTTCAACATCTCAAACCAGATATGACATTCTAATATCATCTCTGACCTACCAGAACTCAGGGAAGCCATGGAGGAACAGCATGAGTGGCTTGCCTCTTTCTCCGGCCGCGACATAGTGGAACCTAAGCCCAGATTCCTGCAAAAGACAGATGCGAAATCACCATTTATTTACATTAAGCAAACATCTTAGTTCAATCATTTTAGCAACCAGATCTACAGTCATTAAGCAGACCCATATAAATAAACATGGAATAATAACATTACTGGGGGAAATGGAATGTGTAGTCTAAGTCTCCTCATGTGGAAAACTGGCTTATAGCATTTAATATAGTGACACTAAGTGGACAGTCCGACTCTGCTTGTGCCAATAAAGGATTATCATAACAAAGCTAATCCATAAAAGATTAGCATGGCCTGAATGACTGGACATGCACACTAGAATATGCAGATCATGATGAGTAAATAAGACGAAGCTATTTATATCTCAACTGTGCTACTTTTTATGAAGTATATTTAGTAGCATTTTTTCAAGTGATGTGCAAAGACAGCAAGACAAAAGAGTGTGTTTTAAAAGGGGTAGACAAGTGCTTTGCTAAAAATATGATCCTTACATATATTTGAATAGCTAAATTATGCCAAATTACATCAAATACTTTGAAGTTTGAAGTGGAAAAAGGGTCAATCCATCTAAACAACTGATTACTTTGCTATAATCAAATTATACATATTTTTGGCAATAGGCTAATAGTTGAAAATGTACATAAGGTCAGCTATTGATTTCAACGTGCACATCTAAAGTAAAAAAAAACTTCTGACTGCAAACTTAACAGGCTTTTACACCTAATACCCTATGCTATATAGAGATCGACCAAGGTTTTTTTCATGGCTGATACCGATTGTTTAGAGTCCAGAGCAACTAGTGGCCAATAAGCTCTGCTGAAATTGAGCTGATATGTAAATTATGTAATTGAAATTGATTTAAAACTAGCCCCTTTTTTCACCACAAACATAAGAGAGCAGCGTAGTCATGTTTTCAACCATTATCTATTTGCATTTAACGTTTTCAAACTAAGATCTATGGCATTTTTAGGCTGCAGGTCACCCAAAACAAAACATCAGGCTGTGTTGGACATTTAAAGCTAATAGCCGATACACTAAAAAGCCCAAATATCACATCGATATATTAGTCTGATTCTAATGCTACACTGCAGAAATAGCTTTGGACGTTATCACCTCAAACACAACCTGATGCCACAGGAGGGAATGTTGCTTGACCAGCCAGTCCCTTTTACATTCTGGTCAAATCCACTTGTCTTTGTTAAGTTTTGTCAAAGCGTGTGGTTCTGGCAATGTGGAACCATCTAACAAGTCTTCTTAAAAGGTTTGTGATTCCCTACTTGTAAAATATTAATAGTTCATTACACTATAAATAGGTTAACGCCTCCCAATATATATGTATTCAAAAGTTATTTGTTTCAAATTGTTAATTGCCATGGAAACGGTTCATTTTTTCATCATTCTGAAACCCATGGATAAATCTACAGTGCTCCCACGAAACATCTCTACTTTCTAAGCAGGTCATACAATAAAATTTAATATATGCACCCGTTTATGCTGAATGTAAATATATGACCTTTAGCTATGTAACTTGGACAACACTGCAATATGTATTATGTAAAGAGTTAACTGTATAGGACTGGCCTATCTTTATGTATGTTTGCACAATCTCAAGGTTCAAGATTGAATGAATAGAGTGTCAGTATTGTTTTCATTATCATCTCCATGGCCAATATACTTTCCTTCTTCCTATTATGCAAATTGTGCAAATAAGCAGTGTCAGAAATATTGCTTGCTCCTAAAAAAAAAGTCTGGGAAGTATCCAATTTGTGCTGAGGTCCTGAGTCAGTTTTATATCTGCAAGTTGCCAAGTTTTTAATTACACTTCCATTTGATTTATTTGTTTACTAAGATGTTAACTGCCATATTGTACTGTGTAGCAAATTCATTTTACAGTACCTTCAGAGATTTTACTTCTTGTTTTGGACATAGTAGCATCTAGGTATCACACAATTACATGGAACTTTTTCACGGGGAAAGTAGAGCACAATTCAGACTGGCATACACTGAAGTTGGTGTACGCATTTCAAGAGATCGTATCTTGCATAAACTTGGATATGCCATAACGCACGCTTCAGTAGTCTCCAGTCTGCAGCAACGCTATCCTTTCAGCACCACCTGACGTCTCGACTACAAACACAGCACGTAGGCGAGTTCTACCTAACCAATAACAAGGCCTATTATTTTGGTTATTTAACTACGACGCCACCACAACATTGTCAAAAGATCTGCTCGCAGCCTAACAATGGGTAGACGGACTCACCTCACCTTACCGACTAGACACGTTCGCTCACGTTCAAGTGCGTTCCGCCTGCCGGTGCGTTGACTTACCTTGATGCGAACATAACAATGCGTGCCCAAGGACGTGTCATTCAAACAAGCCGGGGGAGTTTCGCGCACTGCCCACTGGAAAACTGTGGTCGGCCGCAGAATGATGCTCCACCAAAGTTTAAGCAGCGCTACGGCGGTGCACACTCCACAATAGGCGTAGATCAAGGACCAGTAGCTCACAACTTTGATCTGCAATGCGAGTCTTATTAAAAATATGATCAAGTTGTGGAGGACTCTAGCCATTTTTTTACATTGCCGCAGGAATCCGATTTTGGGCTATACACGGGAGCAGCTATCCGGTAGGTGTCAAGCGCTCATGTGGCTCTGACAATGCTCCGAGCCCGGCGCATACGCACGACTGAGTGAAGGGAGGATCCCACGGCGGCAGCAGCAGTGGCAGACCGACAACGTGATGAAGAGGAGGCTGAATGGGACTGTGGTGGTGGTGGTGGTGGCGGTGGTGGCGAGGAGGAGCGCATCACGTCCGATCTTTACGCGTGCGTGTGACAGCCTTTTTAGCAGGAGACTGCGTGCGGTTGTTGACTATACAAGGAAGGCATCAAGTGCGAGGAGAGGGGGAGAGAGTTAGATCGTGATTGCGAAAGGGACACACACTAGTAGCCATTTCCAAACGGCTGTGAGGCGCTGTGGGGTAAAGGAGGGAGCCAGTGAGAGAAAACCGAGCCTCACAACCACGAGGGATGGCTTCTGCACGCTGTTATGGCAACACGGAGGAGAATGGAAAAGTCTATTACTCTAATGGTTTTATATTGAGCTAAGAGACAATAACAAATGCCTACCCATATAAGCTGGGAATAATCATGAGACCTCGTTTGTAATAAAACCCTAAATGACTTTATATTACATAGTCCCAAACTGTAAAATTAGTGGAAGTGGTTCAAATGGTTTAAAATTAAACTAAGGGAGGGGAAATGTAAACTGTAATGTCCATCTCCTAAGGATGAGCATAAATCAGTGCAGTTCATTCATTGCTGGAAGGGCAGCCACACCCTCTTTTCTTCCCAGTGGCACGCGCAGGACAGAGGCGGGGCTCATGGTTTGAGGGACTGGGAGAAGCTGGAGGCACATTAGTATTAAGAGGGGATTTATGATCATTTATGAGATTAAAACAACTTTGATATGTTTTTTGTATTGGTGAGTGCTACGCAACAAATTTTCTATAATGCTGATCATTTTTGCTAACACTACCTTTGTTTTTAACTTTGTGCCTTGATTTTTGGTGTGACCTTCCATATAAAATTTTACTGTACAGATGACTACCTGTATTTTTCAAGAATAGTTATTGTGGCCCCCAAGATTTGACTTAAAGGGGTTGCTCTAACTCTTCAGGGATAAGTACAAATAAGCAGTTGGATGGTAATGCATGTTTTTTTAAAGCCAGATGCCTTACTTGCAGCAAAGAAATAGCTTTTAATTTTCTGATACACTTGCTTGTTAAAATTAATAAAGAAATAAAATCACAAATATGGTGAAGTAGTGAAAACTTTATTCCTCAAGTAGAAAACTATAACATACAAACTGTAACATACAGAATACTTATGTTGTCCCAATCGCAACTTTGGAACTGTCGGTAGAATGGTCTGAAAGTGCAAGTAGTGAAAGATTAACAAAATAAAGTACTGTCGTGTAGTATCAATAAATCAAAAGTGTAGAAAGCTTTTTTAATGTGCAAATATGCCCAAATAAAAAAAATAGTGGCCTTTTATTAATGACTGAATTGTGTGATACGGTAAAACCTTGCTTATCCATCTGTAGATCAATCTATGTGTATATTTTTACAGGATTTAGCCACTTGTGCAACACCATGCACGTGCACCTTTGGTTCAAATGAATACATTTTGGGGGCATAAACAGTGTAAATAATAATGAAATGCAACAATTTATAATGCAATTTATATATTATTTTACTTTGCAATAGATATTCTATTTTAGCAACAATTCCAAGGTGGTATGGCATCTGAAGATCAAGTATTTTCCCCCTTGTTTATGTTTAGTCCAAGTTGAGCTCAAAGCTAGTCATGATGTCCCTCTGCATTGACATATCAATAGCACACATCTGTAGAAAAAACAAAGAAAAGGTTGCATAGGATTTATGAACTATGCGTCCTGACTCATGACAGCTATAAAACAGCTGTGTTTCTTGTTGCAATAATGACAACACAAACATTTTACTAGCTGAACTAAAACTTGACCCTACACAAAGCACTCACAGCCTCTCTCCTGCGCCGCTCCTGCTCCCTCCTCCGGGCGATCTCTCGTTCCCTGTCCACAGGTGAGAGTGAGGGACCAGCCTGGGTTTCCTGAGGGGACACTGGCTTCTGGATCTCAACATTTTTTAGGATTTCAGAGAGTGGGTCTATGCAAATCCTCGGAGGTGAGGCGGGTTTTTCTGGAGACTGGCGCTTTTCACTTTTAAACGATCCAGTTGACAGACTAAAACAACAGTTTTAGATTTGAAATTTTATGGTTTACAATAAATTAAGTCTGGCTAACATGCAGAATTGAGACTCATTTTGTTGCCCAGTTCATAGAAGATATTGTGGTTTGCCACAAGCATAACAGTTTTAATAACCACTGACAATTTCCTCAATTCAATTCAGACCTTAAAGTGCATAGGAGAGGTTTTCGTGTTTTCTATTACTTGGTTTGGTGAGATAGTACCTGTGATAAATATTTATCACAGTTTTGCATCAACCAAATTGCAGATTGTGAAAAAAGTGGAAAAGGTTTTAAAAGAGTTTTAAAAGAGTTCTAAAAGGTGAATCATCCCTCATCATCAGTACACAAAATTCAATCTAAAATTCAGGGATAATTTACAGAACACATTTTTCAGACAGATTAAACACTGATTTAACAGAATAAAGGCGTCATTAATTTTTATTAGCCTTATTGTAATTATTAAGTAACTAGCTAGGTAACAATTAAAGAATTATCTCTGCTACCAACCAAGTAAAATTCTAAACATCACCAAATTAAGACCCTGGCAAGATCTTAAATATATTTCCGTTAACTACGGTTTTGGGAAATTAGTTTGACCTGTTATATGCACCTTAGTGTGAAATCATATAGAAAAACTATACTTGTATATATAATACCTGTCCAGTTAAATTTGTGTTTTACCTGTTGTGTTCACTGGCTTCTTTCTCTATGTGTTTCTCCATTTGTCTTTTCTTTAGCTCCTTGTCTCGTTCCTCCTTCTCCATTGCAGCCTTCTTAAACTGCTGAAAACTCTCCATGGAAGACTTGATGGGGACTGAGGTGACAGACTCTCTCACTACTTTGGCCCAAGACTCAGCATTTTTCAAAACAATGTCCTACAAATACATACTATAATATATCAGAATTGTACTGTAAAGATATGCGGAATGAGTAGCGCAAACCTTTTTGGTGAGTTGGGATTTGTCTTCCTCTGAGATTTTATTTGTGTTGGTGAAAGTGAAATCCTCAGAATCTCTGAAATCTAATACAATATAGTATGTAGAGTGTGTTTGCCAAACCAAGTGAAATGTTACAGACATTTTTTTAGTCCAGTGACTTACTGGAACTGCACTCCTCCTTCAGATGAACTGGACTGTCACTCAGAGGGGACAGCACAGGCTCTTGCTGAAAACACAAAATGAATGTTATTTTTTACACAATTATCAAAATTGTATATAAGAATGAAAACAAGTACTACATAAACAAATGAGAAGCATCTTAGATCCTAATCCAAGAGTCCTACAAATGAGGCCTCTTTGAATACGGGAAAGAGTTAAACTGGATAGAGAGCAACACTCTTAGTAACACAGTACCCGGGACACAGAATGTGGCTGGGACTGTAGACTGGGCCATTTCTTCTCTACAATGGCGTCCCTGAATGCATCGGGACCAAACCATGACAACAATGGCTAATGGTAGATTTTCTTCACGATGGCATTTTACAGTAGTAACTGCAACATTGCAATTACATTCTACCATGACATGGATTTAGTGTTACAGGAATATATAAAAGACATACCTCAAATCTGATAGATGCCCAGTCCAGAATGATCCCTGGAGAAACCATTGGAGATAAAAGTGCTGATAAATCTGTCAAAAAAGGAAGCGATATGTATCGATCTGAGTGAAGTTACTGCGTCAGGCATTAGAGATGAGAAATGTATACAGCTATACACAAGGACAGTAATGTGGGGCAGAGAGCTGACACAGCAGTAGGCAAGTGCTGCCAAAAGCACCAGGAGCAATTTAATAGAAGCAAAAACAGCATTTTATAAAACTTATTAAAAGTTCCCCATGTATTGACAACAGGGCTCTGACAGAAATGTTACCTGGGGGAGGTAGAGGCAGCTCATTACTGTTGCGGTCAGTCAGTGGCTGTTTAGTTTGTAAGTTTTTACTCTCTGTGACTGAAGAGTGCACAGAGGGGCATGGGTGTGGTCTGATATGTCCGGTGCTCGGGTCTTTAGGTCCAGAAGTCTGTTTGCCAATGCTACCACAGGATCCTGTTGACTGGGAAAGAATCTTGATTTTAATGACATATTATTTCATAATACCACATTTAAAAAGATCTAAACGTACCTTTATCAAATTTCCTTTGCTCCATCTTTTTGCTGGTGACACTAAAAGGCATTCACACAAACTTAGAAAATTAGAATATTTAATATACATTTAAATAATGTAAATATTTTCTTCTAGTTAAAGCATTACATTTCAGGTTGTTGAAATGACTAAAAAAATTACTCGAGTAGGTCCATCTAGGTATAATATTAGAATCAAATTTTGTGAGGAAAAAATACACTTGAGATAAAAACTTATTTGTCTTTTTGTGTGTCATGTGATGTGAAAATCAATTTGAAAATACACCAGTGTATAATAAAAGACAAGAAAAAAAGAAAGACAAAACAAAGCAGACCTGAATCTGGTGAAAAGTAACAAATTCTTTAATGAAGGGCAGGCGTCTGACCTGAGTTAGAGTTGGAGCTCTCAGAGTCAGACTCACTGCTGGAGCTGCTACTGCTGCTGCTGCTCGCACTGAGGGCCGGCGCTCGGGGAAACTGCAGGGGCAAAGTTTTGGGAGCTAAAAACAAAAGATACATTTCAGTCATATTATTAAAATGTAAAAAACCTGGAACATTTCTTGCACACCTACCAGGTGGCTTTTTATGTACTACGAAGTGATCTTTAGGAGCAAACTGGGATTTACACGCATCTTTAACAATAACAGTCTGACTTTGTTCTGGTGGCTTGCATTGCTGTTTTTCTGTTAGAAGAAAAAATATTGTACAAATTTTAAAGATGGAATGTAAACCATCAAAAAAAAAAAAAAAATTGGCGATACATTATATGAGGCAAACATACTATTCTTTTCTTTCTTCAAACATGATGAGACATATTTCTGCAGCTCTCGGAGAGTGGAGTTCTTGAGCACATCAAAGTCCACCTCAATCTCCTCTAGTGTATAGTCTCTGAGACAGGCCTCTCTGTCATGGATGAGTTTCACCAGCTTCTCCAGTCGCTCCCCAGGCAGACGGTTAATGTCAAGCTTCAGCTGCTTCTTCTCTTGGTAAGACATTGGCTTTGATAATTCATCCTCATACTTTAAGTATTTTCTGCAGTGCACACAAACAATGGCATTAAACTCTTTTAACATGACAGCATAATATAAAAATTCATTCTTTGTCAGTAACATACAAGGACTTCTTGTTTTTCATTTGTTCCAGCAGGGACTTGTATTTGGATGATTTGCGTTTTAATTTTGCAATAATCTTCGATTTTTTGTCCTTTTTTAACTTGTCCTTCTTTTTTGACTTCATTCTTCTCAGATGCTCGCTCATCTCTTTTAACTACAACCCAGACCAAATCCTAAATGAGCCCATAGAGTTCAATATGATCAAGATTCGCTGTAAAGGATACCCACCCACTCCTCCAGGTTGGCCAGCTGCGCAGCCACGTCCTCAGTGGAGTTTTCGGTCTCTGAAGAGCTCTCGCTGTCTGAGCTCTCTGAGGTCAAATGACTTTCAACTCTGTATTTTGTTTCTTTCTTCAAATTCCCAACAGGAACACCTGAACTTTCAGAATCCTCTGGGATCTTAAAATATCTTGCTTCAAATACATCCTGGTCACAACAGGTTAACAGTCAGGATGTCTGTTGGACCTAATGTGTATTACATTACATTAATATAAATACATAGCAGACCTGGAGCTTTCTGGCCATGTATACCACTTCATCTGATGGCTGGTTATATTTGTAGCAGTTGGAAAACATTAGTCTGATGTCAGCAGCAAACTCTTTGGGACTAGTGTACTGTCGTTCCTCCATTTTTTTCTGATGAAGGAAAACAGGGCTGTGTCCAAATCACTCAAAAATATCTTAAATAAGATGCACTGTCCCATATGTACCCGTACAGTGCCCAAGTCCATGGGCTTCTTAATAACTTCATGGTAGTCATGAAGGCCCAAAGCCACAGCGTCCACAGGGGTGTAGAAGGGCCAGGCATAGGCATAGTGCCTCTTAGAGAAGAGCTCCTTCAGGATGTCATTACAGCATCGGAGTTGATCAGTCAGTCGGCCCTTTTTCACCTCTGAGGATGGAAGGTCTTTTTTGGGGGGCTTGATGGGTCGCCCGCTACCTTTCCTCAGGGGACACATAGTGGAGGGTTCTCCTTGAGAAAATTGCTCAGTCTTGGGCAGAGCTGGTGACACTGCTGCCTCTGCCTTTCTCTTCAGACACTTAGTCATCTGAATCAAAGAGAGAAAACATTGAAATGCAAGATACTAAATGTGTAATTAACACTGGACTTACAGAGGCCTCATGTAATTTGGGGATCTTTTTAGGAATATGATTAAGAGATTCCTCAGGGGGGACAACTGTTACTGTCTGTTGAACCATGACTTCAGGCACTGAAGGTTTGTGCTTTGCATCACCTGTACTGCCTAAACAAGACATAGTGGTTCAGAATTGGGAGAAACCAAGGAATTTAGTTATATTTTATACAATATAGAATATTATTATATATTCATAATTATTCTGCTCCACTTACATAAACTCTTAAGTCTGATTACATCTTTTCCAATATATTCATTAATGTCACACTCATCTTTAGGCATTTTGGATATTTTTTGCAAAAAGAGCTTCTCCAGGGTTTGTGCCATAAAAACAATGTCATCCCCTGGCTGTAAAAAAAAAAAAAACATATGTCCTTTATGAATACAACTATATGTGAAGAAAATAGAAATGTCTTACAGTACTTAATTGATATTATAGAAGGGCTGAAAATTGTGGATCGTCACATTTTAAAAATGTTTTGTGTGCAGGTTGCCTCCTACCCGATTGTACTTGTAGCAATTCGAAAACATAGTGTTAAAGTCTTGTATACATTCAAGTGCTTTCCAATAGTACTTGTTCTGGAGACGCTTCTTGATAGTTCCCAGGTCCATTGGATTTGTAATAATGTTGTAATAATCCTACAAAACAAAACAAATAACTTAAACCACAAGTCATTTAAACAGAATTCACAAACACAACACAACTTAAGTTGAGCCTAAGGGGTAAATAGAAATATGATCTAACTGACTGACACTGCAAAAGTCTATAGAGAAAAAAAAGAGGAGAGTTTTACTGAAGACACTGCAGAGCAAACAGCTATAAAATCATGGGATACTTGTTGGTCTTCTCCATCTGTGGTATATAATGGGTGTAAAAAGTACTAACTGGTATATGTAGCTCCACAGCATCGACTGGCTGTCGAAAGGGCCATGAAAACTG